>CM060426.1:46881747-48252962 GCA_030545235.1 Helianthus tuberosus | reverse complement strand
CTTATAGCGGAGGGCTTTATGTCGTGCATTTATCTGTGAGATGCGTTCTTGCAGCTCGGTTTCTGTCCTTGGCAACGTACTGGTGTTTGTGTCATGTCTAGGTGACATTCCCTTTTGTCGAAGTGGTGTGAAGCGGGTTAGACAACGTTTCAATTGTCTATGAGGTGTATATAGCAACATAAGCCATCATGTAATCACCCAATTTCACACGCAAATATACTCACTGTATGAGTGGGGAAGTAAATTTCTGAGCCTTCACATAGGCCTGCCAATTTGGCTTGTTGCTCGTAATAGAATGAACTTGAGGCTACATTGCCTTGGTCACTCGTGTTTAAGTTATTTCCTGCTGCATTGGTTATCATTAGCTTGACCTGCAGAGTCCACCAGGATTCCTGTGCACTACAAATCGTTATTACGTGGGCCCTCGTAATAATAAATTGCCTTGCACAGTTACCCCAAATTTTCTCTCATCCAAGCAGATGATCAATCAAGGAGCAACAGCAGGTGCATCGGCATGAACAGGGTCATGCTCCAATGCGGGGTCAGGAGCAACGCCTGGCTCAGGGGCCACGGCTAGCTTCGAATCAAAACTCCATCTCAAAATCAGCTGGATCAACAAACACAGGGGTCGAAAGGGCTACAGGATCCCCCAAGGGCTGGTCTAAGTGCATGAACTCAATGTCATGGTCTGGATCAAAACCAGGTGGAAAAGCAGGATCAACCTCAATATCGTGATCAAACTCAAAGCTGTGGGCGGGATCCGGTGCAGCTGATGATGCCATATCAGGGTCGGCGTCGTGTGAGTGGTGCTGCATTCCCTGTATGTGCGAAGATGCGGATGTCAGAAACTCAAATGAGTCTGGGATAGGGGAATGGTCATGAGTTTCCCCTACAGGAGCGTCCGCATGCAGTAGTCTAATACCAGCAGTAATAAGGCCCTGCCCTCGAATGGGTCCTCCTCCAGTAGATCGTTATCGTCGTCAGAGGCCACGTCGGGAGGGCATATCCTCAACAGAATAAGCGGCAAGGGGGCAAACTCCCAACAAGATGGCCATCAGTAGACTCTGCTACGACTTCAGGCGGCGCAAAAGGGCTGAAAGTCGTCATTGTCTGTGCCGGTAGTATCGAAAATGTACACCTCGTGCTTCGATGAAACTATGTCGTCTGATACTATGGCCATGGGATTCGTAGTGTCCATCTTTCTAGTACTTGATGAAATCATAACGTTTGTAACACAAACACATATACGTATAATAATCAATCAGTTAATCACATAGTCACCAAGTAAGCATTTAAATCATTCTCCTAGTCTTACTAGCCAATCTCTCCCAGTCTCGAAGACTGCTATATCCTCCACCTTGACCTCTTAGATCGAGCCTATAATAAACCAACGTGCTCAACTACTTCGGTCACCTCGATCCTCCAGACCGATCCTCAGCCCTCCAGGCTGAGCCTATAATTGACAAAATGTGCTCAACATTTGTTTGTAAAAAGTTTTGGATCTGGACTTAAGTGGTATGCAGAAAAATGTTTTCGTGAGAGCCCTAGTGATCATAGTCTAGACTCGAGAAAGAATCCTAGTTCGCTATGATCAGAGCTCTGATACCAAGCTGTCACACCCTGGCTTTGCGGAAGCGTGGTTAATTTTGGTGTGACTTCTTAATACCATAGCTTAATCATACCAAAGCTATATGAGTTAAAAACATGCAAGATCATCCATTAAGTTTTGAAAACCAAATACAGTACCATTGTTTTAACCAATAACCATAACCTTGTTCAACAGACATTACAACTTTAAACATAACATAAACATGGTTTAAGGATTGTGTCTTGTCCAGGAAAGAGACACATCCCCTAAACCCCTGATGACCTTGGAAACTAGTGCAGCGGAAAACATGCCATACCGTGCCAGATCTCGTTAATTTCCTGAAATACATGTAAGTTGAAAAATCAACAATAATGTTGAGCGAGTTCATGCGTTTAGTATGTGCGCGCGAATAAACCTTTGTAATCATTGCAAGTGTGAATGTTTTGTAAACGCTGGTATGAAAGCAAATAAGGGAACATATCAGTTATTGTGTATCCACATGGTCCAACCTGCGGGCGCATGGGAGGGGATAGGACAAAGTCACCACATGGTCCAACCTGCGGGCGCATGGGTGGTGTTACGACAAAGTCACCACATGGTCCAACCTGCGGGCGCATGGGTGGTGTTAAGACGGGGTCACCACATGGTCCAACCTGCGGGCGCATGGGTGGTGTTAAGACAAGGTCACCACATGGTCCAACCTGCGGGCGCATGGGTGGTGTTTGTTATGCTCAAATAGGCCTATCACTCGTATCCCTCGATCATACTACGAGGACTAATGTTCTTAAGGTTTCACCTACCCAATCACATAACCTAACAGTTCCTTCCTTAGCTGACCATACCATGTAAGAAACATTCGTAATCATAGTAACATGTATTTCACCCCCGCAGTTAAGAAAACTGAAAACAGTTAGAGAAAAGGGGGACATGAACTCACAGTCGGTGCGTCTCTACCAAGTGTCTCCAAATCTGAAAGTTGTGCGACGACCTACAAGTGCTAATTCTATTAGACGGACGGCCGTGCCTTAGCTTTATATTTTAAGTTTTTGGGAAATAGTTAGACAACTATTTCGTGTGTTTGTTCTGTATATACTTGGTAGTTGATCTTCTTCCCAAGGATGGGGGATACAATACATGTGCGTAAGTTACGTTTTATCAATCGTGTGGTAATGTAATTACCGGTGTAACTTATATATTCATGGTGAGAGCGTTCGCAAAGTTTTGGGATCATTAACGCTTGTAAATATTATTTTCACTCTAAAATAATATTTATGTATTTTCACAAAATAATCATAAACAGTGTTGTGACAAAACATATTTATCACGTTAACTTAGTGAAAATCCCACCTCCGAATATTTAGTAAATAAAGTTCTGGCGAAATTTATGTTTCGAAAATATGTCAAAAATAGTTCTAACACTTGTTGTGTAAATAATTCTAAGTGTTAGGTTTTTAGAAAATTTCGCCAGAGTTTCCTCTGTAACTGGAGGTGGCCACGCTTTCAAGCGTATCATTTTCTTTTAACAAATCAATTCAACAACTTCTTTATTCAACCCAACAATTTCCGACACATCAAACTAGTCGATTAAGTATGTAAATTGCATAATCGCATGAACTTGTAGCTTTTCCATATCTGTAAATCCCATTATATTTTGTAGATCTTTATATAAAGTAACTTTAATCTTGTAAAAACCCCGTGTTTAGAGAAATCCGTCTTTACAACTTCTAGAGACAAATCTAGTTCTTTGTCGGATCTTTTCATTTCACAAGTGTTTACACACTTGTGGTTTATAAAATCATGTTTGTTTGTGTAAGATCCATTCTTTGGAAAACATGATTTATTTAGTGTGTGGTTCTTTGAAAATACCACTTGCAGATACGTAGATCCGCTAGTTTTAAACACTGTTGTACAAGTTAAATCACTTTTACACAAGTAAAGTACTTTTACACAAGTTCATGGTTTAAGTGTGGTAGAGTTTCACCTTTTAACCCTTGTGCAAATCAAAACAAGCTTATGTTAAGATCAACGATCTTACCAAACCGGGTTAAATGGTGATCCGAGCTACCACATCATAGATCGGGTCTCAATAATCACATCTTTCAAGTACTACAACTTTTACACAAGTTAGATGCTATTAACCTCCATTTTTAGAGTTTTCACTAGACTTTTTAGCATCAAAATGTATGTTAACGATATTTAACCGACACGAACCCTTTTAACCACCTTAGATAAGCTTAAAAACAAGTTTTAAGTGTTATACCTCTAGCTCAAGGCTAGGGAAGATGCTTGACGAAAAACGGGTGGATAAAAGCAAAGTAACGAGGTCCTTTGCGTTCCGCTTGCTCCAAGACTCCTAATACGTGACCCTCGATGTTTGAATAACCTTGAAATGGCAAGATCTAAAACCGAAAATGGATGGTTGGAAGAGGGATGTTTGGCCGTGAGCTAGAGAGCAAGAAAGAGAGAGTTTTGGTCTTGAGTTGTGAAGTGATAATGATCTTATGTTTAGTGGTTATCTTATAGGCAATTTAAGAGGGTATTAACCAAGGGTTTTTATGTCATGAAGATATCAAACATCCAAGATTTACATATCTTGCAAGGTACAAGTATGTCCCCCTTGCATGGGGACGGTTTTAAGGAGGGGGGGGGGGTTAGTTCGATCACAACTAGATGGTTAGGAGGTTTAGTTATGTTAAATAGGTTAGTTAAGTGTTAAACTCCGTTAGTAATATATAGCGTGTTATGACGGGTGTTAGGGTAATCAGGGACCCTAACTGGCTCAGAAAAAGAGTAATTAGTGAAAATAGTAATATTTTCATGTTCCGGGTAAAGTCCGGTTGTTCGGTTGGATAGTAATCCGTTAAAGCGTTACAAAAGCTTTAAAGTGTCGTTATTGTTATTTTTAGTGACACATTTTGTTTCCACACTTTAGAAAGTGTCTAGTAATATTCTTCCCCATATTTGGCACTTTACTAGTCAGCTAGAAGCTGGATTATTTATTAAAGTGCTGTGTGTGGTACTTAAAGTACGTTTTTGGCACATCCAATCAGTGTATCTTATTCCTAGAGACGCAGTTCTACAACACTTGTAACCCTACACTCACTACCAGTGTAGCCAAATATTTGAGGCTCTTAACAGGCCTTAGAGGCAGTGTTTGCCTGATGCTGGTTATATAAGCATGTTCAATGTGTATCCGTTTAGTGCTACTGTGCTTTTTGTGCATCAAGTTTGTCACTAGGGTTCAGCATGTAAATAATGTAGTGACAGCAAATAAAGTATGATGCAAGTAAGTGCATGTATCAGTATGCAGGTAGCAGTTTATCAGCAATTTCAGTTAAGCACAGTAATTTAGCAGTAATTAATCATTAATTAAGTCGTACGGATACCTGGTTTAGTGCGGGTTGTCACATTCTCCCCCCGTTAAATAAATTTCGTCCCGAAATTTAAGTTCTGCTTGTAGATGCAGAATTCTTAGGAAATAAGTGGGGGTATTTCTCTTTCATCCGGTCCTCACGTTCCCAGGTGAATTCAGGACCATGTCTGGCATTCCAACGAACTTTGACGAGTTTGACACTGCTCCGGCGGGTCTTGTTAACTTTCCAATCCGTGACCTCAACAGGTTCTTCGACGAAGTGGAGCGTGTCGTCAATATGAATCTCGTCGATGGGAATGGCAACGTCGACTTGAGTTGGACTTTTCTTTAGATTGGATACATGAAATGTATCGTGAACGCCATTCAGTTCAGCAGGTAGGTCCAACTTGTATGCTACTGTTCCAATTCTTTCCAGAATTCTGAAGGGACCAATGTAGCGCGGATTTAACTTCCCACGCTTTCCAAAGCGTGCCACCCCCTTCCAGGGTGAAACTTTCAATAACACCATTTCTCCAACTTGGAAATCCACATGCTTCCGGTTTGGATCCGCATAGGCCTTTTGTCTGTGGCGAGCTGCTTCGATGCGTTTAAGTATTTGCGCAATCTTGTCTGTCGTCTCTTGGACGATCTCGGGGCCAGCAAGCTGCCTATCACCTGCGTCAGACCAACATAGGGGTGATCGGCACTTGCGTCCGTATAGGGCTTCATATGGCGCGACACCAATACTGGTGTGGTAGCTGTTGTTGCATGAGAATTCAACCAAAGGTAAGTGTTTATCCCAGCTACCGCCCAAATCCATAACACATGCCCTCAGCATGTCTTCCAAAGTTTGTATCGTTCGCTCGCTCTGGCCGTCAGTTTGCGGATGGAATGCAGTGCTCAGATTCAACTGTGAGCCAAAGGCCTCTTGGAAGGATTGCCATATTCTTGACACAAACCTTCCGTCTCTATCAGAGATGATCGAGAGAGGTACTCCATGACGTGCTACGATCTCTCTCATGTAAATTTCAGCCAATTTGCTCGTGCTATCTTTCTCTTTGATTGGCAGAAAGTGTGCGGACTTTGTTAGGCGGTCAACTATCACCCAAATCATATCATGGCCTCTTGGCGTTCTTGGCAATTTCGTAACAAAATCCATTGAGATTTGTTCCCATTTCCACTTGGGAATCTCAGGTTGTTGCAGTAGCCCTGAAGGCTTCTGGTATTCCGCTTTAACCTTAGCGCACGTTAAACATTTGCTCACGTAAACAGCAACATCGCCTTTCATCCTAGGCCACCAATAATATTCCTTGAGATCCTGGTACATTTTATCCGATCCAGGGTGGATAGAGTACCGTGACTTGTGCGCTTCGTCGAAAATAACTTTCCTTAATCCACCAAACAGAGGAACCCAAACCCTTTTCTCGAAACATAACGTTCCTTCCTCGTTTGGTACCAAAAGCTTCTCCATTCCACGGAGGTATTCTTCCTCAAGGTTTCCCTCCTTGAGAGCTTCTTTTTTTTTTTTGCGGCACGAATGCGCAAGGAAAGATCGGTTCGTATGATCATTTCCAAAGCCCTGACCCTTATGGGCTTGATTCTCTCTTTACGACTTAGGGCATCGGCGACTACATTCGCCTTCCCTGGATGATACTTTATCTCGCAGTCGCAGTCGTTTAGCAACTCAACCCATCGTCTTTGCCTCATATTCAACTCCTTCTGGTTGAATATATGCTGTAGGCTCTTGTGATCTGTGAAGACTGTGCACTTTGTACCATAAAGGTAGTGTCTTCAGATCTTTAGTGCAAAAACCACTGCGCCAAGCTCCAAATCGTGGGTGGTATAGTTCTTTTCATGTACCTTCAGTTGACGTGATGCGTAAGCAATAACCCTTTGGCGTTGTATCAACACGCATCCCAATCCTTGACGCGATGCGTCGCAGTATACCACAAAATCGTCGGTACCTTCTGGTAGAGCTAAGATTGGCGCGTTACAAAGCTTATCCTTCAGTATCTGGAATGCTTCATCCTGTTTGATTCCCCAATCAAACGTCTTGTCCTTCTGGGTGAGGAGCGTCAAAGGTTGAGTGATCTTTGAAAAATCCTCTATGAACCTTCGATAGTAGCCAACCAAACCCAAGAATTGTCGAATCTCGGTTGGCGTCTTTGGCGTTTCCCAATCCATGATCGCCTCGATCTTGGTGGGATCCACGTGGATTCCATCTCCATTTACCACGTGCCCAAGGAATTGGACTTCACGTAGCCAAAATTCGCACTTGGAGAATTTGGCATACAGCTGTTCTTTCTTTAGCAGCTCCAAAATAGCTCTTAGATGCGGCTCGTGCTCCGCCGTTGTTCTTGAATAAATCAAGATGTTGTCGATAAACACGATCACGAACTTGTCCCAGTACGGCTTACAAACTCTATTCATCAAGTCCATAATGACTGCAGGTGCGTTTGTCAAACCAAACGGCATAACAAGGAACTCGTAGTGTCCATAACGAGTTCTGAAGGCTGTCTTTGGGATACTCTCCCCTTATCCTTAACTGATGGTATCCAGATCGAAGGTCGATCTTTGAATAAAAGCTTGAACCTTGCAGTTGGTCGAATAGATCACCAATCCTTGGCAGAGGATATCTATTCTTGATCGTCAGCTTGTTCAGCTCCCGGTAGTTGATGTTTGTTCGAAAATCATCATCCTTCTTTTTGACGGGTGGAAATGGGGTTACCCCAAAGGGAATTTTGGTCTGTTATCTTCCTTCTCTACCCATTTCTAAACTTCTCTGTCAATCCTTGCATCTCCGAAAATGTAAGTCGCTACGATGCAACGACTACGGGTGCAGTGCCTGGAATTAGATCGACGCAGGATTCGACTAATCGTTGAGGAGACGATTCCGGCAAGTCTTCGAAGAAGACTTCGGGGTATCTTCCAATCACAGGGATATCTTTGAGTTTCGGTTCTTCGGCTTCTTTTTCCACGACACGAGCCAAGAATGCAACACACCCTGTGTGCGAAAATTTTCGTGTCTTCTTTGTCTGATAATCCGTAGGAGCGTATCCTGCTCCATGAATCCCAATCATTTCTCCGTTCGTCGTCGGGGCGCGGATGACAATCTCCGCCGGGTTGTTCGACAACCAGTCCATCCCAATTATCATATCGAAGCTTTCGTTAGGCTTGTTCTATCGAGAACTGGGTATCTAGGTTACTTACTACTAAAACAACTATATTTCCTGAAGCTAAAATTTGGCAATACTGTCACATAGAGCGTAGCATTGACTATTATGAGACGTACCGATATCCACGCTTGGATTCTATCCCCGCTATTGAGCTTTCATCCACTTGCCTGAGTGTTCTTAGGGCAATACTTCCTGAAATGCCCCACATCACCGCAATTAAAACATGCTTGGCCACAGCCTTGATTGTCACTATCCCTGCCTTGATAGTTGTTGTCGTCGTTACTTCCTCCGCGATTTCCGCTACCATCTTGACCTCTATTTCCATGTTTAGTACCTTGCCGACACGTTTCCTTGACATGTCCCACCTTGCCACAGTTACCACATTTTCCATATCTACACCGCCCGTTATGGGGTCGTCGACAGTTGTCGCACTTTGGTAGGATACCCGTGTACTCTTTTCTCTTTTTGGCCTTGTCGTTGCTACTCGACTGGGTACCCTGTTTGAAATTTGCCAACCTCCTCTTGTTGTCCCCAGATGACTCTACATGAGTCTCCTTCTTCTCCTCGGAGGTTGAAAATTTGTTCATCCTGATTGCCTCTTCCGTCAAAGCTATACTTAGATTGATGGCCTCAGTGATTGTCGCAGGCTTGGAGGAGGTTACCATACTTATGATTTGAGGAGCTAAACCCCAAATGAAGTGCTCGATTCGCTTGTATTCTGGTGTAACCATGTAAGGAACGATACGCGATAGAACTTGGAACTTCTCCACATACTCGGCTATTTTTGGACCTTCCATCTTCAAGTTCCAGAACTCCGTTTCTACCTTCTGGCTTTCTGTTCTCGTACAGTACTTTTTATGCATTAGCTCTTTCAGCTCGTCCCATGATAAAGCATACGCAGCAGCCTCGCCCATTATCTGAACCTGAAGTTTCCACCATGATAGAGCCCCATCTCGGAACAGCCCAGAAATGTACGTGACCTGATCTCTTGGGGCGCATTTGCTCGCACGTAAAACAGTGTCTGTCTTCTCAATCCAGCGTACGAAGGTTACGGCACCCCCAGTGCCGTCAAAATGTAGGGGCTGGCAGCCTAAGAACTGCTTGTAAGTGCAGCCGTTGGGTGGATTACTTCCTGAGGTATCTCCGTTGTGCTCGGAGCGATGGGCCTCGTATTGTGCGATGACGGCAGCAATGATTCCCTGAAGTTCCGCCTCGTGGGTGGGGTATGCGTACACCCCGTTTTGGAGGCATTTTCTGAAAGATGTTTCACGTAGGTTAGGTCATCGCAAATAAAATGCACGTATGCATTCAACAATATCAACACATAACATCTCATGCTATCAATAAATTAGCCTCTGCAATGGTTGAGGGCTTCGAGGTAGTAACCATACCCCTGATCTGGGGTGCAAGTGTCCAAATGAATCGTTCAATCCTTTTGAACTCCGGTTTGACTAAGTAGGGGGGCGACCCTAGATAAGTCGTGCGATCGCTGGACAAGTTCAGGAATTTCTGGTTCGTCCATTTTCAAATTCCTGAACTCCACCTCAAGCTTCTAAATTCCAGTCCTAAAACAACATTTCTTCTCAATCGTTTCCTTGAGCTCGTCCCAGCTCAGTGTATAAGCAGCGTCTGTGCCAAGGGTCTGAACCTGGAGGTTCCGTTAAGAGAGTGTGCCATCTAGAAATATCCCCGAGATGTAGGTAACACTCTGTTGGGGCGAACAGTTACTCATTCTTAGAATGGAGTCGGTCTTTTCGGACCAACGAACAAATGCAACGGTGCCTCCTGTTCCGTCAAAGTTCAAAGGCTTGCAGTTCAGGAACTGTTTATAGGTGCAGCCAGTTGGAGGGTTATCTCCAGTAATGCCATCGTTGTACTTATAGCGGAGGGCTTTATGTCGTGCATTTATCTGTGAGATGCGTTCTTGCAGCTCGGTTTCTGTCCTTGGCAACGTACTGGTGTTTGTGTCATGTCTAGGTGACATTCCCTTTTGTCGAAGTGGTGTGAAGCGGGTTAGACAACGTTTCAATTGTCTATGAGGTGTATATAGCAACATAAGCCATCATGTAATCACCCAATTTCACACGCAAATATACTCACTGTATGAGTGGGGAAGTAAATTTCTGAGCCTTCACATAGGCCTGCCAATTTGGCTTGTTGCTCGTAATAGAATGAACTTGAGGCTACATTGCCTTGGTCACTCGTGTTTAAGTTATTTCCTGCTGCATTGGTTATCATTAGCTTGACCTGCAGAGTCCACCAGGATTCCTGTGCACTACAAATCGTTATTACGTGGGCCCTCGTAATAATAAATTGCCTTGCACAGTTACCCCAAATTTTCTCTCATCCAAGCAGATGATCAATCAAGGAGCAACAGCAGGTGCATCGGCATGAACAGGGTCATGCTCCAATGCGGGGTCAGGAGCAACGCCTGGCTCAGGGGCCACGGCTAGCTTCGAATCAAAACTCCATCTCAAAATCAGCTGGATCAACAAACACAGGGGTCGACAGGGCTACAGGATCCCCCAAGGGCTGGTCTAAGTGCATGAACTCAATGTCATGGTCTGGATCAAAACCAGGTGGAAAAGCAGGATCAACCTCAATATCGTGATCAAACTCAAAGCTGTGGGCGGGATCCGGTGCAGCTGATGATGCCATATCAGGGTCGGCGTCGTGTGAGTGGTGCTGCATTCCCTGTATGTGCGAAGATGCGGATGTCAGAAACTCAAATGAGTCTGGGATAGGGGAATGGTCATGAGTTTCCCCTACAGGAGCGTCCGCATGCAGTAGTCTAATACCAGCAGTAATAAGGCCCTGCCCTCGAATGGGTCCTCCTCCAGTAGATCGTTATCGTCGTCAGAGGCCACGTCGGGAGGGCATATCCTCAACAGAATAAGCGGCAAGGGGGCAAACTCCCAACAAGATGGCCATCAGTAGACTCTGCTACGACTTCAGGCGGCGCAAAAGGGCTGAAAGTCGTCATTTTCTGTGCCGGTAGTATCGAAAATGTACACCTCGTGCTTCGATGAAACTATGTCGTCTGATACTATGGCCATGGGATTCGTAGTGTCCATCTTTCTAGTACTTGATGAAAGCATAACGTTTGTAACACAAACACATATACGTATAATAATCAATCAGTTAATCACATAGTCACCAAGTAAGCATTTAAATCATTCTCCTAGTCTTACTAGCCAATCTCTCCCAGTCTCGAAGACTGCTATATCCTCCACCTTGACCTCTTAGATCGAGCCTATAATAAACCAACGTGCTCAACTACTTCGGTCACCTCGATCCTCCAGACCGATCCTCAGCCCTCCAGGCTGAGCCTATAATTGACAAAATGTGCTCAACATTTGTTTGTAAAAAGTTTTGGATCTGGACTTAAGTGGTATGCAGAAAAATGTTTTCGTGAGAGCCCTAGTGATCATAGTCTAGACTCGAGAAAGAATCCTAGTTCGCTATGATCAGAGCTCTGATACCAAGCTGTCACACCCTGGCTTTGCGGAAGCGTGGTTAATTTTGGTGTGACTTCTTAATACCATAGCTTAATCATACCAAAGCTATATGAGTTAAAAACATGCAAGATCATCCATTAAGTTTTGAAAACCAAATACAGTACCATTGTTTTAACCAATAACCATAACCTTGTTCAACAGACATTACAACTTTAAACATAACATAAACATGGTTTAAGGATTGTGTCTTGTCCAGGAAAGAGACACATCCCCTAAACCCCTGATGACCTTGGAAACTAGTGCAGCGGAAAACATGCCATACCGTGCCAGATCTCGTTAATTTCCTGAAATACATGTAAGTTGAAAAATCAACAATAATGTTGAGCGAGTTCATGCGTTTAGTATGTGCGCGCGAATAAACCTTTGTAATCATTGCAAGTGTGAATGTTTTGTAAACGCTGGTATGAAAGCAAATAAGGGAACATATCAGTTATTGTGTATCCACATGGTCCAACCTGCGGGCGCATGGGAGGGGATAGGACAAAGTCACCACATGGTCCAACCTGCGGGCGCATGGGTGGTGTTACGACAAAGTCACCACATGGTCCAACCTGCGGGCGCATGGGTGGTGTTAAGACGGGGTCACCACATGGTCCAACCTGCGGGCGCATGGGTGGTGTTAAGACAAGGTCACCACATGGTCCAACCTGCGGGCGCATGGGTGGTGTTTGTTATGCTCAAATAGGCCTATCACTCGTATCCCTCGATCATACTACGAGGACTAATGTTCTTAAGGTTTCACCTACCCAATCACATAACCTAACAGTTCCTTCCTTAGCTGACCATACCATGTAAGAAACATTCGTAATCATAGTAACATGTATTTCACCCCCGCAGTTAAGAAAACTGAAAACAGTTAGAGAAAAGGGGGACATGAACTCACAGTCGGTGCGTCTCTACCAAGTGTCTCCAAATCTGAAAGTTGTGCGACGACCTACAAGTGCTAATTCTATTAGACGGACGGCCGTGCCTTAGCTTTATATTTTAAGTTTTTGGGAAATAGTTAGACAACTATTTCGTGTGTTTGTTCTGTATATACTTGGTAGTTGATCTTCTTCCCAAGGATGGGGGATACAATACATGTGCGTAAGTTACGTTTTATCAATCGTGTGGTAATGTAATTACCGGTGTAACTTATATATTCATGGTGAGAGCGTTCGCAAAGTTTTGGGATCATTAACGCTTGTAAATATTATTTTCACTCTAAAATAATATTTATGTATTTTCACAAAATAATCATAAACAGTGTTGTGACAAAACATATTTATCACGTTAACTTAGTGAAAATCCCACCTCCGAATATTTAGTAAATAAAGTTCTGGCGAAATTTATGTTTCGAAAATATGTCAAAAATAGTTCTAACACTTGTTGTGTAAATAATTCTAAGTGTTAGGTTTTTAGAAAATTTCGCCAGAGTTTCCTCTGTAACTGGAGGTGGCCACGCTTTCAAGCGTATCATTTTCTTTTAACAAATCAATTCAACAACTTCTTTATTCAACCCAACAATTTCCGACACATCAAACTAGTCGATTAAGTATGTAAATCGCATAATCGCATGAACTTGTAGCTTTTCCGTATCTGTAAATCCCATTATATTTTGTAGATCTTTATATAAAGTAACTTTAATCTTGTAAAAACCCCGTGTTTAGAGAAATCCGTCTTTACAACTTCTAGAGACAAATCTAGTTCTTTGTCGGATCTTTTCATTTCACAAGTGTTTACACACTTGTGGTTTATAAAATCATGTTTGTTTGTGTAAGATCCATTCTTTGGAAAACATGATTTATTTAGTGTGTGGTTCTTTGAAAATACCACTTGCAGATACGTAGATCCGCTAGTTTTAAACACTGTTGTACAAGTTAAATCACTTTTACACAAGTAAAGTACTTTTACACAAGTTCATGGTTTAAGTGTGGTAGAGTTTCACCTTTTAACCCTTGTGCAAATCAAAACAAGCTTATGTTAAGATCAACGATCTTACCAAACCGGGTTAAATGGTGATCCGAGCTACCACATCATAGATCGGGTCTCAATAATCACATCTTTCAAGTACTACAACTTTTACACAAGTTAGATGCTATTAACCTCCATTTTTAGAGTTTTCACTAGACTTTTTAGCATCAAAATGTATGTTAACGATATTTAACCGACACGAACCCTTTTAACCACCTTAGATAAGCTTAAAAACAAGTTTTAAGTGTTATACCTCTAGCTCAAGGCTAGGGAAGATGCTTGACGAAAAACGGGTGGATAAAAGCAAAGTAACGAGGTCCTTCGCGTTCCGCTTGCTCCAAGACTCCTAATACGTGACCCTCGATGTTTGAATAACCTTGAAATGGCAAGATCTAAAACCGAAAATGGATGGTTGGAAGAGGGATGTTTGGCCGTGAGCTAGAGAGCAAGAAAGAGAGAGTTTTGGTCTTGAGTTGTGAAGTGATAATGATCTTATGTTTAGTGGTTATCTTATAGGCAATTTAAGAGGGTATTAACCAAGGGTTTTTATGTCATGAAGATATCAAACATCCAAGATTTACATATCTTGCAAGGTACAAGTATGTCCCCCTTGCATGGGGACGGTTTTAAGGAGGGGGGGGGTTAGTTCGATCACAACTAGATGGTTAGGAGGTTTAGTTATGTTAAATAGGTTAGTTAAGTGTTAAACTCCGTTAGTAATATATAGCGTGTTATGACGGGTGTTAGGGTAATCAGGGACCCTAACTGGCTCAGAAAAAGAGTAATTAGTGAAAATAGTAATATTTTCATGTTCCGGGTAAAGTCCGGTTGTTCGGTTGGATAGTAATCCGTTAAAGCGTTACAAAAGCTTTAAAGTGTCGTTATTGTTATTTTTAGTGACACATTTTGTTTCCACACTTTAGAAAGTGTCTAGTAATATTCTTCCCCATATTTGGCACTTTACTAGTCAGCTAGAAGCTGGATTATTTATTAAAGTGCTGTGTGTGGTACTTAAAGTACGTTTTTGGCACATCCAATCAGTGTATCTTATTCCTAGAGACGCAGTTCTACAACACTTGTAACCCTACACTCACTACCAGTGTAGCCAAATATTTGAGGCTCTTAACAGGCCTTAGAGGCAGTGTTTGCCTGATGCTGGTTATATCAGCATGTTCAATGTGTATCCGTTTAGTGCTACTGTGCTTTTTGTGCATCAAGTTTGTCACTAGGGTTCAGCATGTAAATAATGTAGTGACAGCAAATAAAGTATGATGCAAGTAAGTGCATGTATCAGTATGCAGGTAGCAGTTTATCAGCAATTTCAGTTAAGCACAGTAATTTAGCAGTAATTAATCATTAATTAAGTCGTACGGATACCTGGTTTAGTGCGGGTTGTCACATTAACAACACTATCTCGATGGTTAATAAAAATATTATGATATTGAAAAATAAGATGGTGGTACCTCTTCTTCTAATTTGAAAACTTTAATATTGAAATGCTGATGAAATTGTTCTTTTGCATAATTAATATAAAACTGCTATATTAGCCATAACATAAGAGCAAATACACTCCAAATAGAACAAAAGCAACAAACAAACTACACAGAAGCCTATACAAAATCCAAGTTTTACAAAATTGTTCCAGCTATCTAAGGTGAGATCCGCAATTTTTCTCCTTTTAACCATCCACCGGTATGATTTCATTCTGCCTTTATACTTTCCAGGAGATGTGTTGATGTATCCATATACTTTAGTTCAAAAACCCTCTCGTCTCGGTTCTTCCAATAAAGCTCTAAAAACATTTCATAAATTCAGCCAATTTCACTACATACAAATAGAAAAAAACGTAAATGGAAAGAACTACATTGATATGAAACCACCAAATCACAAAACCATTTTATTACCCTTCGCTTCCACACTTTCAACACATCCAAACACTTTCAACACACATCCAAACAGTGGTTTCAACCACTGTTTTAACCCAACAATGGTTTCAAACCTCCGTTTTAACCGAACAGTAGTTTCAAGCAGTGGTTTGAACAAATATTATTTCAATTTTTAAACTCAACTAAAACAAATTAATAACGTTAAAAATTACAATCATTAATATACCTTCATGATGATAGCATACGCATGATTTTTCTTTGTGTTGTGGCATTCATCAAATATTAACACCTTGATAATATCCAACGTTAAGAATCTATGCCTCAATGCATTCCTTAAAATGTCAGGGGTCATGACCAATAGCTGTAAGAATGATGTATAACATATACGTGTGTTCAGTTTAAATTGAAAAATAAAAACTACATGATACAACAAAGGTAAAGAGTAACACAATAAAAGTTTATTACTCAAGACTGCATTTGTCTGCCTCAGGGGTACTTTACGTATTTAATCATTAGTCAAAATTCTGATGAGATTGTATGCGGTCAACAAAAAAGTCAAATGTTGACTTGTCATAACTGATTCTGATATCGTTGTTTCTTCCAATCAGCAGCATTCCAAAAATCAACACCTTTTTCACCCCAATACTCCTCCACTTTCAAATCAAGGTGCTTTCTCACATACTCCGCTTGCTAATAAGACAGACAAAGCTTCCATTAGTATGCTTTAACCACATGTTGAAAACATGTTCAAGAAACAACTAAGTCAACCGACATACCTGTTTGACCAATACAACAGTGGGTACCAACTACCAAGAACACAGCAATACACGGGGAGGGTTTTTTCAGCAGATAAGCGTAGTGACATAAAAGCATAATCGCGATCAACGTCTTGCCTGATCCCGTCTCCAAGAACACTATAGTGTTCTCCTTAATTGCCTGAGCTAATGCTTCTATCTGATAACTGCTATATTAGCCATAACATAAGAACAAATACACCCCAAATAGAACAAAAACAACAGACAAACTACAGAGAAGCCTATACAAAATCCAAGTTTTACAAAATTGTTCCAGCTATCTAAGGTGAGATCCGCAATTTTTCTCCTTTTAAGCATCCACCGGTATGATTTCATTCTGCCTTTATACTTTCCAGGAGATGTGTTGATGTATCCATATACTTTAGTTCAAAAACCCTCTCGTCTCGGTTCTTCCAATAAAGCTCTAAAAACATTTCATAAATTCAGCCAATTTCACTACATACAAATAGAAAAAAACGTAAATGGAAAGAACTACATTGATATGAAACCACCAAATCACAAAACCACTTTATTACCCTTCGTTTCCACACTCTCAACACATCCAAACACTTTCAACTCACATCCAAACAGTGGTTCCAACCACTGTTTTAACCCAACAATGGTTTCAAACCTCCGTTTTAACCGAACAGTAGTTTCAAGCAGTGGTTTGAACAAAACAGTGGTTTGAACCACCGTTTTAACCCCAACAGTGGTTTCAACCACCGTTTTAACCCAACACTGGTTTCAACCACCGTTGTAACCCAACAATGGTTTCAACCACTATTTTCTACACAAAACACCGTTTAACCCAACAGTCGTTTGAAACAGCTGTTTTATATTCTAACATCTGTTCACAACAAACAGAGGTTTCAAACATATAACAGACCTTTGCCAAATACAAGTTTCACAACAAACTTAATTTATACTATCTATTACCTAAACCGCTTTTCTGAACCACAAGTGATGATTGCATAAGGATCCAACATTCCATTCAGATTAGCACCAATAAGATTCTTCGCTGCTAACAGTTCCATTGAGATTAGCATAAGGATCCCACATTCCATTCAATTCGATTAAACCAAAACTCGTCCGATGAAACAGGTGCCCACTTCATCCATCCATCTCTACACAAAATTCAATCCCTAAACTAAATAATAAAAATGAAGATGTTATCATCCCATGAAATTAATTTGAACCAACAATATGTGAGAGCACATACCTTGGTTTACCAAAACTTTTGGTTCACATTAATAAACTTAATTAAAAATCAAAATCCATTCAATCAGTCGATTATTAGGCACAAATTATCACAAGTTCAAATCATAAACATAAAGCACAATCGGTTTAACAATTGTGAATACAATAAATAATTTTATTTCAACCCGCAAACCTTTGCAAAACTCACCTACATCAACAACTACTGCTACTGCTGCTGAATCAACAACTGCTGCTGCTGAACCTCACAAATTCAATCTTCATATTCCTGAACCTCACAAATTCAATCATTTTGGTTTAACAATGGTGAATACAATAAATAATACAATTTCAATCAGTCGATTATTAACTGAACCTCACAAATTCAATCTTCATATTCATGCATCAACAACTACTGGTGCTGAATTTGCTGTTGATTAGGAGGGTCACGCTCAGATTAGGAGGTTGCAAAACATTTATATTTTCAGAGGGTCACGCTCAGATTAGGAGGTCGGTGACATTGTCGAGGGTTGTCAGGAAATGCTATCACTTTGCATTTCCTGACAACCTCGACAACGTCACCGACCCCTCCAAGTTTTCCACCAAAACACTGTCACTGGTTGCTTCTTCAACAAAGTTACATACAGCCTCAAAAACTTGGATTTCTTACATTTACATCGCTTGCAAGCCTCCACCTCTCCAACAGTTTCCGCTCTACGCCTATAAAATTCAACCAAAACGTTAATAACCATTACGCTTAGCATATTGAAACGTTATACACCGACGCTATAATGATCTATATATCTACATATAAAACTGAAACTCATACCTGAAAGTCTTTCTTCTTGCCACCAGACCTTTCTCCGATAACGTTGTCATCAATTCTAACTTCACATTTATAAGCAAGAACATATCTTCTGTTATAATAACTAATAACTAATAACTCTTAAGTTGGTTCTCATACCTGAAACTCTTTCTTCTTCTACCACAGATACATACTGATGACACGGAAATCCCCATTACCTAAATTAACAATCAACTTGTTACTCACAACCATAGTAATTAGTAATTTCAATAAAAAAAATCGTTCATCACCATTTGTAAGATCGGGGTATTCATATTTTTTAACTATGTATAAGATTATACTGCACAAATATCAGCTCATAAACTCTGCCAAACATAAATGCTTTTTAACCTAGTGAAATTAGCTCATAATACTCTGCCAAACATAAATGCTTTTTATCCCCTAGGTTATTAATGATATATGTTTGTTTATGGGCTCATAATCTACACATCGAGGGTCAGGTAACGATTAACAACAGGTCATACAAATACAATAATATTCAAATCGATGGTAAAGATGATGAATAAACAGTACATGAGGGTCAAGATTCGGTGTAATATTCAACTACCTGTGCCCTGATGACTCTAAAAACCCTAATATGGTTCCAGTAAATAAAAAGTAAGAAATCGAAAGAAAATGCAAGAAAACCAAGATTGAATGTTACCAAAGAGATTGAATTGTACCTTTGTGATGAAGATTTCGTAAGGCTGAAGGACGGCAGACAGAATTAGGGCAGAAGATTTCGATATGAAGAAGAAATTGAAATAATTCCAGATTCTTGCCAAAGAAGAAAGATTTATCTTTCAAAAGAGGGGCCTGCTACTGTGAACCGAATGATTTATCTTTCAAAAGACTGTGAATTTTAGAGAGAGAGAGAGTTGAGAGAGAAATTGATTAGAGAGGGTAATTGATTGAAGAAGATGATAAGTTATATATCTGGAGCCATAATTTTGAATTTTGAATTTGGAGCCATAATTTTGATTTTGAATCATCAGTGGTTGATTTTGAATCATCAGTTCGTGACTTTTGGAGTTGGCCAGTGGATTGGATGATCATCAGTGTTTGCCCTTTTGCCCATTTAGATACTGATTATATATTTTAGATAGATTATTAATTAATAGATATGATTACTTCTTACAGTGCATTAATTGCTGATTTCTTCTCCCCATGCAATTTCAAACTTCTCTCCTAAAGAAATATCTTATTTACTAATAATAAAATCTGATTATATATTTTAGAAAGATTTATACATATCTAAATATTGAAAAAGGAATTATGACATCAGCGATTACATGTGGCATACCTTAGAAATTGACACATAGGCAGTTTTATATCAGCTCATAATCTCTTATTATAGATAGTATAGATTTTATAGAAAGCATAGATTTTACAATTTATAGGGTATATATATGGGTCGGTCAGCGTTTTTTAGTTGTAAAACGAAGCAGTGAATTTGCTGGTTTTTGGCGTAAATAACATCTCCTGTTAAACTAAACCCTAATGATTCGTCCCAAACCCTTTGCCTGTATCAGATTCGCACGCTTCAATCTCCCACACCTTTCATCTCAATTCCTACACGAATTATCTACTCAACATACGCCACTGGAACCAATTCGTTCCTCTGAAACCGAAACTGAAGACCACAAACAGAAACTTAAGAAACATTTGATGAAACTGGAAGCAGAGTTGAGGAAAAATGGAACAGACTCAACGAAAGAAACCAGCACATTGGAAACATTTTTTACAGAAGCAGTTGGGTTATCTGAAAAGTGTCAAAATGAAGAATCTGAAAAGGGTTTGAAGAAATTGTCGAGTTTGTTTTCGGGTGCGGGTCGAAAAGAGAAATTGAAAACAGAGTGTAAGAAAGAAGATGAGTTGAAGGAGTTGTCAGCAGATATGGCTGAGTTTGCAAATTATTTGCATACAAAAGGGTATATTGGGAATGCAAATTTTGTAGCAGATAATAAGTTTGATGTTTATTGTTTTGTGAATAGTTATGGTAGGGATTATTTGAAGTTTGCTGCTGAAGAGTTTGGGAAAGATCATAGGGAAATTTACAAGTAAGTACATATTGTTTTCTTGTTTTTGTTTTTAGACAATTATCATTTTAACTGTCTCGTAATTGGGTTTAATTGTAAGTTAGAATCTGTATCGAACAAGAAAAGCTTAATGTGGTGGACCGATACTCCAATAGCAATTTGTTCTTGTTCTTGGGTATTAAAAAAGCCGACGTTTTTTTGGTTTTAGAAGACACGTGGCGTTGCTTTATGTATAACTAGAAGTTGCATCTTTCTCATCTCTTTTGCATGTCAACCTTTTTATCAAGTAAACTATTTGTTAATTGAGTTTATCATCTATCCTAGTTATTATTATTATTATTATTTGATTTACCACTTATCTTTAAGTATGATGTTAGTTATTATTTTATCTTTGGTTTAAATTTTATGATAGTTATTGAGTTTTATTATGATCATTAATTGGTTCACTTTATCATTACTCGGGCTTTATCATTATCGTTTTCATTGTGATCTTTGTATATAAACAAAGTTTGCTTTTCAGTTATTTAATACACAGAATTTTGTTCTTCGTTTAAATTCTTTCATGGTATCAGAGCATCATTGCTCTTGAGGACCAAATCATTTTGCTTTGTATTTTCTTTTCTTTCCTTTCATGGTATCAGAGCATCATTGTAAAAACTGAAGCAACAAACAAAGCAATGATCTGCAAAAATGAGGCACCGACCATGAATTTGAAAACCGGAAGAAAATTCAAACGCTTTCTGTTTCAAACTTTGAATTCTTCTCTTAAGAATTCATAAATTCTACATGATATTCATGATGCGCCGCCTCAAGCGAACTTTTTAAAATTAAGAGTATGAGACTCTTCATGGTTGGCACAGGTCTCAATGAGAGTAGGGTTCTTTTTTGTATAGTGGTTGGTGGTAATCGATTTGCAATGTCCCATGTTGGGTAAACCACATAAGTCCCTGTTATTATTGCAAATTCGTGATTAGACTTTTTCTATGGCCAAAACATCAGATTTTGAAAAGCTGGTAAGAAAATCTGCAATAAAACAGACTTTTGAGAATAAATGAATTATTACTTAGAGATCCTTAACAAAGTAGTTTTAACAGAAGAATTTATAGGAAATGATTTCAAGTTATACGACAAAATGAAGACGTAAAATGGGCAGACATACATACGAGACAGACCTGTATTATTATTATTTCTATATCTCTACACCTTATAACCTTTCTGATACCGTCACCTAAGTTCTGATGATTTAAGGTGGCTGCCCACTGCTGATTTGAAGAAGGTGGCACAGTTTGGATGTCCTTCCCTCAGCCGAAAAAATGTTTTCTCGGCCAAGACCATGCGCTTTTGTTTTGGAATCCGAGAAGAAACTGTAAGTGACGCTTATCTTTACTCCTATTTTAGTGATAGGCATTAGCCGGTAGGAGTGTTGGTTTAATTCCATTGACTTTTAGGTATGCAACAAGTGTGTGCTAAAAGAATCATGCAAGTTTGCAAACCAGAGCGTATGGAAGAAGGGGGCGAAGAATATGGACTTGGCTGTTCTGATGAGGGTCATAACTTTGTATGGTTTACCTACGCGGTTTGAAGTGCCTGATGACGTTAGGGCCGTGGTTAATCGGTTGTTAAAGGAAGTCATTAGGCTAAGTGAAACAGAATCTTGAGCTGCCATATGATTCTTTAAAAAATAAACATATTGTCATTTATAGGGGCTTTGAACATGTATAACTGCCACTGCTGACATTCAACAACACAATGAAAGTGGAATGGTTTAGTATTTTGGTAAGATTTCTTGATCCTTGTCTTGTATAAGCAAACATCAATGATGTCTAAAATATCTGTCTAATAATTTGTTTATTTTTACACGTATATAAGTTACTGTTCTTCCGGCATATCTCTATATGAAAATACTTCAATTTATGGCATGTTTGATGAATAAACCTGACCGCATAAAACCACTGGAAAATGAGGTTGCGGCTTGTTTTTTTGCAGCCGCCTCCTTTTTTGATTTGTCCTTGTCCGGGGGGCATTCCTCCTCTCGAACCGCGTACTCTTCTTTGTAAAATTTGGGCTCGTCGTTTATATTAATTTGACATCGTGCGTCCGAGCCTCCACTAAAACTACCGGTCTCCAAGGTTTTTTGTCGTTTAGCCATTGCAACCTCATTTGAAACCGGCGCCCACTTGCTATTGGTTCGTAAAACATCCTAAGCCCGTACGTGTGGGAAAATGGACCCATGCGTAGTTTCGTATTTATCCATCGCCGCTTTGAAAACATCTTCGTCACTCATCCCACTACGACGATTACTTGTATATAAGTTATTATATATCGACGCAAACCGGTTCACGACTGGTTGCATCTTTCGCCACTTTGAAGAGATCGAGTTGACATCGCGATAATGGCCTTGTTTCATGATCGCAAGCCGCTTTCCAAAACCCATCGTTTGTTTGGTTGGTACCTATATTTTTAGTATAAAATATATATAATTTTACATACCGACAATGAGGCTTTTGTCTTGGCTTTCGAAGGTTGATCTTTGTCAATCGCCACTTGCTTTCCTTTTTTACGTTTCGATGATTGCGGTTGCGTCTCTGGAACAAATTCAATGTCGTCTTCAACGGGTTGTGGTTGTTGAGAAGATTCAACGGGTTGTGGTTGTTGAGATTGAAGTTGCGTGTTGAACGGGTTTCGCATCATCATTTGTTGTAACGATTGCATTTGTTGCATTTGCGAGAAAGCGTTGGGTGATTGTTGAAAACCCGCGTAAGCGTTGAGAGAAAATTGCGAGGATGACCAACTCGGTTCCATTGAAGGATAGTAGCCGGGCACCGTAAAAACGTTTTGGTTCGGGTTTGGGTTCGGGTTCAGGATGGGGTTGTTCGGGTTGTAGGATCCATGGCAAAAGTAGAAGAATGTTTATAAAAAGTAGAGGAGTTTTATAAAAAGTTGAAGAAAAGTTAGAGAGAGAATTGGTTGAAGTGGATAAAATATGGGTTGTTTTGGTTGTATTTATTGGTAAACTTAATAAATTTTTTTTATTTATTAAAATTCTAGCCATTAGATTATATTTAAAAAGGAAAATGATTTTTTTTTTATAACGGCTAGCATCCAGCATCCAACGTTAACATTTTTTGTCTTTATGTGCGCATCCCCAACTCTTCCCTTGGACGAATTCGACGACGCCGGCCAGGTGGAAATCGTGTTGAGGCTCGTCGCCACCCCAGGACGACCTGACAAGCCCCACACCGAATTGTCTAAGAATCCTTTGTCTACAATGTGGTTTTTATAAAATGAGAATAATCTTCTTTCCACACAATCATCAAATAATTTGTGTTTGCCTTGTTTTAGTCCAACAACTAATATACTAGTAAACTTGTTTTAATACTGATAAACTCAAAAGAGACTGAACCTAAATGCATGGCTTAATGTCTGATATTAAGTGCTTAAGCAAAATTTAAAGCTCAACTTCATTCTTCAACTCTCAATCTTTTTCCTAGACCCGAAATTTTAAGCCAAGAATTATTATGTGGTTAGCCGGACCAATACCAACAACTGATTAATCGAAACCAAAATAACCAAACCGATTACTTTTCAAAATCGCAAAACCAAAATTCCGGGTTTTAGTTTGTGGGTTTTATTCTTATACAATTAAACCCGTAACTCTTAAAACTTAATGACGGTAAATGTTTCTATTTTTTAACAGATCAGGTTATTTTTTATATAGTTGAATATTGAAATTATTACCAAAAAAAGAAGGCTTCCGACCTGCCGGATTCGAACCAGCGACCTAAGGATTACCATGCCACAACACTACAGTCCTCCGCTCTACCAACTGAGCTAAGGTCGGATCTGTTACTTACTTTTGCTTTTTTTTCCCATATCATCAATTAATGATAAGTTGCCAGCTGGGGGGATTCTGTGTGATTAGACCATGGTTGGGTCACGTGAAAGTAGACAAATTATGTCGTCCACGTAATCAAGTGCAGGGACCACATTGTACCCAAAATTTTCGCTTCACTTTTTTATTTATTTATTTATTTATTTTTTGATGTTAAGTCGCCGCTCAAAGTATCGTGAAGGGTTTCTACACGTGCACCGAACTTTTGACTCGTGCGAACATCCATATGTGTTCGCATGTCTTGTGTGAATCATGTCACAAATCTCACGCGCCTCCATATTACCTAACTTCCTCTTCCTAAAATACCCTTTGGAGAAGATCACACAATATATAATTTTATTGAAGTAGCAAGTTATGTCAATTATTTATATTTGATATGGTATATAATTGTTGATGCAAAAGTCCTAATCGACAACGAGAGCATTGTTAATATGACTATGATTGATTAGCAAATTGTTAGTCTTGACATAGTCCAAGGATCTCTTCTTGTGATTATATCCTGATGTGAGAATACGTTCTTGAATAAAAGAAAAGGTTAGAGTTGATAGTTTTAGAATACTAGCGTAGTTACATTTCAATGTTCATGTAGTTATTTTTAGTTTTCCATGTTATGTTATGTTAGATGTACATGTTGTAGTTCACTTATTGTAACTTATGCATTTTCAATGTCTATTTAGAGAGATTGATACCTATGTTTTTAACCACACAAATACACGCTAAAAATCACTTGTACTTAGTTTGTTTTCTCTCATTGTAAATGACTTGGATTATAATTCTATTAGCTAGATTTTCTTTTCATAGTGTAACTTGATATAGTAGAGGATACGCGTATTTATACCCATCTCCAGTTTAAACTATTATATAATATTACGCACCTAGCAAACCCTATGAAGATATTGTTTGGCCCAAAGTGTCATTGGTTTAGAGGCTCTAATCATCAACCATAAGTATAAATTAGTTATTATGAAAAGCTCAGTGGTGTTGGTGAGTTTAGATAGAGCTTAGGATAGGAGAGGTCTGGGGTTCAATCCCCATGGTGTGCAACGTTAGCCATTTAAAAAAAAAAGTTATTATGAAAAGTAAAAAATAAATCACCATTTCATTGTTTCTTAAACAAGCTTTGAGTAAGGGAGTTTTATTGTCCCCATAAAGATGATAATTACAAGTTTTGTCACCATGGGGGTAATGTTGTCATTGCACTCATATTCTTCAACAAAGTCAGTGGCAAATATGTAAATGAGCAGCAACTTTAGACATCCACATGTCTCTTTTAATAATTTATAAACTTATTTGCTCATTCCCCCCTTAATTCACCAATCGTTGTCCAGTGAAATTGTTCATAAATACAGTTAGTTCCCTGTCAAACTTAATCCTGTTAACTGATTACAACTCCAATTCATTGAATTCTTGTCTTCCTGAATTTGGATTGAATATATGGTAAGCAATTATAATCTTGTTGCCAAATGTTGCTAGTTGCTTGTTAGGATCAGAAACGTGACTTGTGGTGGCTGTTTGGAGATGTCGAGGATGCCGACATGGAAGGAGAGGGAGAACAACAAGAGGCGAGAACGAAGGAGAAGAGCTATTTCGGCCAAGATATTTGCTGGCCTGAGAATGTATGGGAATTACAACCTCCCTAAGCATTGTGATTGCAACGAGGTCCTCAAAGCGCTCGCTGATGAGGCTGGCTGGACCGTGGAGTCCGATGGCACTACCTATCGTAAGGTACTGAACTCAATTGAAGAATGTTGTCAAATTTATGTCATCTTGTTATTTTAATGTATTGGTGGTTTACTAATGACAAAATACTGATTTAACAAAACCGAAAATAAAATCAAATCAAAATACTGAACCGAACTTATACATAAAACCGAAAAATGTCAAAACAGAAACTGAAATTTCTGTTTTACTTCATATTATGTTTCCTAAGCCATCACTGTGTGTTTATTTGATTGTTGATGCTTATGGTATATGAAATATGCGATAGTGTTTGAACTAAATGTGGATCTGATCATCAGGGCTGCAAACCGCCTGAGAAGACAAACACTGGTGGTTCGGTGTCAGCGAGCCCAGGCTCGTCTTACCAACCAAGCCCCTATGGTTCATGTAACCACAGCCCGTTCTCCTCTTCAATGGCGAGCCCGACCTCATCGCCATTTAGAGTCAACTCACATCCTGATTCTCTCATCCCATGGCTGAAGAATCTCTCATCCTCAACCATTGCTTCCAAATCTCCCCATTTACACATGCATAATGGCTCCATGAGTGCACCAGTGACCTCACCAACTGCTCGATCTCCACCTCGAGTCAAAACCGATTCTGTTTGGGGTACACCCCACTTCTATCTCCCGTTGTCGACTCCACCAAGCCCTGCTCACGAAACACTTCCTAATCACGAATGGTACTCTGGGATGTGGATCCCACAGAGTGGACCCACCTCCCCTACATTCAGTCTTGTTGCAGCGAAACCATTTGGGTTCAACGAAGCTGGTTCGCTTCGTGGCTCACGAATGTGGACCCCTGGTCAAAGCGGAAGTTGTTCTCCTGCAAATCCTCCAAGGTTTGATAGCAATTCAGACATTCCCATGGGTGAAGTTGTTCAAGATGAATTTGCATTCGGAAGCAACGCGGTTGGAAGGGTGAAACCATGGAAAGGAGAGATTATTCATGAAGAGTCTGTGTCAGATGATCTTGAGCTTACTCTTGGGAATTCAAAAACCCAAATTTGTGGCTTAAAATGACTCCAAGAAGAGATGTTCGTCTAGCATTAGCAATGCGCCGGATAAACAGTCTCCACCCTCGTTGTAGGGGTTTTCATTGGTTCATCTTTCAGTGTATTCGGTTTGTCCTTAATTAAGCTTGATTACACCGTGCATGTTAAGGGGCAGAATTTTGTGTTTAGCAGGGTAAGGTTTGCTATTCAGAAGGGGGTAGCAGCGCAGCTTGTTGCCTGTCTACCTGCCATTAGTCTGTAATCAACTCTGTTTAAATGAAAATCTATAAATTGGAATGTTCTTGTTTAAAAAAAGAGAAGAAGCTTGATTTGCCCTGATTGTATGAATGGAAGTTGTACATTAGATTTTATTGCTAGTCTTGTTTGGGAATGAATGCATTTAAATTATCAATACGGGAAAAGATTTTGATCGTTTGGATCCAATGCTAGCTTTAGGAGAAAAGACTTGCAAAAAGAGAACATGTTGCAAACCACTAGCAATTGTTTCAAAAAAGCAAAAAACCAGAAAAAGGCAGGTTGATCGAATCGACGGTTTGATTTGGCTGTTAAGGCTGTTGTAAACTTTTAACAGTGGTATTGTAAACTTTTAACAGTGGTAAAGAATGAGTGATCAATATTGGACACCAAAAATAAACAAAAATTGTGAACATAAACAAGAGGTTTAGTTTATACGGTTAGATCCAAGTTGCAAACTATGAATGGAACCATTAAACCCGATATTTCCAACAGTAACCTGGTAATCGAACGGTATAACCGGCAAAACTGATCTATTTGCTACAATTAAACAGTTTATGCACACCCTTCTAAAAGGTTGTCACATTTGTAGCATTTTGGGCTTTGATGCTGTTACAATCACACTCCATATAAAGGATAAAAACAAAACAAAAGAAACCCTACAAGAATTCAACACAAAGGTTCTGTTTGTTTTTTCCTAGAAGCTCTTCCTGATGTCTTTTGTCTGCGCCGCGCAGACGCGCGCAGACCTTTGTGGTTTGCAGCTTGTTTGTTTTCTCGCAGACCTTTCATTAAAAAGGGTCTGCGAGAGGTCTGCTTCAAACAGACATTCAAGCTTGTCTTCAAAGATCTTCACACCTCTTCTCACGTTCTCCTCTTCTCCCTCCAGACCTCTTCTGCCACCAGACCCACTCCGCCACCACCTCCACTCCGCCACCACCTCCCACCCCTGCTCCGCCACCACCTCCAGCCCCACCTCCAGCTCCGACACCCTCAATCACCTCCACCATCAACCACCGCCTACACCACCGTCTCTCTCTCCTTGAACTCTCTCTCTCTGGATCTCTCTCTCTCTGGATCTCTGTTATCATCATCATCATCATCATCATCATCATCGATCTCTGTTTCAGAAACCCCCAAATCGGAGATGTAGTGGTGACGGTGGTGGTGGTTGAACGACAGGGGTTGAACTACGGGGGTTGAACGACGAAGTGGTGGCGGTGGTGTAGTGCTCCGCCCGCAGTCTCTCTCTCTCTGGATCTCTCTCTCTCTGTTTCAAAAACCCCCAAATCGAAGTGGTGGCGGTGGTGCTTGGTGGTTGAACGACGAAGACGGGGTGGGTGGTTGTTCTTGGCGGTAGATGATGGCGGTGGTGTGATGGCGGAGGTGGTGCGGTGGTGGTGCTATCTTGTAGAGAGAGAGTAGAGAGAGAGTTGTGGCAGTGTGTGTTTTGTGTGTGTGTGTGTGAAGTGTTTTTGTAGAAGAAAAAAAACAAACCCTCTTCTCCTTGCAGACTGCAGACATTTGGTCCACCTCTTCTCCTGCAGATGTGGTCCGCAGACTGCAGACCTTTTCTCGCAGAAAAAACAAACAGCACCAAAGTGATGCTTCCACTTTAGTTGGTCATTTATTAACCTACGGATCAAGGTTTTTGGTTTCTTGATCAAAATTGGAATCTGAAGAGACGTTGATAGTGAATAGACTTCTGCTATTATGTTTGGATTCTTCATTAAAAGTTGCCAGAAGTGATGTTTGCATTTATTAGGATCAATTATTGATTGGGGCTAAAGGGACCCGACGCTATGAATCATCCCCTCTTGATTTGATATACGTTCGTATACAAAAAATCACCAAAAGTTAAACGACCGTATAGATAGGATCGTCATGTTTAAACGCCCCTTTTTTGAGGGTGTACATATAATAACACCACCCCTATTGAATCTTGTTAAGGAGGTATAATGAGAAACACATACCATAATCATCATCATCAATCAACAATCATCATAATTCATATGAACAAATTCATCATATGTGCAAAGAATATATACAACGCTTATATATATGTGAAACAATCAATACCTCTCAACTTTCATGTACAGTTCTGAGAGTGCATCATAAAGAATCGCAGCAGCAGGAGGTCGAGGCAATGAACCAAGAAGAATATCAAATGTTTTAATCGACGGGTTACCATAAAACCTGCAATTTTCTTGCACACGTGTTGTCACCATGCTTCCTTCAAGTGAGCAACCGACAAAAGCACCTGCAAAACAACCAAAACATCAAGTAAATATTCATTTAATCTTCAAAATATACACTGTACATGTCATTAAGTTACCTTTACTACAACTGTATGTATAACAGGCAGCATATCCACCATCACCGGCCCGGAAATCCGCTCCAGCAGCCCTACCAACAACACCAGCAGCCGCACTCGCTCCCGCTCCCACCGATAAATGTGCATTTCCCCCAAATGTTCTCACCGCATCACTGTTTCTGAGCACGATTATGTAATCAGTAACCTCCCCTCCAACCTGTTTATACACCACACAATAATATATCAACATTAGGCTTTAGGCGTAAAGGCACGGCCTTGGGTAAAAAAGAATGTTTTGAAAACCAGACGAGCCAGTCCGGTTCACCCTATAAAACCGTTTTTGAGTCCCTATTTATTTTTATAATATTTACGGTATCACCCGGTCCGACCGCCCGACCATTGAATCAGTAAGAAGACCGGTTCGACGTCCGGTCTGGTCATGAAAACATTGGTAAAAGAAAAAAAGCCAACTCACCTGGGCTCCCCAACCCATACCAAATGTAGAAATGGCAGATGGCGGGGACCAAGATCCATCATCTCTACGAGCAACAACCAACCCTGTACCGACATTGTAGGTCACCATCACGCCAACTCTTGCAACAGTGAGAATCGCAAGCCCTTTTGCTTGTTTCAATATAGAATCTGGTATTGACTTTTCAGGTGTCAAAGAACCAACCTTAAAGTAACCCCGAATGGTATTTGTAGCCTTATAGATCTCATATTCCATGGTTTGTCCCCAAGGGAAGTTAAGCCATGATCTCAATGTACTAAGGTCAGTCAGGTCCTGTGTTGGTAGTTGTGCTGCACGGCTAACACGGTCCATTAAGTACGGTTGAACCAACTCGAGCCGAACACAGCACACATCACAGACCCGTTGTGGGTTTCCTTTCAGGAACTTTGCAGGTAGTAAACTTCTTCCTTTAGAACACTCATTGCAAAAGATTCCACCACAAAACCGACAGTGATGTCTGGAACACATTATAGGATGAAACCGCACGTTACAGAGCATACAATACGATGCAACACTATCAGCCAACCACTTTGGTGGTTCGGCTTCTAGAAGTTCCTTTATACTGTCGGCATTAGCTTCCGCAAGAGTATGAGTCACCTCTTTCCATGTGTGCTCAAGAAGCTGGTCAGATAACCATGAAATTTGATACGCGTAAGAATCACCAGAAGTTATGGATCTCATCTTGCCTTGAGCTGCAAGCAACATATCAAGAACAACATCCCACATCGTAAAATCTTTCTCTTCTCCAGCAAACTGATCCCATTCCATATCATTATCACGTAAGTAATTTGAGTTCATACGGAGACCTCTGTTCCATTCTTCACGTTGACTTTCTGACATTGGTGGGACCGAAACAGGAATCCAAACACCAGTATCTTCGCTAAGGGGTGGGTCATAATAAAAAAACTGACTTTCTTTATCATGGGTACAATCCAAATCTTTACAAGTATCATCACTTTCAACCGTACTAGCAACCAATGCATCTGTTTTCTCAACATCGAGTACCGACATCTTTTTGTTAAGATCCTGAATTTCCCTTACATCACTGATGTTGCTACTTTCATCAACATCTTCAGAAGCCTGATTATTTACATCCTGTTGATTTGAATATTAGCAACTAATACATACAAACTAACAAGTAACAACCAAACACAAAAAAATCTCCTTAGATATAAAAACTTAGCAATAAACAGAAAATTCTGCCTATATTCACACCATTTCAAGTCTCAGTTATCACTATAGATCAAAAATGGCTTAAAATTTGCATATAAATACACCCTTTCTGGTCTTATTTATAACTATTGATCAAAATTTGCATATAAATACACCCTTTCAAGCTCATTTATAACTATTGATCAAAATTTTCATATAAATACACCCTGTCAAGTCTCAGTTATCGCTATTGATCAACGTTTGCCAAGAATTTACCTATAATCTACAATTTCAAGTCTCAATAATCGCTATTGATCAACGTTTGCCTAAAATTTACCTATAATCACACCATTTCAAGTCTCAGTTATCACTACTGAACAAAATTTGCATATAATCACACTATTTCAAGTCTCAATTATCACTATTCATCAAAATTTGCCTATAATCACACCATGTCAAGTCTCAGTTATCACTAACGATCAAAATTTGCATAAACTTTTCCTATAATCACACTACTTCAAGTCTCAGTTATCACACTACTGATAAAAAATTGCCTATAATCACACCATTTCAAGTCTTAGTTATCTCTACTTATCAAAATTTTCTTATAATCACACCATGGATGAAGCTTTAAAGTTAGAAAACTTCATTTTGTTCATCTAACAACATACAGATATATCATATAAGGAAGTAAACATGAAAGCTAATCGAACAAGTATTCTACCCTAGAACTTTACACGTATAACAAGAGGAACATCAACGATCCAACGAATACATATAAATCACTATACATAGAACGATCATCCTTGAAGAGAATTATACAATTCGAGATAATTAGGCTTTAGATAACCTTTTGAGTAGGAAATTTAGACTCATAATGATCTAGATGATTCATAGGGTATCGAACAACATTTGATTCGTCCATCGGGTAGGTTTTGCGAGGGGGATCCATCAATCCATGTGTTTGATGCGTTCGTTGTGATGATCAAAACTGTGAAAAGCTTTCGATCAGAGAGAGAGGAGATTGTGTGAGGATGAGGGTTAGGGTTTACTATGCGTGACGAAATACGAATCCTACACGATGACTGAGACTTATCTTATATCTTTGCCTCTTTTCATGGAATCATTGTTAAATTTCAATTTTTATATTTCTAAAAATTACATATAGTGGAGAGTAAACAAATTTTTTGTAAGAAAAAAAAAAAAAAAATTCAACCAAATGACTTTATTTAATAATAAGTATTTAATGATATTGGTAAATCCACATAGGTCATTAACTTGTAGTTTTCCTGTTTAATAGGTAACTATATTAAATAATTTGTAACTTATCTTCAAAATATATATTTTTTTCAAAAAAATAAAATAATTTTAAGTGTAGGATAAATTACGAGTTGTGTAGGATAAATTTCAACGTGTCTGATGAATTTCGAAATATGTAGAATAACTTTTGATGTGTGTAGGCAAAAAAAGTTAGTGTGAAGGATAATAGTCTTTATGACTAATTAATTACTCAAAATGATAATAAATGAGATAAAGTGAAAAATTATTTAATGTTTTACAAAATTACCCTTTATTCTTTTTCTTCTCAATTAATTTTTTTTTCTCAAATGAACCTTCCCCATTAAATATATATGTATCAAACCGGTATATATTTATTATGTACGAACCGGTTTTTGTAGGGAAGATCAAATTTTAATGGGGTATTGGATTTTAATAATCCCAACTTTCAGCAATTGGCCGATAATAATCCCAACTTCAAAAATAGCCTACAACACTCCCAACTTGTAACATTTTGGCCACCAATGATCCTTGTCTAACTGGGTTATAACCCAGTTAGTTTTGAGAAGCGGAGAAGATTACAGGAGGTCGGAGATGATTGGTGGTGGTCTCGTTTGGTGGTTTCAGGGGTAAAACGGGTCGCCGGAATAAGTTGCAGGTCACCAGAGTTGGGTTTTTTGAACTTCTGAGCAGCGGAGAAGATTACAGGAGGTCGGAGATGATTGGTGGTGGTCTCGTTTGGTGGTTTCAGGGGTAAAACGGGTCGTCGGAATAAGTTGCAGGTCACCGGAGGTGGTGATGGTGCCACGTCAGCAGCCTAGTCAGCAAAAAAACTAACTGGGTTATAACCCAGTTAGCAAAGGATCATTGGTGGCCAAAATGTTACAAGTTGGGAGTGTTGTAGGCTATTTTTGAAGTTGGGATTATTATCGGCCAATTGCTGAAAGTTGGGATTATTAAAATCCAATACCCCAATTTTAATCTATTAAACATGAGAAATGAACAATTTTAATTTATCGAACCGGTTCTTATTGCTCGTTTACCAATTATCTCGGTGTAAATTAAAATTAAGATTAAGATGTCTTTCTTTTAATACAATTTAACATTAGTGTATTTATTAAACATGAGAAATGAACATAAAAAAATTTAGACCTTATAATAATTTTTCTTCACTTCGTTTAATATGTTAAGATCATTTATACAATAATCTTACCCTACATACATAATTATGGGTTAAATCGTTAATTGTTGCTTTTTAGAAAACGACATGTCATTGAACATGTTGTTTTAACTGTTTGACAATTTAACTACTTTGTTTTAATGGATTTACAAGGTTATACAGTTTACAAACAACTTATTGCAATTTTCATGATTTTTTAAACAAAAATTGCAATTTTCAATGATTTTTTAAACAAAAGTATATATTTTTGGAATTTAGTTATCATATGGTGATGTAGGATTTGAATTGTGACGTACTAACGTGTAATTGTTGGCTAGCATACGATCACGGTCACGATAATGTGAAGAATGTCTAGGTTGTCTCATAACCCACATGGGGTTGCGATGTTGACGGATTTATTTCGAGTAGTTTTTAAAACTGATTTCGGTTCAAAATAAATTGAGATTATAATGCGAAAAAGTTGTTCAAATAAAAATATTCGAATTTGAGTTTGTTCAAATATCTCAAGTTATGAGAAAAAATATAAATGAAGTAAATAATTTATACATACATATATACACACACGGTAGTTTTTTAAAATATAAAAGCTATATAATTCGAATTTTGAATAATCGAGTCGAGTCAGTTTCAAATCACAAATTCGATTTGTTTTAGATACTATTCCAGTTCAAAATTTTGAAAACCGAATTCGTAATTCAAATCTGGTTTTTTTGGAGTTTAAGTTTCGACTCTGGTTTGAAGAATGAGCACCCATAGTCATGTGTAATGAAGAGCCAAACCGAGGAAATACAACTAATAATAACTTTGCGAAGCAACATAATAAGCTATGTAATTCTCTCGTTACACTGAACATATTAGTCATATGCTCAACACATAAATACACTATTGCCATCGTCAATTGCACATGAACTATTACGTGTACACATAAAGACACGCAGAACAAGAGTTGCGTATCAGATGTGTTTGATTATGTTGAACTCGATAGGTATTTATTGTCATGATACATTAATATGGTACAAAGGGAAAACTTTTCTATTTTACAACTCGTGTTAAAGTTGCGAACATCCATGTGTAGTTCATCAATAAGACTATGGGGTGTGAAGGGACTTGGGTTGGGTTGGGGGCATTCCCCGACGGTTAGTCCGTAAAACAATTCATCTGCTCAAAGATTAATCATTCTGACACTTTAGACTATACACGTCTGTGATATGTTATAAGTATCCACAATACAGATGCATCTCCTGATGCTAATCCTGTTGACCGGCTTGACGAAGACCCGGGACTCAACCCTAAGACGTCAATCTGACCCTGATCTGTAGAGTCTGAACTTCCTATGATCACGAATTCATAAATCCAGATCCTATGCATCTCCAGGTAATCTTGAAGTCGGAACCACCCGAATACTGTTGCATCGTCACGAATTTCAAAAATGTTGGAATTTCAATATGAAATTTTTATTCCCCCTCATTTTTTGCAAATTCTGACGTCTTATCACTGAATTCCCCCTCAAATTGAGCAATTCAGTCCTCTTTTATCTCTGAAAAACTTGACTATGCCGAAAATATGACATTTTGGCTCTCTACCGTCAGTTTTTCATCATTGCGGACTTTTCGTTAAGGCCCATTAGTAGTCAGATAATCCAGATGATAATCACTCTGCACCAGTATCATGACTAGCCCACTAATTTCCACAATGTGTGATCGCATCATCAAATCTGTTCGCTGAAGCCCCGGACGGTGTCCCCGAACAACCCAGCTTAGTCGTTAAAAACCCGAAAAATTTTTCAATCACCAAATTTTTTCTGGAGACTCATCTCGTCACTACGATCAATTAATGCCTTTTTAGGCATTAGCTCATTCGTGCGAATGTAGTAGGTCCATTCGTGCGAATAGGCTGACTCTGGATTAAATGACATTTTAGCACCAATGGTCGATTCGTGCGAATCAGGACAGCCGGTTCGTGCGAATCTGGACGGTTCGTGCGAACATATGCATCCGTCCCAAAGAAGCTGAGTTCTCAAGAACATTCCCAATCACATTTTTCGATCCAAAATCTTTATTTCTACGAATTTCATGATGAAACTTCACATGATTGTGCGAAAATCAATCACGAACACAATGATGTCTTCAATTTCAAATTCCATCTGTGAATTAACCTTCAATTTGTTGTTTATTCGATGTTTAACGTCAAAACCTCCAAAAAATCAAAAATTCAGGAGATTAGGTGATTCAATCAACTGTTAGATCGATTGAATCAGTACCGTAGCTCTGATACCAATTGAGATTCCAGTATCCGACAGGTTTGACGAAGTTTTGGCCCCGAGATAATCGGTTCGGTGAGACGTTATTGATGGGTGGTCCATAGGACAACCCTTAATGATGTTAAAAGACAAATTTATCCTTCACTTGATCGTGTAATTATCTTGAATTAGATAACTACGAATGCTTATGTTTCAGGTACAGTTCGGGAGCTAAAAAGGGATAAAACGCAGCTTTGGACGGTTTGGAGATGAACGGGTCATGCATGGAATGAAAGAAGAAACAAAACCCAACATTCAGGGCTCCACCGTAAATTACGGTGGCCACCGTAATTTACGGTGGCCCTGAAACACGCCCAAATCCCACCGTAACACAGGAGATCCTCACCGTAACTGTCTGATGTCCACCGTAATTTACGGTGGAGACCGTAATTACGGTGGAGGCTGCGAGGAAAACGTAACTGCCTTCATTAAAACGGTTTTAGTGGTGTCTTTTGAGATATCTCATCATTGGACGTTTTCTCTGGACATTGGGGGCGATTTTGGCTGGTTCTACCTTGTTCTAAACAATTCTAAACATTTGGTTCTTGTTTTTTATTTGTATGAACTTGAATTTGGATGTTATGATGATCAACCGAACAATGTCCGGCTAAACTTGTGGTGATCATCTTAGGTGAAGGTTTCTCTAAACTCTTGTGTGTTTGTTCCTTGATTTCTAGAATGATAACATTGTGTTTGCTTTGATTATCATGGTGTATGAGTAATTGATTGTAGTTTGTTAATTGGTATTGCAATTCTAGTCTAATTCGTACGTTCTTGGTGCCGTTGGCAATCGGGATGTCACAGGAAGGGTTAGGGTTGGATATTGATTGATTGATCATCGGGAAACGACCTCACATTAATATAATCCAAGTACTTTGTTCCCTTTCATCACAACAATTGTTTATACACGAGTTATGTCTATGTAACTCTTTCTAGTTGGAATTTCACACAAGTGTTAAAAGAAACTGAATCCTAAGATGGTCATTGTTCTCATAATCTGAATTAAAAATCCAATTTTGATTTTGCAATTAGCTAGTAATTTAGTTTTCTAAAACAACAATCCAAATCATTGATCTTTAATTTCTGCAAATTAGGTTAATTGTAGTTAAATCACAAAGCTATAAAATCAACGCATTTTCCACAAACTCCCTGAGTTCGATACCCATTTACCACTATCTATAGTTGTTATTTGGATTAAATTTGCGTGTACTACGACAGCACGTCAAATTTTGGCGCCGTTGCCGGGGAGTTGTGTACAACGTGTGTCAGTTTGTTAGTTTTGCTTTGTTATTTTCGGGTTTACACTGGTGTGTTTAGTGTGCAGGTTCTACAGGTGCATGCATACTAAAGGCTCTCACAAGTCGTCATCATTGTCATTTGATCCGGAGATTGAAAGAACATTAAGACAAAACCGTGTTTTAGTAAGAGAAAACATAATTATTGGTTCACCTACATCACCCATCACACCAAGAAACATCATGCAAGAATCCCAAATACCACCTACAATGGGTCAAACGACCTCATCATTCATACCTACTTCCACACAACCATCACCAAACACCACTATACCAAACACCACTACAATTCCTACTCCACCTCATGACACTACACCAACCAACACCACACAACCGATCACTACTCAAGTTGAACCCAATCTTACCTTTAGCCCTTCATCCACAATACCACCATTGTCACACTTCTTTCCCCCAACTACGGGTCAATCATCCTCTAATTATACAATAGCACCAAACTCAACTATTGTTCATGCTACTTCATCCTTTAGACCACTAAACCAATCGAGTTTTCAATACTCAACTCTTCCCTTTGGGCAATCTTCGGGTATTCAAGGGGATGGATATGATGACGGTTATGAAGAGGAGTTTAGGGGGTATGAAGAGGAAGGTTTTTATTATGGGGGTGATGGAGGCTACTTGGGACCTCAAGGAGGAGCGGGTCAACAAAGTCAACCGATTCAACAATTTCAAGACACGAGTAGACTACCGGCCGGGGTGCAACACATTAGACCGCAAGGGCCGCAACTGCAATGCCCTACACCGCTACATCAAGTGCGTCCTCAAAATATTCAACCACAGTTTCAAAGACCGATTCAACAACCGCAAATGCCACAATACCAATTTCAACCACCGTTTGCACCTCAAGGGCCTATGCAAATGGGTCAACCAAGAGCACCATTGGGTGCACCTCAAAGACATCATCGGGAGGTTGTACGGGGGATTGAAGCTCACTTCTGGCCTATTATACTAACAATCCTTCGCCGGTAGTGATTCCTCATCATGCGGATGGAAGAACATTTGAAGTTAGAACAACCGCCCTCCAAAGTCTACCAAAGTTTAAGGGATTAGCAACGGAAGAACCCTACTTTCATTTGGAGACATATGATTCTATTTGCAATACCATTGGGGGTCAAGGGTTCTCCTCGGATGATGTCAAGTTGGTCCTCTTCCAATTTTCTTTGGAAGACAAAGCAAAGAGATGGTTTCATACTCTACCCTCCGCATCGATCTTTACATGGGCCGATATGCAACAAATATTCTTGGATGAGTATTACACCTCTCAAAAGACTAATGATGCAAGAAGAGGTTTAAGAAGCTTCCAACAACAATCAGGGGAGATGTTTCATGAAGCTTTCGAAAGGTTTAATATGATGTTACAGAATTATCCTCATCATGGGATCCAATTATGGGAGTTGTTGAACGCATTTCACGAAGGGTTGAGTTCGGAGGATGCACGAGATTTGACGTCGATCACCAATGGTACATTCGGTACGAATTATGAACATGTTGATTGGGCATTTTTAGAACAAATGGCGGTGAATTCCAAGAGGAAGGCCCAATCTTCACGACGGGCTAGGCATGTGATTCAAAGGCCACAAGTACATGGAGTAGAGAGTGGCAACGTGCAAGCTACGAATCAAGTGTACAACGTATGCACTAATTGCAATGAAATAGGCCACAAGGCGGAAGTGTGTGTAGTGGGGGTGGTTGACGAACAAGTAGAGGAAGTGAATGCAATTCAAGGAGGGGGTGGTCGAAATTTCAATATGAACTCCAACACATACCACCCCGGGTTACGAAACCATCCTAATTTCCGTTACGGGAACGCGGCGAACCAAGCTAACCCAAACTTTCAAGGAGCTCAAGGTAACTTTGCACCTCGTCAACAATACAATCAAGGCAATTATCGGAGTGGAAGCAATTACGGGTACCAAGGGCAAATTCAACAAACGGGTCAAAGTGGTTCGGGTTAAAGTTAGTCAAGCGGGAATGAAGTCATGGATATGCTTCGGGCTATGCAACAAGATATGCAAAAAAGGAATCAACTCGATGAAGTCCGGATGCAAAAGGATGAGGTTCGTGACAAGAGCATCCAATCACTAACAACTCAAATGGGTCAATTGGCAACCGATGTGGCGGAATTGAAGAAAAGCAAGGGTCATCTTCCTAGCGACACCAAGGTAAATCCTTCACATGGTTCGTCATGAGGTAATGTTAATGTTCATCATGTTAGTGTTTTAAGAAGTGGCAAAGAATTTAAAGCAAATTTGTCACCGGGTATGGTTGAGGGGGTAGTTGAGGATGTCACGGGTAATGAAAGTGACGATGATGAAGTTTCACCGGTTATACCTAAAGAATCAAATGTTAAAAAACCGGGGTTGGGTGAAAATGAAAAGAATGAAAAAGTTGAGGGTGAACCGAGTCAAGTCCCGTTTCCATCGGCTTTACTTGACCCGGGTAAGAAAAATTTTATTGCATCAAGAGGTCCCCAAAAAGAAGAATTGTGGGACATGTTTAAACAAGTAAAAATAAATCTTCCACTACTTGATGCAATAAAACAAGTACCCGCCTATGCTAAATTTCTAGAGGAATTATGTACACAAAAAAGGCAACAAAAGAAGAAAATGCCTAAGCGGGTGGATTTAACCGGGCAAGTGAGTGCGGTTTTGAATGGGGAGCTTCCTCCTAAGCTCCAAGATCCGGGAACGCCATTAATTAACATTCAAGTTGGTAAATTTCAAATGGCAAAGGCGTTACTAGATCTTGGAGCCGGGGTGAGCATTTTACCAGGGGGCTTATATGACCAATATGACTTTGGTCCGTTAGCAAGGGTGGAGACAACGGTTGTTTTGGCCGATTTGTCTCATAAGCTACCTCGGGGGATGGTTCAAAATGTGATTGTTAAAATTGATGAGTTCTATTACCCTGTTGACTTTTTAGTTTTGGACTACTCATCCGCGGACCTAAAACAACAACAAAATGTTATTTTGGGTCGGCCATTTTTGAGCACCGCGCATGCTGTGATCGATTGTAGATTTGGTACAGTCGATATAACTTTTGGGAATCGAAAAATGCGCTTAAATGTTTTTACTAACAATGCTAATGTTGTTGGTGTTGATGAGTGTTTCATGGCAGATTTAGTTGATGGATGCAACCCGCATGAGTATGAGGAGGATGGTATGGATGTTTGTTTGTGTGATTTTTCTGAACAGGTACATGCTTATGCACTAAGGGTTGAAGAGGAAAAACAAGATGCTATGGCCTTGAAAGAAGGTCGATCGCCATGGACTCACCAATTCGAAGGCTTGCCGGTGGAGATAAATTCGGGTACTAAACCATCATTAGAAGAACCACCGAAGTTGGAACTCAAGGACTTGCCAAACCACTTGAAGTATGCTTTCCTAGGGGATAATGACACTCTACTGGTCATTATTGCCTCTAATTTAGAGATGGCGCAAGAGCAAGCCTTGTTGGAAGTTTTAAAGGAGAACAAAGGAGCTATTGGATGGACGATTGCCGATCTCTAAGGAATTAGTCCATCAATCGTCATGCGCAAGATAATCACCACCGAAGATGCAAAACCAACACGAGAAGCTCAAAGGCGATTGAATCCGAACCTAAGGGAGGTAGTAAAGAAATAGGTAATCAAATGGTTGGACGAGGGAATTATCTATCCGATTTCGGATAGTGCTTGGGTGAGTCCTACCCAAGTTGTGCCTAAGAAGGCCGGCATTCAAGTAGTCAAGGACGAAAATGGTGAACAAATTGCCACCCGACCGGTCACCGGGTGGCGTGTATGTATTGACTACCGAAAATTGAATGCCGCCACTTCTAAGGACCATTTCCCGCTACCTTTTATTGACCAAATCATTGAAAAACTGTCGGGTCAAAAGTACTACTGTTTTTTGGACGGGTATTCGGGTTACAATCAAATAGCAATACACCCGGATGACCAACAGAAGACCACCTTCACTTGTCCATATGGCACTTTTGCCTTTCGGCGAATGCCATTTGGCTTGTGCAATGCACCGGCAACTTTCCAACGATGTATGATGAGTATCTTCTCGGACATGGTTGGAGAGTCGCTTGAAGTGTTTATGGATGACTTTTCAATCTTTGGCACTAGTTTTGAATCGTGTCTTAATGAATTACAAAATGTTTTAAAACGATGTGTTGAGAAAAATTTAGTGCTTAGTTGGGAGAAAAGTCATTTTATGGTGCAAGAGGGAATTGTGCTAGGTCATGTGATTTCGGAAAGGGGAATGGAGGTGGACAAGGCAAAAATACGGGTAATAGCATCTTTGCCACCTCCGAAAAATGTTAAGGGTGTAAGGTCATTTTTGGGACACGCGGGGTTCTATAGACGTTTCATAAAAGGTTTTAGTGTTATTACGAAGCCTTTATGTAATTTGTTATTAAAAGATGTCCCATTTGACTTTACTGACGAATGTTTGCAAGCGTTTACTGTTTTGAAGGAACATTTGGTCAAAGCTCCCATTTTGCAATCACCGGATTGGTCAAAGCCATTCGAGATCATGTGTGACGCAAGCGACACTACAATTGGTGCAGTTTTGGGTCAACGAGTTGATAAAAAGCCGGTGGTAATTTACTACGCAAGCAAGACTTTATCCGAATCGCAACTGAATTACACCACAACCGAGAAGGAATTATTAGCGGTGGTGTATGCTTTGGATAAGTTTCGTTCGTATATTTGGGGGAGCAAGGTGGTGGTTTATTCGGATCATAGCGCGGTCCGATATTTGATGGAGGAAAAGGACGCGAAGCCTCGTTTGATTCGATGGGTATTGTTGTTACAAGAGTTCGATTTAGAGATCCGAGACAAAAAGGGAAGTGAGAACGTAGTGGCGGATCACTTGTCCGGATTCCGGTGGAAGGGATTGACGATGTAAGTGAAATAAACAAAAGGTTCCCCGGCGAGCAACTCTTAGCCGTTTCCACTTTTGTTGCACCGTGGTATGCTCATTACGTAAACTACCTAGCCACGGGTGCCATCCCAAATCATTGGACCAAAAAGTGAAGACAACAATTTATGGTCCAAGTGAAGCAATACATTTGGGATGAACCGGATCTTTTCAAGATCGGGCCGGATCAAGTTATTCGGAGATGTGTGCCCGAAACGGAGGTGTTGGAAATCTTAACTCATGCCCACTCATCCGCATGTGGAGGTCACTTTAGCGGGCATAAAACGGGTTACCGGGTTCTCTCATGTGGGTTTTATTGGCCCACAATTTTCAAAGATGCGTGTGAGTTTGCAAGAAATTGTATTAATTGTCAAAAGATGGGAAGCATTTCAAAGAGGGACGAGATGCCACTACAACCAATGTTGGTTGTAGAGATATTTGATGTATGGGGCATTGACTTTATGGGTCCCTTCCCAAATTCGAATGGTTTTCTATATATCTTGGTAGCGGTGGATTACGTCTCTAAGTGGATTGAGGCTATTGCAACAAGAACAAATGACCACTCGGTTGTTTGTAAATTCGTTCAATCCAACATCTTCACCCGTTTTGGCATTCCAAGGGTTATCATAAGTGACGGTGGTTCGTATTTCAAGAATTTTAATTACTATTGAAGAGGTATAGCGTGAATCACCGGATTGCCACACCTTACCATCCGCAAACGAGTGGACAAGTCGAAGTGTCCAACCGTCAAATCAAAGAAATCCTCATGAAGACGGTTAGAACGGATAGGAAGGATTGGTCGAGTAAGTTGGATGATGCGTTGTGGGCATACCGAACGGCCTACAAAATTCCAATCGGCACAACACCTTACCGGATGGTGTATGGAAAGGGTTGTCACTTGCCAATGGAGTTAGCGCATCGGGCACATTGGGCAATCAAGACGGTGAATGCGGACTACGATGAAGCGGGGAAGATAAGGAAGTTCCAATTAAGCGAAATTGAAGAAATTAGAGACGAGGCGTATGAGTGTGCATCGGCTTACAAAGACAAACTCAAAAAGGTACACGATGCAAAGTTGAGGAAGAAAACCTTTGAAGTGGGTCAAAAGGTTTGGTTGTACAATTCAAGGCTCAAGATGTTTGCGGGCACGCGTAAAAGCAAATGGATGGGTCCTTATGTCGTTCGGCGGGTCGGGAGGTTTGGTGATGTAGATATCTAAGATGAGCAAACCAACAAACAACAAACGGTGAATGGCCATCGGTTGAAGCCATACTTGGAAGGGAACGACATCAACAACTTGGAGCTAGACAAAGCGGGCTACATCTTACGCCCGGTAGACGATGAACAACCATAAGAGGCCCAGGTTTGGTAGTGTATATAGTTAGCATTTCATTTTGTTTGTTTTGTATAGTTCGCACATTTACCGTACTCGCTTGAATCTTGTGTTTGAAACAAGTGTGGGGACATTCGGGTCACGAATTGCTCTAACATTGTGTTGAGGACAACACCGGACTTTCGAGAGGGTAGGGTAATTTTTACATGTTTTTGAAAAATTAAAAAAACACAAAAAAATCGAAAAAAAACTGAAAAAATATAAAAAATATACCTAAAATTGAAGTTTTTTAGCGAAGGAACGAGGCCCAGGTACCACCGTAATTTACGGTGGTACCGTAATTTACGGTGGAGGGTAAAAAAGTTTTGGCTTTACGGTATAAACCTCCTGAGTTACGGTAGAAAGATTGTGCCAGCATCCACCGTAATTTACGGAGTTGAGGGGTCGGCTAGGTAATGGCAGTTATAAAAAAAAAAACAATTAGTCACGTGAATTAAACCCCATCCACTCGTTTTCCTCTTCTCTTCTCCTCCAAACATCCTCATCCATCACTTTCTATTGCCCCACCAAATCTAAGAAACTCCATAACCTTCTTCAACCTTCAATCCTCCATATCTCTCTCAATTCCTAACCAAATCAAGTGAAATCTAGGTCTAACTTGACTAATTTTTCACATACTTGCTGATTTTGAGAAGAGATTTGCGAAAAAACGAAGTTTTCTGGTTCGAATCACAAACCCTAGGTCCGAAAATTTTAGGGGTTTTTGAAGTTTTTGTTTCACAAGTGTTCTAGCATCTTCAAACAAAGGTATGGAAGTTTATTTGTTAAATTTTGATGATGCATTGTGAAGATTAAGGTTGTTATTGGATATTTGTTCATACCCACTTGCTTGTTCATAGTTTTTGTCATGAAACTTGTTGTTTGATCATTGAAATGGTTGTAGATGTAGGATTGATGGCAAAGTAGTGAACTTTTAGGAACCTCTATGTTGTACAGGCACCATGCCCAATTTTTGAGAAAATAATTTATAAAAGTTTTGGTTCACTAGCATCTACAACCATAGTAACAAGCAAGTGTGGGGATATTTTGGAGAGAAGGGTCTAATTTTTGTGTTTGGTTGTGTTGTTTGCTTTACTATGTGTGTAGGAAAATGGTACGAACGAAGGAAAGAGCGGGAGCTAGTTCATCTTCTTCGTCTAAAGGCAAGGGCAAACAGCCGGAAGTACAACCGAAGAAAAGACAATATTTGGGTAGAGTTAGTGAAAGTGAAAGCGAGGATGAAGAGATGGTAGAGTTGGACCCGGCTGAAAAGCCAAGATGGGAATCAGGTCCGTTGGATGAGTAAGCGGAGGAGTGGCAGCCAACATTATTCCATGACAGTATGAACCGATTGAAAAACAAGGCAGCTGCATTCATCTGTGAAAGGCAATCACGTCAGAGGAAAGATATTATCCCGTATTGCCGAATTATCACGGGATTGATGAAGCAGCAAAAGGCAATCACGTTAGAGGATAAAGGGGCAGCAAAAAGGCATCAGCCTTTTACTTTACAAAAGATGGGGATTGGTTGGACTTACACGCAATCGGAAAGGTATCATAAGCTCAAGTCGGAGGGGCAGATATGGAGAGCATTGAAAGTGGGTGCAAGGGACCTTCTACCGGGTGAAGAGGATGAACCGGAAAGTGATGCGGAAGCTCCGAGTGGTGATGATGATTATGCGGATGAGCCTCATGGTGGTGAGAATGTGAATGTGGGCCAAGGGGGCCTAGGTAGGGGTTATGGTGGTGCCTTCTATGATTACACGGAGCGTTCTTATGAGCCGAATTGGGCTTATGATGGCACGATGCAAGAGGTTATCGAGAACCAACGTCCTCCGGCACCCGTATTTGAGTCATGGTCGGGTTCGGAGCGTACTTTATTTGATCAACAAACGATGATGAGTGCCAGTATGGAGCGGGCTTTGAAGCATAATTTCGATCGTCAAGAATCATGGAACCGGGCACATGCTTACTCCCACGAGCTAGAGATGAACAACCGGTATGAAGATGACCAAGCAAGAAGAATGCATGCAGACTGGCATGCCGGGCGGCCATTGGTTGTGGATCCACCTCCGGTGGATTATGCGTCTCTACCACCGTATGATGGTAGTATATCGTATCCGACCCCGCCGCTCCATCATTCACAATGGTTAGACCCGCGTCAACAACAAGGAGCATCCCAACAAGGTGAAAGCGGTAGCGGTGCATTTGCTTTTGGAGAATGGAACGAGATGCTGTCTTCCATTTTTGGACCGCCTTAACCGCGTTATTATTAGTCAGGTGGTGCTCTTTCTTATACATTTTGTGAATATGTGTTTAGTTTATTATGTTTATGGTCGGGTGGTTGGGTGGTGTTAGTTGTTTGGGTTTGTGGAAGTTGGTGGTGTGATGTTTTAAAAGAAGAAGAAAAAAATATAAAATGAAAAAAAAATACCAAAAAGAAGTTTGTGGTTTGAGTTTGTGAGCTTTTGGGTGATGTTTAAGATGTTTAGCGATCAAATCCTCCTAAAACCATACATTGGGGTCAATGTATCCCAAGTGTGGGGATGGGGGGAAATTTTGAAGTTTTTGAAAAAAAATTTAAATCAAGCGAAACAATGTGAGAATTTGAACACCTTGGATTAACCCCAAATAATGCACCGGCAACCCTTAATACCCTTTGTTCTTGGTGAGAGTTGAAGCCAGACGTGTAAATAAATAATGCTTGTCTTTGATGAGAGTGGCAACGGGTGGGGTGCATTAGAACTTGTGCCTTAATACGGTTTTAGTCCTTAGTTTGATATGAATGCGAAAAGGATAAGGGCATTTAGGTAGCCTCATCATGGTGTGTGCGAGTGTGGGATTTGGGGGGTTGGACCTCATAAATTATATATATGAGCATGGTTATGAGAGGGGCAGGGGTTTGGACATTTAGTTGCCCAATTTTGTGCCTAAAAGCCTATCGTTTGTTGCCCCTTTAGCTATTTACCTAAAAATTTACCCAACTTGACCCGGTCTTATAGTGTTAGTAGTAGTTTAGTAGTATGTAGATATTTTTGATGTTATATTGTATGTTAGCTTGTTAAAAAAATCAGAAAAAGAAAGAAAAAGAAAAGAAAAAAAAGAGAAAAAGCAATGAAAAATGAAAAGAAAAGTGGTGTTTAGTTATCTTGTATATAGTAGTTAAGTTTGGTAGTTGTTTATTTGTTTCTTTGTGTAATAAAAGACCGGGTTAAGTTTTCGCTACTTCATATATATTCCATTTCCTACCCGTACACCTAGCCACGTTACAACCTTAAAAGTCCCTTTGATTTGCATTCATGTTTGGCACTTGTTAGGAGAAGGATCGATTTAGGTACAAGCCTATAGTTGTGTAACCGCCCGTTAGCCTTTGTGTGTCTAGCTCATAGTCGCTAGTGCTTACTTGTTGCCGAGAGGAGAGACATAGCGAGGGGTGCGTTATTTTGGGTGTTAAAAAGGGGTTAGTAAAAGGACTACATGTTTATGCTTGGTTTACATTGATCGCTTGTTTTGAAAATGTTTTGATGAGTTGCTTGGGACAAGCAACGGTTAAGTGTGGGGATGTGACGGGTGGTCCATAGGACAACCCTTAATGATGTTAAAAGACGAATTTATCCTTCACTTGATCGTGTAATTATCTTGAATTAGATAACTACGAATGCTTATGTTTTAGGTACAGTTCGGGAGCTAAAAAGGGATAAAACGCAGCTTTGGACGGTTTGGAGATGAACGGGTCGTGCATGGAATGAAAGAAGAAACAAAACCCAACATTCAGGGCTCCACCGTAAATTACGGTGGCCACCGTAATTTACGATGGCCCTGAAACACGCCCAAATCCCCCCGTAACACAGGAGATCCTCACCGTAACTGTCTGATGTCCACCGTAATTTATGGTGGAGACCGTAAATTACGGTGGAGGCTGCGAGGAAAACGTAACTGCCTTCATTAAAACGGTTTTAGTGGTGTCTTTTGAGATATCTCATCATTGGACGTTTTCTCTGGACATTGGGGGTGATTTTGGCTGGTTCTACCTTGTTCTAAACAATTCTAAACATTTGGTTCTTGTTTTTGATTTGTATGAACTTGAATTTGGATGTTATGATGATCAACCGAACAATGTCCGGCTAAACTTGTGGTGATCATCTTAGGTGAAGGTTTCTCTAAACTCTTGTGTGTTTGTTCCTTGATTTCTAGAATGATAACATTGTGTTTGCTTTGATTATCATGGTGTATGAGTAATTGATTGTAGCTTGTTAATTAGTATTGCAATTCTAGTCTAATTCGTACGTTCTTGGTGCCGTTGGCAATCGGGATATCACGGGAAGGGTTAGGGTTGGATATTGATTGATTGATCATCGTGAAACGACCTCACATTAATATAATCCGAGTACTTTGTTCCCTTTCATCACAACAATTGTTTATACACGAGTTATGTCTATGTAACTCTTTCTAGTTGGAATTTCACACAAGTGTTAAAAGAAACTAAATGCTAAGATGGTCATTGTTCTCATAATCTGAATTAAAAATCCAATTTTGATTTTGCAATTAGCTAGTAATTTAGTTTTCTAAAACAACAATCGAAATCATTGATCTTTAATTTCTGCAAATTAGGTTAATTGTAGTTAAATCGCAAAGCTATAAAATCAACGCATTTTCCACATACTCCCTGAGTTCGATACCCATTTACCACTATCTATAGTTGTTATTTGGATTAAATTTGCGTGTACTACGACAACACGTCAGTTATTGATAAGAAAGGAGTAAAAGTAGAATCGACACCGAACAGATTAATTTAAACTTGTTTCTATTCAATGATTTGAAGTTACATACCCGCGAAACCAATTGGACAACATTTCCTCTCTGGGAACCAAAGCTTGTCCAAATGAAGTGATCTCATCCCTATTTATAGGCATTGTCCATTCGCAAGGATCAACATATGCAAATGGACTTTAATCATGGATGAACCATGTAGGGACAAATCTGGTCCATTCGTACGAATGGACTTCTACGGACCAACTGATATGTCCATTCGCACGGATGGACTCCATCCGTACGGATGTACATTTACAATACACAACCTTGTCCGTTTTCCCACTAATCTATACAATATTTAACACACGCTCTATCTAGCCTATTCGCACAGTGGCGGACATACGCAATATGCACCAACATATAGGCAAACTCGAGTTGATAGTGTCAAGTCTGTACTTGAAGGCATTAGGGCCGTCTCAGAAAATCACAAAAAAAAAAAAATTGGCCATGTGCGAGATAAAAATTTTGGGTCCTATTCGAAAATCTCCATTTAATATAAACTCATAAATCACTAAAATTAATGTAGATGTAATTGTAGATCCCAATATCAATCCGGATCACAGTGGTTGATTGTTTTAATCCAAAACACCTATTGATTAGGTGTTTGAACTTGAGAAAGTTAAGAGAAATCAAAAGATGAAGATGAAGCTAATGGTTTGATGATTTATAACAAGTGTTGTATGATTCCAATCAAGTAAGAACACCATTAAGCATCTGGAAATCTGATGAGCACAATCACAATATTCAAAGAGTAACAACACAAGGTTTCACAAAAAACTAGCCAAAAGCTTGGGCTAGGGTTTCATTGCATACATATATATAGTTACTGACCTGCCAGTGTATTTATAAATACGCTGGCATATTAAATACGCCAGGTCAGAACTTCAAGTTACAAAACATTACAACTTTGACCCCTAGACTTCTAGAAAGGTACAATAACATAACAAAAACAATCCAGAACAAGTATCTACGATCTCAAATGGTCTAACAATAATTTAAATAGTTATTTTAATTTATTGATTAAAGGGAAAGATGCAGTTGACAAAATTTCGGGATTAGAACCCGCGTCTCCTTGATGTTTAAGCAAGGCAGTAACCACTAGTACAAGGGCTCGTTTATGTTATCTCTCGATTCAGTACATATATATATTCTATCTTAAACAGCATAAATTCTATACAAAATTAAAAATATTTGGGCCCTCGGAGTGTTTGGGCCTTGTGCCGTCGCCCACTCCGCACTCCCTACAGGTCGGCCCTGGAAGGTAAAATATTGGCAAGCTCAAGTTGATAGTGTCAAGTCTGTAATTGAAGGTAAAAACGCTATGTTTTTAATGATAAAGATAAATTTATATTTATATGTTGAGATTAGAATGGGTTAAAACTTATAAAGGTGAAATTTAGTAAACTTGAAGAATAATCACAAGGTTGAAGGAGTTTCTACTAATATACGGACAATAAAATTGAAATTTTAAAATTTAAGTAATGAAAAAAAAAGCAAATACACAATACATTTTGACATGTACCCATGGTTGTAAGTTTTCAAGGCAATTACCTGTTTCAATGATGTTATATATGCGTAGTAGTGTGAGGTTCATTGGGGAACACTAAAAAACGGGGAATAGTGGGGAACCGACTCAAACGAACTCCGATTGGACTCATTCCAGCGGTGTTGGAAACGGCTCGTCGAACCCTAACTAGGATCTTTTAACCCTAAACCCTAAATCATAACCCCTAAACCCTAAATATATTAGGGTTTGGCTTTTAGGGTTTATAATTAGGGTTTAGCTTTAAGGTTTAGCTTTAGAGTTTAGGGTTTAGCTTTAGGGTTTAAGGTTTAGTTTTTGGGTTTAGCTTTAGGGTTTAGCCTTTAGGGTTTAGCTTTTAGGGTTTATAGTTTATATTTTACGGTTTAGCTTAGGTTTTAGCCTTATTTTTTTAGCTTTAGGTTTTAGAGTTTAGGAGTTAGGATTTAGGGTTTAGGGTTAAGAGATCTTAGTTAGGGTTTGACGAGCCGGTTCCAACGCCGCTGGAATGAGTCCAATCGGAGTTCGTTTGAGTCGGTTCCCCGTTGTTTCCCACTTTTTTAGTGTTCCCCAATGAACCTTCCCCACGCGTAGTATTTTACATTCTTAATAAACATAAACTAATACATGTTTACCTTTGTGATCACAGGTAAAGCTTATGTTTAAAGGGGTTCTTTGATCAAGTCTCTTGATTAAAGTTACTTTGCAATTATGAAAGTACTATCCTTTTGTATATCTTAGAGGGGTTCTGTATAAGACTATTAATATTATGAATACACACAAATCATTGCGTATTCGTAATATTAGTAGTCTTAGGGAAAGTAGTTCATGTCTTCACATGAATGTTTGCTCTGTAGGTGTTTATGAGATTTGTTTTTGTAATGTAGGGTTAGGAAATAATAGAAAGTTTATTTGAGTAGGAAGCCTAGGAAGTAATCTTGACCATCTATTTATTTAATCAAGGGCTAAGATTAAATGAGTGAGATTGAAGGAAAAAAAGGAGGCGCGTGGGTTTGTTCAGGGGCATTCTAGTCAATCCAAGGCAATAGTTTCTCTCTCCTCCAATTCCCTCTCATTTTTAAACGTTAATAACTCTTTCATACGACATTATTTTTTTATAAAAATTGAACCCAAAAAACGAGGTTTTTTTTATCTTTAAAACGAGTATGCTATTGTTATATTTTCGAATTTTTTTTGGAAAACTCAGTTGCGTAAACGCAATGGAAAAAAAATCCAATTGCGTAAAACACAATGGAAAAAAATCCAATTGCGTAAAACGCAATGGAAAAAAAACCTAAAAAATGACATTTTTCTAAAACGCAATGCACTAAAAACACAAAGAAATGTCTTATTTGTAAAACGCAATTGCAAGAAAACACAAAGAAATGTCTTATTTCTAAAAGGCAATACCTTAAACACACAAAAGAAAGTGTACTTTCTAAAACGCAATGGACTGAAAACACAAAAAAATGTGTTTTACCTAAAACGCAATGCACCAAAAAATACAAAGAAATGTCTTATTTCTAAAACGCAATAGCCAGAAAACACTTAAAAATGTCTTTTTTCTAAAACGCAATGGACTGAAAACACCTAAAAATGTGTTTTACCTAAAACGCAATGACTAAAAACGCTTCAAAAATGTGTTTTTCTAAAACGCAATAGCCAAAAAACACATAAAATTTCTTATTTCTAAAACGCAATGGCATAAAAACACAAAAGAAAGTGTTCTCTCTAAAGCGCAATGGACTGAAAACACCTAAAAATGTGTTCTACCTAAAACGCAATGACTAAAAACACTTCAAAAATGTGTTTTTCTAAAACGCAATAGCCAAAAAACACATAAAAATGTTTTAATTCTAAAACGCAATGGCCAGAAAACACTTCAAAAATGTGTTTTACCTATGAATTTTTGTCTTCGAAATGAGTCGATTTCTGGAAAATTAAATTTTCTGATGCATTTTTATTAAAGCAGCTCGACCCCAGCCAGGGGCTCTGCCCCTTGGACCCCGCTCCCAGGGGCGCTGCCCCCGGACCCCCGCCAAAATCGTAAAACGCAATGACTAGATTCAAAAACCCAAATCGTAAAAATGCGATTAAAAAATTTCTTACATAGATTTCTTCAACGATTGACGAAACTTGAATGTTAGAAACACTTATCAACGATTGAATCGAACGAATCGAGTGATTCGCTTCAACATCACAGGAAAAAAAATGAGATATTGTATGAAATCAAACTGGGTTTCTTCAAAAAAGCTGAAGAACACGTTGATCGAGTGTTTGAATCATTGATTGGTGACGAAAATCGCACTATAATGTAGTGATTTTTGAGATAGAAAGTGAAGAAATGGTTGAAGATGGTTGGTTTTGAAAATGGTGGGTTTTGAAGTTATTGGGGGAGAAGAAGGAAGAAGAAAGGATACGATTGACTAAATACCCTTCCTCTTTATTTTAAATTTTGCCACATGTCATAATCCTATTGCTTTCTATCCTTCCTAGCCAAAATAGACTTTCTATTTGATCTTCACCCTTGTAATCTAATCATGGTTAACGTGCAAGGTTAGATATATAATTTTTTTTCCTTATACGAAATGATCTTAAGTGTAGGTTTTAATAAAAATAACTTTCTCAGTTGACACATGGTATTAGTACAAATGCATAGTATCTCAGTTGAGAATTATATTGGCAGTAATTAACTTGCAAAACAAGGGGCATTACAATAATTTGAAATCTGATATGTGAGTTTTTAATATGTGAGGGGTCTGTTTTGTAATATTCTGTACTAGAGGGACTATAGTTGTAATGGTTGGGCAGTTGTTAGTCAGGTAGTTAATGACTGTTATATACCGTTGTAATCAGTTGGAAGGGTATTGAATAATTGAGCTAAAACTTCTGATTGTTCTTTCTCTTCTTCCTTCTCTGATTTCGTTCTTCAATTCTACCTCGTATCATTGGTATCAGAGCCAAACTCGGAGTGGTGGCCTGGAGAGAGCCAGCCGTGACCAACGTGGCCGTGACCAACGTGGCCGTGACCAACGTGGTCGTGACCAACGAGGACGTTGGCCCTTAAGGAGGGTCGATTGTTATGGATCGAAACCATTGCAAGGTATGGGACTTGTCCCACATCGGTTGTATGGGCAATCAATGTGGGGTTTATATACCGAATGGGCTCTCTCACCCACCAGACTAGTCTTTTGGGTTGAGTTCTCTCGTTTGGTATGTAACATTGGTATCAGAGCTCTAATTCAAAAACGAAAGAAAGAAGAAATATGCTTGGACTATTGTTGTGCATTTGAAAGTACAACTCAAATGATAAATTGATAATTCAAAAACGAAAAAAGGAGAAGCTAGGTTTGTTTCTGTATCCTCTTGTCTCTTATAGGCAAGTTGATCGGCTTTTGTGCTTGGTGTGGATGGTCAGGACCTGTGTACACCTTAAGGTGAGTAAAAAGATCTCTTCCAAGCTGCAAAACAAGTTAACTTTTATAAAAAAACATATTAAAACCAAGAAACAAGAAGAAAAATGTGATATCTCACCCTTCCCTTTGGAAGCATCCCACGGACCGCGTGCTCAATGATCCTTTATGGAATCCTTTGTTGAAGCTGATCAAAAGTTTCAACTTTCATCCCACCAGGTCTGCCCGAATGCCTCCTGTACAGTTTTTGGGTTCTCTTTTTGCCCGAGATTGCAACTTTATCAGCATTTACCTATATTAACCGACATCATAACTTTATGCTAAGCACTTGTAGTATCCCAAACAAGGTCTACTAATGTTGCTATTTTGCATGATTATCGCGATATGTATTAATGTAAATGTGATTTCTGACTAGCAGGGATACCACGATGACAAAAGCTCCCATGTCTACACTAGGAGTATAGGTAGCAAGATTCTTGCCACGTATGTGAATGGCTATCGTTGATGCCAGCCTTCCAAGAATTTTGTCTGTGGCGTCAACAACATACCATGTCTTTTCTGTGTTGACATGATCTTCGGCTTTAGTGTCACACCCCAACCGATGGCGGAATCATCGGGGCATGGCACTGAGCGAAACAGATTGTCCAGAAGTTTCCATAACAATTATCAATACCATTCAATTTAAATAATACGTCCCATACCGTATCTCAAAACAGCAAAATAATTATTACAGACAAAAATATAGGCAAATATTCTGTTCCGACAACTCAGATTTCAAAATAAAGCAATTGTTTATCTGCTTCTAGAGACCCTTAGTTTGACCCCTACAGACAACTATTTGTTGGGCTCTAAAGCTTTATTCTAGCTTCAAATTCCTACCAAGTGTGCGTCCTAAGCACCTGTCACATACGTTAAAATAAAAGTCAATACATATAATGTAAAGGTGAGAATACAAGTTTGATAATAGCATATAGAGTTTGAATTCATTTACGCATAACCAGCACGTACACATAGTGAAATGAAGCACGTTAGTTATCGACATAGATCCATCGATACCAATGACTGCGGGTTGACTGCCCGAGGTAGTTCGCAATACATGATTACCACCGTAATCCATACAAGTAAGTGTCCTTAATAACCCCCGTGTGAACGGGTGCTGAGTCCAAACTATAGTACTATTGTTGCTAAGGCAGGTATACAGCATTCCATGTGTAAACATAACAAACAAGCATTCATGAGCCACGTATAACATGCATTAACGGTTAGCGTTCAAATAGTATTGAGTAGTGTGATTGATGTGATTTGAATAGTTGTAACGTATGTAACACCTAAAAGTGCTTAAAGCAAAAAGGGATCGAGTATACTCACAGCGTTTGATGGATTGAAGGGAGCGCTTAGCGAGTAAGATTAGCCTGAGTAGATTAGATTGTATAACGATAAGTGATGCGTAAAACGTCACGAAGTGTGAAAGGGTCGGATAGTGGTTCGATCGGATGGTAATCCGATCGGACAGCAATCCGTGCGGATAACGATCCGTTCGGATGGTCATCCGGTCGGACAGCTTGTCCGGTCGGATGACGATTCGAGTGGATTGTTTCTTCCTATAAGAAGGATGTGTTTGTGTATGATGGCTTGACTTTTGAAGTTTTCGTTGTAGTATTTTGAAAACACGGAAGTATCTCTATCCATCAAGTCGGTCGATCGGATGACCATCCGTTCGGATGGTCATCCGGTCGAACAGTGGTCCGGTCGGACGGCGACTTAGTGATGAGGTTACTTATTGAAGACAAGTTTACAACAGAAGCGTCATTCGATCGGATGGCAACCTTGTTATTGAACATGTTGAAAATTGTTTAAGTCTTTAAAGTCTTAGTATCTCATGATCCGAAGAGTAATCCAGTCAGATGGTCGTCCGATCGGATTGCAATTCGTTCGATACTCAAACTTCAGCTAAGATTGTTTTAAAAGTGGGACCCAAGTGTGATCCGTTCGGGTGGCAATCCGTTCGGATGACCTATCCGATCGGATTGTAATCCGGTCGGATAGCAATCCGTTATGGTTGTTCCGTTCGTCCTACACTTGGTCGTTTTGATGGTTTGTCATTATGTCGAGACACTTTGACAACGTGTTAGCCAACAGAACCTCTAGTTCGACCCAGATGACCAACTCGACCAGGAGTCACCCTAGTCCGACCGGTTACCGGCTCGAGACGGTTGGTCTTGGCTGACCCGGAATCGGTAGTCTCATGAGTAGAATCCGGATCTTAGACTAGTACAACGCTATGGATGAGCAGGAGACTAGAACCGGGTCCGATTCTATCGGTTTTGAGTGTAAAAGAGTTGAAAGAAAGTTAAAAACCATCTTTCAATCCTCTTTCATCACCCTTGTGTCGAGATCTTTACAAGCTCTTTGTGGAAATCGGTTAGCTCTAAGTTGTTCTTGGTGGATTGAGGCCAGAACATGAAGTTCTTGAAGAACACATGATGACGTCACCCTAGAACACCCGAAATCTAGTGATTTCACGGTTAAAAGTTAAGATTTAAAAGATAGAATGGTGTAGGAGTTCTTGTAGATCAAGAACGTACAAGATTTAGGGCGAGATCTTACCTGGATTGAGAGAAATCGAAGAAAAGGTGGGGAGCACGGATGGTTCGTGTTTTGGTCAAAAATTACCGAAGCAATTAAGTGATCAAATTAGTAATGTGAGGTAGTGTGCTAGAAAGTGTATAGAAAATATGCTTGTTGAGTTATTTAGAAAATCAGTATTCCGGATACGACTCAGGATATTGAGCTGTATCTATGATCAAACTATGAGCAAAAGTAAAGTAAATGACACGAGATGTACGAGGAAAGCCCTTAATCAATCTAGATCGCCGGCATAAAACCTCGGGAGCTGACAATCGCAGCTGCCTTGTTCTTCTTATTACTTCAAACGTCAGGATACAGTGCAGGATATAGACCAGATCGCTAAGTGTTACAATGCCTTTGTATGAAAGTGAGAATTGCTCGAGAGCAAGTGTTAGAGTGTAGCGAGTGTGAATGTGATGTCCTATTTGATCTGGTATACCCACCTATTTATAGTAATGAATTACAAACAATAATCCCTACAAATATGGGGTACTCCGAATATTCCATTGTGAACGTTATTGACCGAGTAATATGGCTTCAACGTCTTCATTTGAACGACTTGGACCGAGTCTTCCGCGGAATGAGTCTTATGAACGTTGCCAGCTTCTAACCCACGTACCTGCACATAATCCATTAGTAATCCTGAGGATACCATTCAGGATGTTACCAATATCCTGAACCAGCATCCCGGATGTAAACAGATACTACATAACCAAGATATAAACCAAGATATTTTCCAGGATATAGGGGTTCAGAATTTCACCCATAATAATTGTCCCCAAAAATGTTACCGTTTGATATCCTACACTAACGGTTACATTCTTCACGGTGGCCGAGGTAATTAAGAGATTAGACTATTGATGTGACAGCTTTCAACCACCCGGCCTATATTTACTCATCATGCCCTATATCTTCTCATCCTCATCTCCTTTTTTAACCACAATCGACAAGGAAAAAGGTAATATTCTCTCCCTCATCTTCATATTCTTCTTTTATCTTTCTCCAGCGAGAATTCAGGCGACCAAATGCCTAGGCAAACAAGGTCCAGTTCAGGCGACTCAGCTCCCACATTCATCCAACAGAATCTTCTCCAAGAACCGGAGAATGAGACATGCACCTTTGACAGTGCCCACCTGTCAGCCTTGAAATCCTCCGGTATCTTTCCGGAAGGAACTATATTCCGACCCTTTGATAGAGAAATTCGGTCAGATATGGTTTCCAACGAGTGGATATGTTTCAATGCCTTCCCCTTTACCTTAGGGTTACGATTCCCTTTTACGGACTTCATCACCAAGTTCTTTAATATCACCAAAATTTCTTTCAGCCAAACCATGCCAATGCTCTGGCGTGTTTTGTCTGTTCTTGACCAAATCAAGAGAAACCACATACCTGCCCTTTCCGTCCATGATCTCCCTTTAGCCTACAAGCTTAGATGCCATGGCTCATCTAGATTCCTATTTTATTCTACTTCCGGTGACCCATTGATACTTCGTGCCACCAGGAACGAGGATGGTTGGCAATCCAAGTTTTTCTTTGTAAAAAGGGATTCAATCCCTGGTGGAACGGATTATCCGATGAGATGGTTGAGAAAGGGTAGGACTTAGGGTTTAAGAATGATCCTGTCTCTTATTCTGTCTCATATCCTGAGCTAATGAATTTCATTTTCTCTGTTTGTGTATGCAGCTGATTTCAGGAAGATCGCACCTCCCCTTGCTGATTCTCAAAAAAGAATAGACACCATCAGACTGCTTTCAGAAACAGAGAGAAGCTTTAATCCATCTCCACCAACTCCAAGCCCTCTTTCAAGCGCAAACATGTCTGGTAAGAATCCTGCAAGATATCCTGTACACACATGTTTTTATTTGATATTCTTAGGAGAGATTCAGAATTTTACTCCCTGTGTGCAGACTCCAGCAAAGTTCCAGTCTATCTAGACCTTGATGAACTCGACAGCTATCCAACTCCAGCCACAGTCAAGAAGAAGACTCCTGCTGCTACTAGCTCCAAACCACTCCCGGCTCCCAAGGCCAATCCAAGAACCCGTGCTTCCATAGCGAAAAAGAGGAAGGGTCTTGAAGTCAGTGCTCCAGGCTCAGAAGGGTTCTCCTATGACGAACTCAGCTTCTCTGATTCCTTAGAGCCAATGACATCCTTCCTTAACAAGGTAATATCCTGACGCATATCCTTCATGTATATCCTGCATGTATATCCTAACAGGATATCCTGGTAGGATATCTTGGTCAACATATATTCTAACTTTATACCTGTAATTGATGTGCAGGGCCTCCAGCATTTGCTCCACTTGTACAATGACGCTTATGGTACTGTGGCACTTCATGAAGCCAGGATCAAACAGCTCGAAGGCACCGTTGCTGACCAAGGTGCCATTGTTGAAGCGAAGACCCGGTACTACGAAAGCCTGCTGAAGAAGGTCACCCAAGACGCTGAGGTCAAACTTGCCACCGTTCAAATGGATCATGATCAAGCCTTGATCAATTTCCGGGAGGGAATCAAGGCTTCTGCTATCGTCTCCCTGTTACAAGCACGCATCAAGATGGCCTACGAGGCCAAGGAGACGGGCCTTGTTTGTCCATCTTGGCCAGTTGAATCCTGGGTGGCCAAGTTAAAGGAGCTCGGAGGCAAAGCTGTGCCATTTCCTGCTGAAGCCGGTGAGTCTTCTAAGTCAGCAGAGGTGGTGGTCCAGACTGGAGACAAGAAGGATGCTGGAGCTGATGCTGGGATGGATGCTGGTGAGGATGCTGCTCAGGAAGCTGGTCAGGATGCTGGTGCTGAGAAGTCTGAGAAGGTTGGAGGAGATGCCGCTGTGTGAGGGCATTTAGGTGGGCGATGACGGATATACGGGCCAAGGCCAGAGCCCACCTTTTTGAATTTGAATGTTGGTTTGTAGTCCCTTAAACAATTTACTTTTCTGCACTTTACTTTCCTGCACCTGAACAATTTACATTTCCTGCATGCTTTTTGAACAATACAACAGTTGGAGGTGGATGGGTCTCGGTTTGAGATGAAACCTTCAACTATTGGGTAAATAGGGTAAAGAACTATTAGTGCTCTTAGTGGATGGGCCTTGTTTTGAGGTGAAACTAAGAGCACATCTTTTGGTATGTTAATAATATAACTCTTTTGACTTTATTATTGTTGTCATTGCTATGAAAATCGTATTTGTGAAAACTGTTTGGTTTGTACATTTTTAGGAATATATATTATAGATGTATCCTGGAAGGTATCCTGAAAGATATCTTGATAAGGATATTAGAATACAACCTATAAATTGTCCAAATAAAAAGGAGAGATCATACCAGAAATTCTTACGGAACCAATTTTAATCCTCCATTATAAGTTTTGTCCCCAGTGCATACTTATGAACTTGGATCCATCCTTTGAACAGTATAATGTATGTCCCCTGTGTTTGACACAGAAACGCAAATGCATTTATACATTGACTTAAATAAATTCCGAATACCCTGGGGCAAAACCCATGATATCCTAAAATGAATCCTGAGCATACTTAGGATAAACCTTTAATACCCTGGGGATAAACCCTGATATCTGGGGATAAACCCTAAATTTCATGCGCTACAGGCGAGAGTGTACAAACTCCACTTCTTAGAAAGGTGAAAACCTTTAAACCTTTGAGAGTATGAAAATACTCTTTCGTGAGAGAGGGTGATCAATCCTCATATACCTTTAGGATCCAGGATATAGCCAACAGTAACGAAATTGTCAGCCACTTTTACATGAACTGGTCCCGCTACCTTGAACTATACCTAGATAACTTGCGCTCCAGGCGAGGTGTTTAAACCCAATTCGTAAGAAAGGTGAATACCTTTAAACCTTTGAAGGGACCAGGATCCCTTAAACGTGAGAGAGGGGGCCAATCCTCTAATCTTTCGACTTATCTTGAGTATATATCCTAGAGCTATATCCTGAAACATATCCTGCAAAACAATTGTAAACTAAGGTGGGTGTTAGCTTGGCTAACACCCCTCCAATGCTTAAGTCAGTATTGGGTTCAAGATAACAAATAAATATATTTAAAATAGAATACATACCATTCCGAGATAGAAAATAAATTCTACTCTTACTTGAAATAGAGCTTTAAATGTATTGCATTCCAGGATCTTGGTAGCATATCCCCTTCCATATTCCTGAGTCGATATGCTCCTTTCCCTGCTTCTGACTCGACTTCATAAGGTCCTTCCCATTTCGGAGCTAGCTTGCCATCGGCAGGATTAGTGGTATTTTGAAAAGCCTTCCTCAACACCCAATCACCAACTCGAAATCTTCTAGTCCTTATATTCTTATTATATGCTCTGGATATTCTTTGTTGATATGCTGCCATCCTTAGCCTTGTTGCATCTCTTTTTTTGTCTATAGTATCCAAATCCTGACATAAGACTTCAGGATTCTGTTCAGGATCCTGCAGCATAGATCTTGCAGTAGGTATCGTCATTTCTGTTGGAATCATCGCCTCCGCTCCAAATACCAAGGAAAACGGGGTTTGGCCAGTTGCATTCTTTACCGTTGTCCTATCAGCCCACAAAACAAAGGGTAACTCTTCCGCCCATCTTCCTTTTTTGGCTCCAAGTCTCTTCTTTAAGTTATTGACTATTATCTTGTTTGAAGATTCAGCTTGTCCATTCGCTTGAGGATGTACTGGAGTAGATGTGATCATTTTGATTCCCCAACTTTTGCAAAAGTCAGTAGTCCTTTTGCTTATAAACTGGGACCCATTATCACAAATGATCTCCGCTGGTACCCCAAATCTAGTCAGGATATTCCTCTTTATGAAGGATACTACTACTTCTTGGTCTCTAACTTGGACAAATGCTTCAGCCTCAACCCACTTGGAGAAATAATCCGTCATAGCTAACATAAAGACTTTTCCTCCCGGAGCTTTTGGTAACTTCCCTACTATATCCATCCCCCACTTCATGAATGGCCAAGGGGAAACTACAGGATATACTGGTTCAGCTGGTTGATGTAGTATGTTACTATGTCTTTGACATGCATCACATATTCGAGCATATTCTGCAGCATCTTTCCTCATCGTTTTGCCAATAATATCCTGTCCTTAATACTTTTGAGAACAGTGATCTGCCCCCGGTGTGATTACCACAATCCCCTTCATGTATATCCTGAAGTACTTCTTTGGCTTCAGGATCCTCCAAGTATCTTAAATATGGTCCTGCAAGAGATTTCTTGTATAAAACGTTATTTATAATAGTGAATCGTGATACCTTCATCCTAAACGCCTTAGGATTTTCATTTCCGGGGATGTGTCCTTCTTTGAGATATTTCACAATTGGAGCCGTCCAGGATTTAGGATCCTCTTTAGGATATTCCGCTCTAGGATCCTGAATACCCGCTACTTCTTTATCCTGATGATTCGTTGCAGGATATAAGACATGTAATACTGGTATCTGGGTCCCTTCCGGTATCCTGATTGATGATCCCAGATTTGCTAAGGCATCCGCTTCAGCATTATCCTCTCTTGGTACCTGTTCAAGTGTAAAAACATCGAAATATCCTGCTAATTTTTTAAGAATATCGAGGTATTCGATTAACTTCTCACCCTTAACTGCATAGGATCCATTAAAATGGTTAGTAATTAACAAAGAGTCAACATATACTTGTAAATTTTTGATACTCATGCTCTTGGCCAACTCTAATCCTGCAATTAAAGCCTCATACTCTGCTTCATTATTAGTAGCAGGAAATTCACACCTAATAGCCTGGGGTAATATGTCCCCCTGTGGCGATTTTAGTAGTATTCCCAATCCTACTCCTCTTATATTAGATGCACCATCAGTATATAATGTCCAGGATCCTGAGGATTCTCCTAACTGTTGAACTTCTAAGTCTACCTCATCCTGAATGTCACTACTAAAATCAGCCACAAAGTCAGCTAAAGCCTGAGACTTTATGGCATTCCTAGGTTCATATACTAAATCATAAGCACTTAACTTCACCGACCACTTAGCCATTCTACCTGACATTTCTGGTTTCCTAAGTACATTTTTGACAGGATAATTTGTTTTAACGTGTATCCTATGTGTCTCAAAGTAATGTCTAAGTTTCGTTGATGCCACGACTAACGCTAGTATCAATTTTTCTAAATGAGAGTACCTAGTTTCAGCATCTAACAAACTTTTACTAACATAATAAACAGGATATTGCTGACCTTCATGGCCTTTTATGAGAACGGCACTTACAGCATTCCCTGATACCGCAAGGTATAGGGATAGTGGTTCACCATTTTCAGGTTTCATCAGTAGAGGTGCGGTTGAAAGATATTGCTTTAAATCCTGTAGGGCCGCTTCATGCTTCTCACCCCATTCGAATTTCTTGTTCTTCTTCAGGATATCATAAAAGTCTTTGCATTTTTCTGAAGATCTTGAGATAAATCTATTTAATGCTGCCACTCGCCCTGTCAGTCGTTGAACATCCTTCATATTTGAGGGCGACTTAATATCCAAGATTGCTTTAATCTGCTCCGGGCTTGCTTCTATTCCTCTTTTGGTCACCATATATCCTAGGAATTTTCCTGCCCCTACTCCAAAATGGCACTTAGCAGGATTCAGCTTCATATTATACTGATCCAGGATATCAAACGCTCCTTTAATATCCTGGAGATGATCCTGAGCTTTCTTTGAATTTACCACCATATCGTCGATGTACACCTCCATGGTGTCCCCCAGTTTGTCTTTGAACATCATGTTTACCAATCTTTGGTATGTTGCACCTGCATTTTTCAAACCAAAAGGCATAGCTGTATAACAATAAATACCTGTTGGTGTCATGAAGGCAGTATCCTCCTGGTCAGAAGGCTCCATTTGGATCTGTTGAAATCCTGAGGATGCGTCCATGAAGGTCAGCATTTCATGCCCGGCAGTGGCATCTACCATTGCATCAATGTGGGGAAGAGGAAATGGGTCTTTTGGACAAGCTTTGTTCAAGTCTGTGTAGTCCACACAAACTCTCCATTTCCCATTTTTTTTTCTGTACCACAACCACGTTTGCTAGCCACCTTGGGAACTTAACCTCTCTGATCATCCTGGACTTCAATAATCTCTCAACTTCCTCTTGAATAATCGTATTCCGCTCAGGAGCAAACTTCCTTCTTTTTTGTTGAACAGGCTTGAATGATTTATCAATTCCAAGCTTGTGAGTGATGACGTCTTTGGATATGCCTGTCATATCCTCATGCTTCTATGCAAACGTCGACATCCTGCATTTCAAAAAGTCAATTAACTGTTCTTCAATATCCTGAGGGATATTGGTTCCTACGAGCACCGAAATATCGGGGTTATCCTGGTCCAAGATAATTTTCTTTACATCCTGCTCCGGATCCTCCATGATATCCTGGGCCCGCGTCTTTAATTGCTATGCCGCACTAGGCTTGGTTGAGGATTTCATCGAGGATGAGTAGCATTCTTTCGCCTCCTGCTGATCACTATCAACTTTGACAACCTCCCAAGGGGTAGGTATCTTGATGCATTGGTGATATGTTGATGGCACAGCTTTCATATCATGAATCCACGGTCTTCCCAGTATGATGCTATAGCAGGATAGAGAATCCATCACACAGAAACGTTGTATCAAGTTGACTCCTTCAACATACACTGGCAACTTTATCTCTCCCACTGTGTTTCTAGCCTCTCCACTGAACCCAACAAGCACGGTAGACTTTGAAGTGATATCCATTGGAGATACATTCATTCTTTTCAGAGTCTCTAGTTGGATTATGTTGACAGAGCTGCCATTATCAACCAATATCCTGCGTACAAAATGGTTAGCCACATATAATGTTATTACCAGAGCATCATGGTGAGGATCCTGGACAGTATCCCTGTCATCAACATCAAATGTGATCACTTTATCAGTTGTGAGGGTAGTCATCCTGACAGGTTTATCTCCCCTTTCGGCCTTAGCTTCTTTTGCATGTCTCTTTGCCGCCGAATACGAAGTCCCACAAATGTCGGATCCTCCCGAGATGAAGTTGATTATCTTGGCATCTGCGGGAGGTGATGCTGCTCGCTCAGGATCCTTCTCAGTATCCTGACTCTTATTCTTCTTTCTTCCTAAGAGATCTTTCAAATATCCCTTGCTTAGAAGATAGCTTATTTCTTTCCTTAGAGCGATGCAATCCTCAGTCATATGTCCGAAATCTTCGTGGAAAGCACACCATTTTGATTTGTCTTTCCAATCGGCTTTTTGTTGATTCTTTCGAGGCCATCTAGCCTTGTCTCCTAGACCCTGCATGGCATACATCAATTCAGGAATGTTAATAGAAAAGCAATATTCAGATAATTCAGGATACTCTTCAGGATCCTCGTCTTCGACAGCATTCACTCTCTTGTTTTCACTTCTACCATATGGCTTAGGCCGATATGACTTGAATGAGGATTCTGACTTCCTGTTAGTTGACTCATAAGTGTTAGATGAGTTCATCCTTTCTTGCATCTTTCTGTCATCCTCCAACCGAAAATATCTTAGGGCCCTGTTCCGAGCTTCATCCAAGTTCCTGCATGGGTTCATTACAAGGTCTTGATAAAATTGAGAATCTTTTTGCAGCCCCATCTTGAAAGCTTGCACAGCTGTTGCAACATCAAGGTGAGGAATGTCTAGGGATTCCCGGCTGAACTTGTTCACGTAATCCCTAAGGGATTCCTGAGGCCCCTGTGTTATCCTGTAGAGATCACTTGTTAATTTTTCAAAGCTTCTACTACAAGAAAACTGACTATTAAATAAATTTACTAAGTGAGCAAAAGATGTAATCGAATGTGGAGGAACATTCAAGAGCCATTTCAAGGCTGATCCTGTCAAGGTTGAACCAAAACCCTTGCACAAGCATGCTTCCTTGAGATCCGGAGGGATAGGGTTAATCTCCATTCTTTCCCTATACTGAGCAATATGCTCCTCAGGGTCCGTTGTTCCGTCGTAAAGCTTCATGTTGGGGGTTTGGAATTTCTTTGGGATCTCAGCATCACAGATAGGATATGCAAAACGAGATATCTTGTGGCTATCTTGGGACACTTCCGGGATCGGCTGGACCACCTCGGGTACACTAGATATCATGTCCTTCAACTTCTGAAGTTCCCTAGTAAGCGCTGATGTCACACCTGTATCCTGCAAAGATCCACTATTGTTAGTAGCATGAGTATTATTATTATTTGACACGTTACCCGTTGGAGGATTTTGCCCATATCCTGAAGCATATCCTGAGCTCCTTATGGTCGACATCCTGACCGAGGAGGGTATTTCAGGAGTATGATTCTGAGGAAGGTTGGGCACAATATTCCCCCTGTTATCCTCAGTATACACAGCTGAACTAAAGTTCAACGTTCTGGGATGTAATGGAGTGACAATATCCTCAGCAGATCTGCTCGAGCCAGACTTCAGGAGTTGTATTTCCCTTAAAAGCATTTGGTTTGTTTCCTGTTGCTGCCTCATTTGTTCCTGCACACTTCCAAATAAGGTTAAAATTTCATCGTTAGAAGCTAAAACGGGAGCAGATTCCTGAACACTGCGGGTAGGGATAATATCCTGAGGTCGTGTAGAGGCTGGCATCCTTGGAGGAGGTGGTGGAAGCACTGGACCGGTAGTAGCAGAAGTCATAGCAGACACAGTAGAGGAACTCATGTTTGATCTTGAGGCCATTATGGACAATGTGGCAAAAATTTTTGAAAATAGAAAACTGATTAGCGATTTGACAAAAAATTTTAGTAAAGAGAGCACCACTTGCCCCACGGTGGGCGCCAAATTGTTTTAGTCAAAAATTACCGAAGCAATTAAGTGATCAAATTAGTAATGTGAGGTAGTGTGCTAGAAAGTGTATAGAAAATATGCTTGTTGAGTTATTTAGAAAATCAGTATTCAGGATACGGCTCAGGATATTGAGCTGTATCTATGATCAAACTATGAGCAAAAGTAAAGTAAATGACACGAGATGTACGAGGAAAGCCCTTGATCAATCTAGATCGCCGGCATAAAACCTCGGGAGCTGACAATCGCAGCTGCCTTGTTCTTCTTATTACTTCAAACTTCAGGATACAGTGCAGGATATAGACCATATCGCTAAGTGTTACAATGCCTTTGTATGAAAGTGAGAATTGCTCGAGAGCAAGTGTTAGAGTGTAGCGAGTGTGAATGTGATGTCCTATTTGATCTGGTATACCCACATATTTATAGTAATGAATTACAAACAATAATCCCTACAAATATGGGGTACTCCGAATATTCCATTGTGAACATTATTGACCGAGTAATATGGCTTCAACGTCTTCATTTGAACGACTTGGACCGAGTCTTCCGCGGAATGAGTCTTATGAACGTTGCCAGCTTCTAATCCACGTACCTGCACATAATCCATTAGTAATCCTGAGGATACCATTCAGGATGTTACCAATATCCTGAACCAGCATCCCGAATGTAAACAGATACTACATAACCAAGATATAAACCAAGATATTTTCCAGGATATAGGGGTTCAGAATTTCACTCATAACAGTTCGGACAAGGACTTCCAAAAGTGGAAAGAATGACAATGACAGGGGTATTTATAGGATTCCAAAAGAGGAAAGGGTTATCCGATCAGATGGCATACCGCCCTGATGACGATCCGGTCGGATGTCATCCTGGTCGGATGACACCTGACCTGTGGCGTAATGGCTATCTGGTCGGATGGCTATCCGGTCGGATGGCACTTGGTTTGATTGTTTGACGCGACGATTTTTGATGTTTCGATTTTGATTGCGAGCGGCTCGTCGCGATAGGGTTTCCTAGTCAAATTACTTTTAGTCCCAACTACTAATTATCATAGTTTGATTTCAATTCGGGTTCGGGTTCGATTACGTTTCGAGTTTCGATTGAGTTCGATTGATTTCCACAACATATATATATATATATATATATATATATAACACACAAGTAACACATAAGGCACACACACGTATAATAACCAGATTAAGTCGAGTTGCGGTTCGTATCACTATTTGATGTCGCATAGCTTGATTATCGATTAGTTAACTTTATCGCATTGTTACTTCCTATAATTCACAGTCGCGAGTTGATTAGATAGCGATTAACACACATCGATTTTAGCAGTTAACAACACTTACTCCACATAATACAATTAAAATAAGGAAATTTCTATGAGTCAAATTCGTACAATCGGTCGTTGACTTTGACCTTGACTTTGACTTTGACTTCCGAAAACACGGGGTGTTACATTTAGGGTACCATGTCTTGTTCCATACATCCTGGAACAAAGAAAACAAGAATGTTTATTATACAAGTAAACTATATTACAGAAAATAATATACTGCAAAGAAACCTTGTATGCTTTCATCTTGAAACTAGCTGCCATTGTGCAAAGTTACCAATCATCACCACATATTGAAGATTCAAGTTCTAATTTTGCTAAATAGGTCTTAACGAATTTTCAAAAACAGCTAGAATTTTAAGGTGTTGACGTGTAAGTAAATAAGTTCTTGATTCCATTTCAAATTCAATTGGCCAACCCTCAACCTTTAACATTTTGTGGAACGGAAAACATGTATACCATACTAGTGAAACTCAAATTAGCAGACAATGATTCGGAATGATACACAACATACTTCATAATAAGATATTATTATGACAGGTCTTGTGGATCCTCAAAGACAAAACAGATAGTACATAAAACATATAGTGCCTAAATATCAACTTCTACTAGAAATATTTGAGATATAATTAGAAGTTGATATTTAGGCACTAATTTCAACGTTATTTTACTAGTTTCGTGAAAATAACGTTAAAAGCTGAGAGCGGTTAATCATGCATCATGTGGTGGCGTTGATAGCTGTAAGACAAAAGGGTACATGCACTAATCAGTCTTTGTCCCGGTTGCTGATTGTTATGTGCCTTATGTCCAATGCTTAAAACTACTATCGAGCCGGGGGTCTCACTGGAAGCAGCCTCTCTATTCCTATAGGGTAGAGGTAAGGTTGTCTACATCTTACACTCCTCAGGCCCTACCTTTGCTTTGCTATTGGTGGGATTTATTGAATATGATGATGATGATATAATAAATTCAGGTCATAGTTTATATATTAGTATTTTTTTGCTTCAATTTTAACTAGTCGAATGAACGAGCCAATGAGCCAGGAGCAAGTTTACCCTGGCTCGGGCTGGGCTCATTTACAAACGAGCCGATTTCGAGAGAGCCTAGTGCTTGATACTTCCATAGTTCACTGATGACGAAAATTGTAACAACGTTTTATACATGCACATATTATCAGAATTACTCACAACAATTTCATCATAAAAACTGACATAAGTGTTATGGGTGAAATTCTGAGCCCATATCCTGATTTTGTATCTTGATTTTTTATTAGTTGTATATGATCAGGATACCAGATCAGGATACCGGATCAGGATACCGTATCAGGATACCGGGCCAGGATATTGGTAATATCCTGAGGCAGTATCCTGACTATTACTAACGATTGGCTTGTAAAATGTTGGTTGCAAGGTACCAACGTTATAAGACTTGATCTACCTGAAGATTCGCTCAAGGTGGTTGAAAAATGGACGTTGATGGTGGAAGAATGGGTCTTGTAACGGTCAGAAAGGCATATTCCGCGAGAATATCGGATGTTGGTTAATGTTATTGACATTGTAACGGTTATATGAGCTGAAGACCCGGTTTTGTAGTCAATAAGCACGTGGAAAACAAGTAGAAAGAGTCCCCCAACGTTCAGAATGGAATATTCCCAGCATCCCGGAATAATAGGAGAGTCAGTTTGTTACTTGTAACTATAAATAGGAGGCCAGATCAATAGGAACACACACTTGACTCTCCACTCTCGAACTCACACTTCTTTTTTCTTTCTATCATGCACAAACACTCAACACTTGTAATCGTTGTACCACTTAGCATTGATCTGCGCCACATCCTGCACTGTATCCTGATATTTGAAGCAATAGAAGAACAAGGCAGCTACGATTGTCAGCTCCCGAGGTTTTATGCCGGCGATCTAGATTGATCAAGGGCTTTCCTCGTACATCACGTGTCAACCTTTACATTTTCCCTCATTGTTTGATTGTAGATACAGCTCTATATCCTGAGCCGTATCCTGAAACTGTTTTCACAACTAATTTGGTTAACACATTTTTCACATATAAATTTTAGCACACTACCTCACTTAACTAATTTGATCATTTAATTGCTTAGGTAATTTTTGACCAAAACAATTTGGCGCCCACCGTGGGGCAAGTGGTGCTCTCTTTACTAAAATTTTTGTGAAATCGCTAATCGGCTTTCTATTTTCAAAACTTTTTGCCACATTGTCCATAATGGCCTCAAGATCAAACATGAGTTCCTCTACTGTGTCTGCTATGACTTTTGCTACTACTGGTTCGGTGCTTCCACCACCTCCTCCAAGGATGCCAGCCTCTTCACGACCTCAGGATATTATCCCTACTCGCAGTGTTCAGGAATCTGCTCCCGTTCTAGCTTCTAATGATGAAATTCTTACTTTATTTGGAAGTGTGCAGGAACAAATGAGGCAGCAACAGGAAACAAACCAAATGCTTTTAAGGGAAATACAACTCCTGAAGTCTGGCTCGAGCAGATCTGCTGAGGATAATGTCACTCCTTTACATCCCAGAACGTTGAACTTTAGTTCAGCTGTGTATACTGAGGATAACAGGGGGAATATTGTGCCCAGCCTTCCTCAGAATCATACTCCTGAAATACCCTCCTCGGTCAGGATGTCAACCATGAGGAACTCAGGATATGCTTCAGGATATGGGCAAAATCCTCCAACGGGTAACGTGTCAAATAATAATAATACTCATGCTACTAACAATAGTGGATCTTTGCAGGATACAGGTGTAACATCAGCACTTACTAGGGAACTTCAGAAGTTGAAGGACATGATATCTAGTGTACCTGGGGTGGTCCAGCCGATCCTGGAAGTGTCCCAAGACAGCCACAAGATATCTCGTTTTGCATATCCTATCTGTGATGCTGAGATCCCAAAGAGATTCCAAACCCCCAACATGAAGCTTTATGATGGGACTACGGATCCTGAATAGCATATTGCTCAGTATAGGGAAAGAATGGAGATTAACCCTATCCCTCCGGAGCTCAAGGAAGCATGCTTGTGCAAGGGATTTGGTTATACTCTAACAGGATCAGCCTTAAAATGGCTGTTAAACGTTCCTCCTCACTCAATTACTTCGTTTGCTCATTTGGTTAATTTATTTAACAGTCAATTTTCTTGTAGTCGGAGTTTTGAGAAACTAACCAGTGATCTTTACAGGATAACTCAAGGGTCTCAGGAATCCTTGAGGGATTATGTGAACAAATTCAGTCGAGAATCCTTGGATATCCCACGTCTTGATGTTGCAACAGCTGTGCAAGCTTTTAAGATGGGATTACAAATGGATTCTCAGTTTTATCAGGATCTTGTAATGAATCCCTGCAGGAATCTCGACGAAGCTCGTAACAGGGCTTTGAGATATATCTGTCTGGAAGATGACAGGAAGATGCAAGAAAGGATGAACTCATCTAACACTTATGAGTCAACTAACAGGAAGTCAGAATCCTCATTCAAGTCATATCGGCCTGAGCCATATGGTAGAAATGAAAACAAGAGAGTGAATGCTGTCGAAGATGAGGATCCTGAAGAGTATCCTGAGTTGTCTGAATATTGCTTTTCTGTTAACATTCCTGAATTGATGTATGCCATGCAGGGTCTAGGAGACAAGGCTAGGTGGCCTCGAAAGAATCAACAAAAGGCTGACTGGAAAGATAAGTCAAAATGGTGTGCTTTCCACGAAGATTTCGGACATGTAACTGAGGATTGCATTGCTCTAAGGAAAGAAATAAGCTATATTCTAAGCAAGGGATATCTGAAAGATCTCTTAGGAAGAAAGAAGAATAAGGGTCAGGATACTGAGAAGGATCCTGAGCGAGCAGCATCACCTCCCGCGGATGCCAAGATAATCAACTTCATTTCGGGAGGATCCGACATTTGTGGAACTTCGTATTCGGCAGCAAAGAGACATGCAAAGGAAGCTAAGGCCGAAAGGGGAGACAAACCTGTCAGGATGACTACCCTCACAACTGACAAAGTGATCACTTTTGATGCTGATGACAGGGATACTGTCCAGGATCCTCACCATGATGCTCTGGTAATAACGTTATATGTGGCTAACCATTTTGTACGCAGGATAATGGTTGATAATGGCAGCTCCGTCAACATAATCCAACTAGAAACTCTGAAGAGAATGAATGTAACTCGAATGGATATCACTTCAAAGTCTACCGTGCTTGTTGGGTTCAGTGGAGAGGCTAGAAACACAGTGGGAGAGATAAAGTTGCCAGTATACGTTGAAGGAGTCAACTCGATACAACGTTTCTGTGTGATGGATTCTCTATCCTGCTATAACATCATACTGGGAAGACCGTGGATTCACGATATGAAGGCTGTGCCATCAACATATCACCAATGCATCAAGATACCTACCCCTTGGGGAGTTGTCAAAGTTGATAGTGATCAGCAGGAAGCGAAGGAATGCTACTCATCCTCAATGAAATCCTCAACTAAGCCTAGTACAGCATAGCAATTAAAGATGCGGGCCCAGGATATCGTGGAGGATTCGGAGCAAGATGTGAAGAAAATTGTCCTGGATCAGGATAATCCTGATATCTCGGTGCTCGTAGGAACCAATATCCCTCAGGATATTGAAGAACAGTTAACTAACTTTTTGAAATGCAGGATGTCAACGTTTGCATGGAAGCATGAGGATATGAAAGGCATATCCAAAGACATTATCACCCACAAGCTTGGAATTGACAAATCATTCAAGCCTGTTCAGCAAAAAAGAAGAAAATTCGCTCCTGAGCGGAATGCGATTATCCAAGAGGAAGTTGAAAGATTGTTGAAGTCCAAGATGATCAGAGAAGTCAAGTTTCCAAGATGGCTAGCAAATGTAGTTGTGGTACAGAAGAAAAACGGGAAATCGAGAGTCTGTGTAGACTACACGGACTTGAACAAGGCTTGTCCTAAAGATCCATTTCCTCTCCCTCATATCGATGCAATGGTAGATGCTACTGCTGGACATGAAATGTTAACATTCATGGACGCATCCTCAGGATTTCAGCAGATTCAAATGGAGCCTTCGGATCAGGAGGATACTGCTTTCATGACACCAACAGGTATATATTGCTATACTGCTATGCCTTTCGGTTTGAAAAATGCAGGTGCAACATACCAGAGATTGGTAAACATGATGTTCAAAGATAAGCTGGGGGACACCATGGAGGTATATATTGACGATATGGTGGTAAAATCTAAAAGAGCTGAGGATCACCTCCAGGATATCAAGGGAGCATTTGATATCCTGGATCAATACAACATGAAGCTGAATCCTGCTAAGTGCCATTTCGGAGTGGGGGCAGGAAAGTTTCTTGGATATATGGTGACAAAAAGGGGGATATAAGCAAGCCCAGAGCAGATCAAAGCTATCCTGGATATAAAATCACCCTCAAATATGAAGGACGTACAAAGGTTGACAGGCCGAGTAGCAGCTTTGAATAGATTTATTTCAAGATCCTCAGAAAAATGCAAGGAATTCTATGATATCCTCAAGAAGAATAAGAAATTTGAATGGGGAGCAAAGCATGAAGCAGCCTTGCAGGATTTGAAGCGATATCTCTCAACCGCACTTCTATTGATGAAACCTGAAAATGGTGAACCACTATCCCTATACCTCGCTGTATCAGGGAATGCTGTAAGTGTCGTTCTTATAAAAGACCATGAAGGTTAGCAATATCCTGTATATTATGTTAGTAAAAGTTTGTTAGATGCTGAAACTAGGTATTCTCATTTAGAAAAATTGATATTGGCTCTAGTTATGGCATCAACAAAGCTTAGACATTACTTTGCGACACATAGGATTCATGTTAAAACTAATTATCCTGTTAAAAATGTGCTTAGGAAACCAGAAATGTCCGGTAGGATGGCTAAGTGGTCGATAAAGTTGAGTGCTTATGATCTAATATATGAACCTAGAAATGCCATAAAGTCCCAGGCTTTAGCTGACTTTGTGGCTGATTTCAGTAGTGACATTCAGGATGAGGTAGACCTAGAAGTCCAGCAATTAGGAGAATCCTCAGGATCCTGGATATTATATACTGATGGTGCATCTAATGTAAGAGGAGTAGGTTTGGGAATACTACTAAAATCGCCACAGGGGGACATATTACCCCAGGCTATTAGGTGTGAATTCCCTGCTACCAATAACGAAGCAGAATATGAGGCTTTGATTGCAGGATTAGAATTGGCTAAGAAGATGAGTATTAAGAATTTGCAAGTATATGTTGATTCCTTGTTAATTACCAATCATTTTAACGGATCCTATGCAGTCAAGGGTGAGAAATTAATCGAATACCTCGATATTCTCAAAAAATTAGCAGGATATTTCGATGTTTTTATACTTGAACAGGTACCAAGGGAGGATAATGCTGAAGCAGATGCCTTAGCAAACCTGGGATCATCGATCAGGATACCAGACGGGACCCAAATACCAATATTACATATCTTGTATCCTGCAATGAATCCTCAGGATAAAGAAGTAGCAGGTATTCAGGATCCTGGAGCAGAGTATCCTGAAAAGGATCCTAAATCCTGGATGACTCCAATCATGAGATATCTCAAGGAAGGACATATCTCCGGAGATGAAAATCCTAAGGCATTTAGGATGAAGGTATCACGATTCACTATTATAAACAATGTTTTATACAAGAAATCTCTTGCAGGACCATATTTGAGGTGCTTGGGGGATCCTGAAGCCAAAGAAGTACTTCAGGATATACATGAAGGGGATTGTGGTAACCATGCTGGGGGCAGGTCGTTATTCTCAAAAGTATTAAGGACAGGATATTATTGGCCAACAATGAGAAAAGATGCCGCAGAATATGCTCGAAGATGTGACTCATGTCAAAGACATAGTAACATACTGCATCAACCTGCTGAACCATTGTATCCTATTGTTTCCCCTTGGCCATTTATGAAGTGGGGTATGGATATAGTGGGAAAGCTACCAAAAGCTCCGGGAGGAAAAGTCTTTATGCTAGCAATGACGGATTATTTCTCTAAGTGGGTTGAAGCTGAAGCATTTGTTCAAGTTAGAGACCAAGAAGTTGTATCCTTCATAAAGAGGAATATCCTGACCAGGTTTGGGGTACCAGATGAAATCATTTGTGATAATGGGTCCCAGTTTATAAGCAAGAGGACTACTGACTTTTGCAAGAGTTGGGGAATCAAAATGATCACGTCTACTCCGGTGCATCCTCAAGCGAATGGACAAGCAGAATCCTCAAACAAAATAATTGTCAATAACTTAAAGAAGAGACTTGGAGCCAAAAAAGGAAGATGGGCACAAGAATTACCCTTTGTTTTGTGGGCTGATAGGACAACGGTAAAGAATGCGACAGGCCAAACCCCATTTTCCTTGGTATTTGGAGCAGAAGCAATGATTCCAATGGAAATGGCGATACCTACTGCAAGATCTATCCTACAGGATCCTGAACAGAATCCTGAAGCCTTATGTCAAGAATTAGATACTGTGGATGGAACAAGGGACGCAGCAAAGCTAAGGATGGCAGCATATCAATAGAGGATATCCGGAGCATACAACAAGAATATAAGGACTAGGAGGTTTCAAGTCGGAGATTGGGTGTTAAGAAAAGCTCTTCAGAATACTACGAATCCTGCTGATGTAAAATTGGCTCCAAAGTGGGAAGGACCCTATGAGATTGAATCCGAATCAGGAAAAGGAGCATACCGACTCAAGAATATGGAGGGGGATATGCTACCAAAATCCTGGAATGCTATACGTCTAAAGCTCTATTTCATGTGAGTTTGGAATTTAATTTCTAACTCAGGATGGTATGAATTCTATCTCTTTTAATATGTTTAATATTATTTACTCTTTTGAACTGATTACTGACTTAAGCATCGGAGGGGTGTTAGCCAAGCTAACACCCACCTTAGTTTAAGGATGTTTTGCAGGATATGCTTCAGGATATACCTCCAGGATATACACTCGGGATAATTCGGAAGATTAGAGGATTGGCCCCCTCTCTCACGTTTAAGGGATCCTGATCCCTTCACAGGTTTAAAGGTATTCACCTTTCTCACGAATTGGGTTTAAACACCCCGCCTGGAGCGCAAGTTATCCAGGGATAGTTCAAGGTGGCGGTACCAGTTCATGTAAAAGTGGCTGACAATTTCGTTACTGTTGGCTATTGTTTTGGTCAAAAATTACCGAAGTAATTAAGTGATCAAATTAGTTAAGTGAGGTAGTGTGCTAGGAATGAGTATCGAAAATATGTTAATCAAGTTAATTATAAAAACAGTTTCAGGATACGGCTCAGGATATAGAGCTGTATCTACGATCAAACAATGAGAAAAAGTAAAGTAAACGACACGAGATGTACGAGGAAAGCCCTTGATCAATCTAGATCGCCGGCATAAAACCTCGGGAGCTGACAATCGCAGCTGCCTAGTTCTTCTATTGCTTCACAAATCAGGATACAGTGCAGGATGTGGTACGGATCGACTAAGTGTTACAATGAAACTTGAATACAAGTGTAGTGTTTGCGATGAGCTAGAAAGTGAAAGTGTACGAGAGTGTTGGTGAAAAATTGTGTGTTCTAAGCTGATCCGCCCACATCTATTTATAGTAAAGATAAAATAACAAACTACCCTAAACTTGCGGGATACACCGAATATTCCTTCTTCAAACGTTGTAGACCTGGTCTTTCGGGCTCAACGTCTCTCCCTCAACAAATTCGTCCGAGTCTTGAGGAGAAGAAGTCCTCTTGACCGTTAGCAAGTCTCAGCCTTTAACCTGCACGTGGTTAATTCAATAAGCCTCAGGATATCGCCCAAGATGTTAGCAATATCCTCTTCCAGCATCCTGGTCACAGATAAACAAACAAAGGCAGGATATTGATCAGGATACGTATGTTAAGAAAATGACCCCTAACAATTGTCCCCAAATATATCGGTTGGGATACCAATCCAACGGATATATTTCAAAAGTTTCACCTCATGACTTAAGGTAATTAATACGACTAGACCCTTGAAATGACAGCGGTGCAACTTCCAAGGCATTATTTACTCTTTACCCCCCTATATTCATCCTATATTAACCGAGGGGCTCCTAGTCACGGTTATCCTTATCTGCGAGCGAATCATCAGGTATCTTCTTTTCTATTCTCCTTTCTTAAATTTCTCTTAATTTGCTCAATACTCTTCATGGCACCACGAACGAAATCCCGCTCAGACCGACCAGCCTCAACCCTCATAAGTCAAAACTTCATCACCGATCCAGCAAAGGAGATTTGCTGCTTCAACAATGCTGACATCGCAGCTCTTAAAGATTCCGGTGCCTTTCCCACTGGAACGGTCTTTCGCCCCTTCGACCAGGAAGCCCGATCGGACGCGTTATCCGACGAGTGGGTTTGTTTTTTCGCTTATCCTTTCTCTCTTGGTCTCCGGTACCCATTTCCACCCTTTATCTCTAGCTTTTTCGACCTCACCGGCCTTAGCTACGCCCAAGTTATGCCAATGGTCTGGCGAGTCTTGATAGTGTTGGATCAAATCAAATCTCGTCATTTTCCTAACCTACTTGTTGAGGACCTTCCTATAGCATACCGGTTGAGATCCCATGGCAATCACCGTTTTCTTCTGTTTTCCATCAAGAACCCATTGGTCCTTAAAGCCATCAAGAACGAGGATCGATGGCGACGAAAATTCTTTTTCGTAAAAAGAGACTCTATTGATAAGGGTTTCGATCTACCGGTTAAATGGTTAACCAAGGGTAGGATTTAGGGTTTTAGGAATATCCCCAATTATATCTTCAAACTGTATCCCGGACTTATATTCTGATGTTTTTATGCAGCGAATTTCAGAGATTTAGTGCCTCCCAGTGCAGAATCCGAATCCAAGATCAAGGAAATCTACCGTCTTCCTGCCAGTGAAAGAACTTTTTCCCTGTCTCTTACAGATTCTCATCAAAAATCAAGTTCAGAAATGTCTGGTAAGCACATCCTCATATATTAATTATTTTTCAAAAATATGATGAGTTTAAGAATATCTTCCCTTATGCAGTACCAGTCGTCAACCTTGAAGGTTTCGAACTTGACGAATTGGATTGCTACTCCAGCCTTGAACCCACCAAACAAGAATCCAAGCCAAAGTCGTCTGCTACACCAAAGCCTACCTCCTCGAAAACTGTTTCTGCTCCCAAAGGCCCTCCGGCATCCAGGACCCGGGCATCCAGCTCTCGGAAGAGAAAGGAGACTGACTCCCCAGCTGTTTCTGAAACATTCTCTCTTGAGAATCATGGGTTCAATGAAGCCACCTCATTCCTCAAACAGGTAGAATTTTCTTTTCGATATCCTGCACAAGTTTGTTAGTCCTTATCCTGCTCACTCTTTACATTAATACCTGTGCCTTTATTGATAGGGTCTGGATCGTCTTATGCACTTATACGAAGACGCTTGCGGGCTTAACAAGATGTTGCAGATCCAGCTGGAGAAAGCTCAAGCAACCATAGCTGACCAAGGAACCATTGCGGCTGCTAAATCCCAGCACTATGAAGACAAATACAAGGCAATGACCCTGGAACATCAAGCTGCCCTCCACAAAGCTAATGAGAACGCTCAAGCCAAGCTAGATGCCGCCCTTCTTCAATATCAGCAGAATATGAGCTCATACCGGGATAGCCTCAAAGCATCCGTGGTCGTCTCCCTTCTCCAAGCCAGGATAAAGATGGCTTATGAGGCCATGGATTTGGGTTTTGAATGCCCCTCCTGGAACGTAAAGACTTGGGAGGCGAAACTAAAGGATCTTGGAGGTCATCCCGTTGCTCATTCTGCAAAGCATGCTGGTGAAGAGCCTTCGAAGGCGGCAGAGGAGGTGGCCAATGCTGATGATGATGCCGAGAAGAATCCTGAGGCTGATGCTGGGGCGAATGCTGACAAGGAGGTTGCTGATCAAGAAGGCGCCGCTTCTTAGGCGGCGAAATGGGCGATGATGGATATACGTGCCAAGGCCGGAGCCCATTTTTAAATTTCGTGGTTGTGGTTGTTCAAACAATTTACTTTTCCTGTCTTCGAACAATTTTATATTTCCTGCATTAGAACAATACGATGACCAAAGGTGGATGGGTCCTAGGTTTTAGGATGAAGCCCTTGGTCATCGATTAGTATAACTTGTTTTGAACGTAGTAACGGTTGTAGGTGGACGGGTCCTGTTTTGAGATAGATCCTGCAACCGTTACACAAGTATGGTAAAACCTAATTGTGCTTTTGGCGGATGGGCCTTAGTTTAAGGTGAAACCAAAAGCACAACTTTTGACTTGTTAATAATATAACTATCTTTTGACTTATTTTCTGTCACCTTGCATTACTTAGTGTGAGTCTTACCTTTTTAAAGATTCTGTATCGTTATTTTATAAAATATCCTGATCAGTATGCTCAGAAACATACTGCAAAAGCCTTTTATTAGATAGAACTTCCAAACGTTCCTTCAACTTTGTAAAAATTTCTTTAGAAAGTGAAAAATAGTCTATCTTTTCAAAACCATGTTTTGATAAACGATCAAAGTTCCAAACCAATACTAGTTTCAACCACCCTAATCAAATATCCTTAAAAGGACTTTGAGGATATATATCAGGATATTTAACATAATGTCACTAAAAACTTAAATGAGGCTTACAAAGGAAAGATCATACCAGAAATAGGGTATAAACCTATTACCAAACTTCGATCCTTTTGCAACTCTTCCAATGAAGATGTCCCCTGTGCAAGGTACTTAGTGCATTAGTTCCAAACCTCATCCTTTTAGCTTTATATCACCATATTGGCAGGGATGTCCCCTGTGTACAATGTCTTCAAGTATCTTAGAAATCTATTTAATGTCAGTTTCCATTGCATAAGCAATTTTTTACGTCCCAAGGGTAAAACCCAAGGATGTACTGGAGATAAATCCCTTGTATCCTGGGAAAATCCCAACTTTTCATGCGCTACAGGCGGGAGTGTATAAACTCCAAGACTTAGAAAGGTGAAAACCTTTAAACCTTAGAGAGTATGAAAATACCCTTTCGTGAGAGAGGGTGATCAATCCTCATATACCTTTAGGATTCAGGATATAGCCAACAGTAACGAAATTGTCAGCCACTTTTACATGGACTGGTCCCGCCACCTTGAACTATCCCTGAATAACTTGCGCTCCAGGCGGGGTGTTTAAACCCAATTCGGAAGAAAGGTGAATACCTTTAAACCTGTGAAGGGATCAGTATCCCTTAAACGTGAGAGAGGGGGCCAATCCTCTAATTTTCTGAGTTATCCTGAGTACATATCCTGGAGCTATATCCTGAAACATATCTCGCAAAACAATTGTAAACTAAGGTGGGTGTTAGCTTGGCTAACACCCCTCCGATGCTTAAGTCAGTATTGAGTTTCAAAGAATAAATTAAACCAAACATATTTAAAAGAGGTAGAATTCATACCATCCTGAGTTAGAAATTAAATTCTAGACTCACTTGAAATAGAGCTTAAGGTGTATAGCATTCCAAGATCTCGGTAGCATATCCCCCTCCATATTCTTGAGTCTATATGCTCCTTTCCCTGCTTCTGATTCAACTTCATATGGTCCTTCCCATTTTGGAGCTAATTTACCATCGGCAGGATTAGTAGTATTTTGAAAAGCCTTTCTTAACACCCAATCTCCAACCTTAAATCTTCTGGTTCTAATATTCTTGTTATATGCCCTGGATATTCTCTGTTGATATGCCGCCATCCTTAGCCTTGCCGCATCTCTCTTTTCATCTATAGTGTCTAAATCCCGACTCAAGGCTTCAGGATTCTGCTCAGGATCACTTAAGGTAGATCTTGCAGTAGGTATTTGTTATGGATGAAATTCTGAACCCATATCCTGGAAAATATCTTGGTTTATATCTTGGTTATATAGTATCTGTTTACGTCCGGGATGCTGGTTCAGGGTATTGGTGATATCCTGAAAGGTATCCTCGGGATTGCTAATGGATTATGTGCAGGTACGTGTGTTAGAAGCTAGCAACGTTCACAAAGACTTATTCCGCGGAAGACTCGGTCCAGGCCGTTTAAAGAAAGACGTTGAAACCTTATTACTCGGTCTACAACGTTCGTGGTGGAATATTCGGAGCATCCCATATTTATAGGAATATTTGTTTGTATTTCGTTACTATAAATAGGAGGAACACCAGATCAAATAGGACACAACAATTTCACTGCAATCACACTCACTACACTCTAACACTTGTTCTCTCGCAATTTGTACTCTCACACGAATTCATTGTAACACTTAGCGATCTGGTTGATATCCTGCACTGTATCCTGAAGTTTAAAGCAATAAGAAGAACAAGGCAGCTGCGATTGTCAGCTCCCGAGGTTTTATGCCGGCGATCTAGATTGATCAAGGGCTTTCCTCGTACATCTCGTGTCGTTTCCTTTACTTTTTGTTTATTATTTGCTCATTGTTTGATCGTAGATACAGCCCAATATCCTGAGCCGTATCCTGAATACTGATTTTCTAAATAACTCAACAAGCATATTTTCTATAAACTTTCTAGCACACTACCTCACATTACTAATTTGATCACTAAATTGCTTCGGTAATTTTTGACCAAAACAATTTGGCGCCCACCGTGGGGCAAGTGGTGCTCTCTTTACTAAAAATTTTTGGTAAATCGCTAATCGGTTTTTTATTTTCAAAACTTTTTGCTACATTCTCCACAATGGCCTCACGATCAAACATGAGTTCCTCTACTGTGTCTGCTACGACTTCCGCTACTACAGGTTCGGTGCTTCCACCACCTCCTCCAAGAATGCCAGCCTCTACACGACCTCAGGATATTATCCCTACCCGCAATGTTCAGGAATCTGCCCCTGTTTTAGCTTCTAACGACGAAATTTTAACCTTATTTGGAAGTGTGCAGGAACAAATGAGGCAGCAGCAAGAGACAAACCAAATGCTTTTAAGGAAAATACAACTCCTGAAGTCTGGCTCGAGCAGATCCGCTGAGGATATTGTCACTCCATTACAACCCAGAGCTTTGAACTTCAGTTCAGCTGTGTATACTGAGGACAACAGGGGGAATATTGTGCCCAGCCTTCCTCAGAATCATACCCCTGAAATACCCTCCTCGGTCAGGATATCGACCACAAGGAGCTCAGGATATGCTTCAGGATATGGGCAGAATCCTACAACGGGTAACATGTTAAATAATAATAATACTCATACTACTAACAATAGTGGATCCTTGCAGGATACAGGTGTGACGTCAGCACTTACCAGGGAACTTCAGAAGCTGAAGGACATGATATCAAGTGTACCTGGGGTGGTCCAGCCAATCCCGGAAGTGTCTCAAGACAGCCACAAGATATCTCGTTTTGCATATCCTATCTGTGATGCTGAGATTCCAAAGAGGTTCCAAACCCCCAACATGAAGCTTTACGACGGAACAACGGATCCTGAGGAGCATATTGCTCAGTATAGGGAAAGAATGGAGATTAACCCTATCCCTCCGGATCTCAAGGAAGCATGCTTGTGCAAGGGTTTTGGTTCAACCTTGACAGGATCAGCCCTGAAATGGCTTTTGAATGTCCCTCCACATTCGATTACATCTTTTGCTCACTTAGTAAATTTATTTAATAGTCAGTTTTCTTGTAGTAGGAGCTTTGAAAAATTAACAAGTGATCTCTACAGGATAACGCAGGGGCCTCAGGAATCCCTTAGGGATTATGTGAACAAGTTTAGCCGAGAGTCACTAGACATTCCTCATCTTGATGTTGCAACAGCTGTGCAAGCTTTCAAGATGGGGTTGCAAAAGGATTCTCAATTCTACCAAGACCTTGTAATGAACCCATGCAGGAACCTGGATGAAGCTCGGAACAGGGCCCTAAGATACATTTGGTTGGAAGATGACAGAAAGATGCAAGAAAGGATGAACTCATCCAACACTTATGAGTCGACTAACAGGAAGTCGGAATCCTCATTCAAGTCGTATCGGCCTAAGCCATATGGCAGAAATGAGAACAAGAGAGTGAACGCTGTCGAAGATGAGGATCCTGAAGAGTATCCTGAATTATCTGAATATTGCTTTTCTGTTAACATTCCTGAATTGATGTATGCCATGCAGGGTCTAGGGGACAAGGCAAGATGGCCTCGAAAGAACCAACAAAAAGCGGATTGGAAAGACAAATCAAAATGGTGTGCTTTCCACGAAGATTTCGGACATATGACTGAGGATTGCATCGCTTTGAGGAAAGAAATAAGCTATCTTCTAAGCAAGGGATATCTGAAAGATCTCTTAGGAAGAAAGAAGAATAAGGGTCAGGATACTGAGAAGGATCCTGAGCGAGCAGCATCACCCCCCGCGGATGCCAAGATAATCAACTTCATTTCGGGAGGATCCGACATTTGGGGAACTTCGTATTCGGCAGCAAAGAGACATGCAAAGGAAGCTAAGGCCGAAAGGGGAGACAAACCTGTCAGGATGACTACACTCACAACTGATAAAGTGATCACATTTGATGCTGATGACAGGGATACTGTCCAGGATCCTCACCATGATGCTCTGGTAATAACGTTATATGTGGCTAACCATTTCGTACGCAGGATATTGGTTGATAATGGCAGCTCCGTCAACATAATCCAACTAGAGACACTTAAAAGAATGAATGTATCTCCAATGGATATCACTTCAAAGTCTACCGTGCTTGTTGGGTTCAGTGGAGAGGCCAGAAACACAGTGGGAGAGATAAAGTTGCCGGTGTACGTTGAAGGAGTCAACTCGATACAACGTTTCTGTGTAATGGACTCTCTATCCTGCTATAACATTATACTGGGAAGACCGTGGATTCACGATATGAAGGCCGTGCCATCAACATATCACCAATGCATCAAGATACCTACCCCTTGGGGAGTTGTTAAAGTTGATAGCGATCAGCAGGAGGCGAAGGAATGCTACTCATCCTCAATGAAATCCTCAACCAAACCTAGTGCAGCATAGCAATTAAAGACGCGGGCCCAGGATATCGTGGAGGATCCGGAGCAGGATGTGAATAAAATTATCCTAGACCAGGATAATCCCGATATTTCGGTGCTCGTGGGAACCAATATCCCTCAGGATATTGAAGAGCAATTAATTAACTTTTTAAAATGCAGGATGTCGACGTTTGCATGGAAGCATGAGGACATGACAGGCATATCCAAAGATATTATCACTCACAAGCTTGGAATTGATAAATCATTCAAGCCCGTGCAACAAAAAAGAAGGAAGTTTGCTCCTGAACGGAATACAATTATTCAAGAGGAAGTTGAAAGATTGTTGAAGTAAAAAATGATTAGGGAAGTCAAGTTCCCAAGGTGGCTAGCAAACGTGGTGGTGGTACAGAAGAAAAACGGGAAATGGAGAGTCTGTGTAGACTACACAGACTTGAACAAAGCTTGTCCTAAAGACCCATTTCCTCTCCCCCATATTGATGCAATGGTAGATGCCACTGCTGGGCATGAAATGCTGACTTTCATGGATGCATCCTCAGGATTTCAACAGATCCAAATGGAGCCTTCTGACCAGGAGGATACTGCCTTCATGACACCAACAGGTATTTATTGTTATACAGCTATGCCTTTTGGTTTGAAAAATGCAGGTGCAACATACCAAAGATTGGTAAACATGATGTTCAAAGACAAACTGGGGGACACCATGGAAGTGTACATTGACGATATGGTAGTAAAGTCAAAGAAAGCTCAGGATCACCTCCAGGATATTAAAGGAGCGTTTGATATCCTGGATCAGTATAATATGAACCTGAATCCTGCTAAGTGCCATTTTGGAGTGGGGGCAGGAAAATTTCTAGGATATATGGTGACCAAAAGAGGAATAGAAGCAAGCCCGGAGCAGATTAAAGCCATCTTGGATATTAAATCACCCTCAAATATGAAAGATGTTCAACGATTAACGGGGGGAGTGGCAGCATTAAACAGATTTATCTCAAGATCCTCAGAGAAATGCAAAGATTTTTATGATATCCTGAAGAAGAACAAAAAATTCGAGTGGGGTGAGAAGCATGAAGCGGCCCTACAGGATTTAAAGCAATATCTTTCAACCGCACCTCTGCTGATGAAGCCTGAGAATGGTGAACCATTATCCCTATACCTCGCGGTATCAGGGAATGCTGTAAGTGCCGTCCTTGTAAAGGACCATGAAGGTCAGCAATATCCTGTTTATTATGTTAGTAAAAGCTTGTTAAATGCCGAAACTAGATATTCTCATTTAGAAAAATTAATACTAGCATTAGTCATGGCATCAACAAAACTTAGGCATTATTTTGAGACTCATAGGATTCATGTTAAAACAAATTATCCTGTCAAGAATGTGCTTAGGAAACCAGAGATGTCAGGCAGGATGGCTAAGTGGTCAGTAAAGTTGAGTGCTTATGATTTAGTATATGAACCTAGGAATGCCATAAAATCTCAGGCTTTAGCTGACTTTGTGGCTGATTTTAGTAGTGACATCCAGGATGAGGTAGACCTAGAAGTTCAACAATTAGGAGAATCCTCAAGATCCTGGACATTATATACTGATGGTGCATCTAATATAAGAGGAGTAGGATTAGGGATACTACTAAAATCGCCACAGGGGGACATATTACCCCAGACTATTAGGTGTGAATTTCCTGCTACTAATAATGAGGCAGAATATGAAGCTTTAATTGCAGGATTAGAATTGGCTAAGAGTATGAGTATAAAAATTTACAAGTATATGTTGACTCTTTGTTAATTACTAACCATTTTAATGGATCCTATGCAGTTAAGGGTGAGAAATTGACTGAATATCTCAATATTCTCAAAAAATTAGCAGGATATTTCGATGTTTTTACACTTGAACAGGTACCAAGAGAGGATAATGCTGAAGCGGATGCCTTAGCAAATCTGGGATCATCAATCAGGATACCGGAAGGGACCCAAATACCAGTGATACATGTCTTATATCCTGCAACGAATCCTCAGGATAACGAAGTAGCAGATATTCGGGGTCCTGGAGTGAAATATCCTGAACAGGATCCTAAATCCTGGACAACTCCAATTCTGAAATATCTTAAAGATGGACACGTCCCCGAAAATGAAAATCCTAAGGCATTTAGGATGAAGGTATCACGATTCACTATTATAAATAATATTTTATACAAGAAATCTCTTGCAGGACCATATTTAAGGTGCTTGGAGGATCATGAAGCCAAAGAAGTACTTCAGGATATACATGAAGGAGACTGTGGTAATCACACTAGGGGCAGATCATTATTCTCGAAAGTATTGAGGACAGGATACTTTTGGCCAACAATGAGAAAAGATGCTGCAGAATATGCTCGAAGATGTGATGCATGTCAAAGGCATAGTAACATACTACATCAACCAGCCGAACCACTATATCCTGTAGTTTCCCCTTGGCCATTCATGAAATGGGGGATGGATATAGTAGGGAAGTTACCAAAAGCTCCGGGAGGAAAAGTTTTTATGTTAGCTATGACAGATTATTTCTCCAAGTGGGTTGAGGCTGAAGCATTTGTCCAAGTAAGAGACCAAGAAGTAGTATCCTTTATAAAAAGGAATATCCTGACTAGGTTTGGAGTACCGGCTGAGATCATTTGTGATAATGGGTCCCAATTTATAAGCAAAAGAACTACTGACTTTTGCAAGAGTTGGGGAATCAAAATGATCACATCTACCCCAGTACATCCTCAAGCGAATGGACAAGCTGAATCCTCGAACAAGATAATACTCAATAACTTAAAGAAGAGGCTTGGAGCCAAAAAAGGAAGATGGGCGGAAGAGTTACCCTTTGTTTTGTGGGCTGATAGGACAACGGTGAAGAATGCAACGGGCCAAACCCCGTTTTCCTTGGTATTTGGAGCAGAGGCGATGATTCCAACAGAAATGACGATACCTACTGCAAGATCTATGCTGCAGGATCCTGAACAGAATCCTGAAGTCTTCTGTCAGGATTTGGATACTATAGACGAAAAAAGAGATGCAGCAAGGCTAAGGATAGCAGCATATCAACAAAGAATATCCAGAGCATATAATAAGAACATAAGGACTAGAAGATTTCGAGTTGGTGATTGTGTGCTGAGAAAGGCTTTTCAAAATACCACTAATCCTGCCGATGGCAAGCTAGCTCCGAAATGGGAGGGACCTTATGAAGTCGAGTCAGAAGCAGGGAAAGGAGCATATCGACTCAGGAATATGGAAGGGGATATGCTACCAAGATCCTGGAATGCAATACATTTGAAGCTCTATTTCAAGTAAGAGTAGAATTTATTTTCTATATCGGAATGGTATGTGTTCTATCTCTTTTAAATATATTTGTTTATTATCTTGAACCCAATACTGACTTAAGCATCGGAGGGGTGTTAGCCAAGCTAACACCCACCTTAGTTTACAATTTTTTTGCAGGATATGTTTCAGGATATAGCTCCAGGATATATACTCAGGATAAGTCGAAAGATTAGAGGATTGGCCCCCTCTCTCACGTTTAAGGGATCCTGATCCCTTCAAAGGTTTAAAGGTATTCACCTTTCTTTCGAATTGGGTTTAAACACCTCGCCTGGAGCGCAAGTTATCTAGGTATAGTTCGAGGTAGCGGGACCAGTTCATGTAAAAGTGGCTGACAATTTCGTTATTGTTGGCTATATCCTGGATCCTAAAGGTATATGAGGATTGATCACCCTCTCTCATGAAAGAGTATTTTCATACTCTCAAAGGTTTAAAGGTTTTCACCTTTCTAAGAATTGGAGTTTATACACTCTCGCCTGTAGCGCATGAAATTTAGGGTTTATCCCTAGATATCAGGGTTTATCCCCAGTATGCTAAGGATTCTTTTCAGGATATCAGGGGTTCTACCCTTGGGCATTCGGAATTCATTCGAGTCAAAATGTAAATACATTTGTGTTTTTGTCGAACACAGGGGACACACGTTATTCTGATTCAAAGGATGGATCCAAGTTTATAAGTATGCACTGGGGACAAATTTATGATAAAGGATTGGAACTGATTCTCTAAGAATCTCTGGTATGATCTCTCCTTTTTGTTTGGACAATTTATAGATTATATTTCAATATCCCTTTTAAGATATCTTTCAGGATATCCCCCAGGATACATTTATGATATGTGTTCCTAAGAATGTTCGAACCAAACAATTTTCACAAGTAAAATTTGTGTGACAATAATAAAGTCAAAAGAGTAGTTATATTATTAACATACCAAAAGATGTGCTCTTAGTTTCACCTCAAAACAAGGCCCATCCACTAAGAGCACTAATAGTTCATAACCATATTTACCCAACAGTTGAAGGCTTCATCTCAAACCGAGACCCATCCACCTTCAACTGCTGTATTGTTCAAAAAGCATGCAGGAAATGTAAATTGTTCAGGTTCGGGAAAGTAAAATGCGGAAAAGTAAATTGTTTGTGGAACTACAAACCAACATTCAAATTCAAAAAGGTGGGCTCTGGCCTTGGCACGTATATCCGTCATCGCCCACCTAAATGCCCTCACACAACGGCATCACCTCCAACCTTCTCAGACTTCTCCGCTCCAGCATCTTGACCAGCATCCTGCGCAGCATCCTGACCAATGTCCATCTCAGCGTCACCTCCAGCATCCTTCTTCTCTCCAGCTTGGACCACCACCTCTACTGACTTAGAAGACTCACCGGCTTCAGCAGGAAGCGGCACAGCTTTGCCTCCGAGCTCCTTCAACTTAGCCACCCAGGATTCAACTGGCCAAGATGGACAAACAAGGCCCGTCTCCTTGGCCTCGTAGGCCATCTTGATGCGTGCTTGTAGCAGGGAGACGATAGCAGAAGCCTTGATTCCCTCTCGAAAGCTGATCAAGGCCTGATCATGATCCATTTGAACGCTGGCAAGTTTGACCTCAGCGTCCTGGGTGACCTTCTTTAGCAAGCTTTCATAGTGCCGGCTCTTCGCTTCAGCAATAGCACCTTGGTCAGCAACGGTGCTCTCGAGCTGCTTGATCCTGGCTTCATGAAGTGCCACAGTACCGCAGGCGTCATTGTACAAGTGGAGCAAATGCTGGAGGCCCTGCACATTAATTACAGGTATGGAGTTAGAATGTATGCTGACTAAGACATCCTACCAGGATATCCTGTTAGGATATACGTGCAGGATATATGTGCAGGATATACATGAAGGATATGCGGCAGGATATTACCTTGTTGAGGAAGGATGTCATTGGCTCTAAGGAGTCAGAGAAGCTGAGTTCATCATAGGAGAACCCTTCTGGGCCTGGAGCACTGACCTCGAGACCCTTTCTCTTTTTTGCTGCGGAAGCACGGGTTCTTGGATTGGCCTTGGGAGCTGGGAGTGGCTTGGAGCTAGTAGCAGCAGGAGTCTCCTTCTTGACTGTGGCTGGGGTTGGATAGCTGTCAAGTTCATCCAGGTCTAGATAGACTGGGACTTTGCTGGAATCTGCACACAGGGAGTAAATTCTAAATCTCTCCTATGAATAACAGATAAAAAACATATGTATGCAGGATATCTCGCAGGATCCTTACCAGACATGTTGGCACTTGAAAGAGGGCTTGGAGTTGGTGGAGAAGGATTGAAACTTCTCTCTGCCTCTGGAAGAAGTCTGATGGCGTCTATTCTTTCTTGAGAATTAGCAAGAGGAGGTGCAATCTTCCTGAAATCAGCTGCACAAAAACGAAAATTTATTAGTTCAGAATATGAGATAGGATAAGAGACATGATCATTCTTAAACCCTAAGTCCTACCCTTTCTTAACCATCTCATAGGATAATCCGTTCCACCGGGGATTGAATCCCTTTTTACGAAGAAAAACTTGGATTGCCAACCATCCTCGTTCTTGGTGGCACGAAGTATCAATGGGGGACCGGAACTAGAGTAAAACAGAAACCTAGATGAGCCATGTCATCTAAGCTTGTAGGCTAAAGGGAGGTCATGGACGGAAAGGTCAGGTATGTGGTTTCTCTTGATTTGGTCAAGAACAGACAAAACACGCCAAAGCATTGGCATGGTTTGGCTGAAAGAAATTTTAGTGATGTTAAAGAACTCGGTAATAAAATCCGGAAAGGGGAATCGTAGCCCTAAGGTGAAGGGGAAAGCATTGAAACAAATCCACTCGGATGAAACCATATCTGACCGGATTTCTCTGTCAAAGGGTCGGAATATGGTTCCATTCGGAAAGATATCGGAAGATTTCAGAGCCGACAGATGAGCACTATCAAAGGTGCATGTTTCATTCTCCGGTTCTTGGAGAAGATTCTGTTGGATGAATGTGGGAGCCGAGTCGCCTGAACTGGACCTCGTCTGCCTAGGCATTTGGTCGCCTGAATTCTTGCCGGAGTAAAATGAGAGATGGTTATGAAGATGAGAGAGAGAATATTACCTTTTTCTTGTCGATTGTGGGTAAAAAAGAAGATGAGGATGAGAAGATATAGGGTATGATGAGTAAATATAGGCCGGGTGGTTGAAAGCTGTCACATCAGAAGTCTTATCTCTTAATTGCCTCGGCCACTGTGAAAAAATGTAACCGTTAGGATATCAAACGGTAACATTTTTGGGGACAATTGTTATGGGTGAAATTCTGAACCCATATCCTGGAAAATATCTTGGTTTATATCTTGGTTATATAGTATATGTTTACGTCCAGGATGTTGGTTCAGGGTATTGGTGATATCCTGAAAGGTATCCTCGGGATTGCTAATGGATTATGTGCAGGTACGTGTGTTAGAAGCTAGCAACGTTCACAAAGACTTATTCCGCGGAAGACTCGGTCCAGGCCGTTTAAAGAAAGACGTTGAAACCTTATTACTCGGTCTACAACGTTCATGGTGGAATATTCGGAGCATCCCATATTTATAGGAATATTTGTTTGTATTTCGTTACTATAAATAGGAGGAACACCAGATCAAATAGGACACAACAATTTCACTGCAATCACACTCACTACACTCTAACACTTGTTCTCTCGCAATTTGTACTCTCACACGAATTCATTGTAACACTTAGCGATCTGGTTGATATCCTGCACTGTATCCTGAAGTTTAAAGCAATAAGAAGAACAAGGCAGCTGCGATTGTCAGCTCCCGAGGTTTTATGCCGGCGATCTAGATTGATCAAGGGCTTTCCTCGTACATCTCGTGTCGTTTCCTTTACTTTTTGTTTATTATTTGCTCATTGTTTGATCGTAGATACAGCCCAATATCCTGAGCCGTATCCTGAATACTGATTTTCTAAATAACTCAACAAGCATATTTTCTATAAACTTTCTAGCACACTACCTCACATTACTAATTTGATCACTAAATTGCTTCGGTAATTTTTGACCAAAACAGTATTGTCATTTCCGTCGGAATCATTGCTTCTGCTCCAAACACCAAGGAAAATGGGGTTTAGCCTGTTGCATTCTTTACCGTTGTCCTATCAGCCCATAAAACAAAGGGTAATTCTTCTGCCCATCTTCCTTTTTTGGCTCCAAGCCTTTTGTTTAAGTTATTGACAATTATCTTGTTTGAGGATTCTGCCTGTCCATTTGCTTGAGGATGTACCGGAGTAGACGTAATCATTTTGATTCCCCAACTCTTGCAAAAGTCAGTAGTCCTCTTACTTATGAATTGAGAACCATTGTCACAGATTATCTCAGCTAGTACTCCGAATCTGGTTAGGATATTCCTCTTGATGAAGGATACTACTTCTTGATCTCTAACTTGAACAAATGCTTCTGCTTCAACCCACTTAGAGAAATAATCCGTCATTGCTAGCATAAAGACTTTTCCTCCCGGAGCTTTTGGTAGCTTTCCCACTATGTCCATACCCCACTTCATAAATGGCCAAGGGGAAACAATAGGATATAATGGTTCAGCCGGCTGATGCAGTATATTACTATGTCTTTGACATGCGTCACATCTTCGAACATATTCTGCGGCATCTTTTCTCATCGTTGGCCAATAATATCCTGTCCTTAATACTTTTGAGATTAACGACCTGCCCCCAGCATGGTTACCACAATCCCCTTCATGAATATCCTGAAGTACTTCCTTGGCTTCAGGATCCTCCAAGCACCTCAAATACGGTCCTGCAAGAGATTTCTTGTATAAAATATTATTTATAATAGTGAATCGTGATACCTTCATCCTAAATGCCTTAGGATTTTCGTTTCCAGGGATGTGTCCTTCTTTGAGATATCTCATGATTGGAGCCGTCCAAGATTTAGGATCCTTTTCAGGATGTTCTACTCCAGGATCCTGAATACCAGCTACTTCTTTATCCTGAGGATTCGTTGCAGGATATAGGACATGTAATATTGGTATTTGCGTCCCTTCAGGTATCTTGATCGATGATCCCAAATTTGCTAAGGCATCCGCTTCAGCATTATCCTCCCTTGGTACCTGTTCAAGTATAAAAACATCGAAATATCTTGCTAATTTTTTGAGAATATCGAGATATTCGATTAGTTTCTCGCCCTTAACTGCATAGGATCCATTAAAATGGTTAGTAATTAACAAAGAGTCAACATATACTTGCAAATTTTTGATACTCATGCTCTTAGCCAACTCTAATCCTGCAATTAAAGCCTCATACTCTGCTTCATTATTAGTAGCAGGAAATTCACACCTAATAGCCTGGGGTAATATGTCCCCCTGTGGCGATTTTAGTAGTATTCCTAATCCTACTCCTCTTACATTAGATGCACCGTCAGTATATAATGTCCAGGATCCCGAGGATTCTCCTAACTGTTGAACTTCTAAGTCTACCTCATCCTGAATGTCACTACTAAAGTCAGCTAAAGCCTGAGATTTTATGGCATTTCTAGGTTCGTATACTAAATCATAAGCACTCAACTTTACTGACCACTTGGCCATCCTGCCTGACATCTCTGGTTTCCTAAGCACATTTTTGACAGGATAATTCGTTTTAACATATATCCTATGTGTCTCGAAATAATGCCTAAGTTTCGTTGATGCCATGACTAATGCTAGTATCAATTTTTCTAAATGAGAATACCTAGTTTCAGCGTCTAGCAAACTTTTACTAACATAATAAACAGGATATTGCTGACCTTCATGGTCTTTTATAAGAACGACACTTACAGCATTCCCTGATACAGCAAGGTATAGGGATAGTGGTTCACCATTTTCAGGCTTCATCAATAGAGGTGCGGTTGAGAGATATCGTTTCAAATCCTGCAGAGCTGCTTCATGCTTTTCTCCCCATTCGAATCTTTTGTTCTTCTTCAGGATATCATAGAAGTCTTAGCATTTCTCTGAGGATCTTGAGATAAATCTGTTTAAAGCTGCTACTCGACCTGTTAATCTTTGTACGTCCTTCATGTTTGAGGGTGATTTTATATCCAGGATAGCTTTGATCTGCTCTGGGCTCGCTTCTATCCCCCTCTTTGTCACCATATATCCAAGAAACTTTCCTGCCCCCACTCCGAAATGGCATTTAGCAGGATTCAGCTTCATGTTGTATTGATCCAGGATATCAAATGCTCCCTTGATATCCTGGAGGTGATCCTCAGCCTTTTTAGATTTCACCACCATATCATCAATATATACCTCCATGGTGTCCCCCAGTTTGTCTTTGAACATCATGTTTACCAATCTTTGGTATGTTGCACCTGCATTTTTCAAACCAAAAGGCATAGCTGTATAACAATAAATACCTGTTAGTGTCATGAAGGTGGTATTCTCCTGATCAGAAGGCTCCATTTGGATCTGTTGAAATCCTGAGGATGCGTCCATGAAGGTCAGCATTTCATGCCCGGCAGTGGCATCTACCATTGCATCAATGTGGGGAAGAGGAAATGGGTCTTTAGGACAAGCTTTGTTCAAGTCTGTGTAGTCTACATAAACTCTCCATTTCCCATTCTTCTTCTGTACTACAACCACGTTTGCTAGCCACCTTGGGAACTTAACCTCTCTGATCATTCTGGACTTTAATAATATTTCAACTTCCTCCTGGATAATCGTGTTCCGCTCAGGAGCAAACTTCCTTCTTTTTTGTTGCACAGGCTTGAATGATTTATCAATTCCAAGCTTGTGAGTGATAATATCTTTGGATATGCCTGTCATATCCTCATGCTTCCATGCAAACGTTGACATCCTGCATTTCAAAAAGTTAATTAATTGTTCTTCAATATCCTGAGGGATATTGGTCCCCACGAGCACCGAAATATCGGGATTATCCTGGTCTAGGATAATCTTCTTCACATCCTGCTCCGGATCCTCCACGATATCCTGGGCCCGTGTCTTTAATTGCTATGCTGCACTAGGTTTGGTTGAGGATTTCATCGAGGATGAGTAGCATTCCTTCGCCTCCTGCTGATCACTATCAACTTTGACAACTCCCCAAGGGGTAGGTATCTTGATGCATTGGTGATATGTTGATGGCACGGCCTTCATATCGTGAATCCACGGTCTTCCCAGTATGATGTTATAGCAGGATAGAGAATCCATCACACAGAAACGTTGTATCGAGTTGACTCCTTCAACGTATACTGGCAACTTTATCTCTCCCACTGTGTTTCTAGCCTCTCCACTGAACCCAACAAGCACGGTAGACTTTGAAGTGATATCCATTGGAGATACATTCATTCTCTTCAGAGTTTCTAGTTGGATTATGTTGACGGAGCTGCCATTATCAACCAGTATCCTGCGTACAAAATGGTTAGCCACATATAACGTTATTACCAGAGCATCATGGTGAGGATCTTGGACAGTATCCCTGTCATCAGCATCAAAAGTGATCACTTTGTCAGTTGTGAGGGTAGTCATCCTGACAGGTTTGTCTCCCCTTTCGGCCTTGGCTTCCTTTGCATGTCTCTTTGCTGCCGAATACGAAGTTCCACAAATGTCGGATCCTCCCGAAATGAAGTTGATTATCTTGGCATCCGCGGGAGGTGATGCTGCTCGCTCAGGATCCTTCTCAGTATCCTGACCCTTATTCTTCTTTCTTCCCAGGAGATCTTTCAGATATCCCTTGCTTAGAAGATAGCTTATTTCTTTCCTTAGAGCAATGCAATCCTCAGTCACATGTCCGAAATCTTCGTGGTAAGCACACCATTTTGACTTATCTTTCCAGTCAGCCTTTTGTTGATTCTTTCGAGGCCACCTAGCCTTGTCTCCTAGACCCTGCATAGCATACATCAATTCAGGAATATTAACAGAAAAGCAATATTCGGACAACTCAGGATACTCTTCAGGATCCTCATCCTCGACAGCATTCACTCTTTTGTTTTCATTTCTACTATACGGCTTAGGCCGATATGACTTGAACGAGGATTCTGACTTCCTATTAGTTGACTCATAAGTGTTGGATGAGTTCATCCTTTCTTGCATCTTCCTGTCATCTTCCAGACGGATATATCTCAAAGCCCTGTTACGAGCTTCGTCGAGATTCCTGCAGGGATTCATCACAAGATCCTGGTAAAACTGAGAATCTTTTTGTAATCCCATCTTAAAAGCTTGCACAGCTGTTGCAACATCAAGATGTGGGATATCCAAGGATTCTCGACTGAATTTGTTCACATAATCCCTCAAGGATTCCTGAGGCCCTTGAGTTATCCTGTAAAGATCACTGGTTAGTTTCTCAAAACTCCGACTACAAGAAAATTGACTGTTAAATAAATTAACCAAATGAGCAAATGAAGTAATTGAGTGAGGAGGAACGTTTAACAGCCATTTTAAGGCTGATCCTGTTAGAGTAGAACCAAATCCCTTGCACAAGCACGCTTCCTTGAGCTCCGGAGGGATAGGGTTAATCTCCATTCTTTCCCTATACTGAGCAATATGCTCCTCAGGATCCGTAGTCCCATCATATAGCTTCATGTTGGGGGTTTGGAATCTCTTTGGGATCTCAGCATCACAGATAGGATATGCAAAACGAGATATCTTGTGGCTGTCTTGAGACACTTCCGGGATCGGCTGGACCACCCCAGGTACACTAGATATCATCTCCTTCAACTTCTGAAGTTCTCTGGTAAGTGCTGATGTTACACCTGTATCCTGCAAAGATCCACCACTGTTAGTAGCATGAGTATTATTATTATTTGACACGTTACCCGTTGGAGGATTTTGCCCATATCCTGAGCTCCTCATGGTTGACATCCTGACCGAGGAGGGTATTTCAGGAGTATGATTCTGGGGAAGACTGGGCACAATATTCCCCCTGTTATCCTCAGTATACACAGCTGAACTGAAGTTCAACGCTCTGGGGTGTAAGGGAGTGACATTATCCTCAGCAGATCTGCTTGAGCCAGACTTCAGGAGTTGTATTTCCCTTAAAATCATCTGGTTTGTTTCCTGTTGCTGCCTCATTTGTTCCTGCACACTTCCAAATAAGGTTAAAATTTCATCATTAGAAGCTAAAACGGGAGCAGATCCCTGGACACTCCGAGTAGGGATAACATCTTGAGATTGTGTAGAGGCTGGCATCCTTGGAGGAGGTGGTGGAAGCACCGAACCGGTAGTAGCAGAAGTCACAGCAGACACAGTAGAGGAACTCATGTTTGATCTCGAGGCCATTATGGACAATGTGGCAAAAAGTTTTGAAAATAGAAAACCGATTAGCGATTTGACAAAAAAATTTAGTAAAGAGAGCACCACTTGCCCCACGGTGGGCGCCAAATTGTTTTGGTCAAAAATTACCGAAGTAATTAAGTGATCAAATTAGTTAAGTGAAGTAGTGTGCTAGGAATGAGTATCGAAAATATGTTAATCAAGTTAATTATAAAAATAGTTTCAGGATACGGCTCAGGATATAGAGCTGTATCTACGATCAAACAATGAGCAAAAGTAAAGTAAACGACACGAGATGTACGAGGAAAGCCCTTGATCAATCTAGATCGCCGGCATAAAACCTCGGGAGCTGACAATCACAGCTGCCTAGTTCTTCTATTGCTTCACAAATCAGGATACAGTGCAGGATGTGGTACGGATCGACTAAGTGTTACAATGAAACTTGAATACAAGTGTAGTGTTTGCGATGAGCTAGAAAGTGAAAGTGTACGAGAGTGTTGGTGAAAAATTGTGTGTTCTAAGCTGATCCGCCCACATCTATTTATAGTAAAGATAAAATAACAAACTACCCTAAACTTGCGGGATACACCGAATATTCCTTCTTCGAACGTTGTAGACCTGGTCTTTCGGGCTCAACGTCTCTCCCTCAACAAATTCGTCCGAGTCTTGAGGAGAAGAAGTCCTCTTGACCGTTAGCAAGTCTCAGCCTTTAACCTGCACGTGGTTAATTCAATAAGCCTCAGGATATCGCCCAAGATGTTAGCAATATCCTCTTCCAGCATCCTGGTCACAGATAAACAAACAAAGGCAGGATATTGATCAGGATACGTATGTTAAGAAAATGACCCCTAACAGCTATACCCTGGATCCTTAAGGTATATGAGGATTGATCACCCTCTCTCGCGAAAGGGTATTTTCATACTCTCTAAGGTTTAAAGGTTTTCACCTTTCTAAGTCTTGGAGTTTATACACTCTCGCCTGTAGCGCACGAAAACAAGAGTGTTTTCACACTCTTCTAAGGTATAAAGGTTTTCACCTTTCTAAGTTTCGGGGTTTCCACACCCTCTCCTGTAGCGCACGAAACATGGGTAAAATCCCCGGTAAAACTCAAAGAATTAAAGGTTTTCACCTTTTCAAGTCTTGAGGTTCTTATACTCCGGCTTAAATGCCTGGAAACTGGGTTTAGTCCCAATAAAATACAATTTTTTTTTGATAATCCCAAAGTATATTTTCAAAAAACATAATCATTTACAAGTCTACATAAATTTTTGAAAAAAGATTGCTAAGTTTAAACAACTGGTTGAAGAATTGCTAAAGGATCATATCCCGGTACAACATACCGGTCCTGCACAGACAGGGGGCATCCGTGATGGAACATGACGTATGCTGATACTATATCCGACTGGGGACATTTATGCTGGAGCAAGAAGGAAACCTATGCCAACATTATATCCCACCGGGGACATTGCGAATGATTCAAAGGTTTAAGAATGAAGATTATTGCCTAGGTGTTTCTGGTATGGATTCTTACTTTTCCTAAGTTTGAAGGCCTTATCTGAGTAAGTTAAGTTTTAATGAAAATTTGTATTTAACTAAGTTTTTGTCAAACATTTTGAACAAAGGTGACAAAGCAATTAAGTATCATACCAGTATACTGATCAGGATATTCAGAACAAATTTTTCAAAATAACATATAACACGGAGATGAGGTCGAAAAGGTTAGTTTATTATTATTGGTCCAAAAAATTGTATTCTTGGTTTCATCTCAAAAAGAGACCCATTCACCAAGAACACAATTAAGTTTTTAAAGCATATTTACATAAACAGTTGAAGGCTTCATCCTGAAAACACAGGATCCCTCCACCTTCAACTGTCAAACTATTCTACTTGCAGGAAATGAAAATTGTTCTAAGAGCAGGACGACCAGATAATTTAGACCCTACAAAATACATGTATCACTAAAGACAAACTAACCAGGATACAGGTTCAGTATATGTGTACGAGATACAGGATCTGGATACTTACCTTATTAGGGAAGGAGATCATGGGCTCAATGAATTCCATGAAGCCAAGGTCACCATAAGAGAAACCTTTGGCAGCAGCAGCAGAGGGCTTAGAGCTGATGGCAACATATGGCTCCTTTTTCACCAAGACAGGCTTAGAAAAGCTGTCAAGCTCATCTGGATCAAAAGTAGCAGGGTCCTTGATGGAATCTGCGTAAAAGGGAGTAATTCTAATTTCATTACATGATAGTATTCTGAAGTAACCAAACCTATGCAGGAATATTTAAAACAGATATCCTTACCAGACATGTTGGAATGACTAAAAAAAAATATATCCGTTGGAATCATGATATCCAACAGTTATATTTTTGGGGACAATTGTTATGGGTGAAATTCTGAGCCCATATCCTGATTTTGTATCTTGATTTTTTATTAGTTGTATATGATCAGGATACCAGATCAGGATACCGTATCAGGATACCGGGCCAGGATATTGGTAATATCCTGAGGCAGTATCCTGAATATTACTAACGATTGGCTTGTAAAACGTTGGTTGCAAGGTACCAACGTTATAAGACTTGATCTACCTGAAGATTCGCTCAAGGTGGTTGAAAAATGGACGTTGATGGTGGAAGAATGGGTCTTGTAACGGTCAGAAAGGCATATTCCGCGAGAATATCGGATGTTGGTTAATGTTATTGACATTGTAACGGTTATATGAGCTGAAGACCCGGTTTTGTAGTCAATAAGCACGTGGAAAACAAGTAGAAAGAGTCCCCCAACGTTCAGAATGGAATATTCCCAGCATCCCGGAATAATAGGAGAGTCAGTTTGTTACTTGTAACTATAAATAGGAGGCCAGATCAATAGGAACACACACTTGACTCTCCACTCTCGAACTCACACTTCTTTTTTCTTTCTATCACGCACAAACACTCAACACTTGTAATCGTTGTACCACTTAGCATTGATCTGCGCCACATCCTGCACTGTATCCTGATATTTGAAGCAATAGAAGAACAAGGCAGCTACGATTGTCAGCTCCCGAGGTTTTATGCCGGCGATCTAGATTGATCAAGGGCTTTCCTCGTACATCACGTGTCAACCTTTACATTTTCCCTCATTGTTTGATTGTAGATACAGCTCTATATCCTGAGCCGTATCCTGAAACTGTTTTCACAACTAATTTGGTTAACACATTTTTCACATATAAATTTTAGCACACTACCTCACTTAACTAATTTGATCACTTAATTGCTTAGGTAATTTTTGACCAAAACAATAAGACCTTCCAAATTTTCACATAATGAAGAATTAATGTAACACTTATTTAGAATGAAGAAAATCCATCCCCAATAATGCATATATAATTTTAGACATTGAAAATGAGCATAGAGTAGAATTATGTAGTAAGGGTTGGCTAATTAATTACCGATCCGGTGAAATCGGAATCTGTAAACATCCAACGCTGCTCAACAGGCGCAAGGTTTCATTGGCAGTGAATCTGAAAGTTACGATTGGTTGGAGCTTTAGTGGTAGTGGTGTGGTTTGTTGAGAGAAGTGGATTCTTGTGTGATGCTGCGAACATCGCGGATGATGAAGTTGCGTACGCAATCATCGCCATTTGCTCTTCCTCCCTCAATACCAGGAGGAGAGGATAAGGTGTAGTCAAGTGAAGTAGAGTTTCACTTGCTAAACTACTTTTTGAGTGTTTGGGTTAGCTTATTTTGTACTTCCTCCGTCCGACTAAAAGTGTCCTATTTTGAATTTTCAAAGTCTTTATTTATAAACTTTGACTATAATTATATATTTTTTGTGTTATATAAAACTTGATGAAAATTAACCCGATAAAAACACTTGTAAAACACACTCAAATCATATAACTTTCATCAAGTATTATCTAACACAAACAAAATTATTTAAGGTCAAAGTTTATAAATAAAGACTTTGAAAATTTAAAATAGGACACTTTTAGTGGGACAGAGGAAGTACTAATTTATGACTTATTGATTTATAAAAGTTAATAATAAGTTGTTTTTGTAGTGTTTGAATTAACTTATTTTTGTATGTTCAGAAGTTATTTTTTAGAAGTTAGAATTTTTAAGTTCTCACTTATGACTTTATTATAGTAAATAAGGCCTTATTGAAAAGGAATCCCAAACACCCCCTTTATCCTACACTGTGAGGGGGTGTTTGTTTTTTTTAAAAGCTCTTCACTACCTTTTATGTCTGCCCCAGCCAGACCACGCGCAGACGTTTGAGTCTACAGTGTGTTTGTTTTCTTAAAGACCGTTCATTAAAAAAGGTCTGTGTAACTTCTTTTTGGTGCAGAAAAGGATCAAGGTCTTCTTAGGACCTCTTATGTCTGCAGACTCTCTTCTCCTTCACAAAACCCTAGCACCTCTCCACCCTTCTCCTCCACCCCCAACTACTCAGCCGCCGCCACCCACCCTCCCACCGTCGACAACTCCCCCACTCTCCACAGTTACCTTGACGGAGATGTGATGAATTCTTGTTTTCTTCTAAAAAAGAATCAAATTTTGAGGTTATGAATTATTGTTTTCTTCTACAAAATGAATCGAATTTTGAGGTTTGTTTTGTTCACCTTTATTCTTTGAATTTCATATATACTCTTTTAACATGTTCTTGAATTATTAGGTTAAAAGTTTGAAGCTTTATATAATTACCATCTTTGATTCCATTCAAAGAATCTTGAATTCTTGATTTTCAATTTTCGACCTCAACTTCGTTTTTTATATATTAAAATGAATAGTTTTTCAAATTAGAGTCTTGGCTAAATTATAGAAGGAGTATGGTCCCAGATCTCGCACCAAGACGGACTCAAGTGATCATCATCCATATTAAATACTCCCATCAACGAGGACTTATCTGCGTCCGTACAGGCACGCGCAAACGCAGTTAACTGTTCCAATCGGTCTAGTGATAAGAAAAGTTACCTTGTGTATGAAAACGGTTGTTTTCGTCACGACAAGGGACGCGGTAACAACGACGGTTACCGCACGTGGTGATGCGGCTCCGCACCGCATCTTATTGACGACTCGTCACAACAACGGGGTGTGGTGACAACCGCGGTCACCGCACATAGCGATGCGGCTCCGCACCACATCCTATTGACGACGCAAGTGGGACTGACACTCTGATTTAAGTGTCCACAACAGCAAGTGGCACTGACAACAGTCACATGTCCATCCCACATGTATGCAACGCTGGCCAACAGACTGACAGCCACAACAGGACTTGGCATCACCCCAGGAAGTGTCTAACACTTCCGTGACCTACGCTTCTGACACACCTGCAAAGGGTTGCGCGTTGTCAGTCTAGCCACTCAATTACCCTCCTTCACTCTTCGGCTATAAATACTCATCCCGGACCAGGTTTGAGGTATCGCTTATCTGCTCTCTCTCACACTTACTACAAACACACACTTTGCTCTCAAGCAAATACTGGTTCTCACTCCGGAGAGTGGTAATAAGGAGCACCCCCACCCCATCCTCCTTGTTACGAGTCACGATGTATTTCCTTGTGCAGGAGACAGGTTAGTGGACGATCCGGCCACCGATCCTCGGAAAGAAGGGATTAACCCTACTTGATGAGACCAGTGAATTAACCTCCCCAGTTAACCACTGTATCATCATTGGCGCCCACCGCTACTCTTAGCATTTTTTCCATCTCTTCTTTCTTAAAGATCATGTCTGATCGTCAAAACCATCCTGTGGGGGAAAACATTACCCCAACAAACGTAGGGCAAACGGGGTATACTCCCCCTGTCCAACCAATATGCCATATCGGCACATCCGCACAAATGGGTACTCCTTCCGTGTTTGTGCCAGACTTTTCACAGTACGCATCAGTACTGCCACCAGGAGTAGATCTTCACACATGGTTCTTGCAACAACAGGCTGCTCTAAATGCAGCCTATACCCAGGCTTACGTAAATACGCAAGCACCCGGAGGGCCCACACCAGCTCCATTTACACCCACAGCTCGTGTTTTACAATACGAGGGCCAAGCACCAACACATCCTGCATCCCGGGATAGGCACGGACCGTATGGACCTTCCTATGTAAGTGTCCGTACGCTCAATGAAGAAAATTCCACATATGGGTCTCGGGCCAGAACACCGGTGCGCGAGCGCCTAGGCCCACATGGAGAACACCGGCGAGAATCAATTGATCGCCGAGGGCCCGACATACATAGTCGTCTGGGGCCGCATCCCAACAACGAGGGATATAACCGAACAGACCCAGATGACCACACATACCGTGGGGATTCCCAGTCTGCTTACAACCAGTATGGGGACTACAATTACTATAGCCCCGCACAACCTCGCACAACATATGATCGCGCCGCAAAGCACGATCAGGGTTCGGCCTACCGACCAAAGTCCACAGTTGGCAGCTCCAAGTTCACAAAGGAGATTGCCTTGGCCCCACTCACGAGTACCAAACTCCCGCTCACTATGGGCAAGTACAATGGTTCGTCGGACTCCGACGACCATATGAATGCTTTTTCTGGCGCCGGGGTCATCGGCGGCTGGTTAGAACCTGTGTGGTGCCATTTATTTGCCCAGACCCTCACAGGAATCGCGAGGGCCTGGTTCGATTCTTTTCCAGTGGGATCACTGGCCTCATTTGAGGACCTGCAAGAAAATTTTCTTGCCCACTTTAGCCTGCAGAGACGTCATGAGCGCAACCCAACAGACGTAATTAACATCTGGCGCGGGGAGAATGAAGGCCTAGAAGCCTTTGTTACCAGCTACAACAAGGAATGCCTCGAAATCGGTGGGGTAACGGACCAACTAGCCCGCGGTCATTTCTTCAAAGCTGTCAAACATGACGAAATGATCATCACCATATCTGGTAGGGACGACTTGCACTATTTGCTTGAATGGTATGATGCACATTGTATGTTTAGTTGATTGTTTAGTTGGGATAATGAAATGTATATGGTGCTATTACTATAGCCTACTATAATGACATGGATGTATGAGCATAAGTTGAAAGTTCATATAATAGATAGTGGACTTTCTAAAAGTCAACTGTGTATAAATAGCAAGGTTAGACTTTTTGTCACGATTGTAATCTTAGGGAAGTAATATGGTACATATTATATCAATATGTGTTATATGTGATGGCATGATGAATTATATTAGTTTGAAAAGATGTGATTGTGGATCTATGCCTTGTGCGTTAAATTTGACTAATGAAAGTCTAATGTAAGGTATGAATGGAAATAATTAATGATATGTATGAGTTTGTATCCTAAAAAAGAATATGAATGTGGTGACATGAAAGGATAGGAACCACATTAGCACAGACTCAAGCACGGAAGGCTAACAGTTCAAAAGGAGGCGAGAAAGAAAGAGCGAACACGGACGCTTAAGGTAAGTGATTCCCGAACTTAATTCCTTATTATGTAATGAAGTCTTGAAAGTAAGAAGATTGGGAATCATAAGCAGGGTGGTAAGTAATGGTAGGACCAAGGTAAGTGAGGTTGTGTTGGACCATATGTAGTTTAGTCATGATTAAAAAGTAAAGTCCACACTTCAGTAAACTGTGCACTATTTCTGTAAAGTGTGCACAACTTCAGTAAAGTGTGCACTAGTTCAATAAAGTGCACTAGTTTAGTAAAGTGTGCACTATTTCAGTAAAGTGTGCACAACTTCAGTAAAGTGTGCACTATTTCAGTAAACTATGCACTATTTCAGTAAAGTATGCACAACTTCTGTAAAGTGTGCACTAGTTCAATAAAGTGCACTAGTTTAGTAAAGTGTGCAATATTTCAGTAAAATGTGCACTATTTCAGTAAAGTGCATAGTTCAATAAAGTGCACTAGTTCAGTAAAGTGTGCACTATTTCAGTGCAATGTGCACTATTAATGTGCCCAACTTCAGTAATGTGTGAACTAGTTTTGTGACACTTCGGGTTTTCCCGAGCCAACTTTCGTCTTTAAATGAATGTATGTGCATATATATATATATAATATTAAATGAGAACTTGTTATTTATTGTTGTGCATTATGTGATCCTTGTATTAAATTATGTGTATTATATATATGAGTATATGTGTGAACCGAACCCGACTCGAGACCACTCGGTCTCGAGTAAACAAAAAACGATTTGGGCCGGTTGGGCCTTGCACATCTCGAAACCCATTCAAGGTGCACCACCCTCTTATTATAACCCAAAACCCTCACAACTTTCACCATTTTTGCAACATCACTCTCACACTCTCTCATCTCACACACTCTCCCTCTCTCTCTCTAAAAACCCTAAAACCCTAAGGTTCTAACATCAAACTCACCTCCTCTCCTCTCCCTCTCTCGGATCAAACCGGCAACAACAAAAGGAGCTCTCGGATCATCTCGGATCATCTCGGTTCAAGCTCATTGTCATCACTCGGAAGCTTCCTTCACCAATCCTCCATACCCTCACACTTTTGACTACTAACCGGTTAGTTGTTTCCTTGCAAATAGATGAAAACATAGGACAAAGGTGCTTGATTAATTGAAATGTGCATTTTGTATAAGGATTACATTGTGTGCTTAAGAATATAGATGTGGCTATTTTTATGATGATTGCAAATGAAAGAATAATATGAAAACACGAATCTGTTTTTGCATGATAGAAATAAAGAGGTGATGATGATGAACTTGTTAACAAACTAGGGTATTATTTGATATTGAAACCATGATTAAGCTGTGCATTAGAATGATTTTTGTGATAAATGATTTTAGGTGTCCATGAGGGATTTAGTAATGAAGTTGGGATGAATTGGTTTTAAATTAGGAACATGATGAACTGTTTGAAGATGGAATGAATATTTGAAAAACCTACTGTTTGATCCATTTTCATTTGATATTAGACAAAGAAACATGTTTTAAGCATTCTGGTTGGTTAGTACAAAATCTCATGAAATTGAAATCTCATTGGTTAGTACATCAGAGGTTCTAAAAGGATTCTTGTGCACGTATCCGAGGTTGCGACTCGCAACCCCCGGTTGCGACTCGCAACCAAAACATGACAACTCGAGACTACGGCGGTTGCGACTCGTAACCAGATCATGACAACTCGAAACCTCCGGTTGCGACTCGTAACCAAGACATGACAAGCCGCAACCTCCGGTTGCGACTCGCAACTGTGTGTTCTCGAGTCGAGACCACCTGGTCTCGACTGGGCTGTTAGTTATTGGGCCCAAGTGTGTTAACTGTACATGCTTGTTACTGTTTAGGTGGGCTACGTGTTAACTGTTAACTGTTGCTGTTAAAGAACTTAGACGGGCCCAATGACTTATTGGGTAATTATATGTTGTGCATGCTATGTGTTAGTTATGTGTAGATTATACGTGTTTACTTATACCCCAACTTGACCTATATTGGTAACCATGCTAGGACGTGGTGACCAACGTGATCAACCGGGTAATTAATCTACCGAGCAACCCAAGGTGAGTTCACAACCTAAAGCATGTATTCCCGGTGGTTTGGGAAACGGAACTAAAAACAACACTATCCCCTTATGAGGGATACAACTTACTTTTCTTCCCTTGTTATTGGGAACCTTTTAGTTAATTACTGTCTATACGGATTGCAACAAACGGCACTAAACGAAACTCTATCACTTAAAGTCCCTACTACATAATACCGATTAGTCGCCGGGGCCAGGCGAACGGGTTATTAGTTGATAGCGCTATTTAGGTCTTACCAACCTCACACCGTGCCAAGGTATGGGATCGGTCGTGAACTAATGTACTCAGGCATCCGTCAATGATGATAGAACATTGACATCGGGGCACTCTGCGGATACGCAACGGTCACCTAGTGTTCGGTATTGGAAAAACAGTTTAGTTGCTAACTTTTGGGGTAGCTCCCCATGGCATGTATAAACGGATAAATTAACTGGTGAAACAAGTTTTTGGTAATTAAAACTGGACAACTAGTGAACTCACTCAGCATTATTGTTGACCCCTTACTGCATGCTTTGCAGGTAACCAGTGACTCAGGAGCTTGCAGCTTGGGAAGTGTAGTGGTCGTCTAAACCCGCGTGTTGGGTTCTAAATAACTTGAACTATGAACTTTGTTTAAACTATTTTGCCTATGCTTCCGCTATTTACTTAAACTGTTATTTGAACCTAACTTTCGAACTTTAAACTTTGATGCTTACGAACTATTAAGTTGGTGATCATCTTTATTATCACCCAAGTACTCAGTATAATTGGTGGCTGGATCCTGGTCGGTCACGCCCCCAAGCGGACGGTACTCCGCAGGTGGAATTTGGGGGTGTGACAGATTGGTATCAGAGCCATTGGTTATAGTGAACTTGGTTTTAAAAAGAAGAGTCTTTTTGAGAAAAACCAGACTATAACCCGTGACTCGTGACGACACTACACTCCAAGGGCAAGACTCGGCATATTAGACCTTATAGCTCGGACTTGTGCTTACATGCTTATTTATCCTATGTTAACTGCTCTACTATACATACTAGTGTGCCTGATTAGATAGATACACCTCCCTCTTCTATCTTATTCTCGCTACGTTACGACATCACACTCATACTGTGTTTTCTGGTTATGAAGACAATGAGTGGACGCGGAAGAGGAAGCGTTAACATGACCCAGGCTCAATTCGCTAACTTGCTCAACACGGTGGCTGCAGCTTTCGCAGCTCACCCTGGAGGTAAACTCGTTGCTATAGGATGTTTAGATCCTACCCCCACATCGTCTTTTCACCTCTAAACCTATTCGCTCCATTTCTCACAACAGGTCAGCCTGCGCCTGCGCAACCACGTGTTTGCACTTTCAAAACCTTCATGGATGGCAAGCCTCTCCCTTTCAACGGCACTGAGGGTGCCATAGGCCTTCTGCACTGGATTGAAAAGGCCGAAGCTGTCTTTGCTGTCTGCGAGTGTCCCCCTGCTAACTGGGTTAAGTACGCAACTGGTACGCTTGAAGGAAACGCGCTTTCATGGTGGAAAGCACAGACTCAGATGCTTGGTCTGGAAACTGCTAATGCTACTGCGTGGGAAGATTTCAAGGACATGATCAAAGAGGAGTACTGTCACAGGGATGACATCCACAAACTCGAGAACGAGTACTATGCGCTCAAGATGGTCGGATCAGAGATTGAGACCTACACTAAGCAGTCCAACGACTATGCTGCACTTTGCCCAAACATGTCCCAACCTATGTATCGAAGGGTCGAATTGTACATCAAAGGCTTGGTCCCAGAAATCCGGAGCCATGTGACCTCGGCCAACCTCAACACCATACAGCCCGTGGTTCGTCTTGCTCACAAACTCACCAATCAGGCTGTGGAGGAGGGCAAGCTGCCCCAGAGGATCGGTGCTACTGCTGGAACTTCTGGCGATAACAAGCGAAAATGGGATGGAAGTCAGGGAAAGGATGCTAACCCCACTCAGGCCTCAGTTCAACAAAGGAAGACTGAAAGCAACAAGGGCCCTCAGCAACAGGGTGGCTATCGAGGAAACCACCCTAAGTGTAACAAATGTAACCGACATCACAGTGGGCCATGTGGAAAAGGTCAGTGTCAGCGATGCAACAAGATGGGGCATGAAGCCAAAGACTGCCGAAGCCAGTTCCCCGCTAGGCAGAATCAGCAACAACCACAGCAACAGCAGCAACAAGGAAACAACCGTGGATGCTTCAAGTGTGGAGCAATGGGGCACATGCGAAAGGATTGCCCTGAACTGAATCAAAACAACAACAATCAGGGTGCTGGGAACAATAACAACAATGCTGGAAATGGTGCTAGAGGAAAAGCTTTTGTGATTGGAGCTGGGGAAGCGAGGAATGACCCCAACGTTGTGGCGGGTAAGTTCCTACTTAATGATCGTTATGTTTCCATGCTATTTGATTCCGGAGCAGATGCTAGTTATGTATCCCTACGTATTAGTAAGAAACTTAAGCTCACTCTTACGCCGCTGAGCTCTAAGCACACCGTTGAAATAGCTAATGGTAGAAACCTCGAGGCCTCACACATAATTCGTAACTGCAAATTAGAGTTGTCTGGTCAGACCTTCTGTATCGATCTTTTCCCCATCGTTCTTGGAAGCTTCGACGTCATCATTGGTATGGATTGGTTATCCAAACATCGAGCTGAAATCCTCTGCCAGGAGAAAGCTATTCGTATTCCCCGTCCCCCTGGCAAACCTCTTATAGTTCAAGGCGACAAGAGCGGAGAAGTCACAGGCATCATTTCATTCTTAAAGGCCCAGAAGTATCTACGAAAAGGGCACACCACTATCTTAGCACTCATTACCGACACACAGAAAAGGGAAAACAGGATTGAAGATTTTCCAGTTGTACGCGACTATCCTGAGGTATTCCCGGAGGAACTACCTGGACTCCCTCCTCACCGTCAGGTCGAATTTCAAATCGAGCTAGCTCCCGGAGCAGCGCCTATAGCTCGTGCACCTTATCGATTAGCCCCCGCGGAGCTCAAGGAGCTTTCTACTCAGCTACAAGAACTTTTGGACAAAGGTTTTATCCGTCCTAGTTCATCACCCTGGGGAGCCCCAGTGCTCTTCGTCAAAAAGAAAGATGGCTCATTCCGAATGTGCATTGACTACCGCGAACTTAATAAGGTTACCATCAAGAATCGTTATCCACTTCCCCGTATCGACGACCTGTTCGACCAGCTGCAAGGGTCGAGCTATTATTCCAAGATCGATCTGCGATCGGGTTATCACCAGCTGAGAGTCCGCGATGAGGACATCTCTAAGACTGCTTTCAGAACCCGCTATGGTCACTACGAATTCCTTGTTATGCCTTTCGGAATGACCAACGCACCTGCAATCTTCATGGATCTCATGAACCGAGTATGCAAACCCTACCTCGATAAGTTCGTAATCGTATTCATCGACGACATCCTAATCTACTCGAAGAGCCGAGAGGAGCATGAACAACACCTACGTCTTATTCTCGAACTTCTTCGCAATGAGCAACTGTACGCCAAATTCTCGAAATGTGATTTCTGGCTTAGAGAAGTCCATTTCCTTGGGCACATCGTCAATCAGGAAGGGATTCATGTCGACCCTGCTAAGATTGAGTCCATTAAGAATTGGCCTGTGCCTAAGACTCCGACCGAAGTTCGCCAATTCTTGGGATTGGCGGGATACTATCGAAGATTCATCAAGGGATTCTCTAAGATCGCTCAACCACTTACGACACTCACTCAGAAGGGTGTTGCTTACAAATGGAGTAATGCTCAGGAATCTGCCTTCCAGGAACTGAAGAAGAACCTTTGTAGTGCTCCTATCCTCTCCTTACCTGAAGGTACCGACGACTTCGTCGTCTACTGCGACGCTTCTATTCAAGGACTTGGCTGCGTATTGATGCAACGTGAGAAAGTTATCGCTTACGCCTCGCGACAACTCAAGGTCCACGAACGGAACTATACGACGCATGACTTAGAATTTGGAGCTGTGGTCTTCGCGCTCAAGCTTTGGAGACACTACTTGTACGGCACCAAGTGCACGATTTACACTGATCACAAGAGTCTCCAGCACATAATGGGACAAAAGGAGTTGAATATGCGGCAACGCCGATGGGTCGAACTCCTAAATGACTACGAGTGTGCAATTAAATACCATCCAGGCAAGGCTAATGTGGTAGCCGATGCCCTCAGCAGAAAGGAGACCAAACCCAAGCGTGTTCGTGCCTTACAGCTCACTATCCACTCGAACCTCCCTAATCAAATTCGGAATGCTCAGGTTGAAGCATTGAAAGCCGAGAACATCAGGGCTGAGTCCCTGCGAGGATCGAGACAACGATTGGGACAAAAAGAAGACGGTGCTTACTACGTAGCCGGACGCATATGGGTTCCGCTTTATGGAAATTTACGTGACCTTGTGATGGATGAAGCTCACAAGTCCCGTTACTCAGTACATCCGGGTTCAGATAAGATGTACCACGACTTGAGGGCTACCTATTGGTGGCCTGGCATGAAAGCCCACATAGCAACCTATGTCAGAAAATGTTTAACTTGTGCAAGAGTCAAGGCTGAGTATCAGAAACCATCAGGTCTACTCCAACAGCCAGAAATCCCGCAATGGAAATGGGAGCAGATTTCCATGGATTTTGTTACTGGCCTGCCTAGGTCTCAGCGCGGAAATGACACCATTTGGGTGATAGTGGATCGCTTAACTAAGTCTGCACACTTCTTGGCCATTAAAGAAACAGACAAGTTCTCTACCCTAGCAGAGGTATACTTAAAAGAAGTGGTTTCGAAGCACGGAGTGCCTACCTCTATTATTTCTGATCGAGACGCGTGTTTTACTTCTGAGTTGTGGCAAGCCATGCACAAATCTTTTGGCTCACGTTTAGACATGAGCACCGCTTATCACCCGCAAACGGATGGGCAGTCTGAACGCACCATCCAAACCCTCGAAGACATGCTTAGGGCATGTGTGATCGATTTTGGCAAGAATTGGGAGAAGCACCTACCGTTGGTGGAATTCTCCTACAACAACAGCTACCACACCAGCATTCAGGCAGCACCCTTTGAGGCATTGTACGGCCGTAAATGTCAATCGCCTCTCTGCTGGGCTGAGGTTGGTGACAGCCAGATCACAGGCCCGGAACATGTAGTCGACACCACAGAAAAGATTGCCCAGATTAGGCAACGCATGGCGGCAGCTCGTGACCGTCAAAAGTACTACGCTGATAAAGATAGGAAACCGCAAGAGTTCCAGGTTGGTGAACGGGCTCTACTTAAGGTCTCACCCTGGAAGGGTGTGGTTCGTTTTGGAAAACGGGGCAAGCTTAATCCAAGATATGTCGGACCCTTTGAAGTTACCGAAAAGATCGGTACGGCCGCTTACAGGTTGAATCTGCCTGAAGAACTGAGTGCTGTGCACAACGTCTTCCACGTATCTAATCTGAAGAAGTGTCTATCAGACGAAACACTCGTCATTCCTTACAAGGAACTTACTATTGACGAACGGCTACACTTTACTGAGGAACCGGTTGAGATCACGGATCGTGAGATCAAAACCCTCAAACGTAGCCAGATACCTCTCGTGCGAGTTCGTTGGAACTCACGCCGTGGCCCAGAATTTACCTGGGAGCGGGAAGACCAGATGAAGCGCAAGTATCCCCAGCTGTTCCCAAATGAAACCCCCAGCACTGAAGCTACAACTGAATTTCGGGACGAAATTCCAAACTAACGGGGGGATGATGTGACACCCCGTTGAAACGCCCTCGCTTTTACTAGCTTGTCAGTGGCTGCCTTAACTTTCGGGACGAAAGTTCTTAAAACTTGGGGATAATGTGACACTTCGGGTTTTCCCGAGCCAACTTTCGTCTTTAAATGAATGTATGTGCATATATATATATATATAATATTAAATGAGAACTTGTTATTTATTGTTGTGCATTATGTGATCCTTGTATTAAATTATGTGTATTATATATATGAGTATATGTGTGAACCGAACCCGACTCGAGACCACTCGGTCTCGAGTAAACAAGAAACGATTTGGGCCGGTTGGGCCTTGCACATCTCGAAACCCATTCAAGGTGCACCACCCTCTTATTATAACCCAAAACCCTCACAACTTTCACCATTTTTGCAACATCACTCTCACACTCTCTCATCTCACACACTCTCCCTCTCTCTCTCTAAAAACCCTAAAACCCTAAGGTTCTAACATCAAACTCACCTCCTCTCCTCTCCCTCTCTCGGATCAAACCGGCAACAACAAAAGGAGCTCTCGGATCATCTCGGATCATCTCGGTTCAAGCTCATTGTCATCACTCGGAAGCTTCCTTCACCAATCCTCCATACCCTCACACTTTTGACTACTAACCGGTTAGTTGTTTCCTTGCAAATAGATGAAAACATAGGACAAAGGTGCTTGATTAATTGAAATGTGCATTTTGTATAAGGATTACATTGTGTGCTTAAGAATATAGATGTGGCTATTTTTATGATGATTGCAAATGAAAGAATAATATGAAAACACGAATCTGTTTTTGCATGATAGAAATAAAGAGGTGATGATGATGAACTTGTTAACAAACTAGGGTATTATTTGATATTGAAACCATGATTAAGCTGTGCATTAGAATGATTTTTGTGATAAATGATTTTAGGTGTCCATGAGGGATTTAGTAATGAAGTTGGGATGAATTGGTTTTAAATTAGGAACATGATGAACTGTTTGAAGATGGAATGAATATTTGAAAAACCTACTGTTTGATCCATTTTCATTTGATATTAGACAAAGAAACATGTTTTAAGCATTCTGGTTGGTTAGTACAAAATCTCATGAAATTGAAATCTCATTGGTTAGTACATCAGAGGTTCTAAAAGGATTCTTGTGCACGTATCCGAGGTTGCGACTCGCAACCCCCGGTTGCGACTCGCAACCAAAACATGACAACTCGAGACTACGGCGGTTGCGACTCGTAACCAGATCATGACAACTCGAAACCTCCGGTTGCGACTCGTAACCAAGACATGACAAGCCGCAACCTCCGGTTGCGACTCGCAACTGTGTGTTCTCGAGTCGAGACCACCTGGTCTCGACTGGGCTGTTAGTTATTGGGCCCAAGTGTGTTAACTGTACATGCTTGTTACTGTTTAGGTGGGCTACGTGTTAACTGTTAACTGTTGCTGTTAAAGAACTTAGACGGGCCCAATGACTTATTGGGTAATTATATGTTGTGCATGCTATGTGTTAGTTATGTGTAGATTATACGTGTTTACTTATACCCCAACTTGACCTATATTGGTAACCATGCTAGGACGTGGTGACCAACGTGATCAACCGGGTAATTAATCTACCGAGCAACCCAAGGTGAGTTCACAACCTAAAGCATGTATTCCCGGTGGTTTGGGAAACGGAACTAAAAACAACACTATCCCCTTATGAGGGATACAACTTACTTTTCTTCCCTTGTTATTGGGAACCTTTTAGTTAATTACTGTCTATACGGATTGCAACAAACGGCACTAAACGAAACTCTATCACTTAAAGTCCCTACTACATAATACCGATTAGTCGCCGGGGCCAGGCGAACGGGTTATTAGTTGATAGCGCTATTTAGGTCTTACCAACCTCACACCGTGCCAAGGTATGGGATCGGTCGTGAACTAATGTACTCAGGCATCCGTCAATGATGATAGAACATTGACATCGGGGCACTCTGCGGATACGCAACGGTCACCTAGTGTTCGGTATTGGAAAAACAGTTTAGTTGCTAACTTTTGGGGTAGCTCCCCATGGCATGTATAAACGGATAAATTAACTGGTGAAACAAGTTTTTGGTAATTAAAACTGGACAACTAGTGAACTCACTCAGCATTATTGTTGACCCCTTACTGCATGCTTTGCAGGTAACCAGTGACTCAGGAGCTTGCAGCTTGGGAAGTGTAGTGGTCGTCTAAACCCGCGTGTTGGGTTCTAAATAACTTGAACTATGAACTTTGTTTAAACTATTTTGCCTATGCTTCCGCTATTTACTTAAACTGTTATTTGAACCTAACTTTCGAACTTTAAACTTTGATGCTTACGAACTATTAAGTTGGTGATCATCTTTATTATCACCCAAGTACTCAGTATAATTGGTGGCTGGATCCTGGTCGGTCACGCCCCCAAGCGGACGGTACTCCGCAGGTGGAATTTGGGGGTGTGACAGATTGGTATCAGAGCCATTGGTTATAGTGAACTTGGTTTTAAAAAGAAGAGTCTTTTTGAGAAAAACCAGACTATAACCCGTGACTCGTGACGACACTACACTCCAAGGGCAAGACTCGGCATATTAGACCTTATAGCTCGGACTTGTGCTTACATGCTTATTTATCCTATGTTAACTGCTCTACTATACATACTAGTGTGCCTGATTAGATAGATACACCTCCCTCTTCTATCTTATTCTCGCTACGTTACGACATCACACTCATACTGTGTTTTCTGGTTATGAAGACAATGAGTGGACGCGGAAGAGGAAGCGTTAACATGACCCAGGCTCAATTCGCTAACTTGCTCAACACGGTGGCTGCAGCTTTCGCAGCTCACCCTGGAGGTAAACTCGTTGCTATAGGATGTTTAGATCCTACCCCCACATCGTCTTTTCACCTCTAAACCTATTCGCTCCATTTCTCACAACAGGTCAGCCTGCGCCTGCGCAACCACGTGTTTGCACTTTCAAAACCTTCATGGATGGCAAGCCTCTCCCTTTCAACGGCACTGAGGGTGCCATAGGCCTTCTGCACTGGATTGAAAAGGCCGAAGCTGTCTTTGCTGTCTGCGAGTGTCCCCCTGCTAACTGGGTTAAGTACGCAACTGGTACGCTTGAAGGAAACGCGCTTTCATGGTGGAAAGCACAGACTCAGATGCTTGGTCTGGAAACTGCTAATGCTACTGCGTGGGAAGATTTCAAGGACATGATCAAAGAGGAGTACTGTCACAGGGATGACATCCACAAACTCGAGAACGAGTACTATGCGCTCAAGATGGTCGGATCAGAGATTGAGACCTACACTAAGCAGTCCAACGACTATGCTGCACTTTGCCCAAACATGTCCCAACCTATGTATCGAAGGGTCGAATTGTACATCAAAGGCTTGGTCCCAGAAATCCGGAGCCATGTGACCTCGGCCAACCTCAACACCATACAGCCCGTGGTTCGTCTTGCTCACAAACTCACCAATCAGGCTGTGGAGGAGGGCAAGCTGCCCCAGAGGATCGGTGCTACTGCTGGAACTTCTGGCGATAACAAGCGAAAATGGGATGGAAGTCAGGGAAAGGATGCTAACCCCACTCAGGCCTCAGTTCAACAAAGGAAGACTGAAAGCAACAAGGGCCCTCAGCAACAGGGTGGCTATCGAGGAAACCACCCTAAGTGTAACAAATGTAACCGACATCACAGTGGGCCATGTGGAAAAGGTCAGTGTCAGCGATGCAACAAGATGGGGCATGAAGCCAAAGACTGCCGAAGCCAGTTCCCCGCTAGGCAGAATCAGCAACAACCACAGCAACAGCAGCAACAAGGAAACAACCGTGGATGCTTCAAGTGTGGAGCAATGGGGCACATGCGAAAGGATTGCCCTGAACTGAATCAAAACAACAACAATCAGGGTGCTGGGAACAATAACAACAATGCTGGAAATGGTGCTAGAGGAAAAGCTTTTGTGATTGGAGCTGGGGAAGCGAGGAATGACCCCAACGTTGTGGCGGGTAAGTTCCTACTTAATGATCGTTATGTTTCCATGCTATTTGATTCCGGAGCAGATGCTAGTTATGTATCCCTACGTATTAGTAAGAAACTTAAGCTCACTCTTACGCCGCTGAGCTCTAAGCACACCGTTGAAATAGCTAATGGTAGAAACCTCGAGGCCTCACACATAATTCGTAACTGCAAATTAGAGTTGTCTGGTCAGACCTTCTGTATCGATCTTTTCCCCATCGTTCTTGGAAGCTTCGACGTCATCATTGGTATGGATTGGTTATCCAAACATCGAGCTGAAATCCTCTGCCAGGAGAAAGCTATTCGTATTCCCCGTCCCCCTGGCAAACCTCTTATAGTTCAAGGCGACAAGAGCGGAGAAGTCACAGGCATCATTTCATTCTTAAAGGCCCAGAAGTATCTACGAAAAGGGCACACCACTATCTTAGCACTCATTACCGACACACAGAAAAGGGAAAACAGGATTGAAGATTTTCCAGTTGTACGCGACTATCCTGAGGTATTCCCGGAGGAACTACCTGGACTCCCTCCTCACCGTCAGGTCGAATTTCAAATCGAGCTAGCTCCCGGAGCAGCGCCTATAGCTCGTGCACCTTATCGATTAGCCCCCGCGGAGCTCAAGGAGCTTTCTACTCAGCTACAAGAACTTTTGGACAAAGGTTTTATCCGTCCTAGTTCATCACCCTGGGGAGCCCCAGTGCTCTTCGTCAAAAAGAAAGATGGCTCATTCCGAATGTGCATTGACTACCGCGAACTTAATAAGGTTACCATCAAGAATCGTTATCCACTTCCCCGTATCGACGACCTGTTCGACCAGCTGCAAGGGTCGAGCTATTATTCCAAGATCGATCTGCGATCGGGTTATCACCAGCTGAGAGTCCGCGATGAGGACATCTCTAAGACTGCTTTCAGAACCCGCTATGGTCACTACGAATTCCTTGTTATGCCTTTCGGAATGACCAACGCACCTGCAATCTTCATGGATCTCATGAACCGAGTATGCAAACCCTACCTCGATAAGTTCGTAATCGTATTCATCGACGACATCCTAATCTACTCGAAGAGCCGAGAGGAGCATGAACAACACCTACGTCTTATTCTCGAACTTCTTCGCAATGAGCAACTGTACGCCAAATTCTCGAAATGTGATTTCTGGCTTAGAGAAGTCCATTTCCTTGGGCACATCGTCAATCAGGAAGGGATTCATGTCGACCCTGCTAAGATTGAGTCCATTAAGAATTGGCCTGTGCCTAAGACTCCGACCGAAGTTCGCCAATTCTTGGGATTGGCGGGATACTATCGAAGATTCATCAAGGGATTCTCTAAGATCGCTCAACCACTTACGACACTCACTCAGAAGGGTGTTGCTTACAAATGGAGTAATGCTCAGGAATCTGCCTTCCAGGAACTGAAGAAGAACCTTTGTAGTGCTCCTATCCTCTCCTTACCTGAAGGTACCGACGACTTCGTCGTCTACTGCGACGCTTCTATTCAAGGACTTGGCTGCGTATTGATGCAATGTGAGAAAGTTATCGCTTACGCCTCGCGACAACTCAAGGTCCACGAACGGAACTATACGACGCATGACTTAGAATTTGGAGCTGTGGTCTTCGCGCTCAAGCTTTGGAGACACTACTTGTACGGCACCAAGTGCACGATTTACACTGATCACAAGAGTCTCCAGCACATAATGGGACAAAAGGAGTTGAATATGCGGCAACGCCGATGGGTCGAACTCCTAAATGACTACGAGTGTGCAATTAAATACCATCCAGGCAAGGCTAATGTGGTAGCCGATGCCCTCAGCAGAAAGGAGACCAAACCCAAGCGTGTTCGTGCCTTACAGCTCACTATCCACTCGAACCTCCCTAATCAAATTCGGAATGCTCAGGTTGAAGCATTGAAAGCCGAGAACATCAGGGCTGAGTCCCTGCGAGGATCGAGACAACGATTGGGACAAAAAGAAGACGGTGCTTACTACGTAGCCGGACGCATATGGGTTCCGCTTTATGGAAATTTACGTGACCTTGTGATGGATGAAGCTCACAAGTCCCGTTACTCAGTACATCCGGGTTCAGATAAGATGTACCACGACTTGAGGGCTACCTATTGGTGGCCTGGCATGAAAGCCCACATAGCAACCTATGTCAGAAAATGTTTAACTTGTGCAAGAGTCAAGGCTGAGTATCAGAAACCATCAGGTCTACTCCAACAGCCAGAAATCCCGCAATGGAAATGGGAGCAGATTTCCATGGATTTTGTTACTGGCCTGCCTAGGTCTCAGCGCGGAAATGACACCATTTGGGTGATAGTGGATCGCTTAACTAAGTCTGCACACTTCTTGGCCATTAAAGAAACAGACAAGTTCTCTACCCTAGCAGAGGTATACTTAAAAGAAGTGGTTTCGAAGCACGGAGTGCCTACCTCTATTATTTCTGATCGAGACGCGCGTTTTACTTCTGAGTTGTGGCAAGCCATGCACAAATCTTTTGGCTCACGTTTAGACATGAGCACCGCTTATCACCCGCAAACGGATGGGCAGTCTGAACGCACCATCCAAACCCTCGAAGACATGCTTAGGGCATGTGTGATCGATTTTGGCAAGAATTGGGAGAAGCACCTACCGTTGGTGGAATTCTCCTACAACAACAGCTACCACACCAGCATTCAGGCAGCACCCTTTGAGGCATTGTACGGCCGTAAATGTCGATCGCCTCTCTGCTGGGCTGAGGTTGGTGACAGCCAGATCACAGGCCCGGAACATGTAGTCGACACCACAGAAAAGATTGCCCAGATTAGGCAACGCATGGCGGCAGCTCGTGACCGTCAAAAGTACTACGCTGATAAAGATAGGAAACCGCAAGAGTTCCAGGTTGGTGAACGGGCTCTACTTAAGGTCTCACCCTGGAAGGGTGTGGTTCGTTTTGGAAAACGGGGCAAGCTTAATCCAAGATATGTCGGACCCTTTGAAGTTACCGAAAAGATCGGTACGGCCGCTTACAGGTTGAATCTGCCTGAAGAACTGAGTGCTGTGCACAACGTCTTCCACGTATCTAATCTGAAGAAGTGTCTATCAGACGAAACACTCGTCATTCCTTACAAGGAACTTACTATTGACGAACGGCTACACTTTACTGAGGAACCGGTTGAGATCACGGATCGTGAGATCAAAACCCTCAAACGTAGCCAGATACCTCTCGTGCGAGTTCGTTGGAACTCACGCCGTGGCCCAGAATTTACCTGGGAGCGGGAAGACCAGATGAAGCGCAAGTATCCCCAGCTGTTCCCAAATGAAACCCCCAGCACTGAAGCTACAACTGAATTTCGGGACGAAATTCCAAACTAACGGGGGGATGATGTGACACCCCGTTGAAACGCCCTCGCTTTTACTAGCTTGTCAGTGGCTGCCTTAACTTTCGGGACGAAAGTTCTTAAAACTTGGGGATAATGTGACACTTCGGGTTTTCCCGAGCCAACTTTCGTCTTTAAATGAATGTATGTGCATATATATATATATAATATTAAATGAGAACTTGTTATTTATTGTTGTGCATTATGTGATCCTTGTATTAAATTATGTGTATTATATATATGAGTATATGTGTGAACCGAACCCGACTCGAGACCACTCGGTCTCGAGTAAACAAGAAACGATTTGGGCCGGTTGGGCCTTGCACATCTCGAAACCCATTCAAGGTGCACCACCCTCTTATTATAACCCAAAACCCTCACAACTTTCACCATTTTTGCAACATCACTCTCACACTCTCTCATCTCACACACTCTCCCTCTCTCTCTCTAAAAACCCTAAAACCCTAAGGTTCTAACATCAAACTCACCTCCTCTCCTCTCCCTCTCTCGGATCAAACCGGCAACAACAAAAGGAGCTCTCGGATCATCTCGGATCATCTCGGTTCAAGCTCATTGTCATCACTCGGAAGCTTCCTTCACCAATCCTCCATACCCTCACACTTTTGACTACTAACCGGTTAGTTGTTTCCTTGCAAATAGATGAAAACATAGGACAAAGGTGCTTGATTAATTGAAATGTGCATTTTGTATAAGGATTACATTGTGTGCTTAAGAATATAGATGTGGCTATTTTTATGATGATTGCAAATGAAAGAATAATATGAAAACACGAATCTGTTTTTGCATGATAGAAATAAAGAGGTGATGATGATGAACTTGTTAACAAACTAGGGTATTATTTGATATTGAAACCATGATTAAGCTGTGCATTAGAATGATTTTTGTGATAAATGATTTTAGGTGTCCATGAGGGATTTAGTAATGAAGTTGGGATGAATTGGTTTTAAATTAGGAACATGATGAACTGTTTGAAGATGGAATGAATATTTGAAAAACCTACTGTTTGATCCATTTTCATTTGATATTAGACAAAGAAACATGTTTTAAGCATTCTGGTTGGTTAGTACAAAATCTCATGAAATTGAAATCTCATTGGTTAGTACATCAGAGGTTCTAAAAGGATTCTTGTGCACGTATCCGAGGTTGCGACTCGCAACCCCCGGTTGCGACTCGCAACCAAAACATGACAACTCGAGACTACGGCGGTTGCGACTCGTAACCAGATCATGACAACTCGAAACCTCCGGTTGCGACTCGTAACCAAGACATGACAAGCCGCAACCTCCGGTTGCGACTCGCAACTGTGTGTTCTCGAGTCGAGACCACCTGGTCTCGACTGGGCTGTTAGTTATTGGGCCCAAGTGTGTTAACTGTACATGCTTGTTACTGTTTAGGTGGGCTACGTGTTAACTGTTAACTGTTGCTGTTAAAGAACTTAGACGGGCCCAATGACTTATTGGGTAATTATATGTTGTGCATGCTATGTGTTAGTTATGTGTAGATTATACGTGTTTACTTATACCCCAACTTGACCTATATTGGTAACCATGCTAGGACGTGGTGACCAACGTGATCAACCGGGTAATTAATCTACCGAGCAACCCAAGGTGAGTTCACAACCTAAAGCATGTATTCCCGGTGGTTTGGGAAACGGAACTAAAAACAACACTATCCCCTTATGAGGGATACAACTTACTTTTCTTCCCTTGTTATTGGGAACCTTTTAGTTAATTACTGTCTATACGGATTGCAACAAACGGCACTAAACGAAACTCTATCACTTAAAGTCCCTACTACATAATACCGATTAGTCGCCGGGGCCAGGCGAACGGGTTATTAGTTGATAGCGCTATTTAGGTCTTACCAACCTCACACCGTGCCAAGGTATGGGATCGGTCGTGAACTAATGTACTCAGGCATCCGTCAATGATGATAGAACATTGACATCGGGGCACTCTGCGGATACGCAACGGTCACCTAGTGTTCGGTATTGGAAAAACAGTTTAGTTGCTAACTTTTGGGGTAGCTCCCCATGGCATGTATAAACGGATAAATTAACTGGTGAAACAAGTTTTTGGTAATTAAAACTGGACAACTAGTGAACTCACTCAGCATTATTGTTGACCCCTTACTGCATGCTTTGCAGGTAACCAGTGACTCAGGAGCTTGCAGCTTGGGAAGTGTAGTGGTCGTCTAAACCCGCGTGTTGGGTTCTAAATAACTTGAACTATGAACTTTGTTTAAACTATTTTGCCTATGCTTCCGCTATTTACTTAAACTGTTATTTGAACCTAACTTTCGAACTTTAAACTTTGATGCTTACGAACTATTAAGTTGGTGATCATCTTTATTATCACCCAAGTACTCAGTATAATTGGTGGCTGGATCCTGGTCGGTCACGCCCCCAAGCGGACGGTACTCCGCAGGTGGAATTTGGGGGTGTGACAAGTTTAATAAAGTGCACTAGTTTAGTAAAGTGTGCACTATTTCAGTACAATGTGCACTATTTTAGTAAAGGGCACTAGTTTAGTAAAGTATGCACTACTTCATTAAAGTGTGCACAACTTCTGTAAAGTGTGCACTAGTTTAATAAAGTGAACAAGTTTAGTAAAGTGTGCACTATTTAAGTAAAACGTGCACTATTTCAGTAAAGTGTGCACTGGTTCAGTAAAGTACACTAGTTCGGTAAAGTGTGCACCACTTCAGTAAAGTGTGCACTACTTTAGTAAAGTATGCACTAGTTTAGTAAAGTGTGCACTTCGGTATAGTGCACATATTAGTGAGGTGTACATTTCAGTAACGTGCATTCTTTGGTAAAGTGTTGGTAGCAAGAAACCATAGACGAGCATGATTAAGAATGAATACGTACGTAGGTTTGTATGTGCGGGATTTTATGTTTGAATGTTGTTGTAGGATCGGATTTGACTCCCGAACGATTGCGAACGACACGTACGACGTGCGGAATCCGTGTACTTGTGTGGACCGAACACAAGAACTAATTAACCGATGATTCTATTGATAATATGATAAAGTTTTACACCTTGAATCACCACCTTTTTCTACTTTCTCTCTCTAGAATCCAAGAGCTCTCCCAAGTAACAAAATGAGCAAAAGTTCTAAAATGAAACAATACATGGGGTATTTATAGGGAAGGCCTAATGAAGGCTCCTTTAGTTCACTTGCTCCATCTGTCTAGATGGGCTCCTATCCATCCGTCCGGATGGACTTCCCCTTTAATCTTTGTTCTTGAAACGTGTCTTGTTCCATTTCTGCTACGATACGATTGACGGAGGTGATAGACATAAATGCACTCACAGACTCCCCCTTAGATATTGCCGCAGTCAATCTCGTAGCTTCTGTCTTTTCTCTCTCTCTGAGTCTTTACAAAGCTTTGATATCTTCAACAACCACAGCCTCCCGCTTCAAGCTTTTCTTGATTCTGCATTCTGAATCAGCTCCCCCTTTTGGTAGACTCTTTTTCTTTAGGCTCCCCCTTTCGTAAAGCTTCCGTGCTTTTAGGATCGACACCTGGTTCTTCAGTTACAAGCTCCCTCTTGCAATAAGCTCGTCTTCAGACTCCCCTTAGTCGCAGCTATCAGGATCGTAATCTAGCACTATCATCTACAATATCTTAAACAATTTATAAGAAATTTGACAATATAAGATTGAAAACCTAGCTCTAAACATAATCTAGAGCATTTCAAATATGTGACAGTGAAAGCTTTTTAGGTTTTCCCAGGAATGATGACCTGGTTCCAAAAATATTTTTAAATCGAGAACCTGGCTCTATTGCACAAATGTAACAATATATGTTTATCCAGGATTACCCGACTCCACTCCCTCTATCAAATGACTTTATAAATTTGACAGTTTTAGAATCCAAAAATCTTCTCAAATAATCATCCAAGTCCAATTTAATGACCTTGGAGATTTCACAAACTATTTTTGATTTTTGATTTAAAAAAAAATCAAGTTTCAAATTAATGAACTTGTTTATTTTTCAGAAACATGTTCAACATACTTAGACTTTGAAACTCAGCATTCAGACATCGGTTGTCGAAAATAAAGCAGAAACAAAATCTTTTTGCATTTTTCAAAGTTTATGTAAAACACTCCGAAAATATTTTTGTGATTTCTCTGTAAAGTAAAGCAATAAAGAAATATTTACAGACATATTTTTGTTTGAGTTCGTGTAAGAGGATCATATCAGTTTATGACAAATCACTAGCACCGTTGAGCTATAAACACTTTAAGTTCTAAACGATTCACTTAGATTGTCAGTATACTGATCCGCTTAAATTCTCACACAAAGTTCAACTGATTCGAGGTATGAAATTTAGTGTTTTAAGAACTTAACTTATTCGCATGTCCCACCTCAGAATATACTCCCGTATCAAGATTCCCTAGATTCAGTTTTACAGGTGAATATACCATAATGATATATGTATTCTAGGTTAGTGCGAGACCTTGAGAGCTCAGGTATGAATTACCATTTAGTCAAAGAGATGAAGGCTCGACTTAGGTGTGTCCCCCTTGGGGATCTTTTTTACAACTGCACTTGATTCATATCTTTCGATATTTTATCAATTTTTATGCAGAGGGTAAGCTTTAAGCGCGTAAAATATTATATGAAGTCTAGCCATTGCTTCTGCAATATCAGAAGACCATGTATAATACCCCAGATATCAAACAGTATAAAGACCTAATATCTCAGAATCAGGCAATCTTTCAAACAAGATTTCGGGGGTTACCCATATATCCCAGAGATGTTACCCACGAGATAAGAAAGTTATTGATATTTAGGTTTATATCTCGAATACAATCTACTAAATGTTTAAAAACCTAATGGCATATCATCAGTGAGACCGTTTATCACATTTAACTTTCAATTTCTTTAGCGTACGGTGATTGTCTACTAATGTAGTATTATTTCCTCTTTTTACACAAAAACTCTTTTTGAATTTTCTATTGTTTTTGGCTTTTTCAAATTTTCAAATGTTTTTGTATTTTCTGAAATTATTTACTCCCCTTAAAATTCAAAACATTTAAGAAAAATTTGACAAACCGATGAAGATAGCTTTGTCTCGCCATCAATTTTCTGCGTCACATGCTATGTTTTGTAGAAAATACCCTCATGATTTACAACACATTGATTTTTAACAATGTTAAAACCATTTTCAATTGTGAAATAATCATGTTTGTTCAGCCGTGAAGGTTTCGGCATATTAAATCAACCTATTTTTAAAAATTTTTGATTTTTGACAAAATTTAAAAACACACATATTTTTTCATTTTTCAATTTTTGACAGAATAAAAACATATTTTTGGTTTTTAAAATTTTCTTTTTTAGGGTTTTTAATATGGAAATCTCTGTGCACTACTTGGGTCGGTCTTCATAGGTTAAAGGTCGTAGTGTATGGGACATTCCGGTTCAACTTAACTCCCCATGGGGCTGGAAAAAGTTGTTAAAATGTAGGCCTGTATTTCAGAACTATTTTTGGAGTAAAGTGGGTAATGGTCAAAGCACGTTTATTTGGTTCGATAAATGGTGCACCGAATGCCCTCTCGCGGATGTTGTTACTCCGAGACAAATGGCGAGGTATGGGTTTAGTGTGACGTCTAAAGTGGCGGATGTGATCGAGCATGGGTTGTGGGTTTGGCAGGAGGCTTGGAGGAGTGTCTACCCGGGTCTTTTTCAGCTGCAATCTATTAATCTTTCTAGTGCTCAGGATTAGATCATGTGGAGAAATTCAGAAGGTAGAATGGTCCCATTCGCTTCGAAGGAGGTGTGGAATACTATCAGAATTCGAGATCAACCAAATGTATGGTCAAAGATTGTGTTGTCTTCCTTTAACATTCCTAAGCATGCATTCATATGTTGGATTATATTTAAGAAGAAGCTTTGGATGCAAGATCGAATTCTGCAGTGGAATCACATTGTAACTGGCTCTATGAATCAGATGTGTTACTTGTTGTGTTATGCAGGTCTAGAGACGCATGAACACTTATTTTTTCAATGTTCCTACTCGAAAGCGGTGTGGCATAGTGTCCGTAATAAAGTTGGCATGAATTTGGTTCAAGAGAGATGGGAAGACATAACTAGTTTGTTGGTGCCGAGAGCTAACTTAAGATCTATAGTTTCCAAGCTAGCAAGCTTGTTGTGGCTGCCTCGGCGTATGTGTTATGGAGTGAAAGGAACGCCAGATTCTTTAGTTATCGATTGAGACCTCCTGAGCAGATTTCTGAAATTATTATAAGCACCAATGTTTTAAAAACCGGTATACACCGGCCGGTTATACCGGTAATACCGGTTGCCGGACGTGTAGCCGGTACGAAACACCCCGGTAAAAAAGGAAACCGACATCACATTTGTACCGCCGGTAAAATGATGAATACCGGTTTAAACCATTAAACTGGTACCGGCACATGGTTAATTTTTGGGTTTTAATTGTTACAATTTTTATCAGCCCGTCTCTTTACTCCTCTCTTTTAACCTAGCGATGATCATCGATCAAAATTCAAAATCATCACTTCGTCGTCATCACAGCGCTTCAATACATCAGTTGACGCCATCACTTTGTCTTTAAAAACCGCTTCATCACCACTTCATTAGAATTCACATTACAAAGAAAACAGAGCTTCATCATTTCGTCTTCAAAAATGCTACTTGACACCATCTTCAAAAGTTCTGCTTTCAGCCTTCACTCTTTTGAATTGGTAGGTAAATTGGTCATATAATTACTGTTTTCTTTGAATTTATGTGTGTATACGTGTATGAAGGATGTGTGAGTTTTTTTTATCATAGTTGGGGAGTGTTGTCATGTGTGTCAACATATGGTTTTGATATATTATGGTGTTTTTATATAGTAGATTATTATATGAACTGATGCATATAGTATATTTATCTGGTATACTTTATAGAGCATGGGAGAGTTTTTTTTATCATAGTTTTTTTTATTTTTTAGTTAAATTTTGTAATTTATGGAATTATAGAATTAACTAGTTAACCCGGTTGAACCACCTGCTATAACCCGGTTAAGCCATTTTTGAGTCTATCCCGGTATGATTAAAATACCGGTTTTTAAAACATTGATAAGCACGGTTAGAGCGAAGCTAATATCCTTCAAATATAAACAAGCTAACAATGTTAAGCGGTTCTTGGAGGAGTGGAGGATTGATGGGGCAGACTATTTTGAGGAAGACTGAAGACCATAGCTAGTAGTTTGTTTTTGTAGTAGTTTTTTTGGTTGCTTTGGTTGTGTTTCTTGTTTTCTCTTTTGTGGTATGTCACGAAGAGAACTAGGGGGTACTCTTAGCCTCCCTACTTGTTTTATTTTGTTTTGATATAAAATCACTGGGGTAACCGTTTACCAAAAAAATATGGTTTATTTATATACAGAAACAAACAAACTCCTTGTATTCAGTTGCAGGGATCAGCAGCCTCCTCTCCTCGTGCTAGGCTGCTCCTTTCCTCGATCTGACATTCATTTTTCTTCAGGAGCACCTGCACATTCAAATAATTTGATCATTTGAATAATGCAACCCAAGCCTGTTTGGACTCAGGTAGCTGAACATGAATCTTTCCAGATAGAACTGGATAGTTTCTTTCATTCTTTTCAAAAACATCTTCATTAATTTTCTCATTAACTGAAACCTTGTGTTGCTGACCGCGCAGGTTTGACCTTTAGAAACATTCCTTTTATAAAATCTCGATTCATTTTGACTATTTTGATTTTGGACAACTTTTGATTTCCAAAACTGGTTTGGTTTTGTTGTGTCAACAGTTGTTTTCCAACTTTGCGTTGTTCTAAATCTGGATGTCATTTGTTTCCAAGTTTGTTGTGATTCAGTCTTTGACATTTTTGGCTTCCAAGTTTGTTTTGATTCAAACTTGGTTGATTTTTGATTCACAACATCAGACTTCTTTTTCTCAACACCAACAGGTTTTGGATTTGGACACTTGCATACAAGATGTCCAGTTTGATCACATTTAAAACATGTTCTTTTTGAAACATCTTTAACCTGTTGTTGTTGCCTTTTCTTTTGAGCATAGAACTCTTCATTAGACTGTCGCCTAAATTGGAGTTCTTTATCTTCTTCTGAACTTGTTCTGTGAACAAAGTTCGTCTATTTATGAAGATTTGTCTTTTCAAAACGTTTCTTATTATGTTTCTTCTTATATCCCAACCATGTCTTCATGTTCTTTTTCTTATAGTTAGGTTTATTATAAAAACTCTTCTTGCTCTTTCCAACAAATTTTGAAATTTCAGACTTTTGAATTTCTACCAGTTTGAACACTTTGACAACTTTATCTGAAATCACATTTTGAATCGGGAATTCAACATCTGAGAATAATTTGTCCGACCCAATCATGGTATACACCAATCCTGTTGAATCATCATTCGCATCTTTCTCAGATTTTGAATTTTTAATATACCTTTCATGAAAACTTCCCTCATTTTCATATTGTGACTCAGACTTATCTGTTCTGGTAGAGTCCTCTAACAAAATGCTTTCAACAACCTTACCAACCACCTCTGAATCATCAAGATCATCAGATTTGGTGTATGTCACACCCCGACCGCGTATAACATGCAACCGCGGCGGAAACGTCGGGTAGTGTTGTAACAGAATTAATTGTTTCATAACCATGGCATTCAAAGTTGTAATTTTATTTATAAACATAAGAGTTACATTGTCTTAAACAGGAAATAAAGAGTTCAGAACATAATTAAACTAAGTCTATCTTCATTTTATGTCTCTAAGGCACAGGTCCGCCCTAGTGTCACGATCATCATCCTACGGAAAAGTTCCTGAAAACACATGTGAAAATAGGTACGTCAGCATAAAAATGCCTGTGAGATACATAGGTTTTGTGAAAATAGGATTCATGACTTATAAGTTTAGGAAAAATTGTTTAATAACAGTCAGTCATGAACCTTGTAAGTTGTTTTGTTTTGTAAATCATTAAAAAGCAATGATATGTATAAATAAGAGAATAATGTAAGGTTAAATGAATAACCAAGTAAAAATGAGTTTGTATAAGATAAGTTGTTTTGTAAACCAATGTCTTGTGAAAATAAGTTGTTTATGTAAAATGTAATATGTCAAATATTGAAATGATTTAAGTAACGCTACGACATGAAATATCATACAAACACTTATTTATAGGAAGTACCAGCGGCGTATCCACCATGCTTGTATTATATTACACACGCCTCGTTACTCGAATCATTTACCCAAACCAACCATCAATGTAAATTGTTCATGTATAAATGAATTGTCATGTGTTAATGTGTAAACCATATTGAAATGTCTATGTCCAATGTAAACCACTAAATGTGTATATCAATGTCAAAATGTTTATGTTAATGTAGATCATGTAATGTTTACCCAAAAATATCATGTATGGTAAGTGAAATATATCAACTAAACCATATGTAAAATGCACAAAAACAAGGTATTGAATTAAAACATGGTTTAAATCAAAGTTATGTTTTGTGGAACAAATGCATGCTTTACTGATACAAACATTTATGCGGTATTGTGAAAATGTATACATCCAAGCCTTGAGACTGTGACGATAAACCCTTAAACAAATTAAAGGTTTATCTAAGTTATGTATATCGAATTCGGTCATTCCTTCCAATCTAAACAAACCCAGGATTTCTGGAACGGGAGTTGTCAATTCCTATGGTACCACTACCTACTAACGAACGGCGTAGCTAATGTTAATGAATGTATTGTTCCATTGTAAACAACCCAAATGTCATAACAAAATGTAAGCATGTGATGAAAACAACTGTACTAAGTATGCACACAATGGGCATACATAGCATGAAATGTAATGTAAAACAATGTACTAAGTATGCACACAATGGGCATACATAGCATGAAATGTCATGTAAAACAATGTACTAAGTACGCACACAATGGGCATACATAGCATGAAATGTAATGTAAAACATGTACTATAATGTACTAACGAACATAGCAGGTATATGATGTGAAACATGGAAAGCATGAAAGTAACAAGTAGGCACATGTGTTTCACCCCAAAACAGTTTGGAAAACAGTAAAAGAGGGGTCTATGTACTCACTTGAGATTGCTCAGAAGTCCTAAGATAACCACCAAGCAATGCTAGAGATCACGGAATCAAACGGCACCTAATATAGGTAATTATGTTAATAAACCGGACCTTTATCGGAGGATCGGATAGAATGAGGGTTCGTAAACCAAACGAGTATGGAGACTCGTGTAACATGGTTTAAGAAAGCCCACATACTAAAACGAAACTTAACCTAAGTGTTTGTGACCCATTACAATCCATTTAGGTAGCTTATGCTACTTTAACGCGTCGTTCGCGTAAAACGCGTTCGGAACGCCTAACTAGTCCTATGACAAGTAAAATATGCCTTAACATGTCTAATATGGTTGTCAAATCAGTTTAGATGTCAAAAGTTATGTTACATATGTTTAAAATGAATTTTGGCATCAAAGGGGTATTTTGGTAATTTACCTAAGGCATATAAACTACCTATCATACAACAACTTAAACGTTGTGACCATAAGGTATAACCTCGGAAGGTTATTCCCTATATACTATGGTCACCTAATGTGTTTGGTCGGATCCTAATGATCGACCAAATGGGTCGGGTTCGAAGGTATAAGTGATTTATCAGATCGCTTACCCTTACGACCCTAGACAACGTGGTAATCAGTAGGCATAGTCCCAAGGGACTATAACCATCGTGATTACGATCACGTTGCGAAGTTCAAATGAACTTCGCATTGACCATAAACTGGTCAATGCAGAAAGTCAAACAAAGTTTGACTTTCGGACTCGAAAAGCAATAAAAGAACGAAGGAACACTTACGAAGGGTCCCCGAATGCTAATCTAGATCAAAATAGCTCAGGTATGAAACAAAGGTTTCAACTTAGAGCACATAAGATCAGATTCTTGTGAGGAAAAGTGAAGGGTGGAGGTGGGTATTTATAGTTTTTGGTTCACCGTTAGGATCATTTCTTGGAAAAGGGGGCACGATCTAAGCCGTACACTTGTTGGAAAGTTGTGGTAACTCATTTGCCATCCACCATAAGAGTTTGACACTTGGCACTTGGCCTTTGGAGAGGGTTAAGGGCTGTTAACAGCTAAAAAAAACGTTTTGCTGCATCTGGCCCCTACTTACGGACCTAGTTTGGCAGATTTACAGTTTCAGTCCCTGCAACCTCAAAACTTGGTTTTCGATGCGTTTTTTTTGACACGTTTAAGCCCCGTTAACCCTATTTCAAAGCTCTAAAATGAAGTTAAAGTATAGGGAACTTAAAATGTGTTAAAAAATATCTCGGGTGTCGGTTCGTTTAGCCGTACGGTTACGTTGTTCGGTTAATTACGACGGAATGCGCATAAGCGCGAAAAATGATCCAAATGGCGTGACGAATGGGTTTTTCTTATGCCAAACACTAAAATAAAATATTTTAGTGCTTACATAAATTTTTGGATGTCCGGATGTATTCAGAACGTAAGTTATGCGCGAAAATGCAAACTTGTGCACTTTTTGACGCTTTTAGTCCCTGAATGACCCCAAAAGTTTATTTTAGCATACCGAACCCCTCAAAGCCTATTTCTAAGCTATGTAAAGGATATTTATGGTATTTTTAACTTATGGTCATGTTCCGGAATGTTCGTTACAGTTCAAATTGGCATACTTTCGCAGTTTGTCAAGTTTAGTCCCTGTAAGCGAATTAACTTGTTTTTTGCCATACCAAAGCCTTCAAAACTTATTTCTAAGTTATGTAAGGGTTATTTAAGGTATGTTAAGTATATTTTGATGTTCTGAAGTATTTTTCGCATTAAACTGGCTACGTTTACGCACCAGTTTGCGTATAACTCTCTAGAAAGTGATATAGAGTTTGAAATTGAATAAAAGTCAAAACATGAAAAATGTAAAACATAACCAAACAAACATTGGGATCAAATGACATTGTTTTATTGATAATGGTACTGTTCATAATGATTACAAGCACAGATGTTACAGTCTCCCCTACTTGTGTAAATTTCGTCCCGAAATTTATTTAGAGGAAACTCGTGGGAAAAGATGCGGATATTTCGCCTTCATTTGATCTTCGAGTTCCCAAGTAAACTCGGGTCCACGTCTAGCTTCCCAGCGAATTTTGACCAAAGGAATGCGCTTGCGTTTAAGCCACTTGACTTCACGTTCCATGATTTCCACAGGTTTCTCAACAAATTTCGGTGTTTTACCAACACGAATTTCGTCAAGTGGTATGTGGAGGTTCTCATCAGCTAAACACCTCTTGAGATTGGACACGTGAAAAGTTGGATGAACATTTCCAAGTTCCGGAGGTAACTCAAGTCTGTAGGCTACCTTACCGATTCTTTTGACGATCTTGAATGGTCCAACGTATCTAGGCGCAAGTTTTCCTTTCTTTCCAAATCTGATCACACCTTTCCAAGGTGAGACCTTAAGTAATACTCGATCACCGACTTGAAATTCTAAGGGCTTGCGTTTTGGGTCCGCGTAACTCTTTTGACGGCTTCTAGCTGTCTGAAGGTTATCACGAACTTTCTTAATCTTGTCAGTTGTCTCTAAAATGAGGGCAGGTCCTGTAAGTTGAGCCTCGCCGATCTCATTCCAGCAGACTGGTGAACGACATTTTCGACCATAGAGAGCCTCGAAAGGAGCCATTTTGATGCTGGTGTGATAACTGTTGTTGTAGGAGAATTCAATTAACGGAAGATGTGAATCCCAACTACCACCAAAATCGATCACACAAGCTTTAAGCATATCCTCCAGAGTCTGGATTGTTCTTTCAGATTGACCATCCGTTTGCGGATGATAAGCTGTGCTCAGGTTAAGTTGGGTCCCCATAGCAGATTGCATGGTTCTCCAAAAATGAGAAGTGAAGCGAGCATCTCTGTCAGAAATGATGTTCAAAGGAACACCATGTCGAGCTACAATTTCATCCACATAGATTTTTGCAAGTCTGTCAGCAGGAAAGTCCTCACGGATTGGTAAGAAATGTGCTGACTTAGTAAGACGATCAACGACTACCCAGATGGCATCATGACCTTTCTTTGTGCGTGGAAGTTTGGTAACAAGATCCATAGTAATGTTTTCCCATTTCCAAACTGGGATCTCTGGTTGCACCAATAAACCCGAAGGACGTTGATGTTCAGCCTTAACCTTAAGACAAGTAAAGCATTTTGATACGTATAAGGCAATGTCTTTCTTCATACCAGGCCACCAATAGTGAATACGAAGATCCTTATACATCTTATCTGAGCCCGGATGAATAGAATAATGAGACTTATGGGCTTCATCCATAAGCAAGGTACGAAGATCATCCTGGCTTGGGACCCACAAACGGTCCATGAAGTAATATGATCCATTGTCCTTCAGTTCCAGATCAGGTGTTATGTGATAGGGAAATTCCGTATCCATCAAACCTTGTGAAACACAAGATTGTTGAGCCTGCGAAATGCGTGCTTGAATATCGGTTCGAGCTTGTATAACAGATTAAACACGAACACAATGAAGCTTAGTACGTTCCTTACGACTCAATGCATCGGCTACGACATTCGCCTTACCAGGATGGTAGCGAATCTCGCAGTCATAGTCGTTTAAAAGCTCGACCCAACGTCGTTGCCTCATGTTGAGTTCTTTCTGATTGAAGATATGCTGGAGACTTTTGTGGTCCGTGAAAACCACACATTTTTTACCGTACAAATAGTGTCTCCAGATCTTTAGAGCGAACACAACTGCACCCAACTCAAGATCATGAGTGGTGTAGTTCTTCTCACGTATCTTCAACTGCCTTGATGCATATGCTATGACTTTGTTCCATTGCATCAGAACGCAGCCAAGACCCAATTTAGATGCATCGCAATAAACGACGAAATCATCATTGCCCTCAGGCAAAGTCAGAACAGGCGCGTCGCAAAGCTTCTGCTTCAAGTTTTGAAAAGCTTCCTCTTGTTTGAATCCCCACTCAAAGGGCTTGTTCTTCTGAGTTAGAGCAGTTAGAGGAACTGCAATCTTTGAGAAGTTTTCTATGAAGCGGCGATAATAACCCGCCAGACCAAGAAAAGAACGAACTTCAGTAGGAGTAGTAGGCGTATCCCAATCCTTAATCGCACTGATCTTGGAGGGATCTACATGGATACCTTGTTCGTTGATGATATGCCCCAAAAATTGAACATCTTTAAGCCAAAATTCACACTTGGAGAATTTGGCGAAAAGTTGCTCTTTCTTTAGGAGTTCCAAAGTAAGACGAAGATGTTGCTCGTGATCAGCTCGCGTCTTAGAGTAAATCAAGATGTCGTCAATAAAAACAATGACGAACTGATCCAAATAAGGTTTGCAGACCCTATTCATCAAGTCCATGAAAACAGCAGGAGTATTAGTCAAACCGAATGGCATGACTGTGAACTCATAGTGCCCATAACGAGTACGGAACGCTGTCTTGGGAATATCTTCTTCATGCACACGAAGTTGATGATATCCGGAACGCAGATCAATCTTCGAAAAATAAGAAGCGCCCTGTAATTGATCAAAGAGGTCGTCTATGCGCGGTAGGGGATATCGATTCTTGATGGTAAGCTTGTTAAGCTCACGATAATCGATACACATCCTAAAGGATCCATCCTTTTTCTTGACAAAAAGAACGGGAGCACCCCAGGGTGAAAAGCTAGGACGTATAAAACCTTTGTCAGAGAGCTCCTGAAGCTGCTTAGACAACTCTTGCATCTCAGATGGTGCAAGACGATATGGAGCTCTGGCAATGGGATTTGCACCAGGTACGAGATCGATGCGGAACTCTACTTGGCGTGCTGGGGGTAGACCAGGTAAATCTTCAGGGAAAACTTCAGAATAATCCCGAACGACAGGAATATCTGAAATAGACTTACCCTTGCCTTTATCTGCTGTAACATGTGCTAAGAAAGCCACATAGTTCTTCCGCAGATACTTCCGAGCTTTAAAACAAGACATGAGCTTGAGACCACCAGACGGTTTCTCACCTTGAACCTGTAGGATCTCGCCTGTCGAAAGCGGCACACGAACAATCTTCTCAGAACAAACTATCTCTGCGCGATGCTTGGATAACCAATCCATACCCACTATAACGTCGAAGCTTCCAAGTTGCATAGGCGTGAGGTTAATAGGAAAAAGATGGTCGTTAAGGTTCAACTGGCAGTTGCGAAGAACAGAATCAAGAACAATGGGTTCACCACTAGCAACTTCTACTGTCAAAGGTTTACCTAGTTTCGTTCTAGACACGCGAAGCATTGGCTCAAAAGACAATGACACAAAACTCTTGTCGGCACCCGAATCAAAAAGAACATATGCAGGCTGATTATTAATAAAGAACGTACCGTTCACCACATTATCGTCCGCCTGCGCCTCTTGGGCATTCATGTTGAAGACTCGCCCTCGAGCCTGAGCCTGATTATGGTTTGGATTCTGATTCTGGTTAGCTAGCCTTGTGTTGGTACACTTTATGTGGACGCGACTCGACTCGGTTCGATTCGGTTCGGGTCGACTCGGTTAGGTCCGGCTCAAGCCCGACGTCATGACATTCCTCCGTCGTGCGCCCCAGAGTTTGACACGCGAGGCACGGAACGCCGCAAGCCATTCTCGCTTACACATCACCATGACATCATCATTGTGATGTCATGGTGATGTCACAACATTTGTCTCATGCATGCAAATGATGAAATGGTGAACGATTTGTAAACAGATTCAAGTTCTGGGCCGTAAACTTACATGTGGGCCGAAGACTTTAGTGGGTTTTGACTTATGTCTTGGGCCAAACTACATGTCGACGAAACAGAAGGTTTAGAATTAATATGTATGTCGACGAAACAAGGTGTGTTTCGTCGACTTTAGTGTTTCGTCGTGGCCTTTATGCGTTTCGTCATGTCTGTGTCTGTGTTTAGTATAAATACCCCTCTCAGTTTCTGTGTGAAACTGATGAGCACAGAGAGACTTAGTGAGACTCTGTTAAAATATTGTTTGTATATGTTTGTGGTTGTACTCATCCCTAATCAATAGATATTGAATCTTTGGTTACGCGTGTGTTTTACACTTTGTTTGGTTTGCACCGTCACGGGGATTCCGCACCCGTTACCGTGTTTGTGATAAACAAGGATAGGTTTTCGTTATCGATCCACCGGAAAAACGGGACCTACAATTGGTATCAGAGCTTTGGCTCTTTTCCTTGTTTAAAACCAAACATTGTTGTGTTTGAAACAAGTGGTTTTTAGTGATTCTTTCTCAGATTTTGTTCTTGAAAAGTTTATATATTTTCTGAAAAAGCTTCAGAAAATCAGCTGGATCTTGTTTGTTTTTGTCAAAGTTTTATTAAAAACCTTGTTAGTTGATTGTTCACGTGTCAAACCGGGTTTTTAGTCAAAGTTTAGGCGAAATTGGTTGAGTGTTCAGTGACCGGAAACTCAATACCTTCATCAAAACTTCAAAGTGTTCTTCATAATTTCACTTTTTGATCCTATATAACGTCACTGTTTGAAGTGTTTGTGAATTTAAAATTCATTTTGTTCTAAATATTAGTGGCCATACTTTCAAAGTAAGATAGGTATGATGAAAGTTTGAAAAGGGTGTACATTGTCAGGGGGGATAAGCAAACCATGTGCTGAAGTTTGAAAATAGAGTCTTGTATGTCAGAAGCAACATCAAGTCAAGTTGAAATATCTCACCAAATCCCAACCTTATCCATTCCTGTTTCGTCACACACATCTTTCAGATATGTTTCGCCATTTAATCAAAAGCATATTTTATGTGTTTCGTCAAACATGTGTTTATAAACTGTTTCGTCGCTTAAATATTGTATACTTGTTTCGTCGACATTGAATAAGGATTCTGTTTCGTCGAAGGTTATTAAGATCAATTTCGTCGTTTTATCAGACATCACATGTGTTTCGTCGATATCAAGATATTCAATCTGTTTCGTCGCTGATCATATATCTTCAGTTTCGTCGACTTCAAAATATTCAAATTTGTTTCGTCATCATTAAATCAGAATCCAGTTTCGTCGGACCTCATCAATCAGTTTCGTTGAGATACTTGTTAAGTTTTTAACAGAGACTCTGCAAAAGTGATTTAACAGTCTGTTTTCAAGAGTGTGATCAGTTTTTCACATACATACATCAATCATGAGTTGTACAAGTCCATTGGATTGGAGTATGGAACCAAGACCAGGTGAAGATCGAACTTCGGCAGCCGTTTGGGTAAGGAATGTTTTTGGTCAGAAATCTATAAGTGCAACTCAATGGGCTTTGTTGTTAAATCAAAATCAAAGCATTTAGAATCTTTTGCTTAGCGAGAGTGAAACGGGCAGCAACAATCGCCCGCCAAAGTTGAATCACATAAATGACTGTCCATCATGGAAGGGTCATTTTCACACATATGTTTTAGGGCAAAACACAGAACTTTGGACGTGTTTCACTACTGAATGCAACCTTGCCCTCGAAGCAGCAGCATCAACTGAAGCGGGTTTTACTAATATGCTTGAAGACGACAAGAAAGCGTATGATCTTGAGAAGAAGGCGTTTGCAATTCTCACACAAGCACTTCACAAAGACATCTATCATCAATTCGGCTATTGTACAAGCACGAAAGCATTATGGGATGCCTTGGTAGCAAGAGGTGAAGGAAATGCAGCGACAAGAAAGACACGTCATGATCTGTTGAAGAAGAAATTCGAATCATTTCATTTCTTAGAGAATGAAACCCTAAATGATATAACTACTCGTTTTTATCATTTGATTAGTGAAATGTATTATTTTGGTGTTCTTGCATCTCAACAGGAAATGGTAGCAAGGTTTGCTGATGCTCTACCTCCAAAGTGGAGCCCATTCATTGAGCTTCTAAAGCATACGGGCGTTCTAGATAATGTCAATATCTATGAATTCATACAGAAGCTGGAACATAAGAATGATGAAGAAATTCGGAAAGCTAAATGAATTGCTGCTCCTCAAAATATCAAAATGTATTATGGAGGAGGTTTTATCCCGTCAGCTAGTTCAAGTTCAGCTCAGCAACCAAAGTTACAAACGGCGTTTGTATCAAATACAAACTCTTCTCCGTTTCCACAATCAGCTCCACCTCCGGTCTTTGATCCAAGTGCCTATTTTCCTAAACTTGCTGTCGATTGTTGTCCGGCCATACAGTTGGGAAACAGTGATAAAACAAGAACTGCGTTTTATGCTGAAATTGTCAAGAATGTCAGCGATGGTGAATCTTCAGGAAGTTATTACAGTTCAGAATCGGACGTAAAGGAGGGAATGGATTCTGAAGCTTATAATTTGTCGAATGATGCTAACGAGAAATCTGACTTGATCAAGAAAGCTGATGTTTCATCAAAAGAAATGGAGAAGATTCTCACTGAAGATGGATCTTTCTCTTCTCAGACTGCCTTTATGGCTAATGTCACAGCTTCTACAAGTCAGGTAAAATCTGAAACTCCTAGCATATGTAGTGATTGTGCTGATTTGAAACATGAATGTGCTAATGCTAAACATGCTTTTGAAGAATTAAAACATGAATGTGCTGAATTGAAACATGAATCTGAAACGGTTCATAGTCACAATCAGAGTTTGGTTATTGAACTGTCAAAGTGCAAAGAGGCAAATATGGCTCTGGTTAGAAACGAAAAAGATTTTAAATCTGTAATTGAAACCTTAAAGAAAAGTGTTTCTGAAGTGACAAAAACTGTTTATCATAAACAAGTTAGTATTAACGATTATATTAACATCGTTGAGGAAACCAAAAAGGAATTAGCCATTGCCAAATGCGAGCATGATGCAATCAAGCAAAAGTTGGAGAGTTATTCTAACTCCCGATTTGTGCTCGATCACATTATTGACGTTCAACAACTGAAGGGAAATGTGAGTGGTGTTGGGTATAAGAAGTGTTCGCCCCCTTTGAGACAAAATTATACTCGAATGCCCGATGAAGAGGATATGCCTCGGTTCGAACCAAGTGTGCCTCTCGATTATGAGGAAGTTACTACAGGATTAGGGTTCAAACCGGACAGTTCCTCGGAGTGCTCATCTGGAACAACCGAAAATTCAGCATCTGTTGGTACGGAACAAAGTCCTCCCACAGTTGAGGACTATGATTCGTCAGATGATGAACCAGATGTGAGTGATGAGGATAAATCTCTTAAAAAGAACAAAGGAGTAGAAGTCCCTGTTGAGAATCATATTCTGTGTGATCCTCCTACTCCTACTATGCAGTCTGCTGTTAAACAAGAGATAGATCCTATCACTAAAACAGTGTCTACTGTTAAAATTGATAACGTGTTGTATACTTTAGTCGGTGATGACAAAATTTATTCAAACACGGCTTTTCCAATTAAAAATGTCAATCAATCTTTGATTGATAAAGTGTTTGAAGATACTACCAGTAAGTTTTTGGAAAAGGGGATCCCGAGAGTTTCAATAACTCAGTGTGATCCAATTCCAAAAGCTGAAATCAGAAAACAATTTGGAAAACAGAAATCACCGACAAAGCAACAACCTATCGCTTTTAAGGGTAAACAACAACAACAACGAGCTCCAAAGCCTAAGGCTAAGGTTGAATCAAAAGGAGCTCGTTACAAGAAGAAGGCAAAAGACGTTAAATTTGTGGCCTCCAAAGGTACTGATAAAGTGGAGACTTTTGAAAATAAGTCAAATACCGATTTTGTTCAAAAAGTCAACATTTTGAAACGTAATAATGATAACAATTACACTCAACACACAAATGGGTGTGAAGCTAGTACCTCTGGGTCTACAACTTCAACGTCAGGCCGTCGATCAGATTCTCCTAAGTTTGTTGAAAGGAGATAATGTTTTAAGTGTGGGGAGTTTGGGCACATTATTAAAAACTGTAAAAACACTCCCAAAGAAAATTTTGTTGAAAGAGCCCCTTCTGAACAAGGTCACCAACAACGTCGTCCTGTGTCACCAAAAACTGACAAACGCACTATTAAAGAACAGGAAACAAAACAACGACGTAAAAATGTGAAGGTGATCGAAAAGGCTGTAAAAACTGAAGTAAAATCTGTTAATAGGAAACCTAGTTTGTCACAACCATTAAAACCAGAAATTGTATATAATTCACAATCTGGTAAACAAAAACAAGCTTGGAAACCTAAAACGGATAAAGTTTCAGGGGGAGTCTCACCAGTTCCAGGTCATCGCGAGGTTGAAATAACCTTTGTCGATGAACAGGGACAACCCAAGTCTATGAAGGCTTGGGTCCCCCTCTCCAACTAATCTCTAAGTGGGTGTGTAGGATGTTCCAGGAGGAACTATCGATAGTCATAGGATTGTTGATAGTGGAGTGTCCATGCACAAGATAGGCGACTCAAAGCTCCAAGATATTGTTATTTCTAGGAGTGGTTGCCTTTGATGAAAAAAAGAAAAGAAAAGAAGACAGAATTTTCTGTCGAAAGAAATTGATAACTTCGAGAAAATGCAAATCATTTCAAAATGTGATTGTTCAAGGCTTTAATCGGGTCCCCATGATAGATTCAAATCAAAATGTACGCACCTGCAGCACGTCTGAAGTTCAAAATCAACAAGATGAACTACATTTCCTCGCGGTGTAATTGAAGAAAATGTGTTGTTGAACAAACCAACTGGGTGTGCGGATGCCTTGGCATGGGATGAACAACCGCACACTACTTCTGAAAGAGAAAGACAAAGACCTTCGCTGGTGCAATATGGAAGACCAGCCGGACTCAGAGGTTTATGATCTTGTTGCTGTCAAGAGATTTCTCAGTAGCTACGAAAATCGACTTTGAAATCCACACCGGGTGGATATCCAGTTTGGGAGAGCACTCAGATTCATTGCAATGCACGAAGCAGTTGCAGGATACGGTTTTAAATTTCTAATCTCTCCTTTACTTGTCGATATTTAAGCTGCTTTATAAATTGTTATCCTCTCGCAGCACTCTTTGGCCTGACACGTTGAACTTGAATATCACCTCACATGTGATTGTTTCACTATGAAACTCGTCAACGTTGTCATGGTCCCACCGCTTACCGACGTGCCAACTCATTTTTCCAAAATTCGATTAAATCATTTCTGATTAAAATTTAATTTTGGTAAACGGCATTGAGGTAAAACATGAGTTAACCGACATCGGAAAATCGTTTTTGTAAATATCTTTGTGTCTTTTAAATTTTATCTTAGTTTGTTGATTTTAGGGGGGTAAATCCAAAATTGAAAATTCAAAAACATCGAAAAATTTCAAAACTAAAAAACATTGGAAAAACAAAAATGAGTTTCCTGGCGAGAAAAAGAGAAAATGATAGTACATCAGTGGTCTGTCTAAACCTCTTTAAACTGAACTTAAAATGAAAAACGATAAGCAGCTCTATATAAGATTTATCGGTAGGCTCACAATCATTTTAAAGTGTGCAGGGTGATATAAATCTTAAATCGACTGAAGACCAGGTGGGAACCATTCATTGGCATATGGTCTTAGTACCGAAATTTCGTTTGAGAGATTGCCGAGGTTCTGAGATATTCGGCCTTTATGCTGTTTATCATCTGGGTATCATGGTTGTATCAAACCGTAAAAATAACGGAGACGAAGTCTAGATCTTCCATGATACTATACATACGTGTACATATTGCATTCGACCTCAATAAGTGATCAACAATCACATGTCCAAACAAAATAAGTGATAATATATCACAGATTCTTTGCGGGAGTCAAGTTCGTCTCTTTGCTGTACGAAAGTACTGACCTGTTCACGGACTTCCTCCTGTGCCCTCATGCATCTGAAAATCAAGTTCCTCATCAATAAGTGATTCTATCACATAGGGCTTGTTTTCAAATCAAAATAAGTGAGTTTCTCACATCTTTTATACGGTCAAACAGATGATAATCGGTATACTCACCGGTAAGATGAACTCTCGCGCATGCCTTGATACGGGAATGTGCCGTGTGTGGATGAACACCGGTCGGTAAGTATAAATCATACCTTAACGTATCCCCTAATCATGATTACATCTGATAAGTTGAGCTTATGTGGACAACAATACCGATAATTGTTATAGGATGCTTATCTTGATGTTAACTAATTGAACAAAAAGAGCATTTTGACATGACCGTACACTGATATGATTCTCTTACCCTCGAAACTCGTAAAAAGAATGTCTGTAAATATTTGTTTACTTCTTTTAGTTTCTGTATCTTTGTATATATTTATTTATTGCTTTCCGTCTTTACATTTGAGAAATGAAAAATTCCAAAAAGATTTTAGGTGTGTTTTAATTTAAACTTTATAAAAGCCAAAAAGATTTTGCTTCTAGTTTATTTTTGATTGACCGATGTTGGAACTCGAGTCAATCCTACCCAAAATCCTGATTGTAAGCCGGAAAACAATTGCACCTTCATAAACTGTCGAAGTTAACAAGTTTTGAAAGTTAAAGGATTAAAACTGATCATTTGTTAAACTTTCAAACTGTTGTCGGTTGGTGTTTGATTGAGATTTGATCTCATATGTGTCATTTGTTTAAATGTTAATTATATTCCAAGCGGTTGTTCTCATTATGCGTTTAGCTTTCTTGCCTGTGCAGATGCTAAAGGCGAGGAGAACATGTTCGATGATAAGCTTTGGAAGGAAGACACGAAGTGGAGGCACTCAAAGGATAAAATGATCGAGTTGCCGCTGACCCTTCATCAACACCACAAGGATCTGAAGAATTGACAAATCAAAAGATTCACGAGCATAACTCAATTGAGAGTTCATTCTAAGGGGGAGTTTGTTAACACACTACCTGAATGAAAAAGGGAGTTTGTTGATACACTTTCTACTTACGACGCGTGAAGACTTTGAAGATCCTCCGACATGAAAGACATGAAAGACACGGAAGACGAACCTCATGAGTAGCGTCCAAGGGGGAGTTTGTTGGTACACTTTATGTGGACGCGACTCGACTCGGTTCGATTCGGTTTGGGTCGGGTCGACTCGGTTAGGTCCGGCTCAAGCCCGACGTCATGACATTCCTCCGTCGTGCGCCCCAGAGTTCGACACGCGAGGCACGGAACGCCGCAAGCCATTCCCGCTTACACATCACCATGACATCATGATTGTGATGTCATGGTGATGTCACAACATTTGTCTCATGCATGCAAATGATGAAATGGTGAACGATTTGTAAACAGATTCAAGTTCTGGGCCGTAAACTTACATGTGGGCCGAAGACTTTAGTGGGTTTTGACTTATGTCTTGGGCCAAACTACATGTCGACGAAACAGAAGGTTTAGAATTAATATGTATGTCGACGAAACAAGGTGTGTTTCGTCGACTTTAGTGTTTCGTCGTGGCCTTTATGCGTTTCATCATGTCTGTGTCTGTGTTTAGTATAAATACCCCTCTCAGTTTCTGTGTGAAACTGATGAGCACAGAGAGACTTAGTGAGAGTCTGTTAAAACATTGTTTGTATATGTTTGTGGTTGTACTCATCCCTAATCAATAGATATTGAATCTTTGGTTACGCGTGTGTTTTACACTTTGTTTGGTTTGCACCGTCACGGGGATTCCGCACCCGTTACCGTGTTTGTGATAAACAAGGATAGGTTTTCGTTATCGATCCACCGGAAAAACGGGACCTACACCTTGGGCACCGGTTTCTGTAGTGGGTCAGATCCCCACAGTTATAACAAGCACCTGGTGGGTAGTGTGGTCGTGCAGCTTGACCCTGTTGCTGAGCAGGAGGCTGAGCAACTTGTTGAGCCTGGTTCTGAACTGCCCGATTCTGAGCAAACCGACAAACATCGACAAGATGACCTAACTTCCCACAGTTAGTACAGAAACGGCAGTGATGTTGCGGCTGATGGTGACTGTTGCATCTATTGCACAAAGGTGCATTCCCTGAATAAGGCTTCTTCGCTGGAGGCTGTGCGGGTTGGTTGGGAGCTGCCTGGTTAGCTTGGGCAATGACAACATAGTTTTGGGAAGCCTTCCGCTTCCTAGACCCTCCAGAATTCTTTCCCTTCTTGTTTTGACCTTTCTTGCTATCTTCCTTGTCAGATGCCTGCTTCTTACCCTTGTCACCCTTTTTGTGCAGCTTTCCCTTTCGAACCTGCGACTCAGTCAATGTCGCTGCTAACTCGATCGCCTGACGGAGTGTGGAAGGGTTACTACCAGTAATGATGTCTTGTACTGAGTCAGGTAAGCCGTCGATGTACCTTTCGATAGCCTTGTCGAGTGGGGTAACCATTGTTGGGCATAGCAGACTCAACTCCTCAAACCTATCAGTATATGCCCTGTGCTCACCACTATCTTGCTTCAAGTCATCAAACTCTTTCTCTAACGCTCGCTGTTCATGGCGAGGACAGAATTCCCTCATCATAAGGGCCCTAAGTTCAGCCCAAGTTTGCGCTAGAGAAACTTCTGCACCACGGTCTCTCATAACCCCGTTCCACCATGTGAGAGCCCTCTTCTGAAACACGCTCGAAGAAAACTCGACCTAGCGATTATCCGGACACTGCACGTGGCGGAAAGTATTCTCAATGCTCTCGAACCATTGAAGAAGCCCAGTCGCTCCCTCAGAACCACTAAACTTGAGTGGTTTAGCCGAGTTAAAATCCTTGTATTTGCATGGAGCATTGTTGTTGTTGTTGGCTTGGTGCCATTGAGCAAAGAGATTTGGAAATTTAGCAGCCATCTGCTGCGCAATAATTTCTGCCAGTTCGGCAGTCGCAATCAGATTGTCGCGTCGAGGAGGCATTCTAAAAGAGGAACATGAAAGGAAACGAGTGAGATGATTGGATGAAGAGAATGAGATGAAACAAAATCAACAAAAGCAAAGATGGTGGTCATTCGTCCGCATTACCAAGCAAACAAACGACACACTGCGACTAATCAAAGTAAATGGATAAAAAATAATGTATTGCGAAGACATGCTCGCCTATAAGTGAACACTCATCCCAAGAATTCCCAGGTAAGCACAACTGGTCTCGCGTCTGATGAGATATATACGAAGTGCTTGCCTAGACAGAAAACCCAGAATACAGGCATTCACTCTTCCAGTTTGCACGTGTTCACATTATTTAAAACCCAAAACGTTGACGAGATTTTGAAAATTTGAAGGCACAAGGCCAAAAATTTAGTCAAACTGGAAGGGTTCAAAACCTTACAAAAGAGGGTTCAAAACCTTGTAATAAATCATCCAAAAACAGATGATTGTTTTTCAAAAATCGTTTCGGAAAAATTGGGTTCTTGTTTTGATAATCACCTAAGGATAGGTGATGTGCATGTTTTAAAATCTAAACACAAGATAACTTGTGTTAGGGTCCTAGAAAGGTTATAGTCTAGGTCAAAGCATTACTAATAACCTAATTCCCTATAACCATTGGCTCTGATACCAACTCTTTGTCACACCCCGACCGCGTATAACATGCAACCGCGGCGGAAACGTCGGGGAGTGTTGTAACAGAATTAATTGTTTCATAACCATGGCATTCAAAGTTGTAATTTTATTTATAAACATAAGAGTTACATTGTCTTAAACAGGAAATAAAGAGTTCAGAACATAATTAAACTAAGTCTATCTTCATTTTATGTCTCTAAGGCACAGGTCCGCCCTAGTGTCACGATCATCATCCTACGGAAAAGTTCCTGAAAACACATGTGAAAATAGGTACGTCAGCATAAAAATGCCTGTGAGATACATAGGTTTTGTGAAAATAGGATTCATGACTTATAAGTTTAGGAAAAATTGTTTAATAACAGTCAGTCATGAACCTTGTAAGTTGTTTTGTTTTGTAAATCATTAAAAAGCAATGATATGTATAAATAAGAGAATAATGTAAGGTTAAATGAATAACCAAGTAAAAATGAGTTTGTATAAGATAAGTTGTTTTGTAAACCAATGTCTTGTGAAAATAAGTTGTTTATGTAAAATGTAATATGTCAAATATTGAAATGATTTAAGTAACGCTACGACATGAAATATCATACAAACACTTATTTATAGGAAGTACCAGCGGCGTATCCACCATGCTTGTATTATATTACACACGCCTCATTTCTCGAATCATTTACCCAAACCAACCATCAATGTAAATTGTTCATGTATAAATGAATTGTCATGTGTTAATGTGTAAACCATATTGAAATGTCTATGTCCAATGTAAACCACTAAATGTGTATATCAATGTCAAAATGTTTATGTTAATGTAGATCATGTAATGTTTACCCAAAAATATCATGTATGGTAAGTGAAATATATCAACTAAACCATATGTAAAATGCACAAAAACAAGGTATTGAAGTAAAACATGGTTTAAATCAAAGTTATGTTTTGTGGAACAAATGCATGCTTTACTGATACAAACATTTATGCGGTATTGTGAAAATGCATACATCCAAGCCTTGAGACTGTGGCGATAAACCCTTAAACAAATTAAAGGTTTATCTAAGTTATGTATATCGAATTCGGTCATTCCTTCCAATCTAAACAAACCCAGGATTTCAGGAACGGGAGTTGTCAATTCCTATGGTACCACTACCTACTAACGAACGGCGTAGCTAATGTTAATGAATGTATTGTTCCATTGTAAACAACCCAAATGTCATAACAAAATGTAAGCATGTGATGAAAACAACTGTACTAAGTACGCACACAATGGGCATACATAGCATGAAATTTAATGTAAAACAATGTACTAAGTACGCACACAATGGGCATACATAGCATGAAATGTAATGTAAAACAATGTACTAAGTACGCACACAATGGGCATACATAGCATGAAATGTAATGTAAAACATGTACTATAATGTACTAACGAACATAGCAGGTATATGATGTGAAACATGGAAAGCATGAAAGTAACAAGTAGGCACATGTGTTTCACCCCAAAACAGTTTGGAAAACAGTAAAAGAGGGGTCTATGTACTCACTTGAGATTGCTCAGAAGTCCTAAGATAACCACCAAGCAATGCTAGAGATCACGGAATCAAACGGTACCTAATATAGGTAACTATGTTAATAAACCGGACCTTTATCGGAGGATCGGATAGAATGAGGGTTCATAAACCAAACGAGTATGGAGACTCGTGTAACATGGTTTAACAAAGCCCACATACTAAAACGAAACTTAACCTAAGTGTTTGTGACCCATTACGATCCGTTTAGGTAGCTTATGCTACTTTAACGCGTCGTTCGCGTAAAACGCGTTCGGAACGCCTAACTAGTCCTATGACAAGTAAAATATGCCTTAACATGTCTAATATGGTTGTCAAATCAGTTTAGATGTCAAAAGTTATGTTACATATGTTTAAAATGAATTTTGGCATCAAAGGGGTATTTTGGTAATTTACCTAAGGCATATAAACTACCTATCATACAACTACTTAAACGTTGTGACCATAAGGTATAACCTCGGAAGGTTATTCCCTATATACTATGGTCACCTAATGTGTTTGGTCGGATCCTAATGATCGACCAAATGGGTCGGGTTCGAAGGTATAAGCGATTTATCAGATCGCTTACCCTTACGACCCTAGACAACGTGGTAATCAGTAGGAATAGTCCCAAGGGACTATAACCATCGTGATTACAATCACGTTGCGAAGTTCAAACGAACTTCGCATTGACCATAAACTGGTCAATGCAGAAAGTCAAACAAAGTTTGACTTTCGGACTCGAAAAGCAATAAAAGAACGAAGGAACACTTACGAAGGGTCCCCGAATGCTAATCTAGATCAAAATAGCTCAGGTATGAAACAAAGGTTTCAACTTAGAGCACATAAGATCAGATTCTTGTGAGGAAAAGTGAAGGGTGGAGGTGGGTATTTATAGTTTTTGGTTCACCGTTAGGATCGTTTCTTGGAAAAGGGGGCACGATCTAAGCCGTACACTTGTTGGAAAGTTGTGGTAACTCATTTGCCATCCACCATAAGAGTTTGACACTTGGCACTTGGCCTTTGGAGAGGGTTAAGGGCTGTTAACAGCTGAAAAAAAACGTTTTGCTGCATCTGGCCCCTACTTACGGACTAGTTTGGCAGATTTACAGTTTCAGTCCCTGCAACCTCAAAACTTGGTTTTCGATGCGTTTTTTTTGACACGTTATGTGACAACTCAAAATTTAGAACCTTTCATTGTATCTCGATGCAACATGCTTGTACGTTATGTGACTAGTTAACTTATTGGTTCAATGAATGATATAAGTGTATTTATGTGATTATGTGTTATGCTTGTATGTATGCGTGTGATTATGTGAACCGAGACACAAGGACCCGACTCGAGACCATGCGGTCTCGAGTGAACAGGAAACGGTTGGGCCGGTTGGGCCGTGCACCTCATTTAATCCATCCGAAACCCATTAGGGTGCATCAACATTGAAGCTAGTATATAACCTTGTTGTTAGCCAACATTGCCATTTTTGGGACAACCTACACTCACTCTCACACACACTCTCCTCCACACTCTCTCTCTCTCTCTAGAAAACCTAAAACCCTAAAGATCAAACACCACCTCACTTCTCCTTCTTCTCGGATTCAACCGGCAACACAAGAGCTCTCGGATTCAAGCTTAAGATCTCCCTTGAAAACTTAACCAGTTAGTGATTTATGTTATGTGTCATATCTCGGTTGATGATGATGTGTGATATTTCGGTTGATAATGATGTGTTTCGGTTGATAGTTATATATGATGAAGTTGTTTGATAATGTGGTTGCTTGTTAAGTTTTATACTTGATGAATATATACTCCTTGAATAATCGGTGCTAGGATTGTTGTTATGTGATGATGAAATATTAGTAATCGATTCTATATGGGTTTGAATCCGAATGGGCTAGTTATGTTATGTATAAATGAGGGGGTTTGTGTTCATGAAATCGGATTAGCATATGGATGATAAATCTTATTTAAGCATGTTATTACATTGTTTGAATGTGCTAGATGTAGGAACCGATGATGTTATCAACTTGAGCTCATGCTAGTATAAACTTTATTGATGAAGCATGTTGTAAAACGAAAATCCTAAAATGAAGAACAAGTTTGAATGATCATGATGAATGACTTGAATGTATGAAGAACAACATGAATATGATATGAAGGTGTCTTGAATATTTGAAAATACTTGTTTGATCCATTTTAGTAAATTGTTAGACAAGAAAACATGTTTAAGTGGATAGTACACATTGTTGCATGAAATCAAAATCTCATTGGCTAAGTACAATGTCGGAAATCAGCAAATGTCCCAGCCGAGACCTTCAGTCTCGACTCGAGATCATCCCATGACAACTCGAGACCGTAGATTGCGACACAGATTGCTAGTCGAGAACTCCTAGTCTCGACTCGAGACCATGCAACATCAACACAAAACAGCATGACCCGAAACCATGGTTGCGGGTCCGATTGCGACTCGAGAACTCATAGGCACAACTCGAGACCGCACAGTCTCGACTAGAGACCGCACAGTCTCGACTCGAGACCTTATAGATGTGCACGCTGTTTGGACTTGCACCCTGTTACGGGCTTAGGTGATTTGGGCCGGACTTTTGGGCCTTGTTTACTTGTATACCTGATACTGTTCAACTCATAGGTATTATTGTAAACCGCCATGCTTATACGTGTATGCCATGAATAATACCTGTACGCAACTTGCTAGTATACGTGTAGAACATACGTGCACTACTTGGATATGAACCTGACTTGAATGGTACCTATGTTAGGGCGTAGTTGACCACTTACAACTTGATTGACCTTTCTGTGTATCTGCTGAGCAAACCAAGGTGAGTTCACACCCTCTACAAAGCATGGGATTCCCAGGGGGTTTGGGAATGGGGTTAAGGAACGTGGATTCCTCGTCCTTTCTTGGGTAGGACGGTATTGGTTCAGGAATGAAATTCCTCGTCCTCATGGACAGATAACTCGTACTAGACCAAAACTCTATCACGAAGTCCCTCCTTTTTATATCGACTTAATCGCCGGGCCAATGGCGAGCGGGTCATTAGTTAGATAGCGCTATTTAGGTCTGACAAACCTCACACCGTGCCGCAGAGGACGGGCGTGAACTAATGGATCTGGGGCACGTCAATGATGATAGACATTGACAGTTTCAGGGCACATAAACATGACTACAATCAGCAGTCGATATGGTAACGAGTCTAGTGTATACATGGGGTAGCCCCCACGGCCGAAATGCCAGATAACTAACATGGGGTAGCCCCCACGGCTGTATAGCCAGAGTAAATGGGTAAACAAATCACGTTTTCAACTATGGGGTAACCCCCACGGCAGGATGCCAGATAAAGGAAACTGTTTTCGAAACAACTTAAAACGAACACCCAACCGTGAACTCACTCAACTTGTTGTTGACTCGTTACTACATGCTTTGCAGGTCTTTAGGTGCTTAGCTGGAGCTTGCATGGAGGAGGGTCGTTGTGGGACATGGACAGCTGCGTGCCATGTTAAACCTTGAAACAATTAAACTTATGTTTTGATTTTAAACGTTATGCTTCCGCTTGCAATTTAAACTATGTTTTGTTGAACACCAATTGTATTGGTTGAACTTTTATAATAACTTGTTTGCTTGTTCAATATGATTGGTGGTTGGATACTGGTCAGTCACGCCTCCAAGCGGTGGTATTCCGCAGGTGGATTTTGGGGGTGTGACAGATTGGTATCAGAGCCATTGGTTATAGAGAACTTGGTTTTAATAAGGGGAAAAAGTTTTATTAAAATTAGACTATAACCTGTACAGTGCTCTACGATCCACAACGACGCTTCACTCCACATGCAAGGCTCAACAATTCAAGGTGATATGATCTATGTATATATTGCCTACTTGTTAGTTACATAGTACATTGCTCATGGTATGCTTGGTTAGTATAACTACTGTTGCTTGAATACGTGTGTACTTACTCACTTCTGTCATCGCATTTTCGCGAACCCCTCTCACTCACGTTCCTCTTGATATGAAGATCATGTCTGGACGTGTTAACCTGACACAAGCCCAGTTGACGGCTCTGATTAACGAACGAGTTGCTGCGGCACTTGCAGCTGCACACGCAGGAGGTATATCCTGCAGTTCAAACTCATTCTAGGATCTGTAGATCCTACTCTCGTGAACCAACCTTTGTGTTAAACTCTGTCTTTTCTTTCACCCACAATAGGTCAACACGCTCAGCCACCTGTGTGCACCTTTAAAACTTTCATGGACTGCCGACCAACTACTTTTAGCGGCACTGAAGGAGCCGTAGGCCTCCTCCACTGGTTTGAGAAACTAGAATCTGTGTTCGAAATGTGTGAATGCCCTGAGGCGCGCAGGGTGAAGTATGCTACCGGTACTCTCGAGGGTTTAGCCCTCACATGGTGGAACGCTCAGGTCCAAATACTGGGGTTGGTTGCTGCCAACGCCACCCCATGGGAAACTTTTAAGGAGATGATCAAGGAGGAATACTGCAGTCGTGATGACATTCATAAGCTGGAAGTCGAGTTCTTCAACCTCAAGATGACGGGGTCAGAAATTGAGGCGTACACTAAGAGATCGAATAAGCTTGCCTTACTGTGTCCCACTATGGTGGACCCTCCATTTAAGCGAATTGAACTCTTTCTCAAGGGCTTGGTGCCAGAGATCCAAAGTCATGTGACTTCAGCAAACCTCGCCACCATCCAGCAAGTTGTTCAGTTGGCTCACCGTCTCACTGATCAGGCGGTGGAGCAGAACAGGTTACCAAAGCGCATAGGTGCTGCAACTACTTCTGGTGTCCCTAGTGACAACAAACGGAAATGGGATGGGACTTCAAGTAAGGGTTCGACTTCTGTTCAGTCCCAGTCTCAGCAGAGAAAGACTGATGACTACAAGAGCCCTAGTCAGCAATCATCTGGTGGTCAAAGTCATGGTGGGTACAAAGGGAATCACCCCAAATGCAATCGCTGCAGCCTGCACCACAGCGGGCCATGCACCAGGGGTAACTGTCACAGGTGCAACAAGCCAGGTCACGCTGCAAAGGATTGCAGGAGCTTATATCCCGCCAATCAGAATCGTCAACAAGCTCAACAGAACCAACGCCAGCAGCAGCAGCAAGGTGATAACAAAGGGTGCTTTCAGTGTGGAGCTGAAGGCCATTTCAAGAGGGATTGCCCCCAACTGAACAGGAACCAGAACAACAACAACAACAACAACAACAACAATAACAATAATCAAGGGAATGGTAACAATGGGAACAACAACAACAATGGTGCTAGGGGGTGGGCGTTCGTGATTGGCCAAGGTGAAGCAAGGAATGACCCCAATGTTGTGGCGGGTAAGTTCCTTCTCGACGACTTTTATGTTTCAGTATTATTTGATTCGGGTGCCGATACTAGCTACATGTCAATAGAAGTTAGTCGAATGCTTAAGCGTATTCCAACACCCTTGAACAACAAGCACACTGTAGAGCTAGCAAACGGTAAGAGTTTAGAGGCCACCCACGTAGTCAAGGGTTGTAAACTTGTTCTTGCTAACCAGACCTTCTCTATCGACCTCATCCCTATCGTCTTGGGTAGTTTCGACGTTGTTATTGGGATGTATTGGTTATCCCAACACCGAGCAGAGATTCTTTGCAACGAAAGGATTGTTCGTGTTCCTGGTCCCAGTGGCGAACCTCTCACGATTCGTGGCGACAAGAGGAGTGCTGTTGAGAACGTCATCTCTCTCCTTAAGGCCCAAAAGTGCTTGCGAAAGGGCCACACTGCCATTTTGGCTCTTGTTACTGACACCTCGGAGAAAGAGAAGAAGATAGAAGATTTTCCGGTTGTACGCGACTATCCTGAGGTATTTCCTGAGGAATTACCTGGCCTTCCGCCTCATCGCCAAGTCGAATTTCATATTGAACTAGCTCCTGGAGCTACGCCTATAGCTCGTGCACCTTATCGTTTAGCTCCATCAGAGTTGGAAGAACTCTCTACGCAACTGCAAGAACTCTTGGATAAGGGTTTTATTCGTCCTAGCTCATCGCCCTGGGGAGCTCCAGTGCTATTTGTGAAGAAGAAGGACGGTACCTTCAGAATGTGCATCGACTACCGGGAACTCAACAAGGTGACGGTGAAGAATCGTTATCCTCTACCACGCATTGACGACTTGTTCGACCAGCTGCAAGGGTCGAGCTACTATTCAAAGATTGATTTGAGATCGGGCTATCACCAGCTGAGAGTCCGAGAGGAGGACGTCTCCAAGACAGCTTTTAGAACTCGATATGGCCACTATGAGTTTTTGGTCATGCCTTTTGGGCTGACAAACGCACCTGCGGTTTTCATGGACTTGATGAATCGAGTGTGCAAGCCTTACCTGGACAAGTTCGTTATAGTCTTCATCGACGACATCCTGATCTATTCTAAGAGTCAGGAGGAACACGAGCAGCATCTACGGCTTATCCTGGAACTCCTTCGAACAGAACAGCTTTACGCAAAGTTCTCGAAATGCGACTTCTGGCTTCGTGAAGTCCATTTCCTAGGCCACGTGGTAAACAAGGATGGGATTCACGTTGATCCATCCAAGGTAGACTCGATTAAGAACTGGCCTGCACCTCGTACACCAAAGGAAATTCGCCAATTCTTGGGATTGGCAGGTTACTACAGGAGGTTCATTAAGGATTTTTCGAAGATCGCACAGCCTCTCACCTCACTAACGCAGAAAGGCGTTGTTTATCGATGGGGAAATGCACAGGAGATAGCATTTCAGCACTTAAAGGATAGACTTTGCAGTGCACCTATCCTTTCCTTGCCAGAGGGCACAGACGACTTCGTGGTCTACTGCGACGCATCAATTCAGGGCCTTGGGTGTGTATTGATGCAACGAGATAAAGTTATAGCCTACGCCTCACGCCAACTCAAGGTTCATGAAAGAAACTACACTACACATGACTTAGAGCTGGGAGCTGTTGTTTTTGCACTTAAGTTATGGCGGCATTACCCGTACGGTACCAAGTGCGCCATCTACACCAACCACAGGAGCCTTGAGCATATCTTCAAGCAGAAGGAACTGAATATGCGACAACGACGGTGGGTCGAACTACTGAATGACTACGAGTGCTCAATCAGGTATCACCCGGGTAAGGCCAATGTTGTGGCTGACGCCCTCAGTCGAAAGGACACTGCGCCTAAGCGCGTGCGAGCTTTACAACTCACGATCCATTCTAGTCTTCCTTCCCAAATACGAGCTGCCCAGATAGAAGCACTGAAACCAGAAAACGTTAGGGCTGAAGCCCTACGCGGATCAAGGCAACGCTTAGAACAGAAGGAAGACGGTGCTTACTACGTAACGGGACGCATTTGGGTCCCACTCTATGGCAACCTACAAGAGCTTGTGATGGATGAAGCACACAAGTCTCGCTACTCGGTACATCCTGGTTCGGATAAAATGTACCACGACATCAAAACTACATATTGGTGGCCTAGCATGAAGGCCCACATAGCAACCTACGTCAGCAAGTGTTTGACTTGTGCGAGAGTCAAGTCTGAATACCAGAAACCCTCAGGACTACTCCAACAACCAGAGATACCTCAATGGAAATGGGAGGAAATTTCCATGGATTTCGTCACTGGCCTGCCTAGATCCCAGCGCAGAAACGATACTATTTGGGTGATCGTGGATCGACTCACAAAATCTGCACACTTCTTGGCTATCAAGGAGACGGATAAGTTCTCCACTCTTGCAGAGGTATACCTCAAGGAGGTTGTCTCGAGGCACGGGGTGCCCACCTCTATTATCTCGGATCGAGATGCACGATTTACTTCAGAGTTGTGGCAAGCAATGCACAAATCCTTTGGCTCACGTTTAGATATGAGCACAGCGTATCACCCTCAGACGGACGGACAGTCCGAGCGCACCATTCAAACCTTAGAAGACATGCTTCGTGCATGTGTAATCGACTTTGGCAACAGCTGGGAAAAGCATCTGCCACTTGTGGAGTTCTCGTACAATAATAGCTACCACACCAGCATTAAAGCTGCTCCGTTTGAGGCATTGTACGGACATAAATGTCGGTCACCTCTTTGTTGGGCAGAGGTGGGGGATAGTCAGATCACGGGTCCAGAACATGTGGTAGACACAACTGAACGAATTGCTCAAATACGAAAACGCATGGCGGCAGCTCGTGACCGTCAGAAAGTCTACGCCGATAAGGGCAGGAAACCACTTGAACTCCAGGTTGGGGAGCGGGTGCTACTCAAAGTCTCACCCTGGAAGGGTGTGGTTCGTTTTGGTAAACGAGGCAAACTTAACCCACAATACTTTGGACCTTTCGAAATCATTGAGAAAATAGGCAGGGTGGCCTACAGACTGAACTTACCAGCAGAACTCGGTGCAGTTCACAACGTTTTCCACGTGTCGAATCTGAAGAAGTGTCTGTCAGATGAGACCCACGTAGTTCCTCTGAAGGAACTCACTATCGACGAGCAGTTACGATTCGTCGAGGAACCAGTCGAAATCACGGACCGGGATGTTAAGGTCCTCAAGAGCACTAGAATACCCCTCGTTCGAGTTCGTTGGAACTCACGTCGTGGCCCAGAGTTCACCTGGGAACGCGAAGATCGGATGAAACAAAAGTATCCCCAACTGTTCGCAAACAGTACAACCACTACTAAGGCCGAAGCTACGGAATTTCGGGACGAAATTCCAGATCAACGGGGGGTGGATGTGACACCCCAGGAAAACCGGGAAAACCATATAACTTAACTAGCTTCCTCAGTGAGTGCTTACCAAATTTCGGGACGAAATTTCTTTCAACTTGGGGATGATGTGACAACTCGAAATTTAGAACCTTTCATTGTATCTCGATGCAACAAGCTTGTACGTTATGTGACTAGTTAACTTATTGGTTCAATGAATGATATAAGTGTATTTATGTGATTATGTGTTATGCTTGTATGTATGCGTGTGATTATGTGAACCGAGACACAAGGACCCGACTCAAGACCATGCGGTCTCGAGTGAACAGGAAACAGTTGGGCCGGTTGGGCCATGCACCTCATTTAATCCATCCGAAACCCATTAGGGTGCATCAACATTGAAGCTAGTATATAACCTTGTTGTTAGCCAACATTGCCATTTTTGGGACAACCTACACTCACTCTCACACACACTCTCCTCCACACTCTCTCTCTCTCTCTAGAAAACCTAAAACCCTAAAGATCAAACACCACCTCACTTCTCCTTCTTCTCGGATTCAACCGGAAACACAAGAGCTCTCGGATTCAAGCTTAAGATCTCCCTTGAAAACTTAACCGGTTAGTGATTTATGTTATGTGTCATATCTCGGTTGATGATGATGTGTGATATTTCGGTTGATAATGATGTGTTTCGGTTGATAGTTATATATGATGAAGTTGTTTGATAATGTGGTTGCTTGTTAAGTTTTATACTTGATGAATATATACTCCTTGAATAATCGGTGCTAGGATTGTTGTTATGTGATGATGAAATATTAGTAATCGATTCTATATGGGTTTGAATCCGAATGGGCTAGTTATGTTATGTATAAATGAGGGGGTTTGTGTTCATGAAATCGGATTAGCATATGGATGATAAATCTTATTTAAGCATGTTATTACATTGTTTGAATGTGCTAGATGTAGGAACCGATGATGTTATCAACTTGAGCTCATGCTAGTATAAACTTTATTGATGAAGCATGTTGTAAAACGAAAACCGTAAAATGAAGAACAAGTTTGAATGATCATGATGAATGACTTGAATGTATGAAGAACAACATGAATATGATATGAAGGTGTCTTGAATATTTGAAAATACTTGTTTGATCCATTTTAATAAATTGTTAGACAAGAAAACATGTTTAAGTGGATAGTACACATTGTTGCATGAAATCAAAATCTCATTGGCTAAGTACAATGTCGGAAATCAGCAAATGTCCCAGCCGAGACCTTCAGTCTCGACTCGAGATCATCCCATGACAACTCGAGACCGTAGATTGCGACACAGATTGCGAGTTGAGAACTCCTAGTCTCGACTCGAGACCATGCAACATCAACACAAAACATGGGGTAGCCCCCACGGCCGAAATGCCAGATAACTAACATGGGGTAGCCCCCACGGCTGTATAGCCAGAGTAAATGGGTAAACAAATCACGTTTTCAACTATGGGGTAACCCCCACGGCAGGATGCCAGATAAAGGAAACTGTTTTCGAAACAACTTAAAATGAACACCCAACCGTGAACTCACTCAACTTGTTGTTGACTCGTTACTACATGCTTTGCAGGTCTTTAGGTGCTTAGCTGGAGCTTGCATGGAGGAGGGTCGTTGTGGGACATGGACAGCTGCGTGCCATGTTAAACCTTGAAACAATTAAACTTATGTTTTGATTTTAAACGTTATGCTTCCGCTTGAAATTTAAACTATGTTTTGTTGAACACCAATTGTATTGGTTGAAATTTTATAATAACTTGTTTGCTTGTTCAATATGATTGGTGGCTGGATCCTGGTCAGTCACGCCTCCAAGCGGTGGTATTCCGCAGGTGGATTTTGGGGGTGTGACACGTTTAAGCACCGTTAACCCTATTTCAAAGCTCTAAAATGAAGTTAAAGTATAGGGAACTTAAAATGTATTAAAAAATATCTCGGGTGTCGGTTCGTTTAGCCGTACGGTTACGTTGTTCGGTTAATTACGACGGAATGCGCATAAGCGCGAAAAATGATCCAAATGGCGTGACGAATGGATTTTTCTTAGGCCAAACACTAAAATAAAATATTTTAGTGCTTACATAAATTTTTGGATGTCCGGATGTATTCAGAACGTAAGTTATGCGCGAAAATGCAAACTTGTGCACTTTTTGACGCTTTTAGTCCCTGAATGACCCCAAAAGTTTATTTTAGCATACCGAACCCCTCAAAGCCTATTTCTAAGCTATGTAAAGGATATTTATGGTATGTTTAACTTATGGTCATGTTCCGGAATGTTCGTTACAGTTCAAATTGGCATACTTTCGCAGTTTGTCAAGTTTAGTCCCTGTAAGCGAATTAACTTGTTTTTTTGCCATACCAAAGCCTTCAAAACTTATTTCTAAGTTATGTAAGGGTTATTTAAGGTGTGTTAAGTATATGTTGATGTTCCGGAGTATTTGTCGCATTAAACTGGCTACGTTTACGCACCAGTTTGCGTATAACTCTCTAGAAAGTGATATAGAGTTTGAAATTGAATAAAAGTCAAAACATGAAAAATGTAAAACATAACCAAACAAACATTGGGATCAAATGACATTGTTTTATTGATAATGGTACTGTTCATAATGATTACAAGCACAGATGTTACAGTGTAAGTCACATCGATGTTATTGGGTAATTAGTCAACCATGTTTCTTGCTTTTTCCACCTTTTCGCCATCATAGAATGTATAATTATCCTCCAACGGTGGTGGAACCTGATGGTATTCTGACCCAATTCTCTTTTTGTTCTTTTCAGACTCTTTATCATCCGGTGTGATGTTGAAAATACGTTCAAGAATATATGACGAAGCATGATAACTTTGAAGTTTGTTAACTAATTTTTCTTTTTCAGCTAGTTCTTGTTTAAGTTTAGCTGTTTCATCAATATAGTTATTTAACCTTGTTGTTTTCCAGCAAATCTGGCTTCAAGAAAACTATTTGATTTCTGACATGCAGACAATCTATTATCCAGACTTGTGACCTTACTTTACAAAATTTCATATGCTTCTTTAACCGTATGATATGACAACTTCATTACATCATATTCTTTTTGCAAATTTTTAATAGTTTTATCTTTTGGAACACATTCATTGCAAACTTCTGAACACTTTTCTTTCAAAATTTTGTTTTCTTTTTCAAAATCATCACATTTTTGTTTCAGCTTTTCATTTTCTTGTTTCAAAAACTTTTCGTTTTCAATCATTTCATTACATTTATCTTTGAAAATATTTTCAATTTTAATAAATTCTATATCTCTGGATCTTAGACTGTTATCCTTTTCAGTACAAGCTCTGCACGTTTCCATGCATTTCTTGCATTGTTCATCAGTTTTATGCACAGATTGATCTAACATTTCAGAAGATTTAGACTGAATTCTTACCTTAGTATTAGGCACCTTGGCTTTTTTTGCCTTCTGTTTCTGATCTTCTTTCTCTGGCTGTTTTTCTGCAACAGCATCCTCTGATTTCTCTTCACCAGTTATCTCTTTCTTCACATCCTTCACTAACTTCTCACTCTCAACTACAATCTCTTCAACCATCTACTTCTTCTTTTTCTCCAAGCTCGCATACATAACTTTGTAGATTTCTTCTTCAACTTTTTCTCTGTAATTTCGAATTTATCTAAGCCCTTGACACCAAACATCCACAGTTGGAATTACAGCTACTAAGGCTTCAAAATCAACCTCATCTGGATCAACTGTCGGATTACCTTTTGGATCAACATAACATTCATAATCAGAATCCCATCTTCTTGCCCATCTTGCTTCTTTGTTGGCATCATACATATGTTCCAAATAACCTCGTGCTTCTTTTTCTTCTCGACTCTTAGTAATCAACACCCTTTTCTTCATGATTGACATCTTTAAATCACGTTTTAATTTTTGTTCCTTGTATATTTCACCTGCAAAGATTTACCAAACAATTAATTAGATTTTGAAAATTTAAACAATAATAAATGTTTGTCAATTTGTTTCGTTGTATCAAATCTGTTTTCCAAATAACTCGAATGAACTATGTTGAGGGTTTTGTATCGAACGGAAAAATATACTCCACACTTAGCTAATGTTCGAATGTACTTGTTTTAATCTGATGAACCTTTACAATTATAACTCTCCAAATGACCTTTAATTTTGTTTCAATTAGGCTTGATCTTTTCTGAATCTTCGGATGGACTTCAATCTAATAGTTCGAATGGAGTGATAATAACGAATGTTCTGATTGGACCAACAAAGTTATCCAATAAACTTCTCACACTCGTCATAATGCACATGATCTGATTGAATCAAACTTTTGAATCAAGAATCTCAAAATGATTATTAGGCCGATTGAAAACTTGTTTCTTATTGGACCAAATTTTTCAGCACATGGGCCTTTAAATACTTCTAAATGTATCCTGTTTGTACATCATACGGATGAACTTCACTTGAGAATTTGACCCGGATGGAGTATATTGTACCGATGAACAACAATGATAACCCAAAATCAATGTGAGCTTCGGATGAACTTCACTCGGATGAACAAAAGAACCTGAATGGACTAATTGGGCTCCGGATGAAGTATATGAGCGGATGGACTTCCTTTTGTAATTCTTCGGATGGACTTTACACTCAAATATTCCGGATGGATAATGTTTCAACTATTTTCAAATGGACTTTAATGTTTCATTGGACCTAAATTTCATCTAATAGGCTTTCACTAATTCAAATGATTTTGCATGTGAACTCTGACAAAATTTGAAGATATCGAGCATATGATCACATTGACAATAAGTGCCTTAGTTTCTATATTGGACCACTTTAACACAAACAGATCTTATAAAAGAGCCGCCAAAAACCAATCTTAATTTCTCATAACAAGTTGGGCCGACAACTTTATTTAATGTTTGAAATTGATTGGCTACTGAATTAATGGGTATGACCACATAAAGATGTTATTGGGCCGCATATATCACTATCTTTTTAACCTTTTCACGTGATGACTTGACAGAATCAAAACCTTATTGGACCGTTCACATTAATCGCATGAAACAACTTTTCACCCTTTGTCACGTGATGTCAAATTCAGTTTGTATTTTATCGAGCAGTGAATTCAGTCTAAGACTAGACAACCCTTTTTGTTAATTGGACCACTACACCTTTTCATTAATTGAAATTGATTGTTATCTGAATATGCTTTATTGGGCCACACAAAATGATGTTGAAAATAATTGGACCGTCCGGATGGTTATTTAGTGAATGATCAAGAAGGTCTTCCGGATGGACTTACTTTACTCCATCTGAGCGGATGGGGTGTGTATATAATATGAATGAACTTTTTTAATCTCTGAATGGAGTCAAAACCTTCCGGATGGACAATTATTAGGTACGAATGGACAACTTCTTAGCTAAATTCAGTCCGAATGGACTTACTTTGGTCCGGATGGACACTAATCCCGTCCGGATGGACAATGAAGGTCCGGATGGGCTAAAACATGCCCATCCGTCCGGATGGACACCCATATGAACATGAACAGCAGCGAAAAACCATTTTTTTCGGACTGAAAATCTTCGATATGAACCCTTAAAACTTTGAATTTTGTTATGAAACTTTGTAGAATTATAAAATCATGTTTGCGCATCACATATAAAAAATTCAACCATTTTTAACCGTAAAATCGTTGTTAATTTTGAGCTTTTGGTTCAAAAAGTGTGAAAAAGAGAAGATGTAGAAGAATGATGAATCTGATGTACAATTCAACTCCGAATCTGATGAAACCAAGTAGATGCTTGTAGATTTGATCCGTGAAATCGATCTCCCGCTCTGATACCACTTGTAGGATCGGATTTGACTCCCGAACGATTGCAAACGACACGTACAACGTGCAGAATCCGTGTACGTGTGTGGACCGAATACAAGAACTAATTAATCGATGATTCTATTTATAGTATGACAAAGTTTTACACCTTGAATCACCACCTTTTGCTACTTTCTCTCTCTAGAATCCAAGAGCTCTCCTAAGTAACAAAATGAGCAAAAGTTCTAAAATGAAACAATACATGGGCTATTTATAGGGAAGGCCTAATGAAGGTTCCTTTAGTTCACTTGCTCCATCCGTCTGGATGGGCTCCTATCCATCCGTCCGGATGGACTTCCCCTTTAATCTTCATTCTTGAAACGTGTCTTGTTCCATTTCTGCTACGATGTACGATTCACGGAGGTGATAGACATAAATGCACTCACAGTTGTGGCTAAGAATTGTATCTTGAATGTGTTAGATTGTAAGATGTAGGTAAAAGTTGGATAGAACACTATGTACGCACATATTGGAATTTAATATATATGAAATGAATAGGACTTGTAAATATGTGTACGTGGCTTATAATACGTACGAGTATTAACGGTACTAATCATGTTACTTTTGAGAATGGAATGAAGGTGCAGGGAAGTTATTGTTGGCCCTTGAAGTTTCGTTGCCGGGGTGCACGGATTGAATTCAGAAGGATAATCAAATGGATTTTTACACGTTGGAAGAATGCGTCATGTCCTTTAAATTATATATATTTTAGATTATGTATGTTGTCACCGTTTACTAATGATGTGGATGTGTACGGTGACTGTAAGTTACATGGATCATCTTCATCATGAGGTGTAAGCGGTTGAAGATTGAGCCCAAACGTGGATTGTACGGGAGTATGGTCGCTTAGTTGTAAATGTATGTAACACTTGGTGTATTTAATAAGAAGTAAGGATGTAATTCATGTAAAAAAGTCATATTAAATGGTTTTCAAACATCTTAGAATGTATATAAAGAAAGAAATTTTATGGTTCATATTTCTCTACACCACTCCACCAATTCATCCATGCTATCGAATTTCTAACGAAACAATTATATGTGAGAATTAATGATTCACTCTATTAAATAAGATGTTATGCATATTTTTTGTTATATACGGGTCGTATAACGTTATACGGGTCGTATACAATGTTTATTATTTCTTTATTCGCTCGTATACTCAATGTACGAGCATTGTTTATGTCCTGTGTACGGGCCTTATAACTTTATACGGCCCGTATACAAGTAACAATTTTTTATTAGTATATGTGGAATTGACGAAATCGCAGTCGGTATGTGTTCCGAGATTATAGGTCGATACATCCATTTCAACAGGTCGTTTATTTTGAACTGGTTGTTTGTTTGACATCAAACGTATAAACAGTAATATTAAACGTACGGAAAATAAACGTATAAATAAATGTTATACCTGATCGGTTTCAAACTCACTAGGTTCCCGACCATCGTTTGGACCCTCGGACGGTCCACCACTACCAGGAGGAGATTGAAAACTACCGGGCAGCGGTCCATCACTACCAGGAGGGGGTTGAACACTAACGGGCGACGGTGGATAATAACCAGCATAATTACCCTGAAAGGCATCCAAACCCCAAGGATCCTGACTTACATCAAACGCAAGATTGAGATCGAATGGAACATTTAGATCAAACAAACCCGGATTGTTATTTTGATTGTTTTCGCAACTCCTCTAATTCGACTCGCTAGCCGAGTCACTACCGAAAAAGTTACTGTCACCCAAAACGACATTGATAGCGTAATATAATTTGAATACAGAGAAATTTAGAAGAAACGAATAGAAGTTGAATGAAAATGAATAAGATTAGTGTCGTTTATATAGACGTTTTTACAGAATATTACATCGTTTCAAATGACTAACACGCGAATCAAGGAATCTAATGTCGAATTAAATAACTCTCACGAATATCAAGGAATCTAACGTCTAATCGCATAGCTCGCACGAGAATCAAGGAATACAACATAAATCGAAGAATCTTACGTCTAGTCGCACGCGTATCGAGGAATAATACATCGAGTCAAACAGTTAAAATTAACAAAAATACAAAATTTCGAATTATACGGGCCATATAACCATATACGGCCTGTAGAAAGGTATCTGATGTGTGCTAAACAGACTATTAAAATTAACTACTTTAGACTCTCTACGCTAGACACTAAAAAGCTTTAAATCTAGACTCGAACCAAACCACACAATCGGCAAGTGTACCGATCACTGTAGTATGACCTAAGGAAGTCCGGATATCGAACCACGAGACTCTATTAATCAAGTTAACTAGACTCTAACAGACGCTGACAGACACGACTCAAACTGTTTAATTATTTTTTTTTGGGGGGGGGGTTACTGAAAATTTAAGGAAATCTATTAAATTAATTATTAAACTAAAACTAAGCTAATACGAAATAAGGCGAAGACTTTTCTTATATGATGACGAGAACCACCTAGACTAGAATCCTGGATTGATTTGAAGAATTTACCAATTAAGTTAACCGCATGTTTTATGGAACCGGGATCTTGTGATACTAAACCTATTAAGACACCAACTAAGCCCCTCAACCCTTCTCGAGGTGAAACTTATGGCACTACCTAGGCCGTTAATCCTACCGGTTATTAGACTTCCTTTCGGTTATCTAATTATTGTGCAAGTACCCTAATATTGACCTACTCTTTTCCAATTATAGATCTAGGGTAGTTTGGTTTTGTTAACTTGACTTGATAGACTAATAAACCGACGGGGCAACTAAGGCACGACTTTTTCCAAAGACTGTCTAAAGCAATTCGCCGGGTAAGACCTACCAATAGCCCCGCACCTTCCAGCTATAAGGACTAGTAGAATACTAAAATCTAGCAAATTACTAACTATTACTTCTAGTGTTTATTGGCCAATTCTCCCTAAAGGTCAAAGATCTAGCATGAACCTATTTTGTAGCAGACAACCACCTAGATTCATACGAAGCAATTGATAATAATTAACCAAATCAAAGTACGCATACACACCAAATCAATAAACAAAACTTTTTACAGTACACAATTAATCCATAAAAGACATGCAATTAATGAAAAAGGTTCAAACTTTATTCCAATCCATTCATCGTAGTCTAGGCGGTTACAAAGATTTAGCCAATAATCATTGTTTCAAACATCATAATAATCATGAACATAACAGAATTCATCATGAAACAAGTTGGAATTAAACGAAACAAGAAAAAGACGGGAAGATTAAACCCGAATGCTTTACTCCAAATGCTCCCGAACTCGTACCCGATGATTCCCGTGATCAAAAACCTTCAAAAATAGCTCAAAGTATGCTCTCCAATTCGCCCTAGGGTTCCTTAGTTTGTAACTAGGGTTTTTTTCGAGTTTATGATGTATTTATATGATTTTTCCAACCAACCGTTTAATTATTTCGAAGAAAACTGCCAGATATGGCCTCTGGCGGGGCGCGGCCCACATAAGGAGTGGGCGGCTGGGCGCCACCTTTGTCACACCCTTTCTTTTGCGGAAGCGTATGATGTGTGACTGGTTTAATATCATTGCATTCAATCGTAATAAACAACTACATGATCAAAACGATGTTCATCCATTCATAAAATTTGAGTATTACAAACACTTGTTATTTAAGTTTTAAAACACAACCTCCGTCTAGGTTACAAATCAACAAAAGTGGATGACATCTAAACTTGGAGTTTACTTCTAGTTACGACACTTGCGCCCAAGATCCATCCTGTTACCTGAAATACATGTAATTTTGGAAAACATCAACATAAAGTTGAGCGAGTTCATGTGTTTTGCATACCTTGTATGAAAACATAGTATGTATCTTGTATAAATAAAGTATTCTTATGAAATAAAGTATTCTTGTGTAAATCAAGTTTTCTTGTGTACACCACGTACTAAATGAATGTTTGTACAAGGACATTAAGGCATGTGAGGACATGGGGAGTACTTGTTATGACTCCTTGTATGTGTCGATTACCCTCGACTGCGTCGATTTCCCTCGACTGTGTCGATTAACCTCGACTGGGAGTCCGAAGCACTTCTAGGTACTAGTTTTGACCATGAGTGGGGTTCGGCCATACCCGTTAGAACTAACCCTCGTCCCTAATTAATGAATGTTTTTAATGGCTTGGTACTAGTTTTCACCAAGACTTTATGGCATTTTTAGTATTAAGTCTATGCTCACATGAACTAGTATTTCATAGGCATTTCATACCGTTTAAGTATTTGTACATGTATTTCACCCCCGAGAGTTATAAAACCAAAAACAGTTAAAGAAAAGGGGGAGCATGAACTCACAACTTTGCGTTCCTGCGTCGTAAACTTCACCGGATTTGCTTATCTAGCGTCGTGACCTAAACGTGTTTATTAACGTTAGTCACTAGACTTGTTTCGCACAAGTACAAGTCACTGTCTTTTGTGTATGTGTTCTTGTGTTAAAAATAATTTATATTTTTAACTATGTGTCTTACTTATATTATTTCTCAAAAATAAATATAAGTATCTTGTATTTGTCTAAGTACGTTGTATGTGTATTTTTGTATCTTCACTCCTTAGGAGTATTTAGTGTATTTTCAAGTCCTAATACACTATCAAGTATAATACATACTATATACACTTAGCACAAAATTTGGTGATCAATAAATATTTATATTTTTCTCAAAAATATACATACTTAGTATCAATTTTATTCTTGAAGAATTCATCATTTTTTTAACACAAAAATTAGGGAAACCTTGGTAAATGTTTTTAGACACATTTTTAGGGAATAAGTTTCTCAAAACTTATATTTTTCTAAGTGTCAAATTTTATAAAAATTTTGGCAGAGTTTCCCCTATAAATGGAGGTTTCCCATGTTTTCAAAACATGTGTTTATTTTCATTTAAAACATCATCAACAATCAACAACATACCATCTTTATTTACCCAAACTAGTAAAAAACAAGCATAAACTATAAACTTATGAACTTGAAAGTTTATAAAAGTATGTAGTAACTTACTAGCATACTTTGTAAGTCTTGTTACCTTTAAAAATATGATTAGTTCCTTAAAGACTTCATTTTTAACGAGTTTGAATATTCACAACTTCTAGTCATATTTTCTAAAAATATTTCTTTGTGAACTTTTCTTATTACACAAGTGTTTCTACACTTGTTTATTCACCAAAAAAGGTGATTAGTTTATGTAAGATCCAAGTTTTAGTGAAACTCATATTTTTAACAAGGTTCTTTTGAAAAACCACTCATGGATCTTTAGATCTTCAAGATTATAGCTTACTTTGATCTTTATTTTTTTAAGTAAACACCCATTTATTCAAGTTCATAGTTTATGTGTGGATGATTCCATCATCCACAACATTCTTACTTTCTCATCTTGCTAGTTCATGTTTTTAATCATGATCTAGCAAGTCCATGTGATGATTCATATCATTTTTACTAGCAAGCAATACACAACAAGCATAACAACACAAGTATATCATGATTTCTTAACTACTTCATCACAAAGTTAGTTTATGTCCAAGACTTTGTTTATGTTTTTAGTGTTTCTTGAGATTTCATCATTCTTATAACTATTAGCCATCAAAAACATGAAGAGAATGAAGATCTAAGAGACTTACCACTAGCACAAGGCTAGGGGAGTTCAAGAGTATAAAAGTGGTGGATAAAAGAAAATGAGAGAGGTCCTTGAGCTTCCGAACACACCAAGCTTGTTTGTATGATCTCTAACACCCTTGTATGTGTGTAGATTGCTTAGAAAGAAACTTGAAGGTGGTGATGGTGGTGTGGGGGGTCTCGGCCGAACAAGAGAAGAGAAGGGAGGAGTGTGTTGTTGTTGAGAGTTGGATGATGATAATGTGTGATGATCTATTGGTTAAATAAGTAAGCACCCAACACCCTTTTATCCATTAGGTCTAATGCCCCCCCATAAGTACATACAAATCCAATATTTAAGTCAAGGAAATCAAATGTGTTGAGTCCCCATGTAACCGTCCCCAAGGGGGAGGGGGGTGTCTTGTTGGATTTCAATTGTTTAGTTACAAGTTCTAGTTAGAATTCAAGTGTTAAATTAGCGTCTTATGTGTGTTATTAAATATATAGTGTGTTAGGGTGTTCGGGGACCCTAACTGGCTTAGAAAGATAAAAATAATGTTCTTGGCAATTTTTTTTTGTGTTCCGGGTAATATCCGGTTGTTCGGTTTGACACTGTTCCGTTAAAGTGCTTAATTAATCCGTAAAGTGTCTTTTATATAACTTTTTGTGACACTTTCAATTCCCGACACTTAGGGAAATATTCTGGATGATAAATCATAATTTCTGCATAATATTTCAGTGTCAACATGCTGATTATAGCTGAATTTAATAAAGACATGCACTTAAAGTGCGTTCCGGGTGCTTTTTATTGCTTATTTTAGCTTCCGGAATGTCTATATGTTAACCCTTGTGTGTACTCTTGGGTTTTAAATGTATTCTTGTCGTTGTACCTACACATAGGCCCTAATTCTTTTGTCTGACTGCTTTCTGCAGTTCTGTTGACATACGGTGTCTTACCGGTGAGTTTACTAGTATTTCTGACGCAGCGCTATCATAAAGTAATTCTTGTAGTATAAAACGTGCATTAATTCACTTGTATAGAAATCAGAAATTTATTTGTCTTGTAAATTGGATCATGTACGTTCATTAAAGCACATATCACTGTTCATTTAGTGTACGGAATGTACGGAAAAGTGACGGTTGTCACAGTCTCCCCCCGTTAAAAGAATTTCGTCCTGAAATTCAGGCGATGCCATCGGTCACAGGGGAGTTGTGAAACAAATATGGTCACTTAGATTTATGATTGTCTTTATGTTCCCATGTAATCTCTGGGTCATGTTATGAATTCTATCGTACTTAAGTATGTCTTTTCTGTATCTTGTGGACTCTTGGTCCGTAACCTTAACAGGTTCTATAGTAATTCTTGTCATTTGTCATTGACGTGAATCTTATTTGTGGGAACAATGACTGTTCCTTGAGTCAGACTCCTCTAGACACATGGAATGTGTCGCGATCTCTACTGATCTTTTTCTGGAAGTTTCATCTTGTGGACAATGGTTCTGATCCCTACACCGGGGATTCAACCTTTTCGTTTTTCAAATCACACTACGCCTTCTCTAGGCGAGGCTCTCATTCAAGCCATACTTCTTGTTTCAAGTCCCTACGATTTCCGCCGCTCATTGGTGCAATCTTTCTGTATTCTGCGGGCTGCCTTGATATGTGCACATATCTAAACGGTTTGCCTCTGGTTTTCTTGAACCCACTCGGGCCAGTAGACTGTTTGTTCCCGGTTTCTGATCATGCGGCGGGGATCGACCTATTATGTTTCATCTAAAGCTTCACTCGAAGCGGTTTAAACGGCGGTGTGATAAATACTGTTGTAGGAAAACTCTACTAAGGGCAAGTGAGTGTTCCAACTTTTTATCAAAGTTTATCACACAAGCACGTATTGTTTTCATATAGTCTGCATCGTTCAGTAGCTTAGTCCATCTATGTTAATATTTGAGTTCTTACGATCAACGGTATGCCGCAACCCTTGTGAGCAGTAAAGATCGTGCAGTGTTTTCCTTTAGGTAATGAAGTCAAATTTGCGGCGCGCAATTACTGTATCTAGCTCATGGTTTCTTCTTATGATTCCTTAATCAATGCGCCGCGTATGCAATGTTGCGGTCTCGTTGCATCGACGTACAATCGAGACTTTGTCGAGAAGCGTCACATAATTGCAACTCTAGCTCCTTAGATCTTGGTTGCAGGGTTGGCATGAATCTCGTTCTTATCCACCACGTATCTTAAAGTTCTGAATTCGAAATCCGCTTTTCGTCATCATAGCATATAACTGTTCTTTTCTCTAAGAGTTGCAAGGTAAATTGCAGCTGTTGCTCACGACCTCCCTTGGTCGTTGGCCATATAAGAATGTAGTCACTAAATGTAATCATGATCTATCCAGGTATAGCTTACACGTTCGATTCATGAGGTCCATGAATATTGTCGATGCATGTGTTAAGCCAAATGGTACGACAATGAATTCGCAATGCTCGAAGCGAGTCCTAAAGGTCGTTTTAGGGATATTTCCTTCTTGTATTCACAGTGGAGGACATCTTATCCTCAAGTTGGTCTTTGAGTCGATTTTTCTGTTCACGTTATCAGTCCTTGGCAAATGATACCAATCCTTGGTATCCAGTTCTCTGGATTATATGTAAAATGGAACTGTCAACTTTCTCCTCGGGTCCTTACTAAGGATGTCATGTCCTTAATTCCTTCTGTCTAGCAGCTCTAGCAGTTGTATCGGAAGCTCATGCTCCACGGACGAAGTTAGTCGGTAAGGCGTCATTCGGTACTGGTGTCGCTCCTGGCACGAGATTTATCCTAGACTCCTCTTGATGCTGTGGAGGAGCCTTCGTGGCAATTCTTTAGAAAGGCTTCTGGAATTTCTTCCATACGGGGATGTTTTCAGGCTTTGTACTTGGATTTCCAATCCATGCTGACTATCATATTATGACTTCTCAAGTTAATGGTAACAGGAGGTTCCGACCTTCTGAGTCCCTAAATACAATCCTTAATTGCTTCGTCTGCTTAGACTAGCCTTCGATATGCCCATTTCTAAAGAATACGGGACGTCTATTTTACTCGAAGCTAGGTCAAGCAGTTTCTTATGTTCTAAGCATGCAAGGTTAAAGTTGATGCCAGTATTAATTAAAAGTAAATGTATTAGGTTGGTTAATAGGGAACGTACCCGTAACCGCATCTGGATCCTGGCGTGCTTCACGAGTTTCGATCGTGAAAACCCTTCCTTGCTTGTTTCTTCCCAGGGCAGTCTTTCCAAAAGTGCCCTGCTTCACCACATCTGTAGCAACCTGGTATTCTCTTGTTTCTTCCATCTGGGTCCTTCGCCCAACAGGCGTCCTTGCTGTGCCCTTCTTTTCCACACTTCCCGCACTTAGGCCTCAGGCATTGACCTTCATGGTGAAAATTGCATTCCCCGCACCTCGGCTTAGTCCCCGAGTAAATTTTACCACCGGCCTTATTAGCGGCTCCATCAGTTTTTCTGCCATGCGGCGGATTCACTTTCTTTCTTTTGTTTGCTTTAGAGCTTCCATAGCTGAGTTGTGTGCCCACCTTTAGGTTCGAAGACTTCCTTTTCTTATTGCCTGATGACTCCACATGAGTATCTTTCTTGTTATTCTCAGGTTCTGAAAATTTTCCCGCACGTAGAGCTTCTTCAGTAAGCGTAACGCTAAATCGATAGCCTCTGCGATAGTTGGAGGCCTTGAGGTAGTAACCAAGCTCCTGATCTGAGGTGCAAGTCCCCAAATGAATCGTTCAATCCTTTTGAATTCCGGTTTGACTAAGTAGGGGACGACCCTAGACAAGTCGTGAAATCGCTGGACGTATTCTGGAATCTTTGGTCCGTCCATTTTCAAGTTCCAGAACTCCACCTCGAGCTTCTGGATTTCAGCCCTAGAACAGTATTTCTTTTCCATCATTTCCTTGAGCTCATCCCAGCTCAGTGCATAAGCAGCATCTGCACCAAGGGTCTGAACCTGAAGGTTCCACCAGGAGAGTGCGCCATCCATAAACAACCCTGAGATATAGGTAACACTCTGTTGGGGCGAACAGTCACTCATTCTTAGAATGGAGTCAGTCTTTTCTGCCCAACGAACGAATGCAACGACACCTCCTGTGGCATCAAAATTCAATGGCTTGCAGTCCAGGAATTGTTTATAGGTGCAGACAGTTGGAGGGTTATTTTCGGTAGTGCCACCGCTGTGTTAAGAGCGGAGGGATTCATGTCGTGCAATCTGTCACACCCCCAAAATCCACACGCGGAGTACCACCGCTTGGAGGCGTGACTGACCAGGATCAAGCCACCAATCATATTGAACAACGTAAATAGTAAGTGTAAATCAACCAAACAATATGAAAGGTGTTCCAAAAACCAAAGTATAGTATCAATGTTTAGCGGAAGCATAAAAGTAAACCCAATCATAAGTATAAGTACAAAATGTCATAATGTTTAACAAACATTCACGATCCATGTCCACAACGACCGCGCCTCCCGTGCAAACTCCATAAGTACCTAAGGTCCTGCAGGGCATGCAGCAGAGAGTCAACAACTAGTTGAGCGAGTTCACAGTTAATAGTTCAGTAATTGTAATAGTATAGTAAGCCTTGTGTTCGTTCTTTAAGTCATGTATCGTATTAGTTCGTATCGCGGCCCTCTAGGCATGTATGCGAAGATTAGGGAAAGTTTCCCGAGTATTCTAGACTAGGTATATTTGTATCGCGGCCACCCGGCATGTGTACGAAGTTTAGTGTATAGTTCGCGGCCTTCCTAGGCATGTGTGCGAAGATTAGTCATATTATCGCGGCCAACCCTGGCATGTGTGCGAAGATCAGTCATATTATCGCGGCCAACCCTGGCATGTGTGCGAAGATCAGTCATATTATCGCGGCCAACCCCGGCGTTTGTGCGAAGATCAGTTCTATTAGTATCACTAGTCTAGTCGTATCTTATCAATAATCCTTCCTCACCCGAGGACCATATAACTAAGTTCCATAAGCTAGGTAAGTACAAGTAAATAATCCAAACCCATTCCCACCCTGGGAACCCCATGCCTTGGCTGTGTGAACTCACCTTGGTTTGCTCGGTATGCTAAAGGAATACACGCTCACAGTTAATCAATCACGACCTATAGTACGCACGTGTATGTATATAATCAGTTTTCGTTCGTATCAACTTGCATGCAAATCTGATATCACATAGTACTTGGGAGCTAATATCATGTATTAATCATGTATCACGTATCAGTTAATCCAATCCACACAATTCATGCTACACATAAACATCTTTCTCATTTTTGTCTAACATAGTTAACTCTTAACAAATATGATAAGCTTAACCGAGTTAACGGAACTAACATGCCTAACTGAGTTAGCACACTTAGCATACTTAACATAACACAGTTAACTAACTAACAGAGTTAACAAAATCATGAAAGTTATATACTTAACTAAGTTAACCACTTAACAGAGTTAACAGATTCAACTTAAACAAGTTACTGTATCATAACTTTAAACAATATCACAACAGACAAGACATGTGCAAGATGAAAACACTTTTGGGCCGAAATCCAAGACTGGGCCGAAATCACTAAGGCCAACTAAATCCCAAAGGTGATTTCGCTAAGGTGGGGATTTCGTTGGGGTGGTTCATTATCAACAACAGTTTCACAAGAAACCCTAATGATGTACAGTTACCTTGTCTCCATCATACAGACATTCAATCATCAAGTCATCATGTGAGATTCCCTAGTACATGCATATTAACTCACATAACAATCGAAACAAACTATTACATGAATACATAAGTCAATTCTGAATAGTCATCATCATGGCATGACACGTATATAACCCACCTTTCGGTTCCAGATTCATATTCAATCCAAGTCACAGGACATCATCTAATAATCATGGCAGCATGTCGATACTATATATATATATGTGTGTTCTTTTATAGTGGCCGACAAGGCTTGTGTGCATGATGATTTTTCACATTTTCCTATAATCCTTCAGTAGGTCACATGCTAGCAATAAATAATATTCAGTAGATCACATATCTATCTTACAGGATACATCATTCAATCATAGCATGTTTCGCATATAATTATATAATTGATCCAATCATGTATTTTCGAACTCATCATCAAGAACATCTAATTAGACTAAAGTTATCTCAAATGTGGAAAACACTAACCGAAGATCAACCAAGCGAGATTTGGCTTCGAGGGGAGGGCTGTCGTCGGGTGTGGAAGGATATCGAGAGAGAGCGATGTGATTAGGGTTTGCTTATGATTTTTCCGTATCCAGTCGAGTAATAGTTATACATAACTAAAACAACTCACTGGGCCAAGGCCCACCTTTGATTTCGTTGATCAGGTGGTGGTCGAAAACACAATGAAGTGTTTTCGGCCACATGGTGTTTTCATATGGTATGGTTTTCGGCTAGGATTTGTTATGTGAGATCCCAAGTTTTAAAATAAATAAACAATTCAATTATATATAATATGCACACTTATAATTCATATCACAATCATACACTTATATTGCACTTCAATAATTTTTAAACACGTTTAGCAAAAGAATACGAAGTTAAACCAGATGGAGACCTTGAAACTCGAGTTGTCACATTATCCCCAACTTGAAAGAAATTTCGTCCCGAAATTTAGCATGTGGTTACTGAGGAAGCTAATTGTGTGACGTTGTTTACCTGTTTCGTATCGCGGCTCCCCGAGCAGGTTTGCGAAGATTACTGGTTTTCCTGGGGTGTCACATCATCCCCTCGTTGATTTGGAATTTCGTCCCGAAATTCTGTAGTAGCTTCAGCCTCAGTAGTGGTTGCACGGTTTCCGAATAACTGGGGATACTTGAGTTTCATTTGATCTTCTCGTTCCCAGGTGAACTCTGGGCCACGACGGGAGTTCCAACGAACTCGAACAAGAGGTATTCTAGTGTTCTTGAGGACCTTAACATCCCGGTCCATGATTTCAACAGGTTCCTCGACGAAATGCAACTGTTCGTCGATGGTGAGCTCCTTCAAAGGAACTATGAGGGTCTCATCTGACAGACACTTCTTCAGATTCGACACGTGAAAGACGTTGTGAACTGCACTGAGTTCAGCTGGTAAGTTCAATCTGTAGGCCACCCTGCCTATCTTCTCAATAATTTCAAATGGTCCAACGTATCGTGGGTTGAGCTTGCCTCGTTTGCCAAAACGAACCACACCCTTCCAGGGTGAAACTTTGAGTAGCACTCGATCCCCAACCTGGAACTCGAGTAGTTTCCTGTCTTTATCTGCGTATGCTTTCTAACGGTCACGAGCTGCCGCCATGCGTTGCCGTATTTGAGCAATCTTTTCAGTAGTATCAACTACCATTTCTGGACCTGTGATCTGACTGTCACCCACCTCTGCCCAACAAAGAGGTGATCGGCATTTACGCCCGTACAATGCCTCAAATGGAGCAGCTTTAATGCTGGTGTGGTAGCTGTTATTGTACGAAAATTCCACAAGTGGCAGATGTTTTTCCCAGCCATTGCCAAAATCAATTACGCACGCCCGAAGCATGTCTTCTAGAGTTTGAATAGTGCGCTCAGACTGCCCATCTGTCTGAGGATGATAAGCTGTGCTCATGTCTAAACGAGAGCCAAAAGATTTGTGCATTGCTTGCCACAGTTCTGAAGTAAAACGTGCATCACGATCAGAGATAATAGAGGTGGGCACCCCGTGCCTCGAAACCACTTCCCTCAAGTAAACGTCTGCTAAAGTAGAGAACTTGTCTGTTTCCTTGATAGCCAAGAAGTGTGCAGACTTTGTGAGTCGATCCACGATCACCCAAATAGTGTCATTTCTGCGCTGAGATCTAGGTAGGCCAGTAACAAAATCCATGGAAATTTGTTCCCATTTCCATTGTGGTATCTCAGGTTGTTGAAGTGGGCCTGATGGTTTCTGATATTCCGCTTTAACTCTCGCACAAGTCAAGCACTTGCTAACGTAAGTGGCTATGTGAGCTTTCATGCTAGGCCACCAATATGTAGTTCTGAGGTCGTGGTACATCTTATCCGAACCAGGATGTACCGAGTAGCGAGACTTATGAGCTTCATCCATTACAAGCTCGCGTAAGTTACCATAGAGTGGGACCCAAATGCGTCCCGTTACGTAGTAGGCGTCGTCTGCCTTTTGTTCTAATCGTTGTCTTGAGCCGCGTAGGGCTTCAGCCCTGACGTTTTCTGGTTTCAATGCTTCTACTTGAGCATCTCGTATCTGTGAAGGAAGACTAGACTGAATAGTGAGTTGCAACGCTCGTACACGCCTAGGTGCAGTATCCTTTCGACTGAGGGCGTCGGCCACCACATTGGCTTTGCCCGGATGGTACTTTATAGCACATTCGTAATCGTTCAGTAATTCGACCCATCGTCGTTGTCGCATGTTCAATTCTTTCTGCTTGAAGATATGCTCAAGACTCCTGTGATCTGTGTAGATGGTGCACTTAGTGCCGTACAGGTAATGTCGCCATATCTTGAGCGCAAAAACCACAGCTCCCAGCTCTAAATCGTGCGTAGTGTAATTTCGTTCGTGAATCTTAAGTTGACGCGATGCGTAAGCAATAACTTTATCCCGTTGCATCAGCACACATCCAAGACCTTGGATAGACGCGTCGTAGTAGACTACAAAATCGTCCATGCCTTCAGGCAATGAGAGGATAGGTGCGCTACAAAGTCTATCCTTTAAGTGCTGAAATGTTGTTTCCTGTGTATTACCCCAACGATAAACAACACATTTCTGTGTTAGTAATATGAACGGCTGTGCAATCTTTGAGAAATCTCTGATGAACCTTCTATAATAACCCGCCAAACCCAAGAATTGGCGTATTTCGCTTGGTGTGCGAGGTGCAGGCCAGTTCTTGATCGAATCTACCTTGGATGGATCGACATGAATCCCATCCTTGTTTACCACGTGGCCTAGAAAGTGGACTTCACGAAGCCAGAAGTCGCATTTTGAAAACTTAGCGTATAGCTGTTCCGTTCGTAGGAGTTCCAAAATAAGTCGTAAGTGCTGCTCGTGTTCCTCCCGACTCTTTGAGTAGATCAGGATGTCATCAATGAAAACAATAACAAACTTGTCAAGATAAGGTTTGCACACCCTGTTCATAAGGTCCATGAAAACCGCAGGCGCGTTCGTTAACCCGAATGGCATGACCAGAAATTCGTAGTGACCGTAGCGTGTTCTGAATGCTGTTTTGGAGACGTCCTCATCCCGGACTCTCAGTTGGTGATAGCCTGACCTCAGATCAATCTTTGAGTAATAGCTCGACCCTTGCAAATGGTCGAATAAGTCGTCGATGCGTGGAAGAGGATAGCGATTCTTCACGGTCACCTTGTTCAATTCGCGGTAATCTATGCACATGCGGAAGGTACCGTCTTTCTTCTTCACAAATAATACTGGAGCTCCCCAGGGCGAAGAGCTAGGACGTATGAAACCCTTTTCCAATAGTTCTTGCAGTTGCTTAGACAGTTCTTCCAGTTCAGTTGGAGCTAAGCGATAAGGCGCTCGAGCTATGGGTGCTGCTCCTGGAGCTAGCTCGATCTAAAACTCGACCTGACGATGAGGCGGTAACCCAGGTAACTCTTCAGGAAACACTTGAGGAAAATCGCGTACTACAGGAATATCCTCAATCTTTTTCTCTTTCTTCGATGTATCAGTAACAAGTGCTAGTATTGCGGTGTGGCCCTTTCGCAAACACTTCTGAGCCTTCAAGAAGGAGATGATGCCACTCACGACACCACTCTTGTCGCCTTGAACTTCGAGAGGTTCCTTGCCAGTACGGGAAATACGAATGATCTTCTCCTTGCAAAGAGTCTCTGCTCGATGTTGAGGTAGCCAATCCATACCAATATCGATGTCGAAACCATCACAACGTTGGGGTCATTCCTAGTATCACCCTGACCAATCACGAACACTTGACCCCTGGCACCATTGCCATCGTTATTACCCCCATTGTTGCCTCCATTATTGTTCCTGTTTCCTTGGTTGTGGTTCTGATTCTGGTTCTGGTTCAACTGTGGGCAGTGTCTTTTGAAGTGACCTTTAGCACCACCTGATAACCTCCCTTGTTACCCTGCTGTTGCTGCTGATTCTATAGATCTTGTGGCTTTTGTTGTTGGTTCCGGTTCGCAGAACGTGAGTTTCTACCATCTTTGGCTCCATGACCAAGCTTGTTGCATCATTGACAATGATTTCGGTTGCACTGCCCGCTGTGGTGCAAGTTACATCGTTTGCACTTAGGGTGGTTTCCCCTGTATCCACCATGCCCTTGACTACTAAAAGGTTGCTGACCAGGACTTTGGTTTTCATCGATCTTTCGCTGCTGTGCCTGGGACGGAACCGTAGTCGAACCCTTGCTAGGGATTCCATCCCACTTTCGTTTGTTGTCACTGGGGGTAGCAGAAGTAGTTGAAGTAGTAGTAGTAGTAGTAGCGCTGATACGTTTAGGCAGCCCGCCCTATTCTACTGCCTGATCGGCGAGGCGATGAGCTAGCTTGACGATCTGTTGAATGGTGTCAAGATTCGCTGAGGTTACATGTCTTTGAATCTCTGGCACTAGTCCCTTGAAATACAGTTCAATACGCTTGATTGGAGGGTCCGCCATAGTTGGACACAAGATGGCCAGCTCGTTTGACCGTTTCGTATATGCTTCAATTTCCGATCCCGTCATCTGTAAATTGTAGAACTCTACCTCCAGCTTGTGAATGTCATCACGGCTATAGTATTTCTCTTTGATCGTTTCTTTGAAATCGTTCCAGGGTGTGGCGTTAGCAACTGCCAACCCTAATATCTGAACTTGCGCCTTCCACCAAGTCAGCGCAATGCCTTCTAGAATACCAGTGGCGTACTTCACCCTGCGAGCCTCAGGGCATTCACACATCTCAAATACTGACTCAAGCTTTTCAAACCAATGGAGGAGTCCAACTGCTCCCTCCGTGCCACCGAATGTAGTAGGACGACAGTCCATGAAAGTTTTGAAGGTGCACACAGGTGACTGAGCGTTCTGACCTGTCGTGTGCGTAAGAGTAAACATACTTGAGCAAGAGTGTTGGTTTACAAGAGTAGGATCTAAAGATCCTAGAGTAAGTGGTGATGGCAGGTTACACCTCCTGCCTGGGCAGCTGCGAGTGCTGCAGTAACTTGTTCAGTGATCGAAGCCGCCAACTGGGCTTGAGTTAGGTTAACGCGTCCACTCATGATCTTGATAGCAAATGCAACGTATGTGAGAGAGGTTCGCGAATAGTGCGATGACAGAAGAGAGTAAGCACACAAGTGTTCTCAAGCAGTAATGAATAGTAGGCAATGTAATCTAAGCATACCACGAGCAAAGTTCTATGTAATTCTAGCATGTAGGCAATAAACATAAACCTTATTAGCTAGGATGTTGAGTCTTGCACGTGGAGCGAGGCGTCGTTGTGGATCGTTGAGCACTGTACTGGTTATAGTCTGGTTTTAATAAAAAAACGTTTTCCCCTTATTAAAACCGAGTTCTCTATAACCAATGGCTCTGATACCAATCTGTCACACCCCCAAAATCCACACACGGAGTACCACCGCTTGGAGGCGTGACTGACCAGGATCAAGCCACCAATCATATTGAACAACGTAAATAGTAAGTGTAAATCAACCAAACAATATGAAAGGTGTTCCAAAAACCAAAGTATAGTATCAATGTTTAGCGGAAGCATAAAAGTAAACCCAATCATAAGTATAAGTACAAAATGTCATAATGTTTAACAAACATTCACGATCCATGTCCACAACGACCGCGCCTCCCGTGCAAACTCCATAAGTACCTAAGGTCCTGCAGGGCATGCAGCAGAGAGTCAACAACTAGTTGAGCGAGTTCACAGTTAATAGTTCAGTAATTGTAATAGTATAGTAAGCCTTGTGTTCGTTCTTTAAGTCATGTATCGTATTAGTTCGTATCGCGGCCCTCTAGGCATGTATGTGAAGATTAGGGAAAGTTTCCCGAGTATTCTAGACTAGGTATATTTGTATCGCGGCCACCCGGCATGTGTGCGAAGTTTAGTGTATAGTTCGCGGCCTTCCTAGGCATGTGTGCGAAGATTAGTCATATTATCGCGGCCAACCCTGGCATGTGTGTGAAGATCAGTCATATTATCGCGGCCAACCCTGGCATGTGTGCGAAGATCAGTCATATTATCGCGGCCAACCCCGGCGTTTGTGCGAAGATCAGTTCTATTAGTATCACTAGTCTAGTCGTATCTTATCAATAATCCTTCCTCACCCGAGGACCATATAACTAAGTTCCATAAGCTAGGTAAGTACAAGTAAATAATCCAAACCCATTCCCACCCTGGGAACCCCATGCCTTGGCTGTGTGAACTCACCTTGGTTTGCTCGGTATGCTAAAGGAATACACGCTCACAGTTAATCAATCACGACCTATAGTATGCACGTGTATGTATATAATCAGTTTTCGTTCGTATCAACTTGCATGCAAATCTGATATCACATAGTACTTGGGAGCTAATATCATGTATTAATCATGTATCACGTATCAGTTAATCCAATCCACACAATTCATGCTACACATAAACATCTTTCTCATTTTTGTCTAACATAGTTAACTCTTAACAAATATGATAAGCTTAACCGAGTTAACGGAACTAACATGCCTAACTGAGTTAGCACACTTAGCATACTTAACATAACACAGTTAACTAACTAACAGAGTTAACAAAATCATGAAAGTTATATACTTAACTAAGTTAACCACTTAACAGAGTTAACAGATTCAACTTAAACAAGTTACTGTATCATAACTTTAAACAATATCACAACAGACAAGACATGTGCAAGATGAAAACACTTTTGGGCCGAAATCCAAGACTGGGCCGAAATCACTAAGGCCAACGAAATCCCTATGGTGATTTCGCTAAGGTGGGGATTTCGTTGGGGTGGTTCATTATCAACAACAGTTTCACAAGAAACCCTAATGATGTACAGTTACCTTGTCTCCATCATACAGACATTCAATCATCAAGTCATCATGTGAGATTCCCTAGTACATGCATATTAACTCACATAACAATCGAAACAAACTATTACATGAATACATAAGTCAATTCTGAATAGTCATCATCATGGCATGACACGTATATAACCCACCTTTCGGTTCCAGATTCATATTCAATCCAAGTCACAGGACATCATCTAATAATCATGGCAGCATGTCGATACTATATATATATATGTGTGTTCTTTTATAGTGGCCGACAAGGCTTGTGTGCATGATGATTTTTCACATTTTCCTATAATCCTTCAGTAGGTCACATGCTAGCAATAAATAATATTCAGTAGATCACATATCTATCTTACAGGATACATCATTCAATCATAGCATGTTTCGCATATAATTATATAATTGATCCAATCATGTATTTTCGAACTCATCATCAAGAACATCTAATTAGACTAAAGTTATCTCAAATGTGGAAAACACTAACCGAAGATAACCCAAGCGAGATTTGGCTTAGAGGGGAGGGCTGCCGTCGGGTGTGGAAGGATATCGAGAGAGAGCGATGTGATTAGAGTTTGCTTATGATTTTTCCGTATCCAGTCGAGTAATAGTTATACATAACTAAAACAAATCATTGGGCCAAGGCCCACCTTTGATTTCGTTGATCAGGTGGTGGTCGAAAACACAATGAAGTGTTTTCGGCCACATGGTGTTTTCATATGGTATGGTTTTCGGCTAGGATTTGTTATGTGAGATCCCAAGTTTTAAAATAAATAAACAATTCAATTATATATAATATGCACACTTATAATTCATATCACAATCATACACTTATATTGCACTTCAATAATTTTTAAACACGTTTAGCAAAAGAATACGAAGTTAAACCAGATGGAGACCTTGAAACTCGAGTTGTCACATTATCCCCAACTTGAAAGAAATTTCGTCCCGAAATTTAGCATGTGGTTACTGAGGAAGCTAATTGTGTGACGTTGTTTACCTGTTTCGTATCGCGGCTCCCCGAGCAGGTTTGCGAAGATTACTGGTTTTCCTGGGGTGTCACACAATTGCCTGTGCGATACGTTCTTGAAGCTCAGCTTCTGTTCTTGGCAACATACTGGTGTTTGTGTCACGTCTGTGTGGCATTCTCTTCTGTCAAAAGCATGGGATGGATTAGACGACATTCCATAATTGTCTATGGGGTACATAATACCATAAGTGAATGTGTAATCACCCACTATCACATGCATATAATATCAATGTATGAGCGAGGAAACAATTACTGAGCCTTCACATAGGCTTGCAAACTTGGTTTATTATTTGTAATGGAAAAATGGACTCGAGGCTACATTGCCTTTGTCATTCAAGTTTTAGTTATTTCCTGCTACATTGGTTTTCTTAGGTCTTTAGCTTTACTGATGTGTATATTTTCCCAGAGATGGGGTTGTTCATGTAGGGGTGATAGAGAGTGTAACATCACTAAATCTTTCCGAATGTCATCCATCTTCACTTGTTTAAACATCGTTTCTCAAACGTCTCGTACACAGGTAGACACGAAGTAGGCAAGACAGGTTTCCTACTTTATAAAGTGCTAAAGCACTGGTCTAGGTATTGTTCTACCATATGAAGGTGTGAACACCTAGAGTTTATTTTTGGAGGGATGGTGATCTTTAACTTGACCCGCAGAGTCCACCAGGATTTCTGTGCACTACAAGTCGTTATTACGTGGGCCCCCGTAATAATAAATTGTCTTGCACAGTTACCCCAAATTTTCTCTCGTCCAAGCAGATGATCAATCAAGGAGGGGACACTATTGTCCTTATACTTCTGTCATGGAAAGGACCATTGCAGTGGTCCACGTACTAACACTTGTTATCGTTATGCGCGAATAGGCACGATGATTAAATGAAATAGGAATAAAGAGAATTCCTAGTAGTTGGAGGGGCACCTTCAAGATGAATACTTCATCTTCCTTTTATGGTCAAGTATGTCATCCATCTTGCTTCACATAAGCCGCAGGGATCTCGTCCCGTTGATTAATAATTCGTTCAAGGTTGCCGCCTCTGCCTCGTCATCATCACCGTAGTCAGGCACCTTCACGATCGAGGGGGAAGAGCAGCCATCTCCTACGGAAGCAAGCTCAGAATCTTGTCTGGTGACCACTCTAGCTATGAGCTTTGCAATGAACGCGAGGTCGATAGCTTCATCGTGCGAGTTACGTATAGTAATAGGAGTCGGAGTCGAAAGTATCTTATTCACGTCAATAATCATTCCGTACACTTATTTGTATGTATTTACGTCAATATTTATTCCGTACACTTATTCGTATGTATGTATATCAATAACAAATATGCTACTTAGCATAATCAAGCAATTTGATGCATTATATCACGTATAACTCTCATTTTGGGGGGTCATTTTTCTAGTTGTCAATTTACGACAAAAACACTACTTGGTACTAGTGGTCACCAAGAGTGTATTTTATCTTTGGCAAGTCTAACTTGTGTAGACTATGCCTTAATTGGCACCTTATCTTGAGGGTATTCCCTACTAATGTCCTTGCCTTGTGTCTTTTTGAAAAGTGTCTGACTCGTGGATCTTGGCGCTTACGTGAATGCAATGAAAACTTTTTGTAAAATGTTTTTGTGAGAGAACTCTAGTGATTGTAGTCTAGACTCGAGAAGGAATCCTAGTTCACTACAATCGAAGCTCTGATACCAAACTGTCACACCCTGTCTTTTGCGGAAGCGTATGATGTGTGACTGGTTTAATATCATTGCATTCAATCGTAATAAACAACTACATGATCAAAACGATGTTCATCCATTCATAAAATTTGAGTATTACAAACACTTGTTATTTAAGTTTTAAAACACAACCTCCGTCTAGGTTACAAATCAACAAAAGCGGATGACATCTAAACTTGGAGTTTACTTCTAGTTACGACACTTACGCCCAAGATCCATCCTGTTACCTGAAATACATGTAATTTTGGAAAACATCAACATAAAGTTGAGCGAGTTCATGCGTTTTGCATACCTTGTATGAAAACATAGTATGTATCTTGTATAAATAAAGTATTCTTGTGTAAATCAAGTTTTCTTGTGTACACCACGTACTAAATGAATGTTTGTACAAGGACATTAAGGCATGTGAGGACATGGGGAGTACTTGTTATGACTCCTTGTATGTGTCGATTACCCTCGACTGCGTTGATTTCCCTCGACTGTGTCGATTAACCTCGACTGTGTCGATTACCCTCGACTAGGACTCCGAAGCACTTCTAGGTACTAGTTTTGACCATGAGTGGGGTTCGGCCGTACCCGTTAGATCTAACCCTCGTCTCTAATTAATGAATGTTTTTAATGGCTTGGTACTAGTTTTCACCAAGACTTTATGGCATTTTTAGTATTAAGTCTATGCTCACATGATCTTGTATTTCATAGGCATTTCATACCGTTTAAGTAGTTGTACATGTATTTCACCCCCGAGAGTTATAAAACCAAAAACAGTTAAAGAAAAGGGGGAGCATGAACTCACAACTTTGCGTTCCTGCGTCGTAAACTTCACCGGATTTGCTTATCTAGCGTCGTGACCTAAACGTGTTTATTAACGTTAGTCACTAGACTTGTTTCGCACAAGTACAAGTCACTATCTTTTGTGTATGTGTTCTAGTGTTTAAAATAATTTATATTTTTAACTATGTGTCTTACTTATATTATTTCTCAAAAATAAATATAAGTATCTTGTATTTGTCTAAGTACGTTGTATGTGTATTTTTGTATCTTCACTCCTTAGGAGTATTTAGTGTATTTTCAAGTCCTAATACACTATCAAGTATAATACATACTACATACACTTAGCACAAAATTTGGTGATCAATAAATATTTATATTTTTCTCAAAAATATACATACTTAGTATCAATTTTATTCTTGAAGAATTCATCATTTTTTTAACACAAAAATTAGGGAAACCTTGGTAAATGTTTTTAGACACATTTTTAGGGAATAAGTTTCTCAAAACTTATATTTTTCTAAGTGTCAAAATTTATAAAAATTTTGGCAGAGTTTCCCCTATAAATGGAGGTTTCCCATGTTTTCAAAACATGTGTTTATTTTCTTTTAAAACATCATCAACAATCAACAACATACCATCTTTATTTACCCAAACTAGTAAAAAACAAGCATAAACTATAAACTTATGAACTTGAAAGTTTATAAAAGTATGTAGTAACTTACTAGCATACTTTGTAAGTCTTGTTACCTTTAAAAATATGATTAGTTCCTTAAAGACTTTATTTTTAACGAGTTTGAATATTCACAACTTCTAGTCATATTTTCTAAAAATATTTCTTTGTGAACTTTTCTTATTACACAAGTGTTTCTACACTTGTTTATTCACCAAAAAAGGTGATTAGTTTATGTAAGATCCAAGTTTTAGTGAAACTCATATTTTTAACTTGGTTCTTTTGAAAAACCACTTATGGATCTTTAGATCTACAAGATTATAGCTTACTTTGATCTTTATTTTTTTAAGTAAACACCCATTTATTAAAGTTCATAGTTTATGTGTGGATGATTCCATCATCCACAACATTCTTACTTTCTCATCTTGCTAGTTCATGTTTTTAATCATGATCTAGCAAGTCCATGTGATGATTCATATCATTTTTACTAGCAAGCAATACACAACAAGCATAACAACACAAGTATATCATGATTTCTTAACTACTTCATCACAAAGTTAGTTTATGTCCAAGACTTTGTTTATGTTTTTAGTGTTTCTTGAGATTTCATCATTCTTTTAACTATTAACCATCAAAAACATGAAGAGAATGAAGATCTAAGAGACTTACCACTAGCACAAGGCTAGGGGAGTTCAAGAGTATAAAAGTGGTGGATAAAAGAAAATGAGAGAGGTCCTTGAGCTTCCGAACACACCAAGCTTGTTTGTATGATCTCTAACACCCTTGTATGTGTGTAGATTGTTTGGAAAGAAACTTGAAGGTGGTGATGGTGGTGTGGGGGGTCTCGGCCGAACAAGAGAAGAGAAGGGAGGAGTGTGTTGTTGTTGAGAGTTGGATGATGATAATGTGTGATGATCTATTGGTTAAATAAGTAAGCACCCAACACCCTTTTATCCATTAGGTCTAATGCCCCCCCCCCCCATAAGTACATACAAATCCAATATTTAAATCAAGGAAATCAAATGTGTTGAGTCCCCATGCAACCGTCCCCAAGGGGGAGGGGGGTGTCTTGTTGGATTTCAATTGTTTAGTTACAAGTTCTAGTTAGAATTCAAGTGTTAAATTAGCGTCTTATGTGTGTTATTAAATATATAGTGTGTTAGGGTGTTCGGGGACCCTAACTAGCTTAGAAAGATAAAAATAATGTTCTTGGCAATTTTTTTTTGTGTTCCGGGTAATATCCCGTTGTTCGGTTTGACACTGTTCCATTAAAGTGCTTAATTAATCCGTAAAGTGTCTTTTATATAACTTTTTGTGACACTTTCAATTCCCGACACTTAGGGAAATATTCTGGATGATAAATCATAATTTTTGCATAATATTTCAGTGTCAACATGCTGATTATAGCTGAATTTAATAAAATTCTGCACTTAAAGTGCGTTTCGGGTGTTTTTTATTGCTTATTTTAGCTTCCGGAATGTCTATATGTTAACCCTTGTGTGTACTCTTGGGTTTTAAATGTATTCTTGTCGTTGGACCTACACCTAGGCCCTAATTCTTTTGTCTGATTGCTTTCTGCAGTTCTGTTGACATACGGTGTCTTACCGGTGAATTTACTAGTATTTCTGACGCAACGCTATCATAAAGTAATTCTTGTAGTATAAAACGTGCATGAATTCACTTGTATAGAAATCAAAAATTTCTTTGTCTTGTAAACTGGATCATGTACGTTCATTAAAGCACAGATCACTGTTCATTTAGTGTACGGAATGTACGGAAAAGTGACGGTTGTCACAACCTTGTTCCTTTAACCGCCTCATTCCTTCAGTCCCTCGCCGGGTGCCAGAAACTTGTCATGGGGTACCAGAGACTCTTTTTTCAGCTTTTTAACTTCTTTTCAGCTCCGGATCCTTCCAACGCATTCCCGAACTTGGTGTTTCAGTATTGTGGCTCGTTTTTACTCAATATTTAGCAAATTTAAGCACCAAGACCTGCAAAACTCGATTTGATCAATAGTATGCACATTCTAACGAAAACAAAACTAAAAATAACAGAAAACTATACAAACTATACACGAATAAAGGATGTATTTTGCAATACATCAAACATCCCCACACTTACTCTTTTTTCGTCCTTGAAAAAGAATTATGCAACGGAATCAGAGATGAATAAATACTCGGATCAAAAACTATTTAAATTTTGTTAAAATCAAAGCCTGTGTTAGCCGCGATTGCAAATATACTTGTCCCTTTAAACCCAAACCCGGTCTTAAGCCCCTTATCATGCAATTTAGTTTAAGTGCGGTCAATCTACCTAGGTTCTCACGGGAGAATCTACGGTCCACCTAATCCCGCCTCAAGCTTATAAAACAAAAAGGAACGATCACTGGACCAATTCCTAACCGTCTTATATCAAAACCAAGAGAATTTAAAATCAAATTTTTTTCTTTTCTAGCATTTTTTTTTCATTTTTTTTCTTTTCATGAGCATAGACTTTGCTTTTACCTAACCCAGAGGCAGTCCGACTGTAGAGTCGCTATCCCCAACTCGGATTACATAGGCGTCGGCCATTTTTATTTGCAAGTTCAATTTCACGTATCCTAGAGGCATTCCGGGTCGAAGTCACTATCCCCAACCAAGATTACATTGGCCTACGCTACTTTCATTCAGTTTCTAGCTCATTTTTCTTTTCTATCTTTGTTTTTCATGATTAAAAATTTTAACGGTTTTAACTTATAATGGCATTCTTTATACTATTATCGGCGGTTTCAATTTCCCATATTTCCCAGATGAAAACCCACTAGTAGACCGACAGTTAAGTTATATTAAACTCAAAGGGACCTAAAACCAAACCCGGGCCTATTCACATATCCTAACTAGACACAAGCTCGATTTATTTTAATCTCATATTATTATTATTTGAACCCAAGCAAAAATTCATCTTTTCTATCATTTTCCGCATTAATTTGCAGACTTCTTTATCCGAAAGACATTTTTCTGATTTTTCAAACTTTTTTTGGATTTTTAAAATTTTTAAATTTTTTTTATTTTTTATTTTTGTATTTTTTTTTCAAATTTATGACTCGATTACTCCTACTATTTACATGTATCCTATCCCCACATTTAAAGATTGCATTGTCCCTAATGCAAGAACGGAAATTCGACTCAATTAACTACCTAAAAACTAAAAACGAACTAAATAAATAAATAAATAAAAGAATACAAGGGAAACGACGTAGCTGAATATGTGAGACTGTCAAAGTGCCAGTCGTTTCCACATAAGCCCTCCAATTCGAAACGCGCTCAGCAAACAACTCCTAATCTCGGACACGCGAACGAAAGCGACAACTAACATCAACCTATCAAACAAACACCAAACACTAGCAAAAGATAATATATATAATACTAAGTGTTAGTGCAAACATCCACAAACCAAACGTCAACCATCCCCAAAATCCCAACCAACCTGTTTAAAGTATTTGTACAAACCAACAAACGAGGATCAAAATAGCATAAAGATAAAAGTAAACAAAAGATATGAACTATCAGCATCGCTGCATCCTCGCTCTACTCTGCGTCATCCAACTCCTCATCACCCGCCTGCATCCCACTGGGCCCTGCCTCAGACTGCTGCCAAGCAGGCGGTGACTGCACATGAAGATTCTGCATAATGACCCGCATATCATCCTCCAATCGCCTCTGACCTGCCACCACCTCCTGCCTAAACCCACTGATCTGATCATCAACATACATACGCAAGTCCCTGAAACCCGCCTGCATAGAATCATACAATGAATCCAAGGTAAGTGGATCGGGTCGTGGCTGCGCTAATGGGTACTGCCTAGCAGGTCTATCTTGATGAATATGGGGCCTCTGATAACGGGTGGCAACTGCACCCTGCATAGCCTCTGTAGCAGCTGAACCAGGCGGAGGCTTAACCTGTGGACCCTCTCGTATCAGCTCCTAAGTAATCGGGTCAGTGTATGCTATAATCCCAGCAGACTGCAAATCCCTAACACTCATAAAGAAAGGGTCAGGGCCCTTCTTCATTGTCACACCCCAACCGATGACGGAAACATCGGGGCATGGCACTGAGCGAAACAGATTGTTCGAGAGAAATTCCATAACAACGACTTTACCGAATAGTTAAACATTACGTCCCATACCGTAACCTATTAAGCAAGCAAGTTATTATAGACATAAGTATCTCCAAAATAAATAAAACTGTTCCGACAACTCAGATTTCAAATAAAAATAAATTGTCTTTGTTGGTTTCTAGACTCATCCTAACTCGATTCCACATAGCAAGCATCCTAGCAGATAGCATCCTAAACACCTGTCACATACGTTAAAATATAGGTCAATACACATAGTGTAAAGGTGAGCATACAAGTTTGATATAGCATAATAGAGTTCGAAATCGTTTACGCATAACCAGCATGTATAACGTATAATGTGAAGCATGTAAGTTATCGACAAAGATCCTGTCAATACCAATGACTGCGAGTTGACTGCGAATAGCGAGTGCGCATCACATGTTCACCACTGCGAACACATGAAGTAATTGTCCTTAATAACCCCTGAGTAAACATAACAAACAGGCATTCGTCGAGTCACGTATAACATGCATTAGAGGTCAGCGTATAAATAGTGTTGCATTGTGTGTTCGATGTGATTTAGAATAAGTAACGTATGTAACACCCAAAAGTGCATAAAGCAAAAAAGGGATCGAGTACACTCACAGATAGCGTTTAACTTAATAAACACTGCCTTGGATTGAAGGGAGCACTGAGAGAATTAGCCTGAATAGTTAACGATAGCATAACGGATAAGCGGCGCGTAAAACGATGCAAGTGTACCAAGGGTCGGATGGTAATCCGATCGGATGGCCATTCGATTGGATTGTCACCTCGTTTGGTGAGGATGTGTTTATGTATGATGGTTTGTACTTTGAAGTTTTCATTGTAGCATTTTAAAAATAGAGAAGTACCTCTACCCTTCAGGTCGATCGATCGAACGATCGTTCGATCAGACGACAATCCGATTGGCGAGTCTTCCTAGTAGAGAACAAGTTCACAGCAGGACGGTCACTCGATCGGATGGTTATCCGATCGGGTGGCAATGCGTACGTATTGAACATGTTGAAAATTGTTTAAGTACCCAAGTCCCAAACGTCACACGATAAGGTGGTCGTTCAATCGGATGGCAATCCGATCGGACGACAATCCGTTCGACATTCAGAACCTTAGAATTTTGAATAAAAAGTTTAAATGTGGAACCAAGTGCAACCCGATCGGATGGCCGGTCGATCGGATGGTAATCCGATCGGACGATAATCCATCCCAACGGTCAGATCGACTTGTCACTTGATTTCGTTTGAAGTTTTGTAGTTTTGAACGAGATGTGATGATAACTGGCTTAAACAACAGGAACCCAATCTCGACCCATGTGATCTGGCCGAACATGAATCACCCTAGTCCGACCGGTTCACGGTTCGAGTCGGTTGTTCATGTTTAATCCCGAAATCAGTAGTCTTTCAGATAGAATTCAGATCTGGAAGTAACACATCACTAAGAATGAGTAGAAGATCAGAACAAGCTTCGATTCTATCGGTTTTGAGTGCATTGAGTGTAAAAGAGTTGAAAGAATGTTGGAAAGCCTTCTTTCAATCCTTTCAACCATGAATTTGTGTAGATCTATGATAAAAAAATTGATTAATCTTGTGGAAATCCTTCAGATCTAAGTTTTTCTTGGTGGAATGAAGCCAAATCTTGAAGTTCATAAGAACTCCATGATGACATCACCCTAGAACACCTCAAATCCAGTGATCTCACGGTTAAAAGTTTAGATTCAAAGGTGAAAATGGTGTAAAAGTGCATGTAGATCATAGAAGTACAAGATTTAGGTTGGAAACTTACAAGAATCGAGAGAAATCGAGAGAAATAGGAGCTTGGAGTCGGCTGGTCGAACAAGGGAGCTGTCACATCACAAATGATGTGACAGGTAGGTATCTATAGGGTTTCCCAAAAAGGAAAGTGAGGAAAGTGGCTGGTCGATGGGATGGCCACTCGATCGGTTGGCCACTCGATCCATGGGTTCGGTGCGATGAGTTTTTTCGTTTCGATTCGCGTGTTGAGTGTTGCGATGCAATTCGAGTGAGCGATGCGATAGTATTACCCATTAGTTATACAAGTATCATAACTACTATATCTAACATACAATTAATCTGCGTTTAGCATTTGCGATTCGATTGCGATGCGATAGACTTGAGATTGCGATTAACACCTCAACATAAACATAACATGCACAAGTAACACATAAATAGCACACACACGTAAAATAATATCCTGAACACATAATTCGAGTTGCGATTCGATAGCGATAAGCGATAATTCGATTAAACATGCGATTAAATAGCGATTAAACCTCGATTATTAATAGATACTCCACATAATACAACTAAGGCAAATAAATAAATAGATTCGATTACAAATCAAAGAAGTCAAAACAGTAGTTGAGCAAGGAGTGACAGATCGCAATTAGCAATCTTTTCTTCCTTTGACTTCAATCTTGACTTTGACTTTGACTTTCAAAACACGGGGTGTTACAGCCTCCCCTACTTAAGGGAATTTCGTCCCGAAATTAGGCTTTAGCCGTAACAAACAACTGCGGGTACTTCGCCTTCATGTCGCTTTCGAGTTCCCAGGTAAACTCGGCACCGCGTTTGCCTTCCCAGCGAACCTTCACAATGGGAATACGTGAGCGTCTGAGTACCTTGGTTTCTCGTCCCACGATCTCGACAGGCTTTTCCACGAAGTGTAATGTTCGTCCACTTGCAAGTCCTCAAGAGGGACATGTAATTCCTGGTCAGCCAAGCACTTTCTGAGGTTCGAAATGTGGAAAGTCGGGTGGACGTTACTCAGTTCCTCTGGTAGTCCGAGTCTGTAGGCCACTTTTCCAATCCTTTCCAGAATCTTAAAGGGTCCAACATATCGAGGCGCGATCTTTCCTTTCTTTCCGAATCTGATCACCCCCTTCCAAGGTGCAACATTTAGGAGTACGTGATCGCCAACGTCAAATTCAAGGGACTTGAGGCGTCTATCAGCGTAAATTTTCTGTCGGCTCTGAGCTTTCAACAAATTGTCTCGAATTTGGAGGATTTTGTCTGTCGTTTCTTGCAACAGCTCAGGATCGGTAATTTGAGCATCTTCGATCTCGTGCCATACAATAGGCGATCGACATCTCCTTCCGTATAAAGCCTCAAATGGTGCCATTTGTATACTAGAATGATAACTGTTATTGTACGAGAATTCGACCAAAGGTAAGTACGCGTCCCAATTACCACCAAAATCTATGACACACGAACGGAGCATGTCTTCAAGGGTGCGAATCGTATTTTCAGTCTGACCGTCGGTTTGGGGATGGAAAGCGGTACTTAGATTAAGAGTTGTACCAAGAGCATATTGAAATGATTCTCAAAACGCGAGGTAAACCGACCGTCACGGTCAGAGATGATGTCACGAGGCGTCCCATATCGACTAATGATCTCGTTGGTGTTGATTCGGGCTAATCTTTCTACCTTAAAGTCTTCTCGTATCGGCATGAAGTGAGCTGACTTAGTCAAACGGTCAACCACAACCCTAATGCTATCATGACCAGATTGAGTACGCAGAAGTTTCGTTATGAAGTCCATGGCTATACTCTCCCATTTCCACATCGGGATCTCGGGTTGAACGAGTAAGCCAGGGGGCCTTTGATGCTCAGCCTTGACCTTGGAACAGGTCAGGCATTTCGAAACATAGATAGCGATATCCTTTTTCATGCCCGGCCACCAGTACTTGTAACGCATGTCCTGGTACATCTTGTCAGCACCGAGATGAATAGAATATCGAGATTTGTGGGCTTCGTCCATCAGAAGTTGTCGCAAGTTCGTACACTTGGGAATCCGGATTCGATCCAAGTAATGAAAGATACCATTTGACTTATTCTCGAGTTGGGCGCCATCGTTTAGAATCATTTCCTTCTTCAAAGTTCGCTCGGTAAAACAAGCAAGCTGCGCGTCACGGATAAGAGCTTCAAGGTTAAACTGGGCTTGGGAGATACGAACGCTAAGTAAATAGCTTCGTCAACTGAGTGCATCGGCAACGATGTTTGCTTTGCCTGGATGGTAACGGATCTCACAGTCGTAATCGTTGAGCAGTTCTACCCACCGGCGTTGACGCATATTCAGTTCCTTCTGGTCAAAGATATGTTGTAGGCTCCTATGATCAGTGAAGATCGTACACTTGGTACCATAAAGGTAGTGCCGCCAAATATTTAATGCAAAAACAATTGCGCCAAGCTCGAGGTCGTGTGTGGTGTAGTTCTTCTCATGGATCTTGAGCTGTCGGGAAGCGTACGCGATAACCTTGTCTCGTTGCATGAGAACACAACCAAGACCAAGGTTTGAGGCATCGCAGTAAACCACGGAGTTGTCGTTTCCGTCGGGCAGTAAGAGCACGGGAGCATTACAAAGCATGGTCTTAAGGGTTTGAAAGGCTTCCTCTTGTTTAGTTCCCCAAACAAAAGGTTTATCCTTATGTGTGACAACTGTCAAAAATTCAGGTATCCGTACAACTATTAAACCACAATTAGTGCTTAATGACTGTGTTGAATTACAATTTACTGTTTTCTGATTACTGCCATATACAAACATGTGTATCCCATATTGCTTGATGTCATATCATTATTGCATGATAGCTTATTGACTCAAATGATGCACTAGACACAGTTAGCACAGTTATCTGATGAATCAGGAAAATGCTAACAGAACTCAGCACATAGACAGACAGGGTATTGAGACACGAAATGAGCCAGAAACTAAGTACTACACTAGTATAGTGTGTAGGAAAGTGAGGATCACAAAACTGCCTGTCTAAGTGATAGTTTAAGTGCCGGAAAGTGCCTAAAACTCACCCAAAGTGCTAAATTCAGCAAAAATCAGCATTTTAACAATCTAAATTTATGCAGAAACATAGTTAAATGGTCCTGAATGCTTTCCTAAGTGTCGGGAATCAAAAGTGTCACAAAAGGGTACATAAAGCACACTAAACTGCATAGTTTAGCACTTTAACGAACCAGTAACCAACCGAACAACCGGACACTACCCGAAACATCAAATTTACACTAGAAGCACTGTTTTAACATTTCCAAGCTAGTTATGGTCCCCGAACATCATAACACCCTATAAATATCTAGTAACTAAGTAACTAACTATATACTTGAATTTTTACCTTAAACTAACTAAACTAGTTAAACCTATCCTACTACCCCCCTAGTAATCGGCCATACTCACCCCCCAAACCTCAAGATTTCATTTTAATATTATAATGGATATGGTTCCCTCTTTATTGACATAATACACAAGAGTTAATCTATGAACTTGGTTATAAGTATGATATGCAAGACCATAAGCTCATAATCTCACACACACTAACACACACAAGCTTATCTTCTTCCCTTGGAGCTCTCGGCCGAAACCAAACCCCCATACACTCACCTTCTTTCATCCAATCTCATCCAATCTAAGCATATACAAGGATGTTAAAGGTCACATAAAGAGGCTAGGAGCTTTCGGAAGTTCAAGAACCTCTCTTGTTTGCTTTTATCCACTTGTTTTCTTCACTTGATCATCCCTAGCCTTGTGCTAGTGGTAAGAGTCTTGATCTTGCTAGTTTACTTCCATTTTTAGTGGTTAAAGAAGTATCATACTCATAATCTTAAAGAACACTAAAGATCATAAGAATGAAACTTGAATATAAGCATGTTTAATGAAGAAACTAAGTTGTTTATGTGATGATTTGCTTGTTGATTGTTGTTTGTACATGTATATGATGTAGATCATCATATGATCTTTGCTAGATCATGATTGAAAACATAATCTAGCAAGATGTGAGAATAGAAATTGTTGTAGGATGATAGATCATCCACACATAAAGCATGAACTTGAAGGAACATAATGTTTTCTTGAAAAATCATGATCAAAGTAAGTTGTTAATCATATAGATCTAAGAATTTCAGGAAGGATTTCAAAAGAAACCAAGTTAAAAATATAAGTTTCATTTAATCTTGGTTCTTACATAAACAAACTTTATTTTGGTGGTTAAACAAATGTAGAGACACTTGTGAAACAAGAAGAAATCATAAAGAAATATTTTTAGAAATGATGATCACAAGTTGTAAACATCTATATTCTTTAAAAATGAAGTTTTTAAAGAACTAATCACACTTTAGAAGGTAACAAGGCTTACTAATAACACTAGTAAGTTCCTACAACTTTTTACAAATATTCAAGTTCATGAAGTAGTTAGATTATGAATGATTTGGCAAGATTGGTAAGTGTAAGTAGTTTATTGTTGATTGTGGATTGATTGTGATGATTTTTACAAAAGAAAATGATATGCTTGAAAGCATGGAAACCTCCATTTTTAGGGGAAACTATGGCAAAATTTTCTAAAAATCCAAACACTTAGAAAAATATTTATAAACATGCACTTACAAGTGAATTTTCAATCATAAATTGTTACATAAACGTTGCCATAATTTATTTTACAAAATTATAAATATTGGAGGTTGGTTTTTACAAATAAAAGTGACTAAATATGTATTTAGGAAATATATATTTAGAAGACACCATGTGTGTGATTATTTGTATATTTTGTGTATTAGTTATATTATTTTAAGGCTTGAAATAATATAACACATCAAAATACCAAGAATTACAATCCAAAATATTACCAAAATTCCAAGGAATAAATATACAGGTTATAAACAAAATATTGGTGAAACCAAACCAAGGAATATAACTCACAAGAATATTCCGGAAATTTATTCGCAAGTATATTTTTGGTAGATGATATTTTGGACACCAAGGAAACAAAAATATGATTTTTTTTCAATTACTACAAAGTTATATCATATTTTTGACAAGGGAAAAATGTATTATTTTGGCATGCATGAATATATATTTTTCTTGGAAATTTAAAAAATATATTATTTTTAAGAAATATATATTTTCTTACACAAACATAAAATACAATATTATTGGGATTAAGGATAAATTTTCTCAAATAAATATGAAATATATCATTTTTGGAGAAAATAAGTTTATATATATTTTCTAAGTTAGACTTGAAAATATATTATTTTTGGAACTTAAATGAAAATACAAATATTTTTGCCGGGGAAAAATTATGAAGAATTTTTCTAAGTAATGTTTTTAAAATATATATTTTGAAAATATATATGGACCTTTATTAAGGATATTATTCCGGAAAAGTTAATATAACATTAAGTATAAGGATACTTAATAATTACATGAAGATACGTATTCTCGTACGTATAGATACACGCCGGAATACGACCCTAATACATGGCAAAAATATACAAGTATAAGAATACGAATACAAATACCCCCATCCTTGGGAAGGAAATACAAGTATAAATACTTGGGAAGTATTAAGTTACAGTAATATTGTTTTAACAATTATTCCAAAATTTAGTAAATATAATTTAAGTTGAAATATTAATAATTTAACAAATAATTATATAACTTGGAATAATACCGAAGATACGTAACTCAAAGACATTAATACTAAGTCGAGTCACGACCCGCTCGTCTAATAGATCATAGTACGTTGTAGGTAGTCGTGTATACCCAAAGGAGCTTGAGTTACGGTGACTGAAGACGCAAGACTGTGAGTTCGTGACCCCCTTTTCTTTTAACTATTTTCAGTTTTATAACTTCGGGGTGAAGTACATGTTACAAACTGTTTACAAACGTCATTATTTGGTATTGTTAGCTAAGGAAGGGTACTGCTGAATCATGTGAGTGGTGGGTATGACGCTTAAGACCATTAATCCTCGTTGTAGGACCGAGGGACATGAGTGATAGATCTATTTGGGTGTAGCGAGCCCCGCCTATGTTGGACCAGGGTTTGGCCCATGGGTTGACTATGTCTTACAGCCGGAAGCCCGGTGCAAAGTCTGCTAGGTTTGAGCCTTCCTGCATCACGTCACACATATTAATGGCCTTACAAACCATTAATGATCTGTTTTTCCTTGTTGCTTTCATACCGGGATTTACAAACTTATATACATACTTACTATGATTTCAAAGGTTTATGCATACACACAAACAAACACATGAACTCGCTCAACTTTTGTTGATATTTTCAAACTACATGTATTTCAGGGAATTAGTTGTGGATCTAGCGGGCGTTCGGAGGCTCCAAGTGTGGTTTAAGAATAAAAGATGTCATCCATGGTCTTCGGGTTTGGTCAGCGTGTCTTATTCCTGGACGAGACGCATCTCCCAAAAACCTGGCTTTATTTAATGCTTTTGTCGAGTCTTTGTGAACTCTTAAACAAGTTGCATGGTTTGTACTCGAATTAGAATTTCTATGTCTTAAAACAATGTCATTGTTGTGTTGTTTTAAACTTAATTAATGGATGACCATCTATGGTTTTTTATCATATTGTTGTTGATATGATTGAATGCAGTGATATTAAGAAAGTCACACCATAATCACGCTTCCTCAAAACTCAGGGTGTGACATTATGCGTAAGAGAGGTAAGCGGTACGGCGATCTTGGAGAAACCTTCGATAAAACGGCGATAATAGCCTGTCAGCCCGAGGAAAGAACGGACTTCAGGCGGATTCTTGGATGTAACCCAACTCTTAACAACTTCGATCTTCACAGGGTTAACGTGGATACCTTGACTATTGACAATGTGACCCAAGAATTGGACCTCCTCTAGCCAAAATTTGCACTTGGAGAACTTGGCATAGAGACGGTTTCCCTAGAGTAACTCAAGAACCAAACGTAGATGCTGCGAGTGTTCGGCTTTTGATTTGGAATAGATCAGGATATCGTCGATGAATACGATTACAAAGCGATCAAGAAAGGGTTTGCACACTCGATTCATCAAGTCCATGAAGAGTGCAGGAGCGTTACTCAGACCAAAAGGCATGACAACGAACTCATAATGACCATAGCGGGTTCGAAACGCTGTTTTGGGGATATCTTCCTCTTGAATGCGTAATTCATGGTAGCCTGAACGTAGATCGATCTTAGAAAAACACGTAGCACCTTGTAGCTGGTCAAACAAATCATCGATTCTAGGCAAGGGGTAGCGGTTCTTGATTGTCAACTTATTCAACTCCCTATAGTCGATGCACATCCTGAACGAACCATCCTTCTTTTTGACGAAAAGGATAAGCGCGCCCCATGGAGAGGTACTAGGGCGAATAAAGCCTTTATCAAGAAGTTCCTGGAGCTGACTCGAGAGTTCGCGCATTTCAGAAGGAGCGAGGCGATAAGGCGCTTTAGCAACAGGATTTGCTCCAGGAATGAGGTCGATTCGGAAATCGATATCACGAGCGGGCGGTAGACTAGGTAGATCATCAGGAAACACGTTAGGGAATTCACAGACCACAGGGACATCATTCACTCCCTTATCTTCCTTTTTCTCCACTACTACCATGTGCGCCAAGAAAGCTTGGTATTCCTTGCGGAGATACTTGCTAACCTGGACACATGACATGAGTTGGAGTTTCTTCGACGCGACTTCACCATAAACACACAACTGATCACCATTAGCGAGTGAGAATCGAATCATCTTATCGAAGCAATCAACTTCAGCATGGTTTTCACTATGAAAGTCCATGCCTACTAGGGATGAGCATATCGGTATCCGATACCGAACCGATACCGATACCGCCTAATACCGATCCCGAATTTCACCCAAACTAGGTACCGATACCGATACCGAAACATGTCGGTTAGGTATCGGTACGGTACGGTATCGGTACGGTACGGTATCGGTAATATACCGTATTTTGAGGATCGGTATCGGTATAATACCGATACCGTACCGTACCGATACCGAAAACGCCAAAAAGTGGATACCGATCGGGATACCGACCGGGGTTGGGATCGGTACGGGATCGGTATGGGATCGGTATTCGGTGGCATATGCTCATCCCTAATGCCTATTATGACGTCAAAACTTCCGAGCTGCATCGGAATAAGGTCGATAGGAAAGACGTGATTGTTGAGCTCGAGGGTACAATCACGAAGAACGGAATTGACGGTGACGGTTCTTCTGGTGGCAACTTCAACATCGAACATTGAGGGGAGATGAGCGCGCTTATGATTGAGGAGCTTTTCAAATTCAAACAATACAAAACAGTTATTTGCTCCAGTATTAAATAAACACGTAGCATATATACCATTCACGAGAAACGTACCATTGACCACATTGTTATTGGCTTGGGCCTGGCGGGCGTTTATGTTGAATGCACGTCCGTGGGCTGCTGGTTGTTGCAGCTGTTGCTGAGGCTGTTGCTGGGGCTGCTGCTGTTGTGGCTCTTGCTTGACCACTCGGTTCGGGCACATGTTGGCGAAGTGGTTGGGATCACCACACGCATAGCAAGCTCTAGCATTGACCGCGGGTGCCTGAGCCGCTTGATGGCCTTGAGGAGCAGTAAGGAGAGCTTGATGAGCAGGAGCTTGACCATGGGTTGGAGCAGGGTTTTGACGTGGACCTGTACGGCAGTTGGCGGTGAAGTGGCCGTACATGTTGCAATGAGCGTAGTATCTGCAGGCGATTCCCACTGGGTGGTGATAAGTACAAGTAGGGCAGACCGGATGAGGACCAGTATACGCACGCTTTGCCGGCGGTGCGTTGGTAACCAGGGCCGCTACTTGGCGGTGTTGTTGTTGCTGAGGAGCTGGAACTGATTGGAGAGGAGTAGCATTGGTCACAATGCAGTTCTTGTTGCTGGAACTGCTGTTGTTCTTTCTCTTGTGTCTCGAGAGCTTGGATGACTGAGGAGCGGTGGCGGTTGAAGCGGTAGTAGCTTGATGCAGATTCTTGGGAGCTTTATCCCAGACATCAGACTTGACTCGCTTGTCGTTGATCTTAGCTGCGAGCAAGTAGGTTTCTTCGATCGTTGACGTCTTGGCTGCTTGAACAAAGTCAGCCACGCAATCCGGAAGAGCACGGATATACTTTTTGATGGCGATATCGGGCGTCTTGACTTAGTCCGGATAGATTATACTCAACTGCTTGAAGCGCGCAGTCAAACCAGCGTTGTCACCATCCTTCTGCTTAATGTGCCAGAATTCATCCTCCAACTTTTGGTGCTCTTGGGGAGGGCAGAACTCTTCCATCATCACGTCTTTCAACTCATCCCATGGTAGCTATAAGCTGCATCATTTCCGCGTTTGTTTCTCTCGGCCGTCCACCAGTCTAAAGCGCGGGACTGGAAGACGCTAGTTGCGTTGAGAGTACGGAGATTGTCAGGATAGCCACTCTGACGCAGGGTGACCTCGATAGAATCAAACCATTGGAACATGGTCATAGGACCATCTTCACCAGTAAACTCTTTCGGTCCACAGGCTTTGAACTGCTTGAAGCTAAAAGCAGCTTTGGGAGCATCGGTCCTGGACTCTTCAGAAGATTTGCTTGCATTCTCATGAAGTTCACTGACGATCTGAGGAATAACTTTCGCCATCTATTTAGCAACCATAGAGGCGAGGCGTTTATCTGCCTGTTTTCGACGTGCGGCTTGGGTAGCGCGAGATCCAGATGAAGACATTGTCTGCATCAGACAGTGCCATAGGACTCAAAACACTATTCAATCATTCCTAGTATAGTCTAGCGATTTACCATAAAGCTCAGGAACACGTATCCACATAAACACAGAATCACATAGGCACATAAACACGTAAGCACATAATCACGTAGAGCACAGAAACACATAAGCACGTAAGGCATAGAAGCACATGAGGCAGTCAGAATACAGAAACCTAACTATATGTTGCACGTATTCCTACCCTTCACAGCGCATTTAGCGATTAAATACAGTGATTACGAGTATCGAGCAGCGATGGTGAATTATGACTAGCGATTTGTTAGCGTGATGAGATAGATGTGTAGTGCGTGTTGATCGAAATGAACAGCGAAAACGAATAAATCACCAAAATCGAAATGCGTGATCACATAAAAACACATAAAATCCACATAAAAGCGACAAATATCAGAGTCAGCAGTTGCGGGCTCAGAATCAAAACACATAGAAATCGAAAATAGATTGTCTGCGGCTGGTAGACGTCGACTACCCAAAGCGATTCAACTATTCACAAGGACTTTAGGTGCACACTTTGGCCTTCGGAACTGTGCTCTCGCTTCGATTCGAGCGTTCGGCACGCATCCTTCCAATTGCAGTGTGACTTCAAGTCGTTGGAGTCCGTCGAGACATTGGTGAGAGCTTTGTAAAACCACATTAGAGAGTAGACGAGTCATCAAGGTTTGGGTTTCACCCCTAACTTAGCGACTACGTTCCTTCTTGTGTGATTAAATCACGAGATAGATGAGGAGATTTGTGTCGAAGTATGGATTTCACTCCTGATTCAACATAAATTCCCTTGTTTTATAGTAAGAATAGCAATTCGAACGAGTAACCTGGTCGAGAGTTTGCGGTTTTTACACCTAATCTTAACCAGATCATTCGTTTGTATGTGTAATCAGCCTTAGGAAAGGCTGATCTTGCGCAGAACTGTAGTATGCGATGTTCGCGCAAGTGTGTAGTGTACAGCGAGTTCGAGCGAGAAATAGCGAGTAAGCTCATAGAAAACCCCTACTGGGCATGCACAAGTCGGTCTGTTGGTACTTAGACTATAGACTAGGTCGTTCTAAGATATCGACCCGGAATAGGTCGAGTCTTGCCTAATTCCCTATAGTTATGGCTCTGATACCAATCTGTCACACCCCAACCGATGACGGAAACATCAGGGCATGGCACGGAGCGAAACAGATTGTTCGAGAGAAATTCCATAACAACTACTTTACTTAAACATTACGTCCCATACCATAACCTATTAAGCAAGCAAGTTATTACAGACATAAGTATCTCCAAAACAAATAAAACTGTTCCGACAACTCAGATTTCAAATAAAAATAAATTGTCTTTGTTTGTTTCTAGACTCATCCTAACTCGATTCCACATAGCAAGCATCCTAGCAGATAGCATCCTAAACACCTGTTACATACGTTAAAATATAGGTCAATACACATAGTGTAAAGGTGAGCATACAAGTTTGATATAGCATAATAGAGTTCGAAATCGTTTACACATAACCAACATGTATAACGTATAATGTGAAGCATGTAAGTTATCGACAAAGATCCTATCAATACCAATGACTACGAGTTGACTGCGAATAACGAGTGTGCATCACATGTTCACCACTGCAAACACGTGAAGTAATTGTCCTTAACAACCCCAGAGTAAACAGGTGCTGAGTCCAAACTATAGTACTATCGTTGCGTTGTGTGTTCGATGTGATTTAGAATAAGTAACGTTTGTAACACCCAAAAGTGCATAAAGCAAAAAGGGATCGAGTATACTCAAAGATAGCGTTTAACTTAATAAACACTGCCTTGGATTGAAGGGAGCGCTGAGAAAATTAGCCTGAACAGTTAACGATAGCATAACGGATAAGCGGCGCATAAAACGATGCAAGTGTACCAAGGATCGGATGGTAATCCGATCGGATGGCAATCCGATCGGATGGCCAGTCGATCGGGTGGCAATCCGTTCGGATGGTCATCCGATCGGATGGCCATTCGATTGGATTGTCACCTCGTTTGGTGAGGATGTGTTTGTGTATGATGGTTTGTACTTTGAAGTTTTCGTTGTAGCATTTTAAAAATAGAGAAGTACCTCTACCCTTCAGGTCAGTCGATCGAATGGTCGTTCGATCGGACGGCAATCCGATTGGCGAGTCTTCTTAGTTGAGAACAAGTTCACAGCAGGACGGTCACTCGATCGGATGGCTATCCGATCGGGTGGCAATCCGTGCGTATTGAACATGTTGAATATTGTTTAAGTACCCAAGTCCCAAATGTCACATGATCGGGTGGTCGTTCGATTGGATGGTAATCCGATCGGACGGCAATCCGTTTGACGTTCAGAACCTTAGAATTTGAATAAAAAGTTTAAGTGTGGAACCAAGTGCAACCCGATCGGATGGCCGGTCGATCGGATGGCAATCCGATCGGATGGAAATCTGATCGGATGGAAATCCGATCGGATGGCAATCCGTCCCAATGGTCAAATCGTCTTGTCACTTGATTTCGTTTGAAGTTTTGTAGTTTTGAACGAGACGTGATGATAACTGGCTTAAACAACATGAACCCAATCTCGACCCAAGTGATCCGACCGAACAGGAATCACCCTAGTCTGACCGGTTCACGGTTCGAGTCAGTTGTTCATGTTTAAACCCAAAATCAGTAGTTTTTAGATAGAATTCAGATCTGGAACTAACACATCACTAAGAATGAGTAGAAGATCAGAGCAAGCTCCGATTCTATAGGTTTTGAGTGCACTAAGTGTAAAAGAGTTGAAAGAAAGTTGGAAAGCCTTCTTTCAATCTTTTCAACCATGAATTTGTGTAGATCTATGCGAAAATATTGATTAATCTTGTGGAAATCCTCCAGATCTAAGTTGTTCTTGGTGGAATGAAGCCAAATCTTGAAGTTCATAAGAACTCCATGATGACATCACCCAAGAACACCTCAAATCCGGTGATTTCACGGTTAAAAGTTAAGATTCAAAGGTGAAAATGGTGTAAAAGTGCGTGTAGATCATAGAAGTACAAGATTTAGGTTGGAACCTTACAAGAATCGAGAGAAATCGAGAGAAATAGGAGCTTGGAGTCGGCTGGTCGAACAAGGGAGCTGTCACATCATAAATGATGTGACAGGTAGGTATTTATAGGGTTTCCCAAAAAGGAAAGTGGGGAAAGTGGCTGGTCAATCGGATGGCAACTCGATCGGGTGGCAACTCGATCCATGGGTTCGACGCGATGAGTTTTGTCGTTTCGATTCGCGTGTTGAGCATTGCGATGCAATTCGAGTGAGCGATGCGATAGTATTACCCATTAGTTATACAAGTATCATAACTACTATATCTAACATACAATTAATATGCGTTTAGCGTTTGCGATTCGATTACGATGCAATAGACTTGCGATTGCGATTAACACCTCAACATAAACATAACATGCACAAGTAACACATAAATAGCACACACACGTAAAATAATATCCTGAACACATAATTCGAGTTGCGATTCGATAGCGATAAGCGATAATTCGATTAAACATTCGATTAAATAGCGATTAAACCTCGATTATTAATAGATACTCCACATAATACAACTAAGGAAAATAAATAAATAGATTCGATTGCAAATCAAAGAAGTCAAAACAGTAGTTGAGCAAGGAGTGACAGATCGCAATTAGCAATCTTTTCTTCCTTTAACTTCAATCTTGACATGGGTGTTACATTCATCATATCTGTCGGGTACCTCTCAAACACACCTAAACTCTCGGCTAACCAAGTAATCAACGGCCCACACTAAATACGGGCTCCAGCACCACCCCTCCATAACCTCTTCATAGACAAAGCAAACACTCGCCAAGTTGGCTGGCCTCTGCTCCACCATACACATCAGACAGAATAAACTCATCTGATTAACCTTGTTGTCCCCCTGTCCTCTACCAACCAGAGTCGCTGCTAGAATTTTGTGGATATAGCGAAGAACTGGATCAGTAATATCACTAGCAACCGCTCCTGTAGAGTATGGCATCCTCGATATGGTGCTCCAAAATCTCGCTAAACCCACGACGCTTCTTAAACACTCCCTGCAGACTAGTGATAAACTCGGGAGCCCTAACCTCTTCTTCCGTGTAAAACTGAGTTGCCACCGCAAACTCAGGGACTGTCATCTCATAAGACCTCCTACCCAGGGCAAAGAATATTGCACCTTTTTCATTGAAACTCCCTTGCTTATAATCGAATGTAGAGTGAAATTCCAACGTGATTTCCTTGTACTGTCTAGCATCACAATCCAAAACTCTCCTAAATTTTGGTCCTAACAACTGTTCCACCCGGGCCCATGCCCCTAAACGATCCAACACCTCCCAATCAATCCTACTGTATGGCAGCAACTCTACCTTAAACAAAGTAGCTAACCTCTGTGACTCCCCCGAATTCATCTCAAACTGCAAAAGAGGGCTGTCTAAAATCCTTTGACTTGGACCATGAGGAAGTCCCGACCCCGTATACTCGACAACCCTGCTGTAATCTGAGTGTTCCACTACTTGCACTGGTTCCGGTTGAACCTGCTGAACCGGTTCGGGCTCCCTAATCACTGGGCCCCCTCTCGGGCGAGTAGTTGGGCCTCGTTTTCTACTAGGCCGACTGGATGATCCTGCAGCTGACATTCTGCAAAATTAATCAAGTATGGCAAGACAAAGCAAACAGAATATTAGTAACAAACTATTTTTGGTATTTTTGAATTTTTGAATTTTTTTGTATTTTTTGAAAAAAAAAATTCTAAAAAAATTAGAATAGCCGTATAGCATTTCATTCGCGGCTTAATTCTGAAAATAAAGTTGAATTAAAAAACAACCGGGTTACTTTTTACAATTGCTAAGTAGTAACTAAACTCGCCCGAATGGAGACTGAGTACGGGCGAGCCTAGTTAACTTGTACGTGCAAGTAAACCCAAAAACAACTAAACTAGACTCGAACTAGACTAAAAATGACTAAAAAAAACTAAAATGACACTCTAACTAGGACTCAATGTACACTACCCTCTATCGGCACTTTAATTGTCCTCAATTAAACTCTAGTGCCTACCAGACCGTCATTGACGTCCAGACTTGCTTAAAATCAGCCATGTATTAGTTAAAAATAAATTTCCACGTCGAAAAATTCCGCCTAATTAAAGGAGTTTTTTATCCTTCGCAAAAATTTTGGTTCAATAATGCAAGTTTGGCACTCTGCGCGTCAATGTATTCCAAACCAAACAAAATTCAGCAAAGCAAGTTCCATAACCAACCCGACAATCATCTAAACCTCGAAACCATACCATAAACCAAACCAACATGGAGTGCTAACCGATGTAAGGTTGAAAACTTTAGTGTCGCCTTAATGAAACGGGTCAAAACGGTGTCCCAAATCTGAATTTAAACTCGAAAGTTCACCCAACCGGATCTCCACAATCAATGTTAGTAAACCCGAGACTAGGATGAAGTAAACATTGGCATCAAGCCCCAACCCGAACCATCCGCAACCTGAAAATACCAGAATACTCAACCCATTCCCAAGCTGCAAACTCATTTCAACACTACATGAACTTAAACACTAGACTCAACCAAAAACTAACCCTAAGATTATCACTAATCTAAATAAAGACTAAAAAAAATATGACTCAAAATACAAAAAGGATAAGAAACATACCTAAGAATCGATTGAAACAAGAAAAACTAGAAAAATTTTCGGTTTTATCTTTAATCCCCAAATTGCAAGCCGATTTTTTGGTGAATAATGGTTGGAATATGGAGGAAATCGGGTGATATATGGTTATAGATGGATTTGCGGTGAGTTTTTAGGTGATAATGGAGGTTTTGCGGTGAATAGTAGTGGTGAAGCGGGGGTTATCGGCGGGGTAGAAGAGGAAACTAGGTCAAAGAAGTTTGATTTTTGGGGTTTAATGTTTTTCGGCTACAGCATTACATTCTGGCGGGCCGCGACATAGTCAAGAAGTGAGTCGCGCCCCGCCACCGCCTTAAAGAATTTTTGAAAAAACGTTACGCTTTAGCCGGCCGCCACCCACTCATTAATTCTCTCGCCACCCGCCAGTGGGAGTTTTTCACAGAAAGATTGTTCAAATTTTGGCTTCAATGCCTTAGAAAAACTTCCATGTTTTTCCCAAACCACCAAAAATCAACCAAAAATTTTTCTAACACTTAAAACTTACCTGGAACCTCATTTTTCTCGCAATTTCCTGCAAATCCTCGGTGACGATTTCCTGCAAATGACACAAAACACAAACAAAGAACCGAAAGACTACCAAAAATGACTGTTAGCTACCAAAAATTACGAAAAATTAACGATAATACAAACGGTACAAAATGTACACTTGAGTTTTCACCCAAAACACTAATCAGCGGCTTTTGGTGGGATTTCGAGAGGAGTTTCCTCCATCTCGTTCTTATCTATCGCTCCTCCAATATAGTGCTTCAAACGGTGCCCATTTATCTTCCAACTCCGGCCATCGGACCCATCCATAATCTCAACCGCCCCGTACGGAAACACATAATGAACCATATACAGTCCCGACCACTTCGACTTCAACTTCCCCGCAAACAACTTCAATCTTGAATTGTAGAGAAGCACTCTATCACCCTTGCTAAATTCCTTGATCTTTCTTAACTTGCGATCATGTAGAGATTTCATTTTCTCCTTAATGCCCAAAGATCGAGCATAAGCCGCATCCCTAAGCTCCTCACGCTCATGGATTTGAAAGAAACGTTTCCTAGCGGCTTCGGTCATATCATGGTTAACGGTTTTCAAAGCCCAAAGTGCTCGGTGTTCTAATTCTACGGGAAGATGACAAGCTTTTCCATAAACGATCATAAATAGTGTGGTTCCTAAGGGTGTTTTGTAGGCGGTTCAAAACGCCCACAATGCATCGTCAAGCTTGTCGGACCAATCCTTCCTATTCTTTCCAACGGTCTTCTCTAGAATACATTTGATACCACAATTCGCGTTCTCCACTTGACCACTTGTCTGTGGATGGTACGCGGTAGACAAACGATGAGTGACTCCGTAGCGTGCAAGCAACTTTTCCATCAATGCGTTGCAAAAGTAAGTACCAGGGTCACTAATTAGAGCTTTAGGTGTACCGAAACGGGAAAAGAGTTTCTTGAGGAAACTCAATACTACTCGGGCTTCATTCGTAGGAAGAGCTTGAGCCTCAACCCACTTAGACACGTAGTCAATTGCCACAAGTATATAACGGTTCCCTTTTGAGACGGGAAAGGGTCCCATGAAATCTATGCCCCAAACATCAAAAACCTCCAACACTTGGATTGGGTTTTGAGGCATCTCATCTTTGGCTGAAATGTTACCGGTTCGTTGACACGCATCACAAGTTTTCATGAACTCAACGGCATCATGAAGTACGTTAGGCCAATAGAATCCATAGTCAAACACCTTTTGTGCGGTGGCATATGCACCATGGTGGCATCCCGTTAGGCCCTCATGCACATGTTTAAGGATGTTCAAACCCTCCTCTCGTGACACGCATCGCCTAAGTATCCGATCTCCTCCAATTCTAAAGAGAAAATGATCATCCCACACATACTTCCTCGACTCACTAAGGAACTTTCTTCTTTGTTGTGTGGTCATTCCCTTCACAATATTACCACTCGAAAGGTAATTCTCTAAATCACAAAACCAAGGCAATCCCTCATTCTCGGCCTCTACAAATTCAATCGACTCGTGAGGAAATGTATCTCCTATCTCCTCCTCACGAATCTCCTCTCTTTTAGGGTCCTCTAAACGTGAAAGATGATCGGCTGCTACATTTTCGGCCCCTCTCTTATCCCTAATTTCAATATCAAACTCGGAAAGCAATAGAATCCACCGAATAAGTCTAGGTTTGGCATCCTTCTTTTGGAAAAGAAAACGTAACGCGGTATGGTCGGTGAAAACTATGGTCTTGGATAGCTCGAGGTACGAGCGGAATTTGTCGAAAGCAAAAACTACGGCTAAGAGTTCTTTCTCCGTGGTGGTGTAGTTCTCTTGAGCATCATTTAACGTTTTGCTCGTGTAGTAAATAGGGTGGAAGTGCTTTTCCTTTCTTTGTCCTAATACCGCTCCAACGACATAGTCACTCGCATCACACATGAGCTCAAACGGCAAGCTCCAATCAGGCGAGATAAGAATAGGTGCACTCACAAGCTGTTCCTTCAAAAAGTTGAAGGCCTTAAGACACTCCTCGTCAAAGATGAATGGAACATCCTTCTCTAGAAGATGGGTCATGGGGCGAGTAATTTTAGAGAAATCCCTAATGAAGCGTCTATAGAAGCCCGCATGACCTAGAAAACTCCAAATCGACTTAACGCTAGTGGGTGTAGGCAACCTGCTAATGGTATCTATTTTCGCACGATCTACCTCTATACCATCCCTCGAGATCTTATGGCCCAAAACAATACCTTCCGTCACCATGAAGTGACACTTTTCCCAATTTAACATTAGCTTCGTCTCGACACACCTCTTTAACATCCTCTCAAGATTCTTCAAACACTCATCGAACGAGTTCCCATAGACCGAAAAATCATCCATGAAAACCTCCATGGAACTCTCAATCATATCCTGAAATATGGCAACTATGCACCGCTGAAAGGTAGCTGGAGCGTTACATAGCCCAAATGGCATGTGTCGGTACGCATAGGTGCCATAGGGGCATGTGAAGGTGGTTTTATCCTGATCCTCCGGGGCGATGGGGATCTGAAAGTACCCCGAAAAACCATCGAGAAAACAATAAAATTGTTGACCCGCGAGACGCTCCAGCATCTGATCGATAAAGGGCAATGGGAAGTGGTCATTTCGGGTGGCATCATTCAACTTTCGGTAGTCAATGCACACTCGCCAACCCGTGACCGTACGAGAAGGGATAGGCTCGTTCTTGGAATTCATGACAACGGTCATCCCTCCCTTCTTAGGGACAACCTGAGTAGGACTAACCCATTGTGAATCTGAGATGGGATATATCATCCCGACATCTAGGAGTTTTAGAACCTCCTTCTTCACAACATCTTGCATATTGGGGTTGAGGCGCCTTTGGGGTTGCACCACCGGTTTGAAATCATCCTCCATGAGTATCTGATGGGTGCAATAAGAAGGGCTTATGCCCTTAATGTAAGACAACCTCCATGCAATGGCCTCCTTGTTAGCCTTCAACATTTCCAACAACCTCAACTTCTCTCCATCCTCCAGCTTCGATGATATGATAACGGATAGCTCGGAACCCTCCCCTAGAAAAGCATATTCTAAATGAGATGGAAGGACCTTAAGCTATAAGGGTGGGGGTTGGGTGGTGTCATCACTAACGGCTAATGCTTCGAGAATCAAAGGAATCCCCTCATCTTCTACTTCATCCAACCTCAACGACTCCTCCTCTACATTCTCTCCTCCTAGTAAGTTGGCACCACTAATGTACTCTAGACAATGGTCAACACATGAGATGAACGAGTTCAAGAAATATACGGAATGACAAGGACCACTATAGTTATCGAAACCACTCGGGTGGTTCATGGAACGAGCTATCTCAAAGGTGACTCTCTCCTCACTGACTCTAAGTGTTATCTTACCATCGTAAACATCTATAAAGGCTTTAGTGGTACGCAAGAACGGACGACCAAGTATGATAGGAACTCTTTCGTCCGCTTCCATATCAAGATTGACGAAATCAGCGGGAAAAACAAACTTGTCGACCTTAACAACAATACCCCTCGGGTATTTCACGGACCAATCGGCTAAGGCCAATGTCATACGGGTAGGTGAAAGCTCGCCTAAGTCTAGCTACTCGTAGAGAGAAAAGGGGATCAAATTGATGCTAGCACCTAGGTCGGCTAAGGCTCGAGTATTGGTGTTACTACCGAAAAGACATGGAATAGTAAAAATGTTGGGATCGGTGAGCTTCTCCGGAAGCTTATTTAAAACGACTGCTGAACACCCTCCATTCAATGGAACATTCGACAACTCTCCCAACTTCTCCTTGTTTCTAAGAAGGTCCTTTAAGAATTTTGCATACTTCGGCATAGATTGGAGTGCCTGATGAAAGGTAGATTAATCTTCAATTGCTTGAAGATATCTAAGAATTGCCCGTATTCCTTTGAGTACTTTTGGTTCCTAAGACGTGTAGGAAACGGGAAACGCGAATGATCTACTAGTGGAGAAGGTCTAATGTCTATGGGTGGTTTCTCCACTTTCTTCTCTCCTTGAGGCTCACTGGCTGTGCGGTACTTGCTGGGCTTAGCCTCGATTGCACTTTGTCGGGAGCCTCCATCTCGGTTTCTTCATCTACAATCTCCTCATCTTCCTCTACTACTCTCTCCTCAACTCTCGGGTTCCCTACGGTTTTACCACTACGAGTGGTAATGGCTTTGGCATGGGCATTAGGGTTTGGTTGGGTGTTACCCGCAAATTGACCGGGTAATCTCTCCTCAAGTTTCCTAGACATGTCACCTACGACCCTTTGAAGGTCTTGGAAAGAGGCTTGATGGTTCTTAAGCATAAGGTCGTGTTCGGTAAGGATCTTTTGGGTGGTTTGGTCCTTAACAACTAACTGGCTCATCATTGCCTCCATCCTCTCAAGGCTACCACCTAAATCATAACTTGGACCCTGAACTGGTTGAACCTGACTACTTGACCCCCCATCCTTGACCTGCCCATTGAACTGCCCATATGAACCCCCACCGAAGAATGAACCCTGACCCCTATTTGGATTTTGAGCTAATTGGAAACCAGGGGGACCATTGGAACGAAAATTATTATTATTATTAAAATTATTATTATTACGCCAACCCAAATTAAAATTACTACCAAACCCACTAGGTTGACCTCTACCTAGACCCCCTCCCACGAAATCGACCTGCTCCTCACCAACTAACAATGGACACGCATTCGTATCGTGACCCCCTCGGCAAAACTCACACTTATCAACCTTTTCCTTAATCTCCTTGAGCTCTCTAGTGACGTTTTCTAATACAGCGGCTATACTAGGGTCCATAGTGATATGGTTCACCCCACGAGTAGGTGCACTAGTATTGGCGTTTGAATTGCCACTTTGATACCGTTGATCAGATCGCGACTGAGATTGAGATTGGGCAAATGCCTCGAAACGCTCTAAACACTCGGCAACAGTAAGAATACCCATCATATGACCTCCCGCATTAGTGTCAAAATGATCACGACTCTCTTGGGTGAGACCGTTATAGAATTTTTCACAAAGGGCTCAATCAGAAAGACCATGCTGGGAGCATCGAGCGACAAGGTTTTGAAATCGCTCCCAAGCAAGGTAATTGGGCTCGTCGGGCTCCATGCGGAATGAGTGAATTTGATCACGAAGACGCGAGGCTTTAGCGGGCGAAAAATATTTGTTCAAAAAGGCTTGACGGAGGCCCGCCCACGTAGCCGCACAGCCAGCTAGTGAAAAGGGAAAGAGCTGTAAGTAGGTAGCGTCATTTGGGGCTCCGTGAAGGCTAAAAGTAGCAAGCATACGAGAGAAACAGTTTATATGGGCAGGGGTGTCCTAGTCCTCGCGGCTGTAGAACTGGATGGTATTGGTGATGGCTTGCATGGCATAAGATGGGATCTGCCATGAGTTTTCGTTAACTATGGGTGGAACGGTAATGGGTAAAGCAAGACCGGTGAAGCCTTGGGTGGCTTGTTGATGGACGCTCTGTCTTGCATTGGCCATTTGTTCTAAGTTTATGTTATTTGGGGCACTAGAGGTGCTAGAAGTGGGACTATCAGGTGGGGAAGCTTTAGGTGATGGTTTAGGTGAATGGGGTGGTGAGGGAAAAGGGGTGATATCGAAGTTTGGTAAATTAGAAGAGGATGAAGTACTAACCTGTGGGCCTTGGCGCAATCGAGATGATGACTCTGTGACTGGTGGCTTCGGCGGCGGTCCGTGCGAGCGAAGATGTGGCATCCACTACAAGTAAAAACCTGAATATGAGGAAAATAGACACTAGTCACTAAGACTCAAAACTAAAAATAAAAGAAAAAGACTTAAAATAAAGCAAAACACGTAGCACGTATATGTCAATTAAGTCTATCAAAGCTAATTAACGCAATTGCCAAGAGTCCCCGGCAACAGCGCCAAAAACTTGATGTGTGCTAAACAGACTATTAAAATTAACTACTTTAGACTCTCTACGCTAGACACTAAAAAGCTTTAAATCTAGACTCGACCTAAACCACACAATCGTCAAGTGTACCAATAACTGTAGTATGACCTAAGGAAGTCCGGATATCGAACCACGAGACTCTATTAATCATGTTAACTAGACTCTAACAGACGCTGACAAACACGACTCAAACTGTTTAATTGTTTAGGGGGGGGGGGGTTATTGAAAATTTAAGGAAATCTATTAAAATAATTATTAAACTAAAACTAAGCTAATACGAAATAAGGCGAAGACTTTTCTTATATCATGACGAGAACCACCTAGACTAGAATCCTGGATTGATTTTAAGAATTTACCAATTAAGTTAACCGCATGTTTTATGGAACCGGGATCTTGTGATACTAAACCTATTAAGACACCAACCAAGCCCCTCAACCCTTCTCGAGGTGAAACTTATGGCACTACTGTAACACCCCGTGTTTCGAAAGTCAAAGTCAAAGTCAAGATTGAAGTCAAAGGGAGACAAGATTGCTAATTGCGATCTGTCACTCCTTGCTCAATTCCTGTTTTGACTTCTTTGACTTGTACTTAGTATATTTTATGCTTTATGTTAGTTGTATTATGTGGAGTACTTATTAATAATCGAGGTTTATTCGCTATTTATCGCATGTTTATCGCTTGATCGCTATCACAATCGCACTCGCAACTCGAATTACGCGTTCTGGGTGTTGTTCTATGTGTGTGTGTGCCTTATGTGTTACTTGTGCATGTTCAATTATGTTATGTGTGGTGAATAATCGAAACGTAATCAAAACTCAATCGCAATCGAATCGCAAACGCTAAACGAATGTGAAATAAGGACGATTGTATGTCGATATAGTAGTTGGGACTAAAAGTAATTTGACTAGGAAACTCTATCGCATCGCAACGCTCGCATCGCAATCGAAACAGCAAAACTCGTCGCACCTTACACACCAATCGAGTGGCCAGCCGATCGAGCTGCCACCAGATCAGGCTGCCACCCGATCGAGGTGCCACTCGATCGAGCAGTCACCCGATCGGGTTACCACCCGATCGACCAGCCCTCTCTTCCCCTTTCCTTTTATGGAAACCCTATAAATACCCCTGTCAACATCACAAACTTACCATTTCTGAACATCTCGTCCGACCAGCGCTTCTTACCCACTTTTCTTCAGATTTCTCACGATTCTTGTAAGTTTTCTATCTAATTCTTGTACTTTCTTCATCTACACGCACTTCTACACCTTTTTATCTTTTGAATCTTAACTTTTAACCGTGAAATCACTAGATTTGAGGTGTTCTAGGATGATGTCATCATGGTGTTCTTAGGAACTTCATGTTTTGGCTTTAGTCCACCAAGAACAACTTAGATCTGAACGATTTCCACACAAATAAACAAAGATCTTTCATAGATCTGTACATATTCACGGTGAAAAAGATTGAAAGATGGTTTTTCCAACTTTCTTTCAACTCTTTTACACTCAATGCACTCAAAACCGATAGAATCGGAGCTTGTTCTAACCTTCTACTCTTTCTTGTTGATGTGTTGGATCGAGATCTGGATTCTATCCACGAGATTACCGATTCCGGGTTAAACATGGAACACTGTCTTGAACAGTTAACTGATCGGATTGGGTGATTTCTGTCCGATTAGGTTACTAAGTCTTGACAAGGTTTCTGTTGATTAACACGTTGTCAAACCGTCTCGATAAAACTGCAAACTGTCAAAAACAACCAAGTGTAAGACGATCAGGCTGACCAGGACGGAGTGCCATCCGATCGGACTACTGTCCGATCAGATTGTCACCCGATCGGGTTGCCACCCGACCGGCTTGCACCTTGGCCCCACACTTAATTTTTATTTCAAACTTTAGGAGTTTTGAACACCGAACGGACCATCGCCCGATCGTGTTGCCACCCGATCGACCGACCATCCGACCATGTGATGTTTTGAAACTTCAATACTTAAACAATTTCCAACATGTTCAATGCGCAAGGGTTGCCACCCGATCCGATTGCCATCCGATCGAGTGACCGTCCTGCTGTGAATTTGTTCTCAACTTGAGAAGACTCGCCAATCGGATTGCTGTCCGATCGGACTACCGTCTGATCAACCGACCTGAAAGGTAGAGATACTTCTCTGTTTTCAAAATGCTACAACAAAAACTTCAAAAGACAAGCCATCATACACAAACACATCTTTCCCAAACGAAGTAACAATCCACTCGAAAGGTCACCCGATCGGATGACCATCCGAGCGGATTGTCACCCGATCGACCAGCTACCCGATCGGATTGCCATCCGATCAGATTGTTGTTCGACCCACTGACACTTTACTCCATTTTACGCGCCGCTTATCATTTGTGCTATCGTTCTGATCAGGCTAACATTACTCTCTAGCGCTCCCTTCAATCCACCAATCGCTGTAAGTATACTCGATCCCTTTTTGCTTTACGCACTTTTGGGTGTTACATACATTACTTATTCTAAATCACATCGAACACACTACGCAATACTTTAAACGCTAACCAATTACCGCATGTTATACGTGACTTAATGAATGCTTGTTTGTTGTGTTTACACATGGAATGCTGTCTACCTGCCTTAGCAACGGTAGTACTATTTGTTTGGACTCAGCACCTGTTCACTCAGGGGTTGTTAAGGAGAATTTGTTACATGGCTCACAGTGGTGAGTGTGTATTACGAACTGCCTTGGGTAGTCAACTCACAGTCATTGGTATCGATAGGTTCATGTCGATAACTAACATGCCTCACTTTACACTGTGTACGTGCTGGTTATGCGTAACAATTTCGAACTCTATTATATCTATTAAACTTGTATGCTCACCTTTACACTATGTGTATTGACTTTTACTTTAACGTATGTGACAGGTGCTTAGGATGCTTATGTTCTTAGCTTGCTGTGAAATCGAGGCTAGGAAAGGTCTAGAAACAAATAAACAATTGTCTGTATTTTTGAAATCTGAGTTGTCGGAACAGAACAATTTAGCTAGATCTTGTCTGTAATAATTATGATATCTGTTATGACATGGTATGGGACATGTTGCTTTAAATAATTGGTAATAATAGTTGTTATGGAAACTTCTAGACAATCTGTTTCGCTCAGTGCCGCGCCCCGATGATTCCGCCATCGGTTGGGGTGTGACAGATTGGTATCAGAGCCATAACTATAGGGAATTAGGCAAGACTCGACCTAGTCCGGTTCGATGTCTTAGAAGTGACCTAGTCTATAGTTAGGAACCAACAGACCAACTTGTGCATATCCTGCAGGGATTGTGTACGAGCATACCTGCTATTTCTCGTTATTCTCGCCCACGCTACACTATCACTACACTTTAGTTTTCAAAAAGGAACGAGCGATCAGGCCGAGATTAGGTGTGAAAACCGCAAACTCTCGACTAAATCGCTTGTTCGACCCTCATTTTTATCTATAAACACGAGAATTTGCGTTGAATCAGGAGTGAAATCCATACTTTGACGCATAATTCTCTTTTATTTTATCAAAACAGGAACGAAGTTGTTAAGTCAGGGGTGAAACCCGAACCTTGACGACTTATTCCGCCCAATTTCGTTTTACAAACTCTCACCTAAGTCTCGACGAACTCCAACGACCTGAAGTCACGATATGGCTGGAAGGATGTGTGCCGATCGCCCATATTCGAGGCAAGAGCACAGTCCCGAAGGTCAAAGTGTGTACTGAAGGCCTTTGTGAATAGTCGAACCGCTTGGGATAGTCAACGTCTAAATAGCCGCAGACAATCTATTCTCGATTTTTATGTGTTCGATTCTGAGATCGCTACTGCCGACTCTGATGTGTGTCGTTTTATGTAAATTTTATGTGTTTTATGTGGTTTATGCTTATTTGAGAGCGTTTTGAGGTACTACTGGTTTTGATTTAACACCTTTTTGCTTCCGCTAAACACACAACACACTGCACAACCACTGACAAATCGCTACTACATGAGAAATGACTTTACGCCATGTTGATTACAATGTTATTCGCTTATGCTATGCTACTCGCTATGTTAATCGTGATCGCTGATTTCGAATGCTCGCGGACTTTGAATAATAGGTTTCTGTATTCTGACTGCTTCTATGTGCTCTTAAGTGAATTACATGCCTGTGTGGTTCTGTGTTTCTCTGCCTTACGTGCTTATGTGCTTCTGTGCTTCTGTGAATCTGTGATTATGTGCCTATGTGGTTACGTGATTATACGTGTTCCGGAGCTTTAGTAGTATTAGACGTGTGAGGTGGGATTTGACTATGTTGTGTCTGAGTCCTATGGCGATGTCTGTTGCAGACAATGTTGTCATCTGGATCCTGTCACTCGCGCACTGCTCGCCAAAACCAGAAAGACAAACGCCTTGCTGCTCTTGTCGCCAAGCAAATGGCAAAGGCTGTTCCTCAGATCGTGAGTGAACTGTATGAGAACATGAGCAAAATGTATGAAGAATCAAGGACCGAGACTCCCAAAGCTGCTTTCAGCTTCAAACAGTTCAAGGCATGCGGACCGAAAGAGTTCACTGGTGAAGATGGCCCTACGGCCTTGTTTCAATGGTTCGACCCGATCGAAGTCACCCTGCGACAGAGCGGATGTCCTGACAATCTCCACACACTGAATGCTACCGGCGTCTTCCAGTCCCGCGCACTAGACTGGTGGATGGCTGAGAGGAACAAGTGCGGAAATGATGCAGCTTATGGTCTGTCATGGGACGAGTTGAAGAACGTTATGCTCGAAGAGTTCTGCCCTCCCTATGAGCGCCAAAAGCTGGAGGATGAACTCTTGCACATCAAGCAGAAAGATGGTGACAACGCTGCCCTGACTGCTCGCTTCAAGCAGCACAGTATTATCTGCCTCGATCAAGTGAAGACTACCGACATGACCATCAAGAAGTACATCCGTGCTCTGCCGGAGTATGTTGCAGATTTTGTGCATGCTTCAAAGCCAGCAAAAATCGAAGAAACTTACTTGCTTGCCGCAGAAATCAACGACAAGCGAGTAAAAGCTGGTTTATGGGATAAAGCTTCGAAGAACCCGCACCAAGCTACCGCCGCACCAATTGCCGACACCACCGCTGCCGCACCGCAGTCATCAAAATCCTCTCGTCGTAAGAGGAAGAACAACAACGGCAGCTCCAGCAACAAGAACTGTGCTATCACAACCACTGCTGCTCCACTCCAAGCCGTACCGGCTCAGCAGCAACCCCAGCACTGATCAGCTCCAGCTCCAATCACCTATGCACCGCCTGCAAAGCGTGCATACACAGGTCCCCATCATGCTTGCCTAACATGTACTTATCATCACCCGGTGGGTATCTCCTGCCGATTTTGTGTACACTGCAATATGTACGGCCATTTCACTGCTAACTGCCATACAGGTCCCCGCCAAACACCAGCTCAAGCCACTGCTCATCAAGCTCTGCTTCCAGCTCCTCAAGGCCAACAAGCGGCTCAGGTACCTGCGGTCAACGCCAGAGTCTGCTTCACGTGTGGTGATCCCAACCACCTCGCGAACATGTGCCCGAACCGAGTTGTGAAACAAGAGCCCCAGCAGCAGCAGCCTCAGCAACAGCAGCAGCAGCAACAGCCTCAACAGCAACAGCAACAAGCCGCCCGTGCTAGAACTGTCACGGCCCCCGTCCCGGTTTGACCCGTCCCTGGCGCCAAAGCAGACATGAAACCTGAACGGTCGGGGCGGGACAGAAACCCCGTGGTATTTATTTAATTTGGCAGCGGAATAATTAACAGGATCGTTTAAAACTTGGAAATACCCGATTATTTTATTTCATAATTATTCGGGATAACCCCGTAATTTACAATAAAGGCGATTTCACTGGGAAACCCCTATTTTACAAAAACATGTTTATTCATTTTATTGAGCCACATCCTCAAGCTTGTAGTGCTACACGGCACTTTTTTCTTGATCACAGCAGATCACCTGAAACATGTTTTAAAAAGGTTTTATCAGCAGGGAAATACTGGCGAGTCACTCATTTTGCACAAAACGACACATTGTTATAATATACAGTATTAAGGGCGATTACATTGTTTATATATCAACCAATTACCCTAAATCGGTATTTGTCACTCGACTGTATCTGTGACTATGGTTAGATCACCAATTGGCTAACCCGTTGTCCAATGGTGACGGGAAACAAGTAATGTATACAAAACCCCACATACCGGCAGTAATTGAAGATTACAAAAACTTAATCCCTGTATTTATAACTGGAAAACATTTAGGGTTTTGCAAAGCAATTTGATAAAAAGAGAATGACTCACATTGCAAGTTTAATCGGGCAGAGTTTAGCCTACTGATAAGCCTGTTAACCTAATTCAAATAACAATGCACACGAAAACTAGGTTAGTAACTTTAATCCAACTTTTACGACAACTCACGAGATCAAAACCTTCACAATGAATGACAAAGTGCGATACTTAAACATCCGTCGAATTCACGACGAATGACAAAGCATAGCCCGAGTTTGGGCAGCACTTAAACATCCATCGGATTGGTTTCTATCAATCGGACATTAAATCGTAGCAGTGATCGAGTTATTACCCTGTTATCGCGGCAGAATTTCGTGATTGTGTGTGTTATGTAGTAAACAGACGATATCTCAGTGTAGGAAACGAGTTTTTATGTCGAACCAACGCCAAAATCTAAGTGCCAAAGTCCTGAATTTATACTGAAAAGTTGGCTCCCTCGCGTGGCGCGAGGGGTACCCCCCTAGCATAGGGTAGCCCCGTGTCTCAGTAGCTTGGGTGAGTCAACCGTTCGTTAAAATTCGAATTCTATCGAAAACTGTTTAGATAATATCAACAAGGAAATACCCCCCTGAGTTTTAGGGGCCCTGATCCTGATTCCGATTGTTCTGAAAATTTTAGGGGTTATGCAGGATTACTTGGGGGTCTCAATTAGGGTTTCCTATTAGACAAAATAAAATAAGAAATAGGACTTTTGGTGAGAGTTATTACATCCTCCCCACCTTAATAAAAATCTTGTCCTCGAGATTTACTGGAACAAGTAGGGATACTTTCGCTTCATCTCTGATTCCAGCTCCCAAGTATATTCAGGTCCTCTCTTTGAATCCCACTTGACTTTGACCAGCACTAGTCGCTTGTGCTTGAGAAATTTGACCTTTCTGTCTTCTATCTGTAGTGGCTTCTCGACAAATTTCAATTTCTCATTTACCTCTACATCTTGAAGAGGTACTACTAGGGATTCGTCGGATAGACATTTCTTGAGGTTGGATACATGAAAGACGTCATGTACCCCAGCTAGCTCTTCTGGTAGTTGTAAGCGATAGGCAACTGGTCCTATACGCTGGATTACTGGGAATGGCCCTACGTACCTTGGACTTAACTTTCCTTTTTTACCGAACCGGACTACTCCTTTCCAAGGAGAAACTTTCAAAAGTACCTTGTCTCCAACTTGAAATTCCAGTGGCTTGCGTCGATTATCGGCATAACTCTTCTGGCGATCTCGAGCCATCTTTAGTTTTTCCTTGATTTGAGTGATCTTGTCGGTAGTTTCTTGTACAATTTTGGGTCCTGATAATTGACTTTCTCCTATTTCTGCCCAGCAGACTGGAGTTCTGCATTTTCGTCCATACAGTGCTTCAAATGGGGCAGCTTCAATGCTTGAATGGTAACTATTATTATAGGAGAATTCAATTAAGGGTAGATGGTCATCCCAATTTCCCCCAAAATCTATCACACATGCTCTAAGCATGTCTTCAAGGGTTTGGATCATCCTTTCACTTTGTCCGTCGGTTTGAGGATGGTATGCAGTGCTTAAATTTAGTCGGGTTCCCATTGCTTCCTGGAAACTGGTCCAGAAATGCGAGGTGAAGCGACTATCTCTATCCGACACAATGGAGAGTGGAACTCCATGTAGGGATACTACTTCGTCTACGTACAACTTTGCTAACCTTTCCATGTTAAAGGTTTCTTTCATGGGTAGAAAATGAGCTGATTTGGTTAATCGATCCACAATTACCCAAATCGCGTCATTACCTTTTCTGGTTTTGGGTAACTTAGTAACAAAGTCCATGGTTATTAGTTCCCATTTCCAAACAGGCATTTCTAATTGTTGAAGTAACCCTGAAGGTTTCTGGTGTTCTGCCTTAATTTGTGAACAAGTAAGACACTTAGAAACGTATCTAGCTATGTCCTTTTTCATTCCTATCCACTAGAAATTATTCCTTAAATCTTGGTACATGTTATTATTTTCAGGATGCATGGTATACCTAGATTTATGGGCTTCCTCTAAAATCTTATTTTTTAATTCTCCTTGCTTAGGTACCCAAATTCTTCTTTTGTGGAATCTCCAAATTCCATCAGCTCCTTGTTCTAATTCTTTTATTCGTCCCTTCATTCCTTCAGCATCATCCTTGATTGCTGTTTCCTGAACATTTTTCAGTTGTTCCATTAAGTCTAATTGTAAACTTAATCTAAGAGCACGAACTCGTCATTGTTTCTCATGGTACTTACGACTTAAGGCATCTGCAACTACATTTGCTTTTCCTTCGTGATATTGTATATCACAGTCGTAGTCACTTAGAATCTCTATCCATCTTCTTTGCCTCATGTTTAATTCTTTTTGCCCAAATATGTACTTTAAACTCTTGTAATCTGTATAGACAGTAAACTTACTTCCATACAGATAGTGTCTCCAAATCTTAAGGGCAAAAATTATCAACCCTAATTCTAAGTCATGCGTCGTATAATTTTCCTCGTGCTTCTTCAATTGCCTTGAGGCGTACGCAATTACTTTCTTACGTTGCATTAACACACATCCTAATCCTAGCTTTGAAGCATCACAGTATACTTCAAAATCTTCTGTTCCTTCTGGTAAGGCAAGAATTGGGGTATTTGTTAATTTTTGCTTTAAAATCCTAAAAGCCTCTTCTTGCTTAGGTCCCCATTCAAACTTAACTGTTTGACAGGTTAGCTTAGTTAATGGCACAGCTATCTTAGAGAAATCCTTAATAAAGCGCCTATAGTATCCAACTAAGCCTAGAAAACTTCTAACTTCTGTAGCTGATTGCGGGACCTTCCAATTGGTGATTGCTTCTATTTTAGCAGGATCTATGTGAATACCTTCGTGATTCACCATGTGTCCTAAAAATTGCACCTCCTGTAGCCAAAATTCGCACTTCGAGAATTTGGCGTAAAGCTTCTCCTTTCTTAACAAAGTTAAGAGTGCATGCAGGTGCTTACAATGCTCATCTTGACTTTTAGAATAAATAAGTATATCGTCGATGAAGACAATTACGAATTTATCCAAATATGGTTTACAGATCATATTCATCATATCCATAAATACTGCCGGAGCATTTGTTAGTCCAAAAGGCATGACTGTAAACTCGTAATGACCATACCTAGTCCTGAAAGCAGTTTTAGGTATGTCTTCTTCTTGTACTTTCAATTGATGATATCCGGAGCGTAAATCTATCTTAGAAAAGTATCTAGCCCCTTGAAGTTGATCAAAAAGATCATCAATCCTAGGCAATGGGTATCGATTCTTAATTGTAACCTTATTCAATTCCCTATAATCGATACACATTCGCATCGAACCATTCTTTTTCTTTACGAACAACACTGGTGCTCCCCAAGGGGATGAACTAGGTTGTATGAATCCTTTATCGAGCAATTCGTCTAATTTCTTTTTCAGTTCTAACATTTCAGTAGGTGCTAATCGGTAGGGTGCTTTAGCTACGGGTGTAGTTCCAGGAATTAAATGAATTCTAAATTCTACCTCCCTATCCGGTGGTAATCCTGGTAACTCTTCAGGGAATACATCTGGGTATTCTGAGACTATAGGAATTTCCTTAAGCTCCTTACCCTTAGTGCTAATGATTACCGAAATCATATACACTATTCCTTGCTTTCATTCATAACTAGCAACTTTCATTACTGAAATGAACTTCATGGGCTTTCGCAGCTTATCTCCTGTAATCATGATTACTTCTCCGGTGGGTGCACGAATTTCTATGGAGTTCTTATCACAGAGGATTCGAGCATGGTTGGCTACTAACCAATCCATTCCTACCACGACATCGAATCGAGCTAAATTCATAGGTAATAGGTTTGCAGAAAATTTATGACCTAAAAGTTCTATTTTTCCTTTTTGCAAAACCTTATCTATGTTAACAGAATTCCCATCTGCCGTTTCTACCGTGAAAATTTGTCTAAGGTTGGTTAAGGGTAAGTTAAAAGCTTGGCAGAATGAAGTATTTATAAAACTTTGGTTTGCACCAGAGTCAAATAATACTTTTGCATAAACGTCGTGAACTAAGAACGTACCAGCTATTACATCAGGAATTAATTCGGCTTCCTGGGTAGTCAGTTGGAAGGCTCTTGCGTTCTTCTTGGTAGTTCCTTTTCCAGGTTTGGCTTTGTTATCAGTTGGTTTGACCAGTTTTGGACAGTCTGGTCTAAAATGTCCAGCTTCTCCACAGTTGAAGCAGATTGTGGATTTCTTTCTTCTGCAGTCTTCTTCTTGATGCCTTGGAATTTTGCAGAAATTGCAATACCCTTTGCATTTTCCAAAATGCTTTCTTTTACAGGTATTGCAAAATGGAACAGTGGAAGATTCCCGGTTCCCCTCTTCTTGAAATTACTATTATTACCCACACGAAATCCTTGGGTAATCTTTTGGGCCACTTCCTTCTTTCTATTTTCTTCTCGCGTACGTACCAGTCCGTCCGTCAAAGTGTTGGCTAATTCCACTGCATCGTCAATTGTGCGAGGTCTTGCAGCTTTAACGATATCATGGATTTCGCCAATCAAACCCCAGATATAGCGAGAAATAAGTACCGGCTCTGGCGAAGCCAGAGTAGGCACAATTCGAGCATATTCGAAAAATTTCGAAGTATACCCTCTATAGTCAACATCCACCATTCGGTGGCTCAGGAATTTGTTCGCCATATGTTCTTTTTCATATTCGGGAAAATATTTTCTTTCCACCAGACGCTTAAATTCTTCCCAACTCATGGCATAAGCCACGTCGCTTCCCTTGGCTTGCAACACCGTATTCCACCATTCTAATGCTTCTTCCTTGAAAAAGTGAGAAGCATACATGACTTTGTCTTCCTCTGCACATTTACTTATTTTAATTACTGCTTCGGTTTTCTCCAACCAACGCAGTGCAGCAGTCACCCCTTCGTTGCCTGCAAATTCAACAGGTTTACATGCAAGAAATTCCTTGTAAGTGCAACCAGGCATTGCAGCTTTCATTTTCTTAGGAATTGGGGCCTGCATCACATCATCGATATCGTTATTAATGTTGCCGCCTCCATTTATGCTATTACTGAAGTTATCGCCGTGAGTGCGTTTGCTGGGAATAATTTGTTGAGGCTCAACTGGATTTCGGGCAGCAACAATAATTGCTGGAATAGCATTGGCTATTCCTTGAGCAACGATGTTCTCTATATCTTGCCTATTGAGGAATTGATCCCCATTGTTTTGCTCGGATTGATTAACTTCGTTAACTGGTTCATTAGTAGCGTGTTCCATCTGAATATTTATCAATTATTATTTATCACAGGCTAATATTTAGTACAACCATTCAAGTATCACTATATAAACAGGAAAATGGCAAACATTGCGACTTTTATATATATATATATATATATATATATATATATATATATATATATATATATATATATATATACATGTCTATTACAAATTACAACTGAAATTCAAAATACACTAAGGGTTGTGCATTCATAATTTATTTTAGTCTATCTAAGAATATTATGTTCAGCATGCTTTTATATAAGGTTTATTCTATCTTCTCTTACTAAGTTGTTTATCTAATGGGCAAAGTTCCTTTAACGTTTCTGGCTTATAGATGATATGGGTGCTAGTACTGGGTCAGGGTGTTGAGATATAAGATAATTTATAAACTTTTCTAGTTGAGATCTAATTTCATTGGTTGGTCCGGGTTTGGCAGTTTAACTTAATTAAAAGTTAACATTTACTGCTGTAGCGACTAACATATAGAGATTTGCCCATTGTTCATCTAATTCATTTTCCCATGGTGGGTTATTGCCTATTCCCTGGGTTTCCTTATTAATCATCACTCCTGTTGGTTGGGACTTCTTTATTTTCTCTTGACTTTTTCTAATAATCCAACTTCTTTTCTTAATGGTAAGTGGTTTCTCAAACTGTGCCTTACGAACAAATATTCCTTCCTTAGTATCTGCTGAGTATCTTGAGGAATTTGATTGAAATGAGGTTCCCTTATCTTTTGGTGAACTATCTAGTTGACGATAGATGTCCGGAATTCTTTGCTTACCCATACTGTAAACTAACAAATAGTCAAATAACACAAAAAAACATAATCACAGAATGGCAATCAGAAAAATTAAGTATTTCTAAATACTTAACTAGCTTAAATCAGTGGCTCTGATACCACCTTTTTCTGTCACGGCCCCCGTCCCGGTTTGACTCGGTCCAGGAGCCGTGGGACAGAAACCCCGTGGTATTTATTTAATTTGGCAGCGGAATAATTAACAGGATCATTTAAAACTTGAAAATACCCGATTATTTTATTTCATAATTATTCGGGATAACCCCGTAATTTACAATAAAGGCGATTTCACTGGGAAACCCCTATTTTACAAAAAACATGTTTATTCATTTTATTGAGCCACATCCTCAAGCTTGTAGTGCTACACGGCACTTTTTCCTTGATCACAGCAGATCACCTGAAACATATTTTAAAAAGGTTTTATCAGCAGGGAAATACTGGCGAGTCACTCATTTTGCACAAAACGACACATTGTTATAATATACAGTATTAAGGGCGATTACATTGTTTATATATCAACCAATTACCCCAAATCGGTATTTGTCACTCGACTGTATCTGTGACTATGGTCAGATCACCCATTGGCTAACCCGTTGTCCAATGGTGACGGGAAACAAGTAATGTATACAAAACCCCACATACCGGCAGTAATTGAAGATTACAAAAACTTAATCCCTGTATTTATAACTGGAAAACATTTAGGGTTTTGCAAAGCAATTTGATAAAAAGAGAATGACTCACATTGCAAGTTTAATCGGGCAGAGTTTAGCCTACTGATAAGCCTGTTAACCTAATTCAAATATAAATGCACACGAAAACTAAGTTAGTAACTTTAATCCAACTTTTACGACAACTCACGGGATCAAAACCTTCACAATGAATGACAAAGTGCGATACTTAAACATCCATCGAATTCACGACGAATGACAAAGCATAGCCCGAGTTTGGGCAGCACTTAAACATCCATCGGATTGGTTTCTATCGATCGGACATTAAATCGTAGCAGTGATCGAGTTATTACCCTGTTATCGCGGCAAAATTTCGTGATTGTGTGTGTTATGTAGTAAACAGACGATATCTCAGTGTAGGAAAGGAGTTTTTATGTCGAACCAACGCAAAAATCTAAGTGCCAAAGTCCTGAATTTATACTGAAAAGTTGGCTCCCTCGCGTGGCGCGAGGGCCTGTCGCGTGGCGCGAGGGGTACCCCCCTAGCATAGGGTAGCCCCGTGTCTCAGTAGCTTGGGTGAGTCAACCGTTCGTTAAAATTCGAATTCTATCGAAAACTGTTTAGATAATATCAACTAGGAAATACCCCCCCTGAGTTTTAGGGGCCCTGATCCTGATTCCGATTGTTCTGAAAGTTTTAGGGGCTATGCAGGATTACTTGGGGGTCTCAATTAGGGTTTCCTATTAGACAAAATAAAATAAGAAATAGGACTTTTGGTGAGAGTTGTTACAAGAACCTTCAACATTAATGCGCGCCAAGCCCAGGCTGACAACAATGTGGTTAATGGTACGTTCCTTGTGAATGGTATTTATGCTTCGTGTTTGTTTGATACTGGAGCCGATAACTGTTTTGTGTCGTTCGAATTCGAGAAACTCCTTAATTGTAAGCGCTCCCATCTCCCCTCGACGTTCGATGTCGAAGTCGCCACCGGAAGAACCGTCGCCGTCAATTCTGTTCTCCGTGATTGTACTCTTGAGCTCAACAATCACATCTTCCCAATTGATCTCATCCCAATGCAGCTCGGAAGTTTTGACGTCATAGTAGGCAAGGACTTTCTTCGTGAAAACCATGCTGAAGTTGTGTGCTTTGATAAGATGATTCGATTCGCGCTCGCTAACGGTGATATATTGTGTGTTTATGGTGAAACTGCTTCGAAAGGTCTTAAGCTCATGTCATGTGTCCAAGCTAGCAAGTATCTCCGCAAGGAATACAAAGCTTTCTTGGATAACATTGTAGTAGCGGAGAAGGAAAAGAAAGGTAGGCCAGGAGTAAACGATGTTCCTGTGGTTCGAGAATTTCCTAACGTTTTTCCTGAGGATCTTCCCGGACTTCCGCCAAGTCGTGATATCGACTTTCGTATCGACCTCATCCTTGGAGCAAACCCTATTGCTAGAGCTCCTTATCGACTCGCTCCATCCGAAATGCGTGAACTCTCGAGTCAGCTCCAGGAACTACTTGATAAAGGCTTCATTCGCCCGAGCACACCAGTCCTTTTCATCAAAAAGAAGGATGGATCGCTCAGGATATGCATCGACTATAGGGAGTTGAATAAGTTGACAATCAAGAATATCTATCCCCTACCTCAGATCGATGATCTATTTGACCAGCTACAAGGTGCTACATATTTCTCGAAGATCGACCTACGCTCAGGCTATCACCAGCTAGGCATTCAAGAGGAAGATATACCCAAAACCGCTTTTCACACTCGATACGGCCACTATGGGTTCGTTGTTATGCCTTTCGGTTTAACCAACGCACCCGCGGTTTTCATGGATCTGAAGAATCGCGTGTGTAAACCTTATCTCGACCGCTTCGTCATCGTGTTTATCGATGATGTCTTGATCTATTCCAAGTCGAAAGCCGAACACGTGCAACATCTACGTTTGGTTCTCGAGCTACTCCAGGGAAATCGACTCTATGCCAAGTTCTCCAAGTGCGAATTTTGGCTGGAGGAGGTTCAATTCCTTGGTCACGTTGTCAATAGTCAAGGTATTCACGTCGATCCTGAGAAGATTGAAGCAGTTAAGAGTTGGATTGCACCGAAGAACCCGTCTGAAGTCCGCTCTTTTCTAGGACTAGCGGGCTATTATCGTCGATTCATCGAAGGATTCTCTAAGATCGCTATCCCGCTTACCGCTCTCACCCACAAAGACAAGTATTTTGTTTGGGGAACCGAATAAGAGTCTGTTTTCCAAACCCTTAAGCACATGCTTTGAAATGCTCCTGTCCTCACTTTACCCGACGGAAATGACGACTTTATAGTCTATTGCGATGCCTCAACCTTGGACTTGGTTGTGTTCTCATGCAACGAGACCGGGTTGTCTCTTACGCGTCTTGTCAGCTCAAAATCCACGAGAAGAACTATACAACCCATGATCTCGAGCTAGGCGCAGTTGTTTTTGCGTTAAAGATTTGGCGACACTACCTGTACAGTACCAAGTGTACGATCTTCACCGATCATAGGAGCCTACAACATATCTTTGACCAGAAGGAACTTAATATGCGTCAACGCCGATGGGTGGAACTTCTCAACGATTACGACTGTGAGATCCGTTATCACCCAGGCAAAGCAAATGTCGTTGCCGACGCCCTCAGTAGACGAAGCTATCTGCTCAGCATTCGTGATATCCAAGCCCAATACGATCTCGAAACCCTCATCCGCGAAGCCCAGCATGCCTGTTTTAATGAGCGCACTCTAAAGAAGGAAAGAATCTATCACGATGGAGCCCAGCTTGTGAATAAGTCGAATGGTATATTCCACTTTCTGGACCGAATTTGGATCCCTAACAGGGCCAATTTACGACAGATTCTGATGGACGAAGCCCACAAATCCCGGTATTCTATTCATCCCGGTGCCGATAAATTGTACCAGGACCTTCGCTACAAGTACTGGTGGCCGGGCATGAAAAGTGATATCGCTCTCTACGTCAGAAAATGCCTAACTTGCTCGAAAGTCAAGGCTAAACACCAAAGAACCTTTGGCTTACTCGAACAACCCCCAATCCCTATGTGGAAGTGGGAAAGTATAGCTATGGACTTCATAACGAAGCTTCCGCGCATGTCATCAAGTCACGACAGCATCTGGGTTGTCGTCGATCGTTTGACCAAATCTGCTCATTTTCTGCCAATACGGGAAGACTACAAGGTAGAACGATTAGCCCGAATCTACACCGATGAGATCATTTGTCGACATGGGACGCCTCGCGACATCATCTCTGACCGTGATGCTCGGTTTACCTCGCGACTGTGGGAAACATTTCAAGCGGCTCTCAGTACTACACTTAATCTAAGTACCGCATTCCACCCTCAAACGGACGGTCAGACTGAGAGAACGATTCGTACCCTTGAAGACATGCTCCGTTCGCGTGTCATAGATTTCGGTGGTAATTGGGACGCTTACCTGCCGTTAGTCGAATTCTCGTATAATAACAGTTATCATTCCAGCATTCAAATGGCACCGTTTGAGGCTTTATACGGAAGAAAATGTCAATCGCCTATTGTATGGCACGAGATCGGGCACTCGCAATTAACCGGTCCTGAGCTATTGAAGAAACGACTGACAAAGTCCTTCAAATTCGAGACAATCTGCTGAAAGCTCGGAGTCGACAGAAAAGTTACGCCGATAGACGACGCAAGCCCCTTGAATTTGACGTTGGCGACTACGTACTCCTAAAGGTATCACCTTGGAAGGGTGTGGTCAGATTCGGCAAGAAAGGGAAACTAGCGCCTCGATATGTTGGACCTTTTAAGATTCTGGAAAGAATCGGAAAAGTCACCTACAGACTCGAACTACCGGAGGAACTTAGCAACGTTCACCCGACTTTCCATGTTTCGAACCTCCGAAAGTGCCTAGCTGAGCATGATTTAATTGTACCCCTTGATGATCTTCAAATAAACGAAACACTACACTTCGTGGAGAAGCCTGTCGAAATCATGGATCGCCAAACCAAGCAGCTCAGACGCTCGCTCATTCCTATTGTGAAAGTCCGATAAACGAGGCGCAGAGTTCACTTGGGAACTCGAAAGCGACATGAAGGCAAAGTATCCGCAATTGTTTGTTACGGCTTCGGCCTAATTTCGGGACGAAATTCCCTCAACTAGGGGAGGCTGTAACACCCCGTGTTTCGAAAGTCAAAGTCAAAGTCAAGATTGAAGTCAAAGGGAGACAAGATTGCTAATTGCGATCTGTCACTCCTTGCTCAATTCCTGTTTTGACTTCTTTGACTTGTCGTTAGTCTATTTTATGCTTTACGTTAGTTGTATTATGTGGAGTACTTATTAATAATCGAGGTTTATTCGGTATTTATCGCATGTTTATCGCTTTATCGCTATCGCAATCGCACTCACAACTCGAATTACACGTTCTGGATGTTGTTCTATGTGTGTGTGTGTGCCTTATATGTTACTTGTGCATGTTTAATTATGTTATGTGTGGTGAATAATCGAAACGCAATCAAAACTCAATCGCAATCGAATCGTAAACGCTAAACGAATGTGAAATAAGGACGATTGTATGTCGATATAGTAGTTGGGATTAAAAGTAATTTGACTAGGAAACTCTATCGCATCGCAATCGAAACAACAAAACTTGTCGCGCCTTGCACACCAATCGAGTGGCCAGCCGATCGAGCTGCCACCCGATCGGGCTGCCACCCGATCGAGGTGCCACTCGATCGAGCAGTCACCCGATCGACCAGCCCTCTCTTCCCCTTTCCTTTTATGGAAACCCTATAAATACCCCTGTCAACATCACAAACTTACCATTTCTACACATCTCGTCCGACCAGCGCTTCTTACCCACTTTTCTTCAGATTTCTCACGATTCTTGTAAGTTTTCTATCTAATTCTTGTACTTTCTTCATCTACACGCACTTCTACACCTTTTTATCATTTGAATCTTAACTTTTAACCGTGAAATCACTAGATTTGAGGTGTTCTAGGATGATGTCATCATGGTGTTCTTAGGAACTTCATGTTTTGGCTTCAGTCCACCAAGAACAACTTAGATCTGAACGATTTCCACACAAATAAACAAAGATCTTTCATAGATCTGTACATATTCACGGTGAAAAGGATTGAAAGATGGTTTTTCCAACTTTCTTTCAACTCTTTTACACTCAATGCACTCAAAACTGATAGAATCGGAGCTTTTTCTAACCTTCTACTCTTTCTTGTTGATTTGTTGGATCAAGATCTGGATTCTATCCACGAGATTACCGATTCCGGGTTAAACATGGAACACCGTCTCGAACAGTTAACCGATCAGATTGGGTGATTCTTGTCCGATCAGGTTACTAAGTCTTGACGAGGTTTATGTTGATTAACACGTTGTCAAACCGTCTCGATAAAACTGCAAACTGTCAAAAACAGCCAAGTGTAAGACGACCAGGCCGACCAGGACGGAGTGCCGTCCGATCGGACTACTGTCCGATCGGATTATCACCCGATCGGGTTGCCACCCGATCGGCTTGCACCTTGGCCCCACACTTAATTTTTATTTCAAACTTTAGGAGTTTTGAACACCGAACGGACCGCCGCCCGATTGGGTTGCCACCCGATCGACTGACCATCCGACCATGTAATGTTTTGAAACTTCAATACTTAAACAATTTCCAACATGTTCAATGCGCAAGGGTTGCCACCCGATCCGATTGCCATCCGATCAAGTAACCGTCCTGCTGTGAATTTGTTCTCAACTTGAGAAGACTCGCCAATCGGATTGCTGTCCGATCGGACTACCGTCCGATCGACCGACCTGAAAGGTAGAGATACTTCTCTGTTTTCAAAATGCTACAACAAAAACTTCAAAAGACAAGCCATCATACACAAACATATCTTTCCCAAACGAAGTAACAATCCACTCGAAAGGTCACCCGATCGGATTGCCATCCGATCGGATTGCTGTTCGACCCACTGACACTTTACTCCGTTTTACGCGCCGCTTATCATTTGTGCTATTGTTCTGATCAGGCTAACATTACTCTCTAGCGCTCCCTTCAATTCACCAATCGCTGTGAGTATACTCGATCCTTTTTGCTTTATGCACTTTTGGGTGTTACATATGTTACTTATTCTAAATCACATCGAACACACTACGCAATACTTTAAACGCTAACCAATTACCGCATGTTATACGTGACTTAATGAATGCTTGTTTGTTATGTTTACACATGGAATGTTTTCTACCTGCCTTAGCAACGGTAGTACTATTTGTTTGGACTCAGCACCTGTTCACTCAGGGGTTGTTAAGGACAATTTGTTACATCGCTCACAGTGGTGAGTGTGTATTACGAACTGCCTTGGGCAGTCAACTCGCAGTCATTGGTATCGATAGGTTCATGTCGATAACTAACATGCCTCACTTTACACTGTGTATGTGCTGGTTATGCGTAACAATTTCGAACTCTATTATATCTATTAAACTTGTATGCTCACCTTTACACTATGTGTATTGACTTTTACTTTAACGTATGTGACAGGTGCTTAGGATGCTTATATGCTTAGCTTGCTGTGAAATCGAGGCTAGGAAAGGTCTAGAAACAAATAAACAATTGTCTGTATTTTTAAAATCTGAGTTGTCGGAACAGAAAAATTTGGCTAGATCTTGTCTGTAATAATTATGATATCTGTTATGACATGGTATGGGACATGTTGCTTTAAATAATTGGTAATTATAGTTGTTATGGAAACTTCTGGACAATCTGTTTCGCTCAGTGCCGCGCCCCGATGATTCCGCCATCGGTTGGGGTGTGACAACTACCTAGGCCGTTAATCCTACCAGTTATTAGACTTCCTTTCGGTTATCTAATTATTGTGCAAGTACCCTAATATTGACCTACTCTTTTCCAATTATAGATCTAGGGTAGTTTGGATTTGTTAACTTGATTTGATAGACTAATAAACCGATGGGGCAACTAAGGCATGACTTTTTCGAAAGACTGTCTAAAGCAATTAACCGGGTAAGACCTACCAATAGCCCCGCACCTTCCAGCTATAAGGACTAGTAGGATACTAATACCTAGCAAATTACTAACTATCACTTCTAGGGTTTGTTGGTCAATTCTCCCTAAAGGTCAAAGACACGAGGTCAAAGATCTAGCATGAACCTATTCTGTAGCAGACAACCACCTAGATTCATACGAAGCAATTGATAATAATTAACCAAATCAAAGTACGCATACACACCAAATCAATAAACCAAACTTTTTACAATACACAATTAATCCATAAAAGACATGCAATTAATGAAAAAGGTTCAAACTTTATTCCAATCCATTCATCGTAGTCTAGGTGGTTACAAATATTTAGCCAATAATCATTGTTTCAAACATCATAATAATCATGAACATAACAGAATTCATCATGAAACAAGTTGGAATTAAACGAAACAAGAAAAAGACGGGAAGATTAAACCCGAATGCTTCACTCCGAATGCTCCCGAACTCGTACCCGATGATTCCCGTGATAAAAAACCTTCAAAAATAGCTCAAAGTATGCTCTCCAATTCGCCCTAGGGTTCCTTAATTCGTAACTAGGGTTTTTTTCGAGTTTATGATGTATTTATATGATTTTTCCAACCAACCCTTTAATTATTTCGAAAAAAACTGCCAGATATGGCCTCTGGCGGGGCGCGACCCACATAAGGAGTGGGTGGCGGGGCGCCACCTTGTTCCTTTAACCGCCTCATTCCTTCAGTCCCTCGCCGGGTGCCAGAAACTTGTCACGGGGTGCCAGAAACTTGTCACGGGGTGCCAGAGACTCTTTTTTCAGCTTTTTAACTTCTTTTCAGCTCCCGATCCTTCCAACGCGTTCCCGAACTTGGTGTTTCAGTATTGTGGCTCGTTTTTACTCAATATTTAGCAAATTTAAGCACCAAGACCTGCAAAACTCGATTTGATCAATAGTATGCACATTCTAACGAAAACAAAACTAAAAATAACGAAAAACTATACAAACTATATACGAATAAAGGATGTATTTTGCAATAATATACATTATATACGACCAAACATAAATCTTATTCTCACAAGGTGTATGCTGTTTAAGGTTTTAATACAACCCCGCCCGTATAGAACATATGATAATAAGATTTAGGTTGTGTGATTATTAGCTCAATTGTGAGTGGGTTATTTTGAAATCCAGTCAAACAAAACTCTTCTTTCTAGTCGTCAGTAGGCACGGCCGTTGCCTTCACTCTCTCCAGTCCACCACCAAAAAGCATAAATAAAAATGGCAACGGCCAGCATCATCACCACCACTCTCCCACCGTCCCTCCGCCGTACCTACCTCACATCATTTCACAAACCTTGTAAACCCCTAATTCGCATTCTCACCAAACCTTCACCAATACCCACCACCAGAGTCCAATCCAGCAGCGGTTCTAATGTAGTGAACCTTCATAGTGCAATTCAATTGGTCCAGTTATCACCGCCCACGTGGGAGTCTGCTGTTTTCAGTAATTTGTTGATTTTTTTGGTGGGATCGCCTGTTCTTGTAACCGGGTTGTCTGTTTCCGGCATCGTTGCTGCCTTCTTGTTGGGTACTCTTACGTGGCGCGGGTTCGGGCCGTCTGGGTTTCTTCTTGTTGCTGTTTACTTTGTTATTGTGAGTGTCTTTCGGATTTGGTCCTGTTTTGTGTATGTTGAGGCAGTGAAATTTAAATAGTGAATGAAGATTTAGGAATTATAAAACGATATTTAAGGGTGAAATAAGATAAGAAAACTTGGGGCTTCTAGGATTGTGACACATGAAGCCAAAGGTAGTCGTAGTATTTAGGAAAGTCTGTCTGACTTCTTATGACTTTTGGTACAAATTCAAGCTAAGATTTTTGTGATCATAGTTCTTGCTGTATGATTTGAAAAGGGTATCATTCTTTATTTTGAAAAGTAAGGTAGAAGTTATAGGTTTAAAGTTACTTTGTTTGACCATACAAGTCAACAGTGGCGGATCTAGGATTCACGCCAAGCAGGAACGTTTTATAAGAAAAGCGGTAACGAAATCGAAAAAACGTCAAATTTTTCAAAAATTTACACTAAAAACGTCAAATTTTTCCCCGCCAAGCGGTAGCGGGCGCTCCCCCTTGTGTCCACATAGGTCCGCCCCTGCAAGTCAAACTTGATCTATTCAAATCAATTAAAGTTGCTCCTGTTTTGTGTTAGTTGTGTGGATTGATGTTGACATGGTTTTAAAAAACGTTTGAGGCGTGCGCCTCAAGGCGCGCCTCGAGGCGAAACGGCCAAAAAACGAGTCTGAGGCGCGCCTTATGGTGTTTTTAATGTATATGCGCCTCAGAGAGGCTGAGGCGCTAAGAAAGCTGCGCCTCAGGGGTTTTTGATAGCTGTTTTTGATGTTTTTGACTTTTTGTGTCAATTTCAAGCATTTCATGTCTTTTTTAAGTGTGTTTTTGATGAATATGATGATGAAATTCGTTAGTATTATTATTTTTATATTATATATAATTTTTATATTTATTTATTAATACCGCCTCGGCCTTACGCCTCGTTTCGCCTTGAGGCTTACGCCTCGTGAGGCGAAGGGAAAACGCCTCGAAACTCGTTTCCGTTCTTTTAAACCTTGGATGTTGAGGTTGTGAAATTTGGTGTTTTTTGTAGCCTGGTTGTTTGATATGATGTTCACAATTGAAGTAGGACTTAGGGGATTCTGAGTTTTTATATATACATTTTTGTACAAATTAAAGCTAGGATTTTTGTTATCATAGTTCTTTGTGTGATTTAAAAAGGGTGTCACTCTTTTTTTAGAAAAGTTATGTAGAATATATAAAATATTGAGGTTTAAAGTTCTTTCTCTGTAGGCTTCAGTTTAAAGAAACATGTTTTTTTTCCTCTGCTACCGGTAAACTCAGCGGATCCGTCAATACCATGGGATTAGGTGCTCTTCGAGGACTTAGGCAGAAAACCAATGAAAACTGGATTCGAACCTTAGGACTCTTGTAGCCCTTACCTCCACGGCACCCCTTGAAGGTTTTAAAGAAATATATTACCTTTGCTTTAATGAGATCAATAGAGAATCGTTTTTTTTCTTTCTATTTTATGTTGTTAGAAGGTTTTAAAGAAACATGCTGCCTTCGCTTTATAGAGATGAAAAGAGAATACTGCAACCTTTTTCTATTTGTTTCATGGGTCCAATTAGGGGTGTTTGGATGTGTGGTTATTTCCTTGGTTAAACTAAATTTGCAATCCCACTTCTGGATATTCTGGAGTAAGAGTGACTATACTATTGATGATCAAACTAACCAATTATTGGACTCTGAAATTGCTTTCAACATGCACATCCAAACACCCTCTAAAGATTTGATAAATAATTAATCATTTTGGCCTTGGAATGATGAACCTAAACACAATCCATATATTCTTGATCATTCTGGTCTTGAAATGATAAACCCGAACGCCACCCATATATTCTTGATCATTCTGATCTTGAAATTGTAGGGTACAGCAGTAACCAAAGTGAAAATGGCACAAAAGGAAGCCCAAGGTGTTGCAGAGAAAGGAAAAGGAAGAAGAGGGCCTGGGAGTGTACTAGGTTCAAGTGCTGCGGGTTGTGTTTGCGCGCTCCTTTCAATTTATGGAGTTGGTGGCAAATCATTTACTCGCCTTTGGGAACTCGGGTTTGTTGCTAGTTTTTGTACCAAGTTGAGTGACACCGTCTCTAGTGAGATAGGAAAGGCGTACGGTAAAACCACGTAAGTAATCCGGGTTTTATGACCTATTTATTTATTATGTTAATGGTTAGAGCTAGCAGTTTTGACCCATTTAATTATGAATAGGTTGAGTCGGGTTGTGTTTTATCTCTAACAAGGTAAAACGAAAAAAAGTGTTATAATCATATTTGACAAAATAAATCGTGCTTAAAAAGTTCCGTAATCTTTGGTCCATAAGTGTTTTTCAGGTCAAGTGAGTCCGTTTCGACCAGTATAAAATGGCCCTTTTCGAGCTGTAGGGATGTAAATGAGCTGATCTGAGCCTGTGCTCGGTGTAAAGGATCTGAGCTAAGCCTGGTTAACCTAGCTCGAGCTCGGCTCGTTTATTATATTAATTATATTGTTATTATATGTATAAACTTTTGTCTATATTTATAGTTACAATTTTTATATATAACAAGATATATATTATTTTATTAGTTTTCGTAATTTTATATATACTACTATTTATTATGTAATTTGTAATTATATAAAATAAAGCTGTTATATTTATATATATAGTATGCTTGTTTAGGCTTGCGAGCCTAGTCTGACTTGATATATGAAACTCATGCTTTTTATTAAATGAGCTCCGGTTTAGGCACGGGCTTGTTTCGAGCTTTAACGGTACAATCTGAGGCCCTAGCTACTAGGCCCTCCAACTTTTCTACCTCCGGTAAATTGCAATATATTGTAGGGGTGTTCATTATTCGGTTATAACTGAAAACCGAAACCGATAAAAACCTAACCAAACAAGAATTCGGTTCAGGGTGTAACTAAGCGAATTCATATTTGGTTATCGCCTTATCAGGTTGGCCATTAATTGTATTTATATTGAGACTTGATATTTGTATGATGTAGATACTTAGTAACAACATTTAAGGTTGTCCCAAGGGGAACAGAAGGGGCCGTTAGTGTTGAGGGGACCGTTGCCGGGGTTCTGGCTTCTATTCTTCTTGCCTCTATTGGTTGCCTTCTGGGCAAGGTAACATCTTTATTTCCCATACATCTGAAAGACGCTTTTTGTCCTTGGATACATTATCAGTTTTTTCGGAAAAGGTCTTGTCCCGGATATGTCTATTTGAACTTGCAAATCAGACTGGATTTCAAATTTCTTTTATTTTTTCCTTCAAAAATCTTATATTTATTTGCTACTTCAGAAGCCTTATTTTGTTTATTTAAGGCTTCATATTTGTATCAACATTGTAATACACACCAAAAGACAAAGTCGTTATGTACTTTTCTTAATTAGTTATATATTTTTAAATTATTTATGACGTCATCCGGCTTTTGAAACCGGTCCAGCGAGTGAACTGGTAAGGCGGCCGGTTCTTACTTACTTACGAAAGCAATGTTTTATGCGATACTAGATAAAGGTTGCTGAGGTGGTCGTATGTGTGTTGGCTTCACAAATTGCAAACGTTGGCGAGAGTGTGATAGGAGCTGTGCTCCAAGATAAAGAAGGATTCAAATGGGTAAGCTAAACCTTAAACGCTAACACATTTGGATTTTTTTATGAATCTAATCATAGTCCTGCATTTGCAGCTCACTAATGATGTAGTCAATGTGATCAATATATCTCTAGGCAGCATACTTGCCATCTTGATCCAACAATTCCTACTCCAATACTGGCTTCCATAAATCTAATCCTGGATACCGGAGTCGAGTTTCTTCGTTTTGTGATTCTGAATACCATCTTCTCGAGCTGTAAAGAAACTTGATTCGTGTTTGTTGTAAAATGGCTAATTTTAACAGTAGTTACCGACTCCCGATTCTTCCCTCTTTGTATCGTTTACTAGGTGACAATATAAACCAGGTCTCGAGTCTTCCCTCTTTGTATAGTTTAGGTGGCAATACAAGTCGATATAAATCAGGTCGAGTCCGGTTTACCTATGTCCAAAAATTTAGAAATTTCTTTGTAAATAGTCAGTGTATCATTTTGAGCATTCATCCATAAAATCCTCGGTATGTTCTCAGAGGCGTTTATCCAGCGGCTTCAAGCCTTTTAGAATCTAAGACTGAACATAAAACCCAAATCAAATTTATTATAAAAATATTTAACGTTATCTAACATGTGTCCCTTTTGTAAGTTATTCTTCTTTACATGCATCTGCTACACAACAGAAAAGTAACAAGTTTTCAACTCACAACACACTACACTTCCTCAACTTGAGGTATACACTTGTAAACTACACACTCGAAAGGTGACATCAGGGCGCGAAAACACCTTCTTCGCCTTCTCAAACTAACCTCTACAAACACATACTGCTTGCAACATTGAAGATAACCCGCATTAGAAATTCCGTCTCCTTTTAAAAGTATTGGTATTTTGATGAGAACCATAGAAATTTGACGTTGGCAAGTAGCAAACATCTGGGACAAAAGTATTATAACCTAACCGGTGCTGATGATGTGGACAGTTTTTTGACCAGCTGAGTCCCAAAGCAATAGGCGGGGAAGACATCTCCGGGACAGCCCAAGATGCGTCAGGGACCTGACCCAAACAATCTGCACCGACATCCATCGCTCCTAGAATCGGTGAACCGTCTGACTCGGCTAGCTTCCCACTATCAGCCTACAAATCATTCAATCATACCATCAGCCTAGAAATCATTCATTACGTGTAATTTAGTAAGGTATTAGTGACGTATTACCTTCGATGAACCATTGGTCAAGTAGTTATAATCCTGATTGAAATCTGTCAATGCTAGAAAGTCATCAAACTGCCATTGTTGAACACTGTCAGCAGAAGAACCTCCGGAAAATGGCATCTTAGAAGGTACGAAATCGCCAGCTCCTGCAGCTTGAACAGGCATATTTTTGTTGGTGGGTTGACTCATTGCTGGCATTTGAACCGTCTTTGACGGCACAGAGCGCGATCTTTCTGCTTCGGTAATCTTCTCACTGGAGTTTGATGCACCGGGATCAACAGCTTCGAGACCTACTTTGACGCCTGTAAGCAGAAACCTCTGATGTGATGAAACTAAAGAATTGAGTGTATGTATGGAAACGTCGCATTTTCTGCACAGTAAAGCCCTGTCTTCAAGACAAAAGAAGTAGCCAGCTGCTTCCTGATGATCATATCAGTATTATTACTCCATCAGCTACTGATTCATAAATCAGTCACTAGTGACCCCATCTATCTTTCTAATTTCAACATAAACTCATTGTGAACAATCAATTATCTCCTAAACATGTCCTAATTCATTAACAAAGTTTCAGATAAACTTCATACACTCAATTAACAATCCGAAATTCCAGACAGACTCATAATTAACAATAACGTGTCTGGTAAACATGTTATAAATCGACGATTAGTAACCAAAACTAACAAACTAATAGATACAAAATATCAAAACTCACTATAAACAATCGGTTATCATGCCCTAACTCAATGAAACTCACGATAAACTAAATCAAAATACCAGATCAATACTGACAGAATTCAAACACTCATATCACAATACGAATTTGAAGACAGACTCATAATTAACAATCATGTATCTGGTAAACATATCATAAATAGATATTATTGATTATCAAGCGAAAATATCAAATTAGTACACACGAAATATCAAGACTCACGACTAATCGTATCAAAATATCAGATCAATACAGACAGACTTTAGACAATTACCAATCCAAATTATCAGACAGACTCACAACTAACAATCGCATAGCCGGTAAACAATCATTAATTAATAACTAAAAATATCAAAAACTCACAATAAATGATATCGAAATATCAGATAAATACAACAGACAAGACTCAAACAGTCATTTTTCATAAAAAAAATCTAAGTCAAAATGATCCACCTACTTTCCAAACAAACACATAATTCCATAAACAAACTCAAATCAACACACACATCAATCATAGCCTAAACAGACAATTAACCCTATGAAATCAAGAGAAATCTAATCACACCTGACAAATATCACACTTGGGCAGCTTCGAATTTGAGTTTTCAATCAACACTCTCTGATGCTTACTAGCAAGCTTGTTAGCAGCATGCACGTTCTTATCACACAACAAACACAAGGCCGCCTCATCGGCGCAGCAGAGCAGCACCGCCTCGGCCGCCTCACAGACGTTGCACTGAATCTTCATAATGATAATAGGGTTTAAGAAGGAGGAGTAAGTAAATGGGGCCGAAAGAAAGAAAGAAAGAAAGAAAGGGGGAAGAGGAGGAGCAAGTGGGGGTTTTAAGAGCATTCAACGAATATATTCAACTTTTTTTAGGGTGGGCAATTGTGTGATATTTTTTGTTGCGGCTGTGTGTGTGAACATGAGGATGAGGTGGCTTTAGAGGTGTAAAAAAAATCCGGTTTTAGAATCGTAACCGGGAAAAAAACTGAAACCTGTTTTTTTTAACTGGTTTTTTTATAACCGGTTTTAGAACCGAACCGTCGGTTGTAGACCGGTTAGGGATTTTCATCTTCGAAACCGGTTTTAAAACCGAAACCGATTATAAAAAACTGGTTTAAACCGGTAAAAAATCGTTTTTTTTTTAATAAACCGGTTGGACCGGTTATAGTTTTGAGTAAAAAAAACCGATTAGTAACCGAAACCGGTTTTTATTTTTAATGAAAAAAACCGGTTCGGTTAATAATCGGAACTGGTTTAAAAAAAAAAAAACCGATTTATACACCTCTAGGTGGCTTTCACTTAAAATATGTAGGTAGCATCTTAAATTATGTTTAAATTAATAATTATAGTTTCCATTTTTACTAACTTTTTGATTTATACACCTCTAGGTGGCTAGAGGGTATGGTGATGGTCCTCCAAGGGAGGATGATCCGCCACGTAGGCGCCACGTCATAGTCCTCCCAAGGATGGTCCATCCCACTAAACTAGAGGGTATGGGAAGATGGTCCTAGATGATCCTACCCAACAAAACTATGTACAAGTATTAAAGCCTAATGTACAAATCCCATTCACAAACAAACAAACAAAAGGGGGCCCACCATTTGGATCGTCCTGGACGTCGGTATGTCGACGGTGAAGACGGGACGGGATGAAGACGGAGGGGGGCGGCATGGAGGTTGGATCGGCGACGGATGGAGGACGGGCTGAGGACGGTTCCATACCGTCTAGCCTTAAAATCATAAATGGAACAAAGGGCCAGCCGAAAACTGAAAATCCCCAACAAAAGAAAGATAAAAGCATTGCATAGTCACATCATGAATATTAAACTCACTTCATCTCTCTCAATCGAGACTCGCATAAAGAGAACGGTGTTTAAGCCAAATAAAAGACTCTACTTTTATCCTCTCCACAATGTGCTCCACCTGAATTTTTTCCCCTAAAACATACTTTCGTTTCTCGTATTCCAAATAATCCAAAGACTTACGAACAAACAGACGCAAACCACCCGTTTCCATTTTAGACCCCTTTAACAAATATAAACGTTCCAACAAATCTACAACCGAATCAACTTGCCCAACGTTTGGAATCTTTAACCATATCCCCACATGCCAACAAATCGCTCTAGTCGTGACACATGAGGAGGTCAAGTGCTCAGTAGTCTCACAACCATAACCACACAAAAGACAAATAGTATCCTCTACTCGAACTCCCCTTCTTTCCAACTTCGTTTTAACTGCAATACCCCCATTAATAACCCTTTAAATAAAAAAAAAGACACATTTTTTGAACCCATGCGATCCACTCGAAACGACCAACCTCTACTTTAGACCCAATTTTTTCAGCCACATCCTTGCTAAAAGTTGCCACATAAAATTCTATCTCTTACCCGTTTTCAACCACCGGACCCAACTTTTCTGAATCCACAACCCCAACCTTGAAAAACTCCTTTTTAACTTTGACAATATCATTCCATACACCTACACTACCCTTTTTTAAAGGGACCCCTTCCTCATCTATATCACAACCATAAAGAGATTTCAACATCCGCCCAAAGATGATTTTGTTGATTATGAAATCTCCACCGCCGCTTCATAAGTAAGGCCCAGTTAAGACTTCTAATCTCCCCCAAACCCAGCCCACCTAAATGTTTAGGCGCCACCACTTTAACCCAAACCACCCATCTAATTTTATTTCTCGAGCCCGTCCTTCCCCAAATAAAATCCCTATGGATACCCTCCAAAATTTTAACATCTTCTTTGGTGCTTTAAATAAAGACAAATAATACGAAGGCATACCCCCGAGGACCGACTTAGCAAGAGTTATTCTACCACCCATCGAAAGCACTTTAGCCTTCAAGGGGAAAGTTTCTTTAAAACCTTATCGACAATAGGCCTCCACGCCTTAACCCGTTTCATATTTTCACCAATGGGTAGCCCAAGGAATTTAAAAGGAAAAGAACCTCCTGGAAAGTTAAAGTTATTCGCCATCCTATCAACCGTCTCTTCATCCACCCGGACTCCCATAAGACTACTCTTATTTAAATTAACCTTTAACCCCGAAACGAGTTACATGACTCTTAGAATTCTCTTCAAATTTAAAACATTCTTTTCCCTCCATTTACCCAAAAAATAATGTCATCAGCATAACATAAATTAGACAATAATGGGCCACCATTCGGAAGAGCGACGCCCTGATACAAACCGTTGGCCATAGCTCTCTTCATGAAACCCTCCAAAACCTCCGGAACCAAAATAAATAGGAAATGTGACAGAGGGTCAGCTTGCCTCAGACCTCTTTTCAGCACAAATTCTTTAGTTGGAGAGCCATTCACCAACACCGACACCATACTCGAAGAAAGGCACGCAAGAATCAATCTTCTCCAACATTTTTGAAATCCCATAAGCTTTAGTTATTAAGTAGGAAACTCCAATTCACCGAGTTGTATGCTTTTTCAAAATCAACTTTAAAAAGCATCATTTTCGCACCTTGTTTTTTCTCCCATGAGATCACTTCGCTCACCATTAACGGCCCATCGAAAATCTTTCTGTCCTCCACAAAAGTCGATTGAGTCTGAGATGAAACTGATGGCAACACCTTTTTTAATTTGTAAGAAAGCGTTTTCACTATCATTTTATACACTATCCTGATGAGCGAGATAGGTCTAAAGTCTGACAACTGAGTCGGGTCACTAGTCTTCGGGATAAGCGTAAAAAAAGAGAAGAGTTACACCCAAAATGCAGCCACCCTGTCTCATACAACTGGTACATTAGTTCCATAAATTTCGGTTTAAGTAAATACCAGAATCTTCTAACAAACATGAACGTAAAACAATCTGGCCCTGGCGCCTTATCACCCCCATACTCCCATATGGCTCTTTTAATTTCCTCCACCGAGAACCTCTCCATCAACATTCTAGACTGAGACAGCGAGATTTTACGAAAATCATTAACCGACAAAGTCGGTCTATTCAGCTTCGGCTCACTAAACTTTAGCTTAAACACTTTCATAATTTCATGCTTCATACTCGTCAGTTCATCATAAACAACCCCATTAATACAAACTTCATTAATTCTTATGGCGGCTTTCTGAAAGTTAATAAATTTGTGGAAGAAACTAGAGTTGAACTTAAAACCAAAATGTGTTTAAATTAATACATAGAAAATTATAGTTTTTACTTTTTTTGAACGACGAATTTCCAGGTTATTATTGTAGCATCTTAATCACAAGCTTTTCCTTACCTTAAAAAATATTAGAAAAATACTTAATGTTTAAAAACAATTACATTTTACATCCTTTGCCCTAAACCCAAATTATTTTCAAGGTTAAATCTAGGCACATTGACCCATATGTGGATAATATTGTCTTTTCTTATCAAAAATTCTGATTTTAAAATTTGTTTAATAAAAAAAATCTGATTTTTAATAAAAAAAATAATTAATATAATAACACAAAAAAGGTAATAAAAAACAATAAGTATAATAAGACAAAAAAAAAAGAAAATTTACTTAAATACCCTTTTGACATTAAAATATTAAAAACATAATAAGACAAAAAGATTTTTTTAATGGTTTAATTACTTTTAATCTCATCCATCCATCTCCAAGATCTAACGGTTGGAAAGTGGTTCTCACGGTTTTCGCAACTAGAGGTGGTTTCTATTTTAACGGTCCCATATATATATATATAAGGGAATGTTCTATGCAGAACACTAAATATCGCGAGAACACATAGAACAAAATGAATCACTCATTTTTTCAATCTTAAAAACCTAAAAAGTAAAAGAAAATATTATAAATGTAAGATTTATTGTTTCTCACACTAGAATTCAAAACAAAAAATGAAAAATCTTCAGTTTTTAAATAACCTACACACATGTAGGTTATGTGTAGGCTAAATTACCTACATGTATGTAGACTATGTGTAGGGAAAATATATGACTTTTTTATGTACATATAATACACATATGAATGTAAGAAACATAAAATTTAAGAAATATGAACCTTAAACCCCAAAATATAGTGATTTAGATTTGTTCTCGCAATAATTAGTGTTCTGTAATGATCCTTATCCTATATATATATACACTAGGTTACATACTCGTGTATTACACAGGTGAAGAGATGCCAAGTTAATCCGAGGGTTAACTTGTGGGTTTAGTCTCGTCAAATAAAGGGTTAATCTTCTTTCTTCCTCGATCAGTTGCTATGAGATCCTGCAAAACAAGATAACACCATGAAGCTCATTACAAGGAGAAGAATTGTGGGGGGGGGGGGGTCTTCTTGTAACTAACATCTGGCGTGAGAATAAGAACTTGATTTGAGGATAATAAGTGTGTGTAATAAGTGATAGAGCAATAGAGAGATCCTTTAACCTGTAGATGAAGTTCTCTATTTATAACATAAGAGAGTTGCGAAGGAGGTGGGCTGATGGGCCTTGGGCCTGATGTCGATAACAAGGAATATCCTGTTTGCCTCCTTGTACACGACCGTTAGTGTTTGCAGGCATAAGGGAAGTTGGCGCACGCTGAATGGATCCACGTGGCCTGGTAGTTGTCCTTATTGCCGGGTCTGTCATCGGCATTTAAATGGAGATCAAGGAGCTGTGGTCGGCGCACGGTGCTTGGTGACACGTCAATGTCCTTGTGCACTTCTTGTCCCCTACACGATTGTTAATTGTGAGGTATTGCTGGACACAACCTGTCGTGCGCCTATTGGCCACCTTTTTTGACATTCGTACCAACTATACTATTTCGAGCCGTCCTGCTGGCATTATGAAGATTATGCTTCTTAAGCTTGCGCCATTTTATTGCAAATTGGACTAAGTATCAGAGTTCATTTGATTTGGGTATGGTTCTTTGCGAGCGACCTAAGCTCGCATCATGTAGTCGGCGTAGGATTTGGGGCCATACCCCTTCATGTCCCCCAAGTCCAGTTGTCACACCCCAACCGATGGCGGAAACATCGGAGTGAGGCGAAAACGAGATTGCTCGAGACTTCATAACCACTAACTTGTGGCAATAATTTAAATAACAATATTCATTTCATTTTGAAAGATTCGAATACATTGTTTGGAAGCAAATAACAACAACATAACAACTAAACAACAAAATAACATTTAAAATAAGGCGCATTTCTAGTCCATCCTACTAGATGTTTTTTTCAACACATCATCATCATATTCCTGCAATATATATTAAAGTAACGATCAATACATAAAGCATTGGTGAGCATACAAGTTTGGTTTACTAACATACGTATAAAAGTTTAACAAAATCCACATGGAAAAATCGTATACTAAGGCATAACTTTACATGAACTAGCATGCATCACATATGTGTCAACCCAAAAATTCCACTAGCGTAATCTCGTTACCACAGCGACAAGACCGTTTACGATTGAATACTTAACAATGACCCATTAACCGGGCGGTGTGCTACTCCTATAGCGCTATACATGTTAAGGTTGGCTCATGAAGTTAATGACAAGTATTCATGGGAGAATGGCTTCTAGCATGCAAGTATCCTATTGTATAACGTATTAAGCATGTATGTACAGATTTGTTTGATTGAATCATGTGAGTATTTTGTGTATGTGTAATTTTGATATATATATACACTAGCCATTTACCCGTGTGATGCAGCGGGAGTGGCGATTTACTACAGGATACTCGTTTACCTTTAGTTTATTAGTCATCTCGTGATATATTGTATAGTACTTAAGTTAGCTTTCTTATTCGTGATATGTTGTAACTGCTTTTTCTGTTAGTTTATCGATTCTTTGGTGATATACTTTTGTTAATTTTTTTAGCTGTAGCTTCGGCATGATCTATCTACGAGAAGAGTACAAAACAAGGAACTAGCTGTAATTAAAAACAAGAAGAGTACATAACAAGCAAGTAGCTGGACAAAACACCATAAACAAAATACGGGGAGTCTCTTGTATCTCTTCCTGTTTTACCAATATATCCGTTCGCTCATGAATTTCTTGTATCTTCTCCTCTACTATACCAGATTTCGACACATAAAAAAACAATGTTAGACGCTTACATGTGTTTTAAAAAAGTAATTTCTGGAAGCAATTAAGGAACAAAATCTACAAACTTACCTTCGTTTTGATACGAATGCGGTTCATTAATCACGCAACACTTCCTGGTAGACAACATTGATGTGTCAACTCCTCGTTGTTTAAAATCTTTGGCGAGATGTACCAGCACCTTCATATTTTGTCTTGAAATCCCTCTTGATAACGCCACATAAAGTTGTTCATGTGAAAATATAGAATCCGGTAGATATATAGCAATGTGCGGAATTGTTTGACCTTGAGCTTTATTAATCGTCATGAAAAAGTGTTGGTCCCATTTTCTGATCCTGTTCGAATGATGCATCTTTCTTTGATCGTAGAGACGGGTGTTTGTGAAGTATATAAACATTCAAGGAATAAAAATAGAGACAATGAGAGTGAGATTTCTTCAATGAGTAACTCTTATAAATATATGTATCACTCTATGAACATAAGAATAAATCTTTGTTTGGGGGAATCAAACAAAGTAGGAGGGGTCGATCCGAGAATAAACTCGAATCTTGAATATCACCCCTTGGAACAAACCAGGGGGTAAACTCACATGAACACTCTATATGTAAAATTTACTTCAAAGGACACACACAATTCTTATGAAAGAATTATGTATTTATAGAGATTCCATTTGCCTATCTCAATTGTAATTGGATGGTAGGATGTTGGTTTGTGTGCCCATCCATGAGTCATGTGGCAGTTCGTCGGCAAAATAATCGGCCACTAATCTATTGTAACGCCCTGCTTCTTTGAACTTTCCATAATAAGAAAGTCTTGTTTGTATTTCTATTTTTGGAAGTCTTGTGTTCTTGTAATCGTTCTTTCGTTTTAATCGTTGTAAAATCCGGGACTTGAATCATAAATAAAATTCTAATTTCTTTAAATTTGTGTCATATATGTCACACCCTGACTTTTGCGGAAGCATATGTGTGTGACTTGTTCGGTTTTCATTGCATTCGATTATAACAAACAACTATATGATTAAAATGATGTTCATCCATTCATAAAGTTTAAAATATTACAAACACCAGTCATTTAAGTTCCAAACAACACAACCTCTGATTAAATTACAAACCAACAAAAGTGGATGATATCTAAATTTGAAATTTACATCCAGAAAACAACACCAGCGCCCAAGATCCATCTCGTTTCCTGAAATACATGTAATTTTGAAAACATCAACAAAAGTTGAGCGAGTTCATGTATCTTGTATGAGTTCCAATAACTTGTAAACAATTGAGAGACTCTTTTGAAAACAGGTATGAAAAGCGTCTATGAACAGATCAATTAATGTTTTGCAAGGACATTAATGTATGTGAAGACAAAGGGAGTACCCAACCCTAGTAGACTATTATTAGTGTCGAATCCCTTCGACTGTGTCGAATCCCCCCGACTGTGTCGAATCACCTTGATTGTGTCAAATCCCCTTAACTGTGTCAAATCCCCTTGACTGTGTCAAATCACCTTGACCGTTGCCGAATCACCTCGACTGGGACACAACAGCACTCTAAGTGGTCACACAAGGACCATGAGTGGGGCTCGGCAGTACCTGTTAGATCTAACCCTTGTCCATGATTCTTATGAGAGTTAATGGCATTTCAGTTTCAGCCTATGCTCACATGATCTAAAAGTTCATTTCATAGCCAAATCATACCCATGTTGACATGTATTTCACCCCCGAGAGTTATAAATCCGAAAACAGTTGAGAGAAAAGGGGGACATGAACTCATAAGTTTGCGTCCTGCTGTCTCGTATGCTCAAAGGTCCTTCTATAAGTCATACAACTACCTACACACGTGCCATGTTTTATTAGATGTTTAGGTCGTGTAACGACTCTCAGTCTTATTCATTTATTAAGACTTATTCTGGAATTGGTATACTTTGAGTCATATGTTGGACGTACATAATATAATTCCAAGTTATATAAGTATTAGTTAAAATAGGAATATTTTAACTTAAATTACATTTATTCCAATTATTTGGAATATTGTTAAAAATAATATATTTTTAACTTAGTTTATTATGTATTCCTCACATCAATATTTCCCAAGTATGGGTATACTTGTACTTGTGTATTTTCATATTTGTGTATTTTTAGACTTGTGTATTTAGCCAAGTATTGGTGACATATTCCGGTGTGTATTTATACGTATGGGGATACGTATTTTCTTGTATTTATTAAGTATTTTATACTTAATTTGTATTTAATATTCCGGAATATTATTTTTAGATAACTAAAAATCACCAACTTTGTATTCTTAAAATATTCATATTTTGAGAGAATTTTTATAGAAAAATATCTATAACTTTACTCGGCAAAAATAAATATACCTTCATATATATCTCAAAAATATATATTTTTTCAAGATTAACTTTAGAAAATATATATTTCTATTTTTCACCCAAAATAATATATTTTGAACTTGTTTTAAGAAAATATATATTTTCTCCACTCAAAACTAATATATTTTCTATTTGACAAAATATGATATACTTTGTAATACTTGTAAGAATCCATATTTTCCGTTTCTTTGGTTTCCAAAATACCGTTTGTCATTCTTGTCGGGTTACGAATTTATTTCCGATATATATATATATATATATATATATATATATATATATATATATATATACTAGTCGTTTACCCGCGCGATGCGGCGGGAAACATATCATTTAGGTTGGTGCGTTTAGGGCTATGTACGGGGCGGTTCTCGTTTTCCAGTTAATTTATCAGTCGTCTCGTGATATATTGTATAGTACTTAAGTTAGTTTTCTTAACCGCCATGGCCTTCACCTCTTCTTTGGGGCTCTCTTGATGAACCATCACACAAGGCGTTTTGGTTTACGCCTTAGCTCGCCTCACGCCTAGGCGCACGTGGTTTATGCCTTTAGCTAAACTGGTGCTCCGTATGTATTTTTTTCGTTACCAGCCAAAACAAACTTCCATTAAACATATAACAATTACAAGAGCCAACCCCGCAAGATGTTGAGCACAAACAGAAAAAAAAACACTGTTTTCGGACATAACACCAGCATATTTCACTCAAATATTGCACCCCAAGACTATTCAGCAAGTATATGAAGCCAAAGAGCCACTCCATATACAGACATTTAGGAAACCAAATCTATAAAACAACAAAGAGAACTCGGCTAATAAAGCAAAAGAGAAGCGCCAATTGTTGGCGAAATAGAATTAGGAGCGCCAGCCTTCCCAAAGCTACCAACTAATGCATCTTGGGAGAGCTGCTGCAAACCACCATCAGAAGCCAAGATGTAGTTCCTGCAAACCACCATCAGAAGCCAAGATGTTGTTCCTGCAAACCACCATCAGAAGCCAAGAGAATTCGGTCCGTTAAGCTTGCTATGTCCGACACATATCAAAGATCTGTCAAAAACCTGCAAGTAGTGGAACAACTACTTAGACCCATTTGACCACTTTTGTTTTTAGTAAAGTTTTTAAAGTTTACACATTTGACCCAACAAAGATAAAAATATAAACCAAAATCAACCCTTACTAATGAGTCCAACCTGGATTCTAATAAACTGACACATAATTCTATGACTTTGTCATCTACTACCTTTTTAGGCACTTTTTTTATTCTCTATGGACCCGATGAGCCATAGGGGTGACAATTTTGCATTATTAGCTAAGAATGCGGTGATTCAAATGTTTTGGGCCTTAAGAGCCATAAGAATAAAGTAAAGAACGATCATCTAAAAAACAACTCGAGCGGGTCAAAAAATGTCCAATGTGCATTTTCAATCTCCTAAAATAATTGAACTTTTAGAAGCATGTCCAATGTTGACTCATAAGTCTGTCCCTTAACAAACTGAATTAAAAAATTATAAGGTCTCCCCATAGATTGAACATACCAAATCCAAAAAAAAAAAAACTTATAGAACCAACGATCAATAAAAAATGTATCAAAATGAATATTGACAACAATTACCTTTGCTGGCCTCAGCTGTGCATTCCCTGGTTGGCCAGTGCTAGTACCTTGGATAATCCTAGAGCTAGACTTCATATTTTTCATTTTAGAACATAAATAAAGTCCCAAGGCTTGATTTTGAACCAAAAATATCTGTTTTGGATACTTGAATCTTTTAACTTTTAAAAGGCTATGCAAAAAGGTCCTTATTTTTTCTATCCAGTTATTATTGTAGGCTCCACTCCTAATGTAGAATTCACACCTTCAAGAAAGAAACAGCCCATTAACATATATTAGTGACATGTAGCTTCATAATAGTCAATGAAGCACAAGGAAAGTCAAAGTTAACTAAAGTTACGTAAATCTCAAGCTCGTCCCCAAGATGTTATTAGATATTCTCCATACTAACCTATTAAAACTTAAATCCCTGTCATATACCCACAGGAAATAATGTCACTAAACGTATAAATCAGGAAGGATTAGTGTCACGGTTCGTTTTGAGCATACTTACAACAATTCATGGTCTCTCACTTGCCAGATATATTCTGGTATTTCTCCAGATATGTTGCAATTTCTGAAGACACTATTTATGAACGAAATATCAGAGCTCAAGCGAGTCAACACAAAAGCCTATGCTAGAAATATCTACATACAATCTTATTAATCCCTTGGTATTGTTGAGCTGAGGAAAAGGTTGAGCGGGTCCGGTTATTTCACTAATTCTCCTGCAAAACATGTGCCATCATAAGCTTGCTATATATATAATTAATCACTTCCTTGACACAAAAGAACAGTTTCATCATCAAGAAAAGATTCGTAACTTACAGATCACTTAAATTCATGTAGGGTATCCCTTAAGATAACCAGATGCATCAAGTCAAAAATACAGAAAAAATAAAACATTATCTTCCAAATTCTGTTACATGGCTGGTTCCCATCTTATCTTTCACAGATTATATTTTCTTTATACCAGGAACTATATGTATCTCGGATGTTAAAATAAAGAGTAAAATGGCATTTTTGTCCTTGAGGTTTTACCAGTTTTGCGACTTTCGTTCAAAGGGTTGTTTTTCCGCATTTGGATCCAAAAGGTTTACATCTTATCATTTCCATCTGGCTCGTTAACTCCATCCAATTTTCTCTGTTAAGTCAGGGGTATTTCTGTCTTTTTTTGTTAACTTAAAGGCAATTTAGTCTTTTTCCATGGGTATTCGGTCTTTTTACATATAGTGAAAAAGACCGAATTGCCCTTTAAGTTAACTAAAAAAGATGGAAATACAGACTTAACGGAGAAAAATGGATGGAGTTAACCAGCCGGATGAAAATGGCATGATTTCAAACCTTTTGGATCCAGATGCGGAAAAGCAAACCTTTGGATGAAAGTCGCAAAACTGGTCAAACCTCACGGACGAAAATGACAATTTACTCTAAATTAAAACAATTTTTTGAACTTGAACAAATAGTAAGTAATTAACTACCTTGGAAAAGGATCACCACGAAGAAGATGATGGTAAAAAACATGGCAAAAAGACTTTCATGTGACGACGATGACGAAGATGATGAATTCTTTGAATTTTTCTTCACGTTACTCTCTAATGAACCCTCGTTGACATTTACATTATCTGATTAAACTAAAAAATCATCGTCTACACTCATTAATCCGTCGCATAACCTTAAAAAGGCCGTTTTTGCAAGTTTTTTATCGAAATCAGGATCCGGACTTCTCTCCGCATTGCTATGAACTATAGTGGTACCAGTACCTACTTTTGGGGATTTTCGGTACCGGTACTTTCGGTTCCGGTACCGGTCGGTACCGAGCTCATCCCAAGTTGAAATGCAGAGACCAATATCCAACCTTGGTAAAAACAAATAGAAACATAACCTGTATGAACATAGTTTCTGAAGACAACAAACATGTCATTATTCATCAATCCCTCAGATTTATGCCTGGTGCTCAATATATGAACCAGAAAGTCCAGATGTTCCAAGAAAAGTCACCTGCAATTAGTAAACAAAATAGTGTGTAACAAAATCATTACTAAGATTAGCCAAAATATGCATAAACAAACATTCACTACATAACAAGAGAAAGAACAATTCATGGTTTCAAATAGAGTTGGCAAGATGGGAGGGTCAAGATAGATTATGTAACGGGTCAAAACAGGTTTAAAAGAATGAGTTGTTTTTGTATGGGTTGAAACAGGTCAGTGTGGGTTGTGTTTACTCACAAGACACTTATGTTTTTTTTATGTCTTCCATATGAAATTGTTGTATTAATTAATTACATTTACAGTAACTATATTATTACAACGACTATATTATGACATTTTTTAAATAACGATTTAGGAGGTTGTACACATAAACTATACACTTTAGGTTATTTTCACCTTATTTGACACGTTTCTCTTTTAGCGAATTTGTTTTATCTGACTCGTATGACTCACTAAAGATGAATCAAAACCAAAAAACCCAAATTGACCAGTTTATAAGTACATAAATTAATATTGCCACATCTAATTTCAATTATGCAAATGCAGCTACCTCAATATCTCCAAAAAGATAAATAAAATACATTAAAAAATACCGCTACTACATGTCCATAGATTCTAGGTCGTCTGCTAGACATAATGTCTTAAGCTAACAAAAGAAGGTCCATCATATATTAGGTACAAAACAACATTACCTTCCACCACCAAGGGAGTGTGTGTGTGTATGTGTATGTATGTGTGTGAGAGAGAGAGAGAGACTATACCTTTCCCCAATCGCCACCTAGACCACTGCATCTCATTATCAGATGTATCATTTTCATTCCCAGCTCATTCTCAACCTTTTTCCTCAAATACCCTTCATCTGGTCCAAAAGAGTCCAAATGTGCATAGTAGCGTCCAAACGCTACACTTAACGCATTAGCAACTTCATCAGATAACGGATGAACATTCTGCAAAATACTTTAACAATTTAGACAATAAAAATGCAAAAAAAATAAAAATTTTAATAGCCATAAGCTCCTTAAAAGCAAGTTTAATAGCACCGTCTTTTATGTCTGGTAAGTGTGTCAAGCCATCACTGAAACAACGCGTGCTTCCAATTCCCATTGCAAAAGGCAAAAGACTTAAAGGCAAGAGGATTCTCACTTTGTGCCATGGCTGAGCCTTGGTATGTGGGAGGTGCTCAAAGCCTTGGAAGTCTGGGTTCATGCCTATAACTTCTTCATCAGTTGGACTGCCAAGGACCTAATCAAAGAAGAAGAAAAAAAATAAAAATAAAGATTAATAAGCAGAATTGATATGTAAAATATAAAATAAAATCTTGACATAGAACCTACATTCATAATCTCTAGAAGATGTAGCACTGAACTTCAAAAATCGTAATAAATTATGGCTTAATGTATAGAGTTTGTACAAAGAACCTGTTCACGATATAGCTCTGCAAGAACACAACCTACAGACCAAATATCAATTGCAGTTGTGTACTCGGTTGCACCAAATAGGAGTTCGGGTGCACGGTAGCTCCGAGTACCTATGTAGGTTGTACTTGGCTCCCCTTTGACCTGTTAAACATAACAGACTACATATGTAAGGGTTGGATTTTTGGCACAGTAAGGGTTGAATATTCAGCAATTGTTGGGTCGGTAGTTTCATCATCTGGAATGATCAAGTTGACTGGCACCTGTCGGTTGCAGATCACCAACGGTGCCAGCTGGTGTCCCCCTCTCATCAGTATTTTAAAATACTTTTAGTATTTTAAAAGTGAGATTCACATGACTTCTCAGCCAATCCATTTAGGCATGTATGGCTTGTTTAGAGTAATTTTTCACAGCAAGTCCATTGCAACCTTTATAATGATAAAACATAATGATAAAACCTTTACAATGAGACAGAGAACCTATTTAACGATTCTAAATCTTACTATCATATTACTCTACAAGGTCTGAAATCAATAGTGGCTAGATCGAGATCTGGTAAAACAAATTTAAATAGTATTATACAGATTAATGAACAGAAATTAAACCTATCCTTTTAATACAAAATAATGTACAGAAAGCATACCAGCAAATCACTATAGTCAAATACGTTAATGTACAGAAATTAAACCTAACCTCTATGGAAGATGCACACCTTCATACTACTAAACAATAGATCGATCTTGAACTCTTCTCAAACCGTTACCTGTTCTTTAAACCATGACCTACAAAAAAAACAAAGATCCATCTTAAAAACACAAACGAATGTAAATAAATCCAGTGATTCAAAATCGTGTTCAGAATCAAAAGAACGGTGTCACTTTGGAACCAGAGAAGGGAAGAACCGGAACCCTAACCGCCGCCGTCATCGTCGATCTTCAAAGGTTCCAGCACATCTGTTCCATTGCAAACCTCTTCCGTGACACCACCATAGTCATCTCTGGAAGCAGAGAAGGGAAGAACCTGGAGTGGCTGAAACCATGGAGTAGAGGGGATTTTGTTCACCGTTGCAAACCTTTTCATGGGTGATTTTGTTTAGATCTGAAGGTGGTTTTGTTCGGATCGTGGCTTAATATTTTGGAATTTAGGGATTTTGCAAGAATAGCCATGGAGAAATTGGGTGCTTTTGTTCATGTTTACAGAAAAATGAGAATCGGGATGGTTTTGAGAGGGGGAGAGAACGGAAGGAAGAGACTGATGTGAAATGAAAAGACTGGATGTATGGAGAAGAGTGGATGAGCGGGGATTCAAATTTTGAACAAAAAAAGTGGCCGCCCAAAATTCCATGACATGTGTTGAAAAAGAGTTTTCAACATTTTGTGCTTAACAGGTTGTACAATGGGCTTCAAAGACTTGTAAAGTGGCAAATGACCATTTCTATCCTTCCTATATGCTTTATAAAGTAGTATATATATATATATATAGGGGACCGCTAAAATGAGAACCACCTCCCGTTGTAAGAACTGTGAGAACTACACCGTACGAGGCGAGGTGGACCAAATTTTTTTTCATAAACGTAGATGCATGTATTATAAACACATTTGTAAAAAAAAATTAAAAAAAATGTCGGGTGTGTAGTTTTGAGCACCCAAAGTTTGCGTTTACGGGACCCATAAATTTTATTTAAAATTTATGGTACCCGTAAACACAAACTTGTGGTGTTCAAAACTACACACACGACATTTTTTTTTTGAATTTTTTTTACAAATGTGTTTATAATACAAGCATCTACGTTTATGAAAAAAATTTTTGGTCCAACTCGCCCCGGATCAAAAAGTTCTCACGGTTCTTACAACTGGAGGTGGTTCTCATTTTAGCGGTCCCTATATATATATATATATATAGGGAGAAGATCATGCGAGAACCACCTCTTATTGCGAGAACCAATGTGAACACAAAAACAAATGCCTAAAAATAGCTAAAAATCACACAATTTTTTTTTTAATATTTTTATATAAAAATCGCTACTTTTCGAAGCAAAAAAAAATGTTTTTTTGGCCACTAAAAGTAGCGATTTGAGCATAAAAAATATTAAAAAAAAATTTAGATTTTTTTTGGGGGTTTAGTTTTTAGCATTTTAGCTTGGGGGTGGGTGGGGTGGGGGAGGGGGGTTTAGGTTTTTTTTTTTTTTGGGGGGGGGGGTTAGGTTTTTTTTTTGGGGGTGGGGGTTAGGTTTTTTTAGCTATTTTAGGTTGTGCTCACATTGGTTCTCGCGGTTCTCGCAATAAATGGAGTTATCGCATGAGCCCCTCCCTATATATATATATAGTCCTTATGTCCGGTTGTCCAAAATTCGGGTATAATTTATATATTTATTTTCTTGGGATTTTGGTAATATTTTCATATTACAATTTTGGTATTTTGGTGTGTTATATTATTTTCATGTTCCTAAAATAATATAACTAATACACATAATATACAAGTAGCGCACAATTTGTGACACATCTAAATATATACTTAATCATTTTATTATAAAAAATCAACCTCCAATGTTTGTAATTTTTGTAAAAAAAATTATGGCAAATTTTTATATGAAAACCATGATCAAAATTTACTTGTTTAAAATATTTTTCTAAGTGTTTAATTTCTACAAAAATATGCCATAGTTTCCCCTTAAAAATAGAGGTTTCCATGCTCAAAGGCATATCAATTTCTTTTTAAAATTCATCACCAATCATCAACAATTTAAACAAGACTTACCATGTGCTTCAAATATTCAATACACTATGACATGAACTTGAAAATTTGTAAAAATTGGTAGTAACTTAACATGTTGTTTAGTAAGTTTAGTTACCTCTAAAAATGTCACACCCTCAAAATCCACACGCGGAGTATTACCGCGAGGCATGTGACGACCAGGATCTTAGCCACTAATTATTTTGAACGGATTCGTTATTGTTATAAACATTAGCATAATTAGTGACCTAATTTAAATTTTTCAAAACGTAGTATAAGTTTGCAGCGGAAGGGAAAGTAAAACATATCGTAATTTAAAACCACAAGTTTATTATCATGTAACTACGAACCACGCACTCCATCCGATTGCAACGTCCGTCCAAAGTTGTATCGAGCAACCTGCAAAGCATGCAGTAGGGTATCAACAAAAATGTTGGCGAGTTCACGAGTTGTCCAGTTTTTAATTACCAAAAACTTGTTTCACCAGTTAATTTATCCGTTTATACATGCGATGGGGAGCTACCCCATAGGTAAGCGACTAAACTGTTTTTCCAATACCGAATACTTACTTAACCGTGTGTTTCCGCAGTGCCCCGTTTGTCAATGTTCTATCATCATTTACGGTTTGCCAGAGTACATTAGTTCACTCCCGTTCCCAGTAACAAGGGTCGGTGTGAGGCTGGCTACACCTAAATAGCGCTATTAACTAATAACCCGTTCGCCAGGCCCCGACGACTAATCGGTATTAAATGGTAGGGACTTAAGTGATAGAGATTCGTTTAGTATTGCTCGTTGCATTCCGTATAAACCATAATTAACCAAGAGTTCCCAGTAACAAGGGAAGTAAGTAAGTTTGTTCCCAGTAACAAGGGAAGAAAAGTAAGTTTGTATCCCTCACAAGGGGATAGTGTTGTTTAAGTTTCCGTTTCCCAAAACCACCGGGAACGCATGCTTAATAGTTGTGAACTCACCTTGGGTTGCTCGGCAGATTAGTTACTTGGTCAAACACGTTGGTCACCACATCCTAACATGGTTACCAGTATAGGTCAGGTTTGGGCATATAGGAGTCACGTATATTCTACACGTATCTAACACATAGCATGCATGGCATACAAGCATACACAGTATCGGGCCTATTCTAGCATGTAAACAGTTAAATAGTAACAGTTTGACATTACTAACACACAGTCCAAAACATCAGTTAACACATAGTGCATAAGGCCCACCAATGTTATTGGGCCTGTCTAAATCGTATAAACAGTCAACCAGTAGTGGCATGTTAAACACACATCACGTAGCACACATGGTTTGCATTACTGTACAGTAATGGTAACAATAACACATAGTCCAAAACGTCAGTTTGTGCGGCCCAACAACTAAGCAGAGTAGTCCAGTCGAAACCGGGTGGTCTCGACTCGAGAACAAGAGGTCTCGAGTCGCAACCATGAAGTTTCGAGTTGCAACCAGACGGTCTCGAGTTGTGCATAACTGAGTCGCAACCGTAGAGGTCTCGAGTCAGGCCTCTAGTCGAGATCAGGAGATCTCGAGTCGTAACCAAGCTGGTCTCGACTCCTGGAGCGTGTTGTCTGGTTTCGAGTTGTCAATCAATGGTCTCGAGTCGCAACCATAAGGTCTCGACTCGCAGTTATGCAGATGCTTCTAGAATCCTTATCCAAACAGTACTATCCAATCAAATATCACTAACATGTTTTGCACTCCGTACATTTACCAAATTAGATCAAACATAGCAAATTTCTAATTTTTCAAAATCTCCAAACAGTTCATCATTGGGGTTTTCAACATCACCAAAACAGATTTATCCTAAACACTACAACACTAGCGTTGTTTTATTAAATTAAAGCAACATAAATCAGAATCATATATCGTCAAACTCAGGAACCCCGAATCAATTACTCTATGAACATTACATGTTTTCCATTCCATCCTAACATTGACTAACCGTGATCATCTATTGTGCACCAATCATAAAACCACAAGATAATTACCAGTAAACATTCACTTGTGCATTCACACAAATCATCAAATCATCTTTCATATTCACAGCCTACATACATAGTCCCCAAATTGATCAATCAATAATTCTTAACAAACATATTTGCAAGACTAGACCAACAATCATCAACCATGTACCATTCTTTCTACACAGCTCCTTCATTAATATTTTCACACACTTCTCATATCCAAAATCATCAAACAGTGACAATCAGCTATTATTATACACCCACCCGAAATCAAACAAACAACCAAATCATTAAACAAAAACACAAGCACAAACAGTGGTACAAACTGACCGAAGGTTGAGGGACTGTGGTTATGCGGACCGAAACTGGACCAGACGAGACCCGAGCAGAACCCGAGGTTGCCGCTGCTGCTTCTCTCCGAACATGGACTCGAGCAGAATATGACCGAGCCACCAGCTCAGGTCCGAGCTGAACATCATCAGCATCCGTTTTTATCGACTTTTCGGAAAAGGAACAAAGATGAAGGGAAACGAAGAGAGAGATGGGAGGTTTACCGGTGAGATTCGTCGGACCGCCAAGAACTGCCGCCGCTGCTTTCGCTTCTAGAAACTGTGGCCGCCAGCTTCCCCAATCAACGACCATCATCTTCCTCTTCGATCAGCGGTACGACTCGAGCCAAATCGACATCAAAACAGGTCATCGGAGAAGAGAGAACGAGAGGGGTGTGCGTGACTGTGCGGCCACCGGAGATGCGCTCCGGTCATCAGTCGGAAACGAGAGGGGACAAGGGTGGATTTTGATCTCTTGTTTGCGGCTGGTGGGTTTCTATGTAGGGTTTTGGTTTTTAGAGAAAGGAATGAGAGGGGGAGAGGGTTTATGATGTTTAAATAGTGTAGGGTTAGATTAGTTATGTTGGGCCTAGCCCAAGTGCGTGGATTCGCCTAACACTAAGTGTCGCTAAGCCCGAACGCTCAGTTTAAATTACAGATAATTATTTTATGTCTGATTCGGGTTATCCGTTTAGACAACTCGTATTTCTTGTTACGGGTTAATAATAATAGTAAAAATAATAACAATGATAATAATTACAGACTCGTCCCTCAACAGTCAGGGTCAAGGGTTTGGGTTGTCACATTCTCCCCATGTTACAGGAATTTCGTCCTCGAAATTTAAGCAACCATCTTACACTACACTCCATATGTGTACAAAGACTCCATTACCATACGTAGATACAAGCAGTTTCACGAAAGTCCACAGAACGAGCATGCAAGCCACATAGCATATACAGTCACATAGCACGTAAAATCACATAGCATTAGATTCATAGAGTTCGTACATATTTCACTTAGTATAGAATTTCACAAAATTAACTATAGCATTCAAGAAACGTACAGGAAAACCGAAGTGTCACATTATCCCCAAGTTCAAGAAATTTCGTCCCGAAATTTAGCACGCAGCCACTGACAAGCTAGTGTGTTTAAACGTTTTCGTGGGGCGTCACATCATCCCCTTGTTGGCCTGAGATTTCTTACCGAAATTCAGTTGTAGCCTCAGTGCTGGAAGTATAGTTTGCAAACAACTGGGGATACATGCGCATCAGCTGGTTTTCCCGTTCCCAAGTAAACTCTGGGCCACGGCGTGAGTTCCAACGAACTCGGTTTGTTGGTTACACTATGCTAGAGGGTTTTGATTTCTTGATCCCTAATCTCAACCGGTTCCTCAATGAAGCGTTGTTTGTTGCTGATCACATGTTCCTAAAAGGAACAACGAATGTTTCCTCTGACAGACACTTCTTCAGATTAGACATATGAAAGACGTTGTGTACCACACTCAGCTCTTCAGGCAGGTTTAGTCTGCCAAGCTACCTTACCGATCCCTTCGGCAACTTCGAACGGTCCAACATATCGCGGATTTAGTTCGTCTCGTTAGCCAAAACGTACCACAGCCATCCAGGGTGAAACTTTAAGTAGAACCCAATCTCTGACTAGGAATTCTAGAGGTTTCCTACGCTTATTCGCGTAGTCTTTCTGACAGTCTGGAGCTGCCGCCATGTGTTGTCTATTCTGGGCAATCCTACCCGTTGTGTCAAGTGCAAGTTCTGGGCCAGTAATTTGGCTTCCGCCTAACGCAGAGGTGACCGGCATCAGCGTCCGCGCAATGCCTCAAATGGCGCTGCCTGAATGCTAGTGTGGTAGCAGTTGTTGGAAGAGAATTCTTCAAAAAGGAAGTGTCACTCGTATCCAAGGTCGATAACACATGCTCTTAGCATGCCTTTGAGGGTTTCGGAGAGTGCGTTCGGTTGGCCACCCGTCCGCGGGTAGTAAACAGTGCTCATGTCTAACGGTGAGCCAATAGTTTTTGTGCAAAGCCTGCGACGAATCGGATGCAAAATGTGGGTTTCGATCAAAAGTGATAAAAGTCGGCACTCTGTGTCCAGCATCTACTTCTATCAAGTAGATGGTTGCAAGTTCGGGGGCTTGTCGGTTTCTTCAGTCGTGTAAAGGCACCGGCAAATATTTCATCAACGCCCTAAGATAGGAGCGGATACGATCACCTCATTGCTTATCTTTCAACCATTGGAATGGCGAATTACTAACATCTCTCTGATGCTAGGTGATGCCCTTTCGAGTTTAAACCGTGAGGGGGGGGGGGGGTTGCGTATACGGTCGAGAAATGTGGGCTTTGCGACGTTAAAAGTCATGCATTGAAAACTTAGCGCAAGGTGGTTTGCGTAGTAGAAGTACCAGAGTAAAGTGTAGGAGTTATCCTGATTCCCACTGGTTTTCGGAGTAGGTTCGGACGTCGTCGAAAGAAACAAGTGTCAAATTTTTGACAGGATGGAATAAATTCGAGTGTCAAAACTAGGTGTTAATCGTATCGAGTTCGAAGAACAGTGCTTGTGATACCCGTTACCCCCGGGGTATCCTTGGCTCATTGCTCGAACGAGTAACATTCGTAGGAAGTATTTCGTCCAAACGGAGGTTTGTGCAGAATAGAGTAGGATAAGAATCAGGGAATTCATAACACGAGTAGCGAGGTAATGTTTGAAGGGTAGTCAACGTTGGTGCATTCAATTTGAGACAAAACATAAAAGGCTTGGTGGTCGGCAATAAGGATTTATCTGGTGTTGATGAGGTAGCTGGTCGTACACAAGCCGTGGGCGATTAGGATAAAGAACGTCGTTTTGCCGATAAGAGGTGTTACGTCAGTATGAATGGCACAACAAGAACCAATGATAGAGAAGGACGGTCGTCGTATGGGTCCGGGGGGGGGGGGTTTAGGTTCACTAAAACGTCTAACAAGATGTTCTGAGCTGAGCCGTATGCGAAAAACGAGTTTGTGATCTCCCAAACCGGTAAGTAACCAAATTTGAATAGACTACCGAAGTCGTGAGGACGAGTCCGAAGTAGTGCTTGTGTCGTCGAAAGGCTTCCATGTAAGGTAATAAAAACATGTCTGAAAGGATACGTTTGGATCACACGTCACAATTTTTCAGATTCAAGAAGTTTACTGACTAGCAGTCGAGCTTGCTGAATTTCCCCAAACTAGAGGGAAATCTGGTCAAGGTCTCAGTATGGGGAGGGGGGTTTCGATGTGAAACTGTGAAAACAGGTTTTCAGGAAAGTACGATTGAAGTAACACATTGTTGAATTTCAAGGGATAAAAAGTTTGCTGACTAAAGGTCGAGTTTGTTGAATTCACCAAACTGAAGAGAGATCTGGTCAAGGTTTCTATACGAAGAAACGTGGATGTCGTGATAAAGAAACGATAGGAGCGGGGATACCATCTGAGCAATAAACGCGGATTCGTACGAAAGCTGGCGAAAGGATTCACAGAATCAGGAAAGTCGTCAAACAATAACAGTTCTGACAAATGAAGGATAGGGTAAGCATCAAGGTCGTCGTACTCGTCAGTGGATTGACTGGCTCGTGTCTTCATCTAGCCCCGCTTCCAAATACGCCGGTTTGCAAGAAAGTTATCAATTCGCTGGGTTTTGGGGCATGCTAAGGTATAAGGTTGTACTTGAATAAGGGTTAACCATGTAACGAGAAATTAGGGGTAATAACTTCGTGGTCGATGTATAGGTGATACGGTTGCTGGTCATTACAATGAGAAGCATACACCACGCATGCTTTTCTTGTTCGAGATGTGCAAACAGAAGCCCGAAAAGTGTAGACCTACCAGAATGCTTCAAGAATTCAGGTGGTCAGTCATGTGAGGGAACAAGTGTTACTACTTAAGTTGGGAAAAGAAATACGCAAGTAAAAAGGATGCGAATTGTCACACCCCTTTCTATGGCGGAAGCACGAGGCGTGATCATGAAAGGTTCTCATTGCATACGAAGAGTAAACATACTACATGCTCAAGAAAATAACTTCAAATACCATAATTTGAAAAACATACGTTAGCGTTTACATCGCTAAGTCGCATAAAGCATCGTCTTAAAAGTTTACAACTTTATTTAAAGATAAACATAAGCGACATCCACGAGCATGAGTAAGACCACGCGCACATCCATCCTAGTTACCTGAAATACATGTGAGTTTTGGAAAAACATCAACATAATGTTGGTGTGAATTCATGCAGTTTTGTATTTCATGTTTGTATGCTTTGTATGAAAACATAGTTTGTGAGTAAATCAAGTTTTCATATATAAATTCAGTTTCATGTGTACACCACGTACATATGTATATTTCAATTTCTTCTTGAGTACCCCACGTACTCAAGTATAATTCTCATTCTCTTGAGTACCCCACGTACTTCAAGTATAATTCAATCTTCTTGAGTACCCCACGTACTTCAAGTCATATGTCAATTTTAGTATGGTATGAATTTTATGTAAATACAGTATTTCTGTAATTATCAGATTGTTAATGGGTTGCAAAGCCATTAACATGTGGCACGACATAGGAAGTCACCAAACCTAAGGCATTTAATTGGTATATTCTGAGACACAAAAGCACTCCTCGGTCCTCGCCCCGACCGGGAGTGTGGCTGCCAGGCACCCGTTAGATCTAACCTTTTGTTCTGCGGTCTAAGTATGTACACGATTAATGGTGCTTCTGTACCCTATTCGTGACACTATTTCTCATAACGCATCCTACTTGGTTCTCGTTCTCACCAAGCGCGTTTCTTGTTATCATTTCTCATAGCGCCTCTTACTTGGTTCTCGTGCTCACCAAGTGCGCTTCTCATATTCTTATATTTCGTCACACTTGGTTCTCGTTCTCACCAAGTGTACTTCTTGTATTTATATTTCGTCATACTTGGTTCTCGTTCTCACCAAGTGTATTTCTTGTATTTATATCATACCAATTATGAATTTTGTACATTTGTACATGTATTTCACCCCCGAAGTTATAAAAACTGAAAACAGTTAAAGAGAAAAGGGGGAGCATGAACTCACAACTTTCGTTCCTAGCGTCGTAAACTCCACCGGATTTGCTTAATTAACGTCGTAACCTATACGCGTTTTCTTAACGTTAGTCACTAGACTTGCGTCGCACAAGTACAGTCACTCTCTTTTGTGTATATTTTCTTGTGTTAAAAATATTCTTATATTTTTAACTACGCATCTTACTTATATTATTTTCTCTAAAATAAATATAAGTCTTTTGTGTTTTGCACTTTGCACCCGAATTATGTATCTTGTATGTTGTATGTGTATTTTTATATTTCTACTCCTCATGAGTAATTAGTGTATTTTTAAGTCTTAATACACTAGCACGTATAACACATACTATATACACTTAGCACAAAAGTTGGTGATCAAATAATATATATTTTTCTTTCAAAAATATATACTTAATATCCATTTTTATTCTTGAAAAATCACCATTTCTCATCACCAAAAATTAGGGAAACCTTAGTAATACTTTTAAACACATTTTTAGGGAATAAGTTTCTCAAAACTTATATTTTTCTAAGTGTCAAAATTTATAAAAATTTTGACAGAGTTTCCCCTAAAAATGGAGGTTTCCCACGTTTTCAAAACGTGTGTTTATTTTCTTTTAAATCATCATCAATCATCAATAATCATCAACAATACTCATCAGCAATAATCACTAGTTTCTCCATTTCATGAACTTGAATATTTACAAAAATGTGTAGTAACTCACTAACACATTTAGTAAGTCTTTCCATCTTTAAAAATAATTTTAGTTTCTTAAAAAATTTATTTTTAAAGAACATGAAGTTCTACAACTTCTAGTCGGTTTTTACGAAAACTATTTCTTCGTTAAAACTTTTGTTACACAAGTATCCACACACTTGTTTGTTCACAAAAACCACTTTTGTTTGTGTAAGATCCGATTTAGAACATGTGATTTCTTTTGATGCTTGGTCTTTTGAAAATACCACTTGTAGATACATAGATCTACTAATTTTAAACACTTTTGTACAAGTTAAAACATTTTTACACAAGTTCATGGTTTATGTGTGGTAGGGTTTCACCTTTTAACCCTTGTTACTTCTAAGATAGCTTTATGTTAAGATCCATGATCTTACCAAACCGGGTTAAACGATGATCCGAGCTACCACATCATAGATCGGGTCTAGATAACCATATATTTCAAATACTACAACTTTTACACAACTTATGTGCTATTAACCACTATTTTTCATGTTTTTAGTAGACTTTTGTGCATCTTTTCGCATTTTAACGAGATTTAACCAACACAAATCCTTTTAACCACTTTAGATAAGTTCAAATATAAGTTTTAAGCATTATACCTCTAGCTCGAGGCTAGGGAAGAATCTATGCGCAAAAGAGGTGGATAAAAGCAAAGTAGAGAGGTCCTTCGCCTTCCGTTTGCTCCAAGACTCCTAATACGTGACCCGTAACACTTGTATAACCTTGGAATGTGATGAACTAAACTTGAAATCGGATGGATGGAGGTGGGTGGTCTTGGCCGTGAGCTCCAAGGGTGAGAGAGAGAGAGAGTTTTGGTGAAATGTTATGTGTAATAACTTATGTGTTAAGTGGTGGTATTTATAGACAAGTTCATGTTCTTCGTCCAACGGATTTCGTGTCCCCTTGATATTAAGCATAAGACAATATAATAATCAAAAGTTGTACTCCCTTGGTTACCCCTTGTTGGCCGATCTCATTAGGGGGGGGGGGTATCCAGTTTGTTTCCAAGTATTAGTTAGGTTAAACGAAGTTAAGTTAAGTGTTTAACCCCGTTACTAATGTGTAGCGTGTTATGACGGGTGTTAGGGTATTCAGGGACCCTAACTAGCTCAGAAAAAGATGAATAATGAAAACATCAATATTTTCATGTTTCGGGTATAGTCCGGTTGTTCGGTTACATACCGATTCGTTAAAGTGCTGAATCACACTTTTTAGTGTCTTTTAAGTACCTTTCATGTACTCTTTCAATTCCCAACACTTAGGGAAATATTCTGGATAATAAAACGACATTTCTGCATAATATTTATATGCTTAAATGCTGATTATTGCTGATTTGTATAAATTCTGCACTTAAAGTGCGTTTCGGGTGCTTTTTTTTAGTGCTTATTTTTGCTTTCGTATTGCATATATATTAACCCTTGTATGTACTCTTGGGTTTTAATGCATTCTTATTGTCGGACCTACACCTAGGCCTCTATTTTATTGTCTGACTGCTTTCTGCAGTTCTGTTGACACAGTGTGTCTTACCGGTGAGTTCACTATTATTTTTGACGCAACGCTCTCGTTTATGCTTAAAGCAATATTTTGTAGTATACAACGTGCATGAATTCACTTGTTTAATCATGTGTTCAGACATTGCTGACAATTAAGCACATAATTGCAGTCATTAAGCACTAATTAAAGTGTACGGAAATTACCGGTTTGAGCCAGTTGTCACAGTCTCCCCCCGTTAAAAGAATTTCGTCCCGAAATTCAGACTGAACTAACTCTCGCTGGAGTCTTCTTGAATAGGTGGGGATACTTTTTCTTGAACTGGTCTTCACGTTCCCATGTATACTCGGGTCCGTGCTTAGAGCTCCAACGTACTTTGACAAGTTTCACACTGCTCCTCCTGGTCTTGTTGACTTTCCAGTCGGTAACCTCAACGGGTTGCTCTGTAAATCGGAGGGCTTCATCAATATGCACTTCATCCATCGGGATGGTCACGTTTTCTTGCGTTGGACTCTTCTTCAGGTTGGATACATGAAACATATCATGTACTCCATTAAGTTCTTCCGGTAACTCCAACTTGTATGCCACGGTACCAATTCTCTTCAATATTCTGAATGGTCCGATATATCATGGATTCAGCTTTCCACGCTTTCCAAATCTGACTACACCCTTCCAAGGTGAGACTTTTAACAACACTTTGTCTCCCACCTTGAAATCTACCGATTTTCTATTTGGATCGGCGTAGCTCTTTTGTCGCTCTCGAGCCGCCCTAATGCGCTCTCGGATCTGCGCAATCTTGTCGGTTGTCTCTTGTACAAGTTCAGGACGAACCATACGTTTATCTCCGGCATCTGCCCAACATAAGGGCGATCGGCATTTGCGGCCATACAGAGCTTCGAACGGCGCGGCTTTTATGCTCGTATGATAACTGTTATTGTAGGAAAACTCAACTAAAGGTAGATGAGTATCCCAGCTGCCGCCTAGATCCATGACACATGCGCGAAGCATATCTTCTAACGTTTGTATTGTCCGTTCGCTCTGGCCGTCTGTTTGCAGATGGAATGCCGTGCTCAGATCTAACTGAGATCCAAAGGCTTCCTGAAATGATTGCCAGATTCTTGAGACAAAGTGTCCATCTCTGTCTGAAATGATTGAGATTGGCACTCCATGACGTGCCACAATTTCTCTTAAGTATATCTCTGCCAGCTTTCCAGTGCTATCCTTCTCTCGGATTGGTAGGAAATGCGCAGACTTCGTTAATCGATCAACGATTACCCATATCATATCGTGCCCTCTCGGGGTCCTGGGTAACTTCGTTATGAAGTCCATCGAGATTTGTTCCCACTTCCACACGGGAATTTCTGGTTGTTGTAGGAGGCCGGACGGTTTCTGATATTCGGCCTTAACCTTAGCACAGGTTAGGCATTTTCCAACATAGACAGCAACGTCACTTTTGAGTCTCGGCCACCAATAGTACTCTTTCAAGTCTTGGTACATCTTGTCCGATCCTGGATGGATCGAATATCTCGATTTGTGGGCTTCATTAAGGATGACCTCACGTATGCCACCGCAGAGTGGAACCCAGATACGCTTCTTGAAGTATAAGGCTCCCTCTTCATTTGGCACCATGTATTTCAATGCACCCCGGAGGTATTCAGCTTTACGGTTCTCTTCTTTAAGAGCTTCTTGTTGTGCACCCCGAATGTGTGCAGTGAGGTTCGTTCGAATCGTCATTTCCAATGCTCGAACCCTTAGGGTCTTAACCCTTTCCTTTCGGCTCAACGCGTCCGCTACAACGTTTGCCTTTCCAGGATGGTACTTAATCTCACAGTCGTAATCATTTAGCAGCTCGACCCAACGTCGCTGGCGCATATTCAATTCCTTCTGATCAAATATGTGTTGCAAGCTTTTGTGATCTGTGAAGATTGTACATCGAGTACCATATAGATAGTGTCGCCAAATCTTCAAGGCGAATACCACTGCACCCAGCTCCAGGTCGTGAGTGGTATAATTTCTCTCATGAACCTTCAGTTGTCTTGAAGCATAAGCGATGACTTTTTGGCGTTGCATGAGCACGCAACCCAAGCCTTGTCGCGAGGCGTCGCAGTATACCACGAAGTCTTCAGTGCCTTCGGGTAACGATAGTATCGGTGCATCGCAGAGCTTGTTCTTAAGTAGCTGGAAGGCTTCCTCTTGTTTGTGACCCCAGTCGTACTTCTTGTCTTTCTGTGTGAGGGTCGTTAGCGGTTGAGCTATTTTTGAGAAATTCTCGATGAATCGTCGGTAATAGCCCGCTAAACCCAAAAATTGTCGAACTTCAGTTGGGGTCTTGGGAGCTTCCCAATTCTTTATTGCTTCTATCTTGGACGGGTCTACATGAATGCCTTTCTCATTCACCACGTGACCAAGAAATTGTACTTCGCGAATCCAGAATTCGCATTTCGAGAACTTTGCATAAAGCTTCTCTTTCTTCAGTAGTTCCAAGATGGTTCTGAGATGTTGCTCGTGCTCTTCTTTCGTTCGCGAGTAAATCAGGATATCATCGATAAATACAATCACGAATTTATCGAGATATGGTTTGCATACGCGGTTCATTAGATCCATAAAGACCGCTGGTGCATTCGTCAACCCAAATGGCATCACAAGAAATTCGTAGTGCCCATATCGCGTTCTGAATGCAGTCTTTGGCACGCTTTCTTCTTGGATTCTCAGCTGATGGTATCCAGATCGAAGGTCGATCTTGGAATAGTAGCTTGATCCTTGCAGTTGATCAAATAAGTCATCAATCCTCGGTAGCGGATACCGATTCTTGATTGTGAGCTTGTTTAGTTCCCTGTAATCGTTACACATCCGCAGTGTTCCATCCTTCTTCTTCACGAACAATACTGGAGCTCCCCAGGGTGAGAAGCTTGGCCTTATGAATCCTTTATCCAACAACTCCTGGAGCTGTGTAGATAATTCTTTCATTTCGGATGGTGCAAGTCGATAGGGTGCCTTGGCTACAGGAGCAGCTCCTGGAACCAAGTCTATACGGAATTCGACTTGTCGTTGCGGAGGTAGTCCTGGCAGATCTTCAGGGAACACATCAGGAAATTCCTTCACCACAGGAATGTCTTCGAGTTTTGGCTCCACAGCCTTCTTGTCTATAACGTGTGCTAGGAAAGCGACACATCCTTTCCTCAAGCACTTCTGTGCCTTCATGCAACTGATGATTCGAAGAGGCGCGTCTCGTTTTTCTCCATGCACGATGAGAGTTTCACCATTCGCTAAAGGGATGCGAATGATTTTCTCATGGCAAATAACTTCAGCTTTGTTCTTGGACAACCAGTCCATCCCGACTACTACATCGAAGCTACCCAATTGAATAGGTAGGAGGTCGATGCTAAATCTTCGTTCACCAAGTTCTAGTGTGCAGCCTCTAACAACTTCGCCCGATTCAACAAGTTTACCATTGGCTAGTTCTATGGAATAAGGAATTTCTAATCTACTAGATTCTATTCCGAGTATGCGTTTAAATTCCACAGACATGAAGCTATAATCGGCGCCAGTTTCGAACAATATGGATGCAAAGTGATTGTTAATGAGAAACGTACCGGTGACCACGTTAGGGTCCTCGCGTGCGTCTCTTGCTCCAATCACAAATGCTCGAGCCGGAGCGTTGTTTCTCTCTGGGCAGTTTTTCATGAAATGATCATTGCTTCCACACTTGAAGCATCCTTGCCCTTTCCCGTTGCCATTCTTGTTACCAGCACCGTTCCCATTTCGGTTCTTTCCCTTTCCCCAACAGTCTTCTGTTTGATGACCCAATTTACCACATTTGTCGCACCTTGGAATGCGACAAGCTCCATCATGATGATACTTACATTTTTGGCATCTAGGCATGGAGCCTTGGTATGCTTTGGTTGTATGGGTTTTCATCTCCTGAGGCGGATTAGTGTCGCGCTTCTTGCTGAAACTCTTGTTGTTGCGAGTTGCTTGGTTCAAACTCGTATGCTTTCTCTTTTTGTCACCGGACGACTCAGCATGAGTCTCGGTCTTTTCTGTTGGGTTTAGTGATAACTTCTTCATACGAACACAATCTTCAGTCAGGCTGACAGCCAGAGTTACAGCCTCGGTGATTGTTTGTGGTTTGGCCGACGTCACCATGCCACGAAACTCTGAGGCCAGTCCCCAAATGTAGCGTTCAACACGCTTGAATTCGGGAGTTACCATGTAGGGAAGCACTCTGGACAGGTCGTGGAACCTTCGAGTGTAACCATTGATGTCAGCACCTTCCATAGTTAAGTGCCAGAACTCTGTTTCCAGCCTTTGGAGTTCTGCACGAGAGCAGTACTTCTCTCTCATCCTTTCCTTCAGTTCCTCCCAAGTGAGGCCATAAGCGGCGTCATCACCCAAAGTTTGGGCTTGCAGGTTCCACCAAGTCAGAGCTTCATCGACGAATAACCCAGTAGCAAAAGTGACTTGTTGATCCGCGGTACACTTGCTCATGCGGAAAGTAGCTTCAGTCTTCTCCGTCCAGCGCACAAATGCTACTGCACCTCCTGTGCCGTCATAGTTCATCGGCTTGCAGTCGAGGAACTGCTTGAAAGTGCAGCCTGGAATTAACCCAACCAATTCACTTATGAGCAATCGAAGAAATAATGAAACAAGGACTGTTCATAAATCTCTTCATGCTTAGTAAATTGTTTTAAGGTTACCTTGAGCTGCGTTTCCTCCAGACGAATCTCCATCCCCATTACGCCTAGCGTTGCTTGGTCCTCCACTGTCCTGAGTACGGTTCGCCTCGTACTGGGCGATAGCAGCGGAGATCCTTTCCTCCAGTAGAGCGTTCAGCTCTTCAGCAGTTCTTGGCAGTGGGGGAGGGGGAGGTTGATCGTCATTGCGAGCGTTCACAGCTTTCCTGGGTGCCATGTTCTGACAGAACATAACACAACAGGGTTAGGCATTTGTTTGATATCGTCACACTAAACAGTAGTATCATATATATTCACAGGTATATATACCACATAAGTGACGTCAAACATTTATTACTCTAGCAGAGTACTTAGTAGGCTTGTACTGAGGGAATCCATACGTGACAAGACTTGCTGTGGTTTCTGTGCACTGAATTCCATAATTATGTATGCATCCATAATTACGTAACTCCTTGCACAGTCTGCACAGTTCGTCTCATCCTCGTATTTCTTCCTTCAGATGGGCCATTGCTTTTAGGTAAAGTCACGTATACTTGTGACATTCTACTTCTAGTACATGCTAATTATCACACATAATTGCAAGTAATTTCTAGTCAACGACAAGTGCTACTCAAGTGCACTCTAAGTCTCGTAGTGTCTTTTCTAGAATCATGTAGACAGTTTCAGGTAGTGGATGTCGCGGGACGTTTTATGCAATGAAAACTCTTTGAAAACTGTTTTCGTGAATGGATCCTAGAGATTGTAGACTAGACTCGAGAAGGAATCCTGGTTCACTACAATCGCAGCTCTGATACCAATCTGTCACACCCCTTTCTATGGCGGAAGCACGAGGTGTGATCATGAAAGGTTCTCATTGCATACGAAGAGTAAACATACTACATGCTCAAGAAAATAACTTCAAATACCATAATTTGAAAAACATACGTTAGCGTTTACATCGCTAAGTCGCATAAAGCATCGTCTTAAAAGTTTACAACTTTATTTAAAGATAAACATAAGCGACATCCACGAGCATGAGTAAGACCACGCGCACATCCATCCTAGTTACCTGAAATACATGTGAGTTTTGGAAAAACATCAACATAATGTTGGTGTGAATTCATGCAGTTTTGTATTTCATGTTTGTATGCTTTGTATGAAAACATAGTTTGTGAGTAAATCAAGTTTTCATATATAAATTCAGTTTCATGTGTACACCACGTACATATGTATATTTCAATTTCTTCTTGAGTACCCCACGTACTCAAGTATAATTCTCATTCTCTTGAGTACCCCACGTACTTCAAGTATAATTCAATCTTCTTGAGTACCCCACGTACTTCAAGTCATATGTCAATTTTAGTATGGTATGAATTTTATGTAAATACAGTATTTCTGTAATTATCAGATTGTTAATGGGTTGCAAAGCCATTAACATGTGGCACGACATAGGAAGTCACCAAACCTAAGGCATTTAATTGGTATATTCTGAGACACAAAAGCACTCCTCGGTTCTCGCCCCGACCGGGAGTGTGGCTGCCAGGCACCCGTTAGATCTAACCTTTTGTTCTGCGGTCTAAGTATGTACACGATTAATGGTGCTTCTGTACCCTATTCGTGACACTATTTCTCATAACGCATCCTACTTGGTTCTCGTTCTCACCAAGCGCGTTTCTTGTTATCATTTCTCATAGCGCCTCTTACTTGGTTCTCGTGCTCACCAAGTGCGCTTCTCATATTCTTATATTTCGTCACACTTGGTTCTCGTTCTCACCAAGTGTACTTCTTGTATTTATAATTCGTCATACTTGGTTCTCGTTCTCACCAAGTGTACTTCTTGTATTTATATCATACCAATTATGAATTTTGTACATTTGTACATGTATTTCACCCCCGAAGTTATAAAAACTGAAAACAGTTAAAGAGAAAAGGGGGAGCATGAACTCACAACTTTGCGTTCCTAGCGTCGTAAACTCCACCGGATTTGCTTAATTAACGTCGTAACCTATACGCGTTTTCTTAACGTTAGTCACTAGACTTGCGTCGCACAAGTACAGTCACTCTCTTTTGTGTATATTTTCTTGTGTTAAAAATATTCTTATATTTTTAACTACGCATCTTACTTATATTATTTTCTCTAAAATAAATATAAGTCTTTTGTGTTTTGCACTTTGCACCCGAATTATGTATCTTGTATGTTGTATGTGTATTTTTATATTTCTACTCCTCATGAGTAATTAGTGTATTTTTAAGTCTTAATACACTAGCACGTATAACACATACTATATACACTTAGCACAAAAGTTGGTGATCAAATAATATATATTTTTCTTTCAAAAATATATACTTAATATCCATTTTTATTCTTGAAAAATCACCATTTCTCATCACCAAAAATTAGGGAAACCTTAGTAATACTTTTAAACACATTTTTAGGGAATAAGTTTCTCAAAACTTATATTTTTCTAAGTGTCAAAATTTATAAAAATTTTGACAGAGTTTCCCCTAAAAATGGAGGTTTCCCACGTTTTCAAAACGTGTGTTTATTTTCTTTTAAATCATCATCAATCATCAATAATCATCAACAATACTCATCAGCAATAATCACTAGTTTCTCCATTTCATGAACTTGAATATTTACAAAAATGTGTAGTAACTCACTAACACATTTAGTAAGTCTTTCCATCTTTATAAATAATTTTAGTTTCTTAAAAACTTTATTTTTAAAGAACATGAAGTTCTACAACTTCTAGTCGGTTTTTACGAAAACTATTTCTTCGTTAAAACTTTTGTTACACAAGTATCCACACACTTGTTTGTTCACAAAAACCACTTTTGTTTGTGTAAGATCCGATTTAGAACATGTGATTTCTTTTGATGCTTGGTCTTTTGAAAATACCACTTGTAGATACATAGATCTACTAATTTTAAACACTTTTGTACAAGTTAAAACATTTTTACACAAGTTCATGGTTTATGTGTGGTAGGGTTTCACCTTTTAACCCTTGTTACTTCTAAGATAGCTTTATGTTAAGATCCATGATCTTACCAAACCGGGTTAAACGATGATCCGAGCTACCACATCATAGATCGGGTCTAGATAACCATATATTTCAAATACTACAACTTTTACACAACTTATGTGCTATTAACCACTATTTTTCATGTTTTTAGTAGACTTTTGTGCATCTTTTCGCATTTTAACGAGATTTAACCAACACAAATCCTTTTAACCACTTTAGATAAGTTCAAATATAAGTTTTAAGCATTATACCTCTAGCTCGAGGCTAGGGAAGAATCTATGCGCAAAAGAGGTGGATAAAAGCAAAGTAGAGAGGTCCTTCGCCTTCCGTTTGCTCCAAGACTCCTAATACGTGACCCGTAACACTTGTATAACCTTGGAATGTGATGAACTAAACTTGAAATCGGATGGATGGAGGTGGGTGGTCTTGGCCGTGAGCTCCAAGGGTGAGAGAGAGAGAGTTTTGGTGAAATGTTATGTGTAATAACTTATGTGTTAAGTGGTGGTATTTATAGACAAGTTCATGTTCTTCGTCCAACGGATTTCGTGTCCCCTTGATATTAAGCATAAGACAATATAATAATCAAAAGTTGTACTCCCTTGGTTACCCCTTGTTGGCCGATCTCATTAGGGGGGGGGGGGTATCCAGTTTGTTTCCAAGTATTAGTTAGGTTAAACGAAGTTAAGTTAAGTGTTTAACCCCGTTACTAATGTGTAGCGTGTTATGACGGGTGTTAGGGTATTCAGGGACCCTAACTAGCTCAGAAAAAGATGAATAATGAAAACATCAATATTTTCATGTTTCGGGTATAGTCCGGTTGTTCGGTTACATACCGATTCGTTAAAGTGCTGAATCACACTTTTTAGTGTCTTTTAAGTACCTTTCATGTACTCTTTCAATTCCCAACACTTAGGGAAATATTCTGGATAATAAAACGACATTTCTGCATAATATTTATATGCTTAAATGCTGATTATTGCTGATTTGTATAAATTCTGCACTTAAAGTGCGTTTCGGGTGCTTTTTTTTAGTGCTTATTTTTGCTTTCGTATTGCATATATATTAACCCTTGTATGTACTCTTGGGTTTTAATGCATTCTTATTGTCGGACCTACACCTAGGCCTCTATTTTATTGTCTGACTGCTTTCTGCAGTTCTGTTGACACAGTGTGTCTTACCGGTGAGTTCACTATTATTTTTGACGCAACGCTCTCGTTTATGCTTAAAGCAATATTTTGTAGTATACAACGTGCATGAATTCACTTGTTTAATCATGTGTCCAAAGTTGTATCGAGCAACCTGCAAAGCATGCAGTAGGGTATCAACAAAAATGTTGGCGAGTTCACGAGTTGTCCAGTTTTTAATTACCAAAAACTTGTTTCACCAGTTAATTTATCCGTTTATACATGCGATGGGGAGCTACCCCATAGGTAAGCGACTAAACTGTTTTTCCAATACCGAATACTTACTTAACCGTGTGTTTCCGCAGTGCCCCGTTTGTCAATGTTCTATCATCATTGACGGTTTGCCAGAGTACATTAGTTCACTCCCGTTCCCAGTAACAAGGGTCGGTGTGAGGCTGGTTACACCTAAATAGCGCTATTAACTAATAACCCGTTCGCCAGGCCCCGGCGACTAATCGGTATTAAATGGTAGGGACTTAAGTGATAGAGATTCGTTTAGTGTTGCTCGTTACATTCCATATAAACCATAATTAACCAAGAGTTCCCAGTAACAAGGGAAGTAAGTAAGTTTGTTCCCAGTAACAAGGGAAGAAAAGTAAGTTTGTATCCCTCACAAGGGGATAGTGTTGTTTAAGTTTCCGTTTCCCAAAACCACCGGGAACGCATGCTTAATAGTTGTGAACTCACCTTGGGTTGCTCGGCAGATTAGTTACTTGGTCAAACACGTTGGTCACCACATCCTAACATGGTTACCAGTATAGGTCAGGTTTGGGCATATAGGAGTCACGTATATTCTACACGTATCTAACACATAGCATGCATGGCATACAAGCATACACAGTATCGGGCCTATTCTAGCATGTAAACAGTTAAATAGTAACAATTTGACATTACTAACACACAGTCCAAAACATCAGTTAACACATAGTGCATAAGGCCCACCAATGTTATTGGGCCTGTCTAAATCGTATAAACAGTCAACCAGTAGTGGCATGTTAAACACACATCACGTAGCACACATGGTTTGCATAACTGTACAGTAATGGTAACAATAACACATAGTCCAAAACGTCAGTTTGTGCGGCCCAACAACTAAGCAGAGTAGTCCAGTCGAAACCGGGTGGTCTCGACTCGAGAACAAGAGGTCTCGAGTCGCAACCATGAAGTTTCGAGTTGCAACCAGACGATCTCGAGTTGTGCATAACTGAGTCGCAACCGTAGAGGTCTCGAGTCAGGCCTCTAGTCGAGATCAGGAGATCTCGAGTCGTAACCAAGCTGGTCTCGACTCCTGGAGCGTGTTGTCTGGTTTCGAGTTGTCAATCAATGGTCTCGAGTCGCAACCATAAGGTCTCGACTCGCAGTTATGCAGATGCTTCTAGAATCCTTATCCAAACAGTACTATCCAATCAAATATCACTAACATGTTTTGCACTCCGTACATTTACCAAATTAGATCAAACATAGCAAATTTCTAATATTTCAAAATCTCCAAACAGTTCATCATTGGGGTTTTCAACATCACCAAAATAGATTTATCCTAAACACTACAACACTAGCGTTGTTTTATTAAATTAAAGCAACATAAATCAGAATCATATATCGTCAAACTCAGGAACCCCGAATCAATTACTCTATGAACATTACACGTTTTCCATTCCATCCTAACATCGACTAACCGTGATCATCTATTGTGCACCAATCATAAAACCACAAGATAATTACCAATAAACATTCACTTGTGCATTCACACAAACCCTTTTATAATAGAACCCAAACTTTAGCATTTACACAACAAATCATCAAATCATCTTTCATATTCACAGCCTACATACATAGTCCCCAAATTGATCAATCAATAATTCTTAACAAACATATTTGCAAGACTAGACCAACAATCATCAACCATGTACCATTCTTTCTACACAACTCCTTCATTAATATTTTCACACAATTCTCATATCCAAAATCATCAAACAGTGACAATCAGCTATTATTATACACCCACCCGAAATCAAACAAACAACCAAATCATTAAACAAAAACACAAGCACAAACAGTGGTACAAACTGACCGAAGGTTGAGGGACTGTGGTTGTGCGGACCGAAACTGGACCAGACGAGACCCGAGCAGAACCCGAGGTTGCCGCTGCTGCTTCTCTCTAAACATGGACTCGAGCAGAATATGACCGAGCCACCAGCTCAGGTCCGAGCTGAACATCATCAGCATCCGTTTTTATCGATTTTTTGGAAAAGGAACAAAGATGAAGGGAAACGAAGAGAGAGATGGGAGGTTTACCGGTGAGATTCGTCGGACCGCCAAGAACTGCCGCCACTGCTTTCGCTTCTAGCAACTGTGGCCGCCAGCTTCCCCAATCAACGACCACCATCTTCCTCTTCGATCAGCGGTACGACTCGAGCCAAATCGACATCAAAACAGGTCATCGGAGAAGAGAGAACGAGAGGGGTGTGCGTGACTGTGCGGCCACCGGAGATGCGCTCCGGTCATCGGTCGGAAACGAGAGGGGACAAGGGTGGATTTTGATCTCTTGTTTGCGGCTGGTGGGTTTCTATGTAGGGTTTTGGTTTTTAGAGAAAGGAATGAGAGGGGGAGAGGGTTTATGATGTTTAAATAGTGTAGGGGGTTAGATTAGTTATGTTGGGCCTAGCCCAAGTGCGTGGATTCGCCTAACACTAAGTGTCGCTAAGCCCGAACGCTCGGTTTAAATTACAGATAATTATTTTATGTCTGATTCGGGTTATCCGTTTAGACAACTCGTATTTCTTGTTACGGGTTAATAATAATAGTAAAAATAATAATAATGATAATAATTACAGACTCGTCCCTCAAAAGTCAGGGTCAAGGGTTTGGGTTGTCACAAAAAACATGGTTATTAGTTTATAAATCTTATTCTTGTAAATTTTAGTTCTTTACAACTTATATGATGATTTTCTGAAAATAATTCTTCTTGTATTTTTCTTGTTACCAACACTCTTCTAACTTTGATTTAACACTTAAAACATGATTAACTTCTTTAAAAACCATGCTCATGTTAATCTTGTAATAAACTTTGTTCTCTTGAAAATATTATCTTTGAAATCATTCATTTTCAAGTCTTATAACATGTATCAATAATCATCATACACTAAAACAAGCATATATTCAAGTTCATGTTTACCATAAAGGATGATCATTATGATTTTTTCAAGATCCATCCTTATACTTGCTAGATCATGTGTTTAATCATCATCTAGCAAGCTTCTTATGATGATTAACATCATAATCACAAGAAATCAATAAACAAGTTTCATACATACACTAAAACAACTTAGATTCTCATGTTATTAAGCTTTATGTTAGTGATCATCTTCATGTTTCTTTGGGTTTCATACAATTAACATATTACATAACCTTTTAACCATTAAAATGAGAAGTAAAATCAAGTTGTGAGGAGCTTACTACTAGCTCTAATGGCTAGGGAAGAAACAAGATGAAGATGATGATGTAGGAGGTGGATAAAAGCTCTAGGTGATGGTCCTTCAATCTCCAAAGCTTCCAAGCTTCTTAACTATGCTTCTTGCACCTCTAAATCACTTAGATTGCTTGATATTGGACTTGAAATGGATATGTGTATGGATGATAGTTGAGCCGAGAATGGAAGGGAAGAAGGGAGGTTGATGTGTTTGTTGGAAATGTTAGGAATGATAGAGAATGAATGTCTTGAGGTTTATAAAACAATCTCCCAACACAAGATTATCTAATGGTCATAATGTATCAAATCATCTCTACAAATCAATTAAAATAATGCAAAGAAATCACAAGTGGGGTGTGACAATTGTCACTCTTCCGTACATTCCGTACACTAATTGAACAGTAATCTGTGCTTTAATAACTGTGCATGATCTAGTTTACAAGACAAATGAATTTCTGATTACTGTTATATACATACAATGGCATTTCGTGTTGCAAGACTTTTATCGTTGCTACATGCAACCCAATATAGTTCTAATAATGCACAGAGCAGAATTGGCAACATTATCAGATAAACTAAAAATGCTGACGAAGTTCAGTACATAGACAGACAGTGGTTTGAGGCCCAGTATGAGCCAGAAACCAAGTGATACACTAGTATAGTGTGTACGGAAGTAAGGACCACAAAACTGCATTCCTGAGTGTAGTTTAAGTGCCGGAAAGTGCCTAAAACTCACCCAAAGTGCAGAATTATGCATAAATCAGCAAAATTCAGCATTTTAACAAGTTTATTACATGCAAAAAAATGACTAAATGGTCCTGAATACTTTCCTAAGTGTCGGGAATTAAAAGCGTTACAAAAGGGTACATGAAGAACACTAAATGGAATAGTTTGACACATTAACGAACCGGTATCTAACCGAACAACCAGACATTACCCGAAACACCAAAATTATACTAGAAGCACTGTTTTAATGTTTCTGAGCTAGTTATGATCCCCGAACACCCTAACACCCACTAAAAATATCAAGTAACTAACACTTATGACTAATACTTGGATTTGGACCTTTATTTAAATAGATGGTTGGAATTTACACTTAGACCCCCCCATATATGAGTGGACGGTCACATGGCCCCACCATAATCTTCTAGTGATCTTGCAAATCCTCCATGATTCTCCTTAGATCTTCCATGATCTTGCTTGGATTCTCTAGGATTTCTTAAGATCTTGTAAGATTTCTTCCATCATCACTTCTATAAAGACCATGAGTTTAACATAAGACCATTCATCACTTCAACTCACCCAAACACCCCTCCTTCTTCCCTTAAAGCTACGGCCCAACACCCCCTTTTATCATCATCATCCTTCAAGCCATTTCCAAGTAATCTAAGTGCATCTTAAGGTGAAACAAGCATCACTAAGAAGGTGGGACGCAAAGGAACTTGAAGAACCCTCCCCATTTGCTTTTATCCACCATCTTTGTTACCTTCAACTTCAAGAGTTCATCCCTAGCCATAGAGCTAGTAGTAAGACTCTCATAACCTATTTTTACTTCTATTTTAGTTGGTTAAAAGATGTATTTTGATGTTAATCACAAGAACACTAAAAGACATGAACATAAAGCTTACATATGATGAAATAGTGATGAAACTATGTTGTTTAGTGTATGTATGATGTTTGCTTGTTATTTACTAGAGATTGTGATGTTGATCATCATAAGGAGCTTGCTAGATTGTGATTAAACACATGATCTAGCAAGTTAGAGGATGATTATGTGATGAAATAAGATAATCATCTTCTTGTGTAAACATGAACTTGATGAATAAAATGATTTCTTGACAAATAATAAACAAAGTGAGTTGGTAGTCTTATGGATCCAAGATTTACAAATGATTTTCCAAGAGAACTAAGTTCAAAATATGATTTTTAGTAGAACTTGATTCTTACTTAAACCTACACTATTTTTAGTGGAAAAACAAGTGTATAAACACTTATGAAACAAGAAGATCTAATAAATAAACATTTTTGTAAAATATGTTTACAAGTTGTAAACACCTAGTTTCTTTAAGAATGAGATTTTTAGAGGAATAAACACACTTAAAAGGGTAACTAAACCTACTAAACACTTTACCAAGTTACTACAAGTTTTTGATAAAAGATCAAGTTCATGTTGTTATGTAAAGTGTATAGTTTTTGCACTTGGTAAAAATAATATTGTTTAGGGTTGATTGTTGATTATTGTGTGTTGATTTTTGAAAAGAAAATGATATGCTTATATAGCATGGACACCTCCATTTTCAAAGGAAACTATGACAAAATTTTCTAAAAATATAAACACTTAAAGAAATATTTTCTAACAAATATTTACTAGTGTACTTTAACTATGGTTTTCAATACGAACCTTGCCATAAATTTTTGTAACAAAATACAAGTATTGGAGGTTGGTTTTTATGAATAAAAATGGATAAATATATATTTGGAATATATATTTACATTAAAGACGCATGTGTGATTGTTTGTATATTTTTGCGAACTAGTTACATTATTTAAAGACTTAAAATAATATAACTTAACATAGTACCGTGAAATTTACCATCCAAAACAATACCATTACATATATATCTTTGGTAAATACTATTTTGGATACAAGAAGGGAAAATATGATATTTGTAAATATTACAAAGTTATATCATACTTTGACAAAAAAAGAAAATATTATTTTTGGGAAGTTAAAATATATTTCCCTAGGATATTTAGAAGATATATGATTTTTGGGAAAAATATATATTTTCTGGACAGTACATTATTTTTGGGACAAAATGAGTTTACAAATATATTTTCTAAAGTAAGACCTGGAAATATATTTCGGAAATTACAAATACAATAATACGAAAATACACATGTAAGAAATATTCCCATCCTTGGGAAGGAAATACGAAAATAAATGCTTGAGAAGTATTATAACTTTGGATAATGTTAAAGACATAAAGGTAACGTAACTCAAAACATGAATACCAAGGCAAGGCACTGCCCGCTCGTCTAATAGACCCTAGCACATTGTAGGTAGTCGTGTTTGCTGACGAGATTTGAGTTACGAGTACTGAAGACGCAAAACAGTGAGTTCGTGTCCCCCTTTTCTCTTAACTGTTTTTGGTTTTATAACTCTCGGGGGTGAAATACATGTTACGAATGCTTAAACGGTATGAAATGCCTACGAAATACTAGATCATGTGAGCATAGACTCAATATTTAAATGCCATTGATACTAAATTAGGGACGAGGTTTAGATCTAACGGGTACGACCGAGCCCCACTCATGGTCCTCATGTGATCACTTGAGTGCTTCGGTGTCCCAGTCGAGGGTAAATCGACATAGTCGAGGGAAATCGACATAGTCAAGGTAAATTTACATAGTCGAGGGAAAATCGACAAGGGTATATGCCTACTCATTACTAGTGCTCCCTATGTCCTCACATGCCTTAAAGTCCTTGTAAAACATTTATGTTCATACACGCTTTTCATACCTGTTTACAAAGGAGCCTCTCAAAGATTTACAAGATTTCAGTACTCACACAAAATGCGTGAACTCGCTCAACTTTTGTTGATGTTTTCCAAATTTACATGTATTTCAGGCAACATGATGGATCATGGGCGCGGGTGTTGTTTCTAGAAGTAGACTTCAAGTTTAGATGTCATCCACTTTTGTTGGTTTGTAACGTAGTCGAAGGTTGTGTTTAAAACTTAAATAACAAGTGTTTGTAATACTCAAATTTTATGAATGGATGAACATCGTTTTTGGATCATGTAGTTGTTTATTATGATTGAATGCAATGATATTAAACCAGTTACACATCATACGCTTCCGCAAAAGACAGGGTGTGACAGTTTGGTATCAGAGCTTCGATTGTAGTGAACTAGGATTCCTTCTCGAGTCTAGACTACAATCACTAGAGTCCTCTCACAAAAACATTTTTACAAAAAGGTTTTTCATTGCATTTACGTAAGCGTCAAGATCCATGAGTCAAACACTTTTAAAAAAAAGAGACAAGGCAAGGACATTAGTAGGGAATACCCTAAAATAAGGTGCCAACTAAGGCATAGTCTACACGAGTTAGACTTGCCAAAGACAAAATTACCCCCCAAAGGATAAACGAGAGTTATACGTAATATGATGCATCAAATTGCCTGCTTATGCTAAGTAACATACTTGTCTATTGATATATATACATACAAATAAGTGTACGGAATGATTATTGACGTGAATAAGATACTTTCGACTCCGACTCCTATTATTGTACTTACCCGCACGATGAAGCTTTCAACCTCGCATTCATTGCAAAGCTCATGGCTGGAGTGATTACCAAACGAGATTCTGAGCTCGCTTCCGTAGAAAATGGCTGCCCTTCCCTCTCGAACGTGAAGGTGCCTGACCACGGTAGTGACGACGAGGCAGAGGCGGCAACCTTGAACAACTTCTTAATCAACGGGACGAGATCCCTGCGGCTTTTGTGAAGCGAGATTGACGACATACTTGACCAGAAAAGGAAGATGAAGTATTCATCTTGAAGGTGCCCCTCCAACTACTAGGAATTCCCCTTATTCCTATTTCATTTAATCATCGTGCCTATTCGCGCGTAACGATAACGAGTGTTAGCGCGTGGACCACCACAATGGTCCTTTCCATGACAGAGGTATAAGGACAGTAGTGTCCCCTCTTTGGTTGATCATCTGCTTGGACGAGAGAAAATTGGGGTAACTGTGCAAGACAATTTATTATTACAGGGGCCCACGTAATAACAACTTGTAGTGCATAGAAATCCTGGTGGACTCTGCGGGTCAGGTTGATGATCACCATCCCTCCAAAAATAATCTATAGGTGTTCACACCTTCATCTGGTAGAACAATACATAGACCATTGCTTTAGCACTTTATAAAGTAGGAAACCTGTCTTTGCCTACTTCGTGTCTGACACTTCTACCTGTGTACGAGACGTTTGAGAACCGATATTTAAGCAAGTGAAGATGGATAACATTCGGAAAGATTCAGTGACGTTACACTCTCTACATGAACAACCCCATCTCTGGGAGAATATACACATCAGTAAAGCTAAAGACCTAAGGAAACCAATGTAGCAGGAAATAACTGGAACTTGTGACCAAGGTAATGTAACCTCGGGTTCATTTGGTCACAAACAATAAGCCAAGTTGCCAAGCCTATGTGAAGGCTCAGTAATTGTTTCCTCGCTCATACATTGTTGATTATATATGCATGTGATATTGGGTGATTACATGTTTGCTTATGGTGCTATGTACCTCATAAACAATTATGGAGTGTTGTCTAACCTACCTCATATCTTTTGACAGAAGAGAATGCCGCCCAGACGAGACACAGACACTAGTATGTTACCAAGGACAGAAGCCGAGCTTCAAGAACATATCTCACAGGCAATTGCACAACATGAAGCCCTCCGCTCTAAACACAGCGGTGGCACTTCCGGGAATAACCCTCCAACTGGCTGCACCTATAAACAGTTCCTGGACTGCAAGCCATTGAACTTTGATGGCACAGGAGGTGCCGTTGCATTTGTCCGATGGGCAGAAAAGACTGACTACGTTCTAAGAATGAGTAACTGTTCACCCCAGCAGAGTGTTACCTATATCTCAGGGCTGTTTGTGGATGGCGCACTCTCCTGGTGGAACCTTTAAGTTCAGACCCTTGGTGCAGATGCTGTTTATGCACTTAGCTGGGACGAGCTTAAGGAAATGATGCAGAAGAAATATTGTTCTAGGGCTGAAATCCAGAAACTTGAGGTGGAGTTCTGGAATTTGAAAATGGACGGGCCGAAGATTTCTGAGTACGTCCAGCGATTTCACGACTTGTCTAGGGTCGTCCCCTACTTTGAAAATGACTAAATAGTCCTGAATACTTTCCTAAGTGTCGGGAATTAAAAGCGTTACAAAAGGGTACATGAAGAACACTAAATGGAATAGTTTGACACATTAACGAACCGGTATCTAACCGAACAACCGGACATTACCTGAAACACCAAAATTATACTAGAAGCAGTGTTTTAATGTTTCTGAGCTAGTTATGATCCCCGAACACCCTAACACCCACTAAAAATATCAAGTAACTAACACTTATGACTAATACTTGGATTTGGACCGTTATTTAAATAGATGGTTGGAATTTACACTTAGACCCCCCATATATGAGTGAACGGTCACATGGCCCCACCATAATCTTCTAGTGATCTTGCAAATCCTCCATGATTCTCCTTAGATCTTCCATGAACTTGCTTGGATTCTCTAGGATTTCTTAAGATCTTGTAAGATTTCTTCCATCATCACTTCTATAAAGACCATGAGTTTAACATAAGAACCATTCATCACTTCAACTCACCCAAACACCCCTCCTTCTTCCCTTAAAGCTACGGCCCAACACCCCCTTATATCATCATCATCCTTCAAGCCATTTCCAAGTAATCTAAGTGCATCTTAAGGTGAAACAAGCATCACTAAGAAGGTGGGAAGCAAAGGAACTTGAAGAACCTTCCCCATTTGCTTTTATCCACCATCTTTGTTACCTTCAACTTCAAGAGTTCATCCCTAGCCATAGAGCTAGTAGTAAGACTCTCATAACCTTTTTTTACTTCTATTTTAGTTGATTAAAAGATGTATTTTGATGTTAATCACAAGAACACTAAAATACATGAACATGAATCATGAACATAAAGCTTACATATGATGAAATAGTGATGAAACTATGTTGTTTAGTGTATATATGATGTTTGCTTGTTATTTACTAGAGATTGTGATGATGATCATCATAAGGAGCTTGCTAGATTGTGATTAAACACATGATCTAGCAAGTTAGAGGATGATTATGTGATGAAATAAGATAATCATCTTCTTGTGTAAACATGAACTTGATGAATAAAATGATTTCTTGACAAATAATAAACAAAGTGAGTTGGTAGTCTTATGGATCCAAGATTTACAAATGATTTTCCAAGAGAACCAAGTTCAAAATATGATTTTTAGTAGAACTTGATTCTTACTTAAACCTACACTATTTTTAGTGGAAAAACAAGTGTATAAACACTTATGAAACAAGAAGATCTAATAAATAAACATTTTTGTAAAATATGTTTACAAGTTGTAAACACCTAGTTTCTTTAAGAATGAGATTTTTAGAGGAATAAACACACTTAAAAGGGTAACTAAACCTACTAAACACTTTACCAAGTTACTACAAGTTTTTGATAAAAGATCAAGTTCATGTTGTTATGTAAAGTGTATAGTTTTTGCCCTTGGTAAAAATAATATTGTTTAGGGTTGATTGTTGATTATTGTGTGTTGATTTTTGAAAAGAAAATGATATGCTTATATAGCATGGACACCTCCATTTTCAAAGGAAACTATGGCAAAATTTTCTAAAAATATAAACACTTAAAGAAATATTTTCTAACAAATATTTACTAGTGTACTTTAACTATGGTTTTCAATTCGAACCTTGCCATAAATTTTTGTAACAAAATACAAGTATTGGAGGTTGGTTTTTATGAATAAAAATGGATAAATATATATTTGGAATATATATTTACATTAAAGACGCATGTGTGATTGTTTGTATATTTTTGCGAACTAGTTACATTATTTAAAGACTTAAAATAATATAACTTAACATAGTACCGTGAAATTTACCATCCAAAACAATACCATTACATATATATCTTTGGTAAATACTATTTTGGATACAAGAAGGGAAAATATGATTTTTGTAAATATTACAAAGTTATATCATACTTTGACAAAAAAAGAAAATATTAGTTTTGGGAAGTTAAAATATATTTCCCTAGTATATTTAGAAGATATATGATTTTTGGGAAAAATATATATTTTCTGGACAGTACATTATTTTTGGGACAAAATGAGTTTACAAATATATTTTCTAAAGTAAGACCTGGAAATATATTTCGGAAATTACAAATACAATAATACGAAAATACACATGTATGAAATATTCCCATCCTTGGGAGGGAAATACGAAAATAAATGCTTGAGAAGTATTATAACTTTGGATAATGTTAAAGACATAAAGGTAACGTAACTCAAAACATGAATACCAAGGCAAGGCACAGCCCGCTCGTCTAATAGACCCTAGCACATTGTAGGTAGTCGTGTTTGCTGACGAGATTTGAGTTACGAGTACTGAAGACGCAAAACAGTGAGTTCATGTCCCCCTTTTCTCTTAACTGTTTTTGGTTTTATAACTCTCGGGGGTGAAATACATGTTACGAATGCTTAAACGGTATGAAATGCCTACGAAATACTAGATCATGGGAGCATAGACTCAATATTTAAATGCCATTGATACTTAATTAGGGACGAGGGTTAGATCTAACGGGTACGACCGAGCCCCACTCATGGTCCTCATGTGATCACTTGAGTGCTTCGGTGTCCCAGTCGAGGGTAATCGACATAGTCGAGGGAAATCGACATAGTCGAGGGAAATCGACATAGTCGAGGGAAATCGACATAGTCGAGGGAAAATCGACAAGGGTATATGCCTACTCATTACTAGTGCTCCCTATGTCCTCACATGCCTTAAAGTCGTTGTAAAACATTTATGTTCATACACGCTTTTCATACCTGTTTACAAAGGAGTCTCTCAAAGATTTACAAGATTTCAGTACTCACACAAAACGCATGAACTCGCTCAACTTTTGTTGATGTTTTGCAAAATTACATGTATTTCAGGTAACAGGATGGATCTTGGGCGCATGTGTTGTTTCTAGAAGTAGACTTCAAGTTTAGATGTCATCCACTTTTGTTGGTTTGTAACCTAGTCGAAGGTTGTGTTTAAAATTTAAATAACCAGTGTTTGTAATACTCAAATTTTATGAATGGATGAACATCGTTTTTGGATCATGTAGTTGTTTATTATGATTGAATGCAATGATATTAAACCAGTCACACATCATACGCTTCCGCAAAAGTCAGGGTGTGACATGAGGGGGCCCACTTGTGACCGTCAACATGGGGGGGGGGGGGTTGGTTGTGATTCAATGGTAAGTTAAGCAAGTTAGTTACATTCTAAGTATATTAGTTAGTGTTTTAGGTGTTATAATGTTTTAGGATGAATTATGGTGTTCGGTGACCATAACTAGCTTCGTAACACTAAAACAATGCTTCTAGTGAAAATTTGGTGTTTCGGGTAGTGTCCGGCAGTTCGGTTGGTTACCGGTTTGTTAAGTTGCTAAATTATGCAGTTTAGTGTGCTTTATGTAGGCTTTTATGACAGTTTTGATTCCCAACACTTAGGAAGGTATTATGGACCATTAAACCAAAATTCTGCATTATATTTTGTTGTTAAAAAGCTGATAATTGCTGAATTTGGTTGTTTTCTGCAGAATTTTGCAGTTTTAGTGTGTTTTCTGGCACTTTCCGACACCTAAATCGTCACTAGGGAGGCAGTTTTGTAATCCCTACTTTCCTACACATTATTCTAGTGTAACTCTTGTTTCTAGGCTCATTCTGTGTCTTAACATCATGTCTGTCTGAGTACTGAACACCCGTCAGTACTTCTAGCTTGTCTGATAACTGTGCTAACTTTGTTCTGTGCATTAATTGAACTACACTGTGTTGCATGTAATAATGATAAACAATCTAGCAACATGAAATGCACTTGTATGTATAGACAGTATTCAGGAAATCATTCGTCTTGTTCATTCAATCATGCACAGTCATCAAGGTATAATTTACTGTTCATTATTGTACGGAATACATGGAAAAGTGCCAGTTGTCACATTCTCCCCCCGTTAAAAGAATTTCGTCCCAAAATTCAAACTGTGTTATCGGTTGCAGGGGAGTTGTGAAATAGATGTGGATACTTAGACTTGATTTGGTCCTCATGTTCCTAAGTAAATTCTGGGCCATGATGTGAATTCCAACAAACTTTGACAAGTTTAAAACGACTTCTCCGTGTTTTGTGGACCTTTCAGTCCGTAACCTTAACAGGTTCTTTGGTAAACTGGAGTTTGTTGTTGATGTGAATCTCGTTTGCGGGAATGACGACTGCTTCTTGAGTAGGACTCTTCCTGAGATTAGACACGTGAAACGTGTCATGAACACTACTAAGCTCTTCCGAAAGCTTTGGTTTGTATGCAACGGTTTTGATCCTTTCCTAGGATCTCGAAAGGTCCAATGTAATGTGGGTTCAACTCTCCACGTTTACCAAATCGTACCACGCCTTTCCAAGGCGAGACTTTCAGTAAGAACCTTATTACCAACCTCGAATTCTAACGGTTTCCGCCGCTTTTCGGCGTAACTCTTCTGTCTATCACGTGCTGACTTGGTACGATCACGTATCTGAACGATCTTGTTTGTAGTTTCCTGAACCAACTCGGGGCCAATAAATCGTTTATCTTCGGTCTCCGTCCACACAACGGGGACCGACACTTACATCCATATAAAGCTTCAAACGGGGCGACCTGAATACTGGTGTGATAACTATTATTGTAGGAAGACTCCACTAAAGGCAAGTGAGTATCCTAATTTCCACCACAGTCCATCACACAAGCATGTAGCATGTCTTCCAAGTTCAGTATCGTCCGTTCACCTTGGCCGTCCGTTTAAGGGTGAAAAGCAGTGCTAAGATTCGACTGTGATCCAAAAGCTTGCTGAAACGTCTGCCAACTCCTTGACACAAAATGGCCATCTCGGTCGGATATGATAAAAACAGGCACTCCATGACGTGCCACAATCTCTTTGAGGTACAACTCTGCCAACCTCTACATGCTATCTTTCTCACTGATCGGTAAGAAGTGCTTTGATCAATCCTCACCCAAATCATATCATGTCCTCTTTGGGTACTGGATAGCTCTGTAATGAAGTTCATTGAGATTTGTTCCCACTTTCACACGGGAATCTCGAGTTGTTGCAGCAGCCCTAATGGTTTCTGGTATTCTGCCTTAACTTTGGCACAAGTAAGATAGTTACCCACATATGTAGCAATATCGGCTTACACCTTGGGCTGCCAATAAAAGTCTTGGTACATCCTGTCGGGTCCAGGATGGATAGAGTACCTTGACTTATGAGCTTCAGCCAAGATAAGTGCGCGCAGATTGTCAAAGAATGGAACCCAAATTCGCTTCAGGAAGTACAATGTTCCCTTCTTCCTTGGGCAATGATTGCGCTCCCATTCCACGTAATGCTTCAGCTTGTAAGTTCTCTGGTTTGAGCGCCTCTTGCTCAGCTTCACAAATCCGAGTTGCGGGATTCGTCTATGTGGTCATTTCTAAGGCTCGCACCTCTAGAGGTTTTGCGCGTACCCTGCGGCTCAAGGCGTCTGCTACAACGCTCACCTTGTCCCGGTGATACTAAATCTCACAATCGTAATCATTTAATTGTTCATCCCATCTTCGTTGACTCATATTCAAATCCTTCTAATCAGAGATGTGCTGCAAACTCTTGTGACCAATAAAGATCGTGCAACGTTTTCCATACAAGTAATAACGCCAAATCTTCCACGCGCAATTCACTGCACCTAGTTCAAGGTGGTGCGTGGTGTAGTTCTTCTCATGATCCTTCGATCAACGTGAAGGGTATGCGATGACGTTGTCTCGTTGTATCAACACGCAACCGAGACATTGTCGAGAAGCGTCGCAATAAACCGCAAATCCGTCGATACTGTCAGGTAAAGACAGGATGGGTACCGTCCAGGTTAGGGTTGTTAGCGGTTGAGCAATCCTTGAAAAGTTCTCTATGAATCGTCTGTAATAGCCTGCTAACCTCCGAAATTGTCGTATCTCAGTTGGTGTCTTTAGGGCTTCCCAGTTTTTGATTTGCCTCGACCTTGGCAGTGTCGTCATGAATTCCCTTCTTATTTACCGCATGAGTTAGGAATTGCACCTTGCGAAGTCACAATCCACACTTCGACAGCTTCGCATACAACTACTCCTTTTTCAAAAGTTCTAGGGTAGCGTGCAGGTGTCGCTCATGATCCTCTTGGGTTCACGAGTAAACAGGGATGTCATCAATGAATATAATCACTAACTTTTCCAGATACGGCTTACACACCCGATTCATGAGACCCATGAATACTGCTGGTGCGTTTGTTAAGCCTAACGACATAACAAGGAACTCGTAATGTCCAGGGCGAGTCCTAAAGGCCGTTTTAGGGATACTTTCTTCTTGTATCCGCAGTTGATGGTGTCCTGTCCTCAAGTCAATCTTCGAGTAGTAGCTAGAACCTTGTAATTGGTCGAATAAGTCATCAATCCTCGGTAAAGGTTACCTATCCTTGATAGCTAACTTATTGAATTCCCTGAAGTCGATGTACAAACAGAAACAGCCATCTTTCTCCTTAACGAATAGCACTAGAGCTCCCCAAGGCGAGAAGCTCGGTCTGATGAATCCTTCGTTCTGGCAGTTCTTGTAGTTGAGTCGTTAGTTTTTACATCTCGAACGGAGCTATTCAGTAAGGTGCCTTCGCTACTGGTGCCACTCCTAGCACTAGGTTTATCATAAACTCCACTCGTTGCTGTGGAGGTAACCCAGGCAAGTCTTCGGGAAAGGCTTCTGGAAATTCCTTCACAACGGGGATGTCTTCTAGCTCCGGCTCCCTGGGTCTCCTTATCGACAATATGAGCAAGGAAGGCTATGCAACCCCATTCGGAGGCACTTCTGCGCCTTTATGACCAATGTGGGATGTCGCAATCCACCGCCTTATGGGCCCAGCGCCCTAGCATCAATTGCAAGAAGGCTATGTACTATAAGTGTTTCATCACTCGCAAGAGGGATGCGAATGATTTTCTCATGACAGACAACCTCAGCTCTAATCTTGGATAGCCAATCTATGCTGACTACAATGTCATAACTTCCCAAATCAACAGGAAGGAGTTCAATAGAAAATTCCCACTCTCCAAGTTCCAAAGTACAATCTTTAATAACTTCATCCTTTTTGACTAACTGCCTATTTGCTAACTCTATTGAATAGGGGGGGGGGTATCTAGCCTACTTGCTTCTAGACCAAGTAGGTTCTTAAGTTCTATAGATACAAAGCTAAAGTCGGCGCCAGTATCAATCAAAATGGATGCATAGTGTTGGTTAATAGGGAACGTACCCGTAACCACATTTGGATCCAGGCGTGCTTCACGAGCTCCGATCATGAAGACTCTTCCTCGCTTGCTTCTTCTTAGGGCATTCTTTCCTAAAGTGCCCCACGTCACCACAGTTGAAGCAACCTGGAGTTCTACCATTATCGTTTCCGTCTTGGTTGCAGTTATCATTTCCTCCTTGTTTGGGATATTTTGCCCAACAGCCATCCTTGCTGTGTCCTTCTTTTCCACATCTTTCGCACTTAGGTCTTAGACATCGACCTTCATGGTGAAACTTGCATTTGTCACACCTCGGCTTAGTCCCCAAATATACCTTTCCACTGGCCTTATTAGTGGCTCCATAAGCTTTCATGCCACGAGGCGGGTTCACTTCCCTTCTTTTGTTTGCATTAGAGTTGTCATAACTGACTTGGGTGCCTTTCTTCAGGTTTGAAAAGTTTCTTTTATTATCGCCCGATGACTCCACATGAGTCTCTTTCTTGTTTTTCTCAGATTCCGAAAACTTTCCCATACGAAGAGCTTCTTCAGTAAGTGTGATGCTTAAATCGATAGCCTCTGCGATGGTTGGAGGCTTTGCGGCAGTAACCATGCTCGGGATTTGAGGCGTAAGTCCTCAAATAAACCACTCGATTCTCTTGAATTTCGGCTCGACCAGATAGGGGACGATCCTTGATAAATCATGGAAACGCTAAATATACTCAGCAAACTTTCATCCGTCCATCTTTAGATTCCAGAATTCGGTTTCCAGTTTCTGGATTTCAGCTCTCGAACAATATTTCTTGCGCATTAACTCCTTAAGCTCATCCCATCTGAGCGCATATGCAGCAGTTTCGCCAAGTGTTTGAACTTGGAGATTCCACCATGAAAGCGCTCCATCTAGAAATAATCCAGAAATATAAGTAACCCTCTGTTCAGGAGCACACTTGTTCATCCTCAGCATGGAGTCGGTTTTCTCTACCCAGCGAACAAAAGTGACATCACCTCCAGTGCCATCATAGTTGAGAGGCTTGCAATCCAGAAATTGCTTATAAGTGCAGCTAGTTGGGGGGTTATTTCCAGAAGTGCTGCCGCTGTGTTCTGAGCGGTTGGCCTCGTGCTGTGCAATTGCCTGTGAGATGTGTTCTTGAAGCTCGGATTCTGTCCTTGGTAACGTATTAGTGTCTGTGTCACGTCTGGGCGGCATTTTCTTATGGCAAAAAGGTATTGGGTAGGTTAGACAACATTCACCAGGAATTTTCTATGAGGTATATATCACCACAAGCAAACATGTAATCACCTAACATCACATGCATATATAATCAACAATGTATAAGCAAGAAAACAACCACTGAGCTTTCATATATGTTCAACAACTTGACTCATTGTTTTTGACAGAGGAAAACAAAATGGGCTCGAGGTTACATCACCTCGGTCATACAAGTTCCATAATATGAAAGTAGTAGTTATCTTCCTTCTACATTAGTCTTCTTAGGTCTTTAGTTTTTACGAAAACGAGTATACTTTCGAAAAGATGGAGGTGATGCATTACTACCATGTACCGGAGGTGATAGCGAAAATGCAGAGATAAGGTTATGAGGGTACGTGACTTCTTCCTCGGAACCGAATTGTGCCTTGTAGCAATCGTAGAGCGGTTTTCCAAGGCGCGAATGCACTACCCAAACGATGGGGTGCTTTATAGGACAGAGAGTGTGGAGTCACTGAATCTTTCCTGTGTTAACCATCTTTTCTTGCTTAGATATCGGTTCCTAAATGACTCGTATTACGGGTAGAAGTGTTAGGCATGAAGTAGGCAAAGACAGGCTTTCTACTTTGTAGAGTGTTATAGCAACTATCTCAGTATCATTCCATTAGATGGAGGTTTGGACACTTAGAGATTTTGAATGGGTGGTGGTCATTAGCTTGACCCGCAGAGTCCACCAGGATTCCCCATGCACCACAAGTTGTTATTACGTGGGCCCTGGGTAATAATAAATTGTCTTGCATGGTCACCCGGATTTTCGCTCGTTCGAAGCAGCTGATCAGCCAGAGAGGGAACATTACTGTCCTCATACCTTCGACATAGATGGGACCTTTATGATGGTCCACGCACCAACGTTCGTTGTCGTTACACGTGAATTGGCACAATGCTAGACAGAATAGGAACAAGGAGAGTTCCTAGTAATAGTAGTTGGAGGGGCACCTTCAAGATGAGTACCTCATCTTCCTTGTCTGGACAAGAGTGTCGTTAAGCATGTTTCGTAAAAGCCACAGGGTCCTCGTCTCGCTGATAAGGTTGTTGTCCAAGGTTGCCTCCTCTGCCTCGCTGTCACTACCGTAGTCAGGCACCTTCGCATTCGAGAGGGAAGAGCAGCCATCTTCTACGGAAGCAAGTTCAGCGGCTCACTTGGTAACTATGTCAGCCATAAGCTCCGCAATAAAAGCGAGGTCGATAGTCTCATCGTGCGATTTAAGAACAATAATAGAATTCGAAGGTATCTCGTTCCCGTCAACAATTATCCCGTACACATATATGCATATATATTAATGAGTAATAATGTTACTTAGTATATATGTAAGCAAATAAATGCAACATGTCACATATAACTCTCATTTGTTCTTTCGCGGGGGGGGGGGGGGGGGTCATTTTGTCTTTGGCTAGTCTATCTCACGTAGACTATACCTCATTTGGCATGTCAGTTGAGGTATTCTCCTCCCAACTAATGTCCTTGCTTTGTCTTTCCTTTGGAAAATGTTTGACTCATGGATCTTGGCGCTTTCGTAAATGCAATGAAAAACCTTTTTGTAAAATTATTTTCGTGAGAGAATCCTAGTGATTGTAGTCTAGACTCGAGAGGGAATCCTAGTTCACTACAATCGAAGCTCTGATACCAAACTGTAACACCCTGACTATTGCGGAAGCGTATGCGTGTGACTTGTTCGGTTTTCATTGCATTCGATTATAACAAACAACTATATGATTAAAATGATGTTCATCCATTCATAAAGTTTAAAACATTACAAACACCAGTCATTTAAGTTCCAAACTGTGACACCTGGGTCACTGCGACCATCAAACAAATACCAAACCAATGAAATATTGTATTTCATACTTGGTATTTGTATAAATATGTGTATCATTTGCACATATCAAATTTTTGTTCAATTCCAAACTCTAAATCGCTTTCTGGAAGGTTATACGCGTACCGATGTGTAAATATAACCAGTTTAATGCAACAAACACTCTGGAATAGTGACATAAGCTTAACATACCTTAAATAACCTTTACATAACTTAGAAATAAGTTTTAAAGGCTTTGGTATGGCAAAAACAAGTTAATTCGCTTACAGGGACTAAACTTGACAAACTGCGAAAGTATGCCAATTTGAACTGTAACAGACATTCCGGAACATGACCATAAGTTAAACATACCATAAATATCCTTTACATAGCTTAGAAATAGGCTTTGAGGGGTTCGGTGTGCTAAAATAAACTTTTGGGTCATTCAGGGACTAAAAGTGTCAAAAAGTGCATAAGTTTGCATTTTCGCGCATAACTTACGTTCTGAATACATCCGGACATCCAAAAATTTATGTAAGCACTATAATATTTTATTTTAGTGTTTGGCATAAGAAAAATCCATTCGTCGCGTCATTTGGATCGTTTTTCGCGCTTATGCGCATTCCGTCGTAATTAACCGAACATCGCGATCGTACGACCAAACGAACCGACATCCTAGATATTTTTGAGCATGTTTTGAGTTCCCTATACTTTAACTTCATTTTAGAGCCTTGAAATGAGGTTAACGGGGTTCAAACGCATCGAAAAAGGCCTTAAACATGTGCTGGGACTAAAACTGTCATTTTTGAAACATTTCTGAAACAGGGGGGTGGTGGCGTAGCGCGAGCCCTAAGGGCCTTACCAGTCGCGCTACGCGACTGCCTAACCAGATTAGATAAGACTGATTAGTCAGCAGATTTCAGCTGATTAACTCACAACCACACACTCACACTTGCCCTTTCAGCTCATTAGGGGCCATATTTAGTTACCACAACTTTCCAACAAATGTACGCATGAGATTCGATCACATTTTCCAAGAAACGATCCTAACGGTTCGGGAAATCCTATAAATACCCATCACATTTTCACTCATTCCTCACAAGAATCTGATAAAAAAGACTCTAAGTTAGAACCATTGTTTCATACCTGAGTTATTTTGATCTAGATTAGCATTCGGGGACCCTTCGTAAGTATTCTTTGGTTCTTTTATTTCTTTTCGAGTCCGAAAGTCAAACTTTGTTTGACTTTCTGCGTTGACCAGTTTATGGTCAATGCGAAGTTCGTTTGAACTTCGCAACATGATTGTAATCACGATGGTTATAGTCCCTTGTGACTATGCCTAATGATTACCACGTTGTCTAGGGTCGTAAGGGTAAGCGATCTAATAAATCGCTTATACCTTCAAAAAACCCGACCCATTTGGTCGATCATTAGGATCCGACCAAACACATTAGGTGACCATAGTATATAGGGAATAACCCTCCGAGGTTATACCTTATGGTCGCTTCTTTTAAGTAGTTGTATGATAGGTAGTTTATATGCCTTAGGTAAATTACCAAAATACCCCTCTGATGCCAAAATTCGTTTTAAACATATGTAACATAACTTTTGACATCTAAACTGATTTGACAACCATATTAGACACGTTAAGGCATATTTTACTTGTCATAGGACTAGTTAGGCGTTCCGAACGCGTTTTACGCGAACGACGCGTTAAAGTAGCATAAGCTACCTAAACGGATCGTAATGGGTCACAAACACTTAGGTTAAGTTTCGTTTTAGTATGTGGGCTTTGTTAAAGCATGTTACACGAGTCTCCATACTCGTTTGATTTACGAACCCTCATTCTATCCGATCCTCCGATTTAGGTCCGGTTTATTAACATAGTTACCTATATTAGGTGCCGTTTGATATCCGTGATCTCTAGCATTGTTTGGTTGTCACTCAAGGACTTCTGAGCAATCTCAAGTGAGTACATAGACCCCTCTTTTACTGTTTTTCCTACTGTTTTGGGGTGAAACACATGTGCCTACTTGTTACTTTCATGCTTTCCATGTTTTCACATCATATACCTGCTATGTTCGTTAGTACATTATAGTACATGTTTTACATTACATTTCATGCTATGTATGCCCATTGTGTGCGTACTTAGTACATTGTTTTACATTACATTTCATGCTATGTATGCCCATCGTGTGCGTGCTTAGTACATTGCTTTACATTACATTTCATGCTATGTATGCCCATTGTGTGCATGCTTAGTACATTGCTTTACATTACATTTCATGCTATGTATGCCCATTGTGTGCATACTTAGTACATTGTTTACATTACATTACATTTCATGCTATGTATGCCCATTGTGCGCATACTTAGTACAATTGTTTACATCACATGCTTACATTTTGGTATGACATTTGGTTTGTTTAACATGGAACAATACATTCATTAACATTGATCACGCCGTTCGTTAGTAGGTAGTGGTACCATAGGAATTGACAACTCCCGTTCTTGAAATCCTGGGTTTGTTTGGATTGGAAGGAATGACCGAATTCGATATACATAACTTAGATAAACCTTTAATTTGTTTAAGGGTTTATCGCTACAGTCTCAAGGCTTGGATGTATGCATTTCCACAATACCGCAAAGATGTTTATATCAGTATAGCATGCATTTGTTCCACAAAACATAACTTTGATTTAAACCATGTTTTACTTCAATACCTTGTTTTTGTGCATTTTACATATGGTTTAGTTGATATATTTCACATACCATACATGACATTTTTGGATACACATTACATGATTTACATTAGACATAAACATTTTGACATTGATATACACAATTCATGATTTACATTAGACACAGACATTTGATATGGTTTACACAATAACATTTTGACATTTGATTATACATAAACAATTTACATTGGTGGTTTGGTTTGAGTAAGTGACTTAAGTAACGAGGCGTGTGTAATATGATACAAGAATGGTGGATACGCCGCTGGTACTTCCTATATATAAGTGTTTGTACGGTATTACATATCGTAGCGTTATTTAAATCATTTCAATTTATGACACATGACATTTTATACAAATAACATACTTTTTACAAGACACTGTTTACAAACAACTTATCTGACACAAACTCATTTTTACATGGTTATTCATTTAACCTTACATTTATTTATACATATCATCTAATCTTATCGTTTTTCAAATGATTTATAAGACAAAGCAAATTACAAGGTTCATGACTAAACATTTTCTTAAACACAAGTCATGAATCATATTTTTACAAAACCTATGTATCTCACAAGCATTTTATGCTGACGTACCTATTTTCACATGTGTTTTCAGGAGCTTTTCCATAGGATGATGATCGTGACACTAGGGCGGACTTGTGCCTTAGAGACATAAAACGAAGATAGACTTAGTTTAATTATGTTTTGTACTCTTGTTTTTGTTTAAGACAAAGTAACTCTTGTGTTGATAAATAAAATACAACTTTGAATGCCATGGTTATGAAACAATTAATTCTGTTACAACACTCCCCGACGTTTTCCCGCCACGTTTTGTATGTTATACGTGGTCGGGGTGTGACAGAAGAGTTGGTATCAGAGCTCATGGTTATAGGGAATTAGGTTATTAGTAATACTTTGACCTAGTCTATAACCTTCCTAGGACCCTAACGCGAGTTTACTTGCGTTTAGTCATAAAACAATACTGTCACCTATCCTTAGGCGACAACCACAACAAGAACATAAACTTCAAAACCGCTTTGAAAACTAATAATCTATTCTAGGATGATTGATTACTAGGTTTTGAACCCTCTATTGTAAGGTTTTGAACCCTCTGTTATATGGTTTTGAACCGTTTTGAATTTTCAAAATCTCGTCAAAGTTTGGGTCTTATAATGTGAACATGTGCAAACTGGATGAGTGAATGCCTGTACCCTGAGTTTTCTGTCGAAGGCTAGAGTGTTCGTACAAATCCGCAGTATCGGACCAGTCACTCTTACCTGGGAACTCTTGGGGTGAGTGTTCACTTATAGGCGAGCATGTCTTCAGTGATACATTAATATGACCCGCTTACTTTGATTTGTCACCATCTCAGTTGTTTGCCTTGGTAACAAACAAATGATCGCAAATTCTTATTCATTGCCATTCTGTTTTGTTTAGCCGATGACATTTCACATGTTTCTTCCTATGTCTTTCATTTTTTTTCTTCTAGAATGTCTCTTCATCATGATGACGCCCAGATATCCGAGCAGACTGCCAAATTCGCTCAGCGAATAGGCGAAGTAGTCCTGAAGATTGTTGAATTAGCTACTGCCATGTATCGTCTTCAGGATGAAGCCACTCAAGAGTCACCAAGACAGGCAGGACCTAGTCAGGTGACAGCACTACCAGCCAAGAAACCAACCGAGGAATCAAAGACCATGGATGAACGATCCCCTAAGAAGTCAAAGAAGCGAAAGGCTTCTCAGAACTTCGCCATGATTGCTCACAATGGTCAAGCCATCCCCAACCAACCAGCTCAACCCCCTGCTAGGAAGCCATACAACGGAACTGCACCCTTGTGCAACCAATGTAGCCTTCATCATCAGGCTAGCGTGAAGTGCCGCAAATGCCAAATTTGTGGACTTACAGGTCATACGGCAAGGGTTTGCCCAACTACAGCAGTACCAAATCAAACAAGACCCATCCGGGTGGCAACACCACCTGTTAAGAAGCAATACAAGGGAACAACACCAATATGCGACAAATGTAATGCACACCACTTAGCTCACCTACAGTGTCGTTTGTGTGCATCATGTGGGCGACTCGGTCACCTGGCAAATGCTTGTCGATTTACCCCAAACCAAAGTGGTCCAAACCAACCACAAGCCAACTCTGCTCAAGCTCGTTTCTCACGAGGGTCTTGCTACAACTGTGGCGAGATGGGCCATTTCCTAAGGGATTGCCCAAAGCTTGCTAATGCAAATCCAACCCACGGATAAGCAGTTGGTTGGCTAGAAGATGTTGTTGTCTTATGCTTTTGTTTCTTCTATTTCTTGTAATGTGAAACGATCTGTTTTGTTTATAAATAAATTATTGTTCACAATTCTGATATGCGAGTGTAGTTACAAGTGTGTATGACTTTTCCTATGATACCTACATCAAGGAACTATGTTCCTTACAAACTACTCTTGTGATTTTCTCTTTCATATAATCGCTCATGATTCCCTCGAAAATTTTAAGTACTCGTTTCATTCCAGGAGACGAAGTACAAGAAAAAAAAGGGAAATTATGAGTAATCGTGCTTTTTGCACATCTATGCCATTAAATCCTTGATTAGATAACAAAGGATATTTTCAAATCCCATACCCATTACGTTTTGATTTTTCAACATACATAGTACAAGTATTTCAAAAACAATCTTCATGATCTCAAAACATTTCATATAGTTTGAAAACCATTTTTAAATGCATTGTCTATGTTATTTCAAAAACATTGGCCATGCTTTCAAAAACAACTGATGTGCGATAAAGTGTTATATATATTAGGTGTATATTTTAAGCCCTTTTCAACACTTATTTTAGCCAAGTTTTAAATTTATAAAACACGATATTTTACTAACACTAAACACACATATGGGCAAGTGCACCCATCGTGAGCGTAGTATAGCGTTGGTAAGATGCCGAGGTCGTCCAAGGACACAAGAGCTTTTAGTACCGGTTTATCCTCAACGTCTAATCAAAATAAAAAGTTTAGAAAAATGTTTTAAACTAAGAAAAGATAAAAACTAACTAAAATGCTGAAAATAAAAATAAAAGAAAAAACAGATAGACAAGATGAATCACTTGGTTCCTATTCGTATCTAGTATAACCTTTGATTATTTCCGCACTTTTGCACATAATTAAGAGATTATCTTAGTTATTGTAGTAGGCCCCTCTTTTGAAGGTGACGTTACCCTCACCCCAGTAGTTTGAGTCAGCAAGGATACAATCCTAAAAGGGTGGATTATTGGAAGATAATGAATTAAGTTATTAATGCAATATTATGGTAGGCCCCGCTTTTGGCGGTGACGTTACCCTCGGCTAAGTAGTCTGAGTCAGCAGGGATACAGTCCTAAATAGCCGGGTTATAGTATTAATAGTAGTTAACTTATGAGGGGATCAAAGAGTTTGGACCCCCGCCATCCAATACCGTGAAGCATTGAAGGAGGTCCTACTAAATTTGACCCAGGTCCATTGCAGGACCTCTAAACGCTGAACAATGGCAAGACCTTTACCAAACCGTTCCCTTAACCCCCGACCAGGTAGCCAACATACCTCCATATAGACCGTGGAGATATGAATGGTGAAAATCCTTTATTTTATACAGACAGTAAAATAATGCCAAGACACCACGGATAAACGACAAGGAAAGATCACCTTCAACATAAGTAACTAGTTATTAAAGTCATTAATACAAAACCAAATAAAAAGTGCAAAAGATTAGAAATAAAAAGTATTATACTAGACACTTTGTCTTCACCAAGTGATGTAAGAGACTTAGGCAAACATGGCCTTGATTGTCAAGAACTCTTACGATCAATCTTGGATCCCGAGACGACTCACACACTCTACGATGGACAATGGATGATGGTGGTGGATGATGGTGTTATGGTGGTGGTGGGTGGTGGGTGAAGTGTGAGAGAGGTGGTGTGCCAAGGGATGAGTTGAAATGAATCCAAGCACTCCTATTTATAGGCTGAACAGAGAGCTGGGCACGGCCCCGTGTCCGCTGGGCACGGCCCCGTGCCTGTCTGACACTCTCTCCCCTCATTAATTGTAATTCGCAATTACAATTAATGCGCCTGCTGTACTTTCGACACGCCCCCGTATTTGCTGGACACGGCCCGTGGTGAGCAATGGAAGCTTCTATAGGTTTGTCTTTTCTGCTGCTTCTTGGGCACGGCCCCGTGCTGGCTTAGCACGGGGCGTGTTCAGTCTTCTGCCTTCTCTATTTTGCTTTGGAAGATGCCGTTGAGGGGTTGGGCAGTCCACTTATGTTCCTTTCCTTGTATTTATGTTGGATTTAGCTGTCTTTTTGCTTCTTTTGTGTTTTTGAGCTCATTTAATCCTGAAAATACAAAAGGAAGACAAAAACACTCTTTTTCCAACATTAGTACTTAAAAAGGGTTAGTTTTATGCCTTATTTGATGTAATTCATATGTTGCATTTTACACACATCAAATACCCCCACACTTGAACTTTTGCTTGTCCTCAAGCAAAACTCTTTAATATGTGGCTTACACTCCCAAATGGAATGGGTAGAAGAGATGGTTTTGGGCTTGTCGTAGAGTGTCGGGATATCCAAGATCTTTTTGGGTTTTATTTTTATCTATTTACAATCCTATTCGTAATGATTTATTTAGAACGTTTCATAGGAGAAATTACTTATTTGGGCATAATATGCCTTTTTAAAATTCCATCTATATACAAGTTCACATACCTCACGGGAGAAATCACTCACACTCGGCCGAAGGTGTATTTTTAGTGAATCACTCGAGAGCGGCATGGAACTTATTCCTACCATAAGCTTGCCAAGCAATCAATCCTCCTCCTTTTTAACTTTTATACCTTTGTAAATATCAAGAGGACTTTGTGGGTTAAGGGTTAGGCTTGGGTTAAAGGTAGGTGGTTGGGATAGTGGTTAGTGGTTAGTAGAAAAAGGGCGAAAAGCGTAACAAGTGTCGGTTTTCGTAAGATTTTCTATTTTTGTAACTTTTTATTTTGATGAAGCTTTTATTCAAACAAAGTTATTTTTGATGAACTTGTTTGTTTATTTTCTTTTTGCTTCATCATCAACACAATTTTTTTTTGAACGATCAAACGAAAAACCGAGCTTGTTACTAAAACAAAGGGTTAAAAATAAAAAGGTTTTGGTGGGTAAAAGGGTTTTTGGTTTGGGTGATGAAATGAATAGGTTTAGGCTCAAAGGGGCTAACTAGGGGGATTTTTGGGTAGGTGGTAAAAGAAAAAGAAAAATAATGGTGTAGAAATAAAAAGGGTTAGTCCTAATGCCTCCATCATTTACTTACTCGGGTTTAAGTTGATAAGGACCGGGAATGTATCGTCTTGGCAAGTTCTAGAGTTGTAAGAACCAAGCGGCTATTCACACAAGAAACGAAAAATGAGCATTTAGTCTAAAGATGTAAATTTGTATGCTCAATAAAGGCTCAAAACTCACTTTTGTGGGAATGGGCTTTTATGTGTTCAAGTATATATAATCAAATTTTAACTAAGTTTGTCATGCCTTTTCATAATTTTCTTATGTTGGTTCTTTTTATCACTACGCTATCGGTTGTAAATTCGTAAAAATATAACCTTTTTGAGAACTTGAATTTCCCGAGTTAAACCTAGACAAGTAAGAAAAATGAAATTTTTGAAAAAAAAATTTGGGGTGATTAGCGGTTCCAATAGAGTTTTGTGTAAGGCTTGTATTTAGGACTTGCAAAATTCAAGGTTTTAGCATCCCCCCCCCCACACTTAAATTACACATTGTCCTCAATGTGTCCCAAAAATAAATTTTTAGGTTGATTAGATGTGTAAAATGGTGTAAAAAGCAAAAATTTTGTGTTACTGGGTGCTGAACATAGCCCCGTGTTATCCGGGCACGGCCCCGTGTTCAAGTGCCAGTAACAAAATTAAAACAAGAGAAACAGAAGTCTGGACACGGGGGCGTGTTGGGTGAACACGGCCCGTGTCCAGTTACCTGAACTGGGCGTTTTTCTGCAGGGGGTTCAGCACGGGGCCGTGTTGGTTGGGCACAACCCGTGTTGAACCTTTTGAAATGGAGAGAATTGTCGGGTTGCCTTGTTCTTGTGCATGAGGTCATTTTTCTCGTTTCCCTTTTCATCCCTTTCCACCATGAGTGTGTTTTATTCCTGAAAATTAAAACTAACTAGAAAACATAAAAATTAATCTAAATTAAACTAAGGATAGTTCCTCGGAATGCCTCCGTGGTGCGCCACGTTTATAAGGGTCCTTGGCTAGACCCAAAGCCGGTCATATGTCACCCAAGTGGGATGTATTGCATCCCATGTTACACCGTCGGAGAGCATTATCCAAGCTTGAGTCTATGATCTGCATGTAGTTGACCGGGTCTTCGTCCTCAATTCTTTTTCCACATTCAAACTTCACCTCCTCATCCCCAAACTTCAATGTTAACGTTCCGTCATTCATGTCTACCACTGCTTGGGCGGTGGCTAGAAATGGCCTCCCGAGGATGAGAGGGACATCGGTGTATTCTTCCATGTCTAGGATGACAAAGTCGGTTGGGAAAACGAAGTTGTCAACTTTTACCAACAAATTCTCAGCAACACCTTGTGGAAATTTGACGGATCTGTCGGCAAGTTGTATGCTCATCTTTGTAGGGCTTGTTATTCCTAGGCCGAGTCGTTTGAACATTGATGTGGGCATGTGGTTAATGCTAGCCCCAAGATCGGCTAATGCATTACGAACGGGAGATTCCCCAATCGAGCAAGGAATTGTGAAGCTTCCGGGATCGATTTTCTTTTGTGGAAGTTTGTTGAGCACTAAGGCGGAGCATTCTTCGCCTAAGTTAACTAATTGCAATGATTCAATTTTCCTTTTGTTTGTGAGGAAATCCCTCATAAATTTTGTGTATTTAGGCATTTGGGTTAGGACCTCGATAAAAGGAATATTAACATGCAATTGTTTTAGTAAATTTTCAAATTTAGCGAATTGCTCATCGGTCTTTTGACGATTTAACCTACCGGGGTACGGAATTGGAGGAGTCTTGGTGGGCTCTTGAGTTGGTAGAGAAGCCTTTTCTGGCGCAGGAGGAGTCACAGGCTGGCTAGAATGACTTCTTTCATTTGGCGGCAATGGAGCATCCTCGGGACCCACGGTTCGATTTCTTAATGTGATGAGATGTACTTGTGCCTTCGGGTTGGTTTCGGTATTACTAGGTAACGCGCCTTGTGGTCTCTCGGAGAAATTTTGAGCTAGTTGATTTAATTGTTTTTCAACGTTTTGAATGCTAGCTTGTTGATTTCTAAAACTGCCAGTGATGATGCTGGGCACGGCCCGTGTCTGACCGGGCACGGCCCGTGCTGAGCGCTGCAGAACCTGAAAAACTAAAAAAAAAATCCTAAAAAATTAAAAAGAAAAATAAAAAATGATTAGGCCGTTGATTCCTAACTTTCTTAAAATCCTTGTGTCCCCGGCAACGGCGCCAAAAACTTGATGTGCGATAAAGTGTTATATATATTAGGTGTATATTTTAAGCCCTTTTTAACACTTATTTTAGCCAAGTTTTAAATTTATAAAACACGATATTTTACTAACACTAAACACACATATGGGCAAGTACACCCATCGTGAGCGTAGTATAGCGTTGGTAAGATACCGAGGTCGTCCAAGGACACAAGAGCTTTTAGTACCGGTTTATCCTCAACGTCTAATCAAAATAAAAAGTTTAGAAAAATGTTTTAAACTAAGAAAAGATAAAAACTAACTAAAATGCTGAAAATAAAAATAAAAGAAAAAACAGATAGACAAGATGAATCACTTGGTTCCGATTCGTATCTAGTATAACCTTTGATTATTTCCGCACTTTTGCACATAATTAAGAGATTATCTTAGTTATTGTAGTAGGCCCCTCTTTTGAAGGTGACGTTACCCTCACCCCAGTAGTTTGAGTCAGCAAGGATACAATCCTAAAAGGGTGGATTATTGGAAGATAATGAATTAAGTTATTAATGCAATATTATGGTAGGCCCCGCTTTTGGCGGTGACGTTACCCTCGGCTAAGTAGTCTGAGTCAGCAGGGATACAGTCCTAAATAGACGGGTTATAGTATTAATACTAGTTAACTTATGAGGGGATCAAAGAGTTTGGACCCCCGCCATCCAATACCGTGAAGCATTGAAGGAGGTCCTACTAAATTTGACCCAAGTCCATTGCAGGACCTCTAAACACTGAACAATGGCAAGACCTTTACCAAACCGTTCCCTTAACCCCCGACCAGGTAGCCAACATACCTCCATATAGACCGTGGAGATATGAATGGTGAAAATCCTTTATTTTATATAGACAGTAAAATAATTCCAAGACACCACGGACAAACGACAAGGAAAGATCACCTTCAACATAAGTAACTAGTTATTAAAGTCATTAATACAAAACCAAATAAAAAGTGCAAAAGATTAGAAATAAAAAGTATTATACTAGACACTTTGTCTTCACCAAGTGATGTAAGAGACTTAGGCAAACATGGCCTTGATTGTCAAGAACTCTTACGATCAATCTTGGATCCCGAGATGACTCACACACTCTACGATGGACAATGGATGATGGTGGTGGATGATGGTGTTATGGTGGTGGTGGGTGGTGGGTGAAGTGTGAGAGAGGTGGTGTGCCAAGGGATGAGTTGAAATGAATCCAAGCACTCCTATTTATAGGCTGAACAGAGAGCTGGGCACGGCCCCGTGTCCGCTGGGCACGGCCCCGTGCCTGTCTGACACTCTCTCTCCTCATTAATTGTAATTCGCAATTACAATTAATGCGCCTGCTGTACTTTCGACATGCCCCCGTGTTCGCTGGACACGGCCCGTGGTGGGCAATGGAAGCTTCTATAGGTTTGTCTTTTCTGCTGCTTCTTGGGCACGGCCCCGTGCTGGCTGAGCACGGGGCATGTTCAGTCTTCTGCCTTCTCTATTTTGCTTTGGAAGATGCCGTTGAGGGGTCGGGCAGTCCACTTATGTTCCTTTCCTTGTATTTATGTTGGATTTAGCTGTCTTTTTGCTTCTTTTGTGTTTTTGAGCTCATTTAATCCTGAAAATACAAAAGGAAGACAAAAACACTCTTTTTCCAACATTAGTACTTAAAAAGGGTTAGTTTTCTGCCTTATTTGATGTAATTTATATGTTGCATTTTACACACATCAACAACCTTCATAATTTCAAAATGTTTCATATAGTCTGAAAACAATATTAGCACCATACATTTTCTTATCAAGTGCATGATTTCAAAAGCATTATATATAAGGTTTCAAAAACATTGAACACATTTTTTTAGAACCCCATGCATAGTATTCAAAAATATTTTTCCTCATACATTGACTTAACCTTCAAATTCTGCTTCATATGTCGCCTTGACATATCAAGCATCTCAACTTCATAAGCATTCTTACTTCATGTTTTGACATAAGCACGTCCAGTGCAAGGTTTCAAAACATCTTCAACTTCTAAAAACCATATGGGATCTTTTTATCTTCACAATTAGATCCTTGTGGATAATTGTCATACAAATCAGAGTCCTTAATTGGATTCCTTATGTACCTTAATTCGAACATTTCGGTTCCTAATAATCGAAATCGAATTTTCTTTTTGAATCTTTCTATCTTTATAGTTAGATTCTTGATAACGTTTAAAGTACCAAATGAAATCCACGGAATGGATTCCTAGTGTGCTTTAAATGCATGTACGCAATTAACAAGGCAAATTAACAAACAATTTTGTGGTTATATGACTATGTGTTATGTATCTTGTGTTTTCTTTTATGCATTTTTGTGTTTTTGTATACTCTGGATATTCATTATCCAAATCCTCGCAGAATCTTTCATATCTTAAATCCTTAATGGGCTTCTATGTAATAGTTAAGACCCTTGGATTATATAGTACCGCTCCATGGTTCATAAGAGACCCTTTAGTGGTCTAGTAAAAAAAGATTGATTCACAATTTGGTTAAAGAACGACATCTAGTGATGTAGCTGAACAGACTCCCTGATAGTCTATTTAGATCATATATTGATTTAATTAAAAGGACTCTATGGCGGTCTAGTCACACTCATCACAGGATTGTTCATTTGGTTTTACCCTACACAATATAAAATAGACTGTGTGAACTGTGCAAGGAATTGTCTAATTATGGACGCGTACATAATTATGAAATTTAGTGCATAGAAACCCAGTAAGATTTATTATGTGTAAGAACCGATAGCGACAACACTGACAAAATGAGAACGATGTAATGGAGGTACGGTGGACGCACCAGTGACGCTTCATATACTTGTATATAAGTATCCCTCTTACATTGCAAGCATGATGTTATTAAAGTTACTAGAAGTTCAGAACCCTAACCAATGTTGTTCGATCTTTTCAACTTCATGTTTTAAACTCTCACAAGTTTCCTCTAAATAAAAATTTCGGGACGAAATTTCCTAAAGTAGGGGAGACTGTGACACCTGGGTCACTGCGACCATCAAACAAATACCATACCAATGAAATATTGTATTTCATACTTGGGATTTGTATAAATATGTGTATCATTTGCACATATCAAATTTTTATTCAATTCCAAACTCTAAATCACTTTCTGGAAGGTTATACGCGCACCGATGCGTAAATATAACCAGTTTAATGCAACAAACACTCTAGAATAGTGACATAAGCTTAACATACCTTAAATAACCTTTACATAACTTAGAAATAAGTTTTAAAGGCTTTGGTATGGCAAAAACAAGTTAATTCGCTTACAGGGACTAAACTTGACAAACTGCGAAAGTATGCCAATTTGAACTGTAACAGACATTCCGGAATACGACCATAAGTTAAACATACCATAAATATCCTTTACATAGCTTAGAAATAGGCTTTGAGGGGTTCGGTGTGCTAAAATAAACTTTTGGGTCATTCAGGGACTAAAAGTGTCAAAAAGTGCATAAGTTTGCATTTTCGCGCATAACTTACGTTCTGAATACATCCGGACATCCAAAAATTTATGTAAGCACTATAATATTTTATTTTAGTGTTTGGCATAAGAAAAATCCATTCGTCGCGTCATTTGGATCGTTTTTCGCGCTTATGCGCATTCCGTCGTAATTAACCAAACATCGCGATCGTACGACCAAACGAACCGACATCCTAGATATTTTTGAGCATGTTCTGAGTTCCCTATACTTTAACTTCATTTTAGAGCCTTGAAATGAGGTTAACGTGGTTCAAACGCATCGAAAAAGGCCTTAAACACGGGCAGGGACTAAAACTGTCATTTTTGAAACATTTCTGAAACAGGGGGTGGTGGCGTAGAGCGAGCCCTAAGGGCCTTACCAGTCGCGCTACACGACTACCTAACCAGATCAGATAAGACTGATTAGTCAGCAGATTTCAGCTGATTAACTCACAACCACACACTCACACTTGCCCTTTCAGCTCATTAGGGGCCATATTTAGTTACCACAACTTTCCAACAAATGTACGCACGAGATTCGATCACATTTTCCAAGAAACGATCCTAACGGTTCGGGAAATCCTATAAATACCCATCACATTTTCACTCATTCCTCACACGAATCTGATAAAAAAGACTCTAAGTTGGAACCATTGTTTCATACCTGAGTTATTTTGATCTAGATTAGCATTCGGGGACCCTTCGTAAGTATTCTTTGGTTCTTTTATTGCTTTTTGAGTCCGAAAGTCAAACTTTGTTTGACTTTCTGCATTGACCAGTTTATGGTCAATGCGAAGTTCGTTTGAACTTCGCAACGTGATTGTAATCACGATGGTTATAGTCCCTTGTGACTATGCCTAATGATTACCACGTTGTCTAGGGTCGTAAGGGTAAGCGATCTAATAAATCGCTTATACCTTCGAACCCGACCCATTTGGTCGATCATTAGGATCCGACCAAACACATTAGGTGACCATAGTATATAGGGAATAACCCTCCGAGGTTATACCTTATGGTCGCTTCGTTTAAGTAGTTGTATGATAGGTAGTTTATATGCCTTAGGTAAATTACCAAAATACCCCTCTGATGCCAAAATTCGTTTTAAACATATGTAACATAACTTTTGACATCTAAACTGATTTGACAACCATATTAGACATGTTAAGGCATATTTTACTTGTTATAGGACTAGTTAGGCGTTCCGAACGCGTTTTACGCGAACGACGCGTTAAAGTAGCATAAGCTACCTAAACGGATCGTAATGGGTCACAAACACTTAGGTTAAGTTTCGTTTTAGTATGTGGGCTTTGTTCAACCATGTTACACGAGTCTCCATACTCGTTTGGTTTACGAACCCTCATTCTATCCGATCCTCCGATTTAGGTCCAGTTTATTAACATAGTTACCTATATTAGGTGCCGTTTGATATCCGTGATCTCTAGCATTGTTTGGTTGTCACTCAAGGACTTCTGAGCAATCTCAAGTGAGTACATAGACCCCTCTTTTACTGTTTTTCCAACTGTTTTGGGGTGAAACACATGTGCCTACTTGTTACTTTCATGCTTTCCATGTTTTCACATCATATACCTGCTATGTTCGTTAGTACATTGTAGTACATGTTTTACATTACATTTCATGCTATGTATGCCCATTGTGTGCGTACTTAGTACATTGTTTTACATTACATTTCATGCTATGTATGCCCATCGTGTGCGTGCTTAGTACATTGCTTTACATTACATTACATTTCATGCTATGTATGCCCATTGTGTGCACGCTTAGTACATTGTTTACATTACATTTCATGCTATGTATGCCCATTGTGCGCATACTTAGTACAATTGTTTACATCACATGCTTACATTTTGGTATGACATTTGGTTTGTTTAACATGGAACAATACATTCATTAACATTGATCACACCGTTCGTTAGTAGGTAGTGGTACCATAGGAATTGACAACTCCCGTTCCTGAAATCCTGGGTTTGTTTGGATTGGAAGGAATGACCGAATTCGATATACATAACTTAGATAAACCTTTAATTTGTTTAAGGGTTTATCGCTACAGTCTCAAGGCTTGGATGTATGCATTTTCACAATACCGCATAGATGTTTATATCAGTATAGCATGCATTTGTTCCACAAAACATAACTTTGATTTAAACCATGTTTTACTTCAATACCTTGTTTTTGTGCATTTTACATATGGTTTAGTTGATATATTTCACATACCATACATGACATTTTTGGATACACATTACATGATTTACATTAGACATAAACATTTTGACATTGATATACACAATTCATGATTTACATTAGACACAGACATTTGATATGGTTTACACAATAACATTTTAACATTTGATTATACATAAACAATTTACATTGGTGGTTTGGTTTGAGTAAGTGACTTAAGTAACGAGGCGTGTGTAATATGATACAAGCATGGTGGATACGCCGCTGGTACTTCCTATATATAAGTGTTTGTACGGTATTACATATCGTAGCGTTATTTAAATCATTTCAATTTATGACACATGACATTTTATACAAATAACATACTTTTTACAAGACACTGTTTACAAACAACTTATCTGACACAAACTCATTTTTACATGGTTATTCATTTAACCTTACATTTATTTATACATATCATCTGATCTTATCGTTTTTCAAATGATTTATAAGACAAAGCAAATTACAAGGTTCATGACTAAACATTTTCTTAAACACAAGTCATGAATCATATTTTTACAAAACCTATGTATCTCACAGGCATTTTATGCTGACGTACCTATTTTCACATGTGTTTTCAGGAGCTTTTCCATAGGATGATGATCGTGACACTAGGGCGGACTTGTGCCTTAGAGACATAAAACGAAGATAGACTTAGTTTAATTATGTTTTGTACTCTTGTTTTTGTTTAAGACAAAGTAACTCTTGTGTTGATAAATAAAATACAACTTTGAATGCCATGGTTATGAAACAATTAATTCTGTTACAACACTCCTCGACGTTTTCCCGCCACGTTTTGTATGTTATACGTGGTCGGGGTGTGACACAAACAACACAACCTCTGATTAAATTACAAACCAACAAAAATGGATGACATCTAAATTTGAAATTTACATCCAGAAAACAACACCAGCGCCCAAGATCCATCTCGTTTCCTGAAATACATGTAATTTTGAAAACATCAACAAAAGTTGAGCTAGTTCATGTATCTTGTAGGAGTTCCAATAACTTGTAAACAATTGTGAGACTCTTTTGAAAACAGGTATGAAAAGCGTCTATGAACAGATCAATTAATGTTTTGCAAGGACATTAATGTATGTGAAGACATAGGGAGTACTCAACCCGAGTAGACTATTATTAGTGTCGAATCCCCTCGACTGTGTCAAATCACCTTGACTATGTCAAATCCCCTTGACTATGTCAAATCCCCTTGACTGTGTTAAATCACCTTGACCGTTGCCGAATCACCTCGACTGGGACACAACAGCACTCTAAGTGGTCACACAAGGACCATGAGTGGGGCTCGGCCGTACCCGTTAGATCTAACCCTTGTCCATGATTCTTATGAGAGTTAATGGCATTTTAGTTTCAGCCTATGCTCACATGATCTAAAAGTTCATTTCATAGCCAAATCATACCCATGTTGACATGTATTTAACCCCCGAGAGTTATAAATCCGAAAACAGTTGAGAGAAAAGGGGGACATGAACTCACAAGTTTGCGTCCTACTTTCTCATATACTCAAAGGTCCTTCTATGAGTCGTACAACTACCTACACACGTGCCATGTTTTATTAGACGTTTAGGTCGTGTAACGACTCTCAGTCTTATTCATTTATTAAGACTTATTCTGGAATTGGTATACTTTGAGTTATATGTTGGACGTACATGATATAATTCCAAGTTATATAAGTATTAGTTAAAATCGGAATATTTTAACTTAAATTACATTTATTCCAATTATTTGGAATATTGTTAAAAATAATATATTTTTAACTTAGTTCATTATGTATTCCTCACATCAATATTTCCCAAGTATGGGTATACTTGTACTTGTGTATTTTCATACTTGTGTATTTTCATACTTGTGTATTTTTAGACTTGTGTATTTAGCCAAGTATTGGTGGCGTATTCCGATGTGTATTTATACGTATGGGGATACGTATATTCTTGTATTTATTAAGTATTTTACACTTAATTTGTATTTAATATTCTGGAATATTATTTTTAGATAACTAAAAATCACCAACTTTGTATTCTTAAAATATTCATATTTTGAGAGAATTTTTATAGAAAAATATCTATAACTTTACTTGGAAAAAATAAATATACCTTCATATATATCTCAAAAATATATATATTTTCAAGATTAACTTTAGAAAATATATATTTCTATTTTTCACCCAAAATAATATATTTTTAACTTGTTTTAATAAAATATATATTTTCTCCACTCAAAAATAATATATTTTCTATTTGACAAAATATGATATACTTTGTAATACTTGTAAGAATCCATATTTTCCGTTTCTTTGTTTTCCAAAATACCGTTTGTCATTCTTGTCGGGTTACGAATTTATTTCCGAAATATATATATTTTTTAGTCCTTATGTCCGTTTGTCCGATTGTCCAATACTCGGGTATAATTTATATATTTATTTTCTTGGGATTTTGGTAATATTTTCATATTACAATTTTGGTATTTTGGTGTGTTATATTATTTTCATGTTCCTAAAATAATATAAATAATACACATAATATACAAGTAGCACACAATTTGTGACATCTAATTATATATTTTCCTAAATATATACTTAGTCATTTTATTATCAAAAATCAACCTCCAATGTTTGTAATTTTTGTAATAAAAGTTATGGCAAATTTTTATATGAAAACCATGATCAAAATTTACTTGTTTAAAATGTCACACCCGCTCGTAGCGGAAGAGCGAGGTGTGATCTGTTCGGTTCTCATTGCATAACGATATAAGTAAACATACTAAATGAATAAAACATGCTCCAATGCCATTGTCATAATTGTTCAAAAGATCGCAACATAATTTAAGTACATTGTTTACAAACCATCAAATGAAAATAAGTTGTCATTGTTTCAGACATCAAATGTAAGTCTAAAAATGTCAAGGCTTTGACCACTATATCACCGCAAAGAGGCGGTATATAACAGGAAAACCCTTCAATAGTGGGCATGGAGTATTGATACTTGTTTTCCTTGAACTGAAATCTTTGCATTGGTCCACTAATTCCCTGAAATACATGTAAGTTTGAAAACATTAACAAAAGTTGAGCGAGTTCATGCAGTTTAGCTGTATAAGATGTATTTGTATCAAAACAATATGTAATATGTATTTGTCTCAATTGTAATTGTATCCAAACTGGATATAAGATGTATCTGTAAAATGTGAGATGTATTTGTATTTGTATCAAATGTAGTATGAAAAGCGTCAATGAAATCGTGATCATTAATGTTTTGCAAGGACATTAATATGTGTGACGAAATAGGAAGCAATCCAAGCCTAGACGATTTTAATTGTATCGACACCATGTCATAGGGCAACAAAAGCACTCCTAAGCAAACGAATGGCCATGAGTGGGGCTCGCCAAAACCCATTAGATCTAAACCTTTGTTCCTTGGTCCAAACTGGATTAATGGTGCTTTAGTTATGGCCCTAATTTCGCACATGATCTAAGGTGTTTCATTTCTTGACTTATCATACTATTGTACATGTATTTTCCCCGATAGTTGTAAAGCTTGAAAAGCATTGAAGATGAAAAGGGGACATGAACTCACAGAATTGCGTCCGTAACTGTATGTAATTGTAACCTCACTTGCATTGTCTTGAATTGTATCACGACCTACAAACGTTCTATGTTTGTTAGACACTTCGGTCTTTGTAATGACTCGTGTACAAGTCTTTGTTATTCGTTGAACTTTGTATTAGATGTACGAATTGTTAAACTGTTATATATATATATTTCACCAAATATATATATATATATGTAATCTTGTATCTTGTAAGTTGTATCATCGGATCTAGTCCTCTTGATTTCGTGTCTTGTATGAATCAATTGTATACTTGTATTTTTACCAATTATGTCATTGGGCCGAGCCCATGTTTTCATGTCATTGGGCCTAGCCCAAGAATTCATGTTATTGGGCCCAGATAGTATTGGGTCTAAATAGTATTGGGTCTAAATAGTATTGGGCCTAAATAGTATTGGGCCTAAATAGTATTGGGCTTAATGTTATTGGGCCTTGGCCCATATGTTTGGTATTGGGCTTAGCCCATGAGTTTTGATATTGGGCTTAGCCCATGTATTTGTGTTAAGCCCATTTAGGAAGATAAGCCCATTAGTAAGTATAAGCCCATTTGTGAAATGTAGGCCTATTTGTAATATAAGCCCATTTGTGAAATATAGGCCCATTTGTAATATAAGCCCATTTGTAAATTAAGCCCATTTGTAAAATATACCCATTTGTAAATTAAGCCCATTTGTAAAATGTCACACCCCCAAAATCCACACGCGGAGTACTACCGCTTGGAGGCGTGACATGACCAGGATCAAGCCACCAATCATATTGAACATAAGTATTAAGTAAAAGTCATTCAACAATACGATAGGTGTTTACAAAACCAATTATAAACAAGTGTGTAGCGGAAGCATTAATGTAAAACCCGTCATAAGTTTAAGTACAAAATGTTATAATGTTTAACAACACATTCACGATCCATGTCCACAACGACTGTGCCTCCCGTGCAAGCTCCAAAAGTACCTAAGGTCCTGCAAGGCATGTAACAGAGAGTCAACAACTAGTTGAGCGAGTTCACAGTTAGTTATTCAATTATAGATTTCGTTTCGTAAATCAGTTGTTCGTTTTGTAAACCATGTTTCTTATTAATTCCCATCGCGGTCCTCCAGACATCTGTGCGAAGTTTAGTGGCCGTATCGCGGTCCTCCAGACATCTGTGCGAAGGTTAGTGGCCGTATCGCGGCCTTTTCAGGCATCTGTGCGAAGATTAGTGGGGGCTTCCCCATGTGTTAGACTAGTCGTGGTTGTACGTGCCCTTCTTGATCCAAGGACCGTAGCGAGTGTGAGTGTACGTAGGTTTTACGTACGTTAAGGTTGTTGTCCTACCCAAGGAGGACGAACGTAGGTATTCTACCCAAGGAGAATACGCAGGATTTATATTGGCATCCTACCCATGGAGGATGGCGGTACATATCCTACCCAAGGAGGATATGTAGGTTCCATTATAGTTTCATAACCCATTCCCAACCCACCGGGAATCCCATGCCTTAGAAAGAGTGTGAACTCACCTCGTTTGCTCGGTATGCTAAGTTAAGTGCTCACAATAAATCAGTCAAGTCCTATAGTGCACGTATGTTCAATCAGTTCATATTGTTTGTAAAGTTTCTCATGGAACTAGTGTCACAGTAATATCACAGAGTGTTTGACAGTTCGTATCGTGCCACATAAGCAGTTAATCGTATCCATACATTTAACAGAGTTGGCATCTAGCGAATTAACTAAGTAATTAAAGTTAACAGATTTCATGAAATAACAGCATTAATCCACTTCATTGGAATAATAAATAAACAAAGTGAGTAATTCAGTTAACCCAGTTAACAACTTAACAGCATTTATCAACTAACAGAGTTCTCAAATAATAAAGTTATAAACTTACATAATTAACATAGTTAAATAAACTAACTAAGTTATCCAGGTGATTAGTTTAATTGATTAACATGTTTAATAACAATAATTATTAACAGTACTCAAGTTGTCAAACACACAAAAGTGCCGAAATCCCCTATGGCCGAAAACACATAAAGAGCCGAAATCACCTAAGTGTTGCCGAAAACCAAACATGGCCGAAATCCCCTAAGTGGGCCGAAAACCCTTTGGGCCAAACACACTTGGGCCGAAATCACTTGAAGTGATTTCGTCCACCTTGAAAATGGTGGGGTGTTTTCGTGAAACATCATCATCCTCAACAAACTCACTGTAACTTAAAACCCAGTAGCTATTTCATTACAAAAGCATGTTTAATCATCTACAAGCCATTCAATCAATCATTGATATCAAACAAATATTCTATCAAAACTTTGTGAGATCAGGAACATACTTGAATCAGTTTATCTTTCATTAACCAACACAAATTACCCACTGTTGATCATACTTCAAATATATTCATACATTTCATAGATAATAATCATCTTATCAAGCACACAATAATCAATCCCATAATCACATATATACATACAACATGATTAAACATCCAATAATCATACGATAAGCATTTTAAACAATAAACATGAAGATTACTAACCAAGGATTATGAACAGAGGTTATGCTTCAAGATGAGTTCTCTTAGTGGGTTTTTCAGATGTAGAGAGAGAGACAACAAAGTGATAAGATGTGGGTTTGGTAATTGTGAGACTTCTCTGAGAAGTTTGCTTATAAAAAAAGATTATATCTAAAATATCTTAATACTGGGCCATGGGCCAAGCCCATTTGTTGTGATTTCGTCTGGTCACATGGACGAAAACACTATAAGTGTTTTCACCACTTTAAGTGATTTCATGGTTACTTGTTTACTGTGAGTTCCAACTATAATTGACATGTTAATTAATAACACCTTATTAACATACAATCACACATAATAAATATTATGGATTTCCAAGTATAACATATCAGTCGAAATACGATACAACGTATTACAAAAGTAAGCGTTGTGAAACAACGAGTCGTATTAACCACAACTAGAACAATAATAATAAAAAAAAATTTACGTGCACTAAATGCGAAGATAGAAATCTTGGAAACTCGAGTTGTCACATTATCCCCAACTTGAAAGAAATTTCGTCCCGAAATTTAGCATGCGGTTACTGAGGAAGCTAGGTAAGCTATCGTTTACTGGTTTTCCTGGGGTATCACATCATCCCCCTGTTGAGTTGGGATTTCATCCCGAACTTCTGTAGTAGCTTCAGCCTCAGTAGTAGTTGCATTGTTTTCGAACAACTGGGGATATTTGAGTTCCATTTGGTCTTCGCGTTCCCAGGTGAACTCTGGGCCACGACGGGAGTTCCAACGAACTCGAACAAGAGGTATTCTGGTGTTCTTGAGGACCTTAACATCTCGGTCCGTGATTTCAACCGGTTCCTCGACGAAATGCAACCGTTCGTCGATAGTGAGCTCCTTCAAAGGAACTATGAAGGTCTCATCTGACTGCCACTTCTTCAGATTCGACACATGAAAGACTTTGTGAACTGCACTGAGTTCAGCTGGTAAGTTCAGTCTCTAGGCCACTTTGCCTATCTTTTCTACGACTTCAAATGGTCCAACGTATCGTGGATTGAGCTTGCCTCATTTGCCAAAACGAACAACACCCTTCCGAGGTGAAACTTTGAGTAGTGCTCGATCCCCAACCTGGAATTCGAGTAGTTTCCTGTCTTTATCGGCGTATGCTTTCTGACAGTCACGAGCTGCCGCCATGCGTTGCCGTATTTGAGCAATCTTTTCAGTAGTATCAACTACCATTTCAGGACCTGTGATCTGACTGTCACTCACCTCTGCCCAACAAAGAGGTGATCGGCATTTACGCCCGTACAATGCCTCAAATGGAGCAGCTTTAATGCTGGTGTGGTAACTGTTGTTGTATGAAAATTCCACAAGTGGCAGATGTTTTTCCCAGCCTTTGCCAAAGTCAATTACGCACGCCCGAAGCATGTCTTCTAGAGTTTGAATAGTGCGCTCAGACTGCCCGTCTGTCTGAGGATGATATGCTGTGCTCATGTCTAATCGAGAGCCAAAAGATTTGTGCATTGCTTGCCACAGTTCTGAAGTAAAACGTGCATCACGATCAGAGATAATAGATGTGGGCACCCCGTGCCTCGAGACAACTTCTTTAAGGTATACGTCTGCTAGAGTGGAGAACTTATCCGTTTCCTTGATAGCCAAGAAGTGAGCAGACTTTGTGAGTCGATCAACGATCACCCAAATAGTATCATTCCCACGCTGAGATCTAGGCAGGCCAGTAACAAAATCCATGGAAATTTTCTCCCATTTCCATTGTGGTATCTCAGGTTGCTGGAGTGGGCCTGATGGTTTCTGATATTCCGCTTTGACTCTCGCACAAGTCAAACACTTGCTAACGTAAGTTGCTATGTGGGCCTTCATGCTAGGCCACCAATATGTAGTTCTGAGGTCGTGGTACATTTTATCCGAACCAGGATGTACTGAGTAGCGAGACTTATGAGCTTCATCCATTACAAGCTCGCGTAGGTTGCCATAGAGTGGGACCCAGATGCGTCCTGTTACATAGTAGGCGCCGTCTGCCCTTTGTTCTAACAGTTGCCTTGAACCGCGTAGGGCTTCAGCCCTGACGTGTTCTGGTTTCAATGCTTCTACCTGAGCATCTCGTATCTGTGAAGGAAGACTGGACTGAATAGTGAGTTGCAACGCTCGTACACGCCTAGGTGTAGTATCCTTTCGACTGAGGGCGTCGGCCACCACATTGGCTTTGCCCGGATGGTACTTTATAGCACATTCGTAATCGTTCAGTAACTCGACCCATCGACGTTGTCGCATGTTCAAGTCTTTGTGCTTGAAGATATGCTCAAGACTTCTGTGATCGGTGTAGATGGTGCACTTGGTGCAATATAGATAATGTCTCCATATCTTGAGTGCAAAGACAACAGCTCCAAGCTCTAAATCGTGCATAGTGTAATTCCGTTCGTGAATCTTAAGTTGGCGTGAAGCATAAGCAATAACTTTATCCCGTTGCATCAACACACATCCAAGACCTTGGATTGATGCGTCGCAGTAGAATACAAAATCGTCCGTGCCTTCAGGCAATGAGAGGATAGGTGCGCTACAGAGTCTATTCTTTAAGTGCTGAAACGCTGTTTCCTGTGTATCACTCCAACGGTAAGCAATACCTTTCTGTGTCAGTAATGTAAGCGGCTGTGCAATCTTTGAGAAGTCTTTGATAAACCGTCTGTAATAACCCGCCAAGCCCAAGAATTGGCGTATTTCTGTCGGTGTACTAGGTGCAGACCAGTTCTTGATCGAATCTACTTTGGATGGATCGACATGAATCCCATCCTTGTTTACCACGTGGCCTAGAAAGTGGACTTCACGAAGCCAGAAGTCGCATTTTGAAAACTTAGCGTACAGTTGTTCCGTTCGAAGGAGTTCCAGAATAAGTCGTAAATGCTGTTCGTGTTCCTCCCGATTCTTTGAATAAATCAGGATGTCGTCAATGAAAACAATAACAAACTTGTCAAGATAAGGTTTGCACACCCTGTTCATAAGATCCATGAAAACCGCAGGCGCGTTCGTTAGCCCGAATGGCATAACCAAAAACTCGTAATGACCGTAGCGAGTTCTGAATGCTATTTTGGAGACGTCCTCATCCCGGACTCTCAGTTGATGGTAACCTGACCTCAGGTCAATCTTTGAGTAATAGCTCGACCCTTGCAACTGGTCGAATAAGTCATCGATGCGTGGAAGAGGATAGCGATTCTTTACAGTCACCTTGTTCAGTTCGTGGTAGTCTATACACATGCGGAAGGTACCGTCCTTCTTCTTTACAAATGATACCGGAGCTCCCCAGGGCGAAGAACTAGGACGTATGAAACTCTTTTTTCAAAAGTTCTTGTAATTGCTTAGACAGTTCTTCCAGTTCAGTTGGAGCTAAGCGATAAGGCGCTCGAGCTATGGGTGCTGGTCCAGGAGCTTGTTACTATGAGTTACCAAAGGTTCTTAACCAGTACTAGGAATGCGGATGATCTTTTCTTTTCAAAGAATCTCTGCTGGATGCTGAGGTAGCCCATCCGTACCAATATCGACGTCGAAACCATCAAAATGCTGGGGTCATTCCTAATATCACCCTGACTAATCACAAATGCACGACCCCTAGCACCATTGTCGTCGTTATTACCCCCATTTGCCTCCATTATTGTTCCTGTTTCCTTGGTTGTGATTCTAATTCTGGTTCTGGTTCCACTGTGAGCAGTGTCTTTTGAAGTGACCTTCAGCACCACCTGATAACATCCTTGTTACCCTGCTGTTGCTGCTGATTCTATAGATCTTGTGGCTGTTGTTGTTGGTTCTGGTTTGCAGGACGTGAGTTTCTATCATCTTTGGCTCCATGACCAAGCTTGTTGTATCACTGACAATGATTTCGGTTGCGCTGCCCGCTGTGGTGCAAGTTGCAGCGTTTGCACTTAGGGTGGTTTCACCTGTATCCACCCCGCCCTTGACTACTAAAAGGTTGCTGACCAGGACTTTGGTTGTCATCAATCTTCCGCTGCTGTGCCTGGGACGGAAACGTAGTCGAACCCTTGCTAGGGGTTCCATCCTACTTCCATTTGTTGTCACTGAGGGTAGCAGAAATAGTTGAAGTAGTAGTGGTAGTAGTAGCGCTGATACGTTGAGGCAGCTTGTTCTGTTCCACTGCCTGTTCTGCGAGACGATGAGGAAGACGAGCAATATCTTGAATAGTAATAAGGTTAGGAGTAGTCACATGACTTTGAATCCCTGATACTAATCCCTTGAGGTACAGCTCAATGCGTTTGATGGGAGGATCCACCATAGATGGACATAACACTGCCTGTCCGTTGGATCGTTTCGTGTACGCTTCTATCTCTGATCCCGTCATCTTCAGGTTAAAGAATTCCACTTCCAGCTTGTGAATGTCATCACGACTATAGTATTCACGTTTGATCAGTTTCTTAATATCATTCCATGGGGTGGCATTAGCAGCCGCCAGCCCAGCCTTTGAACTTGCGCGCTCCACCAAGTTAGCGCGGTGCCTTCGAGAGTATCAGTGGCCTATTTCACCTTACGAGCCTCAGGTCATTCGCACATTCGAAGACCGATTCGAGTTCCTCGAACTAATGGAGGAGTCCAACAGCTCCTTCCGTGCCGCTGAAAGTAGTAGGACGACAGTCCATAAAAGTCTTGTATGTGCATACAGGTGGCTGAGCGTGTTGACTTGTCGTGTGCGTAAGAGTAATCCAAATTAAGCACAAGTGTTGAGTTACAAGAGTAGGATCTAAAGATCCTAGAGTAAGTGGTGATAGCAGGTTACACCTCCTGCCTGGGCAGCTGCGAGTGCTGCAGTAACTTGTTCGGTGATCGAAGCCGCCAACTGGGCTTGAGTTAGGTTAACGCATCCACTCATGATCTTGACATCAAGGAGAACATGTGGATGAGAGGTTCGCGAATAGTGCGAAGAGAGTGAGCATACAAGTATTCTCAAGCAATAACATATAGTAGGTTCCGAAATCTGAGCATACCACGAGCAAAGTTCTATGTAATTCTAACAAGTAGGTAAGGTAACATGAATAGTAGTACCTATGATGCTGAGCCTTGCACGTGGAGCGAAGCGTCGTTGTGGATCGTTGAGCACTGTTCTGGTTATAGTCTGGTTTTAATAAAAACGTTTTCCCCTTATTAAAACCGAGTTCTCTATAACCAATGGCTCTGATACCAATCTGTCACACCCCCAAAATCCACACGCGGAGTACTACCGCTTGGAGGCGTGACATGACCAGGATCAAGCCACCAATCATATTGAACATAAGTATTAAGTAAAAGTCATTCAACAATACGATAGGTGTTTACAAAACCAATTATAAACAAGTGTGTAGCGGAAGCATTAATGTAAAACCCGTCATAAGTTTAAGTACAAAATGTTATAATGTTTAACAACACATTCACGATCCATGTCCACAACGACTGTGCCTCCCGTGCAAGCTCCAAAAGTACCTAAGGTCCTGCAAGGCATGTAACAGAGAGTCAACAACTAGTTGAGCGAGTTCACAGTTAGTTATTCAATTATAGATTTCGTTTCGTAAATCAGTTGTTCGTTTTGTAAACCATGTTTCTTATTAATTCCCATCGCGGTCCTCCAGACATCTGTGCGAAGTTTAGTGGCCGTATCGCGGTCCTCCAGACATCTGTGCGAAGGTTAGTGGCCGTATCGCGGCCTTTTCAGGCATCTGTGCGAAGATTAGTGGGGGCTTCCCCATGTGTTAGACTAGTCGTGGTTGTACGTGCCCTTCTTGATCCAAGGACCGTAGCGAGTGTGAGTGTACATAGGTTTTACGTACGTTAAGGTTGTTGTCCTACCCAAGGAGGACGAACGTAGGTATTCTACCCAAGGAGAATACGCAGGATTTATATTGGCATCCTACCCATGGAGGATGGCGGTACATATCCTACCCAAGGAGGATATGTAGGTTCCATTATAGTTTCATAACCCATTCCCAACCCACCGGGAATCCCATGCCTTAGAAAGAGTGTGAACTCACCTCGTTTACTCGGTATGCTAAGTTAAGTGCTCACAATAAATCAGTCAAGTCCTATAGTGCACGTATGTTCAATCAGTTCATATTGTTTGTAAAGTTTCTCATGAAACTAGTGTCACAGTAATATCACAGAGTGTTTGACAGTTCGTATCGTGCCACATAAGCAGTTAATCGTATCCATACATTTAACAGAGTTGGCATCTAGCGAATTAACTAAGTAATTAAAGTTAACAGATTTCATGAAATAACAGCATTAATCCACTTCATTGGAATAATAAATAAACAAAGTGAGTAATTCAGTTAACCCAGTTAACAACTTAACAGCATTTATCAACTAACAGAGTTCTCAAATAATAAAGTTATAAACTTACATAATTAACATAGTTAAATAAACTAACTAAGTTATCCAGGTGATTAGTTTAATTGATTAACATGTTTAATAACAATAATTATTAACAGTACTCAAGTTGTCAAACACACAAAAGTGCCGAAATCCCCTATGGCCGAAAACACATAAAGAGCCGAAATCACCTAAGTGTTGCCGAAAACCAAACATGGCCGAAATCCCCTAAGTGGGCCGAAAACCCTTTGGGCCAAACACACTTGGGCCGAAATCACTTGAAGTGATTTCGTCCACCTTGAAAATGGTGGGGTGTTTTCGTGAAACATCATCATCCTCAACAAACTCACTGTAACTTAAAACCCAGTAGCTATTTCATTACAAAAGCATGTTTAATCATCTACAAGCCATTCAATCAATCATTGATATCAAACAAATATTCTATCAAAACTTTGTGAGATCAGGAACATACTTGAATCAGTTTATCTTTCATTAACCAACACAAATTACCCACTGTTGATCATACTTCAAATATATTCATACATTTCATAGATAATAATCATCTTATCAAGCACACAATAATCAATCCCATAATCACATATATACATACAACATGATTAAACATCCAATAATCATACGATAAGCATTTTAAACAATAAACATGAAGATTACTAACCAAGGATTATGAACAGAGGTTATGCTTCAAGATGAGTTCTCTTAGTGGGTTTTTCAGATGTAGAGAGAGAGACAACAAAGTGATAAGATGTGGGTTTGGTAATTGTGAGACTTCTCTGAGAAGTTGGCTTATAAAAAAAGATTATATCTAAAATATCTTAATACTGGGCCATGGGCCAAGCCCATTTGTTGTGATTTCGTCTGGTCACATGGACGAAAACACTATAAGTGTTTTCACCACTTTAAGTGATTTCATGGTTACTTGTTTACTGTGAGTTCCAACTATAATTGACATGTTAATTAATAACACCTTATTAACATACAATCACACATAATAAATATTATGGATTTCCAAGTATAACATATCAGTCGAAATACGATACAACGTATTACAAAAGTAAGCGTTGTGAAACAACGAGTCGTATTAACCACAACTAGAACAATAATAATAAAAAAAAATTTACGTGCACTAAATGCGAAGATAGAAATCTTGGAAACTCGAGTTGTCACATAAAATATACCCATTTGTAAATTAAGCCCGTTTGTAAAATATACCCATTTGTAAATATCTAGTAATTTTTATAAGTTCAAAACATCCGGATATTGTTGTCGGTGATTTATATGTATTCACGTCGAATGATCGCCTAAGCGTCGTAGTAACTTCTCGGGTTTGCGTTATGTTATAGATTTGTCCATCGTCCGTTTTGACCATAATTTGTGTCCGATCATTCAGATCGTCCGTAACTTGTTTTTAAGACATATTTATATGTAGTCTTGTAAGACTTTGATTGTAATGTATCTTATGTTTATTTGTTACATTGAATTCAAGTTCCTAATTTTGATATGTATAACTAATACACCAAGTATCATATTGCACATAAGTTGTTAAAGTGACCAAATATATATTTTCTCAAAAATATATATTTATCTAACTTTGTTTTTATAAAACTATTCTTTAAAATCTTTTTAGTCTTGTAAAGATTTTCATATTATTATGTATGATTCTTTTAGTTATATCATGTTCTTAAATCATCATATACATAAATAAGCATGAAAAATAGATTTAGAAGCTCACTTCTATCACTTGTGGCTAGGGATGATCTCGATGATGATAAAGAAACAAAGAAGATGACTATTTTGATGGTAGAAAGCTCTTGAATGGATGAAAATGCTTACTTTAACTTGTAGGTTCCTTAGAACTTCTTATGCTCCAAAGAAGTACAACTTGATCATCAAGAATAAGCTTGAAAGTTTTGACAACTGTGTTCTGTAACCGATGTACGATGTAAAACAATGATGATTATTAATAAAACAATGTGCTTTGGTGTTATTATATGTGTTTTGGTGTTTCTATGTGTGTATTTGTGTTTGGTGACTTTTCAATTCGATTCGATTATGATTGCAAGCTTTAAATCGCGTTCTGGAAGGTTATACGCAAACTGGTGCGTAAACGCAGTCAGTATAACGCGACAAACACTCCGGAATAGTGACATAGGCTTAACATACCTTAAATAACTTCCACATAACTTAGAAATAAGTTTTGAATGGTTTGGTGTGTCGAAATCAACTTTGTTCGATCGCAGGGACTATATGTGTCAAACTGCGAAACTATGCCGATTTGTATAGTAATGAACATTCCGGAACATGATCCTAAGTTAATCATACCCTAAATAACCTTTACATAGCTTAGAAATAGGCTTTGAGGGGTTCGGTATGCTAAAATAAACTTTATTGATCAATAGGGACTAAAAGCGTCAAAAAGTGCATAAGTTTGCATTTTCGCGCATATCTTATGTTCTGAATATATCCGGACATCCAAAAATTTATGTAAGCATTAAAATATTTTATTTTAGTGTTTGGCTTGATAGAATTCCATTCGTCGCTTGATTTGGACCGTTTTTGCGTTCGTTACGACTTCCGTCGTAATTAACCGAACAACGCAACCGTACGGCCAAACGAACCGACATCTGAGATAATTTTGAGCATGTTTCATGTTCCCTACGCTTTAACATCCTTGTGAAGCTTAAAAATGTGCTTGACGGGTGTTAGAAGTGCCAAAACACGACCATACGCGCACAGGGACCAAAACTGCCAAAACTGAAACTGCTGGTCTGCAGGGTCCTTACGGACCGTAAGAGGAGGACCATACGGTCCGTAAGCATGTCCCAGATCAGCAAAAGCTTCCTTCCAGCCTGTTTCCAGCTGTTAAGCACTCAAAACCCACTTCCACATGTTAGTTCCTGAGAATGGGGGGCCATTTGATGTACCATGGTATGTTAAACAGGTGTAGGGATAAGATTGAATCACGATTTTCGATAAACGATCTTAACGGTTCAAGGAAATCAATAAATACCCCTCCATTCTCATTTGCAAAACCCACACTTGATTTTCTGAAATTTCTCTAAGTTGGAGTGTGAACCACTTCATACCTGAGAATACTTGGGAAATCAAAGCTTGCGGGGACCCTTTGTAAGTGTTCTTTCGTTCTTTTCATTCGTTTTAGCGTTAAAGTCAAACTGCGTTTGACTTTCTGCATTGACCAGTTTATGGTCAATGTGAAGTTCGTTTGAACTTCATAACGTGAGCGTAATCACGATGGTTATAGTCCCTAGTGACTATACCTACTGATTACCACGTTATCTAGGCTCAGTGACGAGTCGTAGTTTCGGCCAAAATGCGTATTCTTGCGTATTTTGTAACCAAACTACTTGTGGGTATCAAAACCGTTTGTTTTGATACCAAACTTGTTTTCTAACTTAGTAAGCATGTTTTAACATTCTTAGCTCGTCACTTTTAGTTTTGTGCTTGTATAGGGTCGTAAAGGTAAGCGATCTAATCAATCGCTTATACTTTCGAACCCGACCCGTTTGGTCGATCATTAGGATCTGACCAAACACATTAGGTGACCATAGTAGCTTAAGCTATAACCTTCCGAGGTTATAACTTATGGTCACCTAGTTTAGATAGTTGTATGATAAGTAGTTTATATGCCTTAGGTAAATGACCAAAATGCCCTTTTCATGCATAATTGGTAATTAAGCATATGTAACCTAAACTTTTGTCACATAACTGATTATACAACATGATTAAACTTGTATAGGCATATAATACTTGTCATAGGACTAGTTAGATGTCTCGAACCCGCATTTGAACGCACGACGCGTTAAAGTAGCATAAGCTACCTTAATGGGTCACGATGGGTCGAAAGCACTTAGGTTAGGTTCCAATTTAGAATGTAGTGTTTGTGAAACCATATCACATGAGTTCCAACACTCATTTGGTTTGCAAGACCTCATTCTGTCCGATCTGCCGATTTAGGTGTCTATTGTTTGACTAGTGGTTCGATTACTAGGTGCTGCTTGATTTCTCTGGTTTACTCGAGTTTGTTGAAGTACTATTGATTGAGGATACCTTGCACTACATGTGAGTACATAGATCCCCTCTTTTTACATGTTTTGTGGTAACTATGTGAGTACATAGTTCCCCTATTTTACTGTTTTCAATTGTTTTGGGGTGATTCATATGTACAAAATGTTTTCAAGGTTTAAACGATGATTTCAAAAACGAATAGAACGATTTATACTAAACTAATAACGATTTCAATAATGTGAACGAACTTGTTGGTTGTAGTTACATAACGAACGGCATTCATTAATTTTGGCCGAACCGACCAGTATTATGTTATGGTACCATAGGATCCGACAAATCCCGTTATTGCACTATACCCATGGTTATGTGTGGGTGTTGTGGGTAACGACTGAATCTGTAATTATTAACTTACCTTTTGGGGGTTTGTTAATACGAGAAGCGAGGAACGAGGTAGTCAAGTCACGAAGGTTTGAATGTTATTAGCGAGACGACCATATATAAGTTTTCACAATTAAAACGAGGATGATTTAAACGATTTAAACGAGTAAACGATTTGGAAACGATTTGGGAACGATTTGGAAACGATGTTAAACGATCTGGGTAAACGATTGGTTTTTGGCTAGTGTTTAGATAACGGGACGGGTGTAATGTGGTGAAAACACGGTAGATACGCCGCTGGTACTTCTTATATATAAGTGTTTTCAACATATTACATATCGTGGCGTTATTTAGTTCACTTGGGTAAACAATATTGAAACGGTGTCACTCAACGATGTTTTCGAAATAATATACGAGTTTTATTAACGAGTTTATACGAGATGTTTTACAAAATGGTTTTCTAAAACAAAAATGTTTTTGGGTTAAAAATCATGGCTACGAGATTTTATAAACGATAACCCATTTGGTTTGAGTTGGTTAATTATGTTGCAATACGCTTTTCAAAACGAGGTTTGTATTTTGACTCTTGAAGTCTAATAAAGTACTGCAACATGTAAACGAAGCCATGATTCCGATACTCTTATAAAACCTATGTACTCGCCAGCATTTCTTTGCTGACTTTGTTTTTACATATGTTTCAGGTGTTGTTGCTTGATTGACGTTCTAGGATGCATGCGTCACATAGGATCTGGACGAGGCCTTAGTGACATAAAATGATGATAGTCGATATAAAACTTGTTTGTTATGTGTTAAAACAATGTTAATGTTTAATATTATCAATAAAACGAAACACTTTTTGTATCCATGGTTATGAAACGATAATTCTGTTACAACGCTCCCCGACGTTTCCGCCACGCTTTGTTGTTTTACGTGGTCGGGGTGTGACAGAAGAGTTGGTATCAGAGCCAATGGTTATAGGGAATTAGGTTATTAGTAATTCTTTGACCTAGACTATAACTTCTAGGACCCCAACGCAAGTTTATTTGCGTTTAGATTTTTAAAACAAAATCGTCACCTATCCTTAGGTGATAACCACAATGAGAACACAATTTTCGAATCCGCTTTGAAAACTAATCATCTGTTCTAGGATGATTGATTACTAGGTTTTGAACCCTCTATTATAAGGTTTTGAACCCTCTAAGTTTTCAAAATCTCATCAAAGTTTGGGTCTAAATATTGTGAACACGTGCAAACTGGAAGAGTGAGTGCCTGTACTCTGAGTTTTCTGTCTAAGGCTAGAGTGTTCATACAAATCCACATAATCGGACCAGTCACTCTTACCTGGGAACTCTTGGGGTGAGTGTTCACTTATAGGCGAGCATGTCTTCGCGATACATTATTTTTTTTTACCTATTTACTTTGATTAGTCACTGCGTGTCATTAGTTTGTTCGAGGTAACAAATGAATGATCGCCTCTCTTGTGTTTTGTCGATACCTCTTTTGTTTTTCCAGATGGGGCTGAACACCGTGCGTACACGAATCGCTTTGAGGAACTCAGTCTATTGTATCCCACCATGGTTACCCCTCTGGAGAAAGCAATCGAGAGATATATCGATGGTCTACCCGATTCTATTCTGGAGATTGTGACCAGTGTTAATCCTACTACCCTTGTCAAGCAATCGAGTTGTCTGCTACCCTAACTGAGACTCAAGTCAGGAAGGGTAAACTCACCCGCAAGGGTGATAAAAAGAAGGCGACTGATTCAGAGAAGGACAAGAAAAAGGATAAGGGTAAGGAAGGTGAGTCGTCGAAGAAATCGAGGAAGCGAAAGGGTGCCCAGAATTTTGCTGTTACAGCACAGACTGCTCAGAACCCGCAGAACCCACCGGCTCAGCCACCTGCAAAGAAGGCATATGCTGGTACCGCACCTCATTGTGCTCTTTGCAACGGTCATCACGTTGCACAACAAGCTTGTAAGCAATGCACGACGTGTGGTAAACTTGGGCATTTGGCCAATGTTTGTCGTTTGGGACAGAATCAGGTTGCCTAGGTTCAAGCTCCGATACAAGGGAATGCTGCAAGATTCCCACCGGGTTCATGTTTTAATTGTGGAGAGTATGGTCACTTCTGCAACAACTGTCCGAGACTGGTGAATGCAAACACGAATGCTAACGCGAACCCGAATGCGAACGTCAACGTCAATGTGAATCCCACTCGTGGGCGAGCGTACAATTTGAATGCAAACGAAGCGAGGGCCGACAACGAAGTGGTTAACGGTACGTTTCTTGTTAACAATCGACCTGCGTCTATTCTTTTTGATTCTGGTGCCGATAGAAGTTTTGTTTCTTTGTCTTTTGAGCCTTTGCTTGCGATACCTAGAACCAAACTGAGGAAACCCTTATCTGTCAAAGTTACTACTGGTAAACCTCTTGTTCTTGATTCTATTATTCGTAATTGTCAGTTGAACCTTGATAACCATCTTTTTCCTATTGACCTCACACCGATGCAACTTGGGAGTTTCGATATTATCGTTGGAATGGATTGGTTAACCAAACACCACGCTGAGGTGGTTTGTTTCGATAAGATTGTTCGTATTCCTTTGTCTTCTGGTTATGTTCTGGAGATTCGTGGCGAGAAGCCATCTGGCGGTTTGAAGCTTATGTCGTGTTTGGAAGCCCAAAGGTATCTACGAAAAGGATATGTTGCTTTTCTGGCACATGTCACCGAGGAGAAAAGCAAGAGCAAGAGCAAGAGTATTTAGGATATTCCGATTGTTTGGGATTATCCGGAGGTGTTTCCTGATGAACTGCCTGGTTTGCCTCCAGTTCGTCAAGTCGAGTTTCATATTGACCTTATACCCAATGCCAACCCGATTGCAAAAGCACCTTATCGTCTTGCACCGTCGGAGATGCAAGAGCTATCGAAACAGCTTCAAGAGTTATCTGAGAAAGGATTCATCCGACCGAGCTTTTCACCTTGGGGAGCTCTTGTCCTCTTCGTGAAAAAGAAAGATGGATCTTTTCGAATGTGTATCGATTATCGTGAGCTTAATAAGCTCACCATCAAGAATCGATATCCCCTACCTCGAATTGATGATCTCTTCGACCAGCTGCAGGGTGCTTCATGCTTGTCCAAGATCGATCTGCGTTCTGGGTATCATCAACTTCGTGTTCTCGAAGAAGATATTCCCAAAACTGCTTTCCGCACAAGATATGGGCATTACGAGTTCACTGTCATGCCTTATGGTTTGACAAATGCTCTAGCTATCTTTATGGACTTAATGAATAGGGTCTGCAAACCTTATTTGGACAAGTTCATTATTGTGTTCATCGAAGATATTCTCATTTATTCAAAATCTCGAGCCGAGCACGAGCAACACCTTCGCTTAACATTGGAACTCCTGAAGAAGGAACAACTTTTTGCTAAATTCTCCAAGTGTGAATTCTGGATGAAAGAAGTTCAATTGTTGGGTCATATAGTCAATGAGCAGGGTATTCATGTGGATCCATCCAAGATTGCTGCTATCAAGGACTGGAATACACCGACGACGCCTACAGAGATTCGATCTTTTCTTGGTCTTGCTGGTTATTATCGCCGATTCATTTCGAATTTCTTGAAGATTGCAGTTGCACTCACTGCTTTGACTCAGAAGAATAAGCCTTTCGAGTGGGGACCCAAGCAAGAAGAAGGGTTCCAAACGCTGAAGCAGAAGTTATGTGATGCTCCTGTTCTATCTCTGCCCGAGGGAAGCAATGATTTCGTTGTCTATTGCGATGCATCCAACTTAGGCCTTGGTTGCGTCCTTATGCAACGAGGTAAAGTTATTGCATATGCATCTAGGCAGCTGAAAGTTCACGAGAAGAACTACACGACTCATGATCTTGAGTTAGGAGCTGTGGTTTTCGCGCTTAAAATCTGGAGACACTACCTCTATGGAACGAAGTGTGTGGTTTTCACAGACCACAAAAGTCTCCAGCATATTCTTAATCAGAAAGAGCTGAACATGAGGCAACGACGTTGGGTTGAACTCTTAAACGATTACGATTGCGAGATTCGCTACCACCCTGGTAAGGCGAATTTTGTAGCCGATGCGCTTAGTCGAAAAGAACGAGTCAAGCTTCATTCTGTTCGAACTCTATCTGATCTTCAATCTCGTGTCCTTCAAGCTCAGCAATTTTGTGTTTCACAAAATTTGATGGGTACGGAATTACCACGTCAACTTGAGCTTATGCTCGAAGCGAAAGACGATGGTTTGCTCTATTTTAAGGATCGATTGTGGATTCCGAAACAAGACGATCTTCGCACCTTGGTAATGGACGAATCTCATAAGTCTCGATATTCTATCCATCCTGGTGCTGATAAAATGTACAAGGATCTTCGTACTCGGTGCTGGTGGCCTGGTATGAAGAAGGATGTTACCTTATATGTATCGAAATGCCTAACTTGTCTCAAAGTCAAGGCCGAACATCAGCGACCTTCTGGCTTGCTTGTACAACCAGAGATACCGGTTTGGAAGTGGGAGAACATTGCGATGGATCTCATTACTAAGTTACCGCGTACGTCTAAAGGTCACGATGCTATTTGGGTTGTAGTTGATCGTTTGACAAAATCTGCTCACTTCTTACCAATCCGTGAGGATTTCTCGGCTGAGAAGCTTGCCAAGATCTATGTAGACGAGATTGTATCACGACATGGTGTGCCCTTGGATATCATCTCCGATCGTGATGCTCGATTTTCATCTCATTTCTGGAAGGCCATGCAATCTGCTTTGGGAACCCAACTGAATCTAAGCACTGCTTATCATCCCCAAACAGATGGCCAATCTGAGAGAACGATTACAACTTTGGAGGATATGCTTAGAGCATGCGTGATAGACTTTGGTGGTAATTGGGATTCTCATATGCCGCTGATCGAGTTCTCTTACAACAATAGTTATCATACTAGCATTAATATGGCACCATTCAAAGCTCTCTACTGTCGAAAATGTCGTTCACCTGTCTGTTGGAACGAGACCGGTGAAGCTCAGCTTACTGGACCTGAGCTCGTTCTGGAAACAACAGACAAAATCAAGAAAATTCGCGATAATCTTGTGACAGCTCGAAACCGTCAAAAGAGATATGCGGATTTGGGACGCAAGCCCTTAGAATTTCAAGTCGGAGATCGTGTCCTACTCAAGGTTTCACCTTGGAAGGGAGTCGTGAGATTTGGAAAGAAAGGAAAACTTGCACCTCGATATGTGGGACCATTTAAGATTGTGGAAAGAATTGGAAAGGTTGCCTATCGACTGGAGCTACCTCCAGAGCTTGGAAATATTCATCCGACTTTTCACGTATCTAATCTATGAAAGTGTTTAGCTGACGCTGATCTACACATTCCTCTTGACGAGATTCGAATCGATGAAACAATGCACTTTGTTGCGAAACCCGTGGAGATCGTGGACCGTGCTTTCAAACAGTTGAAGAACAAACGGATTCATTATTCATTTGGTTAAAGTTCGCTGGGAATCCAAACGTGGCCCAGAGTTTACTTGGGAACATGAGGACCAGATGAAGACGAAATATCCGCATTTGTTTTCACAAACTTCCTCTAGTTAAAATTTCGGGACGAAATTTCCTGAAGTAGGGGAGACTGTGACAACTGTGTTGTGTAACCGATGTACGATGTAAAACAATGATGATTATTAATAAAACAAAGTGCTTTGGTGTTATTATATGTGTTTTGGTGTTTCTATGTGTGTATTTGTGTTTGGTGACTTTTCAATTCGATTCGATTACGATTGCAAGCTTTAAATCGAGTTCTGGAAGGTTATACGCAAACTGGTGCGTAAACGCAGTCAGTATAACGCGACAAACACTCCGGAATGGTGACATAGGCTTAGCATACCTTAAATAACCTCCACATAACTTAGAAATAAGTTTTGAATGGTTTGGTGTGTCGAAATCAACTTTGTTCGATCGTAGGGACTATATGTGTCAAACTGTGAAACTATGCCGATTTGTATAGTAATGAACATTCCAGAACATGATCCTAAGTTAAACATACCCTAAATAACCTTTACATAGCTTAGAAATAGGCTTTGAGGGGTTCGGTATGCTAAAATAAACTTTATTGATCAATAGGGACTAAAAGCGTCAAAAAGTGCATAAGTTTGCATTTTCGCGCATATCTTACGTTCTGAATATATCTGGACATCCAAAAATTTATGTAAGCATTAAAATATTTTATTTTAGTGTTTGGCTTGATAGAATTCCATTCGTCGCTTGATTTGGACCGTTTTTGCGTTCGTTACGACTTCCGTCGTAATTAACCGAACAACGCAACCGTACGGCCAAACGAACCGACATCCGAGATAATTTTGAGCATGTTTCATGTTCCCTACGCTTTAACATCCTTGTGAAGCTTAAACATGGGCTTGACGGGTGTTAGAAGTGCCAAAACACGACCATACGCGCACAGGGACCAAAACTGCCAAAAATGAAACTGCTGGTCTGCAGGGTCCTTACGGACCGTAAGAGGAGGACCATACGGTCCGTAAGCATGTCCCAGATCAGCAGAAGCTTCCTTCCAGCTTGTTTCCAGCTGTTAAGCACTCAAAACCCACTTCCACATGTTAGTTCCTGAGAATGGGGGGCCATTTGATGTACCATGGTATGTTAAACAAGTATAGGGATAAGATTGAATCACGGTTTTTGATAAACGATCTTAACAGTTCAAGGGAATCTATAAATACCCCTCCATTCTCATTTGCAAAACCCACACTTGATTTTCTGAAATTTCTCTAAGTTGGAGTGTGAACCACTTCATACCTGAGAATACTTGGGAAATCAAAGCTTGCGGGGACCCTTTGTAAGTGTTCTTTCATTCTTTTCATTCGTTTTAGCGTTAAAGTCAAACTGCGTTTGACTTTCTGCATTGACCAGTTTATGGTCAATGTGAAGTTCGTTTGAACTTCATAACGTGAGCGTAATCACGATGGTTATAGTCCCTAGTGACTATACCTACTGATTACCACGTTATCTAGGCTCAGTGACGAGTCGTAGTTTCGGCCAAAATGCGTATTCTTGCGTATTTTGTAACTAAACTACTTGTGGGTATCAAAACCGTTTATTTTGATACCAAACTTGTTTTCTAACTTAGTAAGCATGTTTTAACATGCTTAGCTCGTCAGTTTTAGTTTTGTGCTTGTATAGGGTCGTAAAGGTAAGCGATCTAATCAATCACTTATACTTTCGAACCCGACCCGTTTGGTCGATCATTAGGATCCGACCAAACAAATTAGGTGACCATAGTAGCATAAGCTATAACCTTCCGAGGTTATAACTTATGGTCACCTAGTTTAGATAGTTGTATGATAAGTAGTTTATATGCCTTAGGTAAATGACCAAAATGCCATTTTCATGCATAATTAGTAATTAAGCATATGTGACCTAAACTTTTGTCACATAACTGATTATACAACATGATTAAACTTGTATATACAACAAAATGGGTTCTTAAGTGTGTGTAAATGATGGTGTAAGAATGATGGAAAATATCTATTTTAGATAAGTATACCATGACTTTATTCATCCATTAATTCACCACATGTAATTAGATAAATATCTAGATATTTTTGGCAAGTTGAAGACATGTGGGACCCTCATAAAAACGTTCATAAGTGTGTGGGGGGGGGGTAAAGTGTAACATTTTTATAAAAATGTCTTAAACATGTAGATATTTTGGTAATTAGGCTAAGTATGGTGATTAGGGGTAATCTTTCACCATTAGGAGGTATTTAGTGATTCGGAATGTTAATTATTATTAACAAATTCACTAAACTAGTAGAAATGGTATTTTGATATCTTAAACGACTTCCGTTTGGTCGTCAGTTCGATAAAAGCACTTTTAATTCCTACCGACGAAGTTTTTTCGTAAGTTGTAAATCCGCAACCAAGAGATCTATAAAGGGATTTGGAATCTCAAAATAAGCTTAACTAGTTCACCAAAGCTTTCATTTGGTTGTTTTCGATGTCAGAAAAGTCGTTTATTAGCTTGTCGGTTCAGAAACGGACAAGTTGTGGGGGTTGCAACGCAGCGTCGAAAGCTTATGTTTCGGACACCCCATTAATATCCTCATATTGTTTCCATATGTTAAACACTACTTATACATGTTGCAAGAATATTAAATTGCTGAATTCTGCAGAATTTCTGTGGAAAAGTGTTGAAATTGTCGCTTTTAGTGCTTTTCGGCAGTTTTTAGTGTTATCAGACATCGGGAAAGTATTAGACCAAACCCTTGTATTCCTAGCTAGGGTTTAATGTATATTAGATGTTAGACTTTCGTATGGGTCCTAAAGATATCATTAAGATGGTTTCTGCGGATCCTGCATTTTCGTCAGAATACTAGTTCGCTAAGTGCTTTTCTAGTTGTTTTGATGCATTGTTTATACTGTTTCAAATGTAATCAATAAAAATTAATCATGTGCATCAAAAATAAGTATTCCATGAGTATTCTAAGTGTATGTCATGTAATAATGCAGTTCGGATATTCAAAACACGAAACAGTATAATGTAAATGACTGTTTTAAGTGTACGTAAATTACCAGAAAGTGGCAGTTGTCACATTCTCCCCTTGTTATTGAGAATTTCGTCCCGAAATTCAAGCTGAGTCATCCTTTGCAGGAGACTTCTCGAACAGGTGAGAGTATTTGGCTTTGATTTGATTTTCACGTTCCCAAGTATACTCGGGTCTGTGTCGAGAGTTCCAACGTACATTTACTAATTTGCTTCGACTTCTCCGTGTTTTCTGGATCTTCCAGTCCATGACCTCAACAGGTTCTTCGGTGAATTAAAGTTTGTCGTCAACATGAATCTCATCCGCAGGGATGATAACCGTTTCTTGTGTTGGACTCTTTTTAAGATTCGACACATGAAACGTGTCGTGCACACTGCTAAGTTCATCTGGTAACTTCAACTTGTAGGCAACAGTGCCAATCTTTTCTAAGATTTCAAATGGTCCAATGTTATCGTGGGTTAAGCTTACCACGCTTACCAAACCTCGCTACGCCTTTCCAAGGCGAGACTTTCAACAATGTGACATCTGTGCTTGTAATCATTGTAAACAATTCAGTTATCAATGAAATAAAGTTATTTGATCCCAATGTTTGTTTGTTTATGTTTTACATTTTTCATGTTTTGACTTTTATTCAATTTCAAACTCTATATCGCTTTCTAGAGAGTTATACGCAAACTGGTGCGTAAACGTAATCAGTTTAATGCGACAAACACTCCGGAACATCAACATATTCTTAACTTACCTTAAATAACCTTTACATAACTTAGAAATAAGTTTTGAAGGCTTTGGTATGGCAAAATCTAGTCTATTCGCTTACAGGGACTAAATTCGACAAACTGCGAAAGTATGGCGATTTGAACTGTAAAGGACATTCCGGAACTTGATCATGAGTTAAACACACCCTAAATATCCTTTACATAGTTTAGAAACAGGCTTTGAGGGGTTCGGTGTGTTAAAATAAACTTTATGCTCATTCAGGGACTAAAAGCGTCAAAAAGTGCATAAGTTTGCATTTTCGCGCATAACTTACGTTCTGAATACATCCGGACATCCAAAAATTTATGTAAGCACTAAAATATTTTATTTTAATGTTTGGCATAAGAAAAATCCACTCGTCGCGCAATTTGGATCGTTTTTCGTGCTTATGCGTATTTCGTCGTAATTAAGCAAACATCGCGATCGTACGACCAAACGAACAAACATCCGGCATATTTTTGAGCATGTTTCATGCCCACAATGTTTAAGCATTATTTTAGGGCCTTAAAGTTGGCTTAACGGGCCTTAGAAGTGTCGGAAATGGCTTTAAACACCAACAGGGACTGAAACTGTCATTCTGCAAAACTTGTTTCTGATCTGTGCTGCCCAGGCGGGCCGCGTAAGCTTCTGTTGTCCCTTACGCGGGCTGCTAGGTCCTCCCAGATATGCAGAATTGTTGAAAACAGCCTGTTCCAGCTGTTGTACCTTCATTTCCCACTTGCAAACGGTTTTTGCAACACCATGGGCCATTTCTATAGGCTCTAATGGTATTAGAAAACAAGGGGCACACTTGGACGGCCTAGATCGAAGCTCGTTTCCCGATAAATGATCCTAACGGTTCTAGCTTTCCTATATAAACCCCACCCCATTTGTTGCAACTCACAATTTGAATCTGATTCATGCTCTCTAAGTGGAAGTATATGCTTCCTACCTGAGAGAGAATCAGATAAAATACTTGCGGGGACCCTTTGTAAGTGTTCCTTCGTTCTTTTCATTCGTTTTAGCTCGAAAGTCAAACTGCGTTTGACTTTCTGCATTTACCAGTTTATGGTCAATGCGAAGTTCGTTAGAACTTCATAACGTGAGCGTAATCACGATGGTCATAGTCCCTAGTGACTATACCTATTGATTACCACGTTATCTAGGCTCAGTGACGAGTCGTAGTTTCGGCCAAAATACGTGTTCTTGCGTATTTTGTAACCAAACTACTCTAGGGTATCAAAACCGTTTGTTTTGATACCAAACCTGTTTTCTAACTTAACTAAACATGTTCTAGCGTGTTTAGCTCGTCACTTTTAGATTTGTGCTTGTCTAGGGTCGTAAAGGTATGCGATCTAATCAATCGCTTATACTTTCGAACCCGACCCATTTGGTCGATCATTAGGATTCGACCAAACACTTTAGGTGACCATAGTAGTATAGGGAATAACCTTCCGAGGTTATACCTTATGGTCACATCGTTTGAGTAGTTGTATGATAAGTAGTTCTTATGCCATAGGTAAATTACCAAAATGCCCTTTTTACATTAAAATTCATTTTAAGCCTATGTAACATAACTTTTGACATCTAAGCTGATTTAGCAACAATATTAAACATGTTAAGGCATATCTTACTTGTCATAGGGCTAGTTAGGCGATCCGAACGCGTTTTACGCGAACGATGCGTTAAAGTAGCATAAGCTACCGAAACGGGTCGTAACGGGTCAAAAGCACTTAGGATAAGTTTCGTTTTAGTATGTAGGCTTTGTTAAACCTTATTACATGAGTTCCTACACTCATTTGGTTTACGAACGCTCATGCTACCCGATCCTCCGATTAGGTCCGTTTATTAATGTAGTTGCCTATATTAGGTGCCGTTTGATTCCGTAACCTTCTAGCTTTGTGTCACACCCCCAAAATCCACCATGCGGAGTTCCACCGCTTGGAGGCGTGACGTGACCAGGATCAAGCCACCAATCATACTGAACAACGTACTTAAGTAAATGAAGACAATCACAATACGATTGGTGACCAAAAGCTAGTTAACCAAGTTTTTAATTTAGACAGCGGAAGCATAAACGTAAAGTTCAAAGCATAAGTTCGCAGTTCATAAGTTTAAAGTCCAACACATAGGTTTAATAAGTTCATAATGTTTTAAACATTAAACACTGGACATAACCGTCCGCACACCACAACGACTCCTTCCTCGTGCAAGCTCCAAATGTTTAGCGACCTGTAAGGCATGTAGCAACGAGTCAACAACAAAGTTGAGTGAATTCACAGTTGGTTGTTTAGTTATGGCATTCGTTTCGTAAATCATCTGTTCGTTTTGAAAACCATGTATCGTATAAGTTTGCATCGCGGTCTTTTCTGACATGTTTGCGAAGATTAGTGGGGGTTTCCCATGTGTTACTAGACCACGCGTATCGACTGCTACGAAAATGTAAGAGGTGCCCTAAGTCAATGTCTATCAGCATTGACCCTTTGCCCATAGTCCATTAGTACACGCCCGTCCGACTGGCACGGTGTGAGGTTTGTTAAACCTAATAGCGCTATTAACTAATGACCCGCTCGCCATAGGCCTCGGCGATTAAGTCGATAATTGAGGGACTTAAAGTGATAGAGTTGATGGTCTTATGATCGTGTACGTAGGTTTTACGTACGTGCCCTTCAATCCGAGGACAGTAGTAAGTATGAGTGTACGTAGGTTTTACGTACGTGCCCTTCAATCTGAGGACAGTAAAAAGTAGTTTAATAGTAATGATAGTACAAGTAGTTATTCAATCCCATTCCCAACCCCTGGGAATCCCATGCCTTAGAAAGAGTGTGAACTCACCTCGGTTTGCTCGGTTAGGTTCTCAAATATAGTTAACAGTCAAGGTCGGTCAATCACGTCCTAATAAGGTACGGATAACAATCAGTTTCTCATGCATAACACGTATCCTACGTATGGTTTATTTGCACATTACTTCGTCCACATAACAGGTACACACTTTAACGATTTATGCCCATATGAACTTCCCATCCATTCCCCACTCATAAACAGACATACGATATTGCACGTAACACATATAACATGTTAGATCATTCACCGATAGCATACTCGACATTTAGACACGCAAGTCACAACTTACGTCAATTCAGAATTTATATTCGAAACCGGCTGTTTTCGGACATTTAAATAAAATACTTAACTTATTCCAAAAATTCCCAAATTTTTGTGGAACGTCCTAATCGACCCACAAATTATTGTGTAAAAATATCGGGGTCTGGTTCATTATCAAAAATTTATAGAAAATCGTTTACCGAACTGTGATCAGATTTGTTACATTCTGATCACAGTTTACGGAATAATTCTTCAAAAATTCCTCGTAAGTCCGTTTATCGAATTTCTAGTTTGAGGGTCACAAATACATCCGTGACCATTTTTGATAAAAGTTTCAGGGGCTGGTTCGGTTCAGGTTTTAAGTTGTGACTGAAAACATAAGACCCATTTTACTGCAGTAACAAACAGCCTTAGCTGCTGTCACGAAAACAGATTTTTAAAATAGTAACCGACATCAGAAAAATACGATTCCAGCGCCATTTTCTTCGTTTTTCGAAATGACACGATTTAGGCTTTTGAAATTCCGTTTTTCAAGTTTTTAAAGTCCGTTTACAACCTGTTGAAGGCGGCTGGAAAAGTACATCAGCAAGTTGTTTCGCGGTTTAAATATTACTAAATCGTATCAACGAGTGTCCGAACAATGGATTTAACAAGAAAACAACTTTTTAACATCAAGTATGATTTAACCAACCCTCAAACCAACAAGATTCCACTTCAAAAATCAGCCACAAGTAAACTTTTATGTAGCTTTTATGTTCATAACTTATATTACACATTTTCTAGCATTCTCGTTATTTAGTGATTTGAACAACAACACACATACTACAAATCATAAATTTCGAACAAAATGAAACAAGTTAAGATGAGACTTACTACTAGCTTATAGCTAGGGAAGAATCAAATGAAAAAGTGATGAGAAAATGATGGTGAGAAGGACTAGAACAAGCTCCTATGAAGTCCCTTCAAGTTGCACCTTCCATGGATGGAAACTAAGCTTTGAATGGACAATGTAATGAAGAAGATGATGATGTTTAAGGTGGTGATGGTGTTCTTGGTTTGGGGCAGCCGATCAAGAGGGAGAGAGAAGTGAATGGAGTGTGATGTGAATCTTGTTGAAAGATATGAGATGACATGAATGATCTACATGCCATACTCTTATAAGATTACTTCAACCTTATGGCAACTCCTACAAGCAAGGATCTATTATTATATTAGGATATAATCTAATCAAATATTTTGATGATTTGTGTGGGTCCATCAAGAGCCAAGAATTCGGTTGGGGGGGGGGGTCTAATTGCAAAATGTGTAACTAAAATGCAAAGGATAGTAAGATTGTAAGTATGAACTTTTATGTGTAGTAAATTGAATTTAAGTGGGTGTTATGGCATACGGGGATCATGACTAGCCATAAATAATAAAATAACGTGTTTGAAAAATATTTGGTGTCCCGGGTAATGTCCGGTTGTTCGGTCGGATACTGTTCCGTTAAAGTGTTTAATTGTACCGTAAAGTGTCTTATTTATATATTTTTGTAACGAAATAAATTCCTAACACATAGGGAAATATACCGGACCATTTAGTGACTTTTCTGTATACTACTAGTATGCTAACACGCACATGTAAGTATAGTTCAGTAATCAGAGAGCAGTTAAATATTTCAACACAGTCACCAAGCACTTAAATTATTATTAAATAAATTGTACGGAATACATGTAAATTGAGGGTTGTCACATTCTCCCCCTGTTAAGAGAATTTCGTCCCGAAATTTAGCGCGTGGTTACTGAGGAAGCTTAGTTAAGTTGCGTTGTTTTCTTGATTTTCCTGGGGTGTTACATCATCCCCCCGTTGATTTGAAATTTCGTCCCGAAATTCTGCAGTAGCTTCAGCCTCAGTAGTGGTTGTGTTTTTCTTAAACAGTTGGGGATACTTGAGTTTCATTTGGTCTTCTCGTTCCCAGGTATACTCTGGGCCACGACGAGCATTCCAACGAACTCGGACCCGAGGTATCCTGGTATGCTTGAGGATCTTAACATCTTGATCCGTAATCTCTACTGGTTCCTCGACGAATCACAGCTGTTCGTCGATAGTGAGTTCCTTCAGAGGAACTATGAGTGAGTAGCACTCGATCCCCAACCTGGAGCTCGAGTGGTTTTCTTTCCTTATCAGCATAGCTTTTCTGACGGTCACGAGCTGCCGCCATTCGCTGTCGTATCTGAGCAATTTTCTCGGTGGTATCTACCACAAGTTCTGGGCCAGTGATTTGGCTGTCACCAACTTCTGCCCAACAGAGAGGTGATCGGCATTTGCGTCCGTACAATGCCTCAAACGGAGCGGCCTGAATGCTGGTGTGGTAGCTGTTGTTATATGAGAACTCCACTAGCGGGAGGTGCCTTTCCCAGCCATTACCAAAATCGATTACACATGCCCTAAGCATGTCTTCAAGGGTTTGGATGGTGCGTTCAGATTGCCCATCCGTCTGCGGGTGATAAGCGGTGCTCATATCTAAACGTGAGCCAAAGGACTTGTGCATTGCTTGCCACAGTTCAGAAGTAAAACGTGTGTCACGATCAGATATAATAGAGGTTGGCACTCCGTGCCTTGATACCACTTCCTTTAGGTAAATGTCTACAAGAGTAGAAAAATTATCCGTTTCTTTGATAGCCAGAAAATGTGCAGACTTGGTTAGTCGATCTACGATCACCCAAATGGTATTGTTTCCGCGTTGAGATCTGGGCAGGCCGGTAACGAAATCCATGGAAATTTGCTCCCATTTCCATTTCGGGATCTCCGGTTGTTGAAGTAGGCCTGATGGTTTCTGATATTCAGACTTGACTCTCGCACAAGTCAAGCACTTGCTGACGTAGGTTGCTATGTGGGCTCTCATGCTAGGCCACCAGTATGTGGTCTTGAGGTCGTGGTACATCTTGTCCGAACCAGGGTGTACCGAATAACGAGACTTATGTGCTTCATCCATCACAAGCTCGCGTAAGTTGCCATAGAGTGGAACCCAAATACGCCCTGTTACATAGTAGGCGCCGTCTTCCTTTTGTTCTAGCCGCTGCCTCGATCCTCGTAAGGATTCAGCCCTGATGTTCTCTGCTTTCAATGCTTCGACCTGGGCATCTTGAATTTGAGCGGGAAGGTTGGATTGGATGGTAAGCTGTAAAGCACGTACACGCTTAGGTAGTGTATCCTTTCGACTGAGGGCGTCGGCCACAACATTGGCTTTGCCCGGATGATACTTGATTGCGCATTCATAATCGTTCAAGAGCTCAACCCATCGGCGTCGACGCATGTTCAACTCCTTTTGCTTGAAGATATGCTCGAGACTCCTGTGATCGGTGTAAATGGTGCACTTGGTACCGTACAGGTAATGTCTCCATATCTTAAGCGCGAATACAACTGCTCCCAGCTCCAGATCGTGAGTAGTGTAGTTTCTTTCGTGAACTTTAAGTTGGCGCGATGCGTAGGCAATGACCTTGTCACGTTGCATCAACACACAACCAAGTCCTTGAATGGAAGCATCGCAGTAAACCACGAAATCATCGGTGCCTTCGGGCAATGAGAGGATAGGCGCGCTACAAAGTCTATCCTTTAGATGTTGAAATGCGGACTCTTGTGCATCTCCCCAACGATAGATGACACCCTTCTGAGTCAGTGAAGTGAGAGGTTGCGCAATCTTGTTGAAATCTTTGATAAACCTTCTGTAATATCCTACCAAACCCAAGAATTGGCGGATTTCTTTTGGTGTGCGGGGTGCAGGCCAGTTCTTGATTGAGTCAACCTTGGATGGATCAACATGAATCCCATCCTTGTTTACCACATGGCCTAGAAAGTGGACTTCGCGAAGCCAGAAGTCACATTTTGAAAACTTGGCATACAACTGCTCCTTTCGAAGAAGTTCAAGCATAAGTCGCAGATGCTGCTCGTGTTCCTCCTGACTCTTAGAATAGATCAGGATATCGTCAATGAACACAATAACGAACTTATCCAGGTAAGGTTTGCATACTCGGTTCATGAGATCCATGAAGACTGCTGGTGCATTCGTCAGCCCGAATGGCATAACCAGGAACTCGTAATGGTCGTAACGAGTTCTGAATGCTGTTTTGGAGACGTCCTCATCTCGGACCCTCAGCTGATGGTATCCCGATCTCAAGTCAATCTTGGAGTAATAGCTCGACCCTTGCAACTGGTCGAACAGGTCGTCAATACGTGGAAGAGGATAACGATTCTTCACAGTCACCTTGTTAAGCTCGCGATAGTCAATACACATTCTGAAAGTAACATCTTTCTTCTTTACGAACAAGACTGGAGCTCCCCAGGGCGAAGAGCTAGGACGTATAAAACCCTTTTCCAAGAGTTCTTGTAGTTGTGTGGACAGTTCTTCGAGTTCTGATGGAGCTAGACGATATGGTGCTCGAGCTACTGGTGCTGCTCCAGGAGCTAGCTCGATTTGGAACTCAACTTGACGATGGGGCGGAAGACCAGGTAATTCCTCAGGAAATACCTCAGGAAAATCACGCACAATAGGAATGTCTTCAATTCTCTTCTCTTCCGTGGATATGTCAGTAACGAGTGCTAAAATGGCAGTGTGGCCCTTTCGCAAACATTTCTGGGCCTTAAGGAAAGAGATGATGCCTTCGACAGCACCACTCTTGTCGCCACGAATCACAAGAGGTTCTTCACCAGAACGAGGAATGCGGATAATTTTCTACTTGCAAACAATCTCCGCTTGATGATGAGATAGCCAATCCATCCCAATAACGACGTCGAAACTACCCAGTGTGATAGGAATAAGATCGATAGAGAAAGTCTGACCGGCTAAGACGAGGTTACAACCTTTAACTACGTGTGTGGCTTCAAGACTTTTACCATTTGCTAGCTCTACCGCGTGTTTGGTGTTCAAAAGTGTTGGGGTACGCTTAAGCATTTGGCTAACTTTTACGGACACATAATTAGTATCGGCACCCGAATCGAATAAAACAGTAACAAAGAAGTCATCCAGAAGAAACTTACCCATCACAACGTTGGGATCGTTCCTTGCTTCACCCTGACCAATCACGAAAGCACGACCCCTTGCTCCATTACCATTGTTGTTACCTCCGTTGTTGTTCCCGTTTCCCTGGTTGTTGTTGTTGTTTTGATTCTGGTTAAGCTGGGGACAGTTCTTCTTAAAGTGGCCTTCAGCGCCACACTGAAAGCATCCTTTATTTCCCTGTTGATGCTGCTGCTGGTGGTTCTGTGGGGCTTGTTGTTGCTGGCGATTCTGATTCGCAGGACGCGGGCTCCTGCAATCCTTAGCTTCATGACCCAACTTGTGACATCTCTGACAACGACCTTTGTTGCACTGACCACTATGGTGTCTGTTACATTTGTTGCACTTTGGGTGGTTTCCTCGATACCCACCCTGTCCTTGATTACCGGAGGATTGCTGACCAGGACTCTGGTAGTCATCAGTCTTTCGTTGCTGAGACTGAGCCGAAGCAGAACCCTTACTGGAGTTTCCATCCCATTTTCGCTTGTTGTCGGTAGGTGCATCAGAAGTAGCTGTGGCACTGATTCGTTTGGGCAGCCTGTTTTGCTCCACCGCCTGGTCGGTGAGACGATGAGCCAACTTGATAATTTGCTGAATTGTACCCAGGTTGGCTGAAGTTACGTGACTTTGAATCTCTGGTACAAGGCCACTGAGGTACAGCTCGATTCGTTTGATGGGAGGGTCCACCATAGTTGGACACAGGATGGCCAGTTCGTTTGACCTCTTAGTATACGCTTCAATCTCAGACCCCATCATCTTTAGATGGTAAAATTCCACTTCTAGTTTGTGGATGTCATCCCGACTACAGTACTCCTCCTTGATCAGCTCCTTAAAACCATTCCAGGGTGTGGCATTAGCAACTGCCAGTCCTAGTAGTTGAACTTGCGCCTTCCACCAGGTTAACGCAGCTCCTTCAAGTGTTTCGGTAGCATATTTCACCCTACGGTCTTCGGGGCATTCGCACATTTCGAAAACTGACTCAAGCTTTTCAAACCAGTGAAGAAGGCCCACTGCTCCTTCGGTGCCACTGAAAGTGGTAGGTCGGCAGTCCATGAACGTCTTGAACGTGCACACAGGAGTTTGAGCATGTTGACCTCCTGCAGGGACAGCTGCGAGTGCCTCAGCAACTCGTTCGTTGATCAAAGCCGTCAGCTAGGCTTGAGTTAGGTTCAAACGTCCACCCATGATCTTCACAACGAAATAACGTAGGTGAGAAAAGTATCGCAAAAGTGCGTAACTGTGGGACGATAGTAGAGAGTAAGCACACAAGGTTCAAATAGCAATTACCACATTATATAGTGCACAGTGAGAACTATCTAACCGACAATATAACATAAATCATACCACTTATGGTGTCGAGTCTTGCACGTGGAGCGAAGCGTCGTTGTGGATCGTTGAGCACTGTACATGTTATAGTCTGGTTTTATCAAAAAGCTTTTCCCTTTTTAAAACCAAGTTCACTATAACCAATGGCTCTGATACCAATCTGTCACACCCCCAAAATCCACCATGCGGAGTTCCACCGCTTGGAGTCGTGACGTGACCAGGATCGAGCCACCAATCATACTGAACAACATACTTAAGTAAATGAAGACAACCACAATACGATTGGTGACCAAAAGCTAGTTAACCAAGTTTTTAATTTAGACACCGGAAGCATAAACGTAAAGTTCAAAGCATAAGTTCGCAGTTCATAAGTTTAAAGTCCAACACATAGGTTTAATAAGTTCATAATGTTTTAAACATTAAACACTGGACATAACCGTCCGCACACCACAACGACTCCTTCCTCGTGCAAGCTCCAAATGTTTAGCGACCTGTAAGGCATGTAGCAACGAGTCAACAACAAAGTTGAGTGAATTCACAGTTGGTTGTTTAGTTATGGCATTCGTTTCGTAAATCATCTGTTCGTTTTGAAAACCATGTATCGTATAAGTTTGCATCGCGGTCTTTTCTGACATGTTTGCGAAGATTAGTGGGGGTTTCCCATGTGTTACTAGACCACGCGTATCGACTGCTACGAAAATGTAAGAGGTGCCCTAAGTCAATGTCTATCAGCATTGACCCTTTGCCCATAGTCCATTAGTACACGCCCATCCGACTGGCACGGTGTGAGGTTTGTTAAACCTAATAGCGCTATTAACTAATGACCCGCTCGCCATAGGCCTCGGCGATTAAGTCGATAATTGAGGGACTTAAAGTGATAGAGTTGATGGTCTTATGATCGTGTACGTAGGTTTTACGTACGTGCCCTTCAATCCGAGGACAGTAGTAAGTATGAGTATACGTAGGTTTTACGTACGTGCCCTTCAATCCGAGGACAGTAAAAAGTAGTTTAATAGTAATGATAGTACAAGTAGTTATTCAATCCCATTCCCAACCCCTGGGAATCCCATGCCTTAGAAAGAGTGTGAACTCGCCTCGGTTTGCTCGGTTAGGTTCTCAAATATAGTTAACAGTCAAGGTCGGTCAATCACGTCCTAATAAGGTACGGATAACAATCAGTTTCTCATGCATAACACGTATCCTACGTATGGTTTATTTGCACATTACTTCGTCCACATAACAGGTACACACTTTAACGATTTATGCCCATATGAACTTCCCATCCATTCCCCACTCATAAACAGACATACGATATTGCACGTAACACATATAACATGTTAGATCATTCACCGATAGCATACTCGACATTTAGACACGCAAGTCACAACTTACGTCAATTCAGCATTTATATTCGAAACCGGCTGTTTTCGGACATTTAAATAAAATACATAACTTATTCCAAAAATTCCCAAATTTTTGCAGAACGTCCTAATCGACCCACAAATTATTGTGTAAAAATATCGGGGTCTGGTTCATTATAAAAAATTTATAGAAAATCGTTTACCGAACTGTGATCAGATTTGTTACATTCTGATCACAGTTTACGGAATAATTTGTCAAAAATTCCTCGTAAGTCCGTTTATCGAATTTCTAGTTTGAGGGTCACAAATACATCCGTGACCATTTTTGATAAAAGTTTCAGGGGCTGGTTCGGTTCAGGTTTTAAGTTGTGACTGAAAACGTAAGACCCATTTTACTGCAGTAACAAACAGCCTTAGCTGCTGTCACGAAAACAGATTCTTAAAATAGTAACCGATATCAGAAAATACGATTCCAGCGCCATTTTCTTCGTTTTTCGAAATGACACGATTTAGGCTTTTGAAATTCCGTTTTTCAAGTTTTTAAAGTCCGTTTACAACCTGTTGAAGGCGGCTGGAAAAGTACATCAGCAAGTTGTTTCGCGGTTTAAATATTACTAAATCGTATCAACGAGTGTTCGAACAATGGATTTAACAAGAAAACAACTTTTTAACATCAAGTATGATTTAACCAACCCTCAAACCAACAAGATTCCGCTTCAAAAATCAGCCACAAGTAAACTTTTATGTAGCTTTTATGTTCATAACTTATATTACACATTTTCTAGCATTCTCGTTATTTAGTGATTTGAACAACAACACACATACTACAAATCATAAATTTCGAACAAAATGAAACAAGTTAAGATGAGACTTACTACTAGCTTATAGCTAGGGAAGAATCAAATGAAAAAGTGATGAGAAAATGATGGTGAGAAGGACTAGAACAAGCTCCTATGAAGTCCCTTCAAGTTGCACCTTCCATGGATGGAAACTAAGCTTTGAATGGACAATGTAATGAAGAAGATGATGATGTTTAAGGTGGTGATGGTGTTCTTGGTTTGGGGCAGCCGATCAAGAGGGAGAGAGAAGTGAATGGAGTGTGATGTGAATCTTGTTGAAAGATATGAGATGACATGAATGATCTACATGCCATACTCTTATAAGATTACTTCAACCTTATGGCAACTCCTACAAGCAAGGATCTATTATTATATTAGGATATAATCTAATCAAATATTTTGATGATTTGTGTGGGTCCATCAAGAGCCAAGAATTCGGTTGGGGGGGGGGGTCTAATTGCAAAATGTGTAACTAAAATGCAAAGGATAGTAAGATTGTAAGTATGAACTTTTATGTGTAGTAAATTGAATTTAAGTGGGTGTTATGGCATACGGGGATCATGACTAGCCATAAATAATAAAATAACGTGTTTGACAAATATTTGGTGTCCCGGGTAATGTCCGGTTGTTCGGTCGGATACTGTTCCGTTAAAGTGTTTAATTGTACCGTAAAGTGTCTTATTTATATATTTTTGTAACGAAATAAATTCCTAACACATAGGAAAATATACCGGACCATTTAGTGACTTTTCTGTATACTACTAGTATGCTAACATGCACATGTAAGTATAGTTCAGTAATCAGAGAGCAGTTAAATATTTCAACACAGTCACCAAGCACTTAAATTATTATTAAATAAATTGTACGGAATACATGTAAATTGAGGGTTGTCACACTTAGTGGATATCTAAAGTCTATTGAGCAATCTCAAGTGAGTACATAGACCCCTCTTTTACTGTTTTTCAAACATTTTGGGGTGAAACACATGTGCCTACTTGTTATTTTCATGCTTTCCATGCTTTCATATCATATACTTGCTATGTTCATTAGTACACTTATAGTACATAATTTCATTGTGTTTTTGCTATGTATGTCCTTTGTAGCTTACTTAGTACATCGTTTTACATGACATTTTATGCTATGTGTGTTCAGTTAGCACATACTTAGTACATTGTTTTACATTACCTTTTCATGCTATGTATGTTCACCATACTTAGTGCATTTGTTTTTCATCACATGCTATGTATGTCCATTTTGCCGCATACTTAGTACATTTTCATCACATGCTTACATTTTGATATGGCATTTGGTTTGTTTAAATGGGACCATATACATTCATAACTTTGATCACGCCGCTCGTTAGTAGGTAATGGTACCATAGGAATTGACATCTCCCGTTCCTGACATCCTAGGTATGTTTGGATGAAAGGAATGACCGAATCCGATAAAACATAACACAGATAGACCTTTAATTTGTTTAAGGGCTCATCACCACAGTCACAAGGCTTGGATGTATGCATTTTTACAATACCGCATAAATGTTTATATTCAGTATAGCATGCATTTCCACAAGACATAGCGTTGATTTAAACCACGTTTTACTTCAATACATTGTTTTGTGCATTTTTATCTGTGGCTCAGTAGATATATATATATATATATATATATATATATATATATATATGTTTCACTTGCCACACATGACAATTTGTTTACACATTACATATTTGACATTTGACATAGACATTTTGATATTGACATACATATTTCATGGACTACATTTTGACATAAACATTTTGACCTGATTTACACAAAGACATTTGACAAATGGTTTAGACATGGGCAATTTACATTGGTGATTTGTTTGGGTAAAATGATTTGAGTAACGAGGCGTGTGTAATATGATACAAGCATGGTGGATACGCCGCTGGTACTTCCTATATATAAGTGCTTGTATGGTGTTACATATCGTAGCGTTATTTGAATCATTTCAATTTAGTCATATAACATCTTATACAAATAACATATTTTTCAAGACATTGTTTTACAACAACTTATTTTATTCAAACTCATTTTACTTGGTTATTCATTTAGCCTCACATTACTCTTTTACATATCATCTACTTTATCATCGCTTTTCAAAAGATTTATAAAACAAAACAATTAACAAGGTTCATGACTGACTTTTGTTAAACAACTTTTTCTTAAACTTAAGTCATGAATCCTATTTTTACAAAACCTATGTATCTCATAGGCATTTTTATGTTGACGTACCTATTTTCACATGTGTTTCAGGAGCTGTTGCTTAGGATGATGATCGTGACACTAGGGCGGACCTGTGCCTTAGAGACTTAAATTAAAGATAGACTTAGTTTAATTATGTTGTGTACTCTTTGGTTCTTGTTTGAAACAATGTATTCCACCTTTGGTTGTTGAATAAAAATATAATTTTAATTACCATGGTTGTGGAACAATAATTCTGTTACAACACTCCCGGACGTTTCCGCCACGATTTGATGTTTTACGTGGTCGGGGTGTGACAAACAAGACTTTGTCTCCCACCTCGAAAGATAATGGTTTATGTCTCTTGTCTGTGTAGCTCTCTTGTCGATCGCGAGCCGTCTTGATACGATCTCGGATCTGAAAATTTTTATCCGTAGTCTCTTGGACTAGTTCCGGACCAATTAATTGTCTATCGCCTGTTTCCGCCCAACATAGCGGAGAGCGACACTATCGACCATAAAGAGCTTCAAACGGTGCAGCCTGTATACTAGTATGGTAGCTGTTATTGTAGCAAAACTCAACTAAAGGTAGATGAGTATCCCAATTGCCGCCTAAATCCATAACACACGCACGAAGCATATCTTCGAGTGTTTGGATTGTCTGTTCGCGCTGGCCATCAGTTTGTGGATGAAAGGCCGTACTTAGATTCAAATGAGATCCAAAGGCCTGTTGAAATGATTTCCAAATTCTTGAAACAAAACGACCGTCTCGGTTAGAGATGATTGAAATAGGTACTCCATGACGAGCCACAATTTCTTTGAGATAGAGTTCCGCTAGTTTCTCGGTACTATCCTTCTCCCGAATCAGCAAGAAGTTTGAAGACTTTGTCAATCTATCGACGATTACCCATATCAAGTCGTGACCTCTTGAGGTCCTGGGTAACTTCGTAATGAAGTACATCGATTTTTTTTCTTTTTTTCAAACGGGAATCTCGGGTTGTTGTACCAATCCCGAGGGATTTTGCTATTCGACTTTGACTTTCGCGCAAGTCAAGCATTCTCCGACATAAGTCGTGATATCACTTTTGAGGTTAGGCCACCAATAGTATTCTTTCAATACTTAGGCCTATGTGCTTCCTCAAAATATCATCTTGAAGGCCGCCAAAGAATGGAACCCAATTTCGACCCATAAGGTATAAAGTTCCATCTTCTTTCGGCACTAATTGTTCCTTCATGTGTCGAATTGTTTCTACTTGAATATGCTCTTCCTTGAGCGCTTGTGAATCATCTTCTCTAATGCTTGAACTCACAGTGTTCTAACTCGCTCCTTGCGGCTCAAGGCGTCAGCTACAACGTTCTCCTTGCCCAGATGGTACTTTATTTCACAATCATAGTCGTTCAACAATTCAACCCAACATCGTTGACGCATATTTAATTCTTTTTGGTTGAATATGTGTTGAAGACTTTTATGATCCGTGAAAATAATGCATTGAGTACCATATAAATAATGTCGCCATAATTTTTAAAGCGAATACCACCGCGCCTAACTCAAGGTCGAGAGTGGTATAGTTCTTCTCGTGTACTTTTTAATTGGCGCGACGTGTACATGATAACTTTTTCACGTTGCACGAGTACGCAACCCAATCCTTGATGCGAAGCATCATAGTTTACAACAAAGTCATCGGTATCTTCGGATAATGATAAGATTGTAAAATGCTATGCACCAATCTTAAGAATAAGTTGTAATGCTATTTCTTGTTTTTCGATTGGGGCAAATTTATTGTCTTTATGGGTGAGGGAGGTTAGCAATTGAGTAATTTTAAAAAAAAATCTCAATAGATCTCTGATGATATCCCGCTAATCCAAAAAAAAAATTTCGGACTCCAGTTAGAGTCTTGGGCACTTCCCAATTCTCATTTGCTTCAATCTTAGCTGGGTCTACTTGAATGCCTTCCTAGTTCACTACATGCCTGAGAAATTGTACCTCGCCAATCCACAATTCGCACTTGGAAAATTTCGCGTATAGTTTCCCCTTCTTTAGTAGCTCCAAAATGGTTCTCAAATGTTGTTCGTGTTCATCAGTCGATCGTGAGTATATTAATATGTCGTCAATAAATACTATGACAAATCTGTCGAGATACGGCTTGCACACGCGATTCATTAAATCCATAAGGACCGCTGGTGCATTCGTTAAACCAAAAAGGCATAACGAGAAACTCATAATAACTATAACGAGTTTTAAAATCCGTTTTCGGTATGCTTTCCTCATGAATTCATAACTGATGATACTCCGATCGTAAGTCTATCTTAGAGTAGAAGCTAGAAACTTTCATAAACCATTTGAGTTAGTTGGAAATTCATTTGTAACATGGTTTAAAAATATGAATTTTCATTCATCGAAATGTTGTGCATTTTTGCAAAACTTGCATGTCTTTCCACCCCCAAAACCTTTATAAAGATGTATAATGGTAAAGAGTGGGGGTTATGAACTCACAACATCCTTATTCGGTCAACTACAAGGTTCAGAAGGTGCTAATCGACATGGAGATTTGGCTACGGGTGCGGCTCCCGGTACCAAGTCGATGTGAAACTCGACTTGTTGATATGGTGGTAGTCCTGGCAAGTCTTCAGGGAAGACTTTAGGAAATTCTTTTACCACAGGATTATCTGTCAGCTGTGGCCCAACGGCCTTCTTGTCGACAACTTGTGCTAGGAAGGCAGTACAACCTTTTCGTAAGCACTTCTGTGCCTTCATGCAATTGATGATCCGCAATGATGTGTTGCGCTTCTCTCCATGGATAACAAGTGTATCTTCGTTCGGTAGTGGTAAGCGAATGATCTTCTCATAACAGAAGACTTCGGCTCGATTATTGGATAGCCAATCCATGCCAACCACTACGTCGAAAATACCCAACTCAATGGGTAAGAGATCGATATGAAATTTCTGCTCCTGACTCAGCTAGTTTACCGTTTGCCAATTCTATAGAATGAGGAGACGTCTAGCTTACTTTACTCTAGGCCAAGTACATTTTGAATTCTATGTAGTAAGGACTTCCTTGTACTGGTGTAGAGGACAACCCAATCCCTATGTTTAGATGTAGGATAACCCAATCCCTATGTTTAGATGTAGGATAACCCAATCCCTAATTGTAGCTAGGACAATCCCGTCACTAGCCATGAAACTATGCATGTGAAATGTTGAGATAAAGCTAAAAATCGGCAATGGTATCAAATAATATGGATGTGAAATGTTGATTGATAGGATACGTACAGGTGACCCTTAATGATTTGACATGTCTCAGCTAATTCCCCATTAGCTAACTTGATAGGGTCATGTGTGTCTAACTAACATGACTCTACTTCGGGTATATGCTTAACATCTAAAGACACTAGCTAAGCTCGGTGTTGGTATTAAAAGAATTGATACATGATGATCGTAGAGTGTTCGTACTCATGACTTCATTGGGATTTTGTGGAGTATTTATAGTTCTAACCACACACACACTTATTCACTAGCTTGATCCATTCTTAAGTATTATCGTCTTACTAGCCTTTGTTTTGCGCCCGGTATCAGCACACTGCTACTCTTGGTGCTTTTGCAATTGCCCTCATGATGAACGTCTCACTTGTCGCATTTAGGATTTTGGCAAGTTACCAGCATACATCCTAGTGCCAAAATCGTTTATGACAGCAATTGTCTTCGTTTCTCTCATGGCGAGAGTTATTGTTTGAGTGATCGAGGTAGGGAGGGATGATGCAATCATGCTTCGGATCTCCGAGGCTAAACCCGAAATGTAACACTCAGTGTGTTTGAATTCGGGTGTTACCTAGTATGGAACAACCCTTGAGAGACCGTGAAAGCATCAAGTGTAACCATCAACATTGGCTCCAGTTATGATCGAGTTCTTTTATAAAATCATATGAAAATAGATATGAAAATCAGATGATATAAAAGAATGATGTATGGTTAAATAAATAACTAATAGAAATGCAGTGTATAAATATATCATGTCTTGAAATAGAATGTTATGTCTTGTGTAGAGGATGTCGTGTCTTATGCAAAAATGTCATGTCTTGTCTTTGTCGAAGAGGTTTGAATAACACCACGATATGCAATATAATATAAGCACTTATATATAGGAAGTACCAGTGGCGTATCCACCATGATTTTATCATATTACACACGTCTCATCACTTACAAATAACCACCAAAAATGTCTTGTGTATACCAACGTCAAATGCCATGTATAACAATGTCTTGCGTAACAATGTCATGTATAAACCATGTCTTGTGTAAAAGCAATGATTTTCAACACATAACTTTTGACTTAAACATTTGATTCTTTTGGCGCCATGATCCTTTTAATACACACTATTAAAAGAATCTAGACATGTATTTGGATAAATAAAGTCTATCATGTGCCCAAGAATGAAGAATGCAATCAATCGGTCATGGAAACCTCAAGACCGCATTGTTCATACATGTTTGAATAAATGATAATGTGGATAACCAAAACCAAAAGGTGTAACACCTCTTGCGTGTATTGGTCATATGTCTAAATGGAAAAAGAAAAATAATTCGTTGAGGAGGGGAAACCAACCAGTGGTCTTCGTCCATATAATATGTATTCCCTACTCTATGGACCTCGATCATCCTAAGTAGAGAAAATCCTTTGTCTTACTTGTCCATGTGACAATTATGGTAATAGTGCTTGAGTTTCACGAGCTCTAGCAAGATTATTAAAATCTCCAAAGATGTTGAATAGAATGCAATGAGGGAGTTGCAGCATGGCTCATGCTATACCATCCCTTGGGAAAAGACAAATGTCAAGCGACGGAATTTATTGTATCCATTTCCAATAAATATGATAAGGTGGAATATGATAAGGTAAGGTGTCATAGGCACCATGGAACCAACCCATGTGCCAGAATTTTTGAATGTTGAGGAAAATTCTCCATGAATGGCTAACAAGTTTTGTTTGTTTACATGAATAGTCTCAACCATCTCGCGATATAAATCGAATGTTAGGTGCGAACAAATATGTGTCGTCTTCCTGTATTGTATTGTATGTACTGTACTGTACTGTAGTGTACTGTACTGTACTGTGCTGTGCTGTGCTGTGCTGTGCTGTGCTGTGCTGTGCTGTGCTGTGCTGTGCTGTGCTGTGCTGTGCTGTGCTGTGCTGTGCTGTGCTGTCCTGTGCTGTGCTGTGCTGTCCTGTGCTGTACTGTACTGTACTGTACTGTACTGTACTGTACTGTATTGTATTGTATTGTATTGTATTGTAGGGTGTTATACTAACCACCCCAGTTCATGTTCTACTAGATAAGAAGAATTGAATCTCAAGTAATAACTTAAGAATTTTGAACGAATAGTTATCATTTGCTTGGCCCGCAGAGTCCACCAGAATTCCCATGCACTACAAGTTGTTATTACGTTGGCCACCGTAATAATAAATTGCCTTGCATGGTCACCCTAGCGTTCTCTCGTACAAAGCAGCCGATCAGTAAGAGAGGAAACACTATTGTCAATATACCTTCAACATAGGAGTGACCTTCGTGATAGTTCACGTGTCAACGTCCGTTGTCATTACTCGTAGAACGGCACGGCGTTAGATGAAATAGAAATGGAAAGAATCTGTAACAATAACAACTGAAGGGGCACCTACAAGATGAGTACTTCATTTTCCTTGTAGGGACAAGAGTATATCAACCTTGATTAATATGAGTCACAGGGATCTCGTCCCACTAATGGAGTTGTTGTCCAAGGTTACTACCTCCGCCTCGTCGTCATTACCATGGTCAGGTATCTCAACATTCACGAGAAAGCAACCATATTTTACGGAATTAAGTTTACGATTTCACTTAGGAATCTTGTTCTCCATAAGCTCCGCAGTAGACGTGAGGTCGATATTTTCATCGTGCGAGTAAAGAATAATAATAGAGTTTGAAGTCGAATGTATTTTGTTCTTGGCAAAATTTTTTGTACAACCCATATATAAATAGATCAAATATATATATATATATATATATATATATATATAGGGTAAGGTTCATGCGAGAACCACCTTTATTGCGAGAACCGCGAGAACCAATGTGAACACAACCTAAAATAGCTAAAAAACCTAAAAAAAAACCTAACCCCCCCCCCCCAAAAAAAACCTAAACCCCCCCCCCCCCCCCAAACCTAACCCCCCAAGCTAAATGCTAAAAACTAAAACCCCCAAAAAAACCTAAAAAAAACCTAACCCCCCACCCCCCAAAAAACTAAACCCCCCTCCCCCACCCCCCCCCAAGCTAAAATGCTAAAAACTAAACCCTACAAAAACCTAAAAAAATAAAAAAAAATCTAATTTTTTTTTAATATTTTTTATGTTAAAATCGCTACTTTTAGTAGCCAAAAAAAAAATTTAAAAAAAAATTTTTTTTTTGGCTACTAAAAGTAGCGATTTTAGCATAAAAAAATAAAAATTTGTGTGTTTTTTAGCTATTTTTAGGCATTTTTGGTTGTGTTCACATTGGTTCTCGCGGTTCTCGCAATAAGAGGTGGTTCCTAACGGATCTTTGTCCTATATATATATATATATATATAAAATCACATGAAATCCTATCTAACAAGGATTTCTATCTTGCATAAGTTGAATTTGTATATGCTGAACTTGTAAACTGTTTATGATGTGTAAACTGATAATGCAATGTGTCTATCTTGTATAAGCACTGATAATGTAATGTATTGTAGGCACATAGTCTGTTAATGTAATGCGCCTATCTCTCATAGACTTCACCCATGGAAATGGCCTTGCTTGGTTTTTATGAAATGAATTTTTGTTTGTAGTGGGCCTTGAAAAATGTTTATGCAATGAAAACTTCTCGTTCTTGTATAAATTGTTTTTGTGAGAGGTTCCTAGTGATTGTAGACTAGACTCGAGAAAGAATTCTGGTTCACTACAATTGAAGCTCTGATACCAAACTATCACACCCGCTCGTAGCGGAAGCACGAGGTGTGATCTGTTCGGTTCTCATTGTATAACGATATAAGTAAACATACTAAATGAATAAAACATGCTCCAATGCCATTGTCATAATTGTTCAAAAGATCGCAACATAATTTAAGTACATTGTTTACAAACCATCAAATGAAAATAAGTTGTCATTGTTTCATACATCAAATGTAAGTCTAAAAATGTCTAGGCTTTGACCACTATATCACCGCAAAGAGGCGGTATATAACAGGCAAACCCTTCAATAGTTGGCATGGAGTATTGATACTTGTTTTCCTTGAACTGAAATCTTTGCATTGGTCCACTAATTCCCTGAAATACATGTAAGTTTGAAACCATCAACAAAAGTTGAGCGAGTTCATGCAGTTTAGCTGTATAAGATGTATCTGTATCAAAACAGTATGTAATATGTATTTGTCTCAATTGTAATTGTATCCAAACTGGATACAAGATGTATATGTAAAATGTGAGATGTATTTGTATTTGTATCAAATGTAGTATGAAAAGCGTCAATGAAATCGTGATCATTAATGTTTTGCAAGGACATTAATATGTGTGACGAAATAGGAAGCAATCCAACCCTAGACGATTTTAATTGTATCGACACCATGTCATAGGGCAACAAAAGCACTCCTAAGCAAACGAATGGCCATGAGTGGGGCTCGCCAAAACCCATTAGATCTAAACCTTTGTTCCTTGGTCCAAACTGGATTAATGGTGCTTTAGTTATGGCCCTAATTTCGCACATGATCTAAGGTGTTTCATTCCTTGACTTATCATACTATTGTACATGTATTTTCCCCGATTGTTGTAAAGCTTGAAAAGCATTGAAGATGAAAAGGGGACATGAACTCACAGAATTGCGTCCGTAACTGTATGTAATTGTAACCTCACTTGCATTGTCTTGAATTGTATCACGACCTACAACCGTTCTATGTTTGTTAGACACTTCGGTCTTTGTAATGACTCATGTACAAGTCTTTGTTATTCGTTGAACTTTGTATTAGATGTATGAATTGTTAAACTATTATCTATATATATATATATATATATATATATATCTAATCTTGTATCTTGTAAGTTGTATCATCGGATCTAGTCCTCTTGATTTCGTGTCTTGTATGAATCAATTGTATACTTGTATTTTTACCAATTATGTCATTGGGCCAAGCCCATGTTTTCATGTCATTGGGCCTAGCCCAAGAATTCATGTTATTGGGCCCAGATAGTATTGGGCCTAAATAGTATTGGGCCTAAATAGTATTGGGCTTAATGTTATTGGGCCTTGGCCCATATGTTTGGTATTGGGCTTAGCCCATGAGTTTTGATATTGGGCTTAGCCCATGTATTTGTGTTAAGCCCATTTAGGAAGATAAGCCCATTAGTAAGTATAAGCCCATTTGTGAAATGTAGGCCTATTTGTAATATAAGCCCATTTGTGAAATATAGGCCCATTTGTAAATTAAGCCCATTTGTAAAATATACCCATTTGTAAATTAAGCCCGTTTGTAAAATATACCCATTTGTAAATATCTAGTAATTTTTATAAGTTCAAAACATCCGGATATTGTTGTCGATGATTTATATGTATTCACGTCGAATGATCTTCTAAGCGTCGTAGTAACTTCTCGGGTTGGCGTTATGTTATAGATCTGTCCATCGTCCGTTTTGACCATAATTTGTGTCCGATCATTCGGATCGTCCGTAACTTGTTTTTAAGACATATTTCTATGTAGTCTTGTAAGACTTTGATTGTAATGTATCTTATGTTTATTTGTTACATTGAATTCAAGTTCCTAGTTTTGATATGTATAACTAATACACCAAGTATCATATTGCACATAAGTTGTTAAAGTGACCAAATATATATTTTCTCAAAAATATATATTTATCTAACTTTGTTTTTATAAAAACCATTCTTTAAAATCTTTTTAGTCTTGTGAAGATTTAGCCAAGAATAATGGTTTTGTTTACATATGATTTTTAATAAAAATCGGCCATATAACCTTTGTAATATGCACTTTACCATGTTTAAATAAACATATCATTTTCTTTTCGAATTCACCAATCAATTTTCTCATAACATTCTTAAAGAATATCACATGAGATTTATAACATAACCTCATTAAGATGATCTCAAAATCATGTAGGATTTTTGGTATGATCATAACATATGTTAACTATTTCAAAGTCCATGTTTACTTCTAGTTTCATCCACTTTTACAAAAATCCCATCTTGTATGTTTGTTCTCATAATCTTGTAGAAGTATTGTTTTTAATGAAAAACACTAAATACTTTAACAACACCATAGATTATGATCATCCATATAAACTTTATGTTTAAAAAAAACCCTTTTAACATAAACATGTATACTTGTTAAATCATGTATTTAAACATCATCTAACAATTTATTCATATGCTAATCATCATGACAAGATCAAATATGCAAGTAATAAGTCTCAAATCACCACATAAACAAACATAGATCATGATTATTATTTTGCTTCTTTGTATTTTCATATTATTATGTATGATTCTTTTAGTTATATCATGTTCTTAAATCATCATATACATAAATAAGTATGAAAAATAGATTTAGAAGCTCACTTCTAGCACTTGTGGCTAGGGATGATCTCGATGATGATAAAGAAACAAAGAAGATGATGATTTTGATGGTAGAAAGCTCTTGAATGGATGAAAAATGCTTACTTTAACTTGTAGGTGTCGCAACCCCCGATCCCTGATCCCCGGGAATGGGCGGACGCGAACTCAGAATTTCGGTGGTATCAGGTTGGCTAATTTGGCAGCGGAAATTACATCAGGACCGTAGTTAGGAAATGTTTATCAGAGTAAAACCACCATATTTAATATTAATAATCACATGGGCAAAACCCAAGTTTCTTATTACAATACTTTTATAGGGATAAACCCTATTTTATTGAATTTAAAACATCGTCTTTTAGGTAACTTTTATAGCCACATTTTTCCCAAGCCTTCAGTGCTCTCCAGCTGGCTTTTTACTAATTTGCTGTCACATTGTGTTACCTGAAACGCGTTTTAAAAACATTTGTCAGTGGGAAATACTGGTGAGTGAATCCCAGTTTAATCAAGAAACATTTTATCAATTAAAACAGTATTGAGAGCGATCACATTGTTTATTTCTACACAATTACTCATTCAGTACTGTCAATCCTGACTTGTGGGTCATATTACACATTGGCTAACTCGTTGTCCAATGGTAACATACTGTTGTAACACCTGTGTCATTTCAACCATCAAACAAATGCCCAACCAGTGAAATATTGTATTTCATACTTGGGATTTGTAAAAATATGTGTATCGTTTACACATATCAATTCTTGTTCGATTTCAAACACTATATCGCTTTCTGGAAGGTTATACGCGCACTGATGCGTAAATATAACCAGTTTAATCCAACGAACACTCCGGAATAGTGAAATAGGCTTAACATACCTTAAATAACCCTTACATAACTTAGAAATAAGTTTTGAAGGCTTTGGTATGGCAAAAACATGTTAATTCGCTTACAGGGACTAAAGTTGACAAACTGCGAAAGTATGCCAATTTGAACTGTAACAGACATTCCGGAACATGACCATAAGTTAAACACACCTTAAATATCCTTGACATAGCTTAGAAATAGGCTTTGAGGGGTTCGGTGTGCTAAAATAAACTTTTGGGGCATTCAGGGACTAAAAGTGTCAAAAAGTGCACAAGTTTGCATTTTCGCACATAACTTACGTTCTGAATACATCTGGACATCCAAAAATTTATGTAAGCATGACTATATTATATTTTAGTGTTCGCCATAAGAAAAATCCATTCGTCGCGTCATTTGGATCGTTTTTCGCGCTTATGCGCATTCCGTCGTAATTAAGCGAACATCGCGATCGTACGACCAAACGAACCGACATCCGAGATATTTTTGAGCACATTTTAAGTTCCCTATACTTTAACTTCATTTTAGAGCTTTGAAATGGGGTTAACGGGCCTTAAACGTGTCGAAAATGGGCTGATTGCACTGCAGGGACCAAAACTGTAAATCTGCCAAAGTTTTACCTTACGGACCTCAACATTGGCAGCTTTGAGGTCCGTAAGCTTATGTCTGCACATCAGAAACTTCTAATCCAGCTGTTAACAGCTGTTACCCACTCCTAATCACTTTGCCACATGTTGATCTCTTATGGTGAGTGACCAAATGAGCCACCATAAGGTTCCGACAAGTGTACGCATGAGATTAAGGCACGATATTCGACAAACGATCCTAACGGTTACCCGAAAACTATAAATACCCCATCACCCCCAACCTCATTACTTACAAGAATCTGATCTATTTGACTCTAAGTTGGAACCGTTGTTTCATACCTGAGTTATTGTGATCACGATTAGCATTCGGGGACCCTTCGTAAGTATTCTTTCGTTCTTTTCCTTATTTTACTGCTTTTCGAGTCAGAAAGTCAAACTTTGTTTGACTTTCAGCGTTGACCAGTAATGGTCAATGCGAAGTTCGTAGGGACTTCGCAACGTGATTGTAATCACGATGGTCATAGTCCCTTGGGACTATGCCTACTGATTACCACGTTGTCTAGGGTCGTAGGGTAAGCGATCTAATAAATCGCTTATACCTCGAACCCGACCCATTTGGTCGATCATTAGGATCCGACCAAACACATTAGGTGACCATAGTAGGTAGGGAATAACCTTCCGAGGTTATACCCTATGGTCACATCGTTTAAGTAGTTGTATGATAGGTAGTTTATATGCCTTAGGTAAATTACCAGAATACCCTTTTCATGTATAATTGGTAATTAAGCATATGTAACCTAAACCGTTGTCACATAACTGATTATGTAATATGTTTAGGCATATAACACTTGTCATAGGGCTAGTTAGGCGGTCCGAAAGCGTTTCACGCGAACGACGCGTTAAAGTAGCATAAGCTACCTAAACGGGTCGTAATGGGTCGAAATCACTCAGGTTATGTCACACCCCGACCGCGTAGAACATACAAATCGCGGCGGAAACATCGGGGCGTGTTGCAACAGAATTAATGTTTCACAACCATGGAAATTAAAGTTTCGTTTTATTCATTAGAAGTGTTACAATGTCTAAACAAACATGAAAATACAACATAATTAACTAGTCTGCATCTTTTATTGTCACTAAGGCCCATGTCCGCCTAAGTGTAACTTGATCAATCCTATGCTTCATTTCCTGAAAAACACATGTGAAAATATGGTACGTCAGCATAAAAATGCCGGTGAGATACATAGGTTTTGTGAAAATAGGTTTCATGACTTTTGTTTGAGAAAATGTTTAGTCATGAACCTTGTTATTTGCTTTGTTTTGTAAATCATTTGAAAATTGATAAGATCAGATGATATGTATAAATAATGTATGGTTAAATGAATAACCATGTAAAATGAGTTTGTATAAGATAAGTTGCTTGTAAAACAATGTATTGTGAAAAGTATGTTATTTGTATAAAAATGTTCTATGTCTCAAACTGAAATGATTCAAATAACGCTACAATATGTAATACCATACAAACACTTATATATAGGAAGTACCAGCGGCGTATCCACCATGTTTGTATCATATTACACACGCATCGTTACTTAATCACTTAATCAAACCAAACCAACAATGTAAATTGTCCATGTATAAATGAATTTGTCAAATGTATTGAATAATATGTCAAAATGCATGATCAATGTAAATCATGTAATGTGTAACCTAAATGATATGTATGGCTAGTGAAAACGCATCAACTAAACCATAGGTGAAATGCATAAAAACAAAGTATTGAAGTAAAACTGTGTTTAAATCAATATTATGTCTTGTGTAAATGCATGATCAATGTCAATCATGTTAAAATGTCTATGTCTAAATGTCATGTATGGCTAGCGAAATGTCTCAACTAAACCATATGCACAAAAGCAAAGTATTGAAGTAAAACTGTGTTTAAATCAATATTATGTCTTGTGTAAATGCATGATCAAGGTCAATCATGTTAAAATGTCTATGTCTAAATGTCATGTATGGCTAGCGAAATGTCTCAACTAAACCATATGCACAAAAGCAAAGTATTGAAGTAAAACTGTGTTTAAATCAATATTATGTCTTGTGTAAATGCATGCTGTACTGATAATGAACATTTATGCGGTGTTGTTCCAATGCATACATCCAAGCCTTGCGACTGAGGTGATAAACCCTTAAACAAATTAAAGGTCTATCTGAGTAAATATCATCGAATTCGGTCATTCCTTTACTGTCCCCTTTCCCTGGGATGTCCGGAACGGGAGTTGTCAATTCCTATGGTACCACTACCTACTAACGAACGGCGTAGCTAATGTTAATGAATGTATTGTCCCATTTAACAAACCAAATGTCATACCAAAATGTAAGCATGTGATGAAATGAATCTGTACTAAGTATGCAACAAATGAACATACATAGCATGTGATGTGATGTGATGTAAAACAATGTACTAAGTATGAACTAAATGAACATACATAGCATAAAATGTCATGTAAAACGATGTACTAAGTATGCACGCTATATACATACATAGCATAAAATGTCAATGTAAAACGACGTACTATAATGTACTAATAAACATAGCAGGTATATGATATGAAAACAGGAAAGCATGAAAGTAACAAGTAGGCACATGTGTTCCACCCCAAAACAGTTTGGAAAACAGTAAAAGAGGGGTCTATGTACTCACTTGAGATTGCTCAGTAGTCCTTGAGTAACAACCAAACAATGCTAGAGATCACGGAAATCAAACGGCACCTAATATAGGTAACTATGTTAATTAACCGGACCTAAATCGGAAGATTGGGTAGCATTAGGGTTTGTAAACCAAATGAGTGTAGGAACTCATATGATATGGTTTAACAAAGCCTACATGCTAAATGAAACTTAACCTAAGTCTTATCGACCCATTACGACCCGTTTAGGAAGCTTATGCTACTTTAACGCGTCGTTCGCGTAAAACGCGTTCGGAACGCCTAACTAGCCCTATGATAAGTGTTATATGCCTAAACATGTTACATAATCAGTTATGTGGCAAAATTTTAGGTTACATATGCTAAATTACCAATTATGCATGAAAAGGGTATTCTGGTAATTTACCTAAGGCATATAAACTACCTATCATACAACTACTTAAACGATGTGACCATAGGGTATAACCTCGGAAGGTTATTCCCTACCTACTATGGTCACCTAATGTATTTGGTCCGATCCTAATGATCGACCAAATGGGTCGAGTTCGAAGGTATAGGCGATTTATTAGATCGCCTACCCTACGACTCTAGACAACGTGGTAATCAGTGGGCATAGTCCCAAAGGACTATGACCAACGTGATTACACTCACGTTGCGAAGTTCAAACGAACTTCGCATTGACCATTACTGGTCAACGCTGAAAGTCAAACAAAGTTTGACTTTCGGACTCGAAAAGCAGTAAAATAAGGAAAAGAACGAAAGAATACTAACCCAGGGTCCCCGAATGCTAATCCCGACTTCAAGAACTCAGGTATGAAACAATGGTTTCAACTTAGAGCTCTCAAAATCAGAATTCTTGTGAGAAAATGCAATGGGGGTGTTGGGTTATTTATAGTTTTCGGTCCACCGTTGAGATCGTTTCTTGGAAAAGGGGAAACGATCAAGGCCGTACACTTGTCGGAACCTTATGGATGCTTAAAATGGTTCTTATCAACATGACTAAGCAAGTAGGAACATGTGGTGGGGGTTTAAACAGCTGAAAACAGGCTGTTTAAACATTGTATCTGGTCAGAAGACCCCCTGCGCATCGTAGCCAAAAAGGGCCTGCGCATCGTAGGGGTTATCTTTGGCAGATTTACACTTTTGGTCCCTGCAGTGCAATAAGGTCATTTTTGACACGTTTAAGGCCCGTTAACCCCATTTCAAAGCTCTAAAATGAAGTTAAAGTATAGGGAACTTAAAATGTGTTCAAAAATATCTCGGATGTTGGTTCATTTGGCCGTACGAACGCGATGTTCGGTTAATTACGACGGAATGCGCATAAGCGCGAAAAACGAACCAAATGATGAAACGAATGGATTTTTCTTAAAGCGAACACTAAAATATAATATAGTCATGCTTATATAAATTTTTGGATGTCCAGATGTATTCAGAACGTAAGTTATGCTCGAAAATGCAAACTTGTGCACTTTTTGACACTTTTAGTCCCTGAATGACCCAAAAGTTTATTTTAGCACACCGAACCCCTCAAAGCCTATTTCTAAGCTATATAAAGGATATTTAAGGTGTGTTTAACTTATGGTCATGTTCCGGAATGTCTGTTACAGTTCAAATTGGCATACTTTCGCAGTTTGTCAACTTTAGTCCCTGTAAGCGATTTAACTTGATTTTGCCATACCAAAGCCTTCAAAACTTATTTCTAAGTTATGTAAAGGTTATTTAAGGTATGTTAAGCCAATGTCACTATTCCGGAGTGTTTGTTGCATTAAACTGGTTATATTTACGCATCGGTGCGCGTATAACCTTCCAGAAAGTGATTTAGAGTTTGAAATTGAACAAGAATTGATATGTGCAAATGATACACATATTTTTACAAATACCAAGTATGAAATACAATATTTCATTGCTTTGGTATTTGTTTGATGGCCGTGAAGGCACAGGTGTTACAGTCTCCCCTACTTTAGGAAATTTCGTCCCGAAATTTATTTAGAGGAAACTTGTGAGAGCTTGAAAGTATGAAGTTGAAAAGATCGAACAACATTGGTTAGGGTTCTTGAACTTTTAGTAACCTTAATAACATCATGACTGCAATGTAAGAGGGATACTTATATACAAGTATATGAAGCATCATTGGTGCGTCCACCGTACCTCTATTACACCGTCCTCATTTTGTTATTGTTGTCACTATTGGCTCTTACACATAATAAACCTTACTGGGTTTCTATGCACTAAATTTCATAATTATGTAGGCCTCCATAATTAGACAATTCCTTGCACAGTTCACACAGTCTATTTTATAATGCGTAGGGTAAAACCAAATGAACAATCCTGTGATGATTGTGACTAGACCGCCATAGAGTCCCGTAGACTAAATCAATAAATGATCTAAATAGACTATCAAGGAGTCTGTCCAGCTACATCACTAGATGTCATTCTTTAACCAAATTGTGAATCAATCCTTTAGACTAGACCACTAAAAAGGGTCTGGAGTAGTACTATATAATCCAAGGGTCTTAACTATTACATAGAAGCCCATTAAGGATTTAAGGTAGTACCTTTGAATATCCTGCTACGAATCTCTCATATGAAGATATGAAAGATCCTGCGAGGATTTGGATAACGAATATCCAGAGTATACCAAAAACACAAAAAAATGTATAAATGAAAAACACCAAATATGTAAACACATAATCACATAACCACAAAATTGTTTAACTAGAAGTTTGTTCTGCTAACAGAGTACATGTATTTAAAGCACACTAGGAATCCATCTCGTGGATTTCATTTGGCACTTTGAACATTATCGAGAATCTAACTATAAAGATAGAAAGATTCAAAAAGAAAATTCGATTTCGATTTCGAGAACTCGAAATGTTCGAATTAAGGTACATAAAGAATCCAATTAAGGACTCTGATTTGAATGATGATCATCCACAAGGATCTAAATGTGAAGATAAAAAGATCCCATATGAATTTTTTTTTTTTTTTTTTTTTGAAGTTGAATATGTTTTGAAACCTTGCACTGGATGTGCTTAGGTCAAAACATGAAGTACAATGCTTATGAGGTTGAGATGCTAGATATGTCAAGGCGACATATGAAGCAGAATTTGAAGGTTAAGTAAAAGTACGAGAAAGATATTTTTGAAAACTGTGCATGGGGTTCTTTTAAGAAAAATATGTTTAGTGTTTTTGAAACCTTATATATAATATTTTGAAATCATAAAGTAGGTGTACTAGGTAGATATATTTACAAAATGTTTTAAAATCATGCGAGATGAATTTTGAAATTATGTATAAGGTTTTTGAAAGACATGAATGATGCTTTTCGAAATCATGCACTTGATAAGAAAATGTATTGTGTTAATATTGTCTTCAGACTATATGAAATATTTTGAAATTTGAAAGGTTGGTTTTGATAACATGGCCAATGTTTTTGAAATAACATAGACAATGTATCTAGAAAAATTGTTTTCAAACTATATGAAATGTTTTGAGATCATGAAGATTGTTTTGAAATACTGGTACTGTGTATGCTGAAAAATCAAAACGTAATGGGTATGAGATTTGAAAATACCCTTAGTTATCTAACCAAGGATTCAAAGGTACTGATGTGCAAAAAGCATGATTACTCATAGGTTCACTATATTTCATGTACTTCGTTTCTTAGAATGAAACGAGTACTTAGAATGTTCTAGGGAAACATGAGCGATCATTTGAAAGAGAGAAATCACAAAAGTAGTTTGTAAGGTACATAGTTCCTTGATGTAGGTATCATTGGAAAAGTCATACACACATGTAATTATACTTGTATATCAGAATTTGTGAACAACGATTTATTTATAAACAAAACAAATTGTTTCACATTACAAGGAAACAAAAGAACAAAAGCATAAGACAGCAACATCTTCTAGCCAGCCAACTGCTCATCCGCGGGTGGGATTTGCATTAGCAAGCTTTGGGCATTTGTTCCTGAAATGGCTCGTATCGCCACAGTTGTAGCAAGTACCACGCGGAAAACGAGCTCGAGTTGGGTTGACTTGGGGTTGAGTTAGACCACCTTGGTTCGGGTTACATCGACAAACACTTGCCAGGTGACCAACTCTTCCACATGATACACACCGATGACACTGTAAGTGAGCTTGGTGATGCCCCTTACATTTGTTGCATAATGGTGCCGTTCCATGGTATTGCTTCTTAGCAGGTGGTGTTGCCACCCGGATGGGTCTTGTTTGATTTGGTACAGCTGCTACGCAAACCTTTGCTGTATGACCTTTAAGTCCACAAAGTTGGCATTTGCGGCACTTCACATTAGGGTGATGGTGAAGGGTACATTGGTTGCACAAGGGTTCAAATCCGTTGTATGGCTTCCTAGCTGGTGGCCTTGCCACATGGCTAGGTCCCGCTTGATTAGGTGTAACCGTTGCGGGTTTCCTTGAAGCCTTACGCTTTCTTGACTTTGGTGCAGTCTTGACTTCTGCTTCCATTGGTAGCTCCTGAGTGGCTTCATTGTCGAGACGTGAGGTTTCATTTTTGAGACGAGCCATGGCAATGCCTAGATCCACAGACTTCAGTATCACCTCGCCTATTTGCTGGGCAAATTTGGCTGTTTGCTCGGACATTTGACCAGTGCTGAGAGGAATAGACATTCTAGAAGAAAATGAAAAACAGAGAAAGAAACGAGTGACAGGTTATTGGATAATAAATACAGAACGGCAACGAATGAAAATTGTGATCATTTGTTTGTTACCTAAGGCAAACAAATGAGATGACGACAAATCAAAGTAAATGGGTCAAAAATAATGTATCGCGAAGACATGCTCGCCTATAAGTGAACACTCATCCCAAGAATTCCCAGGTAAGCACAACTGGTCTCGCGTCTGATGAGATGTATACGAAGTGCTTGCCTAGACAGAAAACCCAGAATACAGGCATTCACCCTTCCAGTTTGCACGTGTTCACATTATTTAAAACCCAAAACCTTGACGAGATTTTGAAAATTCAAAGGGATTCAAAACCTTATAACTGAGGGTTCAAAACCTAGTAATTAATCATCCTAGAACAGACGATAAATTTTCAAGCGGTTTTGAAATTTATGTTCTTGTTGTGGTTGTCGCCTAAGGATAGGCGACGGTATTGTTTTATGACTAAACGCAAGTAAACTCGCGTTAGGGTCCTAAGAAGGTTATAGACTAGGTCAAAGCATTACTAATTACTAATAACCTAATTCCCTATAACCATTGGCTCTGATACCATCTTTTCTGTCACACCCCGACCGCGTAGAACATACAAATCGCGGCGGAAACATCGGGGCGTGTTGCAACAGAATTAATGTTTCACAACCATGGAAATTAAAGTTTCGTTTTATTCATTAGAAGTGTTACAATGTCTAAACAAACATGAAAATACAACATAATTAACTAGTCTGCATCTTTTATTGTCACTAAGGCCCATGTCCGCCTAAGTGTAACTTGATCAATCCTATGCTTCATTTCCTGAAAAACACATGTGAAAATATGGTACGTCAGCATAAAAATGCCGGTGAGATACATAGGTTTTGTGAAAATAGGTTTCATGACTTTTGTTTGAGAAAATGTTTAGTCATGAACCTTGTTATTTGCTTTGTTTTGTAAATCATTTGAAAATTGATAAGATCAGATGATATGTATAAATAATGTATGGTTAAATGAATAACCATGTAAAATGAGTTTGTATAAGATAAGTTGCTTGTAAAACAATGTATTGTGAAAAGTATGTTATTTGTATAAAAATGTTCTATGTCTCAAACTGAAATGATTCAAATAACGCTACAATATGTAATACCATACAAACACTTATATATAGGAAGTACCAGCGGCGTATCCACCATGTTTGTATCATATTACACACGCATCGTTACTTAATCACTTAATCAAACCAAACCAACAATGTAAATTGTCCATGTATAAATGAATTTGTCAAATGTATTGAATAATATGTCAAAATGCATGATCAATGTAAATCATGTAATGTGTAACCTAAATGATATGTATGGCTAGTGAAAACGCATCAACTAAACCATAGGTGAAATGCATAAAAACAAAGTATTGAAGTAAAACTGTGTTTAAATCAATATTATGTCTTGTGTAAATGCATGATCAATGTCAATCATGTTAAAATGTCTATGTCTAAATGTCATGTATGGCTAGCGAAATGTCTCAACTAAACCATATGCACAAAAGCAAAGTATTGAAGTAAAACTGTGTTTAAATCAATATTATGTCTTGTGTAAATGCATGATCAAGGTCAATCATGTTAAAATGTCTATGTCTAAATGTCATGTATGGCTAGCGAAATGTCTCAACTAAACCATATGCACAAAAGCAAAGTATTGAAGTAAAACTGTGTTTAAATCAATATTATGTCTTGTGTAAATGCATGCTGTACTGATAATGAACATTTATGCGGTGTTGTTCCAATGCATACATCCAAGCCTTGCGACTGAGGTGATAAACCCTTAAACAAATTAAAGGTCTATCTGAGTAAATATCATCGAATTCGGTCATTCCTTTACTGTCCCCTTTCCCTGGGATGTCCGGAACGGGAGTTGTCAATTCCTATGGTACCACTACCTACTAACGAACGGCGTAGCTAATGTTAATGAATGTATTGTCCCATTTAACAAACCAAATGTCATACCAAAATGTAAGCATGTGATGAAATGAATCTGTACTAAGTATGCAACAAATGAACATACATAGCATGTGATGTGATGTGATGTAAAACAATGTACTAAGTATGAACTAAATGAACATACATAGCATAAAATGTCATGTAAAACGATGTACTAAGTATGCACGCTATATACATACATAGCATAAAATGTCAATGTAAAACGACGTACTATAATGTACTAATAAACATAGCAGGTATATGATATGAAAACAGGAAAGCATGAAAGTAACAAGTAGGCACATGTGTTCCACCCCAAAACAGTTTGGAAAACAGTAAAAGAGGGGTCTATGTACTCACTTGAGATTGCTCAGTAGTCCTTGAGTAACAACCAAACAATGCTAGAGATCACGGAAATCAAACGGCACCTAATATAGGTAACTATGTTAATTAACCGGACCTAAATCGGAAGATTGGGTAGCATTAGGGTTTGTAAACCAAATGAGTATAGGAACTCATATGATATGGTTTAACAAAGCCTACATGCTAAATGAAACTTAACCTAAGTCTTATCGACCCATTACGACCCGTTTAGGAAGCTTATGCTACTTTAACGCGTCGTTCGCGTAAAACGCGTTCGGAACGCCTAACTAGCCCTATGATAAGTGTTATATGCCTAAACATGTTACATAATCAGTTATGTGGCAAAAGTTTAGGTTACATATGCTAAATTACCAATTATGCATGAAAAGGGTATTCTGGTAATTTACCTAAGGCATATAAACTACCTATCATACAACTACTTAAACGATGTGACCATAGGGTATAACCTCGGAAGGTTATTCCCTACCTACTATGGTCACCTAATGTATTTGGTCCGATCCTAATGATCGACCAAATGGGTCGAGTTCGAAGGTATAGGCGATTTATTAGATCGCCTACCCTACGACTCTAGACAACGTGGTAATCAGTGGGCATAGTCCCAAAGGACTATGACCAACGTGATTACACTCACGTTGCGAAGTTCAAACGAACTTCGCATTGACCATTACTGGTCAACGCTGAAAGTCAAACAAAGTTTGACTTTCGGACTCGAAAAGCAGTAAAATAAGGAAAAGAACGAAAGAATACTAACCCAGGGTCCCCGAATGCTAATCCCGACTTCAAGAACTCAGGTATGAAACAATGGTTTCAACTTAGAGCTCTCAAAATCAGAATTCTTGTGAGAAAATGCAATGGGGGTGTTGGGTTATTTATAGTTTTCGGTCCACCGTTGAGATCGTTTCTTGGAAAAGGGGAAACGATCAAGGCCGTACACTTGTCGGAACCTTATGGATGCTTAAAATGGTTCTTATCAACATGACTAAGCAAGTAGGAACATGTGGTGGGGGTTTAAACAGCTGAAAACAGGCTGTTTAAACATTGTATCTGGTCAGAAGACCCCCTGCGCATCGTAGCCAAAAAGGGCCTGCGCATCGTAGGGGTTATCTTTGGCAGATTTACACTTTTGGTCCCTGCAGTGCAATAAGGTCATTTTTGACACGTTTAAGGCCCGTTAACCCCATTTCAAAGCTCTAAAATGAAGTTAAAGTATAGGGAACTTAAAATGTGTTCAAAAATATCTCGGATGTTGGTTCGTTTGGCCGTACGAACGCGATGTTCGGTTAATTACGACGGAATGCGCATAAGCGCGAAAAACGAACCAAATGACGAAACGAATGGATTTTTCTTAAAGCGAACACTAAAATATAATATAGTCATGCTTATATAAATTTTTGGATGTCCAGATGTATTCAGAACGTAAGTTATGCTCGAAAATGCAAACTTGTGCACTTTTTGACACTTTTAGTCCCTGAATGACCCAAAAGTTTATTTTAGCACACCGAACCCCTCAAAGCCTATTTCTAAGCTATATAAAGGATATTTAAGGTGTGTTTAACTTATGGTCATGTTCCGGAATGTCTGTTACAGTTCAAATTGGCATACTTTCGCAGTTTGTCAACTTTAGTCCCTGTAAGCGATTTAACTTGATTTTGCCATACCAAAGCCTTCAAAACTTATTTCTAAGTTATGTAAAGGTTATTTAAGGTATGTTAAGACAATGTCACTATTCCGGAGTGTTTGTTGCATTAAACTGGTTATATTTACGCATCGGTGCGCGTATAACCTTCCAGAAAGTGATTTAGAGTTTGAAATTGAACAAGAATTGATATGTGCAAATGATACACATATTTTTACAAATACCAAGTATGAAATACAATATTTCATTGCTTTGGTATTTGTTTGATGGCCGTGAAGGCACAGGTGTTACAGGTTAAGTTTCATTTAGTATGTAGGCTTTGTTAAACCAAATGACACGAGTCTCTACACTCGTTTGGTTTACAAACCCTAATACTACCCGATCTTCCGATCTAGGTCCGGTTAATTAACATAGTTACCTATATTAGGTGCCGTTTGATATCCGCGATCTCTAGCATTGTTTAGTTGTCACTCCAGAACTACTGAGCAATCTCAGGTGAGTACATAGACCCCTCTTTTACTGTTTTCCAAACTGTTTTGGGGTGGAACACATGTGCCTACTTGTTAAATTCATGCTTTCCCGTTTTCACATCATATACATGCTATGTTCATTAGTACATTATAGTACATGATTTCATTACATTTCATGCTATGTATGCCCATTGTGTGCGTACTTAGTACATTGTTTTACATTACATTTTATGCTATGTATGCCCATTGTGTGCGTACTTAGTACATCGTTCTACATTACATTTCATGCTATGTATGCCCATTGTGTGCGTACTTAGTACATTGTTTTACGTTGCTTTTCTGTTGCATATGCTTATCCAGCATATGAACACATTATACTACATATTGAACCGTTGTAATCATTTGACTGTGATCCGTTGATATCTGTGAACCGTTTGTATCTGTGAACCGTGTGAACCGTATTTGACATAGACATTTCGGCATAGACATTTTAACATGATTGACATTTGATCATGCATTTCCCACAAAACATAACTTTGATTTAAACCAAGTTTTACTTCAATACTTTGTTTTTGTGTATATGGTTTAGTTGAGACATTTCACTTGCCATACATGATATTTTGACATAGACATTTGACATGGATATTTGACATAGACATTTGACATGGATATTTGACATAGACATTTTGACATTGGTTTGGTTTGATTAAGTGATTAAGTAACGATGCGTGTGTAATATGATACAAGCATGGTGGATACGCCGCTGGTACTTCCTATATATAAGTGTTTGTATGGTATTACACATTGTAGCGTTATTTGAATCATTTCAGTTTGAGACATAGAACATTTTATACAAACAACATACTTTTCACAAGACATTGTTTTACAAACAACTTATCTTATACATACCCATTTTTCTATGGTTATTCATTTAACCATACATTATTCACTTATTTTATACGTATCATCTGATCTTATCGAATTTCAAATGATTTACAAAGCAAAGCAAATTACAAGGTTCATGACTAAACATTTTCTCAAACATAAGTCATGGAACCTATTTTCACAAAACCTATGTATCTCACAGGCATTTTTATGCTGACGTACCTATTTTCACATGTGTTTTTCAGGAACTGTTGCATAAGATGATCAAGATACATATAGGCAGACTTGGGCTTTAGTGACAATAAAAGATGCAAGACTAGTTAATTTTGTTGTATTTCCTTGATTGATTAGACATTGTAACACTTTTAATCAATAAAACGAAACTTCAATTACCATGGATTTGACACAATTAATTCTGTTACAACACTCCCCGATGTTTCCGCCACGTTTCGTATGTTCCACGTGGTCGGGGTGTGACAGAAAAGATGGTATCAGAGCCAATGGTTATAGGGAATTAGGTTATTAGTAATTAGTAATGCTTTGACCTAGTCTATAACCTTCTTAGGACCCTAACGCGAGTTTACTTGCGTTTAGTCATAAAACAATACTGTCACCTACCCTTAGGCGACGACCACAACAAGAACATAAATTTCAAAACCGCTTTGAAAACTAATCATCTGTTCTAGGATGATTTATTACAAGGTTTTGAACCCTCTGTTATATGGTTTTGAACCCCTTTGAATTTTCAAAAATCTCGTCAAGGTTTTGGGTTTTAAATAATGTGAACACGTGCAAACTGGAAGGGTGAATGCCTGTATTCTGGGTTTTCTGTCTAGGCAAGCACTTCGTATACATCTCATCAGACGCGAGACCAGTTGTGCTTACCTGGGAATTCTTGGGATGAGTGTTCACTTATAGGCGAGCATGTCTTCGCGATACATTATTTTTGACCTATTTACTTTGATTATTCACCGAGGTCGTTTGTTGCTTTGTAGTAACAAACAAATGACCACTATCCTTGCTTTCATCAGATTTGTTTCATCTCATTCTTTTCGTCTAATCCTCTCACTCGTTTCATTTCATGTTTCCTCTTTTAGAATGCCTCCTCGACGCGAAAGCCAGATAGCGACTGCCGAATTGGCAGAAATCATTGCGCAGCAAATGGCTGCTTAATTCCCAAACCTCTTTGCTCAATGGAATCAAGCCAACAACAACAACAATGGTCCATGCAATTTCAAGAGTTTTAACTCGGCGAAACCACTCAAGTTTAGTGGTTCTGAGGGAGCGACTGGGCTTCTTCAATGGTTCGAGAGCATTGAGAATACTTTCCGCCATGTGCAGTGTCCTGACAATCGCAAGGTCGAGTTTGCTTCGAGTGTGTTCCAGAAGAGAGCCCTTACGTGGTGGAATGGGGTTATGAGAGATCGTGGTGCAGAAGTTGCTCTAGCACAGGCATGGGCCGAACTTAGGGCTCTCATGATGAAGGAGTTTTGTCCTCGTCACGAGATCAGGGCTTTGGAAAGGGAATTTGATGATCTTAAGCAAGACAGCGGTGAGCATCGAGCCTACACGGACCGTTATGAGGAGTTAAGTCTGTTATGCCCAAACATGGTCACGCCTTTGGATAAGGCGATCGAAAAGTACATTGATGGCCTTCCCGACTCAATACAAGACATTTTGACTGGTAGCAACCCTACTACTGTTAGGCAGGCCATTGAGTTATCTGCAACCTTGACTGAATCACAGATCAGGAAACGTAAGCTTTTCCGAAAGGGTGACAAGAAACTGGTCGAGGAATCGAAACCAATCGAGGAATCAAAGACCATGGATGAACAGACTGAATCCTCTAAGAAGTCAAAGAAGCGAAAGGCTTCTCAGAACTTCGCCGTGGTCGCTCACAATGATCAAGCCATCCCCAACCAACCAGCTCAACCCCCTGCCAGGAAACCCTACAAAGGAACTGCACCCATGTGCAACCAATGTGGCCTACATCATCATGCTGGTGTGAAGTGCCGCACATGCCAAGTTTGCGGACTTATAGGTCATACAGCGAGGGTTTGCCCAACAGCAGCAGCACCAAATCAGATTAACGACAATCATGCTCAAGCTCGTTTCCCACTGGGATCTTGCTACAACTGTGGCGAGATGGGCCATTTTAGTAGAAATTGCCCAAGACTTGCTGATGCAAATCCAGCGCAGGGATGAGTATCTGACCGACAGAAGATAACGCTGTTTAGAAAATAATCGAGCCTTGTGTATTATTTTCTTTTATCACAATCTATGAAACAGTTGTTGTTATTGTTGTTTATAAATAAATCTTTCATTTACATTTCAATATGTTTATGTGGTTGCATGTATAAACATATCCCATACAATACCGACAATCAAGGAACCGCATTCCTTGAAGAACAGACTACTTCCAAATTTCTTCCCTTGTATAATCTCTTGCGTTTCCACGAAAATCCTAAGTACCCGTTTCTTCCAAGAGAAACGATGTACGAGGCGCCAAGTTAATAGCAATCAATAACAAGAAGATAACAATTAAACAAATATGTGGTTATGTGCTTATGTGTTATCCTTTATGTGTCATGTGATCCAATTTATGTTATTCAAATCCTCGTAAAATCTTACATATCTTTGTGCAAGAGATTCATAGTAGGATACCCAAAGGTACTACTTAAATCCTTAATGGACTTCTACGTTGTAGTTAAAGTCCCTTGGATTATAATGTACTACTTCATAATTAGACCCCTTTTGTGGTCTAGTTAAACAGATTGATCCAAAAATCTGGTTAGGGATATCATGTGATGATATAGCTGAAAGGACTCCTTAGTGGCCTAATTAAGAAGATCCTCTGTTGATCTAATTAAAAGGACCCTATGGTAGTCTAGTCACTTTCATCTCAGGTTTGATATCTTTCCCCACAACATTTCAAAACAAACTGTGCGGACTGTGCAAGGAATTACGTAATTATGGATGCATACATAATTATGGAATTTAGTGCACAGAAATCACAGCAAGTTCTATCATGTATCAAGAGTTAACCCAATTCATTTCCAATTCTGATGAAGCATCCGTTGAGGAAAAATGAACTAGCTATTCATTTTTCACTTCTGAAGAATATCCGTTGAGGAAATGAATATCCGTTGTTTATCTTTTCATTTCCATTCTGAAGAATAACCGTTGAGGAAAATGAATTATCCATTCATTTTCGTTCTAAAGAATATCCGTTGAAGAAATGAATATCCGTTGTGTAATTCTTCATTTCCAACTCTGAGGAAATAACCGTTGAAAATGACTCCGTTAGTTCATTTTCGTTTCTGAAGATTTATCCGTTGAGGAAATGAATATCCGTTGTGTAATTCTTCATTTCCAACTCTGAGGAAATAACCGTTGAAAATGACTCCGTTAGTTCATTTTCGTTTCTGAAGATTTATCCGTTGAGGAAATGAATATCCGTTGTGTAAATTCTTCATTTCCAACTCTGAAGAACAAACCGTTGAGGAAAATGACCCCGTTTGTTCATTTTCGTTCTGAAGAATATCCGTTGAGAGAAATGAATATCCGCTGATTTTTCTTTCATTTCAAATTCTGAAGAACAAACCGTTGAGGAAAATGACCCCGTTTGTTCATTTTCGTTCTGAAGAATATCCGTTGAGAGAAATGAATATCCGTGGATTATTCCTTCATTCCCATTTCTGACAAAGAATCCGTGAGAAAGAATGAATCATCCATTCATTTTCACTTCTGAAGAATATCCGTTGAGGGAAATGTATATCCGTTTAGGTTATTCCTTTATTTTCCATTTCCGAAGAACCCGTTGAAGAAAATGACTCTGTTCGTTCATTTTCGCTTCTGAAAAATATCCGTTGAGGAAAATAATCAGATTATGCTTTACATATCTTTGATGACTATTTGAAACAAAGTCATAGACAGACTCCTACGAATTAATTTCGGGACGAAATTTCCTAAAGTAGGGGAGACTGTAACACCTGTGTCATTTCAACCATCAAAAAAATGCCCAACCAGTGAAATATTGTATTTCATACTTGGGATTTGTAAAAATATGTGTATCGTTTACACATATCAATTCTTGTTCGATTTCAAACACTATATCGCTTTCTGGAAGGTTATACGCGCACTGATGCGTAAATATAACCAGTTTAATCCAACGAACACTCCGGAATAGTGAAATAGGCTTAACATACCTTAAATAACCCTTACATAACTTAGAAATAAGTTTTGAAGGCTTTGGTATGGCAAAAACATGTTAATTCGCTTACAGGGACTAAAGTTGACAAACTGCGAAAGTATGCCAATTTGAACTGTAACAGACATTCCGGAACATGACCATAAGTTAAACACACCTTAAATATCCTTGACATAGCTTAGAAATAGGCTTTGAGGGGTTCGGTGTGCTAAAATAAACTTTTGGGGCATTCAGGGACTAAAAGTGTCAAAAAGTGCACAAGTTTGCATTTTCGCACATAACTTACGTTCTGAATACATCTGGACATCCAAAAATTTATGTAAGCATGACTATATTATATTTTAGTGTTCGCCATAAGAAAAATCCATTCGTCGCGTCATTTGGATCGTTTTTCGCGCTTATGCGCATTCCGTCGTAATTAAGCGAACATCGCGATCGTACGACCAAACGAACCGACATCCGAGATATTTTTGAGCACATTTTAAGTTCCCTATACTTTAACTTCATTTTAGAGCTTTGAAATGGGGTTAACGGGCCTTAAACGTGTCGAAAATGGGCTGATTGCACTACAGGGACCAAAACTGTAAATCTGCCAAAGTTTTACCTTACGGACCTCAACATTGGCAGCTTTGAGGTCCGTAAGCTTATGTCTGCACATCAGAAACTTCTAATCCAGCTGTTACCCACTCCTAATCACTTTGCCACATGTTGATCTCTTATGGTGAGTGACCAAATGAGCCACCATAAGGTTCCGACAAGTGTACGCATGAGATTAAGGCACGATATTCGACAAACGATCCTAACGGTTACCCGAAAACTATAAATACCCCATCACCCCCAACCTCATTACTTACAAGAATCTGATCTATTTGACTCTAAGTTGGAACCGTTGTTTCATACCTGAGTTATTGTGATCACGATTAGCATTCGGGGACCCTTCGTAAGTATTCTTTCATTCTTTTCCTTATTTTACTGCTTTTCGAGTCAGAAAGTCAAACTTTGTTTGACTTTCAGCGTTGACCAGTAATGGTCAATGCGAAGTTCGTAGGGACTTCGCAACGTGATTGTAATCACGATGGTCATAGTCCCTTGGGACTATGCCTACTGATTACCACGTTGTCCAGATGTATTCAGAACGTAAGTTATGCTCGAAAATGCAAACTTGTGCACTTTTTGACACTTTTAGTCCCTGAATGACCCAAAAGTTTATTTTAGCACACCGAACCCCTCAAAGCCTATTTCTAAGCTATATAAAGGATATTTAAGGTGTGTTTAACTTATGGTCATGTTCCGGAATGTCTGTTACAGTTCAAATTGGCATACTTTCGCAGTTTGTCAACTTTAGTCCCTGTAAGCGATTTAACTTGATTTTGCCATACCAAAGCCTTCAAAACTTATTTCTAAGTTATGTAAAGGTTATTTAAGGTATGTTAAGACAATGTCACTATTCCGGAGTGTTTGTTGCATTAAACTGGTTATATTTACGCATCGGTGCGCGTATAACCTTCCAGAAAGTGATTTAGAGTTTGAAATTGAACAAGAATTGATATGTGCAAATGATACACATATTTTTACAAATACCAAGTATGAAATACAATATTTCATTGCTTTGGTATTTGTTTGATGGCCGTGAAGGCACAGGTGTTACAGGTTAAGTTTCATTTAGTATGTAGGCTTTGTTAAACCAAATGACACGAGTCTCTACACTCGTTTGGTTTACAAACCCTAATACTACCCGATCTTCCGATCTAGGTCCGGTTAATTAACATAGTTACCTATATTAGGTGCCGTTTGATATCCGCGATCTCTAGCATTGTTTAGTTGTCACTCCAGAACTACTGAGCAATCTCAGGTGAGTACATAGACCCCTCTTTTATTGTTTTCCAAACTGTTTTGGGGTGGAACACATGTGCCTACTTGTTATATTCATGCTTTCCCGTTTTCACATCATATACATGCTATGTTCATTAGTACATTATAGTACATGATTTCATTACATTTCATGCTATGTATGCCCATTGTGTGCGTACTTAGTACATTGTTTTACATTACATTTTATGCTATGTATGCCCATTGTGTGCGTACTTAGTACATCGTTCTACATTACATTTCATGCTATGTATGCCCATTGTGTGCGTACTTAGTACATTGTTTTACGTTGCTTTTCTGTTGCATATGCTTATCCAGCATATGAACACATTATACTACATATTGAACCGTTGTAATCATTTGACTGTGATCCGTTGATATCTGTGAACCGTTTGTATCTGTGAACCGTGTGAACCGTATTTGACATAGACATTTCGGCATAGACATTTTAACATGATTGACATTTGATCATGCATTTCCCACAAAACATAACTTTGATTTAAACCAAGTTTTACTTCAATACTTTGTTTTTGTGTATATGGTTTAGTTGAGACATTTCACTTGCCATACATGATATTTTGACATAGACATTTGACATGGATATTTGACATAGACATTTGACATGGATATTTGACATAGACATTTTGACATTGGTTTGGTTTGATTAAGTGATTAAGTAACGATGCGTGTGTAATATGATACAAGCATGGTGGATACGCCGCTGGTACTTCCTATATATAAGTGTTTGTATGGTATTACACATTGTAGCGTTATTTGAATCATTTCAGTTTGAGACATAGAACATTTTATACAAACAACATACTTTTCACAAGACATTGTTTTACAAACAACTTATCTTATACATACCCATTTTTCTATGGTTATTCATTTAACCATACATTATTCACTTATTTTATACGTATCATCTGATCTTATCGAATTTCAAATGATTTACAAAGCAAAGCAAATTACAAGGTTCATGACTAAACATTTTCTCAAACATAAGTCATGGAACCTATTTTCACAAAACCTATGTATCTCACAGGCATTTTTATGCTGACGTACCTATTTTCACATGTGTTTTTCAGGAACTGTTGCATAAGATGATCAAGATACATATAGGCAGACTTGGGCTTTAGTGACAATAAAAGATGCAAGACTAGTTAATTTTGTTGTATTTCCTTGATTGATTAGACATTGTAACACTTTTAATCAATAAAACGAAACTTCAATTACCATGGATTTGACACAATTAATTCTGTTACAACACTCCCCGATGTTTCCGCCACGTTTCGTATGTTCCACGTGGTCGGGGTGTGACAACTGTCATCCCCGACTTACTACTCACAAGGTAGTAAATTTTGTATACAAAACCCCAACATACCAGCAGTAATTGAAGAACTACAAAGACTCAATCACCGCTTAATCACATTGTAAAACAATTAAGGTTTTGTAAAATATTACAAAAAGGTTAACAAAAAGAGGATAAACTCACATTGCTATCTTAGACTTCGCATAAGGGTTTCCTGGATATAATCTATAATTTATACAAATGTACATTGGTTAGTATCATAACCCTTTGAAAATATTAATGATACCCTCCCTGAGACGGTATTCCAACAACTACGTCGGGCAGAACCACGACAGTTATTACGGAACCCTAAATCAATCGGGCAGCATATCTATTACAAAACTGGGGTTATAATACTTACAACGGAGCAGAACCTCGCTAATTAGGGGTATAATGTAACATCTGTGCTTGTAATCATTGTGAACAGTTCTATTATCAATAAATAAATTTTATTTGATCCCAATGTTTGTTTGGTTGTGTTTTACATTTTTCATGTTTTGACTTTTGTTCAATTTCAAACTCTATATCGTTTTCTGGAGAGTTATACGCAAACTGGTGCGTAAACGTAACCAGTTTAATGCGACAAATACTCCGGAACATCAACATATACTTAACATACCTTAAATAACCTTTACATAACTTATAAATAAGTTTTGAAGGCTCTGGTATGGCAAAAACAGGTTAATTCGCTTACGAGGACTAAACTTGACAAACTGCGAAAGTATGCCAATTTGAACTGTAACGAACATTCCGTAACATGACCATAAGTTAAACATACCATAAATATCCTTTACATAGCTTAGAAATAGGCTTTGAGGGGTTCGGTATGCTAAAATAAACTTTTGGGGTCATTCAGGGACTAAAACCGTCAAAAAAAGTGCACAAGTTTGCATTTTCGCGCATAACTTACGTTCTGAATACATCCGGACATCCAAAAAATTTATGTAAGCACTAAAATATTTTATTTTAGTGTTTGGCATAAGAAAAATCCATTCGTCACGCCATTTGGATCATTTTTCGCGCTTATGCGCATTCCGTCGTACTTAACCGAACAACGTAACCGTACGGCTAAACGAACCGACACCCGAGATATTTTTGAACACATTTTAAGTTCCCTATACTTTAACTTCATTTTAGAGATTTGAAATGGGGTTAACGGGGCTTAAACGTGTCAAAAAACGCATCGAAAACCAAGTTTTGAGGTTGCAGGGACTGAAACTGTAAATTTGCCAAACTAGGTCCGCAAGCAGTGTCCAGATGCAGCAAATCGTTTTTGGCTGCTGTTATCTGCCCCTAAACATTCTCCAAAGGTCAAGTGCCACTTGTTAAACTCTTATGGTGGCCAAAAATCAGTCACCACAACATTTCAACAAGTGTACTGGCTAGATCATTCCCTCTTTTCCAAGAAACGATCCTAACGGTGGACCGAAAACTATAAATTCCCAACCCATTTCACTTCTTTTCTCACTAGAATCTGATCAATTGTGCTCTAAGTTGAAACCTTTGTTTCATACCTGAGCTATTTTGATCTAGATTAGCATTCGGGGACCCTTCGTAAGTGTTCCTTCGTTCTTTTATTGCTTTTCGAGTCCGAAAGTCAAAACTTTGTTTGACTTTCTGCATTGACCAGTTTATGGTTGATGTGAAGTTCGTTTGAACTTCATAACGTGAGCGTGATCACGATGGTTATAGTCCCTAGCGACTATACCTACTGATTACCACGTTATCTAGGCTCAGTGACGAGCCGTAGTTTCGGCCAGAATACGTATTCTTGCGTATTTTGTAACCAAACTACTTATGGGTATCAAAACCGTTTGTTTTGATACAAAACCTGTTTTCTAAACTTAGTTAAGCATGTTTTAACATGCTTAGCTCGTCACTTTTAGTTTAGTGCTTATATAGGGTCGTAAGCTAAGCGATCTAAACAATCGCTTATACTTTCGAACCCGACCCGTTTGGTCGATCATTAGGATCCGACCAAGCACATTAGATGACCATAGCATATAGGGAATAACCTTCCAAGGTTATACCTTATGGTCGCTTCGTTTAAGTAGTTGTATGATAGGTAGTTTATATGCCTTAGGTAAATTACCAAAATGCCCTTTTGACGCCAAAATTCATTTTAAGCATATGTAACATAAATTTTGACATCTAAACTGATTTGACAACCATATTAGACATGTTAAGGTATATATTACTTGTCATAGGACTAGTTAGGCGTTCCGAACGCGTTTTACGCGAACGACGCGTTAAAGTAGCATAAGCTACCTAAACGGGTCGTAATGGGTCATAAGCACTTAGGTTAGGTTTCATTTAGTATGTAGGCTTTGTTAAACCATACTACATGAGTTTCCATACTCGTTTGGTTTACGAACCCTCGTTCTATCCGATCCTCCGATTTAGGTCCGGATTATTAATGTAGTTACCTATATTAGGTGCCGTTTGATATTCCGAGATCTCTAGCATTGCTTGGTGGTTATCTTAAGACTTCTGAGCAATCTCATGTGAGTACATAGAACCCCTCTTTTACTGTTTTCAAACTGTTTTGGGGTGGAACACATGTGCCTACTTGTTACTTTCGTGCTTTCCTGTTTTCACATCATATACATGCTATGTTTGTTAGTACATTATAGTACATGATTTCATTACATTTCATGCTATGTATGTCCATTGTGTGCATACTTAGTATATTGTTTTACTTTACATTTCTGTTATGTATGTTGACTGATAGCATGCTAGCACATTGATTTACATGACTTTCTACTTTGTATGTTAACTTAGCATACTTAGAACATTATTTTCATATAACATGTTCACTTTTGCTATGACATTTGGTTTGCACAAACGAGACTATTATACGTTCATTAACATTAGCTACGCCGCTCGGTAGTAAGTACTGGTACCATAGGACTTGACAAATCCCATTCCTGACATCCCGGGTTTGTTTGGATGTAAGGAATGACTGAATCCGAAAACATTTCTTTTGATAACCTTGACTGAAAGGGTTATCCGACTGTCTCAAGACTTGAATGTATGCGTTAACTTACCACATAAATGTTTGTATCAATGTAACATGCATTACTTTGCAAGACATAACTTTTTGATATATTCAAAATACTTTGTTTTGTACATTTATACATTTTGGACTATGTGACAATACTTTACTTACAATACATAACTTTCGTTACACATTACTTGACTACGTTTGGACTTTTAAACATTTGACATGGCTTATACAAGGACTTTTGACGATTGGTTTAAACATGGACTTTATACGTTGGTGGCTTGTTTAAATGATTTGAGTAACGAGGCATGTGTAATATGATACAAGCATGGTGGATACGCCGCTAGTACTTCCTATATATAAGTGTTTGTATGGTATTACATATTGTAGCGTTATTTGAATCATTTCAATTTAGACATATGACATTTTATACAAATAACATACTTTTCACAAGACATTGTTTTACAAAACAACTTATCTTATGCAAACTCATTTTACTTGGTTATTTATTAAACCATACTTTATGATCTTATTTATACATATCATCTTATTTTATCACTTTTCAAATGATTTACAAGACAAAACAATTTACAAGGTTCATGACTGACTGTTATTAAACAAGTTCTTAAACTTAAGTCATGAATCCTATTTTCACAAAACCTATGTATCTCACAGGCATTTTTATGCTGACGTACCTATTTTCACATGTGTTTTCAGGAGCTTTTCCGTAGGATGATGATCGTGACACTAGGGCGGACCTGTGCCTTAGAGACATAAAACGAGGATAGACTTAGTTTAATTATGTTATAAACTCTTTATTTCCTGTATTGACAATGTAACACGCTTGTTAATAAATAAAATACAACTTTGAATGCCATGGTTATGAAACAATTAATTCTGTTACAACACTCCCCGACGTTTTCCGCCACGTCTTGTATATTATACGTGGTCGGGGTGTGACAGAAGAGTTGGTATCAGAGCCAATGGTTATAGGGAATTAGGTTATTAGTAATTCTTTGACCTAGACTATAACCTTTCTAGGACCCTAACACAAGTTATCTTGTGTTTAGATCTTAAAACATACATATCACCTATCCTTAGGTGATTATCGAAACAAAAACCAAATTTTCCGAAATGATTTTTGAAAATCCATCATCTGTTTTTGGATGATTTATTACAAGGTTTTGAACCCCCTATTGTAAGGTTTTGAACCCTTTGTTATATGGTTTTGAACCCTTCTAGTTTGGTTGTTGGCCTTGTGCCTTCAAATTTTCAAAATCTCGTCCAAGTTTTGGGTTCTAAATAGTGTGAACACGTGCAAACTGGAAGAGTGAATGCCTGTATTCTGGGTTTTCTGTCTAGGCAAGCACTTCGTATATATCTCATCAGACGCGAGACCAGTTGTGCTTACCTGGGAATTCTTGGGATGAGTGTTCACTTATAGGCGAGCACGTCTTCGCGATACATTATTTTTGATCCATTTACTTTGATTAGTCACTGTGTGTCGTTTGTTTGCTTGCTAATGTGGACAAATGACCACCATCTTTTCTTTTGTTAATTTTGTTTCATCTCATTCTCTTCATCCAATCATCTCACTCATTCCCTTTCATGTTTTCCTCTTTTAGAATGCCTCCTCGACGCGAAAACCAGATAGCGACTGCCGAACTGGCAGAAATCATTGCGCAGCAGATGCCTGCTCAATTCCCAAACCTCTTTGCTCAATGGAACCAAGCCAACAACAACAACAATGCTCCATGCAAATACAAGGATTTTAACTCGGCTAAACCACTCAAGTTTAGTGGTTCTGAAGGAGCGACTGGGCTTCTTCAATGGTTCGAGAGCATTGAGAATACTTTCCGTCATGTTCAGTGTCCAGATAATCGCAAGGTCGAGTTTTCTTCGAGCGTGTTTCAGAAGAGGGCTCTTACATGGTGGAATGGGGTAATGAGAGACCGTGGTGCAGAAGTTGCTCTAGCACAGACATGGGCTGAACTTAGAGCTCTTATGATGAGGGAGTTTTGTCCTCGTCATGAACAACGAGCGTTGGAGAAGGAGTTTGATGACTTGAAACAAGATAGTGGCGAGCACAGGGCATATACTGATAGGTTTGAGGAGTTGAGTCTGCTTTGCCCGACTATGGTTACCCCACTCGACAAGGCTATCGAAAGGTACATCGACGGCTTACCTGACTCAGTGCAAGACATCATTACTGGTAGTAACCCTGCCACACTCCGTCAGGCGATCGAGTTATCAGCGACATTGACTGAGTCGCAGATTTGGAAGAATAAATTACACAGGAAGGGTGACAAGGGCAAGAAACAGTCGTCTGACAAGGAAGATAGCAAGAAAGGTCAAAACAAGAATGGAAAGGATTCTGGTTCATCAAAAAGGGCAAGGAAGCGTAAGGCTTCCCAAAACTATGCTGTCACTGCCCAAGCTAACCAGGCAGCTCCCAACCAACCCGCACAGCCTCCAGCGAAGAAGCCGTATTCAGGGAATGCACCTTTGTGCAATAGATGCAACAGTCACCATCAGCCGCAACATCAGTGCCGTTTCTGTACTAACTGTGGGAAGTCAGGTCATCTTGTCGATGTTTGTCGGTTTGCTCAGAATCGGGCAGTTCAGAACCCGGCTCAACAAGTTGCTCAGCCTCCTGCTCAGCAACAGGGTCAAGCTGCACGACCACACTACCCACCAGGTGCTTGTTATAACTGTGGGGATCTGACCCACTACAGAAACCGGTGCCCAAGGCTAGCTAACCAGAATCAGAATCCAAATTAGAATCAGGCTCAGGCTCGAGGGCGAGTCTTCAACATGAATGCCCAAGAGGCGCAGGCGGACGATAATGTGGTGAACGGTACGTTCTTTATAAATAATCAGCCTGCATCTGTTCTTTTTGATACGGGTGCCGATAAGAGTTTTGTGTCATTGTCTTTTGAGCCAATGCTTCGCGTGTCTAGAACGAAACTAGGAAAACCCTTGACAGTAGAAGTTGCTAGTGGTGAACCCATTGTTCTTAATTCTGTTCTACGCAACTGCCAGTTGAACCTTAACGATCATCTTTTTCCTATCGACCTCACGCCAATGCAACTTGGAAGCTTCGACGTTATAGTGGGTATGGATTGGTTATCCAAGCATCACGCAGAGGTAGTTTGTTTCGAGAAGATCGTTCGTGTGCCGCTTTCGATAGGCGAGATCCTACAGGTTCAAGGTGAGAAACCGTCTGGTGGCCTCAAACTCATGTCTTGTTTTAAAGCTCGGAAGTATCTGCGAAAGAATTATGTGGCCTTCTTGGCACATGTTACAGCAGATAAAGGCAAGGGTAAGTCTATTTAAGATATTCCTGTCGTTCGGGATTATTCTGAAGTATTCCCTGAAGACTTACCTGGTCTACCTCCAGCACGCCAAGTCGAGTTCCGTATTGATCTCGTACCTGGTGCAAATCCCATTGCCAGAGCTCCATATCGTCTTGCACCGTCTGAGATGCAAGAGTTGTCTAATCAGCTTCAGGAACTCTCTGACAAAGGTTTTATCCGTCCTAGCTTTTCACCCTGGGGTGCTCCCGTTCTTTTTGTTAAGAAGAAGGATGGATCTTTTAGGATGTGTATCGATTATCGTGAGCTTAACAAGCTTACCATCAAGAATCGATATCCCCTACCTCGCATAGACGACCTCTTTGATCAGTTACAAGGTGCTTCTTATTTTTTGAAGATTGATCTGCGATCTGGATATCATCAACTTCGGGTGCATGAAGAAGATATTCCCAAGACAGCGTTCCGTACTCCTTATGGGCATTATGAATTCACAGTCATGTCATTCGGTTTGACTAATGCTCCTGCTGTTTTCATGGACTTAATGAATAGGGTCTGCAAACCTTATTTGGATCAGTTCGTCATTGTTTTTATTGACGACATCTTGATTTATTCTAAGACGCGAGCTGATCACGAGCAACATCTTCGTCTTACTCTGGAACTCCTAAAGAAAGAGCAACTTTTCGCCAAATTCTCCAAGTGTGAATTCTGGCTTAAAGAAGTTCAATTCTTAGGACATATTGTCAACGAACGAGGTATTCATGTAGATCCCTCCAAGATCAGTGCGATTAAGGATTGGGATATGCCTACTACTCCTAATGAAGTTCGTTCTTTTCTGGGTCTGGCGGGTTATTACCGCCGCTTCATTGAAAACTTCTCAAAGATTGCAGTTCCTCTAACTGCTCTAACTCAGAAGAACAAACCCTTTGATTGGGGATTCAAGCAAGAGGAAGCTTTTCAACACTTGAAGCAGAAACTTTGTGACGCGCCTGTTCTAACTTTGCCTGAGGGCAATGATGATTTCGTCGTTTATTGCGATGCATCTAAATTGGGTCTTGGCTGTGTCCTGATGCAAAGGAACAAAGTCATAGCATACGCATCGAGGCAGTTGAAGATACATGAGAAGAACTACACCACTCATGATCTTGAGTTGGGTGCAGTTGTTTTCGCTCTAAAGATCTGGAGACACTATTTGTACGGTACAAAATGTGTGGTTTTCACGGACCACAAAAGTCTTCAACATATCTTCAATCAGAAAGAACTCAACATGAGGCAACGACGTTGGGTCGAGCTTCTAAACGACTATGACTGCGAAATTCGCTACCATCCTGGTAAGGCGAATGTCGTAGCCGATGCATTGAGTCGTAAGGAACGTACTAAACTTCATTCTGTACGTGTTCAATCTGTTATACAAGCTCGATCCGATATCCAAGCCCGCATTTCTCAGGCTCAACAATCTTGTGTTTCACAAGGTTTAATGGATAAGGAATTTCCCTATCACATAACACCTGCTCTGGAACTGAAGGATAATGGATCATATTACTTCATGGACCGTTTGTGGGTCCCAAGCCAAGATAACCTTCGCACCTTGCTTATGGATGAAGCCCATAAATCGCGTTATTCTGTTCATCCTGGCTCAGATAAGATGTATAAGGATCTTCGTATTCACTATTGGTGGCCTGGTATGAAGAACGACATTGCCTTATATGTATCAAAATGCCTTACTTGTCTCAAAGTTAAGGCTGAACATCAACGTCCTTCGGGTTTATTGGTGCAACCAGAGATCCCAGTTTGGAAATGGGAAAACATTACTATAGATCTTGTTACCAAACTTCCACGCACAAAGAAAGGTCATGATGCCATCTGGGTAGTTGTTGATCGTCTTACTAAGTCAGCGCATTTCTTGCCAATCCGTGAGGATTTTTCTGCTGACAAACTTGCTAAAATCTATGTGGATGAAATAGTAGCTCGACATGGTGTTCCTTTAAACATCATTTCTGACAGAGATGCTCGTTTCACTTCTCATTTTTGGAGAACCATGCAATCTGCTATGGGGACCCAACTTAATCTGAGCACGGCTTATCATCCGCAAACGGATGGTCAATCTGAGAGAACAATCCAGACTCTGGAGGATATGCTTAGAGCTTGTGTGATCCATTTTGGTGGTAGTTGGGATTCACATCTTCAGTTGATTGAATTCTCCTACAACAACAGTTATCACACCAGCATCAAAATGGCTCCTTTCGAGGCTCTCTATGGTTGAAAATGTCGTTCACCAGTCTACTGGAATGAGATCAGCGAGGCTCAGCTTACTGGACCTGCCCTCATTTTAGAGACAACAGATAAGGTCAAGAAAGTTTGTGATAACCTTCAGATAGCTAGAAGCCGTCAAAAGAGTTACGCGAACCCGAAACGCAAGCCCTTGGAATTTCAAGTCGGTGATCGAGTATTACTTAAGGTCTCACCTTGGAAAGGTGTGATCAGATTTGGAAAGAAAGGAAAACTTGCACCTAGATATGTTGGACCATTCAAGATCGTCGAAAGAATCGGAAAGGTAGCCTACAGACTTGAGTTACCTCCTGAACTTGGAAATGTTCATCCAACTTTTCACGTGTCCAATCTCAAGAGGTGTTTAGCTGATGAGAACCTCCACATACCACTTGACGAAATTCGTGTTGGTAAAACACTGAAATTTGTTGAGAAACCTGTGGAAATCATGGAACGTGAAGTCAAGTGGCTCAAACGCAAGCGCATTCCTTTGGTCAAAGTTCGCTGGGAAGCTAAACGTGGACCCGAGTTTACTTGGGAACGCGAAGATCAAATGAAGGCGAAATATCCGCATCTTTTTCCATGAGTTTCCTCTAAATAAATTTCGGGATGAAATTTCCACAAGTAGGGGAGACTGTAACATCTGTGCTTGTAATCATTGTGAACAGTTCTATTATCAATAAAACAATGTTATTTGATCCCAATGTTTGTTTGGTTGTGTTTTACATTTTTCATGTTTTGACTTTTGTTCAATTTCAAACTCTATATCATTTTCTAGAGAGTTATACGCAAACTGGTGCGTAAACGTAACCAGTTTAATGCGAAAAATACTCCAGAACATCAACATATACTTAACATACCTTAAATAACCTTTACATAACTTAGAAATAAGTTTTGAAGGCTCTGGTATGGCAAAAACAGGTTAATTCGCTTACGAGGACTAAACTTGACAAACTGCGAAAGTATGCCAATTTGAATTGTAACGAACATTCCGTAACATGACCATAAGTTAAACATACCATAAATATCCTTTACATAGCTTAGAAATAGGCTTTGAGGGGTTCGGTATGCTAAAATAAACTTTTGGGGTCATTCAGGGACTAAAAGCGTCAAAAAAAGTGCACAAGTTTGCATTTTCGTGCATAACTTACGTTCTGAATACATCCGGACATCCAAAAAATTTATGTAAGCACTAAAATATTTTATTTTAGTGTTTGGCATAAGAAAAATCCATTCGTCACGCCATTTGGATCATTTTTCGCGCTTATGCGCATTCCGTCGTAATTAACCGAACAACGTAACCTTACGGCTAAACGAACCGACACCCGAGATATTTTTGAACACATTTTAAGTTCCCTATACTTTAACTTCATTTTAGAGCTTTGAAATGGGGTTAACGGGGCTTAAACGTGTCAAAAAACGCATCGAAAACCAAGTTTTGAGGTTGCAGGGACTGAAACTGTAAATCTGCCAAACTAGGTCCGCAAGCAGTGTCCAGATGCAGCAAATCGTTTTTGGCTGCTGTTATCTGCCCCTAAACATTCTCCAAAGGTCAAGTGCCACTTGTTAAACTCTTATGGTGGCCAAAAATCAGTCACCACAACATTTCAACAAGTGTACTGGCTAGATCATTCCCTCTTTTCCAAGAAACGATCCTAACGGTGGACCGAAAACTATAAATTCCCAACCCATTTCACTTCTTTTCTCACTAGAATCTGATCAATTGTGCTCTAAGTTGAAACCTTTGTTTCATACCTGAGCTATTTTGATCTAGATTAGCATTCGGGGACCATTCGTAAGTGTTCCTTCGTTCTTTTATTGCTTTTCGAGTCCGAAAGTCAAAACTTTGTTTGACTTTCTGCATTGACCAGTTTATGGTCGATGCGAAGTTCGTTTGAACTTCATAACGTGAGCGTGATCACGATGGTTATAGTCCCTAGCGACTATACCTACTGATTACCACGTTATCTAGGCTCAGTGACGAGCCGTAGTTTCGGCCAGAATACGTATTCTTGCGTATTTTGTAACCAAACTACTTATGGGTATCAAAACCGTTTGTTTTGATACCAAACCTGTTTTCTAAACTTAGGTAAGCATGTTTTAACATGTTTAGCTCGTCACTTTTAGTTTAGTGCTTATATAGGGTCGTAAGCTAAGCGATCTAAACAATCGCTTATACTTTCGAACCCGACCCGTTTGGTCGATCATTAGGATCCGACCAAGCACATTAGATGACCATAGCATATAGGGAATAACCTTCCAAGGTTATACCTTATGGTCGCTTCGTTTAAGTAGTTGTATGATAGGTAATTTATATGCCTTAGGTAAATTACCAAAATGCCCTTTTGACGCCAAAATTCATTTTAAGCATATGTAACATAAATTTTGACATCTAAACTGATTTGACAACCATATTAGACATGTTAAGGCATATATTACTTGTCATAGGACTAGTTAGGCGTTCCGAACGCGTTTTACGCGAACGACGCGTTAAAGTAGCATAAGCTACCTAAACGGGTCGTAATGGGTCATAAGCACTTAGGTTAGGTTTCATTTAGTATGTAGGCTTTGTTAAACCATACTACATGAGTTTCCATACTCGTTTGGTTTACGAACCCTCGTTCTATCCGATCCTCCGATTTAGGTCCGGATTATTAATGTAGTTACCTATATTAGGTGCCGTTTTGTCACACCCTGGCTTTGCGGAAGCGTGGTTAATTTGGTGTGACTTCTTAATACCATAGCTTAACCATAACAAAGCTATATGAAATAAAACCATGCAAGATCATCCATTTAATTAAGTTTTAAAAACCAAATTCAACAACATTGTGTCAACGGAAACATATCCTAACGACATTGTTTAACAAACGCAAACATCAACATGACATAAAAACAGTTTAAGGACTGTGACTTGTCCAGGAAAGAGTCACATTCCCCAAACCCGGATGACCTCGAAACTAGTGCAGCGGGAAAACGTGCCATACCGCGCCAGATCCTTTAATTTCCTGAAATACATGTAAGTTGAAAAATCAACAATAATGTTGAGCGAGTTCATGTGTAAGTGAGTAAATAAACCTTTGTGAGTATAAAAATAGTCTTGGTATGTAGCAAATAAGGGAATTGAGATCACCAATGGTTTGCAAGGCCACTGATATATGTGAAATGCAAGTAGGGAGACTCAAACCTAGCAGATTTCGCCACGGCATTAGTATGTGGACAAAGTCACCCCGAGGTCCGTTTCTAGTTTGGCCTGGGGCTGGGCTCGCTACACCTAGATAGATCTACCGCTCCTGTCCCTCGGTCCCGCCATGAGGACTAATGGCCTCATATTGCTCCTACCCACTCACATGATCTAAGTAGTAAACCTCCTTACGCTAACCATACCATGTATAAAGTACTTGTAATCAAAGTAACATGTATTTCACCCCCGCAGTTAAGAAAACTGAAAACAGTTAGAGAAAAGGGGGACATGAACTCACCGTGGTGCGTCTCTACCAAGTATGCCTCCAAATCAATCAGCTGTATGACGACCTACACGTACTAATCCTATTAGACGGACGGCCGTGCCTTAGTCTTTATGGTTTAAGTTTCTGGGAAATAGTTAGGCAACTATTTCGTGTTTACATTCTCTATATACTTGGTAGTCATTTTCCTTCACAAGGATGGGGGATTTAATACATGTGCGTTCGTATAGTTCGGATTACACTGCTAAGTCTCACTTAATATATTTTATTCCTAACTCCAAAATATAAATATTCTTCCCAAAAATATTATATTTTAATACATGTGATTTTCCAAAATAATACTTAGTAATATTATTTTTACTCTAAAAATAATATTTACGTAGTTCACAAAATAATCATAAGCACTTATACAAGTGATGTTGTGAAAAAAATATACTAAATATATTTATGTATCACGTTTTATTTTGTGAAAATCCCACCTCCGATGTTTTGTAAATATAGTCGTGGCGAAACTTATATTTTGAAAACAAGTCAAAATGTATTTCTAACACTTATAGTGAAAATATTTCTAAGTGTTAGGTTTTTGGAAAAATTTCGCCAGAGTTTCCTCTGTAACTGGAGGTGGCCACGCTTTCAAGCGTATCATTTTCTTTTATAAATCAAACCAACAATCTTCTTATTCAATCAAAACAATGTTCAAATCACAAACTAGTCAAAATATGTATATAAATCGCATAAATTTCATGAACTTGTGATTTATTCAAACTATGAAGTAAATCCCATTACTTTTAGTGGATCTTTATATAAAACTATCCGATTTTGTAAAAACCTCGTTTTTATGAAAGTTCCATCTTTACAACTTCTCGTCATCCGTTTCAAAAATAGTTATTTTGTCGAAACTTTGTGTTACACAAGTATTTACACACTTGTGTGTTCTAAAAACCATTCGTGTTAGTGTAAGATCCGTCTTTAGAAAACATGATTTCTTTGATACTTGGTTCTTTGAAAATACCGCTTGTAGATACGTAGATCTACTAGTTTTAAACACTATTTCACAAGCTAAATCGCTTTTACACAAGTTCATGATTCGTGTGTGGTAGAGTTTCATCCTTTAACCCTTGTTACTTCCAAAACAACCTTATGTCAAGATCCAAGATCGTGACCAACCCGGGTTAAATGACGATCCGAGCTACCACAACATAGATCGGGTCCAAATAACCACACAATTTGATTACTACAACATTTACACAACTTATAAGCTTTTAACCACCTTTTTAGTGTTTTAAGTAGACTTTAAAGCATTATCTTGTAAGATTTCGAGTTTTAACCGTTACACATCGTATTGACCACTTCAAAATAGTTCGAGTAGGTGATTTAAGTAACATACCACTAGCTCGAGGCTAGGGAAGATTCTAAGCGCAAATGGGGTGGATAAAAGCAATAGAATGAGGTCCTTCGCCTTCCGTTTGCACCAAGACTCCTTATACGAGATCCTTAACACTTGTAGATGATTGGAATGTGATGAACTAAACTCGAAAATGGTGGTGTGTTCAAGGGGGTGTTCGGCCGTAGCTTCTATAGAGAGAGGGAGAGAGTTTTGAGTTGTGTTGTGAGTTGTGGTGTTATGTTGTGTTATGCATCTAACTTATAGACAATCACAAGATCATTAACCAATGGATACTATATCTTAGAGATATTAAGCACACTTAATATAATAATCAACAAAAAGGACAAGTGTGTCCCCCTCATGGGGACGGTTTGGTTAAGGGGGGGGGGGGTCTAGTTTGAATCCAACCATTAGTTAGGATACTAGTTAGGTTAAGTAAGTTAGTTAAGTGCTTAACCCGGTTAGTGGTGTGTCATGCGTTACAATGGGTGTTAGGGTATTCAGGGACCCTAACTGGCTCAGAAAAAGATAAATAATGAAAATGACAATATTTTCTGTTCCGGGTATAGTCCGGTTGTTCGGTTGGATAGTAATCCGTTATAGTGTTAACAAAGCTTTAAAGTGTCGTTAATACCCTTTTTAGTGACACAACTTATTTCTGACACTTTGGAAAGTGTCTAGTAATATTGTTCTCATGTTTTGGCACTTTATTGGTTAGCTAAAAGCTGAATTATTAAGTAAAGTGCTGAATTTTGTGCTTAGAGTACGTTTTAGGCACATCCGGTCATTGTAACTTATTCCTAGAGACGCAGTTCTACAACCCTTGTATCCCTACACTCACCACTAGTGTAGCAAAATATTTCTGGCTTATACAGACCTTAGAGGCAGTGTCTGCCTGATGCTGGCTTTATCAGCATGTTCAATAGGTTATCTGTTTATTGTGCTACTGTGCTTTTTGTGCATCATGTTTGTCACTAAGGTTCAGCATGTAAATAATGTAGTGACGGCAAGTAAAGTATGATGCAAGTAAGTACATGTATCAGTATTCAAGTAGCAGTTTATTCACAAGTTCAAGCAAGCACAGTAATTAAGCAGTAATTAATTATTAATTAAGTTGTACGGATACCTGGTTTAGTGCGGGTTGTCACATTCTCCCCCCGTTAGAAAAATTTCGTCCCGAAATTTTAAGTTCTGCTTGTAGATGCAGGGTTCTTAGGAAATAAGTGGGGGTATTTCTCTTTCATCCGGTCCTCACGTTCCCAGGTGTATTCAGGACCATGTCTGGCATTCCAACGAACTTTGATGAGCTTGACACTGCTCCGGTGGGTCTTGTTTACTTTCCAATCCGTAACCTCAACCGGTTCTTCAACGAAATGAAGCGTGTTGTCAACATGAATCTCGTCGATGGGAATGGCAATGTCATCCTGAAATGGGCTTTTCTTCAGGTTGGATACATGAAATGTATCGTGAACACCATTCAGTTCAGTAGGTAAATCCAACTTGTATGCTACCAGTCCTATTCTTTCCAAAACTCTGAAAGGACCAATGTAGCGCGGATTTAACTTCCCACGCTTTCCGAAGCGTGCCACACCCTTCCAGGGTGAAACTTTCAATAACACCATTTCTCCAACTTGGAATTCCACATGTTTCCGGTTTGGATCCGCATAGGCTTTCTGTCTGTGGCGAGCTGCTTCGATGCGTTTTAGAATCTGCGCAATCTTGTCTGTCGTCTCTTGGACGATTTCGGGACCAGCAAGCTGCCTATCACCTGCGTCAGCCCAGCATAGTGGTGATCGGCACTTGCGTCCGTAAAGGGTTTCAAATGGCGCGACACCAATACTGGTGTGGTAGCTGTTGTTGTATGAAAATTCGACGAAAGGCAAATGCTTATCCCAGCTACCGCCCAAATCCATAACACACGCTCTCAGCATGTCTTCCAAAGTCTGTATCGTTCGCTCGCTTTGACCGTCAGTTTGCGGATGAAACGCAGTGCTCAGATTTAATTGTGAGCCAAAAGCCTCTTGGAAGGATTGCCATATCCTTGACACAAACCTTCCGTCTCTATCAGAGATGATCGAGAGAGGCACTCCATGACGTGCGACGATCTCTCTCATGTATATTTCGGCCAATTTGCTCGTATTATCCTTCTCTTTGATAGGTAAGAAGTGTGCTGACTTCGTTAGGTGGTCAACTATCACCCAGATAGTGTCATGACCTCTTGGCGTTCTTGGCAACTTTGTAACAAAATCCATTGAGATTTGTTCCCATTTCCACTTGGGAATCTCAGGTTGTTGTAGAAGTCCTGAAGGCTTCTGGTATTCTGCTTTAACCTTAGCGCATGTTAAACATTTGCTCACATAAACAGCAACATCGCCTTTCATCCTAGGCCACCAATAATAATCTTTGAGATCTTGGTACATCTTATCCGCTCCTGGGTGGATAGAGTACCGCGACTTATGAGCTTCATAAAAAATAACCTTCCTTAAACCTCCAAACAAAGGAACCCAAATGTCACACCCCGACCACGTGGAACATACAAAACGTGGCGGAAACATCGGGGCGTGTTGCAACAGAATTAATGTTTCACAACCATGGAAATTAAAGTTTCGTTTTATTGATTAAAAGTGTTACAATGTCTATAATTAACTAGTCTTGCATCTTTTATTGTCACTAAAGCCCAAGTCTGCCTATGTGTATCTTGATCAACTTATGCAACAGCTCCTGAAAAACACATGTGAAAATATGGTACGTCAGCATAAAAATGCCGGTGAGATACATAAGTTTTGTGAAAATAGGTGTCATGACTTATGTTTGAGAAAATGTTTAGTCATGAACCTTGTTATTTGCTTTGTTTTGTAAATCATTTGAAAAACAATGAGTTCAGATGATAGGTATAAATAAGTGAATAATGTATAGTTAAATGAATAACCAAGTTAAATGAGTTTGTAAAAGATAAGTTGTTTTGTAAAACAATGTCTTGTGATAAGTATGTTATTTGTATAAAATGTTATATGTATCAAACTGAAATGATTCAAATAACGCTACAATATGTAATACCATACAAACACTTATATATAGGAAGTACCAGCGGCGTATCCACCATGCTTGTATCATATTACACACGCATCGTTACTTAATCACATAATCAAACCAAACCATCAAGATGTAAAATGTTCATGTCTAATGTAAATCATGTAATGTAAAACCAATGTCAAATGTTGATAGTCCAAAAGTAGTCAAGTAATGTATAACCAAAATGATATGTATGGTAAGTAAAATTAAGACTACTTAAACCATAAGTAAAATGTACAAAACAAAGTATTGAAGTAAAACTTGGTTTAAATCAAAGTTATGTTTTGTAAGATATATGCATGCTATACTGAATATGAACATTTATGCGGTATTGTGAAAATTCATACATCCAAGCCTTGAGACAGACGGATAACTATGTAAAAGTGAGTTATCAAGAGAATATGTATTCGGATTCGGTCATTCCTTACGTCCAAACAAACCCGAGATTTCAGGAATGGGATTTGTCAAGTCCTATGGTACCACTACTTACTCCCGAGCGGCGTAGCAAATGTTAATGAATGTTATATAGACCCGTTAAACAAACCAAATGTCATACCAAAATGTAAGCATGTGATGAAGATAATGTACCTAGTATGCTAGAGTAAACATACAAGGTAGAGCTGTAAAACAATGTGTCCATATGTTACTGGAACATATGCAACAGAGATGCAATGTAAAATGATGTACTAAGTATGCTAAGTTAACATACAAAGTAGAAAAGTCATGTAAATCAATGCGCTAGCATGCTATCAGTCAACATACCTAGCAGAAATGTAATGTAAATCATGTACTAATAGTGTACTAATGAACATAACAAGTATATGATGTGAAAACAGGAAAGCACGAAAGTAACAAGTAGGCACATGTGTTTCACCCCAAAACAGTTTGGAAAACAGTAAAAGAGGGGTCTATGTACTCACTTGAGATTGCTTAGTAGTCCTTGAGTAACAACCAAACAAAGCTAGAGATCACGGAAATCAAACGGCACCTAATATAGGTAACTATGTTAATTAATCGGACCTAAATCGGAAGATTGGGTAGCATTAGGGTTTGTAAACCAAATGAGTGTAGGAACTCATATGATATGGTTTAACAAAGCCTACATACTAAATGAAACTTAACCTAAGTGTCTACGACCCATTACGACCCGTTTAGGAAGCTTATGCTACTTTAACGCGTCGTTCGCGTGTAACGCGTTCGGACCGCCTAACTAGTCCTATGACAAGTGTTATATGCCTAAACATGTTACATAATCAGTTATGTGGCAAAAGTTTAGGTTACATATGCTTAATTACCAATTATACATGAAAAGGGTATTCTGGTAATTTATCTAAGGCATATAAACTACCTATCATACAACTACTTAAACGATGTGACCATAGGGTATAACCTCGGAAGGTTATTCCCTACCTACTATGGTCACCTAATGTATTTGGTCGGATCCTAATGATCGACCAAATGGGTCGAGTTCGAAGGTATAGGCGATTTATCAGATCGCCTACCCTACGACTCTAGACAACGTGGTAATCAGTGGGCATAGTCCCAAAGGACTATGACCAACGTGATTACACTCACGTTGCGAAGTTCAAACGAACTTCGCATTGACCATTACTGGTCAACGCTGAAAGTCAAACAAAGTTTGACTTTCTGACTCGAAAAGCAGTAAAAATAAGGAAAACAACGAAAGAATACTAACCCAGGGTCCCCGAATGCTAATCCCGACTCAAGAACTCAGGTATGAAACAATGGTTTCAACTTAGAGCTCTCAAAATCAGAATTCTAGTGAGAAATGCAATGGGGGTGGATGGGTATATATAGTTTTCGGGTAACCGTTAGGATCGTTTCTTGGAAAAGGGGAAACGATCAAGGCCGTACACTTGTCCAAATGTTATGGTGGCTAAATCTTGATCTTATCTTGCTGATTAGGCAAGTTTAAAACATGTGGATGGGGTTTAATCAGCTGCAAGTTGCAAAAACAAACATTGAATCTGGTCTGAAGGTGCCATGCGGCCCGCTTTAGATTCATGCAAACACAATGCGGGCCGCTTGGGCCCTCTGATCTGCACATATGTTTCAAAAATGACAGTTTAGGTCCCTGCACGTGTTTAAGGCCATTTCCGACACTTCTAAGGCCCGTAAAGCCAACTTTAAGGCCCTAAAATGATGCCTAAACATTGTGGACTTGAAACATGTTCAAAAATATGTCGGATGATGGTTCGTTTGGTCGTACGAACGCGATGTTCGCTTAATTACGACGGAATGCGCATAAGCGCGAAAAACGATCCAAATGACGTGACGAATGGATTTTTCTTATGGCGAACACAAAAATATAATGTAGTCATGCTTACATAAATTTTTGGGTGTCCGGATGTATTCAGAACGTAAGTTATGCGCGAAAATGCAAACTTGTGCACTTTTTGACACTTTTAGTCCCTGAATGACCCAAAAGTTTATTTTAGCACACCGAACCCCTCAAAGCCTATTTCTAAGATATATAAAGGATATTTAAGGTGTGTTTAACTTATGGTCATGTTCCGGAATGTCTGTTACAGTTCAAATTGGCATACTTTCGCAGTTTGTCAACTTTAGTCCCTGTAAGCGATTTAACTTGATTTTGCCATACCAAAGCCTTCAAAACTTATTTCTAAGTTATGTAAAGGTTATTTAAGGTATGTTAAGCCAATGTCACTATTCCGGAGTGTTTGTTGCATTAAACTGGTTATATTTACGCATCGGTGCGCGTATAACCTTCCAGAAAGTGATTTAGAGTTTGAAATTGAACAAGAATTGATATGTGGAAATGATACACATATTTTTACAAATACCAAGTATGAAATACAATATTTCATTGCTTTGGTATTTGTTTGATGGCCGTGAAGGCACAGGTGTTACACCAAATCCTTTTCTCAAAACATAACGTTTCTTCCTCGTTTGGTACCAGTAGCTTCTCCATCCCACGGAGATATTCTTCTTCAAGGTTTCCTTCCTTGAGAGCTTCTTTCTGCGCGGCACGAATGCGCAAGGAAAGATCGGTTCGGATAATCATTTCTAAAGCCCTAACCCTTATGGGCTTGATCCTCTCCTTTCGACTTAGGGCATCGGCGACCACATTCGCCTTCCCTGGATGATACTTTATCTCGCAGTCGTAATCGTTCAGCAACTCAACCCATCGTCTCTGCCTCATATTCAGCTCCCTCTGGTTGAATATGTGCTGTAGGCTCTTGTGATCTGTAAAAATTGTACACTTTGTACCATAAAGGTAGTGTCTCCAGATCTTTAATGCAAAAACCACTGCGCCAAGTTCCAAATCATGTGTGGTATAGTTCTTTTCGTGCACTTTCAATTGACGCGATGCGTAAGCAATAACCTTTTGGCGTTGCATCAACACGCAACCCAATCCTTGACGCGAAGCGTCACAGTATACCACGAAATCATATGTACCTTCCGGTAGTGCTAAGATTGGCGCGTTGCAGAGCTTATCCTTCAATATCTGGAATGCTTCCTCCTGTTTGATTTCCCAATCAAACTTCTTATCTTTCTGCGTGAGGAGCGTCAATGGTTGAGCGATTTTTGAAAAATCCTCAACGAACCTTCGATAGTAGCCAGCCAAACCCAAGAATTGTCGAATCTCCGTTGGCGTCTTTGGCGTTTCCCAATTCTTAATCGCTTCGATCTTGGTGGGATCCACGTGGATTCCATCTCCATTTACCACGTGCCCAAGGAATTGGACTTCACGTAGCCAAAATTCGCACTTGGAGAATTTGGCATACAGCTGTTCTTTCTTCAGCAGCTCCAAAATAGCTCTTAAATGTTGTTCGTGCTCAGCCTTTGTTCTTGAATAAATCAAGATGTCATCGATAAACACAATCACGAACTTATCTAAGTACGGCTTGCAAACTCTATTCATCAAATCCATAAAGACTGCAGGTGCGTTTGTCAAACCAAACGGCATAACAAGGAACTCGTAGTGTCCATAACGAGTTCTGAAGGCTGTCTTTGGGATACTCTCCTCTTGTATCCTTAACTGATGGTATCCAGATCGCAAGTCAATCTTTGAATAAAAGCTTGAGCCTTGCAGTTGGTCAAACAGATCATCAATCCTTGGCAGAGGATATCTATTCTTGATCGTCAGCTTGTTCAACTCTCTGTAGTCGATGCACATACGAAAACTACCGTCCTTCTTCTTGACAAATAGGACCGGAGCTCCCCAAGGCGAGAAGCTTTGTCGGATAAAACCCTTGTCTAACAACTCTTGAAGTTGTGTCGACAGTTCCTGCATTTCAGACGGGGCAAGTCTATAAGGTGCCTTAGCCACAGGCGCGGCGCCTGGAACTAAGTCAATGCGGAACTCTACTTGTCTCTGAGGTGGCAGTCCAGGTAAGTCCTCTAGGAAGACTTCCGGATACTCCCTCACGACAGGGATGTCTTCTATTCTCGGCTCAGCAGCCTTCTTATCCACAATGTGTGCCAGGAAGGCAACACATCCCTTTTGCAAACACTTTCGCGCTTTCAGGCAGCTGATAATTCTTAACGGCGTATCACGCTTCTCCCCATGAACCACAATTGTTTCGCCATCTTCGGTTGGGATACGAACGACCTTTTCGTGACAAACTATTTCAGCCTTGTTGCCTGATAACCAATCCATTCCTACCACCACATCGAAGCTTCCCAACTGGACTGGTAGTAGATCCAAAGCAAACTCACGCTCTCCAAATTCGATCACACAGCCTCTGATAACTTCGTTGGCTTCTACTAACTTCCCATTGGCCAATTCGATGGAGTACGGAATATCTAACTTATTAGCGGCTAAACCAAGCATATTCTTAAATTCTAACGACACGAAGCTATAATCGGTGCCAGTATCAAATAAAACGGATGCATAACGTTGATTTACAGGGAACGTACCAGTAACGACATTGGGGTCCTGGCGCGCTTCCCTTGCTTCGATTTGTAACACTCTTCCACGGGCTTGGTTTAACTCTGGGCAGTTCCTCTTAAAATGCCCAATATCACCGCAGTTAAAGCATCCAAGTCTTTGCCCGTTTCCACCTCCATTTCCAGCTTGGTTATTACCAGCTTGATTCGCATTGTTGCCTCGATTCCCGTTTCCTCCATTGTTTACTTGTGAGCGATTTCCATTACCACCACGATTATTATTTCTATTCCCAAATCCTCCTTGGCCTCCCCGGCCAGCACTAGCCCAACAAGAATCCTTCAAGTGGCCCGGCTTTCCACATGCTTCGCATACTTTCACACTACAATGGCCAGTATGGTGGCGTTGACAGGTATTACACTTAGGCTGGGTGCCCTGATATCCTTTTCCTTTCTTTCCACTACCAGCTGTAACCTGAGCTGGCGTGCCTGATCCTCCTTTCTTAGCCGCCACACTGGCGCCCTGCTTGAAGTTTGAGAACTTCCGTTTGTTACCTCCTGATGACTCGACGTGAGTCTCTTTCTTCTTAAGCTCAGCATCATCAAACTTGTTCAGGCGAATAGCCTCCTCTGTGAGAGCCACACTCAAATCGATCGCTTCAGTAATGGTCGCAGGCTTGGATGAGGTCACCATGCTTATGATTTGAGGAGCTAATCCCCAAATGAAACGTTCAATCTGCTTGAACTCCGGAGTGACCATGTAGGGTACCACATGCGATAAGTCAAGGAACCTTTGAACGTATTCTGCGATCTTTGGACCGTCCATTTTCAAATGCCAGAACTCGGTTTCCAATCTTTGGATTTCCGCGCGGGAGCAGTACTTTTTGCGCATAAGTTCCTTCAGTTCGGTCCAGGTTAGCGCGTAGGCAGCAGCTTCACCAAGTGTCTGTACTTGCAAATTCCACCAAGAGAGGGCTCCATCCAAGAATAGCCCTGAGATATAGGTGACTTGCTGATCTAGTGCGCATTTGCTCATGCGAAGAACAGATTCAGTTTTCTCGGCCCAACGAACAAAGGCGACAGCACCTCCAGTGCCATCAAAGTTGACCGGTTTGCAGTCTAGAAACTGCTTGTAGGTGCACCCTGCACATACATTGCAACACGTGAACAACATTAGCATCTTTGCTATAGATATCCAATTAGGTCATGGTACGTCTAAATGTCTTAGTATTACCATGAGGTGGATTATTGTTGCCATTGTTGTTTGAGCTGCTTCCACTGGGTCCTCCTTGCGAAGCGGCGTATTGTGCGACGGCAGCAGCAATGACTTGTTGGAGTTCTGCCTCATTGGTAGGCACGCGTGTCTCACGTCTCGGCGGCATCTTCTAAAAGATGGTTTACGTTGGTCAGGCCATAGTAAAGATCCCATGTTATAATACGTAAGTCAGGTCATAATGTAGCGTACGTATATAATGATAGTAATAGTACATAACATCTCATGTTATAATCATATCAATCACACAACATCCCATGTCATAGAATATAAATAATCAAATCAAGCATCAAGTATGATGAGAATACTGCGATTGCCATATATCGAGACCACATAATAAGCGTACGAGTACATCACAGCGTCATACAACATCAGTCGACTAAGGGCTACATCATCCTAGTCCAAAAACTATATCAAATCTGTGTTAATACATCAAATACATGTCAACAAAAGTCAGAATCAAAATGTAGTCTCCAAAAATGCTGTGCAGTCAAAAGCATTCGCCGTCTTCTCACCAATGTCTACCTATACGGTACTGAAGAGCTCTACACGGATGGCGGTGGAGGAGGGGGAAAGTGAGTGTAAAACAAGCGACGCAAATGGAGCCAGTCCTCCTCCATGGCTCTCTGGGTACGCAAGAATGAAGCAACCTGCTGCTCCAGGGCAAAAAGGCGTGCAACATAGTCTGGTGGTACAGGTCGAGAGGGCTGCAAAGGAGAGTGGGTCTGACCCTGGCACTGACACGGCGACGACTGGGCTCTCTCAAGCTCCTGAAGGCGCTGTGTGTGTGCCTCGTGCTGGGCGACAAAAGACATCAGAACATCCTCAATAGTATACCCCATGTGGAAAGAATGGTAGGGGTCAGTCGGTGGCATGGCAGAAGGTGACGCCCAGAGAAACGGCTCACTGGTGGGATCAAAAGGTGCCACATGAAATGGGGAAACAGGGGGAAAAGTAGCAGACGGTGGTATAGCAGGGATAGATACTGGTACATGTCCAAAAGGGTGAGCCGAAGAACCCTCTCCAGGTCGCGTTGGAGGTGTAAACCGAGGAAATGAAAAGGAGGTATCAATGTGACGGGTATCAGTGGTCTGAGGGGGAATAGGTGGGACCTCGTCATCAGCAGGAATCCACCCACACTGGGCGTGCTCATCTCGTGGGTCCACCTGTGCCTCAAAAAGTGTACGACCAAACTGAACTGGCATAGGATCATGGTGAGGTGCAACAAGAGGGTCAACTGGTGCATCAGCAATAAGTGGGGGATCAACAAAATCAGCAGCAATGACATGATCGTCCTCCAACAATGGAGCATCTACAGGGTGATCATCGATAGGTGGGTCAGCAACGACAGGCTCAATAAACATGCCAGCATGAGCAGGGTCATGCTCAAGCACTGGGTCAGGAGCAGGGTCTAGTGGCTGCTCGGGCTCATCAAAGGCCATCTCAAAATCAAACTCAGGGTCGATGGGATCAACTGGGTCGACTGGATCCTCCATAGGCTGATCCATGGGTATAAACTCTATATCCTCATCTGGGTCGAATCCTGGGGGAAAGACAGGATCGGAATCCTCCACATCATCGTGGTCGAAAGTAAAACTAGGAATAGGGGCAACAGAGGATGCCTGGTCGGGATCTGATCCATGAGAAAAGTGCTGCGCACTCTGAGTATGTGAAGGTGCGGAGGCCACAGACTCGAAAGAGTCTGGGACCGGTGAGTGAGCAGGTGACTCCTCAGCGGGAGCATCTGCGATCATCAAGAGATCACCAGCAGCAAGAAGGGCCTCGCCCTGAACCTCATCCTCTAAGGGCTCATCATCAAACAGATCGACCTCGCCATCATCGTCGGCGTCGAGAAGCAAATCATAAGCAGGATAAACAGCTAAGGGTATGGGAGCAGGGATCTCCACTAACGGTAGGTCCCCGGCCAAAGGGCCATCAGCGAGCTCATCAGCACCATCAGGTAAAGCAAAGGGCTGGAAATCATCCTCGTCCGTGCTAGTAACGTCGGATGTGTGGACCTCGTGCTCTGAAGGCTCTAGGTCATCTGATACTATAGGTCTAGGTCCTGTGGTGTCTGAGTCACCTGTGCCAGAGGTGTCCATAATGTCTGTAACATAAACACAAATATATACAAACAGTCAATCATACGATCAAATAATCACATAAGTCACCAAGTAAGCATTCAAATATTTCTCCTAGTCCCACTAGCCTCCCAGCCTCTCAGACTGCTTTTCCTAGTCTCACTAGCCAAATTCTCCCAGCCTCTCAGACTGCTCTTCCTAGTCCCACTAGCCAATTCTCCTAGTCTCACTAGCCAATTCTCCTAGTCCCACTAGCCAATTCTCCTAGTCCCACTAGCCAATTCTCCTAGTCCCACTAGCCAACTACCTCGATCTCCCAGACCGAGCCTCGGCCTCCAAGACCGAGCCTCAGCCTTTCTAGACTGAGCCTATAAATAATAAATAAAATGTGCTCAACATTTGTTTGTGAAAAGTTTTGGATCTGGACTTAAGTGGTATGCAGAAAAACGTTTTCGTGAGAGCCCTAGTGATCATAGTCTAGACTCGAGAAGGAATCCTAGTTCGCTATGATCAGAGCTCTGATACCAAGCTGTCACACCCTGGCTTTGCGGAAGCGTGGTTAATTTGGTGTGACTTCTTAATACCATAGCTTAACCATAACAAAGCTATATGAAATAAAACCATGCAAGATCATCCATTTAATTAAGTTTTAAAAACCAAATTCAACAACATTGTGTCAACGGAAACATATCCTAACGACATTGTTTAACAAACGCAAACATCAACATGACATAAAAACAGTTTAAGGACTGTGACTTGTCCAGGAAAGAGTCACATTCCCCAAACCCGGATGACCTCGAAACTAGTGCAGCGGGAAAACGTGCCATACCGCGCCAGATCCTTTAATTTCCTGAAATACATGTAAGTTGAAAAATCAACAATAATGTTGAGCGAGTTCATGTGTAAGTGAGTAAATAAACCTTTGTGAGTATAAAAATAGTCTTGGTATGTAGCAAATAAGGGAATTGAGATCACCAATGGTTTGCAAGGCCACTGATATATGTGAAGTGCAACTAGGGAGACTCAAACCTAGCAGATTTCGCCACGGCATTAGTATGTGGACAAAGTCACCCCGAGGTCCGTTTCTAGTTTGGCCTGGGGCTGGGCTCGCTACACCCAGATAGATCTACCGCTCCTGTCCCTCGGTCCCGCCATGAGGACTAATGGCCTCATATTGCTCCTACCCACTCACATGATCTAAGTAGTAAACCTCCTTACGCTAACCATACCATGTATAAAGTACTTGTAATCAAAGTAACATGTATTTCACCCCCGCAGTTAAGAAAACTGAAAACAGTTAGAGAAAAGGGGGACATGAACTCACCGTGGTGCGTCTCTACCAAGTATGCCTCCAAATCAATCAGCTGTATGACGACCTACACGTACTAATCCTATTAGACGGACGGCCGTGCCTTAGTCTTTATGGTTTAAGTTTCTGGGAAATAGTTAGGCAACTATTTCGTGTTTACATTCTCTATATACTTGGTAGTCATTTTCCTTCACAAGGATGGGGGATTTAATACATGTGCGTTCGTATAGTTCGGATTACACTGCTAAGTCTCACTTAATATATTTTATTCCTAACTCCAAAATATAAATATTCTTCCCAAAAATATTATATTTTAATACATGTGATTTTCCAAAATAATACTTAGTAATATTATTTTTACTCTAAAAATAATATTTACGTAGTTCACAAAATAATCATAAGCACTTATACAAGTGATGTTGTGAAAAATATATACTAAATATATTTATGTATCACGTTTTATTTTGTGAAAACCCCACCTCCGATGTTTTGTAAATATAGTCGTGGCGAAACTTATATTTTGAAAACAAGTCAAAATGTATTTCTAACACTTATAGTGAAAATATTTCTAAGTGTTAGGTTTTTGGAAAAATTTCGCCAGAGTTTCCTCTGTAACTGGAGGTGGCCACGCTTTCAAGCGTATCATTTTCTTTTATAAATCAAACCAACAATCTTCTTATTCAATCAAAACAATGTTCAAATCACAAACTAGTCAAAATATGTATATAAATCGCATAAATTTCATGAACTTGTGATTTATTCAAACTATGAAGTAAATCCCATTACTTTTAGTGGATCTTTATATAAAACTATCCGATTTTGTAAAAACCTCGTTTTTATGAAAGTTCCATCTTTACAACTTCTCGTCATCCGTTTCAAAAATAGTTATTTTGTCGAAACTTTGTGTTACACAAGTATTTACACACTTGTGTGTTCTAAAAACCATTCGTGTTAGTGTAAGATCCGTCTTTAGAAAACATGATTTCTTTGATACTTGGTTCTTTGAAAATACCGCTTGTAGATACGTAGATCTACTAGTTTTAAACACTATTTCACAAGCTAAATCGCTTTTACACAAGTTCATGATTCGTGTGTGGTAGAGTTTCATCCTTTAACCCTTGTTACTTCCAAAACAACCTTATGTCAAGATCCAAGATCGTGACCAACCCGGGTTAAATGACGATCCGAGCTACCACAACATAGATCGGGTCCAAATAACCACACAATTTGATTACTACAACATTTACACAACTTATAAGCTTTTAACCACCTTTTTAGTGTTTTAAGTAGACTTTAAAGCATTATCTTGTAAGATTTCGAGTTTTAACCGTTACACATTGTATTGACCACTTCAAAATAGTTCGAGTAGGTGATTTAAGTAACATACCACTAGCTCGAGGCTATGGAAGATTCTAAGCGCAAATGGGGTGGATAAAAGCAATAGAATGAGGTCCTTCGCCTTCCGTTTGCACCAAGACTCCTTATACGAGATCCTTAACACTTGTAGATGATTGGAATGTGATGAACTAAACTCGAAAATGGTGGCGTGTTCAAGGGGGTGTTCGGCCGTAGCTTCTATAGAGAGAGGGAGAGAGTTTTGAGTTGTGTTGTGAGTTATGGTGTTATGTTGTGTTATGCATCTAACTTATAGACAATCACAAGATCATTAACCAATGGATACTATATCTTAGAGATATTAAGCACACTTAATATAATAATCAACAAAAAGGACAAGTGTGTCCCCCTCATGGGGACGGTTTGGTTAAGGGGGGGGGGGTCTAGTTCGAATCCAACCATTAGTTAGGATACTAGTTAGGTTAAGTAAGTTAGTTAAGTGCTTAACCCGGTTAGTGGTGTGTCATGCGTTACAATGGGTGTTAGGGTATTCAGGGACCCTAACTGGCTCAGAAAAAGATAAATAATGAAAATGACAATATTTTCTGTTCCGGGTATAGTCCGGTTGTTCGGTTGGATAGTAATCCGTTATAGTGTTAACAAAGCTTTAAAGTGTCGTTAATACCCTTTTTAGTGACACAACTTATTTCTGACACTTTGGAAAGTGTCTAGTAATATTGTTCTCATGTTTTGGCACTTTATTGGTTAGCTAAAAGCTGAATTATTAAGTAAAGTGCTGAATGTTGTGCTTAGAGTACGTTTTAGGCACATCCGGTCATTGTAACTTATTCCTAGAGACGCAGTTCTACAACCCTTGTATCCCTACACTCACCACTAGTGTAGCAAAATATTTCTGGCTCATACAGACCTTAGAGGCAGTGTCTGCCTGATGCTGGCTTTATCAGCATGTTCAATAGGTTATCTGTTTATTGTGCTACTGTGCTTTTTGTGCATCATGTTTGTCACTAAGGTTCAGCATGTAAATAATGTAGTGACGGCAAGTAAAGTATGATGCAAGTAAGTACATGTATCAGTATTCAAGTAGCAGTTTATTCACAAGTTCAAGCAAGCACAGTAATTAAGCAGTAATTAATTATTAATTAAGTTGTACGGATACCTGGTTTAGTGCGGGTTGTCACATTCTCCCCCCGTTAGAAAATTTTCGTCCCGAAATTTTATGTTCTGCTTGTAGATGCAGGGTTCTTAGGAAATAAGTGGGGGTATTTCTCTTTCATCCGGTCCTCACGTTCCCAGGTGTATTCAGGACCATGTCTGGCATTCCAACGAACTTTGACGAGCTTGACACTGCTCCGGTGGCTCTTGTTTACTTTCCAATCCGTAACCTCAACCGGTTCTTCAACGAAATGGAGCGTGTCGTCAACATGAATCTCGTCGATGGGAATGGCAATGTCATCCTGAAATGGGCTTTTCTTCAGGTTGGATACATGAAATGTATCGTGAACACCATTCAGTTCAGTAGGTAAATCCAACTTGTATGCTACCAGTCCTATTCTTTCCAAAACTCTGAAAGGACCAATGTAGCGCGGATTTAACTTCCCACGCTTTCCGAAGCGTGCCACACCCTTCCAGGGTGAAACTTTCAATAACACCATTTCTCCAACTTGGAATTCCACATGTTTCCGGTTTGGATCCGCATAGGCTTTCTGTCTGTGGCGAGCTGCTTCGATGCGTTTTAGAATCTGCGCAATCTTGTCTGTCGTCTCTTGGACGATTTCGGGACCAGCAAGCTGCCTATCACCTGCGTCAGCCCAGCATAGTGGTGATCGGCACTTGCGTCCGTAAAGGGCTTCAAATGGCGCGACACCAATACTGGTGTGGTAGCTGTTGTTGTATGAAAATTCGACCAAAGGCAAATGCTTATCCCAGCTACCGCCCAAATCCATAACACACGCTCTCAGCATGTCTTCCAAAGTCTGTATCGTTCGCTCGCTTTGACCGTCAGTTTGCGGATGAAACGCAGTGCTCAGATTTAATTGTGATCCAAAAGCCTCTTGGAAGGATTGCCATATCCTTGACACAAACCTTCCGTCTCTATCAGAGATGATCGAGAGAGGCACTCCATGACGTGCGACGATCTCTCTCATGTATATTTCGGCCAATTTGCTCGTATTATCCTTCTCTTTGATAGGTAAGAAGTGTGCTGACTTCGTTAGGTGGTCAACTATCACCCAGATAGTGTCATGACCTCTTGTTATAACTATTGTGCAGCATTGATACTTGTGTGATAACTATTGTTATAAGAAAATTCTATTAAAGGTAAGTGATCATCCCAATTACCTCCGAAATCAATTACACAAGCTCTAAGCATGTCCTCCATTGTCTGAATCGTCCTTTCACTTTGTCCGTCCGTTTGAGAATGATAAGCTGTGCTTAGTTTTAACTTGGTTCCCATTGCCTTTTGGAAACTTGACCAAAAATGAGAGGTAAATCGACTATCCCTATCAGAAATAATTGATAAAGGAATTCCATGTAAAGAAACAATTTCATTTATATATAATTTAGCTAACTGTTCCATACTGAAACTTTCTTTCATAGGTAAGAAATGAGCTGACTTGGTTAGCCTATCTACAATCATCCAGATTGTATCATTGCCTTTCTTCGTTTTTGGTAATTTAGTAACAAAATCCATTGTTATCAATTCCCATTTCCATATTGGCAATTCTAACTGTTGTAGCAATCCTGAGGGTTTCTGGTGTTCAGCTTTGACTTGAGAATGTCACACCCGCTCATAGCGGAAGCGCGAGGTGTGATCTGTCTGGTTTGCATTGCATAAATATCGATGTACATGAACAAACTATATGAATAAAATATACTCCATTGCCATTACATAAGTGTTTCAAAAGATTACAACATAAGTTTAGTGTGTCGGTTACAAACCATTATCATAAAAGTAAAGTGTTATTGTTTCATACATTAACATGAAATAAACTACTAAGGTTTAAACCGTCATATTTCCGCAAAGGGGCGGAATATAATAGTTAAACCCTCCAAAAGATGGCATGGGGTTCCGGTACTTGTTATCTTGACTGGGAAATCCGACATGGTCCTTTAATTCCCTGAAATACATGTTAAGTTTGGAAAACATCAACAAAAGTTGGTGAATTCATGCAATTTAGTTGTAAAAGATGTATTTAAAATGTAAGTTGTAGTATGTAAAGCGTCAATGAAATCGTTGATCATTAATGTTTTGCAAGGACATTAATATGTGTGACGAAAAAGGAAGCAATCCAACCCTAGACGATTTTTATGTCGACTCCTATCGACTGGGACACAAAAGAACTCTTCTGTATGGGTCCACAACCAAGAGTGGGGCTCGCCAAAACCCATTAGATCTAACCACTTGTACCTAGGTCCAAACTGGATTAATGGTGCTTAGATGTATAACCCTAATTTGCACATGATCTAAGGTGTTTCATTCCCTAACTTTAACATACGTTGAACATGTATTTTTCCCGATAGTTGTAAAGTTGTAAAACATTTAAATGAATAGGGGACATGAACTCACGGTATCGCGTCCTGTTAATAGATGTAAATAAGATCTCACGTGCGGTCGTCCTGAATAGCGTTGCGACCTACAAATGTTCTTATATTTGTTAGACACTTCGGTCTTTGTAAATAACTTGAGTACAAGTCTTGTGTCTTTAATATGTGTAAGACTTGTATGTCTTTACTGTTCGTTAGACTGTGTATTAGATGAATGAGTTGTTAATCTGTTATATATATATATATATTTCACCAAATATATATATATATATATATATATATATATATGTCATCTTGTATCTTGTTAGTTGTATAGTCGGATTTAGTCCTCTTAATTTCGTGTCTTATATGTATCAATTGTATGATTGTGATCACAATAATGGTGTCATTGGGCCGAGCCCATGTTTTCATGTTATTGGGCCCAAAATAGTGTTGGGCCTAAATAGTGTTGGGCCTCAATAGTGTTGGGCCTAAATAGTGTTGGGCCTCAAATAGTGTTGGGCCTCAAATAATGTTGGGCCTCAAATAGTGTTGGGCCTCAAATAGTGTTGGGCCTCAATAGTGTTGGGCTTAAATAGTGTTGGGCCTCAAATAGTGTTGGGCCTCAATAGTGTTGGGCTTAAGTAGTGTTGGGCTTCAATAGTGTTGGGCCTTGGCCCATATGTTTGGTGTTTGGGCTTAGCCCATGAATTTATGTTAAGCCCATTTTGAAGATAAGCCCATTAAGAAAAATAAGCCCATTTGTAGAAAAATAGCCCATTAAGTAAAATAAGCCCATTTGTTATAAAAATAGTCCATTAAGTAAAGTAAGCCCATTTGTTATAATTTAGCCCACTTGTAAGTGTAAGTCTTTCATTTTTATAAAAACCTTTTTATAAAAATTTACCAAGTATACTCTTTAGTTAATATAAAAAACATACTAGTTTTTATAAGTTCGTAAACATCCGAACTTTGTTATCGATAGCATATTTATATTTTCGTGTCGAAAGATCGTCTAAACGTCGTAGTAAGTCCTCGGATTGGCGATTCGTTTATGGATTCGTCCGTCGTCCGTTTTGACCATAAATGGTGTCCGACCCTTCGGATTGTCCGTACTCGTTTTTAAGGCGTAATTATATGAAGTCTCGTAGGACTTTTGTTATAAAGTGTCTTGAGTTTAAATGTGACAATTAGATTCAAGTTCCTACTTTGATATATATAACTAATACATCAAGTAATACATAACACAAAAATTGTTAAAGTAACCAAATATATATTTTCTAAAAACAAATATATATTTATCTTGTCTTTTATTTTATAAAAACCTTTCTTTGAAAACCTTTTTAATCTTGTCAAGATTTAACCAAAAATGTTGTTACTTTATAAAATAAAGATTTTATGAAAAATTGGCCATATAACCTTTGTATTTTCAACTTTACCATGTTTCATAAACATATCATTTTCTTTTCCAAATCAACATCAATTTACTCAACATCTTAACTAAAACACATGAGACTTTTATAACATAAAATTTATCAAGATGATTTCCAAATCATGTAGGGTTTTAAACATGATCATAACATATGCTAACTAGTTCAAAAACCAAGTTTAATTCTAGTTTTAACAACTTTTATAAAAATCTCTAGTTGTATGTTACTTTTTATAAACTTGTGGAAGTATTGTTTCTAAATAAAAACCTTAAATACTTTCACAAGATCAATAGTTATGATCATCCATTTAAACCTTTATGTTAAAAACCCTTTAACATAAACATGTATAATTGTTAGATCATATTTTTTTAAAACATCTTCTAACAATTTATTTGTATCATAATCATCATAACAAGATTAAATATGCATATAACAAGTCTTAGATCACAATATAAACAAACATAAATATATCATGATTATTATCTTTGCTTCTTTGTATTTTTCATGTTTATTATGTATGATTATCTAGTTATTATTAGTTATAATAACAATCATAACATAATATAAGTATGAGAAAAAAAATATAGATCTTGAAGCTTACTTCTAGCACTAGGCTAGGGATGATCTTGGAGGATGATTAAGAAATAAAAAGATGAAGATCTTGATGGTAGAATACTCTTGAATGGATGAAACCCCTTCCTTTTACTTACAAAAGCTTTAGATCCTCTTATGTTACTTGGAAATCCATATTGATCAACAATATAAAAGACTAAAGTGAAGTGGTTTTTTGGTGTTCTTGGTAAGATGGATGAAGATGATGAGAGAGTTCTTGGTGTGTAATGAAAGATGAAAGAGGTAAAGTGTAGTAACTTAGTGATTAAGTGTTGTAATTAATCATCATTCTCATCCAATAGTAATTAACAAATATCTAGATATTTTTACACATAAACAAGGGGTGTGGGACCCCTTGTTCACGGTTACAAATGAGGGGGGGGGGGGTCTTATGTTGTTGAAAAATGTTGGTAAATTATAAGGTTTCAAAATGAGAATAAAAGATGTAAGTATTTAGATGTTTAAAGCTTACAATTTTTCGAGATGATTCATGACTTGAAATGTTCATAAACTAGCTTTACAAGACCAAAAATAATGTTAACTAGTTCGCTACATGTGCCAAAATATAGTTCGGCTAGATGTTTAGTACTCGTTCCGCAAGTAGATAGTCGAATGGTTCGCTTATGGAAGTTGTAGGAAAAATTTCAGTTATGTGTGTAATTGATATTCCATAATTATTTTTATATGAAATTGGTGCTTAAACAACAATTTTTGCATCTTGAAATAAAAATACAATTGCTGAATTTTGCGGAAAATAAATGAAATGGTCACTTTTAGCGCTTTTCAGACAGTTTTTAGTGCTACCTGGCATTGGTAAAATATTAACCAAACCCTTGTATTCCCATATAGGGTTTAGTATATAATTGATGTTGGACTCTCGTCCGAGTCCTAAAGATGTCATTTAGATGTTTTCTATGGATCCGGAGTTTCCGTCAGCACTCTAGTTCACTAGGCACTACTCTAATTGTTTCGATGGATTGTTTGCACTATTTCAAATGTACCCAATAAAAGTGAATCATGTGTAATAATAAATGAATATTCCATGAGTTTTCTAAGATGTATATAATGTAATCATGCAGTCCGAATATTCAAAACACATACTTGTATAATGTAAATCATCGTTTTAAATGTAAGTAAATTACCCGAAAGTGGCAGTTGTCACAGAGAACAAGTTAAACATTTAGAAACATAGGCTGCTATGTCCTTCTTCATTCCTATCCACCAGAAATTTTTCCTTAAAACCTGGTACATTTTATCATTTCCTGGATGCATCGTATATTTAGATTTATGGGCTTCTTCTAAAATACGATAACGTAGATTTCCTAATTTAGGTATCCACATTCTCTTTTCATGGAATCTCCAAATTCCATCTGTTCCTTGTTCTAACTCTTTTAGCATACCTTTTAATTTTTCAATATCATCCTTGATTACTGATTCTTGTGCTTCTCTTATTTGATCATTTAAATCTACTTGTGGATTTAATTTAAGAGAACGTACCCTTTTTGGCTTTTCATGATACTTTCGACTTAAAGCATCTGCTACTACATTTGCTTTTCCTTCATGATACTGGATATCACAATCATAATCACTAAGCATTTCCATCCAACGTCTTTATCTCATATTCAACTCCTTTTGCTTGAAAATATACCTTAAACGCTTATGATCAGTGAATATAGTAAACTTACTACCATAAAGGTAATGTCTCCAAATCTTAAGAGCAAAAATTATAGCTCCTAATTCTAGATCATGGGTTGAATAATTCTCTTCATGATTCTTAAGTTGTCTAGATGCGTAAGCTATAACCTTTTGTCGTTGCATTAATACACATCCATAGCCTAATTTAGAAGCGTCACAATAGACTACAAAGTCTTCAGCTCCTTCGGGTAATGCTAGTATGGGTTAATCTTTGCTTAAGAATTTTAAAAGCTTCTTCTTGTTTTAATCCCCATTCAAACTTAACAGATTTACAGGTTAGCTTAGTTAAGGGAATAGCTATTCTAGAAAAATCTTGAATAAATCTTCTATAATAACCGGCCAATCCTAAGAAACTTCTAACCTCAGTTGGTGACTCAGGGGTTTTCCATTTGGTAATTGCCTCGATCTTTGTCGGATCTACATGAATTCCTTCATGATTAACTAAATGTCCAAGAAATTGTACCTGTTCTAACCAAAATTCGCACTTAGAAAATTTAGCATAAAGCTTTTCCTTTCTTAATAAACTTAAAAGTGCGTGCAAATGCTTTGCATGATCCTCTTTATTCTTAGAGTAAATGAGAATATCATCTATAAAGACGATTATGAATTTATCCAAATATGGCTTATATATTCGGTTCATCATGTCCATAAATGCAGCTGGGGCATTGGTTAAACCAAATGACATGACAGTAAATTCATAATGTCCATACCTTGTTCTGAATGTGGTTTTAGGAATGTCTTCTTCCTGTACCTTTAATTGATGATATCCTGACCTTAAATCGATTTTAGAGAAAAATTGAGCTCCTTGCAGTTGATCAAACAGATCATCGATTCTTGGTAATGGGTACCGATTCTTAATCGTAACCTTGTTTAATTCACGGTAGTCAATGCACATACGCATTGATCCGTCCTTCTTTTTAACAAATAAAATCGGCGCTCCCCATGGTGACGAACTTGGCTGTATAAATCCTTTTTCCAACAATTCGACCAATTGTTTCTTTAATTCTTGCATTTCTGCGGGTGCCAAACGGTAAGGTGTTTTGGCAATCGGTGCTGTTCCAAGCAGTAGGTGAATTTTGAATTGAACTTCTCTGTCTGGTGGTAGTCCTGGTAATTCTTCTGGAAAAACATCTGAAAACTGAGATACTACTGGAATATCTTTTAGTTCTTTTTCTTTAGTGTTAATGATTATAGAAATCAAATACACTATAGAACCTTTTCTTATATAACTTGCAGTTTTCACCACAGAGATGAATTTTGTGGATCTATTTGGTTTATCTCCTTTAATTGTGATCGTTTTTCCTTTTGGTGCATTTACTTGAATTGACTTTTGATCACATAAAATACTGGCTCTATTGGCTATTAACCAATTCATTCCTAAAACAACATCGAATCCTGCCAGATTCATGGGATAAAGATTTGCAATAAATTTCTGATTTAAAATTTCTATTCTTGCTCCCTGCAAGATTTCAGAAATCCTAACGGTTTCTCCATTAGCTGTCTCTACTAAACATTCTTGTGGTAGTTTAGTTAATGACTGATTTAGAAATTTGCAAAATGATGTATTAATAAAACTTTGGTTTGCACCAGAGTCAAATAATACTTTAGCAAAAATATCATTAACTAAAAACGTACCAGCTATGACATCTGGAATCATCTTAGCTTCGTCTGCAGTTAGAACAAATGCTCTAGCATTTTGAGTATTCTTGTTGTTTGTAGCTGGAGCTAATTTTGGACAATTAAGCTTGATATGACCTTGTTCTCCGCAGTTGTAACATATCTTGTTATTAGCTTTCTTCCTGCAGTTTTCTTCCTTGTGTCCCGATATTTTGCAAAAGTTACAGTATATAAAGCATCTTCCTGAATGCTTTCTTTTGCAATTCTTACAGTAAGGTGCAGAGGCAGAACCTATATTTCTCCCACGGTTAGAACGAAATTCTTGTGTGAGTTTCTGGGTTATGTTCCTCCTTTGATCCTTCTCTCGGGTACGAATTAATTCATCTGTCAAGGTATTTGCTAGTTCTACAGCTTCTTCTATGGTTTGAGGTCTAGCTGCCTTGACTACATGTCTTATTTCTCCAATTAATCCCCAGATATAACGGGAGATTAACACTGGTTCAGGTGAAGCAAGAGTTGGCTCTATTCTAGCATATTCGAAGAATATTTTAGTGTATCCCTTACTATCCACACCAGTCATCCTAAGGTTTAGGAATTTGTTTGCTATCTGTTCCTTTTCATTGGGTGGGCAGAATTTCCTTTCTACCTTGTTCTTAAATTCTTCCCATTCCATATTGGAGGATAGTGTTCCACCATTCTAATGCTAAATTCTTAAACAGATAAGAAGCAAACAATTTCTTATCTTCTTCAGCACACTTGCTTATTCTTAAGACTGCCTCAGTCTTCTCTATCCAGCGTAGGGTTGCAATGGCCCCTTCATTGCCCGAGAATTCCATTGGTTTACAAGACCAAAATTCTTTATAAGAACAACCGTAAGACACGGTTCTTCTCCTTTTGGGAATAGGCAATTGAAGTAAAGGTTCATTGTTCATGCTGTTTTCGGGTTCGATGGGTCGCTTACTGCTATGCTTACTTTTATTATTCGCTTCTTGAATAGTTTGAATAATAAATGGCATTGCATCTATGATTCCTTGTGCCACTATATGTTGAACAACACTATTATCCATTTGGTTTCCATTGTTATTGATGCTCGGATTCTCATTAACCACGTTAATGTTACTCTGATTATCGTTATTCAGATTTCCTTGATTTCCTTCTTCGGCCATCTGAATTTAAACATTTATCCCATATTAATATCACAATATAATATTTATCATAGTAAATCACATGACACATATTTTTGCCAAAAGTGTCGATCATTACGACTTTTACTCTATTTCCATATACTATTATGCATCTATTACACACTAGTACTGAAATAAAAATTACAATACCAACAGAAATAGAATCACACTAATAGTAATATGCATCCATACACACATATTTTATTTTATTTTTATTATATTTTATTGTTTTTACTATTACCGTCTCCTCCATCACATCACAGATATGGATTTATCCAAAAATCCATATTGCGTTCATCGTATTTCCATACGAGACGCTCTCCCACCTGTCTCATTCTTTCACTGCTTTCTAAAATTTCCTCCCCAAAAGTCCTAAGTTCTTGGGCGTTTTCTGCACTCATTGGGGGTGCAGGTTCTAGGACTGGGTTCGGAATCTGGGGTGCGGGTTCCTGATATGGGGGTGAAAGTGCCTGAAATCGGTAAGGATCTTCTAAAATTTCCCTAATATATTCATCGTGGTAATAGGGATCTAAAGGGTCCATACCTGGATAGGCTCCTATGTTCTGTATAGGTGTGTCTTCATGGATCGGGTAACGTTGCACATAGTCCCTAACGTCATCCCACCAGGGATCATAATTTGGGTCTAGGGGATTTGGTGCAGGTACCCTAGGGATTTCTTCTGGGTTTAAGTCATGCATCTCCACCTGGTTTTCAGGGTTTTCTATCTCCATTGGTTGGTCAGGGATTTGCAATTGTGGTTGTGAGGCTACTAGTTGTTCCAGACTTGGGTCAGTAGCAGTTGTAGCTAAGATATGGAAATTGGCTAGGCTTCTATTAAGCATATCCTGTGTATGGGCATCTGTCTCTCGCTTAATAGCTGCTAAGGCTCTTTGCTGTTGCAACTTTCGCATTCTTTTCCTACGTGCAAAGGCTTACTTACAGAACCATCCTCGTTTCTTACGAGGGAATGGCTCTTCTGACTGAGCTTTAAAAGCAAACATTCCTTCTTCCTGATCAGCAGAATACCCCGAAAGGACAGGCAGTGAAGAGATACCTTCACTCCTAGGTGAATCAGACAACTGACGACACATGTCTGAGGCTCCTTGATCACTCATACTGTAAACTAACAAATAGTCAAATAACACATAACAAATAAATACAGTTATGCACATATTTCCGTAATTTATTTCCTAACACAAAATTTAGATTTTAAGTGTTAGCAAAACACTTCTTTGGCTTAGAACAGTGGCTAGGCTCTGATACCACCTCCTGTCGCAACCCTCGATCCCTGATCCCCGGGAACGGGCGGACGCGAACTCAGAATTTCGGTGGTATCAAGTTGGTTAATTTGGCAGCGGAAATTACATCAGGACCGTAGTTAGGAAATGTTTATCAGAGTAAAACCACCATATTTAATATTAATAATCACATGGGCAAAACCCAAGTTTCTTATTACAATACTTTTATAGGGATAAACCCTATTTTATTGAATTTAAAACATCGTCTTTTAGGTAACTTTTATAGCCACATTTTTCCCAAGCCTTCAGTGCTCTCCAGCTGGCTTTTTACTAATTGGCTGTCACATTGTGTTACCTGAAAAGCGTTTTAAAAACATTTGTCAGTGGGAAATACTGGTGAGTGAATCCCAGTTTAATCAAGAAACATTTTATCAATTAAAACAGTATTGAGAGCGATCACATTGTTTATTTCTACACAATTACTCATTCAGTACTGTCAATCCTGACTTGTGGGTCATATTACACATTGGCTAACTCGTTGTCCAATGGTAACGTACTGTCATCCCCGACTTACTACTCACAAGGTAGTAAATTTTGTATACAAAACCCCAACATACCAGCAGTAATTGAAGAACTACAAAGACTCAATCACCGCTTAATCACATTGTAAAACAATTAAGGTTTTGTAAAATATTACAAAAAGGTTAACAAAAAGAGGATAAACTCACATTGCTATCTTAGACTTCGCATAAGGGTTTCCTGGATACAATCTATAATTTATACAAATGTACATTGGTTAGTATCATAACCCTTTGAAAATATTAATGATACCTTCCCCGAGACGGTATTCCAACAACTACGTCGGGCAGAACCACGACAGTTATTACGGAACCCTAAATCAATCGGGCAGCGTATCTATTACAAAACTGGGGTTATAATACTTACAACGGAGCAGAACCTCGCTAATTAGGGGTATAATACCAGCTTTCAAAAGCCTATATTTCAGAAATTGAGATTGAGAATTGAATTGTGAACGAACTGAAATGAAATCCGATGCGTTCTTTATATAGTAGCTGAACCTGGGTCTCACGCGGCCCGCGTAGATGTACGCAGGGGCTTACGCGGCCCGCGTCGTAGCCGGGTAGGGTTTAGGTGATCCGGGTCATCGCCTAGACTCGCCACGATGTCGACACGTGTCGGCCTCTGGTGTCTCTGCGTTGTGGATCTGTCGCGGCCCGCGTTAGCTTAATGGGGGTCTTACGCGGCCCGCCTGAACTAAAGAAACCAACGAAGTCAGTTTCCAACCTTGATACCGCACGCGTAAGATTGGGGTGGGTCCTACGCGGCCCGCCTCAGCTTAATATTTTCAGATTTTTAATTATTTTAATTACTATAACGTATTTCGGGCTCGGTTTTTACGTATGGGTGTATTTTAAAGACATATTGGGACATTAATATATACTAGGGTGTCGGTTTTACTGAGGGTTGTTACAGTAGGTGCCTTAGAACTTCTTATGCTCCATAGAAGTACAACTTGATCATCAAGAATAAGCTTGAAAGTAAGGTGATTTAAGGGTGTATATGGCTGAATTTTTGAAAGGAAAAATGGGTTCTTAAGTGTGTGTAAATGATGGTGTAAGAATGATGGAAAATATCTATTTTAGATAAGTATACCATGACTTTATTCATCCATTAATTCACCACATGTAATTAGATAAATATCTAGATATTTTTGGCAAGTTGAAGACATGTGGGACCCTCATAAAAACGTTCATAAGTGTGTGTGTGTGGGGGGGGGGGGTAAAGTGTAACATTTTTATAAAAATGTCTTAAACATGTAGATATTTTGGTAATTAGGCTAAGTATGGTGATTAGGGGTAATCTTTCACCATTAGGAGGTATTTAGTGATTCAGAATGTTAATTATTATTAACAAATTCACTAAACTAGTAGAAATGGTATTTTGATATCTTAAACGACTTCCGTTTGGTCGTCGGTTCGATAAAAGCACTTTTAATTCCTACCGACGAAGTTTTTTCGTAAGTTGTAAATCCGCAACCAAGAGATGTATAAGGGGATTTGGAATTTCAAAATAAGCTTAACTAGTTCACCAAAGCTTTCATTTGGTTGTTTTCGATGTCGGAAAAGTCGTTTATTAGCTTGTCGGTGCAGAAACGGACAAGTTGTGGGGGTTGCAACGCAGCGTCGAAAGCTTATGTTTTGGACACCCCATTAATATCCTCATATTGTTTCCATATGTTGAACACTACTTTTACATGTTGCAAAAATATTAAATTGCTGAATTCTGCAGAACTTCTGTGGAAAAGTGTTGAAATTGTCGCTTTTAGTGCTTTTCGGCAGTTTTTAGTGTTATCAGACATCGGGAAAGTATTAGACCAAACCCTTGCATTCCTAGCTAGGGTTTAATGTATATTAGATGTTAGACTTTCGTCTGAGTCCTAAAGATATCATTAAGATGGTTTCTGCGGATCCTACATTTTCGTCAGAATACTAGTTCGCTAAGTGCTTTTCTAGTTGTTTTGATGCATTGTTTATACTGTTTCAAATGTAATCAATAAAAATTAATCATGTGCATAAAAAATAAGTATTCCATGAGTATTCTAAGTGTATGTCATGTAATAATGCAGTTCGGATATTCAAAACACTAAACTGTATAATGAAAATGACTGTTTTAAGTGTACGTAAATTACCAGAAAGTGGCAGTTGTCACATAAAATATTTTTATAAGTGTTTAATTTCTACAAAATGTTTGCCATAGTTTCCCCCTTAAAAATGGAGGTTTCCATGCTCAAAGGCATATCATTTTCTTTTTAAAATTCATCACCAATCATCAACAATTTAAACAAGACTTACCATGTGCTTCCAATATTCAATACACTATGAATCGTCTGTAATAGCCTGCTTGTCACACCCTGGCTTTTGCGGAAGCGTGGGTTTAATTGGTGTGACTTCTTAATACCATAGCAACAATCATAACAATGCTATATGATAAAAACACAAGATGTTCATCCATTCATTTAGTTTAAAAATACCCCAACATCATTGTTTGAAAATGTCGACACTTAAAATATGTTACAAACCATATTTGTCTAATACGTGTTCATGAGACACAACAACAGACTTTAAATAAAAAGAGGTTTAAAGACATGTAACCCGTCCAGGTAAGGGTTACTCCTCCTAAACCTACCACCCTGGATGACATCTTTATTCAACGCAGCTTGACACATGCATACTCCACCAGATCCACTAATTCCCTGAAATACATGTAGTTTGAAAAATCAACAAAAGTTGAGCGAGTTCATGTGTAAGTGAGTATGTATAAACCTTTGTAATATGTCTGTATGTATGAAAGTCCCTGGTATGTAGCAATTAAGGAAAAAGAGATCACCAATGGGTTGCAAAGCCACTGGTATGTGTGAAACGGTGCAGGAAGTACTCAAACCTAGCAAATTTGTACCGGGCCTCGGCTGTAAGACACAGTCACCACTATGGGCTGTCCCGGCCTCATGGGTGTGGGCTCGCTACACCCAAATAGATCTATCACTCATGTCCCTCGGTCCTACAACGAGGATTAATGGCCTTAAGTGTTATACCCACCTTTCACATGATCTAAGTAGTAAACCCTCCTTAAGCTAACCATACCTTGTATAAAAATGTGTGTAATAATTGTAACATGTATTTCACCCCCGAAGTATAAAACTGAAAACAGTTAAGAGAAAAGGGGGACATGAACTCACTGTAGTGCGTCTCCTGTATCGTACTCAAATCTCCGGTCTCGTCAGCAAACACGACTCCCTACAATGTACTAATGTCTATTAGACGATCGGGTCGTGCCTTGCCTTTGTATTTACGTTTGAGTTACGATTCCTTGACATTATTCCAAGTTATAATCATTTGTTAAAATAAATTATTTTAACTTAGATTATTTTTAAGGTTTTGGAATAATAGTTAGACAACTATTTCGTATTCATACTTCTTAAGTATTTTAACTCCGTATTTCCTTCCCAAGGATGGGGGCATTTATACATGTCTATTTGTAGTTTCGAAAAATATATATTTTAAGTCCCACTTAGGAAAATATATTTAACTTATTTGTCCAAAAATAACGTATTTCCGAATATATGTATTTTTCCCAAAATTAATATATTTTCACTTCTTTAGTTTCCAAAATAATATTTTACCCAAAATATATGTGTAAGAGCATTTTCTAGAATAATTCATAAGTTACGTCTTCTTGTTCGTTTCACAATATTATGTGTGTAACTTAAATATTTATTCCGTGTGATTTTTTGTATTATTTTGGAGTTGTAATTTTTCCATGGTATTTGTAAGTTATATTATTTTACCCTAAAATAATATAACTAGTTCACAAAATATGCAAATATTCACACAAGTGTCTTAGTATAAAATATATATTCTAAATATATATATTTATCCCTTTTATTTGTAAAAATTCAACCTCCGATACTTTGTATCTTTGTAACAAAACCTATGGCGAAGTTTATTTTGAAAAACAAGGTTAAAAGTATGCTTGTAACACTTGATTGGAAACTATTTTCTAAGTGTTGGAATTTTAGAAAATTTCACCAGAGTTTCCTTTGTAAACGGAGGTGTCCATGCTCATTAGCATATCATTTTCTTTTCGGAAATCATTCAAACAATCAACCACAAGTTACTAAACAATATTACACCTATCAAGTGCGAAAACAATGCACTTTACATAACAACATGAACTTGGTTTTTCATAAATACGCGTAGTAACTTAGTGGGGTGTTTAGTGGGTTTAGTTACCCTCCAAAGTGCGTTTACTTTTGTTAAAATCTTACTCTCGGGGTTTTTAGATGTTCACAACTTGTGAACTTATTTTACAAAAATATTTGCTTACAATATTTTCATGTTTTACAAGACTTACTACATTTATTTTGTTACTAAAATAGTGTAGGTTTAACTAAAGTCATAACCCTTCAAAATCATCTTCTATTCTTGGTTTATTTAGGAAAACCATTCTCAAGACTTGGATTTACAAGATTACTAGTTTACTTGGTTTATTATTTTTCAAGAAAAATCATCCTACTTTCAAGTTCATGTCTTCTCTAGTAGATGATTATTTCATGTACACATAATCATCCCTAACTTGTTAAGCCATGTTTTTAATCATAACTTAACAAGCTCCATATGATGACTAACCATCATATTACTAGTAATCACCAAGAAATCAACAATATAACCAAAACAACTTTATTTCATCAAGATTCCATCTTATCTCATCATTATGTTAGCTTTATTTTCAAGACTTATGTTTATGATCTTTTAGTGTTCTTATATTTTCATCAAGATATAACTATTAACCACCATAAACATGAAGTAAATAAGGATCAAAGAAGCTTACTACTAGCTTTTAAGCTAGGGAAGATCAAGATGAAAAATGAGTGGATAAAAGCAAACTAGAGAGGTCCTTGATGATCCATGAGTTCCACACTTCGTTATTCACCGTTGTGCACCTTGTAGTAAGCTTGTAATTGATGAACAAGAATCAAAAGTGGTGAGTGTATATAGGGGGGTTTCGGCCGAGCTTTAATGGAGGAGAGGGAGAGGGAGTGAGCTTGGTGATGATGAAGATGATTAGTTGATTTATTCTTATAATCAAGTTCCTTTACCCTTTGGTTAATGTATCAACATAAGTACATACATAATCATCCATAATCTTTAAAGAGATTACATGGGGAATGTACAAGATTTAAGAAATCTTGTGGTGTGGGCCATGTAAGCCGAAAATCAGCCAAGGGGGGGGGGGTTAAATGTAATATTATTTGTTAAGTGGGCTAATCAGTGGGGTGTTAAGTGCAAAAGCTAGTGTTTAATATGTTTCAGGCTTTATGTAATGTGTTTAAGTGTTCGGGAACCAGTACTAGCTCAGAAAAATAAAAATAATGTTTCTTGCAATATTTTAGTGTTCCGAGTAATGTCCGGTTGCTCGGTTAGATACCGTTCCGTTAAAGCGTTAAGTGATATCGTAAAGTGTCCTTTATGTATCTTTTAGTGACCCTTTTAATTCCCGACACTTAGGAAAGCATACAGGACCATTTTGCCATATTTTTGCAAGTGGCTAGCATATTTAAATTCTGAATTTTTGTTAATAAATTCAGAATTTTGCATTTTAAGTGGGTTTTAGGCACTTTCCGGCATCTAAGCTATCACCTAGTGACGCAGTTTTATGGTCCTTACTTCCCTACACTCCCTACTAGTGTAGTACCTTGTCCCTGGCTCATACTGGGCCTCAATATATAGTCTGTCTATGTGCTGGCATTGTCAGCATGTTTCTGAGTTATCCGCTCACTGTGCTAACTGTGCTTTGTGCATCAAGTTTGTCACTAAAGTTTGTGTGTAATCAATGGAGTGACAATATGAAATGTGATGCATATGTATGTATGATGAAAAAATCATAAAGCAGTTTAAATCAGTAATTGTAATTCAGCACAGTAATTAAGCACAATTTAATATTAATTAGTTGTACGGATACCTGAAATTTTGAGGGTTGTCACATTCTCCCCATGTTAAGAAAATTTCGTCCCGAAATTTTAGTTCTGCTACTAGATGCAGGGGTCTTGGGGAATAAATGTGGGTACTTGGCTTTCATACGATCTTCACGCTCCCACGTGAACTCTGGGCCATGTCGTGCATTCCATCGAACCTTGACGAGTTTGACACTACTCCGGCGTGTCTTGTTAACCTTCCAATCCGTAACCTCAACGGGTTCTTTAGCAAAGTGGAGTGTGTCGTCAATATGAACCTCGTCGGCAGGAATGACTACTGTTTCTTGAGTTGGACTCTTTTTCAGATTGGATACATGAAATGTTTCATGAACGCCGTTTAGTTCAGCAGGTAAATCCAACTTGTATGCTACCAAACCAACCCTCTTTAGAATTCTGAATGGACCAATGTATATGGGATTCAACTTCCCACGCTTTCCAAAGCGTGCCACACCCTTCCAGGGTGAAACTTTCAACAAAACCATATCTCCCACCTCAAATTCCAGAGGTTTCCTTCTTCGATCCGCATAACACTTTTGTCGATCACGAGCCGCTTTGATGCGCTCTCGGATCTGAAAAATCTTGTTTGTTGTCTCTTGAACCAAATCCGGACCAACTAACTGTCTATCACCCGCGTCGGCCCAACAAACCGGTGATCGACATTTGTGTCCATAGAGAGCTTCGGATGGTGCGGCTTGAATGCTGGCATGGTAGCTGTTATTGTATGAAAATTCGACCAATGGTAGGTGAGTGTCCCAACTTCCACCTAAATCCATTACGCAAGGTCGCAACATGTCTTCCAACGTTTGAATCGTTCGTTCACTCTGCCCGTCTGTCTGCGGGTGAAATGCAGTACTCAGATTCAACTGAGGACCAAATGCTTCTTGGAAGGATTGCCAAATCCTTGACACGAATCTTCCATCACTATCAGAGATGATTGAGAGAGGCACTCCATGTCGTGCAACAATCTCCCTCATGTATATTTCAGCAAGTTTACTCGTGTTGTCTTTTTCCTTGATTGGCAAAAAGTGCGCAGACTTCGTTAGACGGTCTACTATTACCCAAATTGTATCATGGCCCTTGGGCGTCCTTGGCAATTTTGTTATGAAGTCCATAGAAATCTGTTCCCATTTCCATTGGGGGATTTCAGGTTGCTGCAAGAGACCTGAAGGCTTTTGGTATTCAACCTTTACCTTGGCGCAAGTTAAACATTTGCCAACATACATTGCAACATCGCCCTTCATTCTCGGCCACCAATAGAAATCCTTAAGATCTTGGTACATTTTATCCGCTCCTGGATGAATCGAGTACCGTGACTTGTGAGCTTCATAAAAAATAACACTTCTCAAACCACCAAACAAAGGAACCCAAATTCGTTTCATGAAGCACAAAGTTCCTTCCCCATTTGGTACCAATTGCTTCTCCATCCCCCGAAGATACTCATTCTCAACATTCCTTTCCTTGAGTGCTTCTCTCTGCGTGGCACGAATGTGCAATGAGAGGTCCGTTTGTATGATCATTTCCAAAGCCCTTACCCTTATGGGCTTGATCCTTTCCTTTCGACTTAGGGCGTCGGCGACCACATTCGCCTTCCCCGGGTGATACTTGATCTCACAATCATAATCGTTCAATAGTTCTACCTAGCGTCTTTGCCTCATGTTAAGCTCTTTTTTATCAAATATGTGCTGCAGGCTCTTGTGATCAGTGAAGATTGTACATCGCGTGCCGTATAAGTAATGTCGCCAGATTTTCAATGCAAACACCACCGCGCCCAATTCCAAATCATGCGTGGTGTAATTTTTCTCGTGGACTTTCAACTGGCGAGAAGCATATGCTATAACCTTCTGTCGCTGCATCAACACGCAGCCTAAACCCTGACGCGAGGCATCGCAATACACCACGAAGTCGTCCGTGCCTTCGGGCAGAGATAAGATTGGCGCGTCGCAAAGTTTGTTTTTCAAAAACTGAAATGCCTCTTCCTGCTTGTCTCCCCAATCAAACTTCTTGTCCTTTTGGGTAAGGGAGGTCAAAGGTTGAGCGATTTTCTAGAAATCCTTAATGAACCTGCGGTAATAACCAGCCAAACCTAGAAACTGTCGAATCTGTGTTGGCATCTTTGGAGTTTCCCAGTTCTTGATCGCTTCGATCATTGTTAGATCCACGTGAATTCCATCTCCGTTAACTACATGGCCAAGAAACTGGACTTCCCGTAACCAGAATTCGCACTTCAAGAACTTAGCGTATAACTTCTCTTTCTCAAGCAGTTCTAGAATAGCCCTTAGATGTTGTTCATGCTCTTCTTTCGACTTCGAGTAGATCAAAATGTCATCAATGAACACAATCATGAACTTATCGAGATACGGCTTACAAACTCTGTTCATCAAATCCATGAATACAGCTGGCGCGTTTGTCAACCCAAACGGCATAACCAGGAACTCGTAATGTCCATATCGAGTCCTAAAGGCCGTCTTTGGAATACTTTCCTCCTGAATTCTTAGATGATGATAACCTGATCATAGATCGATCTTTGAGTAAAAACTTGAACCTTGTAATTGATCGAACAGGTCATCAATTCATGGCAAGGGATATCTATTCTTGATTGTCAACTTGTTCAGCTCCCGGTAGTCGATACACATGCGAAAACTACCATCTTTCTTCTTAACGAACAAAACTGGAGCTCCCCAAGGAGAGAGGCTTGGTCTGATAAATCCCTTATCTAACAACTCCTGGAGTTGCGTTGACAGCTCTTGCATCTCAGAAGGTGCAAGTTGATAAGGTGCCTTGGCTACAGGCGTGGCACCTGGAACCAAGTCAATGTGAAACTCGACTTTTAGCTGTGGCGGCAATCCTGGAAAGTCTTCGGGAAAGACTTCAGGATATTCCTTTACGACTGGAATATCTTCTATCTTTGGCTCAGCGGCTTCTTTATCAATGATGTGTGCCAAGAAGGCAACACATCCCTTCTTCAAACATCTTCTAGCTTTCAAACAACTAATGATTCTCAGGGGCGTATCACGCTTCTCTCCATGTACCACAATCGTTTCTCCATCCGCCATTGGGATGCGAATGGTCTTCTCGTGACATACAATTTCGGCTTTGTTGCTTGACAACCAATCCATCCCTACTACCACATCGAAGCTTCCCAACTCAACTGGCAGTAGATCCAGTGTAAACTTGTGTTCTCCCAGTTCTATAACGCATCCTCTGATGACTTCATTCGTTTCGACTAGCTTTCCATTAGCCAGTTCAATTGAGTACGGAATGTCTAACTTACTAGCAGTTAACCCATGCATTTTCTTAAATTCTAGTGATACAAAACTATAGTCGGCACCAGTATCAAATAGCACAAATGCAAAGCGTTGATTAATAGGGAACGTACCAGTAATGACATTTGGATCCTGGCATGCTTCCCTTGCACCTATGTTGAAGACTCTTCCCTGTGCCTGATTAAGCTTTGGGCATTCCCTCATGAAGTGCCCCACGTCTCCACAGTTAAAACATCCTGGTCCTCGACCGTTTCCATTCCCATTACCATTACCAGCTCGATTATTGACTGCCCCTCGGTTACCAGCTTGATTCCCCGCCATTCCACGATTTTCATTCCCGCCATTTCCTCCCTGTTGGCGGTTGCCATTCCCATTTCCATATCCTCGTTGACTACTACGACCAACACCAGTACCAACCCAGCATGTATTCTTCGAATGGCCCTCCTTCCCGCAAGACTCACATCTCCTCAATCTGCACTGGCCGGAATGATGGTACTGGTATGTATCACATTTGGGCAGAGCACCCATGTACCCTCTTCCTTTGACTCCATCACCAGTTTTAGCTTCCTCTGGTGGTTCACGTTCTTTTTCTTGCTGGCGCTGCTGGTACCCTTTTTAAAATTGGAGAACTTCCATTTGTTCTCTCCCTAGGACTCCACATGAGTCTCCTTCTTTTTCTGGTCAGAATTTGAAAACTTGTTGAGCCTAATAGCTTCCTCAGTCAGTGACACGCTCAGATCGATGGCTTCAGTAATTGTTGCCGGTTTTGACGATGTAACCATGCTCATAATCTGAGGTGCCAACCCCCAGATGAAACTCTCCACGCGTTTGAATTCAGGCGTAACCATGTATGGTACCACATGGGACAGATCATGAAACCTATGAACATACTTGGCGATCTTTGGGCCGTCCATCCATAGGTTCCAAAATTCCGTTTCCAGCTTTTGTATTTTGGCCCGTGAACAGTATTTCTTCCTCATGAGCTCCTTCAGCTCAGTCCATGTCAATGCATATGCCGCCGCCTCTCCCAGGGTCTGTACTTGCAGATTCCACCATGACAAAGCACCATCAAGAAAGAGCCCTGAGATGTATGTAACTTGATGTTCAGGAGCACACTTGCTTATCCTTAAAATAGAATCCGTCTTTTCTACCCATCTGACGAATGCAACAATACCTCCAGTGCCGTCGTAATTTACGGGCTTGCAATCCAGAAATTGTTTGTCGGTGCAGCCATTGGGTGGGTTGTTGTTATTTGAGGTATTCCTGCTAGTTTCTGCGCGGGAGGCCTCATACTGTGCTATCGCTGAGGCAATTCGCTCCTGTAGTTCAGCCTCAGTAGTAGGCAAACGTGTGTCTCGTCGTGGAGGCATCTTCTAAAAGAAGATCATATTGGTCAGGTCATAGTAAGTATAGTAAGTAAGTAATATGCGTATGTAATAACATCCATCATCCTCATAACACATAACATCCCATGTTATAATATAAAACAAATAATTCAACAATGCATGTAGTGAGAACGTTGCCATTGAGCTTTCATTTAATCATGACCACAATATAGTTTTACATGTTTCACCGTACATCATACATCAAAATAAGATCATAGGGTTACATCACCCCAAAATACAAGTCAGTCTACACAAATCATATACAAAAACGTGGTCTTCCAAAAGTCTTCATATGTCGGCCCAATTGCGACTCTCTCACCAAAACAATCTACCTGCACCAAACCAAAAATATAGCTACGCTGATGGCGGAAGAGGGGGTGGAGGAGGGAAGAAAAGCAAACGGTGCAAATGCACCCAATCCTCCACGAGGGCGTGGATAACGCGCAACAGGTAAGCAATCTGCTGCTCCAGAGTGAGGAAGCGGACATCAGAATCCGGGTGTAGTGGAAGAGGAGCTGGTGGCGTAGCAAATGGAGACTGGCAATGACAAGGGGGAGGACGCGGAGTCCTCTCCAGCTCCTGGACTTGTCGGCTCAACGCATCCTGCTGTAACTGCAAGGATATAAGTATGTCATCCGTGGTATGTCCAACATGAAAAGGATGGTATGGGTCTGACAAAGGCATGACATTGGGCGAAGGCCACATGAATGGCTCGCCCGTGGGTGCAAAAGGTGATGTAGTGCGAGGAAGCTGAGACATGAATGGAACAGCTAACGACACAGGCGGGACAAAAGCAGGCTGCTGTCTCGAAGATCCCTCCCCAGGACGAGGTGGAGGAATGTCCTGGAGAAAAGTGATAGGAAGGTCGGTGCGATGGATATCTGACACATGGGGAAAATGAGGGGTAACATCAATCGGTGCAGAGATGGGTGCATGAGGGAGAGTGACTGGTCTAACATATGGGGGATAATCGTCATCATCGACCCACCCATTGCGGGTGTCAGCATATCTAGGATCGATGTGGGCGGCTAACGGGGCATGGTCATCAAACACAAGGATTGGATCAGGTAATATCGATGTAATATCAGGTATCTCAGCAAAGATGGAGTCATGATCTGGCGATGGGACAGGGTCAGCTGGGGCTAGATCTAGATCAGCGGGTACAACAGGGGGCTGATCGATAGGAGCAACAGGAGCCTCTAGGGGCTGATCATCCTGCACAAGCCCAATCTCGTGATCTGGGTCAAAATCGTGTGGAGAAACAGGGGCCTCGAATGGCTGCTCATCAGGAGCAAAGTCTATCTCATGCTCGACGTCATCAGTAAGGTCAAACTCATGATCAGGGTCATCAGCAAGGTCAAACTCATGATAAGGGTCATCAGCAAGGTCAAAATCATGATCGGGGTCATCAGCAAGGTCAAAATCATGATCGGATGCGGCTGACATGGCCATATCGGAATTTGAGTCGGTGGGGTATCGCTGTAACCCCAGCGCATGGAGAGTAGAAGATGATACTGACTCAAAAGAGTCTGGACCAGAAGAATCAGAAGGAACCTCCATAACCGGAACCTCAATGACAGGAATAATGACATCATCATCAAGTGGCAGATCCTCAACAGGAACTGCAGCAAGGGGAACGGGAGCTGGGATCTCAGCAAGAGGTAGATCCTCGACTAGAATACCATCAGCGAGCTGAACATCGTCTCCGAAATCCGGCAAAGCAAAAGGCTGGAAATCGTCATCATCACTGCTGTCAGTATCAGATGTATAAATCTTGGGATCTGTGGGCATCGGATCATCTGAATCTACTGCTATGGGGTCTAGTGCGCCAGAAACTCCACTCGAAGAAGACATGACGTCTGTAACAAAACAATCACGACAATTGCACATATATCAACATATAATCAAATAAGCATGCAAGTCACAATCAATGTAGGCAAGTAATCATCCTAGTCTTCCCCAGACTATCCCACCCAGTCTCTCAGACTAAACTCCCTGGTCTCTAAGACCAACTCCCTGGTCTCTAAGACCAACTTTCCCACTCTCTAAGACTAAATCCCTGGTCTCTAAGACCAAACTCCAAGTCTCTAAGACTAAATCCCTGGTCTCTAAGACCAACCTCTCAGTCTCTAAGATTAAATCCCTGGTCTCTAAGACCAACCTCCCAGTCTCTAAGACTAAATTTCCCCTAGTCTCTAAGACTGATCCTCCCTCAGTCTCTAAGACTGAACTTCCCCAGACTCTAAGTGTTTAATTTCTACAAAAAGTTTGCCATAGTTTCTCCCTTAAAAATGGAGGTTTCCATGCTCAAAGGCATATCATTTTCTTTTTAAAATTCATCACCAATCATCAACAATTTAAACAAGACTTATCATGTGCTTCCAATATTCAATACACTATGAATCGTCTGTAATATCCTGCTTGTCACACCCTGGCTTTTGCGGAAGCGTGGGTTTAATTGGTGTGACTTCTTAATACCATAACAACAATCATAACAATGCTATATGATAAAAACACAAGATGTTCATCCATTCATTTAGTTTAAAAATACCCCAACATCATTGTTTGAAAATGTCGACACTTAAAATATGTTACAAACCATATTTGTCTAATACGTGTTCACGAGACACAACAACAGACTTTAAATAAAACGAGGTTTAAAGACATGTAACCCGTCCAGGTAAGGGTTACACCTCCTAAACCTACCACCCTGGATGACATCTTTATTCAACGCAGCTTGACACATTCATACTCCGCCAGATCCACTAATTCCCTGAAATACATGTAGTTTGAAAAATCAACAAAAGTTGAGCGAGTTCATGTGTAAGTGAGTATGTATAAACCTTTGTAATATGTCTGTATGTATGAAAGTCCCTGGTATGTAGCAATTAAGGAAAAAGAGATCACCAATGGGTTGCAAAGCCACTGGTATGTGTGAAACGATGCAGGAAGTACTCAAACCTAGCAAATTTGTACCGGGCCTCGGCTGTAAGACACAGTCACCACTATGGGCTGTCCCGGCCTCATGGGTGTGGGATCGCTACACCCAAATAGATCTATCACTCATGTCCCTCGGTCCTACAACGAGGATTAATGGCCTTAAGTGTTATACCCACCTTTCACATGATCTAAGTAGTAAACCCTCCTTAAGCTAACCATACCTTGTATAAAAATGTCTGTAATAATTGTAACATGTATTTCACCCCCGAAGTATGAAACTAAAAACAGTTAAGAGAAAAGGGGGACATGAACTCACTGTAGTGCGTCTCCTGTATCGTACTCAAATCTCCGGTCTCGTCAGCAAACACGACTCCCTACAATGTACTAATGTCTATTAGACAATCGGGCCATGCCTTGCCTTTGTATTTACGTTTGAGTTACGATTCCTTGACATTATTCCAACTTATAATCATTTGTTAAAATAAATTATTTTAACTTAAATTAGTTTTAAGGTTTTGGAATAATAGTTAGACAACTATTTCGTATTCATACTTCTTAAGTATTTTAACTCCGTATTTCCTTCCCAAGGATGGGGGCATTTATACATGTCTATTTGTAGTTTCGAAAAAAATATATATTTTAAGTCCCACTTAGGAAAATATATTTAACTTATTTGTCCAAAAATAACGTATTTCCGAATATATGTATTTTTCCCAAAAATAATATATTTTCACTTCTTTAGTTTCCAAAATAATATTTTACCCAAAATATATGTGTAAGAGCATTTTCTGGAATAATTCATAAGTTACGTCTTCTTGTTCGGTTTCACAATATTATGTGTGTAACTTAAATATTTATTCCGTGTGATTTTTTGTATTATTTTGGAGTTGTAATTTTTCCATGGTATTTGTAAGTTATATTATTTTACCCTAAAATAATATAACTAGTTCACAAAATATGCAAATATTCACACAAGTGTCTTAGTATAAAATATATATTCTAAATATATATTTATCCCATTTATTTGTAAAAATTCAACCTCCGATACTTTGTATCTTTGTAACAAAACCTATGGCGAAGTTTATTTTGAAAAACAAGGTTAAAAGTATGCTTGTAACACTTGATTGGAAAATATTTTCTAAGTGTTGGAATTTTAGAAAATTTCGCCAGAGTTTCCTTTGTAAACGGAGGTGTCCATGCTCATTAGCATATCATTTTCTTTTCGGAAATCATTCAAACAATCAACCACAAGTTACTAAACAATATTACACCTATCAAGTGCGAAAACAATGCACTTTACATAACAACATGAACTTGGTTTTTCATAAATACGCGTAGTAACTTAGTGGGGTGTTTAGTGGGTTTAGTTACCCTCCAAAGTGCGTTTACTTTTGTTAAAATCTTACTCTCGGGGTTTTTAGATGTTCACAACTTGTGAACTTATTTTACAAAAATATTTGCTTACAATATTTTCATGTTTTACAAGACTTACTACATTTATTTTGTTACTAAAATAGTGTAGGTTTAACTAAAGTCATAACCCTTCAAAATCATCTTCTATTCTTGGTTTATTTAGGAAAACCATTCTCAAGACTTGGATTTACAAGATTACTAGTTTACTTGGTTTATTATTTTTCAAGAAAAATCATCCTACTTTCAAGTTCATGTCTTCTCTAGTAGATGATTATTTCATGTACACATAATCATCCCTAACTTGTTAAGCCATGTTTTTAATCATAACTTAACAAGCTCCATATGATGACTAACCATCATATTACTAGTAATCACCAAGAAATCAACAATATAACCAAAACAACTTTATTTCATAAAGATTCCATCTTATTTCATCATTATGTTAGCTTTATGTTCAAGACTTATGTTTATGATCTTTTAGTGTTCTTATATTTTCATCAAGATATAACTATTAACCACCATAAACATGAAGTAAATAAGGATCAAAGAAGTTTACTACTAGCTTTTAAACTAGGGAAGATCAAGATGAAAAATGAGTGGATAAAAGCAAACTAGAGAGGTCCTTGATGATCCATGAGTTCCACATTTCGTTATTCACCGTTGTGCACCTTGTAGTAAGCTTGGAATTGATGAACAAGAATCGAAAGTGGTGAGTGTATATAGGGGGGTTTCGGCCGAGCTTTAATGGAGGAGAGGGAGAGAGAGTGAGCTTGGTGATGATGAAGATGATTAGTTGATTTATTCTTATAATCAAGTTCCTTTACCCTTTGGTTAATGTGTCAACATAAGTACATACATAATCATCCATAATCTCTAAAGAGATTACATGGGGAATGTACAAGATTTAAGAAATCTTGTGGTGTGGGCCATGTGAGCCGAAAATCAGCCAAGGGGGGGGGGTTAAATGTAATATTATTTGGTAAGTAGGCTAATCAGTGGGGTGTTAAGTGCAAAAGCTAGTGTTTAATATGTTTCATGCTTTATGTAATGTGTTTAAGTGTTCGGGAACCAATACTAGCTCAGAAAAATAAAAATAATGTTTCTTGCAATATTTTAGTGTTCCGGGTAATGTCCGGTTGCTCGGTTAGATACCGTTCCATTAAAGCGTTAAGTGATATCATAAATTGTCCTTTATGTGTCTTTTAGTGACCCTTTTAATTCCCGACACTTAGGAAAGCATACAGGACCATTTTGCCATATTTTTGCAAGTGGCTAGCATATTTAAATGCTGAATTTTTGTTAATAAATGCAGAATTTTGCATTTTAAGTGGGTTTTAGGCACTTTCCGGCACCTAAGCTATCACCTAGTGACGCAGTTTTATGGTCCTTACTTCCCTACACTCCCTACTAGTGTAGTACCTTGTCCCTGGCTCACACTGGGTCTCAATATATAGTCTGTCTATGTGCTGGCATTGTCAGCATGTTTCTGACTTATCCGCTCACTGTGCTAACTGTGCTTTGTGCATCAAGTTTGTCACTAAAGTTTGTATGTAATCATTGGAGTGACAGTATGAAATGTGATGCATATGTATGTATGATGCAAAAATCATAAAGCAGTTTAAATCACTAATTGTAATTCAGCAGAGTAATTAAGCACAATTTAATATTAATTAGTTGTACGAATACCTGAAATTTTGAGGGTTGTCACACTGCTAACCTCCGAAATTGTCGTATCTCAGTTGGTGTCTTTGTGTGACAACTGTGTTCTGTAATCATTGTATAATGTAAAATAATGTTGATAATCAATAAAACAACGTGCTTTGGTGTTATTATATGTGTTATTTTGTTTGATGATTTTACAATTTGATTCGATTCCGATTTCAAGCTTTAATCGCTTTCTGGAAGGTTATACGCAAACTGGTGCGTAAATGCAATCAGTTTAATGCGACGTACACTCCGGAACTATGACGTAAGCCAAAAATACCCTAAATATCCTTTACATAACTTCGAAATAAGTTTTGAAGGACTCGGTATGGCAAAAACATGTTTATTTGAACTAAAGAACTAATTACGACAAAACTCCGAAACGAACGTTGGTGACCGCCCGGATAATATCTAAATCCCAAAAATATTCTGTTATGATTAAAATTTTATTTTTAATCAGGTTTGTGTTGAAAAATAAATTAAAACGCTTAAAAATGTTATTTTTCAAGTTTAAGCGCGTACCGCGTGTTACTGCGTAACACAGTGCTTCTACTGCAAAATGCAAACAACGCAGCCAGTCTTGGCAACTGAAATTTATTTCTGTAATATTTTGGCGAGTTTATTTTTATAGAATAATAAAAATAATTTAGAACGCCATAAACCGGGATTTAAACGCTAGATAAAATACCCGGTATCCAGTTAAATACCTATTTTTATCTAATATACCATCAAAATTACACATGGACCCCCTCCCCCCTTCAAATTTATGGTCACTTATGTGTGGCCCCACCAAATATTTGCAAGATCTCTAAATATCATATTTGATCCTTGTGTGGACAAGTGTAGTTGCATGCCAATTCCATATCTTCTATATCTTCTTAAATCTTTCATAAGATCACAAAGCAATCTACACTCAATCTTCCACTCTCTCTCTCCTTCCCCAAACCGTAAACACCCCATCACTCCCACTTTCATCTTTTGCAACTTTGTTCATCAAGATCCAAACCCATTTCAAGCTAAATTCAAGTGGTTGTGAAGATACAAAGGAGTTTCCAAGGTGTATTCAAGTGATTTCAAGCTCCCTATCATCAAAATCTCATCCCACAACCTACTTGAATCTTGAAGGTATAACATTTATGTTTAAATCATACTCTTGATTCTTGGTTGTTCTTGATGATTTGAAGTTTCTCTTGAATCTTGGAATTTTCACAAACTTGAAATCTAAAAAGAAATGGGTCTTGATACAAATAAATATGGTGGTACATATATGTATATGTATGTATATAACCGTACATATATATATGGGTGTATGAGTTTTGAAGTTTGATTTCTTGATAAATACTTGTTTAAGTTGTTACATGTTCTTGAATGATAGTTAAAATGCAAGTGTTTTATGATCTATGCATGATATGATAAATGTTCAAATACATCAGCAAATAAACATGAATAAGTTACATATTTGATGCATTTAGATTAATATGAAATGTTGATGATATGATAGTATGCTTTAGACACTTGTACATGAGAATACATATTGATTTAAAGCTCAAGAAGTGATAAAAAAAATGGTTATATGACAAAAATGTTTTAGAACAGATTATAAACACTAAAAATAACACTATTTGGTATATTATAATGGCATGAAACTTTGACATAGGTTTGATAGCTTTGCATGTTGAACATATAACTTAAAAAGTGGTAAAATATGTGAAATTTGCATAATTTATGTGCTTTATTTAAGACCTGCACTATCATGAGTATAACCACTATTTTATTCAGTAAATAACATGGGTTATGTTAAAATATCACGTCGTTTCGATTTGGGATGGTTCGGGTAACGTTTGATGCAAAACTATGCGGTAAAACGGTTAAAAATCGGCTTTTCGGAGTATTTTTATAAAACTGTTTTCGATCAGTAAGTAAACTGATATTTTTGATATAAAAATAAGTATTTTAACTTATATTAAGTTTACTTGGTGTTTGGTTAGTCATACGTGACTTCCGACGCCCAAAAATGTTACCGAATCGCTAAAATAAGTGTTTTTCGACATAACTAGAATGGGTTGTTCATGGGTAAATTTTATGTGTTACAATGTGCTATGTGTTTTACAATATGTGTATGATGATGTGTTAGTGTTGACAAGATTATGTGTATTACGCTAACCCATGTATATAAATACACTAAAAAAATCAAAAATAATAACTTTTCGAGAAAACTCAAAGTTATGTGAAAATTCTAAGTATCGGAGAAACTTTGGTATTTTTTTGGGTTTTTGATTATTAAATCATTCTTATTTAATTTAGGACGAATAAACAATTTGAGGGATTGTGTTAACATATAAAAAACGCACCCAAAGGTGAGTACATAGATCCCATCTTTTACTGTTTTCGATTGTTTTGGGGTGATTCATATGTATCAAAACGATTTCGATGTTTTAACGATGGTTTCAAAACGAGTAAGATGGTTTATACTAAACTAATAATGATTTCAATAATGTGAACGAGCTTGTTGGTTGTAGTTACATAACGAATGACATTCATTAATTTTGGCCGAACCGACCAGTATTAGGTTATGGTACCATAGGATCTGACAAGTCCCGTTATCAGACTGCACCCATGGTTATGTGTGGGTTATGTGGGTAACGACTGAACCTGATGATTGTTAACTTACCTTTTGGTGGTTTGTTAATACGAGTTGAACAAGTTCAACGATGAACGAGTCACGAAGGTTTGAATGTTATTAGCAAGACGACCAAAAGTAGTTTTCACAATTAAAACGAGAACGGTTTGAACGAGGACGATATTAAACGATTGAACGATTTTGAACGATTGAATGAGAACAATTGAAACGATGTCACACAAACGAAGTTTACTAAACGATATAAACCATACGAGTTTTATTACGAGAACGATTTACGATTTGGTTACTTAAACAAATGTTTTGAGTTAAGATTCATGGCAACGAGGTTGTATAAACTATAACCAATCTGTTTTGACTTGGTTATTCATTTTACAATACAAATGGTTTACAAAACAAAGTTTTCTAATATCGATTAACGAGGTTGTATGAGTTATTTAAACAAATAAACGAGCCATGAATCTGACACTCACACAAAACCTATGTGCTCGCCAGCATTTCTTTGCTGACTTTGTTTTTACATATGTTTCAGGTGATGTTGCTTAATGTTGATTGCTAGGATGCTTGAGTCACATAGGATCTGGACGAGACCTTAGTGACATAATAATAATGATAGTCGATATATAACTTGCTTGTTCAGTTTCAAAGACTATGTTAATGTTTAATATTTAATAAAACGAAACTCTTTTGTATCCATGGTTGAGAAACAATAATTCTGTTACAAGACTCCCCGACGTTTCCGCCATGATTTGTTGTTTTACATGGTCGGGGTGTGAAAGAAGAGTTGGTATCAGAGCCAATGGTTATAGGGAATTAGGTTATTAGTAATGTTTTGACCTAGACTATAACTTTCTAGGACCCCAACGCAAGTTGATTTGCGTTTAGATTTTTTAAAAACAAAACTGTCACCTACCATTAGGTGATAACCACAACGAGGACACAAAATCCGAATCTGCTTCGAAAATTAATCATCCGTTCTAGGATGATTGATTACTAGGTTTTGAACCCTCTGTTATAAGGTTTTGAACCCTTCCAGTTTGACTCATTTTTGGCTTAGTGCCTTCTGAGTTTTCAAAAATCTCGTCAAAGTTTGGGTCTAAATAATGTGAACACGTGCAAACTGGAAGAGTGAATGCCTGTACCCTGAGTTTTCTGTCTAAGGCTAGAGTGTTCATACAAATCCACATAATCGGACTAGTCACTCTTACCTGGGAACTCTTGTGGTGAGTGTTCACTTATAAGCGAGCATGTCTTCGCGATACATTATTTTGATTCATTACTTTGATTAGTCACTGCGTGTCGTTTGTTTGTTCGAGGTAACGAACAAATGATCGCCTTCCTTATGTTTCGTCGATATTTTCAATACCTCTTTTGTTTTTCCTAATTATCGACCTCACTCGTTTCTCATATTTCCTTGTTAGACAATGCCTCCTCGACGTGATGCACAATCTTTTAGTGCTGAGTTAGGAATTGCACCTTGCGAAGTCACAATCTGCATTTCGACAGCTTCGCATACAACTACTCCTTCTTCAAGAGTTATAGGGTAGCGTGCAGGTGTCGCTCATGATCCTCCTGGGTTCACGAGTAAACAAGGATGTCATCAATGAATATAATCACTAACTTTTCTAGATACGGCTTACACACCCGATTCATGAGACCCATGAATACTGCTAGTGCGTTTGTTAAGCCTAACGACATAACAAGGAACTCATAATGTCCCGGGCGAGTCCTAAAGGCCGTTTTAGGGATACTTTCTTCTTGTATCCGCAGTTGATGGTGTCCTGTCCTCAAGTCAATCTTCGAGTAGTAGCTAGCACCTTGTAATTGGTCGAATAAGTCATCAATTCTCGGCAAAGGATACCTATCCTTGATGGCTAACTTATTCAATTCCCTGAAGTCGATGTACAAACAGAAACTGCCATCTTTCTCCTTAACGAATAGCACTGGAGCTCCCCAAGGTGAGAAGCTCGGTCTGATGAATCCTTCGTTCTGGTAGTTCTTGTAGTTGAGTCGTTAGTTTTTGCATCTCGAACAGAGCTATTCGGTAAGGTGCCTTCGCTAATGGTGCCGCTCCTGGCACTAGGTTTATCCTAAACTCCACTCGTTGCTGTGGAGGTAACCTAGGCAAGTCTTCGGGAAAGGCTTCTAGAAATTCCTTCACAACGGGGATATCTTCTAGCTCCGGCTCCCTGGGTCTCCTTATCGACACTATGAGCAAGCAAGGATGTCGCAATCCACCGCCTTATGGGCCCAGCGCCCTAGCATCAATTGCAAGAAGGCTATGTACTATAAGTGTTTCATCACTCGCAAGAAGGATGCGAATGATTTTCTCATGACAAACAACTTCAGCTCTAATCTTAGATAGCCAATCCATGCCGACTACAATGTCATAACTTCCCAAATCAATAGGAAGGAGTTCAATAGAAAATTCCCGCTCTCCAAGTTCCAAAGTACAATCTTTAATAACTTCATCCTTTTTGACTAACTGCCTATTTGCTAACTCTATTGAATATGGGGTGGGGGTATCTAGCCTACTTGCTTTTAGACCAAGTAGGTTCTTAAGTTCTATAGATATAAAGCTAAAGTCGCGCTAGTATCAATCAAAATGGATGAATAGTGTTGGTTAATAGGGAACGTACCCATAACCACATTTGGATCCTGGCGTGCTTCACGAGCTCCGATCATGAAGACTCTTCCTCGCTTGCTTCTTCTTAGGGCATTCTTTCCTAAAGTGCCCCACGTCACCACAGTTGAAGCAACCTGGAGTTCTACCATTATCGTTTCCGTCTTGGTTGCAGTTATCATTTCTTCCTTGTTTGGGATATTTTGCCCAACAGGCATCCTTGTTGTGTCCTTCTTTTCCACATCTGTCGCACTTAGGTCTCAGACATCGACCTTCATGGTGAAACTTGCATTTGTCACACCTCGGCTTAGTCCCCAAATATACCTTTCCACTTGCCTTATTAGTGGCGCCATAAGCTTTCATGCCACGAGGCGGGTTCACTTCCCTTCTTTTGTTTGCATTAGAGTTGTCATAACTGACTTGCGTCCCTTTCTTCAGGTTCGAAAACTTTCTTTTATTATCGCCCGATGACTCCACATGAGTCTCTTTCTTGTTTGTCTCAGATTCCGAAAACTTTCCCATACGAAGAGCTTCTTCAGTAAGTGTGATGCTCAAATTGATAGCCTCTGCGGTGGTTGGAGGCTTTGCGGCAGTAGCCATGCTCAGGATTTGAGGCGCAAGTCCCCAAATAAACCACTCGATTCTCTTGAATTCCGGCTCGACTAGATAGGGGACGACCCTTGATAAATCATGGAAACGCTGAATATACTCAGCAACCTTTGGTCCGTCCATCTTTAGATTCCAGAATTCGGTTTCCAGTTTCTGGATTTAAGCTCTCGAACAGTACTTCTTGCGCATTAACTCCCTAAGCTCATCCCATCTGAGTGCATATGCAGCAGTTTTGCCAAGTGTTTGAACTTGGAGATTCCACCAAGAAAGCGCTCCATCCAGAAATGTCACACCCCGACTTGGAGATTCCACCATGAAAGCGCTCCATCCAGAAATGTCACACCCCGACCGCATTAAAACAACGAAAACGCGGCGGAAACGTCAGGGAGTGTTGTAACAGAATTATTGTTTCAAAACCATGGATACAAAAGTTTCGTTTTATTGAGAAACTTGCATTTTGAAGCATTTTGACGCATTTTTGACACGTTTAATCCCCGTTAACCCCATTTCAAGGCTCTAAAATGAAGTTAAAGTTTAGGGAACTCAAAACATGCTCAAAAACATTTCGGATGTCGGCTGGTTTGGTCGTACGGTTGCGTTATTCGGTTAATTACGACGGAAGTCGTAACGGACGCAAAAACGATCCAAATTAAGCGACGAATGGAATTTTATCATGCCAATCACTAAAATAAAATATTTTAATGATTAAATAAATTTTTGGATGTCCGGATATATTCAGAACGTAAGATATGCGCGAAAATGCAAACTTATGCACTTTTTGACGCTTTTAGTCCCTATTGATCAAATAACTTTATTTTTGCGCACCAAACACCTCAAAGCCTATATCTAAGCTATGTAAAGATATTTAGGGCATGTTTAACTTATGATCATGTTCCAGAACGTTCGTTACTGAACAAATTGACATACTTTCGTAGTTTAACACAAATAGTCCCTGCGATCGAATAGACTTGTTTTCAACACACAAAACCATCCAAAACTTATTTCTAAGTTATGTAAAGGTTATTCTGTCACACCCTGGCTTTGCGGAAGCGTGGTTAATTTGGTGTGACTTCTTAATGCCATAGCTTAACCATAACAAAGCTATATGAAATAAAACCATGCAAGATCATCCATTTATTTAAGTTTTAAAAACCAAATACAACAACATTGTCTCAACGGAAACATATCCTAACGACATTGTTCAACAAACACAAACATCAACATAACATAAACACAGTTTAAGGACTGTGACTTGTCCAGGAAAGAGTCACATTCCCCAAACCCGGATGACCTCGTAACTAGTGCAGCGGGAAAACGTGTCATACCACGCCAGATCCTTTAATTCCCTGAAATACATGTAAGTTGAAAAATCAACAATAATGTTGAGCGAGTTCATGTGTAAGTGAGTAAATAAACCTTTGTATGTATTCAAATCCTGGTATGTAGCAAATAAGGAAAAAGAGATCACCAATGGTTTGCAAGGCCATTGATATGTGTGAAGTGCAAGTAGGAAGACTCAAACCTAGCAAATTTTGCGATGGGTACAAAGTCACCCAAGGTCCGTTCTGTTTGGGCCTGGGGTTGGGCTCGCTACACCCAGATAGATCTACCGCTTACGTCCCTCGGTCCTACAATGAGGATTAATGGCCTCCAGTTTCCGCCTACCCACTCACATGATCTAAGTAGTAAACCTCCTTACGCTAACCATACCATGTATAAAGTACTTGTAATCAAAGTAACATGTATTTCACCCCCGCAGTTTAGAAAACTGAAAACTAGTTAAGAGAAAAGGGGGACATGAACTCATAGTGGTGCGTCTCTACCAAGTATGCCTCCAAATCAATCAGCTGTATGACGACCAACACGTACTAACTCTATTAGACGGACGGCCGTGCCTTAGCTTTATGGTTTAAGTTTTTGGGAAATAGTTAGGCAACTATTTCGTGTTTACATTCTGTATATACTTGGTAGTCATTTTCCTTCCCAAGGATGGGGGATTTAATACATGTGCGTTCGTATAATTCGGATTACTCTATTAAGTCTCACTTAATATATTTTATTCCTAACTCCAAAATATAAGTATTCTTCCCAAAAATATTATATTTTAATACCTGTGATTTTCCCAAACTAATACTTAGTAATATTATTTTTACCCTAAAAATAATATTTACGTAGTTCACAAAATAATCATAAACACTTATACAAGTGATGTTGTGAAAAATATATACTAAATATATTTATGTATCACGTTTTATTTTGTGAAATCCCACCTCCGATATTTTGTAAATAAGTCGTGGCGAAATCTATGCTTTGAAAACAAGTCAAAATGTATTTCTAACACTTTTAGTGAAAATAATTCTAAGTGTTAGGTTTTTAGAAAAATTTCGCCAGAGTTCCCTCTGTAACTGGAGGTGGCCACGCTTTCAAGCGTATCATTTTCTTTTACAAATCAAACCAACAATTTTCTCAATCAACAATAAGCATTAATCAAACCATCAAACTTAGTCAAAATAGATGTAAATCGCAAAAGTACATGAACTTGTGGTCTTTCCAAAATATGTAGTATCTTTCCATCATTCTTAGTGGATCTTTTGTATAAATCAACCCGGTTTCGTAAAAGTCTCGTTTTTAAAGAAAATAAACTTCCACAACTTCTTGTCAACATTTACAAGAATAGTTATTTTGTCGAAACTTTGTGCTACAGAAGTGTTTACACACTTGTGTGTTCTAAAAATCATTCTTGTTAGTGTAAGATCCGTCTTTAAAAGTATGTGTTCTCTTGACACGTGATCCTTTAAAAATACCGCTTGTAGATCCGTAGATCCACTAGTTTTAAACACTATTTCACAAGCAAAATCGCTTTTACACAAGTTCATGATTCGTGTGTGGTAGAGTTTCACCCTTTAACCCTTGTTACTTTCGTCACAACCTCATGTCATGATCCATGATCATGACCAACCCGGGTTAAATGATGATCCGAGCTACCACAACATAGATCGGGTCCAAATAACCACACAATTTGATTACTACAACATTTACACAACTTATAAGCTTTTAACCATCTTTTTAAGTGCTTTTAGTAAACTTTAAAGCATCATCTTGTAAGATTTCGAGTTTTAACCGTTACACAACGTATTAACCACTTCAAAATAGTTCGAGTAGATGATTTAAGTAACATACCACTAGCTTGAGGCTAGGGAAGAATCTAAGCGCAAATAGGGTGAATAAAAGCAAGAGAATGAGGTCCTTCAAGCTCCGAGTGCACCAAGACTCCTTATATGCGATCCTTGATACTAGAATGATCTTGGAATGTGATGATGGAAGCCGAAAATATGATGGATGTACAAGGGGGTGTTCGGCCGAAGCCTTGAGAGAGAGAGAGGGAGTGTTTGTTGAGTGACCGAGTTCGGTCAAGGGGGGGGGGGTAATCTAGTTCAAATCCAACCATTAGTTAGTTATAGTTAGGTTAATCTAGGTTAGTTAAGTGATTAACCCGGTTACTAATGTATTGTGCTTTATGGCGGGTGTTAGGGTATTCAGGGACCCTAACTGGCTCAGAAAAAGGTAAATAATGAAAATAACAATATTTTCAGGTTCCGGGTAAAGTCCGGTTGTTCGGTTGGATAGTAATCCGTTAAAGCGTTAACAAAGCTTTAAAGTGTTGTTATTACCATTTTTAGTGACACACTTATTCCCCAAAGTGTCAGGAATATTTTCTCATGTTTTGGCACTTTATTAGTTAGCTAGATGCTGAATTGTTTATGTAAAGTGCTGAATTTTTGTGCTTAGAGCACGTTTTAGGCACATCCCGTCATTGTGACTTATTCCTAGAGACGCAGTTCTACAACCCTTGTATCCCTACACTCACCACTAGTGTAGTAAAATATTTCTGGCTCATACAGGCCTTAGGGGCAGTGTCTGCCTGATGCTGGCTTTATCAGCATGTCAAATAGGTTATCCGTTTATTGTGCTACTGTGCTTTTGTGCATCATGTTTGTCACTAAGGTTCAGCATGTAAATAATGTAGTGAGGGTAAGTAAAGTATGATGCAAGTAAGTACATGTATCAGTATTCAAGTAGCAGTTTATTCACAAGTTCAAGCAAGCACAGTAATTAAGCAGTAATTAATTATTAATTAAGTCGTACGGATACCTGGTTTAGTGAGGGTTGTCACATTCTCCCCCCGTTAGAAAAATTTCGTCCCGAAATTTTAAGTTCTGCTTGTAGATGCAGGGTTCTTAGGAAATAAGTGGGGGTATTTCTCTTTCATCCGATCCTCACGCTCCCAGGTGTATTCGGGACCATGTCTGGCATTCCAACGAACTTTGACGAGCTTGACACTGCTCCGGCGGGTCTTGTTTACTTTCCAATCTGTAACCTCAACTGGTTCTTCAACGAAATGGAGCGTGTCGTCAACATGAATCTCGTCGATGGGAATGGCAATGTTATCTTGAGTTGGACTTTTCTTCAGGTTGGATACATGAAATGTATCGTGTACTCCATTTAGCTCGGCAGGTAAGTCCAGCTTGTATGCTACAAGTCCTATTCTTTTCAAAACTCTGAAAGGACCAATGTAGCGCGGATTTAACTTCCCACGCTTTCCAAAGCGTGCCACACCCTTCCAGGGTGAAACTTTCAATAAAACCATTTCCCCAACTTGGAATTCCAAGTGTTTCCGGTTTGGATCCGCATAGGCTTTCTGTCTGTGGCGAGCTGCTTCGATGCGTTTAAGAATCTGCGCAATCTTGTCTGTCGTCTCTTGGACGATTTCGGGACCAGCAAGCTGCCTATCACCTGCGTCAGCCCAACATAGGGGTGATCGACACTTGCGTCCGTAAAGAGCTTCGAATGGCGCTACACCAATACTGGTGTGGTAGCTGTTGTTGTACGAAAATTCGACCAAAGGCAAATGCTTATCCCAGCTACCGCCCAAATCCATAACACACGCTCTCAGCATGTCTTCCAAAGTCTGTATCGTTCGCTCGCTTTGCCCGTCAGTTTGCGGATGAAACGCAGTGCTCAGATTTAATTGTGAACCAAAAGCTTCTTGGAAGGATTGCCATATCCTTGACACAAACCTTCCGTCTCTATCAGAGATGATCGAGAGAGGCACTCCATGACGTGCGACGATCTCTCTCATGTAAATTTCAGCCAGTTTGCTAGTGTTATCCTTCTCTCTGATAGGTAAGAAGTGTGCTGACTTCGTTAATCGGTCCACTATTACCCAAATAGTGTCATGGCCTCTTGGCGTTCTTGGCAACTTTGTAATAAAATCCATGGAGATTTGTTCCCATTTCCACTTGGGAATCTCAGGTTCTTTCAGAAGTCCTGAAGGCTTCTGGTATTCCGCTTTAACCTTAGCGCATGTTAAACATTTGCTCACATAAACAACAACATCGCCTTTCATCCTAGGCCACCAATAATAGTCTTTGAGATCCTGGTACATCTTATCCGCTCCAGGGTGGATAGAGTACCGCGACTTGTGAGCTTCATCGAAAATAACCTTCCTTAAACCTCCAAACAAGGGAACCCAAATCCTTTTCTCAAAACATAACGTTCCTTCCTCGTTTGGTACCAGTAGCTTCTCCATCCCACGGAGATATTCTTCTTCAAGGTTTCCTTCCTTGAGAGCTTCTTTCTGCGCGGCACGAATGCGCAAGGAAAGATCGGTTCGGATAATCATTTCTAAAGCCCTAACCCTTATGGGCTTGATCCTCTCCTTTCGACTTAGGGCATCGGCGACCACATTCGCCTTCCCTGGATGATACTTTATCTCGCAATCGTAATCATTTAACAACTTAACCCATCGTCTTTGTCTCATATTCAACTCCTTCTGGTTGAATATGTGTTGTAGGCTCTTGTGATCTGTAAAAATTGTACACTTTGTACCATAAAGGTAGTGTCTCTAGATCTTTAATGCGAAAACCACTGCGCCAAGTTCCAAATCATGTGTGGTATAGTTCTTTTCGTGTACTTTCAATTGACGCGATGCGTAAGCAATAACCTTTTGGCGTTGCATCAACACACAACCCAATCCTTGACGTGAGGCGTCACAGTATACCACAAAATCATCTGTACCTTCCGGTAGTGCTAAGATCGGCGCATTGCAGAGCTTATCCTTCAATATCTGGAACGCTTCTTCCTGTTTGATTCCCCAATCAAACTTCTTATCTTTCTGCGTGAGGAGCGTCAATGGTTGAGCGATTTTTGAAAAATCCTCAATGAATCTTCGATAATAGCCAGCCAAACCCAAGAATTGTCGAATCTCGGTTGGCGTCTTTGGCGTTTCCCAATTCTTAATCGCTTCGATCTTGGTTGGATCCACATGGATTCCATCTCCATTCACCACATGTCCAAGAAATTGGACTTCACGTAGCCAAAACTCGCACTTAGAGAACTTGGCATACAACTGTTCCTTCTTTAGCAGCTCCAAAATAGCTCTTAGATGCTGCTCGTGCTCAGCCTTTGTTCTTGAATAAATCAAGATGTCGTCGATAAACACAATCACGAACTTGTCTAAGTACGGCTTGCAAACTCTATTCATCAAATCCATAAACACTGCAGGTGCGTTTGTCAAACCAAACGGCATAACAAGGAACTCGTAGTGTCCATAACGAGTTCTGAAGGCTGTCTTCGGGATACTTTCCTCTTGTATCCTTAACTGATGGTATCCAGATCGCAAATCGATCTTTGAATAAAAGCTTGAACCTTGCAGTTGGTCAAACAGATCATCGATCCTTGGCAGAGGGTATCTATTCTTGATCGTCAGCTTGTTCAATTCTCTGTAGTCGATACACATTCGAAAACTACTCTTGAAGTTGTGTCGACAGTTCCTGCATCTTGATCGTCCTTCTTCTTGACAAACAGGACCGGAGCTCCCCAAGGCGAGAAGCTTGGTCGGATAAATCCCTTATCTAACAACTCTTGAAGTTGTGTCGACAGTTCCTGCATCTCAGACGGGGCAAGTCTATAGGGTGCCTTAGCCACAGGCGCGGCGCCTGGAACTAAGTCAATGCGGAACTCTACTTGTCTCTGAGGTGGCAGTCCAGGTAAGTCCTCTGGGAAGACTTCTGGATATTCCCTCACGACAGGGATGTCTTCTATTCTTGGCTCAGCAGCCTTCTTATCCACGATGTGTGCCAGGAAGGCAACACATCCCTTCTGCAAACACTTTCGCGCTTTCAGGCAGCTGATAATTCTCAACGGCGTATCACGCTTCTCCCCGTGAACCACAATTGTTTCGCCATCTTCGGTGGGGATACGAACGACCTTTTCGTGACAAACTATCTCAGCCTTGTTGCCTGATAACCAATCCATTCCTACCACCATGTCAAAGCTTCCCAACTGGACTGGTAGTAGATCCAGAGCAAACTCACGCTCTCCCAATTCGATCACACAACCTCTGATCACTTCATTGGCTTCTACTAACTTCCCATTAGCCAATTCGATTGAGTAGGGAATATCTAACTTATTAGCGGCTAAACCAAGCATATTCTTAAACTCTAACGACACGAAGCTATAATCGGCACCAGTATCAAATAAAACGGATGCATAGCGTTGGTTTACAGGGAACGTACCAGTAACGACATTGGGGTCCTGGCGCGCTTCCCTTGCTTCGATTTGGAACACTCTTCCACGGGCTTGGTTTAACTCTGGGCAGTTCCTCTTAAAGTGCCCGATATCACCACAGTTAAAGCATCCAGGTCTTTGCCCGTTTCCACTAGCTTGATCATTCCTCTGATTACGATTCACGGCGCCCGCTTGGTTAGCATTGTTGCATCGATTCTCGTTACCTCCATTGTTTCCTTGTGGGCGATTTCCATTCCCACCCCGGTTGTTATTTCTGTTTCCGAATCCTCCCTGGCCTCCCTGACCAGCAGTGGCCCAACAAGTGTCCTTCAAGTGGCCACGTTTCCCACATGCTTCGCATACTTTTGGCCCGCATCGGCCAGAATGGTGGCGTTGGCAGTTGTTGCACTTGGGTTGGGTGCCCATGTATCCCTTTCCTTTCTTTCCACTACCAGCTGTAGCCTGAGCTGGCATGCCTGATCCTTCTTTCTTAACCACCACACTGGCGCCCTGTTTGAAGTTCGAGAACTTCCGTTTGTTACCTCCTGATGACTCAACGTGAGTCTCTTCCTTCTTCGTCTTGATCTCATCAAACTTGTGCAGGCGGATAGCCTCCTCCGTGAGAGCCACGCTCAAATCGATAGCCTCAGTAATTGTCGCAGGCTTGGATGAGGCCACCATGCTTATGATTTGAGGCGCTAATCCCCAAATGAAACATTCAATCCGCTTGAACTCCGGAGTGACCATGTAGGGTACCATATGTGATAAGTCATGGAACTTTGAACGTATTCTGCGATCTTTGGACCTTCCATTCTCAAGTGCCAGAACTCGGTTTCCAATCTTTGGATTTCCGCGCGAGAGCAGTACTTCAGTTCGGTCCAGGTTAGCGCGTAGGCAGCAGCTTCACCAAGTGTCTGTACTTGCAAATTCCACCAAGAGAGGGCTCCATCCAAGAATAGCCCCGAGATATAGGTGACTTGCTGATCTAGTGCGCATTTGCTCATGCGAAGAACAGATTCAGTTTTCTCAGCCCAACGAACAAAGGCGACAGCACCTCCTGTTCCATCAAAGTTGACTGGTTTGCAGTCTAGAAACTGCTTATAGGTGCACCCTGCACATACGTTACAACATATGAATGGCATTAGCATCCTTTCTAGAGATATCCAATTGGGTCATGGTATGTCTAAATGACTTAGTATTACCATGAGGCGGGTTGTTGTTGTTGCCAGAGTTGCTTCCACTAGTCCCTCATTGAGAGGCGGCGTATTGTGCGATGGCAGCAGCGATGATTTGCTGGAGTTCTGCCTCATTGGTAGGCAACGGCGTTTGACGTCTTGGCGGCATCTTCTAAAAGATGGGTTCGCGTCGGTCAGGCCATAATGAAGATCGTATGCTTTATTATGATAGTAATAGTACATAACATCTCATGTTATAATCATATCAATTACACAACATCCCATGTCACAAACATCAATCACACAACATCTCATGTCATAGAATACAAATAACCAAATCAAGCATCAAATATGATGAGAATACTGCGATTGCCATATAATGAGACCACATAGTAAGCGTGTAAGTACATCACAGTGTCATACAACATCAGTCGACTAAGGGCTACATCACCCTAGTCCAAAAACTATATCAAATCAGTGTCAATACATCCCATATACATGATCAACAAAAGTCAGAATCATAATGTAGTCTCCAAAAATGTTGTGCAGTCAAAAGCATTCGCCGTCTTCTCACCAACGTCTACCTATACGGTACTGAAGAGCTCTACACGGATGGAGGTGGAGGAGGGGGAAAGTGGGTGTAAAACAAGCGACGCAACTGGAGCCAGTCCTCCTCCATGGCTCTCTGGGTACGCACCCAAGAAGCAACCTGCTGCTCAAGTGCCAAAAGGCGTGCAGCATAGTCTGGTGGTAAAGGTCGAGAGGGCTGCAAAGGAGAGTGGGTCTGACCCTGGCACTGACACGGCGGCGGCCGGGCTCTCTCAAGCTCCTGTATATGCTGCGTGTGTGCCTCGTGCTGGGCAACAAAAGACATCAAAACGTCCTCAATAGTATACCCCCTATGGAAACGATGATAGGGGTCGGTCGGTGGCATAGCAGAAGGTGATGTCCAAAGGAACGGCTCACTGGTGGGATCAAAAGGTGCCACATGAAATGGAGAAACAGGGGGAAAAGTAGCAGACGGTGGCATAGCAGGGATAGATACCGGTACATGTCCAAAAGGGTGTGCCGAAGAACCTTCTCCAGGTCGTGCTTGAGGTGTAAACCGAGGAAATGAAAAGGAGGTATCAACGTGACGGGTATCAGTGATCTGACGGGGAATAGGTGGAACCTCATCATCCGCAGGAATCCACCCACACTGGGCGTGCTCATCTCGTGGGTCGATCTGTGCCTCAAAAAGTGTACGATCGAACTGACCTGGCATAGGATCATGGTGAGATGCAACAAGAGGGTCAACTGGTGCATCAACAATAAGTAGGGGATCAACATGATCAGCAGCAATAACATGATCGCCCTCCAACAACGGAGCATCAACAGGGTGATCATCAATGGGTGGGTCAGCAATCACGGGATCAATAGGTATGCCAGCATGAGCAGGGTCGTGCTCAAGCACTGGGTCAGGAGCAGGGTCCAGTGGCTGCTCGGGATCATCAAAGGCCATCTCAAAATCAAACTCAGGGTCGATGGGATAAACTGGGTTGACTGGATCCTCCATAGGCTGATCCATGGGTATAAACTCTATATCCTGATCTGGGTCGAATCCTGGGGGAAAGACAGGATCGGAATCCTCCACGTCATCATGGTCGAAAGTAAAACTAGGAATAGGGGCAACAGAGGATGCCTGGTCGGGATCTGATGCATGTGAGAAGTGCTGCGCACTCTGGGTGTGTGAAGGTGCGGAGGCCACAGACTCGAAAGAGTCTGGGACCGGAGAGTGAGCAGGTGACTCCTCAGCGGGAGCATTTGCGATCAACAAAAGATCTCCAGCAGGAAGAAGGGCCTCGCCCTGAACCTCATCCTCTAAGGGCTCGTCATCAAACAGATCGACGTCGCCATCATCGTCGGCGTCGAGAAGCAAATCGTAAGCAGGATATGAAGCAAGCGGTATGGGAGCAGGGATCTCCACTAACGGTAGGTCCCCGGCCAAAGGGCCATCAGCGAGCTCATCAGCACCATCAGGTAAGGCAAAGGGCTGGAAATCATCCTCGTCCGTGCTAGTAACGTCGGATGTGTGGACCTCGTGCTCTGAAGGCTCTAGGTGTCACACCCCGACCACGTGGAACATACAAACGTGGCGGAAATGTCGGGGAGTGTTGTAACAGAATTAATTGTTTCAAATCCATGGCAATTGAAGTTTCGTTTTATTGATTAAAAGTGTTACAATGTCTTAACAAACAAGGAAATACAACATAATTAACTAGTCTTGCATCTTTTATTGTCACTAAAGCCCAAGTCTGCCTATGTGTATCTTGATCATCTTATGCAACAGTTCCTGAAAAACACATGTGAAAATAGGTACGTCAGCATAAAAATGCCTGTGAGATACATAGGTTTTGTGAAAATAAGTTTCATGACTTATGTTTCAGAAAATGTTTAGTCATGAACCTTGTAATTTGCTTTGTTTTGTAAATCATTTGAAAAACAATGAGTTCAGATGATATGTATAAATAAATGAATAATGTATGGTTAAATGAATAACCATAGTAAAATGGATTTGTATAAGATAAGTTGTTTGTAAAACAATGTCTTGTGAAAAGTATGTTATTTGTATAAAATGTTATATGTATCAAACTGAAATGATTCAAATAACGCTACAATATGTAATACCATACAAACACTTATATATAGGAAGTACCAGCGGCGTATCCACCATGCTTGTATCATATTACACACGCATCGTTACTTAATCACTTAATCAAACCAAACCAATGTCAAAATGTCTATGTCAAATATCCATGTCAAATGTCTATGTCAATTATCCATGTCAAATGTCTATGTCAAAAATATCATGTATGGCAAGTGAAATGTCTCAACTAAACCATATACACAAAAACAAAGTATTGAAGTAAAACTTGGTTTAAATCAAAGTTATGTTTTGTGGGAAATGCATGATCAAATGTCAATCATGTTAAAATGTATATGCCGAAATGTCTATGTCAAATACGGTTCACACGGTTCACAGATACAAACGGTTCACAGATATCAACGAATCACAGTCAAATGATTACAACGGTTCAATATGTAGTATAATGTGTTCATATGCTGGGCAAGCATATGCAACGGTTCAAAATGTAATATAATGTGTTCATATACTGGATGAGCATATGCAACAAAATGTAATGTAAAACAATGTACCAAGTAATGCACACAATGGGCACACCTAGCATGAAAGGTAGTGTAAAACAATGTACTAAGTAATGCACACAATGGGCACACCTAGCATGAAAGGTAGTGTAAAACAATGTACTAAGTAATGCACACAATGGCATACATAGCATGAAATGTAATGAAATCATGTACTATAATGTACTAATGAACATAGCAAGTATATGATGTCAAAACAGGAAAGCATGAAAGTAACAAGTAGGCACATGTGTTCCACCCCAAAACAGTTTGGAAAACAGTAAAAGAGGGGTCTATGTACTCACCTGAGATTGCTCAGTAGTCCTTGAGTAACAACTAAACAATGCTAGAGATCGCGGATATCAAACGGCACCTAGTATAGGTAACTATGTTAATAAACCGGACCTAGATCGGAAGAGTGGGTAGCATTAGGGTTTGTAAACCAAACGAGTGTAGAGACTCGTGTCATTTTGGTTTAACAAAGCCTACATACTAAATGAAACTTAACCTGAGTGATTTCGACCCATTACGACCCGTTTAGGTAGCTTATGCTACTTTAACGTGTCGTTCGCGTGAAACGCGTTCGGACCGCCTAACTAGCCCTATGACAAGTGTTATATGCCTATACATATTACATAATCAGTTATGTGACAAAGGTTTAGGTTACATATGCTTAATTACCAATTATACATGAAAAGGGTATTCCGGTAATTTACCTAAGGCATATAAACTACCTATCATACAACTACTTAAACGATGTGACCATAGGGTAAAACCTCGGAAGGTTATGCCCTATACTAGGGTCACCTAATGCATTTGGTCGGATCCTAATGATCGACCAAACTGGGTCGGGTTCGAGGTATAAGCGATTTATTAGATCGCTTACCCTACGACCCTAGACAACGTGGTAATCAGTAGGCATAGTCCCAAGGGACTATGACCAACGTGATTACACTCACGTTGCGAAGTTCAAACGAACTTCGCATTGACCATTACTGGTCAACGCTGAAAGTCAAACAAAGTTTGACTTTCTGACTCGAAAAGCAGTAAAATAAGGAAAAGAACGAAAGAATACTTACCCAGGGTCCCCGAATGCTAACCCAGATCAAAATAGCTCAGGTATGAAACGAAGGTTCCAACTTAGAGTCTTTTCAATCAGATTTGTGGGTTTTTAAGCCAAAGGGGGGTGGGTATTTATAGATAAAGTAGAGCCGCTAGGATCGTTTCTTGAATATCGTGCCACGATCCGAGCCGTACACTTGTCACAAAGGTTATGGAGCCACATATGCTCCTAATCTTAGTGATTAAGCAAGTTGCAAACATGTGGTTGTGGTTTAATTGGTTGCAACTTGCATTAAAAACACTGAATCTGGTCCAGATGGGGGCTCGCGTGACGCTAAGGCCCGTCGCGTCACGCTAGGCCCCTGTTTTGGCAGATTTTGCAGAAATGGTCCCTGCACCTTGTTTAAGCGATTTTCGATGCGTTTGAACCCCGTTAACCTCATTTCAAGGCTCTAAAATGAAGTTAAAGTATAGGGAACTCAAAACATGATCAAAAATATCTAGGATGATGGTTCGTTTGATCGTACGAACGCGATGTTCGCTTAATTACGACGGAATGCGCATAAGCGCGAAAAACGATCCAAATGACGCGACGAATGGATTTTTCTTAAGGCGAACACTAAAATATAATGTAGTCATGCTTACATAAATTTTTGGATGTCCGGATGTATTCAGAACGTAAGTTATGCGCGAAAATGCAAACTTGTGCACTTTTTGACACTTTTAGTCCCTGAATGACACAAAAGTTTATTTTAGCACACCGAACCCCTCAAAGCCTATTTCTAAGCTATATAAAGGATATTTATGGTATGTTTAACTTATGGTCATGTTCCGGAATGTCTGTTACAGTTCAAATTGGCATACTTTCGCAGTTTGTCAACTTTAGTCCCTGTAAGCGATTTAACTTGTTTTTGCCATACCAAAGCCTTCAAAACTTATTTCTAAGTTATGTGAAGGTTATTTAAGGTATGTTAAGCCTATTTCACTATTCTGGAGTGTTCGTTGCATTAAACTGGTTATATTTACGCATCAGTGCGTGTATAACCTTCCAGAAAGCGATTTAGAGCTTGAAATCGAACAAGAGTTGATATGTGTAAACGATACACATATTTTTACAAAATCCCAAGTATGAAATACAATATTTCACTGGTTGGGCATTTGTTTGATGGTTGAAATGACACAGGTGTTACAGTCTCCCCTACTTTAGGAAATTTCGTCCCGAAATTAATTCGTAGGAGTCTGTCTATGACTTTGTTTCAAATAGTCATCAAAGATATGTAAAGCATAATCTGATTATTTTCCTCAACGGATATTTTTCAGAAGCGAAAATGAACGAACAGGGTCGTTTTCTTCAACGGGTTCTTCGGAAATGGAAAATAAAGGAATTAAGTAAACGGATATACATTTCCCTCAACGGATATTCTTTAGAAGTGAAAATGAATGGATGATTCATTCTTTCTCAACGGATTCTTTGTCAGAAATGGGAATGAAGGAATAATCCACGGATATTCATTTCTCTCAACGGATATTCTTCAGAACGAAAATGAACAAACGGGGTCATTTTCCTCAACGGTTTGTTCTTCAGAATTTGAAATGAAAGAAAAATCAACGGATATTCATTTCTCTCAACGGATATTCTTCAGAACGAAAATGAACAAACGGGGTCATTTTCCTCAACGGTTTGTTCTTCAGAATTTGAAATGAAAGAAAAATCAACGGATATTCATTTCTCTCAACGGATAAATCTTCAGAAACGAAAATGAATTAACGGAGTCATTTTCAACGGTTATTTCCTCAGAGTTGGAAATGAAGGATTACACAACGGATATTCATTTCCTCAACGGATAAATCTTCAGAAACGAAAATGAACTAACGGAGTCATTTTCAACGGTTGCTTCCTCAGAGTTGGAAATGAAGGATTACACAACGGATATTCATTTCCTCAACGGATAAATCTTCAGAAACGAAAATGAACTAACGGAGTCATTTTCAACGGTTGCTTCCTCAGAGTTGGAAATGAAGGATTACACAACGGATATTCATTTCCTCAACGGATAAATCTTCAGAAACGAAAATGAACTAACGGAGTCATTTTCAACGGTTGCTTCCTCAGAGTTGGAAATGAAGGATTACACAACGGATATTCATTTCCTCAACGGATATTCTTCAGAACGGAAATGAAAAGATAAACAACGGATATTCATTTTCTCAACGGATATTCTTCAGAACGGAAATGAAAAGATAAACAACGGATATTCATTTCCTCAACAGATATTCTTTAGAACGAAAATGAATGGGTAATTCATTTTCCTCAACGGTTATTCTTCAGAATGGAAATGAAAAGATAGACAACGGATATTCATTTCCTCAACGGATATTCTTCAGAAGTGAAAAATGAATAGCTAGTTCATTTTTCCTCAACGGATGCTTCATCAGAATTGGAAATGAATAGGGTTAACTCTTGATACATGATAGAACTTGCTGTGATTTCTGTGCACTAAATTCCATAATTATGTATGCATCCATAATTACGTAATTCCTTGCACAGTCCGCACAGTTTGTTTTGAAATGTTGTGGGGAAAGATATCAAACCTGAGATGAGAGTGACTAGACTACCATAGGGTCCTTTTAATTAGATCAACAGAGGATCTTCTTAATTTGGCCACTAAGGAGTCCTTTCAGCTATATCATCACATGATATCCCCAACCAGATTTTTGGATCAATCTGTTTAACTAGACCACTAAAGGGGTCTAATTATGAAGTAGTACATTATAATCCAAGGGACTTTAACTACAACGTAGAAGTCCATTAAGGATTTAAGTAGTACCTTTGGGTATCCTACTATGAATCTCTTGCACAAAGATAAGTAAGATTTTCCGAGGATTTGAATAACATAAATTGGATCACATGACACATAAAGGATAACACATAAGCACATAACCACAAAATTGTTTAATTGTTATTTTCTTGTTATTGATTGCTATTAACTTGGCGCCTCGTACATCGTTTCTCTTGGAAGGAACGGGTACTTAGGATTTTCGTGGAAACGCAAGAGATTATACAAGGGAAGAAATTTGGAAGTAGTCTGTTCTTCAAGGAATGCGGTTCCTTGATTGTCGGTATTGTAGGGGATATGTTTATACATGCAACCACATAAACATATTGAAATGTAAATGAAAGATTTATTTATAAACAACAATAACAACAACTGTTTCATAGATTGTGATAAAAGAAAATAATACACAAGGCTCGATTATTTTCTAAACAGCGTTATCTTCTGTCGGTCAGATACTCATCCCTGCGCTGGATTTGCATCAGCAAGTCTTGGGCAATTTCTACTAAAATGGCCCATCTCGCCACAGTTGTAGCAAGATCCCCGTGGGAAACGAGCTTGAGCAGGATTGTTGTTAATCTGATTTGGTGCTGCTGCTGTTGGGCAAACCCTCGCTGTATGACCTTTAAGTCCGCAAACTTGGCATGTGCGGCACTTCACACCAGCATGATGATGTAGGCCACATTGGTTGCACAAGGGTGCAGTTCCTTTGTAGGGTTTCCTGGCAGGGGGTTGAGCTGGTTGGTTGAGGACGGCTTGATCATTGTGAGCGACCACGGCGAAGTTCTGAGAAGCCTTTCGCTTCTTTGACTTCTTAGAGGATCCAGTCTGTTCATCCATGGTCTTTGATTCCTCGATTGGTTTCGATTCCTCGACCAGTTTCTTGTCACTCTTTCGGAAAAGCTTACGTTTCCTGATCTGCGATTCAGTCAAGGTTGCAGATAACTCAATGGCCTGCCTAACAGTAGTAGGGTTGCTACCAGTCAAAATGTCTTGTATTGAGTCGGGAAGGCCATCAATGTACTTTTCGATCGCCTTATCCAAAGGCGTGACCATGTTTGGGCATAACAGGCTTAACTCCTCATAACGGTCCGTGTAGGCTCGATGCTCACCGCTGTCTTGCTTGAGATCATCAAATTCCCTTTCCAAAGCCCTGATCTCATGACGAGGACAAAACTCCTTCATCATGAGAGCCCTAAGTTCGGCCCATGTCTGTGCTAGAGCAACTTCTGCACCACGATCTCTCATAACCCCATTCCACCACGTAAGGGCTCTCTTCTGGAATACACTCGAAGCAAACTCGACCTTGCGATTGTCAGGACACTGCACGTGGCGGAAAGTATTCTCAATGCTCTCGAACCATTGAAGAAGCCCAGTCGCTCCCTCAGAACCACTAAACTTGAGTGGTTTTGCCGAGTTAAAACTCTTGAAATTGCATACACCATTGTTGTTGTTGTTGGCTTGATTCCATTGAGCAAAGAGGTTTGGGAATTGAGCAGCCATTTGCTGTGCAATAATTTCTGCCAGTTCGGCAGTCGCTATCTGGTTCTCGCGTCGAGGAGGCATTCTAAAAGAGGAGACATGAAAAGAAACGAGTGAGAGATTTAGACGAAAAGAATGAGATGAAACAAATTTGATGAACGCAATGGATAGTGGTCATTTGTTTGTTACTACAAAGCAACAAACGACCTCGGTGAATAATCAAAGTAAATAGGTCAAAAATAATGTATCGCGAAGACATGCTCGCCTATAAGTGAACACTCATCCCAAGAATTCCCAGGTAAGCACAACTGGTCTCGCGTCTGGTTGAGATGTATACGAGGTGCTTACCTAGACAGAAAACTCAGAATACAGGCATTCACCCTTCCAGTTTGCACGTGTTCACATTATTTAAAACCCAAAACCTTGACGAGATTTTTTTTGAACTCAAAGGGGTTCAAAACCTTACAATAGAGGGTTCAAAACCTTGTAATAAATCATCCTAGAACAGATGATTAGTTTTCAAAGCGGTTTTGAAATTCATGTTCTTGATGTGGTCGTCGCCTAAGGATAGGTGACGGTATTGTTTTATGACTAAACGCCAGTAAACTCGCGTTAGGGTCCTAAGAAGGTTATAGACTAGGTCAAAGCATTACTAACAACCTAATTCCCTATAACCATTGGCTCTGATACCATCTTTTCTGTCACACCCCGACCACGTGGAACATACAAACGTGGCGGAAATGTCGGGGAGTGTTGTAACAGAATTAATTGTTTCAAATCCATGGCAATTGAAGTTTCGTTTTATTGATTAAAAGTGTTACAATGTCTTAACAAACAAGGAAATACAACATAATTAACTAGTCTTGCATCTTTTATTGTCACTAAAGCCCAAGTCTGCCTATGTGTATCTTGATCATCTTATGCAACAGTTCCTGAAAAACACATGTGAAAATAGGTACGTCAGCATAAAAATGCCTGTGAGATACATAGGTTTTGTGAAAATAAGTTTCATGACTTATGTTTCAGAAAATGTTTAGTCATGAACCTTGTAATTTGCTTTGTTTTGTAAATCATTTGAAAAACAATGAGTTCAGATGATATGTATAAATAAATGAATAATGTATGGTTAAATGAATAACCATAGTAAAATGGATTTGTATAAGATAAGTTGTTTGTAAAACAATGTCTTGTGAAAAGTATGTTATTTGTATAAAATGTTATATGTATCAAACTGAAATGATTCAAATAACGCTACAATATGTAATACCATACAAACACTTATATATAGGAAGTACCAGCGGCGTATCCACCATGCTTGTATCATATTACACACGCATCGTTACTTAATCACTTAATCAAACCAAACCAATGTCAAAATGTCTATGTCAAATATCCATGTCAAATGTCTATGTCAATTATCCATGTCAAATGTCTATGTCAAAAATATCATGTATGGCAAGTGAAATGTCTCAACTAAACCATATACACAAAAACAAAGTATTGAAGTAAAACTTGGTTTAAATCAAAGTTATGTTTTGTGGGAAATGCATGATCAAATGTCAATCATGTTAAAATGTCTATGCCGAAATGTCTATGTCAAATACGGTTCACACGGTTCACAGATACAAACGGTTCACAGATATCAACGAATCACAGTCAAATGATTACAACGGTTCAATATGTAGTATAATGTGTTCATATGCTGGGCAAGCATATGCAACGGTTCAAAATGTAATATAATGTGTTCATATACTGGATGAGCATATGCAACAAAATGTAATGTAAAACAATGTACCAAGTAATGCACACAATGGGCACACCTAGCATGAAAGGTAGTGTAAAACAATGTACTAAGTAATGCACACAATGGGCACACCTAGCATGAAAGGTAGTGTAAAACAATGTACTAAGTAATGCACACAATGGCATACATAGCATGAAATGTAATGAAATCATGTACTATAATGTACTAATGAACATAGCAAGTATATGATGTCAAAACAGGAAAGCATGAAAGTAACAAGTAGGCACATGTGTTCCACCCCAAAACAGTTTGGAAAACAGTAAAAGAGGGGTCTATGTACTCACCTGAGATTGCTCAGTAGTCCTTGAGTAACAACTAAACAATGCTAGAGATCGCGGATATCAAACGGCACCTAGTATAGGTAACTATGTTAATAAACCGGACCTAGATCGGAAGAGTGGGTAGCATTAGGGTTTGTAAACCAAACGAGTGTAGAGACTCGTGTCATTTTGGTTTAACAAAGCCTACATACTAAATGAAACTTAACCTGAGTGATTTCGACCCATTACGACCCGTTTAGGTAGCTTATGCTACTTTAACGTGTCGTTCGCGTGAAACGCGTTCGGACCGCCTAACTAGCCCTATGACAAGTGTTATATGCCTATACATATTACATAATCAGTTATGTGACAAAGGTTTAGGTTACATATGCTTAATTACCAATTATACATGAAAAGGGTATTCCGGTAATTTACCTAAGGCATATAAACTACCTATCATACAACTACTTAAACGATGTGACCATAGGGTAAAACCTCGGAAGGTTATGCCCTATACTAGGGTCACCTAATGCATTTGGTCGGATCCTAATGATCGACCAAACTGGGTCGGGTTCGAGGTATAAGCGATTTATTAGATCGCTTACCCTACGACCCTAGACAACGTGGTAATCAGTAGGCATAGTCCCAAGGGACTATGACCAACGTGATTACACTCACGTTGCGAAGTTCAAACGAACTTCGCATTGACCATTACTGGTCAACGCTGAAAGTCAAACAAAGTTTGACTTTCTGACTCGAAAAGCAGTAAAATAAGGAAAAGAACGAAAGAATACTTACCCAGGGTCCCCGAATGCTAACCCAGATCAAAATAGCTCAGGTATGAAACGAAGGTTCCAACTTAGAGTCTTTTCAATCAGATTTGTGGGTTTTTAAGCCAAAGGGGGGTGGGTATTTATAGATAAAGTAGAGCCGCTAGGATCGTTTCTTGAATATCGTGCCACGATCCGAGCCGTACACTTGTCACAAAGGTTATGGAGCCACATATGCTCCTAATCTTAGTGATTAAGCAAGTTGCAAACATGTGGTTGTGGTTTAATTGGTTGCAACTTGCATTAAAAACACTGAATCTGGTCCAGATGGGGGCTCGCGTGACGCTAAGGCCCGTCGCGTCACGCTAGGCCCCTGTTTTGGCAGATTTTGCAGAAATGGTCCCTGCACCTTGTTTAAGCGATTTTCGATGCGTTTGAACCCCGTTAACCTCATTTCAAGGCTCTAAAATGAAGTTAAAGTATAGGGAACTCAAAACATGATCAAAAATATCTAGGATGATGGTTCGTTTGGTCGTACGAACGCGATGTTCGCTTAATTACGACGGAATGCGCATAAGCGCGAAAAACGATCCAAATGACGCGACGAATGGATTTTTCTTAAGGCGAACACTAAAATATAATGTAGTCATGCTTACATAAATTTTTGGATCTCCGGATGTATTCAGAACGTAAGTTATGCGCGAAAATGCAAACTTGTGCACTTTTTGACACTTTTAGTCCCTGAATGACACAAAAGTTTATTTTAGCACACCGAACCCCTCAAAGCCTATTTCTAAGCTATATAAAGGATATTTATGGTATGTTTAACTTATGGTCATGTTCCGGAATGTCTGTTACAGTTCAAATTGGCATACTTTCGCAGTTTGTCAACTTTAGTCCCTGTAAGCGATTTAACTTGTTTTTGCCATACCAAAGCCTTCAAAACTTATTTCTAAGTTATGTGAAGGTTATTTAAGGTATGTTAAGCCTATTTCACTATTCCGGAGTGTTCGTTGCATTAAACTGGTTATATTTACGCATCAGTGCGTGTATAACCTTCCAGAAAGCGATTTAGAGCTTGAAATCGAACAAGAGTTGATATGTGTAAACGATACACATATTTTTACAAAATCCCAAGTATGAAATACAATATTTCACTGGTTGGGCATTTGTTTGATGGTTGAAATGACACAGGTCTTACACTAGGTCATCTGATACTATAGGTCTAGGTCCTGTGGTGTCTGAGTCACCTGTGCCAGAGGTGTCCATAATGTCTGTAACATAAACACAAACATGCACAAACAGTCAATCATGCAATCAAATAATCACATAAGTCACCAAGTAAGCAATCAAATAATACTCCTAGTCCCACTAGCCTCCAAGCCTCTCAGACTGCTCTTCCTAGTCCCACTAGCCAATTCTCCTAGTCCCACTAGCCAATTCTCCTAGTCCCACTAGCCAATTACCTCGATCTCTCAGATCGAGCCTCGGCCTCCAAGACCGAGCCTCAGCCTTCAAGACTGAGCCTAAAAACAATGAATAAAATGTGCTCAACATTTGTTTGTAAAAAGTTTTGGATCTGGACTTAAGTGGTATGTAGTAAAAATGTTTTCGTGAGAGCCCTAGTGATCATAGTCTAGACTCGAGAAAGAATCCTAGTTCGCTATGATCAGAGCTCTGATACCAAGCTGTCACACCCTGGCTTTGCGGAAGAGTGGTTAATTTGGTGTGACTTCTTAATACCATAGCTTAACCATAACAAAGCTATATGAAATAAAACCATGCAAGATCATCCATTTATTTAAGTTTTAAAAACCAAATACAACAACATTGTCTCAACGGAAACATATCCTAACGACATTGTTCAACAAACACAAACATCAACATAACATAAACACAGTTTAAGGACTGTAACTTGTCCAGGAAAGAGTCACATTCCCCAAACCCGGATGACCTCGTAACTAGTGCAGCGGGAAAACGTGTGATACCGCGCCAGATCCTTTAATTCCCTGAAATACATGTAAGTTGAAAAATCAACAATAATGTTGAGCGAGTTCATGTGTAAGTGAGTAAATAAACCTTTGTATGTATTCAAATCCTGGTATATAGCAAATAAGGAAAAAGAGATCACCAATGGTTTGCAAGGCCATTGATATGTGTGAAGTGCAAGTAGGAAGACTCAAACCTAGCAGATTTTGCGATGGGTACAAAGTCACCCCAAGGTCCATTCTGTTTGGGCCTGGGGTTGGGCTCGCTACACCCAGATAGATCTACCGCTTACGTCCCTCGGTCCTACAATGAGGATTAATGGCCTCCAGTTTCCGCCTACCCACTCACATGATCTAAGTAGTAAACCTCCTTACGCTAACCATACCATGTATAAAGTACTTGTAATCAAAGTAACATGTATTTCACCCCCGCAGTTTAGAAAACTGAAAACAGTTAAGAGAAAAGGGGGACATGAACTCACAGTGGTGCGTCTCTACCAAGTATGCCTCCAAATCAATCAGCTGTATGACGACCTACACGTACTAACTCTATTAGACGGACGGCCGTGCCTTAGCTTTATGGTTTAAGTTTTTGGGAAATAGTTAGGCAACTATTTCGTGTTTACATTCTGTATATACTTGGTAGTCATTTTCCTTCCCAAGGATGGGGGATTTAATACATGTGCGTTCGTATAATTCGGATTACTCTATTAAGTCTCACTTAATATATTTTATTCCTAACTCCAAAATATAAGTATTCTTCCCAAAAATATTATATTTTAATACCTGTGATTTTCCCAAACTAATACTTAGTAATATTATTTTTACCCTAAAAATAATATTTACGTAGTTCACAAAATAATCATAAACACTTATACAAGTGATGTTGTGAAAAATATATACTAAATATATTTATGTATCACGTTTTATTTTGTGAAATCCCACCTCCGATATTTTGTAAATAAGTCGTGGCGAAATCTATGCTTTGAAAACAAGTCAAAATGTATTTCTAACACTTTTAGTGAAAATAATTCTAAGTGTTAGGTTTTTAGAAAAATTTCGCCAGAGTTCCCTCTGTAACTGGAGGTGGCCACGCTTTCAAGCGTATCATTTTCTTTTACAAATCAAACCAACAATTTTCTCAATCAACAATAAGCATTAATCAAACCATCAAACTTAGTCAAAATAGATGTAAATCGCAAAATTACATGAACTTGTGGTCTTTCCAAAATATGTAGTATCTTTCCATCATTCTTAGTGGATCTTTTGTATAAATCAACCCGGTTTCGTAAAAGTCTCGTTTTTAAAGAAAATAAACTTCCACAACTTCATGTCAACATTTACAAGAATAGTTATTTTGTCGAAACTTTGTGTTACAGAAGTGTTTACACACTTGTGTGTTCTAAAAATCATTCTTGTTAGTGTAAGATCCGTCTTTAGAAGTATGTGTTCTCTTGACACGTGATCCTTTAAAAATACCGCTTGTAGATCCGTAGATCCACTAGTTTTAAACACTATTTCACAAGCAAAATCGCTTTTACACAAGTTCATGATTCGTGTGTGGTAGAGTTTCACCCTTTAACCCTTGTTACTTTCGTCACAACCTCATGTCATGATCCATGATCATGACCAACCCGGGTTAAATGATGATCCGAGCTACCACAACATAGATCGGGTCCAAATAACCACACAATTTGATTACTACAACATTTACACAACTTATAAGCTTTTAACCATCTTTTTAAGTGCTTTTAGTAAACTTTAAAGCATCATCTTGTAAGATTTCGAGTTTTAACCGTTACACAACGTATTAACCACTTCAAAATAGTTCGAGTAGATGATTTAAGTAACATACCACTAGCTCGAGGCTAGGGAAGAATCTAAGCGCAAATAGGGTGGATAAAAGCAAGATAATGAGGTCCTTCAAGCTCCGAGTGCACCAAGACTCCTTATATGCGATCCTTGATACTAGAATGATCTTGGAATGTGATGATGGAAGCCGAAAATATGATGGATGTACAAGGGGGTGTTCGGCCGAAGCCTTGAGAGAGAGAGAGGGAGTGTTTGTTGAGTGAAAAGTGATGAATGATTATGATGTGTAATCTCTAGATCTTATAGACAATTTATAAGGGTATTATCTGTGACAACTCATATTTTCCGAACTTATCAACGTACTTGATGTAACGTAATTGAACTTGGTGTAATTAGTTGATATGTTGAATTAATGAGATTATGTGTGACTTTGTGATTGATTAAATGTTATGTGGTTATGATTACGTGATGATGTGTATTGCATAGTATTTATCCGATCGCGCAACACAACCCACTCGCACAAGTCTTTTTGGGCTACACTTTGTATTCGGATCAATGGACAGCCCATTGAGGGTTCGGCCCACTCTTCTCTTTGTCGCATAACACTAAGGGGTTAGGGTAAAACTCCACATTTGTTACTAATCACCCACACACACAAACCCTAGCTCTCCTCTCTCTCTCTCCCTCACGAAACCGAAGGCAGCCAAGCATTCTCTTCATCGAAGATCTTGTGTTTGGATCAATCTCCTACCCTCCTCTTTAATCGGTTAGTGACATTTATTAATTGATGTTATGCTATGTGAGTATACATGTCTCATGATGATTTGTAAATGATGTACGATTGAGGATTAGGTAAACTGTTAGTGTGATGTCTTTTAAATCGGTTCACATGTGTAAGATGTAATCGGAGGTGTGTGATGAAGTTAATAAGCTATCTTGTCATGTTTCGGATTAGGTTACATGATCCGAATTGTTTAGAATATATACAATTGACTTCGAATGCTAATATATGATAATCATTATATTCATGTGATTGAATGATCTTGTTGGAGTGATTGTTGTGTTCGAACAGTGTGCATCTAGGAGGATGAGCATGTGATTTTAATTAATTGTATTTTAAGGATTTCTTCATAATTATTTGCACATGAATTGTCAGTATGTTTTGTGGTTGTAATAGAATAGATCTTGGTGCATGTTAAATTAATAGATGATAATGCTGAATTGCATGTATTAAATCGGCTGGACATTTATGAGATAGGAACATATGATAATATTTAATAAGTTGTCGGCCATTTGTTGTTTATTTAGATGATGATAAGGTCATGTGAAACAATTGTCAAAAGCAATGATTTGATCGATATTATTGATATGAAAACTGTTAGAGTTGACTATGACAATAAAGGAATGTAACTGATTTCCTTAAAGTTAGAGATTTCCTTATCTACTCACACAATGGCAATCACACAAGACATATAGGTCGTACAAGAGGTTTAATCGCATAAGTCTTGTCAGTCGCACAAGTCTGTCCATCGCACAAGATATATACAGTCGCACAAGGGTACCTGGGTCGCACAAGATAGTTGTTGTTTGCTGTTAATGGACCGTAGGTTTATAGGTGTTGGGCCTACTTGTTGGGCTGGACTAGCTTCAATCGTACAAGCTCACTCGGATCGCACAATATTATGTGTTGCTGTTATTTGAACCGTATTTATGTATATGTTGGGTTCTTGTTATTGGGCCGGGTACTAGTGGGCTTCAACGTATGACTCGCACAAGGCCATTAGACTTGTGCGAGCCCAATCTCTTAGTCGCACTAGTGGAATATGTTTAACTGTTGAACATGATGTTACTTGGTTGCCATGCTTCGTATGTGTTTCTTGTATGTTATCAATGTGATACTTGTGTGCGCTACTTGACACCAAAAACCTGATTTGTATAATAACCATGTTAGGACGTGGTTGACCACTAGCTGCTAGTCTTGACCTTCCTGTGTTATCTGCCGAGCAAACCAAGGTGAGATCACACTTCGTTACAAAGCATGGGGTTCCTAGGGGTTGGGAATGGGTTAAGGAATATAGATTCCTCGTCCTGTTGAGACGTAAGCAGGAACATAGATTCCTCGTCCAGTATGAGACGGATTTAACTATACTAGACTAGAACTCTATCAATGAAGTCCCTCCTTTTATATCGACTTAATCGCCGCGGCCAATGGCGAACGGGTCATTAGTTAAATAGCGCTATTAGGTTTAACAAACCTCACAGCGTGCCGCAGAGGACGGGCGTGGACTAATGGACTATGGCACGTCAGTGATGATAGACACAGACGTTAGGGCACTTAAACATGACGAACGTTAGTAGTCGATATGGTAACGAGTCTGGGAAATTAAACATGGGGTAGCCCCCACGGCCATAGAGCCGGGCTGGAATAGCCAACGTAAGAACGGGTAACTAATAAACGTTTTTCGAACTATGGGGTAACCCCCACGGTTGGATAGCTGGTAAAGATCAAACTGTGTTTTCGGAATAACTATAAATTGGACAACCAAACGTGAACTCACTCAACTAGTTGTTGACTCGTTACTACATGCTTTGCAGGTCTATAGGTACTTAGCTGGAGCTTGCACAAGGAAGAGTCGTTGTGGGACATGGACAGCTGTGTGCCATGTTAAACATTTGGATAATTAAACTTTGGATTTGGTTTTGATCATTTTGCTTCCGCTCATAACTTAACTATGTTTGTTTTGGATATTAATCGTGTTGGTTGGACTTTTACATTAAATATTTGCTTGTTCAATATGATTAGTGGTTTGATCCTGGTCAGTCACGCCTCCAAGCGGTGATACTCCGCAGGTGGATTTTGGGGGTGTGACAGATTGGTATCAGAGCCATTGGTTATAGAGAACTTGGTTTTAATAAAGGGAAAATGTTTTTGTTAAAACCAGACTATAACCTGTACAGTGCTCTACGATCCACAACGACGCTTCACTCCACGTGCAAGGCTAGACATTCTAGGTGATATGGTTTGTGTTTTATTGTCTACTTGCTTGAGTATGTAGAATTTTGCTCATGATATGCTTAGCTAGTATAGCTACTCTTGCTTGAACACGTGTGTGCTTACTCTCTTCTGTCATCGTACTTTCGCGAACCCTTCTCACACATGCTTCTTTTGGTATGAAGATCATGTCTGGACGCATTAACATGACTCAAGCCCAGTTGACGGCTCTGATCAACGAACAGGTTGCTGCGGCACTTGCAGCCGCACAAGCAGGAGGTATACCCTGCAGTTTATAACCCATTCTAGGATCTTTAGATCCTACTCCCGTGAATCTATCCTTGTGTTAAACCTTGTCCTTTCTTATACCCATAACAGGTCAACATGCTCAGCCACCTGTTTGCACCTTCAAAACTTTCATGGACTGCCGACCCACGACTTTTAGTGGCACTGAAGGAGCAGTAGGTCTCCTCCACTGGTTTGAGAAATTAGAGTCTGTATTCGAGATGTGCGAACGCCCTGAGGCACGCAGGGTGAAATATGCTACCGGCACTCTTGAGGGTTTAGCCCTCACATGGTGGAACGCCCAAGTGCAAATGCTGGGGTTGGTTGCTGCTAACGCCACCCCATGGAACAATTTTAAAGAAATGATCAGGGAGGAATACTGCACTCGTGACGACATTCATAAGCTGGAAGTCGAGTTCTTCAACCTCAAGATGACGGGGTCAGAAATTGAGGCGTTTACTAAGAGATCGCATGAGCTTGCACTACTGTGTCCTACTATGGTGGACCCTCCAATTAAGCGTATCGAACTATATCTTAAGGGCCTAAAGCCGGAAATCCAAAGTCATGTCACTTCAGCAAATCTCGCTACCTATCAGCAGGTTGTTCAGTTGGCTCACCGTCTCACTGATCAGGCGGTGGAGCAAAACAGGTTACCAAAACGCATTAGTGCTACAGCTACCTCTGAACCTTCCAGTGATAACAAACGTAAATGGGATGGAGCTTCAAGCAGAGGTTCGACATCTGTTCAATCCCAGTCGCAGCAGAGAAGAACTGAAGAGTATAAGAGTCCTAGTCAGCAATCGTCAGGTAGCCAAAGTCAGGGTGGATACAAAGGAAATCACCCCAAATGTAATCGTTGTAACTTACATCACAGTGGGCCATGCACCAGAAGTAACTGTCATCGGTGCAACAAGCCTGGTCATATTGCAAGAGAATGTAGGAGTCAGTTTCCCGCGAACCAAAATCGGCAACAACAGCGAGCCCCACAAAATCAACGTCAGCAGCAGCAACTACCGGGTAACAACAGAGGGTGCTTTCAGTGTGGAGCTGAAGGCCACTTCAAGAAAGACTGTCCCCAGCTGAACCAGAACAACAACAATAACAACAACAATCAGGGGAATGGAAACAACGGGGGTAACAATGGCAATGGGGCAAGGGGTCGTGTGTTCGTTATTGGCCAGGGAGAAGCTAGGAACGATCCCAATGTTGTGACGGGTAAGTTCCTTCTCGACGACTTTTACGTTACTGTCTTATTTGATTCGGGTGCTGATACTAGTTATGTGTCTCAAAACGTTAGTCAACTGCTTAAGTGTACCCCAACACCTTTGAATCCCAAACATGCTGTAGAGTTAGCTAATGGTAAAAGTATAGAGGTCACACATGTAGTTAAAGGTTGTAACCTAGTACTTGCTGATCACACTTTCTCGATCGACCTTCTTCCTATCACTCTGGGTAGTTTCGATGTTGTCATTGGGATGGACTGGTTATCCCAACATCAAGCCGAGATCCTTTGCAACGAAAAGATTGTCCGTATTCCGTGCCCAGGTGAGGAACCTCTTATGATTCGTGGCGACAAGAGTGGTGTTGTTACAAGCATCATTTCTTCCCTTAAGGCTCAAAAGTGTTTGCGTAAGGGCCACACTGCCTTTCTGGCTCTTGTTACTGACACCTCGAAGAAAGAGAAAAAGATAGAAGACTTTCCAGTTGTACGCGATTATCCTGAGGTATTTCCTGAGGAACTACCTGGCCTCCCGCCTCATCGTCAGGTCGAGTTCCAAATCGAGTTAGCTCCTGGAGCAGCGCCTATAGCTCGTGCACCGTATCGTTTAGCTCCATCAGAGTTGAAAGAGCTATCTACGCAATTATAAGAACTCTTAGATAAGGGTTTTATTCGTCCTAGTTCTTCGCCCTGGGGAGCTCCAGTGCTATTTGTGAAGAAGAAAGACAGTACGTTCAGAATGTGTATCGACTACCGTGAACTGAACAAGGTGACTGTGAAGAATCGCTACCCTCTTCCACGCATTGACGATTTGTTCGACCAGCTACAAGGGTCGAGCTACTATTCGAAGATTGATTTGAGATCGGGATATCACCAGCTGAGAGTCCGAGAAGAGGACGTCTCCAAAAAAGCCTTCAGAACTCGATATGGCCACTATGAGTTTTTGGTCATGCCTTTTGGGATGACAAACGCACCGGCGGTCTTCATGGACTTGATGAATCGAGTGTGCAAGCCTTACTTAGACAAATTCGTTATTGTCTTCATTGATGACATCCTGATCTATTCGAAGAGTCAGGAGGAACATGAGCAACATTTACGACTTATTTTGGAACTCCTTCGAAAGGAACAGCTGTACGCCAAGTTTTCAAAATGTGACTTCTGGCTTCGTGGAGTCCATTTCTTAGGCCATGTAGTGAACAAGGATGGGATTCACGTTGATCCATCCAAGGTAGAGTCAATCAAGAGCTGGCCTGCACCTCGTACACCAACGGAAATTCGCCAATTCTTGGGATTGGCAGGTTACTACAGGAGATTTATCAAGGATTTTTCTAAGATTGCTCAGCCTCTTACTTCACTAACGCAGAAGGGCGTGGTTTATCGTTGGGGAAACGCACAGGAGTTTGCGTTTCAACACTTAAAGGATAGACTTTATAGTGCACCTATCCTTTCATTGCCAGAGGGCACAGACGACTTTGTGGTTTATTGCGACGCATCCATTCAGGGTCTTGGTTGCGTATTGATGCAGTGGGATAAAGTTATAGCCTACGCCTCACGTCAACTCAAAGTCCATGAAAAGAACTACACTACACACGATTTAGAGCTGGGAGCGGTTATTTTTGCACTTAAGATGTGGCGACACTACTTGTATGGTACCAAGTGTGCTATCTACACTGACCACAGAAGCCTCGAGCACATCTTCAAACAGAAGGAACTCAACATGCGACAGCGACGATGGGTCGAACTACTGAACGATTTCGAATGCTCGATCAGGTATCACCCGGGCAAAGCCAATGTTGTGGCTGATGCCCTCAGTCGAAAGGACACTACGCCTAAGCGCGTACGAGCTTTACAACTCACTATACAGTCTAGTCTTCCTTCCCAAATACGAAATGCTCAGGTAGAAGCATTGAAACCAGAAAACGTCAGGGCTGAAGCCCTACGCGGATCGAGGCAACGCTTAGAACAGAAGGAAGACGGTGCTTACTATGTAACAGGACGTATTTGGGTCCCACTTTATGGCAACCTACGAGAGCTTGTGATGGATGAGGCACACAAGTCTCGTTACTCAGTGCACCCTGGCTCGGATAAAATGTACCACGACATCAAAACCACATACTGGTGGCCTAGCATGAAGGCACACATAGCAACATACGTTAGCAAGTGCTTGACTTGTGCGAGAGTCAAGGCGGAGTACCAGAAACCTTCAGGCCCCCTTCAACAACCAGAGATACCACAATGGAAATGGGAGCAAATTTCCATGGATTTTGTTACTGGCCTGCCTAGATCACAACGTGGTAACGATACTATTTGGGTGATCGTGGATCGACTCACAAAGTCTGCTCACTTCTTGGCCATCAAAGAAACAGACAAGTTCTCCACCTTAGCAGAAGTATATCTCAAGGAAGTTGTCTCGAGGCACGGGGTGCCCACCTCTATTATCTCGGATCGAGATGCACGTTTTACATCAGAATTGTGGCAGGCAATGCACAAGTCCTTTGGCTCAAGGTTAGACATGAGCACAGCTTATCACCCGCAAATGGATGGGCAGTCTGAACGCACCATCCAGACCCTCGAAGACATGCTTAGGGCATGTGTGATTGACTTTGGCAACGGCTGGGAAAAGCATCTACCACTTGTGGAATTTTCGTACAACAATAGCTACCACACCAGCATTAAAGCTGCTCCGTTTGAGGCATTGTACGGGCGTAAATGCCGGTCACCTCTTTGTTGGGCAGAGGTGGGGGATAGTCAGATTACTGGTCCAGAACATGTGGTAGACACAACAGAGAAAATTGCCCAGATACGACAACGAATGGCGGCAGCTCGTGACCGTCAGAAAGCATACGCCGATAAAGACAGGAAACTACTCGAATTCCAAGTTGGGGATCGAGAGCTACTCAAAGTTTCACCCTGGAAGGGTGTGGTTCGTTTTGGAAAACGCGGCAAACTCAACCCACGATACGTTGGACCCTTCGAAGTCATTGAGAAAATAGGCAAGGTGGCCTACAGACTGAATTTACCAGCAGAACTCAGTGCAGTTCACAATGTTTTCCACGTGTCAAACCTGAAGAAGTGTTTATCAGATGAGCCCCACGTAGTTCCTTTGAAGGAGCTCACGATCGACGAGCAGTTACGATTCGTCGAGGAACCTGTGGAGATCACGGACCGGGATGTGAAGGTCCTCAAGCATACCAGAATACCTCTCGTTCGAGTTCGTTGGAACTCACGTCGCGGCCCAGAGTTCACCTGGGAGCGCGAAGATCAGATGAAACAAAAGTATCCCCAACTGTTTGCAACCGGTACAACCACTACTGAGGCTGAAGCTACGGAATTTCGGGACGAAATTCCAGATCAACGGGGGGAGGATGTGACACCCCAGGAAAACCAGGAAAACCATGCAACTTAACTAGCTTCCTCAGTGAGTACGTGCTAAATTTCGGGGCGAAATTTCTTTCAACTTGGGGATAATGTGACAACTCGTATTTTCCGAACTTATCAACGTACTTGATGTAACGTAATTGAACTTGGTGTAATTAGTTGATATGTTGAATTAATGAGATTATGTGTGACTTTGTGATTGATTAAATGTTATGTGGTTATGATTACGTGATGATGTGTATTGCATAGTATTTATCCGATCGCACAACACAACCCACTCGCACAAGTCTTTTTGGGCTACACTTTGTATTCGGATCAATGGACAGCCCATTGAGGGTTCGGCCCATTCTTCTCTTTGTCGCATAACACTAAGGGGTTAGGGTAAAACTCCTCATTTGTTACTAATCACCCACACACACAAACCCTAGCTCTCCTCTCTCTCTCCCTCACGAAACCGAAGGCAGCCAAGCATTCTCTTCATCGAAGATCTTGTGTTTGGATCAATCTCCTACCCTCCTCTTTAATCGGTTAGTGACATTTATTAATTGATGTTATGCTATGTGAGTATACATGTCTCATGATGATTTGTAAATGATGTACGATTGAGGATTAGGTAAACTGTTAGTGTGATGTCTTTTAAATCGGTTCACATGTGTAAGATGTAATCGGAGGTGTGTGATGAAGTTAATAAGCTATCTTGTCATGTTTCGGATTAGGTTACATGATCCGAATTGTTTAGAATATATACAATTGACTTCGAATGCTAATATATGATAATCATTATATTCATGTGATTGAATGATCTTGTTGGAGTGATTGTTGTGTTCGAACAGTGTGCATCTAGGAGGATGAGCATGTGATTTTAATTAATTGTATTTTAAGGATTTCTTCATAATTATTTGCACATGAATTGTCAGTATGTTTTGTGGTTGTAATAGAATAGATCTTGGTGCATGTTAAATTAATAGATGATAATGCTGAATTGCATGTATTAAATCGGCTGGACATTTATGAGATAGGAACATATGATAATATTTAATAAGTTGTCGGCCATTTGTTGTTTATTTAGATGATGATAAGGTCATGTGAAACAATTGTCAAAAGCAATGATTTGATCGATATTATTGATATGAAAACTGTTAGAGTTGACTATGACAATAAAGGAATGTAACTGATTTCCTTAAAGTTAGAGATTTCCTTATCTACTCACACAATGGCAATCACACAAGACATATAGGTCGTACAAGAGGTTTAATCGCATAAGTCTTGTCAGTTGCACAAGTCTGTCCATCGCACAAGATATATACAGTCGCACAAGGGTACCTGGGTCGCACAAGATAGTTATTGTTTGCTGTTAATGGACCGTAGGTTTATAGGTGTTGGGCCTACTTGTTGGGCTGGACTAGCTTCAATCGTACAAGCTCACTCGGATCGCACAATATTATGTGTTGCTGTTATTTGAACCGTATTTATGTATATGTTGGGTTCTTGTTATTGGGCCGGGTACTAGTGGGCTTCAACGTATGACTCGCACAAGGCCATTAGACTTGTGCGAGCCCAATCTCTTAGTCGCACTAGTGGAATATGTTTAACTGTTGAACATGATGTTACTTGGTTGCCATGCTTCGTATGTGTTTCTTGTATGTTATCAATGTGATACTTGTGTGCGCTACTTGACACCAAAAACCTGATTTGTATAATAACCATGTTAGGACGTGGTTGACCACTAGCTGCTAGTCTTGACCTTCCTGTGTTATCTGCCGAGCAAACCAAGGTGAGATCACACTTCGTTACAAAGCATGGGGTTCCCAGGGGTTGGGAATGGGTTAAGGAATATAGATTCCTCGTCCTGTTGAGACGTAAGCAGGAACATAGATTCCTCGTCCAGTATGAGACGGATTTAACTATACTAGACTAGAACTCTATCAATGAAGTCCCTCCTTTTATATCGACTTAATCGCCGCGGCCAATGGCGAACGGGTCATTAGTTAAATAGCGCTATTAGGTTTAACAAACCTCACACCGTGCCGCAGAGGACGGGCGTGGACTAATGGACTATGGCACGTCAGTGATGATAGACACAGACGTTAGGGCACTTAAACATGACGAACGTTAGTAGTCGATATGGTAACGAGTCTGGGAAATTAAACATGGGGTAGCCCCCACGGCCATAGAGCCGGGCTGGAATAGCCAACGTAAGAACGGGTAACTAATAAACGTTTTTCGAACTATGGGGTAACCCCCACGGCTGGATAGCTGGTAAAGATCAAACTGTGTTTTCGGAATAACTATAAACTGGACAACCAAACGTGAACTCACTCAACTAGTTGTTGACTCGTTACTACATGCTTTGCAGGTCTATAGGTACTTAGCTGGAGCTTGCACAAGGAAGAGTCGTTGTGGGACATGGACAGCTGTGTGCCATGTTAAACATTTGGATAATTAAACTTTGTATTTGGTTTTGATCATTTTGCTTCCGCTCATAACTTAACTATGTTTGTTTTGGATATTAATCGTGTTGGTTGGACTTTTACATTAAATATTTACTTGTTCAATATGATTAGTGGTTTGATCCTGGTCAGTCACGCCTCCAAGCGGTGATACTCCGCAGGTGGATTTTGGGGGTGTGACATTATCCATGAGTTTAAGTGCTCCCTAGATATTAAACAAGTGGGAATAAAATATTCAAATGGTGTACCATGGGGGTCACAATGTGACCGAGTTCGGTCAAGGGGGGGGGGGGTAATCTAGTTCAAATCCAACCATTAGTTAGTTATAGTTAGGTTAATCTAGGTTAGTTAATTGATTAACCCGGTTACTAATGTATTGTGCTTTATGGCGGGTGTTAGGGTATTCAGGGACCCTAACTGGCTCAGAAAAAGGTAAATAATGAAAATAACAATATTTTCAGGTTCCGGGTAAAGTCCGGTTGTTCGGTTGGATAGTAATCCGTTAAAGCGTTAACAAAGCTTTAAAGTGTTGTTATTACCATTTTTAGTGACACACTTATTCCCCAAAGTGTCAGGAATATTTTCTCATGTTTTGGCACTTTATTAGTTAGCTAGATGCTGAATTGTTTATGTAAAGTGCTGAATTTTTGTGCTTAGAGCACGTTTTAGGCACATCCCGTCATTGTAACTTATTCCTAGAGACGCAGTTCTACAACCCTTGTATCCCTACACTCACCACTAGTGTAGTAAAATATTTCTGGCTCATACAGGCCTTAGGGGCAGTGTCTGCCTGATGCTGGCTTTATCAGCATGTCAAATAGGTTATCCGTTTATTGTGCTACTGTGCTTTTGTGCATCATGTTTGTCACTAAGGTTCAGTATGTAAATAATGTAGTGACGGTAAGTAAAGTATGATGCAAGTAAGTACATGTATCAGTATTCAAGTAGCAGTTTATTCACAAGTTCAAGCAAGCACAGTAATTAGGCATTAATTAATTATTAATTAAGTCGTACGGATACCTGGTTTAGTGAGGGTTGTCACATATTCAAGGTATGTTAAGCCAATGTAACTATTCCGGAGTGTTTTTCGCGTTAAACTGACTGCGTTTACGCACCAGTTTGCGTATAACCTTCTAGAAAGCGATTTAAAGCTTGAAATCGGAGTCGAATCAAATTGTAAAATCATCAAACACAAATACACACATAATAACACCAAAACACATATAATAACACCAAAACACATATAATAACACCAAATCACATTGTTTTATTAATAATTGACATTGTTTTACATTGTACATCGATTACAGAACACAGTTGTCACTGTCTCCCCTACTTCAGGAAATTTTGTCCCGAAATTTTAACTAGAGGAAAATTGTGAGAACAATTGCGGATATTTCGCCTTCATTTGGTCCTCACATTCCTAAGTAAACTCTGGGCCATGTTTGGATTCCCAACGACCCTTGACCAATCGAATACGTTTGTTCTTCAACTGTTTGACTGCACGGTCCATTATCTCCACGGGTTTCTCGACAAAATGCATCGTTTCATCAACTTGAATCTCATCGAGTGGAATGTGAAGATCAACATAAGCTAAACACTTTCGCAAATTGGACACGTGAAAAGTCAGATGAATATTTCCAAGCTCTGGAGGTAGCTCTAATCGATAGGCAACCTTTCCAACTCTTTCAACAATCTTTAATGGTTCAACATATCGAGGTGCAAGTTTTCCTTTCTTTCCAAATCTTACCACTCTCTTCCAAGGTGACACCTTGAGTAGGACACGGTCTCCGACTTGAAATTATAAGGGCTTGCGTCGCATATCTGCATAACTTTTTTGACGGCTTCTAGCTGTCATAAGATTATCTCAAATTTTCTTGATTTTGTCTGTTGTTTCTAGAATGAGCTCAGGTCCAATAAGCTGAACTTCACCGATCTCATTCCAACAGACAGGTGAACGACATTTTCGACCGTAAAGAGCTTCGAACGGTGCCATATTAATGCTAGCATGATAACTGTTGTTGTAAGAGAACTCGATCAATGGAAGATGAGAATCCCAATTACCACCAAAGTCTATCACGCATGCTCTAAGCATATCCTCCAAAGTTTGAATCGTCCTCTCAGATTGTCCATCTGTTTGGGGATGATAAGCAGTGCTTAGATTCAGTTGGGTTCCCAAAGCAGATTGCATGGTCTTCCAAAAATGAGATGAAAATCGAGCATCACGATCAGATATGATATCCAAAGGAACACCATGTCGAGATACAATCTCATCAACATAAATCTTTGCAAGTTTATCAGCAGATAGATCCTCGCGAATCGGAATAAAATGAGCTGATTTCGTTAACCGATCGGTAACAACCCAAATAGCATCATGACCTCTAGATGTACACGGTAATTTAGTGTTAAGATCCATTGCAATGTTCTCCCACTTCCATACCGGTATCTCTGGTTGTATAAGCAAGCCAGAAGGTCGTTGATGTTCAGCCTTGACTTTGAGACAAGTTAGGCATTTCGATACATACAAGGCAATATCCTTCTTCATACCAGACCACCAATATTGAGTACGGAGATCCTTGTACATTTTATCAGCACCAGGATGGATAGAATATCGAGACTTGTGAGATTCGTCCATCACTAGAGTGCGGAGATCATCTTGTTTCGGAATCCACAAACGATCCTTAAAGTAGAGTAAACCATCGTCTTTCCTTTCGAGTTTAAGCTCAAGTTGAAGCGTTAGCTCATATTTCAATAAGCCTTTAATCACACAAGACCGTTGAGCTTGAAAAACACGAGATTGAATATCGGATAGAGTTCGGACAGAATTGAGCTTGGCTCGCTCCTTTCGACTAAGCGCATCGGCTACAACATTCGTCTTACTAGGGTGGTAGCGAATTTCGCAATCATAGTCGCTCAAGAGTTCAACCCAGCGTCGTTGCCTCATATTCAGCTCCTTCTGATTAAGAATATGCTGGAGACTTTTGTGGTCTGTGAAAACCACATACTTCGTTCCATAAAGATAGTATCTCCAGATTTTTAAAGCAAAAACCACAGCTCCTAACTCAAGATCATGAGTCGTATAGTTCTTCTCTTGAACTTTCAACTGTCTAGACGCATAAGCTATAACTTTACCTCGTTGCATAAGAACACAACCAAGGCCTAAATTAGACGCGTCACAGTAGACAACGAAATCATTGTTTCCTTCGGGTAAAGACAGAACATGAGCATCACATAGCTTCTGTTTCAGCGTTTGGAATGCTTCTTCTTGATTGGGTCCCCACTCAAAAGGCTTATTCTTTTGAGTCAAAGCAGTGAGTGGAACCGCAATCTTTGAGAAATTCGAAATGAAACGTCGATAATAACCAGCGAGACCAACAAAAGAACGAATTTATGTAGGTGTCGTTGGTGTATTCCAATCCTTAATTGCAACAATCTTGGAAGGATCCACATGAATACCCTTCTAATTAACTATATGACCTAGGAACTGAACTTCCTTAAGCCAGAATTCACACTTGGAGAATTTAGCAAAACGTTGTTTCTTCTTCAGGAGTTCCAGTGTCAAACGAAAGTGTTGCTCGTGCTCGGCTCGAGACTTCGAATAAATGAGAATATCATCAATGAACACGATGATGAACTTGTCTAAATAAGGTTTACAGACCCTATTCATTAAGTCCATGAAGATAGCTGGGGCATTTGTCAAACCAGAAGGCATGACGGTAAATTCGTAGTGCCCATATCTTGTGCGAAAGCAGTTTTGGGAATATCTTCTTCGAGTACACGAAGCTGATGATACCCAGAACGCAGATCAATCTTGGAAAAACAGGTAGCACCTTGCAGCTAATCAAAGAGATCATCGATTCGAGGTAGGGGATATCGATTCTTGATGGTAAGCTTATTCAGCTCACGATAATCGATACACATTCAAAATGATCCATCTTTCTTCTTCACAAAAAGGACAGGAGCACCCCAAGGTGAATAACTTGGTCGGATGAATCCTTTATCAGATAACTCTTGAAGCTGTTTCGACAATTCTTGTATCTCCGACGGTGCAAGGCGATAAGGTGCTTTCGCAATCGGGTTGGCATTGGGTACAAGGTCAATATGAAACTCGACTTGATGAACTGGAGGCAAACCAGGCAGCTCATCGGGAAACACCTCTGGATAATCTCGAAAAATCAGAATATCTTGAATACGCTTGCTTTTGCCCTTTTCCTCGGTGACATGTGCCAGAAAAGCAACATATCCTTTTCGTAAATAACTTTGGGATTTCGTACACGACATAAGCTTCAAACCACCAGACGGTTTCTCGCTACGAACCTCTAGGACTTCACCAGAGGATAGAGGAATACGAACAATCTTATCGAAACAAACCACCTCAGCATGAAGTTTAGCTAACCAATCCATCCCTACGATAATATCGAAGTCCCAAGTTGCATCGGCACGAGGTCAATAGGAAAAAGATGGTTATCAAGGTTCATCTGAAAATTGCGAATAACAGAATCGAGAACAAGAGGTTTACCAGTAGCAACTTCGACAGATAAGGGTTTCCTCAGTTTAGTTCTAGGTATCACAAGTAAAGGCTCAAATGATAACGAAACAAAACTCCTATCGGCACCAGAATAAAAAAGAACAGATGCAGGTTGATTGTTAACAAGGAACGTACCATTAACCACCTCGTTATCAGCCCTCGCTTCGTTTGCATTCAAATTGTACGCTCGTCCACGAGCGGGATTCACATTGGAATTTGCAACGGCATTTGGATTTACAAGCCTCAGACAGTTGTTGTGGAAGTGACCAAACTCTCCGCAATTGTAACACGAACCCGGTGGGAATCTAGCAGCATTCCCCTAAACTTGCGCTGGAATCTGAGCAGCTTGATTCTGGCCCAAACGACAGATATTAGCCAGATGCCCAAGTTTACCACACGTAGTGCATTGCTTGCAAGCTTGTTGTGCAACATGATGACCGTTGCAGCGAGCACAGTGAGGTGCGGTACCAGCATACACTTTCTTCGCAGGAGGTTTAGCCGATGGGTTCTGAGCAGTGACGGCAAAATTCTGGGAAGCCTTGCACTTTCTTGACTTCTTGGAAGACTCTCCCTACTTCTTACCCTTACCCTTTTCCTTGTCTTTAACAGAATCGGTCAACTTCTTCTTGTCACCCTTGCGGGTAAGTTTACCCTTCCTGACTTGAGACTCAGTCAGGGTGGCAGACAACTTGATCGCTTGACGAACAGTAGTAGGATTACTGCCAGTCACAATGTCTTGCACAAAATCGGGTAGACCATTAATGTACCTCTCGATTGCCTTCTCCAACAGGGTAACCATAGTGGGACACAATAAACTCAGTTCTTCATAACGATCCGTATACGCACGGTGTTCACCCCCATCTTGCTTTAGATCGTCAAACTCTTGTTCCAACGCTCGAATCTCGTGACGGGGAAAAAACTCTTTCATCATGAGAACTCAAAGCTCTTCCCATGTTTGTGCCAATGCCACTTCGGCACCCCTATCATGCATCACTCCATTCCACCACGTAAGAGCACGCTTCTCGAACACAGTTGATGCAGACTCAACCTTACACTCATTCGGACACTGCACATGTCTGAATGTGCTCTAGATACTCTCGAACCATTGCAGGAGTGCGGTTGCTCCTTGAGACCCAGAAAACTTCAATGGCTTAGCAGAATTGAAATTCTTGAAATTACATAGAGCATTATTGTTATTATTGTTGTTGTATAATTGATGGATCTGGGTCACTACGCCTGGAAGCACAGCAGCCATTTGTTGAGCGACAAGGGCTGCGACTTCTTCGTTATTTAGAGGTTGTGCATCACGTCGAGGAGGCATTGTCTAAAAAGAACAAGGAAACATGAGAAAAGAGTGAGGTTGACAATTGGGAAAGACAACAGAGGCATTGAAAAACATCGACAAAACACAAGGGAGGCGATCATTCGTTTGTTACCTCAAACAAACAAATGACACGCAGTGACTAATCAAAGTAAATGGGTCAATATAATGTATTGCCGAAGACATGCTCGCCTATAAGTGAACACTCACCCCAAGAGTTCCCAGGTAAGAGTGACTGGTCTGATACTGCGGATTTGTACGAACACTCTAGCCTTAGACAGAAAACTCAGGGTGTAACACCTGTGCCTCCACGGCCATCAAACAAATACCAAACCAATGAAATATTATATTTCATACTTGGGATTTGTAAAATTATGTGTATCTTTTACACATATCAACTCTTGTTTGATTTTAAGCTTTAAATCGCTTTCTGGAGGGTTATACGCGCTCTGATGCGTAAATATAACCAGTTTAATCCAACGAACACTCCGGAATAGTGAAATAGGCTTAACATACCTTAAATAACCTTTACATAACTTAGATATAAGTTTTGGAAGGTTTGGTGTGGTGAAATCAAAGTTTAATCGCTTACAGGGACTAAAGTTGACAAACTGCGAAAGTATGCCAATTTGAACTGTAACAGACATTCCGGAACATGACCATAAGTTAAAAATACCATAAATATCCTTCACATAGCTTAGAAATAGGCTTTGAGGTGTTCGGTATGCTAAAATAAACTTTTGTGTCATTCAGGGACTAAAAGTGTCAAAAAGTGCACAAGTTTGCATTTTCGCGCATAACTTACGTTCTGAATACATCCGGACATCCAAGAATTTATGTAAGCATGACTATATTATATTTTAGTGTTCGCCATAAGAAAAGTCCATTCGTCACGTCATTTGGATCGTTTTTCGCGCTTATGCGCATTCCGTCGTAATTAAGCGAACATCGCGTTCGTACGGCCAAACGAACCAACCTCCGGCATATTTTTGAGCATATTTTGAGTTCCCTATACTTTAACTTCATTTTAGATCCTTGAAATGAGGTTAACGGGGTTCAAACGCATCGAAAATCGCTTAAACAAGGTGCAGGGACCATTTCTGTAAAATCTGCCAAAACAGGGGCCTAGCGTGACGCGACGGGCCTTAGCGTCACGCGAGCCCCCTTCTGGACCAGATTAAGTGTATTTGACAGCTGGTTGCAGCTGTTTTGCACTCCCTAACCACTTGCCAAGTGTTGATTCCTTATGGTGGTGAGCATTTTGAGGCACCACAACTTCCCGACAAGTGTACGCCTTGGATCGTGGCACGTTTTCCATGAAACGATCTTAACGGTTCTCTGAATACTATAAATACCCCATCACCCCAACCTCATTTCTTACAAGAATTCTGATTTGAGAGCTCTAAGTTGAAACCTTTGTTTCATACCTGAGTTCTTGGATCGGGATTAGCATTCGGGGACCCTTCGTAAGTATTCTTTCGTTCTTTTCCTTATTTTATTGCTTTTCGAGTCAGAAAGTCAAACTTTGTTTGACTTTCAGCGTTGACCAGTAATGGTCAATGCGAAGTTCGTTTGAACTTCGCAACGTGAGTGTAATCACGTTGGTCATAGTCCCTTGGGACTATGCCCACTGATTACCACGTTGTCTAGGGTCGTAGGGTAGGCGATCTAATAAATCGCCTATACCTTCGAGCCCGACCCAGTTTGGTCGATCATTAGGATCCGACCAAATACATTAGGTGACCCTAGTATAGGGCATAACCTTCCGAGGTTATACCCTATGGTCACATCGTTTAAGTAGTTGTATGATAGGTAGTTTATATGCCTTAGGTAAATTACCAGAATACCCTTTTCATGTATAATTGGTAATTAAGCATATATAACCTAAACTTTTGTCACATAACTGATTATGTAACATGTTTAGGCATATAACACTTGTCATAGGACTAGTTAGACGGTCCGAACGCGTTTCACGCGCACGACGCTTTAAAGTAGCATAAGTTACCTTAATGAGTCGCGATGGGTCGAAAGCACTTAGGTTAGTCTCATTGTAGTATGTAGGCCTTGTTAAACCATATCATATGAGTTCCAATACTCATTTGGTTTGCCAAGCCTCATCCTATCCGATCTCCCGATTTAAGTCTGGTTTATTTATATAGTTTAGATTTGCCGACCGATTCCGTGCTCCCTCAAGCTTTGTTTGGTTGTTGTTCAAGACCTCCAAGCATTCTCAGGTGAGTACATAGACCCCTCTTTTACTGTTTTCCAAACTGTTTTGGGGTGGAACACATGTGCCTACTTGTTACTTTCATGCTTTCCTGTTTTAACATCATATACTGCTATGTTCGTTAGTACATTATAGTACATGATTTTATGACATTTCATGCTAGGTGTGCCCAATTGTGTGCATTACTTAGTACATCGTTTTACATGACATTTTGACATAGACATTTGACATAGACATTTCGGCATAGACATTTTAACATGATTGACATTTGATCATGCATTTCCCACAAAACATAACTTTGATTTAAACCAAGATTTACTTCAATACTTTGTTTTTGTGCATATGGTTTAGTTGAGACATTTCACTTGCCATACATGACATCTTGACATAGACGTTTGACATGGATATTTGACATAGACATTTGACATGGATATTTGACATAGACATTTTGATATGATTTACATCTTGACATGAACACTTTGACATATTACCCAATACATTTGACAATTGATTTAAACATAGACTTCTTACATTGGTTGGTTTGGTTGATTAAGTGATTAAGTAACGATGCGTGTGTAATATGATACAAGCATGGTGGATACGCCGCTGGTACTTCCTATATATAAGTGTTTGTATGGTATTACATATCATAGCGTTATTTGAATCATTTCAGTTTGAGACATAGAACATTTTATACAAATAACATACTTTTCACAAGACATTGATTTATAAACATCTTATCTTATGCAAACATATTTTACATGGTTATTCATTTAATCATGCATTATTCTCTTATTATACATATCACCTGAACTTATTATTTTTCAAATGATTTACAAAGACAAAGCAAATTACAAGGTTCATGACTAAACATTTTCTTAAAACAGAAGTCATGAATCTTATTTTCACAAAACCTATGTACTCGCCAGCATTTCTTTGCTGACCTCGTTTTCGCATATGTTTCAGGTATTGTTGAATGATATCGATTGATAAGATGCATGCTCACATAGGACTGGACAAGGCCTTAGTGACTCAATAACAATGATAGACTATGTTTAATTTGTGTATTTAGATTTCCAGACGATGTAATTATTCAATGTTTAATAAAACGAAACACTTTTTGGTATCCATGGTTATGAAACATTAATTCTGTTGCAACATGCCCCGATGTTTCCGTCGCGATTTGTTGTTTTACGCGGTCGGGGTGTGACAGAAAGATGGTATCAGAGCCAATGGTTATAGGGAATTAAGTTATTAGTAATTAGTAATGCTTTGACCTAGTCTATAACCTTCTTAGGGCCCTAACGCGAGTTTACTTGCGTTTAGTCATAAAACAAATACCGTCACCTATCCTTAGGTGACGACCACAACAAGAACATAAATTTCAAAACCGCTTTGAAAGCTAATCATCTGTTCTAGGATGATTGATTACAAGGTTTTGAACCCTCTATTATATGGTTTTGAACCCCTTTTAAATTTTCAAAATCTCGACAAAGTTTTGGGTTTTAAATAATGTGAACACGTGCAAACTGGAAGGGTGAATGCCTGTATTCTGGGTTTTCTGTCTAGGCAAGCACTTCGTATACATCTCATCAGACGCGAGACCAGTTGTGCTTACCTGGGAATTCTTGGGATGAGTGTTCACTTATAGGCGAGCATGTCTTCGCGATACATTATTTTCAACCCATTTACTTTAATCAGTCACTGTGTGTCGTTTGTTGCTTTGTAGTAACAAACAAATGACCACTATCCTTGCTTTCATCAGATTTGTTTCATCTCATTCTTTTCGTCTAAATTCTCTCACTCGTTTCCTTTCATGTTTCCTCTTTTAGACAATGCCTCCTCGACGCGAAAGCCAGATAGAGACTGCCGAGCTGGCAGAAATCATTGCGCAGCAAATGGCTGCTTAATTCCCAAACCTCTTTGCTCAATGGAACCAAGCCAACAACAACAACAATGTTCTATGCAAATACAAGGATTTTAACCAGGCTAAACCACTCAAGTTTAGTGGTTCTGAAGGAGCGACTGGGCTTCTTCAATGGTTCGAGAGCATTAAGAATACTTTCCGCCACGTGCAGTGTCCTGACAATCGCAAGGTCGAGTTCTCCTCAAGCATGTTTCAGAAGAGGGCTCTTACATGGTGGAATGGGGTAATGAGAGACCGAGGTGCGGAAGTTGCTATCGCACAGACATGGGCTGAACTTAGGGCTCTGATGATGAGGGAATTCTGTCCTCGTCATGAGCAGCGAGCTTTGGAGAAGGAATTTGATGAGTTGAAGCAAGATAGTGGTGAGCACAGGTCGTATACTGATAGGTTTGAGGAGCTGAGTCTGCTTTGCCCGACAATGGTTACCCCACTTGACATAGCTATCGAAAGGTACATCGAAGGCCTACTTGACTCGGTACAAGACATCCTTACTGGTAGTAACCCTGCCACACTCCGTCAGGCGATCGAGTTATCAGCAACATTGACTGAGTCGCAGATTCGGAAGAACAAGTTACACAGGAAGGGTGACAAGGGCAAGAAACAGTCAGCTGACAAGGAGGATAGCAAGAAAGGCCAAAACAAGAAGGGTAAGGAAGGTGAGACGTCAAAGAAATCAAAGAAGCGAAAGGGTGCCCAAAATTTTGCTGTTACAGCACAGACTGCTCAGAACCCGCGGAACCAACCAGCTCAGCCACCTGCAAAGAAAGCATATGCCGGTACCGCACCTTATTGTGCACACTGCAACGGTCATCACGCAGTACAACAAGCTTGCTGGCAATGCACGACGTGTGGTAAACTTGGGCATTTGGCCAAGATTTGTCGTTTGGGACAAAATCAGGCTGCTCAGGTTCAAGCTCCGGTTCAAGGGAATGCTGCGAGATTTCCACTGGGTTCATGTTTCAACTGCGGAGAGATTGGTCACTTCCGCTACAACTGCCCAAGACTGGTGAATGCAAATGCTAACGCAAACCCAAATGCGAATGTCAACGTCAATGTGAATCCAGCACGTGGTCGAGTGTTTAACATCAATGAGGCACTCAATGATGAAGGAGTGAACAATTAGTATTTTGTTTTTCCTCTGGTTGTTATCTTGTAACATTTAAAGACAATGCGGTTGTTATATAAATAAAAATTTGTGGTTTTATTTTCTAACTAATGCAATTGTATGAATGTTTGATCCAACCTTATGATGTCAACACAAAGACAAAACTACTCGTGTGGTTCTGTCATTTTTATGATCACTTGTGATCTCCCTAAGAACCTCGAACACTTGTTTCCTTTAAATCTAAAGTATCTTATCATCTTGCACCGTTCGAGATGCAAGAATTATCAAAACAGCTTCAAGAGTTGTCTGATAAAGGATTCATCCGTCCGAACTTTTCACCTTGGAGAAACTCCTATCCTCTTTGTGAAAAGAAAAATGGATCTTTTCAAATGAATATCGATTAACGTAAGCCTATTAAGCTTACCATCAAGAATCGATATCCCCTACCTTAAATCAACGATTTCTCCGATCAACTGCATAGCGTTTCATGCTTTTCCAAGATCGATTTGCGTTTTGGGTATCATCAACTTTGTATTCTCGAAGAAGATATTCCCAAAACGGTTTTCTGCATGAAGTATGGCCATTACGAGTTTACAGTCATGCCTTTTAGGTTGACAAATACTCCAGCCATCTTCAAGGACTTAATAAATAAAGTCTGCAAGCCTTATTTGGATCAGTTCGTCATTGTTATTAATGACATCTTGATCTATTCATATCCCGAGCTGATAACGATCAACACTTTCATTGACACTGGAACCCTTAAAGAAGGAACAAACTTTTCGCTAAATCCTCCAAGAGGAAATTTTGGCTTAAAGAAGTTCAGTTTTTTTTTGGGTCATGTAGTCAACAAGCAGGGTATTCATATGGATCAATCCAAATTACTGCAATTAAGGATTTGATTCCTTGTATGCTTTAAATACCCGTGTCCAAAGATAACAAATTTAAAGGTCAAATTAAACAATTATGCGTTTATGTGATATGTGTTTATGTGTCCTCCTCTATGTTTTTGTGTGATCCGATTTTCAAATCCTCATAGAATCTTTTATATCTTCATATGAGGGATTCGTAGTAGGATGTTCAAAAGGTACTACCTTAAATCCTTATGGGCTTCTACGTAGTAGTTAAGACCCTTGGATTATATAGTACCACTCCATGATTCTTAAAAGACCTTAAGTGGTCTAGTCAAAAAAGATTGATTCACAATCTGGTTAAAGAATGACATCTAGTGATGTAGCTGAACAGACTCCTTGATAGTCTCTTTAGATCATTTATTGATTTAATTAAAAGGACTCTATAGCGGTCTAGTCACACTCATTACCGGAATGTTCATTTGGTTTTACCCTACACATTATAAAATAGAATGTGTGAACTATGCAAGGAATTGTCTGATTATGGACGCGTACATAATTAAGAAATTTAGTGCACAGAAACCCAGTAAGATTTATTAGGTGTAAGAATCGATAGTGACAAACAATAACGAAATGGGAACGATGTAATGGAGGTACGGTGGACGCACCAATGACGCTTCATATACTTGTATATAAGTGTCCCTCTTACATTGCAAACATAATGTTATTAAGGTTACTAGAAGTTCAAGAACCCTAACTGTAACACCTGTGCCTTCACGGCCATCAAACAAATACCAAAGCAATGAAATATTGTATTTCATACTTGGTATTTGTAAAAATATGTGTATCATTTGCACATATCAATTCTTGTTCAATTTCAAACTCTAAATCACTTTCTGGAAGGTTATACGCGCACCGATGCGTAAATATAACCAGTTTAATGCAACAAACACTCCGGAATAGTGACATTGGCTTAACATACCTTAAATAACCTTTACATAACTTAGAAATAAGTTTTGAAGGCTTTGGTATGGCAAAATCAAGTTAAATCGCTTACAGGGACTAAAGTTGACAAACTGCGAAAGTATGCCAATTTGAACTGTAACAGACATTCTGGAACATGAACATAAGTTAAAAACACCTTAAATATCCTTTACATAGCTTAGAAATAGGCTTTGAGGGGTTCGGTGTGCTAAATTAAACTTTTGGGTCATTCAGGGACTAAAAGTGTCAAAAAGTGCACAAGTTTGCATTTTCGCGCATAACTTACGTTCTGAATACATCTGGACATCCAAAAATTTATGTGAGCATGACTACATTATATTTTAGTGTTCGCCATAAGAAAAATCCATTCGTCGCGTCATTTGGTTCGTTTTTCGCGCTTATGCGCATTCCGTCGTAATTAAGCGAACATCGCGTTCGTACGACTAAACGAACCGACATCCGAGATATTTTTGAGCATGTTTTAAGTTCCCTAAACTTTAACTTCATTTTAGAGCTTTGAAATGGGGTTAACGGGCCTTAAACGTGTCAAAAATGGCCTAAATACAGTTCAGGGACCAAAACTGACTTTCTGCCAAACTTAACCCCTACGATGCGCAGGGACTTTTGCCCTACGATGCGCAGGGGTTATCCTGACCAGATACAATGTTTAAACAGCCTGTTTTCAGCTGTTTAAACCACCACCACATGTTCCTTTTTGCTTAGTCATCAGATTAGGATGGAATTCTAGTCACCATAAGGTCCCGACAAGTGTACGGGTTGGATTCATGGCACGTTTTCCATGAAACGATCTCAACGGTGGACCGAATACTATAAATACCCCATCCCCCATTGCTTTAAAACTCACAAGAATTCTGAATTGAGAGCTCTAAGTTGAAACCATTGTTTCATACCTGAGTTCTTGAGTCGGGATTAGCATTCGGGGACCCTGGGTAAGTATTCTTTCGTTCTTTTCCTTATTTTACTGCTTTTCGAGTCAGAAAGTCAAACTTTGTTTGACTTTCAGCGTTGACCAGTAATGGTCAATGCGAAGTTCGTTTGAACTTCGCAACGTGAGTGTAATCACGTTGGTCATAGTCCCTTGGGACTATGCCCACTGATTACCACGTTGTCTAGGGTCGTAGGGTAGGCGATCTAATAAATCGCCTATACCTTCGAACCCGACCCAGTTTGGTCGATCATTAGGATCCGACCAAATAAATTAGGTGACCCTAGTATAGGGCATAACCTTCCGAGGTTATACCCTATGGTCACATCGTTTAAGTAGTTGTATGATAGGTAGTTTATATGCCTTAGGTAAATTACCAGAATACCCTTTTCATGTATAATTGGTAATTAAGCATATGTAACCTAAACTTTTGTCACGTAACTGATTTTGTAACGTGTTTAGGCATATAATACTTGTCATAGGACTAGTTAGGCGGTCCGAACGCGTTTCACGCGCACGACGCGTTAAAGTAGCATAAGCTTCCTAAACGGGTCGTAATGGGTCGTAAACTATTATGTTAAGTTTCATTTAGCATGTAGGCTCTGTTAAACCATATCACGTGAGTTCCGACACTCATTTGGTTTACAAACCCTAATGCTACCCAGTCTTCCGATTTAGGTCCGGTTATTTAACATAGTTACCTATATTAGGTGCCGTTTGATTTCCGTGATCTCTAGCATTGTTTGGTTGTTACTTAAGGACTACTGAGCATTCTCAAGTGAGTACATAGACCCCTCTTTTACTGTTTTCCAAACTGTTTTGGGGTGGAACACATGTGCCTACTTGTTACTTTCCTGCTTTCCTGTTTTCACATCATATACCGACTATGTTTGTTAGTACATTATAGTACATGATTTCATTACTTTTCTGCTATGAATGTTGACTGATAACATGCTAAGCACATTGATTTACATGACTTTTCTGCTTTGTATGTTAACTTAGCATACTTAGTACATCATTTTACATTGCATCTCTGTTGCATATGTTTACTCAGCATATGGACACATTGTTTTACATTGCATTTCTGTTGCATATGTTTACTCAGCATATGGACACATTGTTTTACATTGCATCTCTGTTGCATATGTTTACTCAGCATATGGACACATTGTTTTACATTGCATCTCTGTTGCATATGTTTACTCAGCATATGGACACATTGTTTTACATTGCATCTCTGTTGCATATGTTTACTCAGCATATGGACACATTGTTTTACATTGCATTTCTGTTGCATATGTTTACTCAGCATATGGACACATTGTTTTACATTGCATCTCTGTTGCATATGTTCCAGTAACATATGGACACATTGTTTTACAGCTCTACCTTGTATGTTTACTCTAGCATACTAGGTACATTATCTTCATCACATGCTTACATTTTGGTATGACATTTGGTTTGTTTAACGGGTCTATATAACATTCATTAACATTTGCTACGCCGCTCGGGAGTAAGTAGTGGTACCATAGGACTTGACAAATCCCATTCCTGACATCCCGGGTTTGTTTGGATGTAAGGAATGACTGAATCCGAATACAATTCTTTTGATAACCTTGACTGAAAGGGTTATCCGACTGTCTCAAGGCTTGAATGTTTGCGTTTAACATACTGCATAAGTGTTCATATTCAGTATAGCATGCATATGTCTTACAAAACATAACTTTGATTTAAACCAGTTTTACTTCAATACTTTGTTTTGTACATTTTTACTTATGGTTTAAGTAGTCTACATTTTTACTTACCATACATATCATTTTGGGTTACACATTACATGATTTACATTGATCATGCATTTACACAAAACATAACATTGATTTAAACCGAGTTTTACTTCGATACTATGTTCTTGTGCATATGGTTTAGTTGATACCTTTCACTAGCCATACATATCATTTTGGTTATACATTACTTGACTACTTTTGGACTATCAACATTTGACATGGTTTATACAAGGACTTTTGATTATTGGTTTAAACATAGACTTATTACATTGTTTGGTTTGGTTTGATTAAGTGATTAAATAACGATGCGTGTGTAATATGATACAAGCATGGTGGATACGCCGCTGGTACTTCCTATATATAAGTGTTTGTATGGTATTACATATCGTAGCGTTATTTGAATCATTTCAGTTTGATACATATAACATTTTATACAAATAACATATTTTTCACAAGACATTGTTTTACAGAACAACTTATCTTTTACAAACTCATTTAACTTGGTTATTCATTTAACCATACATTATTCACTTATTTATACATATCATCTGAACTCATTGATTTTCAAATGATTTACAAAACAAAGCAAATAACAAGGTTCATGACTAAACATTTTCTCAAACATAAGTCATGACACCTATTTTCACAAAACCTATGTATCTCACCGGCATTTTTATGCTGACGTACCATATTTTCACATGTGTTTTTCAGGAACTGTTGCATAAGATGGACAAGATACACATAGACAGACTTGGGCTTTAGTGACAATAAAAGATGCAAGACTAGTTAATTATGTTGTATTTCCTTGTTTGTTAAGACATTGTAACACTTTTAATCAATAAAACGAAACTTCAATTGCCATGGATTTGAAACAATTAATTCTGTTACAACACTCCCCGATGTTTCCGCCGCGATTTGTTGTTCTACGCGGTCGGGGTGTGACAGAAAAGATGGTATCAGAGCCAATGGTTATAGGGAATTAGGTTATTAGTAATGCTTTGACCTAGTCTATAACCTTCTTAGGACCCTAACGCGAGTTTACTTGCGTTTAGTCATAAAACAATACCGTCGCCTATCCTTAGGCGCCGACCACAACAAGAACATAAATTTCAAAACCGCTTGAAAACTAATCATCTGTTCTAGGATGATTTATTACAAGGTTTTGAACCCTCTATTGTAAGGTTTTGAACTCTCTGTTATATGGTTTTGAATCCCTTTGAATTTTCAAAATCTCTTCAAGGTTTTGGGTTTTAAATAATGTGAACACGTGCAAACTGGAAGGGTGAATGCCTGTATTCTGGGTTTTCTGTCTAGGCAAGCACTTCGTATACATCTCATCAGACGCGAGACCAGTTGTGCTTACCTGGGAATTCTTGGGATGAGTGTTCACTTATAGGCGAGCATGTCTTCAGTGATACATTAATAAGACCTGTTTACCTTGATTAGTCACCGTCTCATTTGTTTGCCTTAGGTAACAAACAAATGATCGCAATCTTCATGCGTTATCATTCTGTTTTGATTGTCCAATAATCTTTCACCTGTTTCTCCCTATGCCTTTCTTTTTCTTCAAGAATGTCTCTTCATCACAATGACGCCCAGATATCTGAGCAAGTAGCCAAATTCGCTCAGCGAATAGGCGAAGGAGTCCTGAAGACTGTTGAATTAGCTACTGCCATGTATCATCTCCAGGATGAAGCCACTCAAGAGTCACCAAGACAGGCAGGACCTAGTCAGGCGACAACACCATCAGCCAATAAACCAATCGAGGAATCAAAGACCATGGATGAACGATCGCCTAAGAAGTCAAAGAAGCGAAAGGCTCCTCAAAACTTCGCCGTGGTCGCTCACAATGGTCGAGCCGTTCCCAACCAACCAGCTCAGCCACCTGCAAAGAAAGCATATGCCGGTACTGCACCTCATTGTGCACGCTGCAACGGTCATCACGCGGTACGACAAGCTTGCTGGCAATGCACGACGTGTGGTAAACTTGGGCATTTGGCCAATGTTTGTCGTATGGGACAAAATCAGGCTTCTCAGGTCCAAGCTCCGGTTCAAGGGAATGCTGCAAGATTCCCAATGGGTTCCTGTTTCAACTGCGGAGAGATTGGTCACTTCCGCCACAACTGTCCGAGACTGGTGAATGCAAATGCTAATGCGAATCCAACCCTTGGATGAGCATTCGGCTGAACAAAGGATGTTGCTGTCTTATGCCTTTGTTTCTTTTGTTTTCGTGTATTGTGAAACAATATGTCTTGTTCATAAATAAAAAAAATCGTTGTTCACAAATTCTGATATACAAGTGTAGTTACATGTGTGTATGATTTTCCTATGATACCTGCATTAAGGAACTATGTTCCTTACAAACTACTCTTGTGATTCTCACTTTCAAGTGATCGCTCATAATTTCCTCGAAAGTTCTAAGTACTCGTTTCATTCTAAGAAACAAAGTACAGAAGATAAAGTGACATTATGAGTGATCATGCTTCTGCACATCAGTGCCTTTGAATCCTTGGTTAGATAACTAAGGGTGTTTTCAAATCTCATACCCATTACGTTTTAATTTTTCAACATACACAGTATCAGTATTTCAAAACAATCTTCATGATCTCAAAACATTTCATATAGTTTGAAAACAATTTTTCTAGATGCATTGTCTATGTTATTTCAAAAACATTGGCCATGTTATCAAAACCAACCTTTCTAATTTCAAAATATTTCATATAGTCTGAAGACAATATTAACACAATACATTTTCTTATCAAGTGCATGATTTCGAAAAGCATCATTCATGTCTTTCAAAAACCTTATACATAATTTCAAAATTCATCTCGCATGATTTTAAAACATTTTTATAAATATACTTACCTAGTACACCTACTTTATAATTTCAAATGTATTATATATATAAGGTTTCAAAAACGTTAAACACATTTTTTCTTAAAAGAACCTCATGCATAGTTTTCAAAAATATTTTCCTCATACATTGACTTAACCTTCAAATTCTGCTTCATATGTCGCCTTGACATATCAAGCATCTCAACTTCATAAGCATTCTTACTTCATGTTTTGACATAAACACGTCCAGTGTAAGGTTTCAAAACATCTTCAACTTCTAAAATCCATATGGGATCTTTTTATCTTCACAATTAGATCCTTGTGGATGATCATCATTTAAATCAGAGTCCTTAATTGGATTCCTTATATACCTAAATTCGAACATTTCGGTTCCTTATAATCGAAATCGAATTTTGTTCTTTTAAAGATCTTTCTATCTTTATAGTTAGATTCCTTATAATGTTTAAAGTACCAAATGAAATCCACGAGATGGATTCCTAGTGTGCTTTAAATACATGTACTCTGTTAGCAGAACAAACTTCTAGTTAAACAATTTTGTGGTTATGTGATTATGTGTTTACATATTTGGTGTTTTTCATTTATACATTTTTGTGTTTTTGGTATACTCTGGATAATTCGTTATCCAAATCCTCGCAGGATCTTTCATATCTTCATATGAGGGATTCGTAGCAGGATAGTCAAAAGGTACTATCTTAATTCCTTAATGGGCTTCTATGTAATAGTTAAGACCCTTGGATTTATATAGTACCACTCCAGACCTTTTTAGTGGTCTAGTCTAAAGGATTGATTCACAATTTGGTTAAAGAATGACATCTAGTGATGTAGCTGGACAGACTCCTTGATAGTCTATTTAGATCATTTATTTGATCTAGTCTACGGGACTCTATGGCGGTCTAGTCACACTCATCACAGGATTGTTCATTTGGTTTTACCCTACGCATTATAAAATAGACTGTGTGAACTGTGCAAGGAATTGTCTAATTATGGAGGCCTACATAATTATGAAATTTAGTGCATAGAAACCCAGTAAGGTTTATTATGTGTAAGAACCGATAGTGACAACAATAACAAAATGAGAACGATGTAATGGAGGTACGGTGGACGCACCAATGACGCTTCGTATACTTGTATATAAGTATCCCTCTTACATTGCAAGCATAAGGTTATTAAAGTTACTAGAAGTTCAGAACCCTAACCAATGTTGTTCGATCTTTTCAACTTCATGCTTTCAAGCTCTCACAAGTTTCCTCTAAATAAATTTCGGGACGAAATTTCCTAAAGTAGGGGAGACTGTAACACCTGTGCCTTCACGGCCATCAAACAAATACCAAAGCAATGAAATATTGTATTTCATACTTGGTATTTGTAAAAATATGTGTATCATTTGCACATATCAATTCTTGTTCAATTTCAAACTCTAAATCACTTTCTGGAAGGTTATACGCGCACCGATGCGTAAATATAACCAGTTTAATGCAACAAACACTCCGGAATAGTGACATTGGCTTAACATACCTTAAATAACCTTTACATAACTTAGAAATAAGTTTTGAAGGCTTTGGTATGGCAAAATCAAGTTAAATCGCTTACAGGGACTAAAGTTGACAAACTGCGAAAGTATGCCAATTTGAACTGTAACAGACATTCCGGAACATGAACATAAGTTAAAAACACCTTAAATATCCTTTACATAGCTTAGAAATAGGCTTTGAGGGGTTCGGTGTGCTAAATTAAACTTTTGGGTCATTCAGGGACTAAAAGTGTCAAAAAGTGCACAAGTTTGCATTTTCGCGCATAACTTACGTTCTGAATACATCTGGACATCCAAAAATTTATGTGAGCATGACTACATTATATTTTAGTGTTCGCCATAAGAAAAATCCATTCGTCGCGTCATTTGGTTCGTTTTTCGCGCTTATGCGCATTCCGTCGTAATTAAGCGAACATCGCGTTCGTACGACTAAACGAACCGACATCCGAGATATTTTTGAGCATGTTTTAAGTTCCCTATACTTTAACTTCATTTTAGAGCTTTGAAATGGGGTTAACGGGCCTTAAACGTGTCAAAAATGGCCTAAATACAGTTCAGGGACCAAAACTGACTTTCTGCCAAACTTAACCCCTACGATGCGCAGGGACTTTTGCCCTACGATGCGCAGGGGTTATCCTGACCAGATACAATGTTTAAACAGCCTGTTTTCAGCTGTTTAAACCACCACCACATGTTCCTTTTTGCTTAGTCATCAGATTAGGATGGAATTCTAGTCACCATAAGGTCCCGACAAGTGTACGGGTTGGATTCATGGCACGTTTTCCATGAAACGATCTCAACGGTGGACCGAATACTATAAATACCCCATCCCCCATTGCTTTAAAACTCACAAGAATTCTGAATTGAGAGCTCTAAGTTGAAACCATTGTTTCATACCTGAGTTCTTGAGTCGGGATTAGCATTCGGGGACCCTGGGTAAGTATTCTTTCGTTCTTTTCCTTATTTTACTGCTTTTCGAGTCAGAAAGTCAAACTTTGTTTGACTTTCAGCGTTGACCAGTAATGGTCAATGCGAAGTTCGTTTGAACTTCGCAACGTGAGTGTAATCACGTTGGTCATAGTCCCTTGGGACTATGCCCACTGATTACCACGTTGTCTAGGGTCGTAGGGTAGGCGATCTAATAAATCGCCTATACCTTCGAACCCGACCCAGTTTGGTCGATCATTAGGATCCGACCAAATAAATTAGGTGACCCTAGTATAGGGCATAACCTTCCGAGGTTATACCCTATGGTCACATCGTTTAAGTAGTTGTATGATAGGTAGTTTATATGCCTTAGGTAAATTACCAGAATACCCTTTTCATGTATAATTGGTAATTAAGCATATGTAACCTAAAATTTTGTCACGTAACTGATTTTGTAACGTGTTTAGGCATATAATACTTGTCAAAGGACTAGTTAGGCGGTCCGAACGCGTTTCACGCGCACGACGCGTTAAAGTAGCATAAGCTTCCTAAACGGGTCGTAATGGGTCGTAAACTATTATGTTAAGTTTCATTTAGCATGTAGGCTCTGTTAAACCATATCACGTGAGTTCCGACACTCATTTGGTTTACAAACCCTAATGCTACCCAGTCTTCCGATTTAGGTCCGGTTATTTAACATAGTTACCTATATTAGGTGCCGTTTGATTTCCGTGATCTCTAGCATTGTTTGGTTGTTACTTAAGGACTACTGAGCATTCTCAAGTGAGTACATAGACCCCTCTTTTACTGTTTTCCAAACTGTTTTGGGGTGGAACACATGTGCCTACTTGTTACTTTCCTGCTTTCCTGTTTTCACATCATATACCGACTATGTTTGTTAGTACATTATAGTACATGATTTCATTACTTTTCTGCTATGAATGTTGACTGATAACATGCTAAGCACATTGATTTACATGACTTTTCTGCTTTGTATGTTAACTTAGCATACTTAGTACATCATTTTACATTGCATCTCTGTTGCATATGTTTACTCAGCATATGGACACATTGTTTTACATTGCATTTCTGTTGCATATGTTTACTCAGCATATGGACACATTGTTTTACATTGCATCTCTGTTGCATATGTTTACTCAGCATATGGACACATTGTTTTACATTGCATCTCTGTTGCATATGTTTACTCAGCATATGGACACATTGTTTTACATTGCATCTCTGTTGCATATGTTTACTCAGCATATGGACACATTGTTTTACATTGCATTTCTGTTGCATATGTTTACTCAGCATATGGACACATTGTTTTACATTGCATCTCTGTTGCATATGTTCCAGTAACATATGGACACATTGTTTTACAGCTCTACCTTGTATGTTTACTCTAGCATACTAGGTACATTATCTTCATCACATGCTTACATTTTGGTATGACATTTGGTTTGTTTAACGGGTCTATATAACATTCATTAACATTTGCTACGCCGCTCGGGAGTAAGTAGTGGTACCATAGGACTTGACAAATCCCATTCCTGACATCCCGGGTTTGTTTGGATGTAAGGAATGACTGAATCCGAATACAATTCTTTTGATAACCTTGACTGAAAGGGTTATCCGACTGTCTCAAGGCTTGAATGTTTGCGTTTAACATACTGCATAAGTGTTCATATTCAGTATAGCATGCATATGTCTTACAAAACATAACTTTGATTTAAACCAGTTTTACTTCAATACTTTGTTTTGTACATTTTTACTTATGGTTTAAGTAGTCTACATTTTTACTTACCATACATATCATTTTGGGTTACACATTACATGATTTACATTGATCATGCATTTACACAAAACATAACATTGATTTAAACCGAGTTTTACTTCGATACTATGTTCTTGTGCATATGGTTTAGTTGATACCTTTCACTAGCCATACATATCATTTTGGTTATACATTACTTGACTACTTTTGGACTATCAACATTTGACATGGTTTATACAAGGACTTTTGATTATTGGTTTAAACATAGACTTATTACATTGTTTGGTTTGGTTTGATTAAGTGATTAAATAACGATGCGTGTGTAATATGATACAAGCATGGTGGATACGCCGCTGGTACTTCCTATATATAAGTGTTTGTATGGTATTACATATCGTAGCGTTATTTGAATCATTTCAGTTTGATACATATAACATTTTATACAAATAACATATTTTTCACAAGACATTGTTTTACAGAACAACTTATCTTTTACAAACTCATTTAACTTGGTTATTCATTTAACCATACATTATTCACTTATTTATACATATCATCTGAACTCATTGATTTTCAAATGATTTACAAAACAAAGCAAATAACAAGGTTCATGACTAAACATTTTCTCAAACATAAGTCATGACACCTATTTTCACAAAACCTATGTATCTCACCGGCATTTTTATGCTGACGTACCATATTTTCACATGTGTTTTTCAGGAACTGTTGCATAAGATGGACAAGATACACATAGACAGACTTGGGCTTTAGTGACAATAAAAGATGCAAGACTAGTTAATTATGTTGTATTTCCTTGTTTGTTAAGACATTGTAACACTTTTAATCAATAAAACGAAACTTCAATTGCCATGGATTTGAAACAATTAATTCTGTTACAACACTCCCCGATGTTTCCGCCGCGATTTGTTGTTCTACGCGGTCGGGGTGTGACACTAACCAATATTGTTCGATCTTTTCAACTTCATGTTTTCAAGCTCACAAGTTTCCTCTAAATAAATTTCGGGACGAAATTTCCTAAAGTAGGGGAGACTGTAACACCTGTGCCTCCACGGCCATCAAACAAATACCAAACCAATGAAATATTATATTTCATACTTGGGATTTGTAAAATTATGTGTATCTTTTACACATATAAACTCTTGTTTGATTTTAAGCTTTAAATCGCTTTCTGGAGGGTTATACGCGCTCTGATGCGTATATATAACCAATTTAATCCAACGAACACTCCGGAATAGTGAAATAGGCTTAACATACCTTAAATAACCTTTACATAACTTAGATATAAGTTTTGGAAGGTTTGGTGTGGTGAAATCAAAGTTTAATCGCTTACAGGGACTAAAGTTGACAAACTGCGAAAGTATGCCAATTTGAACTGTAACAGACATTCCGGAACATGACCATAAGTTAAACATACCATAAATATCCTTCACATAGCTTAGAAATAGGCTTTGAGGTGTTCGGTATGCTAAAATAAACTTTTGTGTCATTTAGGGACTAAAAGTGTCAAAAAGTGCACAAGTTTGCATTTTCGCGCATAACTTACGTTCTGAATACATCCGGACATCCAAAAATTTATGTAAGCATGACTATATTATATTTTAGTGTTCGCCATAAGAAAAGTCCATTCGTCACGTCATTTGGATCGTTTTTCGCGCTTATGCGCATTCCGTCGTAATTAAGCGAACATCGCGTTCGTACGGCCAAACGAACCAACCTCCGGCATATTTTTGAGCATATTTTGAGTTCCCTATACTTTAAATTCATTTTAGATCCTTGAAATGAGGTTAACGGGGTTCAAACGCATCGAAAATCGCTTAAACAAGGTGCAGGGACCATTTCTGTAAAATCTGCCAAAACAGGGGCCTAGCGTGACGCGACGGGCCTTAGCGTCACGCGAGCCCCCTTCTGGACCAGATTAAGTGTATTTGACAGCTGGTTGCAGCTGTTTTGCACTCCCTAACCCCTTGCCAAGTGTTGATTCCTTATGGTGGTGAGCATTTTGAGGCACCACAACTTCCCGACAAGTGTACGCCTTGGATCGTGGCACGTTTTCCATGAAACGATCTTAACGGTTCTCCGAATACTATAAATACCCCATCACCCCAACCTCATTTCTTACAAGAATTCTGATTTGAGAGCTCTAAGTTGAAACCGTTGTTTCATACCTGAGTTCTTGGATCGGGATTAGCATTCGGGGACCCTTCGTAAGTATTCTTTCGTTCTTTTCCTTATTTTATTGCTTTTCGAGTCAGAAAGTCAAACTTTGTTTGACTTTCAGCGTTGACCAGTAATGGTCAATGCGAAGTTCGTTTGAACTTCGCAACGTGAGTGTAATCACGTTGGTCATAGTCCCTTGGGACTATGCCCACTGATTACCACGTTGTCTAGGGTCGTAGGGTAGGCGATCTAATAAATCGCCTATACCTTCGAGCCCGACCCAGTTTGGTCGATCATTAGGATCCGACCAAATACATTAGGTGACCCTAGTATAGGGCATAACCTTCCGAGGTTATACCCTATGGTCACATCGTTTAAGTAGTTGTATGATAGGTAGTTTATATGCCTTAGGTAAATTACCAGAATACCCTTTTCATGTATAATTGGTAATTAAGCATATATAACCTAAACTTTTGTCACATAACTGATTATGTAACATGTTTAGGCATATAACACTTGTCATAGGACTAGTTAGACGGTCCGAACGCGTTTCACGCGCACGACGCTTTAAAGTAGCATAAGTTACCTTAATGAGTCGCGATGGGTCGAAAGCACTTAGGTTAGTCTCATTGTAGTATGTAGGCCTTGTTAAACCATATCATATGAGTTCCAATACTCATTTGGTTTGCCAAGCCTCATCCTATCCGATCTCCCGATTTAAGTCTGGTTTATTTATATAGTTTAGATTTGCCGACCGATTCCGTGCTCCCTCAAGCTTTGTTTGGTTGTTGTTCAAGACCTCCAAGCATTCTCAGGTGAGTACATAGACCAATCTTTTACTGTTTTCCAAACTGTTTTGGGGTGGAACAGATGTGCCTACTTGTTACTTTCATGCTTTCCTGTTTTAACATCATATACTGCTATGTTCGTTAGTACATTATAGTACATGATTTTATGACATTTCATGCTAGGTGTGCCCAATTGTGTGCATTACTTAGTACATCGTTTTACATGACATTTTGACATAGACATTTGACATAGACATTTCGGCATAGACATTTTAACATGATTGACATTTGATCATGCATTTCCCATAAAACATAACTTTGATTTAAACCAAGATTTACTTCAATACTTTGTTTTTGTGCATATGGTTTAGTTGAGACATTTCACTTGCCATACATGACATCTTGACATAGACGTTTGACATGGATATTTGACATAGACATTTTGATATGATTTACATCTTGACATGAACACTTTGACATATTACCCAATACATTTGACAATTGATTTAAACATAGACTTCTTACATTGGTTGGTTTGGTTGATTAAGTGATTAAGTAACGATGCGTGTGTAATATGATACAAGCATGGTGGATACGCCGCTGGTACTTCCTATATATAAGTGTTTGTATGGTATTACATATCATAGCGTTATTTGAATCATTTCAGTTTGAGACATAGAACATTTTATACAAATAACATACTTTTCACAAGACATTGATTTATAAACATCTTATCTTATGCACACATATTTTACATGGTTATTCATTTAATCATGCATTATTCTCTTATTATACATATCACCTGAACTTATTATTTTTCAAATGATTTACAAAGACAAAGCAAATTACAAGGTTCATGACTAAACATTTTCTTAAAACAGAAGTCATGAATCTTATTTTCACAAAACCTATGTACTCGCCAGCATTTCTTTGCTGACCTCGTTTTCGCATATGTTTCAGGTATTGTTGAATGATATCGATTGATAAGATGCATGCTCACATAGGACTGGACAAGGCCTTAGTGACTCAATAACAATGATAGACTATGTTTAATTTGTGTATTTAGATTTCCAGACGATGTAATTATTCAATGTTTAATAAAACGAAACACTTTTTGGTATCCATGGTTATGAAACATTAATTCTGTTGCAACATGCCCCGATGTTTCCGCCGCGATTTGTTGTTTTACGCGGTCGGGGTGTGACACAGGGTACAGGCATTCACCCTTCCAGTTTGCACGTGTTCACACTATAAGGCCCAAACTTTGACGAGATTTTGGAAACATAGAGGGTTCAAAACCTAGTAATCAATCATCCTAGAACAGATGATTAATTTTCGAAGCGGATTCGAAATTTGTGTTCTCGTTGTGGTTATCACCTAAGGGTAGGTGACGGTATTGTTTTAAAAAAATCTAAACGCAAATTCACTTGCGTTAGGGTCCTAAAAGTTATAGTCTAGGTCAAAGAATTACTAATAACCTAATTCTCTATAACCATTGGCTCTGATACCAACTCTTCTGTCACACCCGGACCGCGTAAAAACAACGAAACCGTGGCGAAAACGTCGGGGAGTGTTGTAACAGAATTATTGTTTCACAACCATGGATACAAAAGTTTTGTTTTATTGATAATATTAAACATTAACATTGTCTTAAAGTTAAACAAACAAGTTACATATCGACTATCATTGTTATTATGTCACTAAGGCCTCGTCCAGATCCTATGTGAACATGCATCCTAGCAATCAACATCATGCAACACCACCTGAACATATGTAAAAACAAAGTCAGCAAAGAAATGCTGGCGAGCACATAGGTTTTATAAGAGTGTCGGATTCATGGCTAGTTTATATGTTGCAATACCTTATTAAAAACCTTGTTTTGAAAAGTGTATAGTATTGCAACATAATTAACCAACTCAAATCAAGTGGGTTATAGTTTATAAAATCTCGTAGCCATGATTCTTAACCCCAAAACATTTGTTTTAGTAAACCAAGTTGTAAAATATCTCGTAAAAACTCGTTAATAAAACTCGTATGGTTTATATCATTTAGAAAACATCGTTATGTGACATTGTTTCAACATCGTTTACCCAAGTGAACTAAATAACGTCACGGTATGTAATATGATGAAAACACTTATATATAAGATGTACCAGCGGCGTATCTACCATGTTTTCATCACATTACACCCTTCCCGTTATCTAAACACTAACCAAAACCAATCGTTTGTTCAATTCGTTTAAGTTGTTCCAAAATCGTTTAACTCGTTTTACTTGTGAAAACTACTTTTGGTCGTCTCGCTAATAACATCCAAACCTTCGTGACTCGACTATCTCGCTTCTCGCATTAACAAACCGCCAAAGGGTAAGTTAACTATCACAGATTCAGTCGTTACCCACATAACCCCTACACATAACCATGGGTGCAGTCTGATAACGGGATTTGTCAGATCCTATGGTACCATAACCTAGTACTGGTCGGCTTGATCAATGTTAATGAATGTCATTCGTTATGTAAATACGTCCAACAAGTTTGTTCACTTTATTAAAATCGTTATTAGTTTAATATAAACCACCTTAATCGTTTTTGAAACCATCATTTAAACCTTGAAATCATTTTGCACATATGAATCACACCAAAACAATTGAAAACAGTAAAATAGGGGAACTATGTACTCACATTGAAGTGCAAAGTATCCTCAATCCAAAGAGTTCAACAAACTCAAGCAAAACACGGAAATCAAGTAGCACCTAATAATTGGATTACTAGGTTAATAAATCGACACCTAAATCGGAAGATCGGATAGAATGAGGTCTTGTAAACCAAATGAGTATTGGAACTCATGTGATATGGTTTAACAAAGTCTACATTCTAAATCGGAACCTAACCTAAGTGCTTTCGACCTGTTACGACCCATTAAGGTAGCTTACGCTAATTTAACGCGTCGTTCGCGCAAATGCGTGTTCGAGACGTCTAACTAGTCCTATGACAAGTATTATATGCCCTAACATATTTAAATATGTTGCATAATCAGTTATGTGACAAAAGTTTAGGTTACATATGCTTAAAGTTCAATTATGCATGAAAAGGGCATTTTGGTCATTTACCTAAGGCATATAAACTACCTATCATACAACTAATTAAACCTAAGTGACCATAAGGTATAACCTCGGAAGGTTATTCCCTATACAACTATCGTCACTAAACATGCTTGGTCGGATCCTAAAGATTGACCAAACGGGTCTAGTTCGAAAGTCTAAGCAGTTGTTTAGACCACTTGACTTACGACTCTATACAAGCACTAAACTAAAAGTGACGAGCTAAACATGTTAAAACATGTTTAGTTAAGTTAGAAAACAGGTTTTGATATCAAAAAAAAGTGTTTTGATACCCAAGAGTAGTTTGGTTACAAAATACGCATGAATACGTATTTTGACTGAAACTACGACTTGTCACTACGCCTAGTCAACATGGTAATTAGTAGGTATAGTCACACGGGACTATAACCATCGTGATTACGCTCACGTTGCAAAGTTCAAACGAACTTTGTGTTGACCATTGACTCGTCAAAGCTGAAAGTCAAACACTGTTTGACTTTCATGCTTGAAATACATGAACAAGCATGAAGGAGACTTACAAAGGGTCTAAGCAAGGATGTTTTGATTCAAAATTACTCAGGTATGAGGTGTTAAACCTCAACTTAGAGCAGAAATTGAATCAAAGTGTGAAGAACCCAAATTAGAAACCTTGCTATTTATTGGAAGTTAGGATCAACTGGATCATTCCAAGTGTTAGGAGGGTGTAATCTTGGCCATACATGTGGGAACATGGTATTAGAATACAATGGGAGTCGAAAACCAGCTCCAGGTATTGCAAAAATTGCATAAACAACCCTGAATTTCGACCAGAATGCTGAAACTAAACATTCTGTCTGATCTGGTGTCGCGCCCCGCATAAGGATAGGCCTCACCTTACGCGGCCCGCCTAGCACACTTTCCAGAAATGTCAAAACAGGTCCCTGCACTTGAGAAACTTGCATTTTGACGCATTTTTTACACGTTTAAGCCCCGTTAACCCCATTTCAAGGCTCTAAAATGAAGTTAAAGTTTAGGGAACTCAAAACATGCTCAAAAACATTTCGGATGTTGGCTCGTTTGGTCGTACGGTTGCGTTATTCGGTTAATTACGACGGAAGTCGTAACGGACGCAAAAACGATCCAAATTAAGCGACGAATGGAATTTTATCATGCCAATCACTAAAATAAAATATTTTAATGATTACATAAATTTTTGGATGTCCAGATATATTCAGAACGTAAGATATGCGCGAAAATGCAAACTTATGCACTTTTTGACGCTTTTAGTCCCTATTGATTAAATAAGTTTATTTTTGCGCACCAAACACCTTAAAGCCTATATCTAAGCTATGTAAAGGATATTTAGGGCATGTTTAACTTATGATCAAGTTTTGGAACGTTCGTTACTGAACAAATCGACATACTTTCGCAGTTTGACACAAATAGTCCCTGCGATCGAATAGACTTGTTTTCAACACACCAAACCATCCAAAACTTATTTCTAAGTTATGTAAAGGTTATTCAAGGCATGTTAAGCCTATTTCACTATTCCGGGGTATTTGTCGCGTTAAACTGACTGCGTTTACGCACCAGTTTGCGTATAACCTTCCAGAAAGCGATTTAAAGCTTGAAATCGGAGTCGAATCAAATTGTAAAATCATCAAACACAAATACACACATAATAACACCAAAACACATATAATAACACCAAAGCACATTTTTTATTGATAATTGATATTGTTTTACATGGTACATCGATTACAGAACACAGTTGTCATAAGAAATAATCCAGAAATATAAGTAACCCTCTGTTCAGGAGCACACTTGCTCATCCTCAGCATGGAGTCGGTTTTCTATACCCAGTGAACAAAAGCGACAGCCCTCCAGTGCCTCCAAATTTGAGAGGCTTGCAATCCAGAAATTGCTTATAAGTGCAGCCAGTTGGGGGGTTATTTCCAGAAGTGTCGCCGCTGTGTTCTGAGCGGTTGGCCTCGTGTTGTGCAATTGCCTGTGAGATGCGTTCTTGAAGCTCGGATTCTATCCTTGGTAACGTATTGGTGTCTGTGTCACGTCTGGGCGGCATTTTCTTCTGGCAAAAAAGTATTGGGTAGGTTAGACAACATTATCCAGGAATTGTCTATGAGGTATATATCACCACAAGCAAACATGTAATAACCTAACATCACATGCATATATAATCAACAATGTATAAGCAAGAAAACAACCACTGAGCTTTCATATATGTTCGACAACTTGACTGATTGTTTTTTACAAAGGAAAACAAAATGGGCTCGAGGTTACATCACCTCGGTCATACAAGTTCCATAATATGAAAGTAGTAGTTATCTTCCTTCTACACTAGTCTTCTTAGGTCTTTAGTTTTTATGAAAATGAGTATACTTCCCAAAAGATGGAGGTGATGCATTATTACCAGCCGTTTCCAAAGTTGATTACACATGCTCGAAGCATGTCTTCAAGAGTTTGGATGGTGCGTTTACTCTAACTGTTTGTCCTATGATGGTTAGTAATACTCCTGTCTATACGTGAGCCAAGAGGGTTGTGTAATGTCTGTCATAAATCAGGTATATATCAAAATCAGAGGTAACAGGAGTTGACACCTCGTGCCTAAAAAGCCGCCTCTCCCAGAGGAATATTCATAACTTGTGAAGACTTGACAGTTTCCTTGATTGCAAGAGAGTGTGTTGGTTTCGTGAGACGATCAACGATCACCCAGGTGACACCAGTTTCCGTTTCGAGTTTTAAGTAGGCTAGTGATAAAATGCATGGTAGTCTGTTCTCAGTTTCATATGGGTGTTTCTGTTGCTGATACTCCACCTTGACTTTTCTACAAGTCAAGCATAATCCACAAACATAGCTAGGTGGGTCTTCATGCCCGATCACCAGTGCAAGATTTATAGATCCCAATATCTCTCAGCAAAAATCCAGACGACTAGTATTTCGAGGCTGGGGTGCCTTGATCAACACAAGTTCCCTACAGTTGCTGTGAAATGAGGTTCACATTCGTTCCATGAGGTAGTAAGTATCGTCCGTCTTGCCCAAGTTGCTCGTCCATGCCTCGCATGGACTTAACTTGAAAATTCTCCTCCGTTAGTTCTTCAGTTTGAACAGAACGAGTCGATAGTGAGCTGCAAAGCTCATACACGTTCAAGTTTCCACAGTCATAATCCTCCTTAAAGTTCCATCCAACGATGCCATTAAATGATTTAGCTCTCTCGAAACTAGGGTACACGGGAGGCCCTTGTGATTGGTCTAAGTAATGCATATGGTACCGTCCAAGTAATGCCTCCAAGTAAAATTGAAGACCACGGTTTCCACCGCCGGTTGTGTGTCATGCACTTCCTCTTTGTAACTCCATTACATAAGTCATCACTCTCTCGTGTTGTGTCGACGTGTAACTGGGGCTCTGATTCGAACCATAATGATATACCACTGAATCACCCAAACCCTTGGGTAAGGACGATGCTCAGTGTATTGCAGAGTTGGGATTCGATAGTTGAAAAGACGTCCTCCTGTTCTGTCTTTCACGAACATAGCACCCGACTGTGCTAAAGAGATTTAAGCTGTGCGACCTTCGAAAATCCTGTAGGCAAGCCGCGATAGTATCTAGCGAAACCAAGGAATTGCTGCATCCCTGAAGGAATCTTTGGTGTCGATCAGTTTCTAACAAGATGCATCTCAGCGAGATCCACGTGTATTCGCATGTAATGGCTCCTCCCACAGAAGCGCTGAGATAGGATACATATTCCACCCATGGTGTTCCTTTCTCATGGTCATTATTCAGAACGTTGTCAACAATTACGGTTGATTCATGTGATCCCTAAAGCTGCTGGTGTGTTGATCAACTCAATGATCATGGTGTACAAAGTTGGAATGTCTGCATCGCGTTCGACGTGCTGTTCTAAGAGCATTCTCCCTTCGGACTTCCATCTGATGATAGTTCGTTCGCTAGCCAATCCCCGAATGGAAGCTTGTTCCTTGCAACTGGTCGACAGGTGGCCAATACATGGTTGAGACAAGCGGTTCCTAACTATCGCCTTGTTACGTTCTCGATAATCGGTACACATACAAAAAGGCTTATCTTCTCTGGTATAACTGGGGCTCCCCAAAGTGAAAAACTAGATCCGATAAAACTCATATCCTATAGTTCCTGAAGTTGATTAGGAAGTTCCTGCAACCTTCCTGGTGTAAGACAATAAGGAATACTAGTAACAAGGGCTGCTTCTGACATGATACTGATCTGATATTCCACCTGACGATGTGGAGGTAAACTTGATAGTTTTTCTGGTAGCTCTTAGGGAGAAATCACGAACAATTGGTGGATCCTCGATCCTCCTTTCCTTAGCCTCAACATCAGTAACAAGTGCTGTCATGGCGGGGTAATCCTTCCGTGGACACTTCAAGCCTTCACTGCTGAATTGATGCTAACCTCTGCACCACTCGGATACTTTATAACAGACGACAACCTTCCCCTCACAGGGTACATCTATCAAGAACAAAAGAATAAAGGTCGATGTCGAACACTTATCCCACAAGGTCGAGTTTGCATCCCAACGATCATATGAGGTTTCCATTGTCTCGCCATCAGCCGATTCCACAACAGGTTGGGTTTCAAGAAGCATCAGGGTTATATAGAAGAGAGACAAAGTGATTTGTTACCTAGAACGTGTATGCCACCATGTTATTACAATCCTGGCGTCGCCCACGCCAATCCTAAATGCCCTTCCATGAGCATCATTTCCCGTGTGGTTGTACTTGTTGCGAGGATTTCTAGTACGACCGTCATTTCCTTGGTTGTTGTCGTTTTGATTTAGCAACAGCCACTCCATGTCGTAGGCACCTTCATTTCTATACTGTTGGTTGCCATTTCAAGTACCTTGATGTTGCCGTGACTGTTGCCTCCAATGCTGTAGTTTGAAACGGAGCTCTACGATCTTTCATGACAGGGTCCATCTTTTCATATTCCGTGCCACGTTCTAAGGCGCTACCCCTTGTGCTGGCAGTTTCACGTTCCATACCATGGTCGATTTTCATCGTTTATATCCCGATTAATTCGTAAAAGTTGATTCCCATGAGTCGCTGGCTGGGGTTAAGGATTCGATTGGAGTCAAATCGCTGATGTTCGTTGCTGGTAACTAGGGTCGTTCAAATGCTGAAGTCCATCGTTCTTGCAAGTTGACTGAGTAATACACGGTATGTTACGAGAGTGTTGCAGAAGTGATCGCACTTCGGGATCTAAGGCGTAAATACGTTAAGTTCCAGCAAACGAAGAAAGGTGAGAAAGATATAGACCAATCATTGTTGTTGCAACATCCAACTTAGGGATGTTCGTATAGGCACCTAACATTCTACACAGTTCGCTAGGCGTTCAGATGGGTGTTCAGGTAATACTCGATAGCATCGAGATTCGAAAGGATCCAGAGAGGAATGAAAAGTTCACGTTTGAGTAGGGGACAATCACTGCTATGACCCCTATAGGTTTGTTATGTTTCACATCGATCAAATAATGGAACGAAACCCCTTTTTCACTTGTTAAGCCTCACTGGGACTCGCATGCACCCCACATTATTATTATGTGTGCACCCACAATAATATTGTGATTTGCATGCTCATCTCAGCTCCTCTTAACTCATGTCAAATGGTTCCTCAAACTCGAGTAGTAACCAAAGAGCATCACGAAGCGTAAGTCATGAATGTTTAGGGAAATACCACCCTATCAGTTACATAACACATGCAAGTAATACATGAATTCATACTTTTGTGCTAAACGTGCAATCACATGCAATATCATATGTAAGTGTTCACTAGTTATGCAGTACAATGAGTATATAAGAGACGAACCTTGCAATCTGGAGCTGAGTGTCATGGTCGTATTCACGTTTTCAGAACTGTTCGGTTATAGTCTGGTTTTACAAAAAACGTTTTTCCCCTTTCTAAAACCAAGTTCACTATAACCAATGGCTCTGATACCAATCTGTCACACCCCCAAAATATCACATGCTGAATCACCGCGGAGCGTGTGACATACCAGGATCTAGCCATCAATCACATTGAACTCATAGGTATATTTAAATAAAACTTTCATTCATTAACATTAGTGTCACAACGTTACAAATAATTCACAGTATACAGCGGAAGCATAATTCATGCGTTAAGTGTTTATAAACCACATGTAAAAATCATTAGTCTCATGTTGCGATTCCATGTATCTCGACCCATGACCACTCCAGCCTCCCAGACAGCAAGTTCCAATCAATATGCACCTAAAGGCCTGCAAGGCATGTAACAACGAATCAACAACAAAGTTGAGCGAGTTCACAGTTGGTTGTCCGTTTTAAAGTTGTTCCAAAAACCATATGTTCTTTCGAAAACCATGTGTTAACCGATTCCTTGTTTCCCAAACCATAACCAGTGGGGGCTACCCCATGTGAACCACTTATAAGTTGGCGTCCTTCCCAACCGAGGACGGAGGTACGTACTCTACCCAACCGAGAATACGCAGGTTAAATGTAGTCGTCCTTCCCAACCGAGGACGAAGGTACGTACTCTACCCAACCGAGAATACGCAGGTTAAATGTAGTCGTCCTTCCCAACCGAGGACGAAGGTACATATTCTGTTAGAGGTGAATATGTAGGTTTCGTTTTAGCTTCTTAACCCATTCCCTAACCACCGGGAATCCCATGCCTTGTAGAAAGTGTGAACTCACCTTGGTTTGCTCGGTCGAACTCTTAAAATAGCTAACGGTCAGGGTTGGTCAATCACGTCCTAATAGGATTACCATTTGGTTTGTTAATGGTTTTAAATAAAACACAAAGTTCCTACACGCATCTATCACGTAGCACCTTTTATCATACGACGCTAATTATCACGACACAGCTTAGCGACAACACAAATGTCACAAAAGGTTTAAAATACTCTTTAATAAAATTCAGCAATATAGTGCATTTTCGGACAGTTTTTGGAGTGTTATCCGGAATAGTTCGTGTACAGCAAAATTCCCAAAATTTTATAGAGTACTCTAAACGATCCACATCACATTGTGTAAAAATATCGGGACTCAATTCATTACCAATTATTTTATAAAAATCATTTACTGGGCTGCAATCAGATTCGTCACTTTCTGACTGCAGTCCACGGAAAAAATCATTTAAAATTCATCGTAACTCCGATTGATGAAATTCTAGTTGGAGAATTAAACGACACCCGTGGCCATCTACTGTACAAATTTCATGCCCTAATTCTACACAGATTTCAAGTTATGATGAAAAACATAACACACATTTTCTATAGTAAAAACGCAGCTTTTGCTGCTGTAGAAAACGGACCTTTAAAAATAGCAAACGACCTCAAAAAAATATGATTCCAGTGCCATTTGATTTGTTTTTCAAAATAACACGTTATAGAGTCAAGAAAATCCCGTTTTTGTTAAATTACAACCCAGTTACATCCGATTAAAGTCGGCTGTAACTGTTGGACAGATTCTGTTCTCGTTCCAACTTCCCCAACTGAACATCTAATGCGCCCAATATCCCAAAACGTTTATATACAACAGATTATCATCCTACGGTAAGTCTTGTATCCATTAATTTGTCAAAACACATAATATTTTTACCCACAACAATAAGCTAGCGGCAACCCGAGCCCTAAACTCGACATACACGTCTAATCAATGCAATTTCTAGCAACGAGATTACACGTATCAACATAAACCACCAAACTCAGATTATTATTGCTAAAACATCTACAACTAACCAGGTTTATCTCAGCATCTAACCACATCAAAACCCTAGTGCGACTACAAGTTCATATGCTATCCAGTCATCCTTCAATCAAGAATTTTAGCCACTATCACAACATGTATTATCAAAAATATTACTCCGAGCAGAAAAACGCAGCCATGTAACGAAGAACTTCAAACCGTAAACAACAAACAAACATACTAACCGATTACAAGATACGAGGGAGAGAGGGTTCGAGCGGGAGGAAGAGTTGCGAGGAGAGACTTATCGACGATGGAGGGGGTCTCTTGCTGCCGTAAATCACCAAGGGAAAGGGTGAGAGATCGCAGGTTGCAATTTAGGGTTGAGGTGCCGTCATGCAAGTTTTACGTATCATAATAAAAGGTAGGTGTTTAAGACGGTTTGGGATTGCTTATGGGCTGCACATATTAATTCACATGGGTCATTAAAACAAATGGGGTATGGGTATGTTGGGCTGCGACAATTAAGTAGGGGCAAGGGAGTAGGGGTTGAAGACAACATGAACAACGACAACTTCAACATTTGTTGTTCTTGATATTTATATATCTATTTGTTGTTGTTATTATTATTATTATATTTTATTTTTACATCACCAAAAGAAGCAATTAACATTCCATGTAAGATGTATTGTATTAGACTAAGCAACATGACTAAGAGTTTATTTATTTTTTTTGTAAGACACTAATATAAATATATAACTAATCAATTGATATCAATATATATTTAACCAACTAATATAAATATATAGTTTTCATGCTTTGGTTCGGGCCTCATAAGTTCCGAGTTACGCGAGTGGGTCGATTCGACAAGCAAGACATGCACATTGGTTCAAACACTTCGGGTCGGTTCAACGCGATATGGATAAAATATAACTAGTTCATCAAATAATAAAAGTGTGTGATTTGATTTAAAAGAAATGAAACAAACATGTTTCTACCTCAAAATCACGGGTTGTCACAATTAGTGTCGAATCCCCTCGACTGTGTCAAATCACCTTGACTATGTCAAATCCCCTTAACTGTGTCAAATCCCCTTGACTGTGTCAAATCACCTTGACCGTTGTCGAATCACCTCGACTGGTACACAATAGCACTCTAAGTGGTCACACAAGGACCATGAGTGGGGCTCGGCCGTACCCGTTAGATCTAACCCTTGTCCATGATTCTTATGAGAGTTAATGGCATTTCAGTTTCAGCCTATGCTCACATGATCTAAAAGTTCATTTTGTTAGGACCTGTTTTGACACCGTACGATTGCTAAACGAACGTGAAACGTGCGGAATCCGTACACGAACGTGACCGAAACACACAAGACGTAATATAAACGTGATTCTATTGATAAATCTGAAACGTACAAAGAACCTTGAATCACTTGGAGTACTTTCTCTCTCTAGACTCTCTCTCTAGAATCTAAGCTCTCCAAATATGAAATGTGCAAAAGTCTAAAATGATTTAGCTTGAAAGCTATATAGAGTGATGTTGATTTAGCTTGAAATGACACATGCTACTTTCAAGCTAATTCATGATTTAGCTTGAAATGACACATGTCACTTTCAAGGTAAATCAACACTTTCAAGCTAAATTACCTTATGCACTGAAAAAACAAATCTATCCTATTACATGATACAAGACGAAGTCAATAGACATAGTGCACTAACAGACTCCCCCTTGGATATTGACGAAGTCTTCAGTGACTATTCTTGCAATATGACACATCTTCAGTCTTGATCATTCTGCCTTCTCTTTCAAGTTGTAACAATATAAGCATCTTTCAATCTTTATCTTCTCAATCAGCTTCAGGCTCCCCCTTTCATCAAGCTTCCGTGCTTTGGGATCAACACCTAGCTTTCCATCTACAAGCTTCTCTTTGCTTCAAGCTTGTCTTCAGACTCCCCCTTAGACTTTGCTTCTGGGATCGTAGTCTGGACTATCATCTGCAATTTCTCAAACATTTATGAGTAACATCATTTTGAATTCTCAATCAAATTCTCTAATCCACTCCCCCTATCAACAAACTTCATAGATTTAGCAATATTAAAGAATCCAACTCCCTCACAGTTAATCATCCAAGTTCAAGTTAATGACCTTGGAGATATCACAAACTGTTTTTGAAATTTTTTATTTTAATTCAAGTTTCAATGTAATGAACTTGTTTTATTTTCAGAAACACAATCAGCTTACTTAGATTTTGAAACTCAGCACTCAGACATCGGTTGTCGAAAATAAAGCAGAATCAAAAATCTTTTTGTATTTTCTGAAAATATAAAGCAGTAAAGAAATATGTACAAACATATTTACAGACAATATTTTTGTTTTGAGTATGCGTCAGAGGATCATATCAGTTTATGAAAAGTCACAAGTACCGTTGAGCTTAAAAACACATTATGCATTAAACAATTCACTTAGATTGTCGATATACTGATCCACTTAAATTTTCATACAAACTTCAACTGATTCAGGATACGAATTAAGTATTTTAAGAACTTAAACTCATTCATGTGTCCCACCTCTTGAATATACTCCCGTATTCAGATCCCAATATTCAGTCTTACAGGAAATTATAACACAAATGATATCTGTAAGAGGTTAATAAATTATGAAGAATCATGAGAGCTCAGGTCAGAACTACCGTTCAGCAGAGAGATCATGACTCAACTTGTGGGTATGTCCCCTTTAGAGGATCTTTTTTACAACAGCATTGCTAAGCAATTTTATTGTCTTATCATATATGCTGAGGGTGATGCTGTGTTTCAAGCATTTGCGGAAAGTATTATTCGAGGACTAGGTCAGAACTTCCATTCAGCAGAAGTCCCGGAATAATACCCCAGACATCATTGAGTATAAAAACCTGTATATCAGAATACAAGACCTTTCAAATGAGATTTCAGGGGTTACCTATATATCCAAGTAGTGTTCCCCACGAAATAAGCAAGTGTTTGAATTTAGGTTTATATCCCGAAAAAGTTTACTAAGTGTATAAAAATCTACCGACACATCCACGGTGAGATCGTTTAACACATTTAAACTTTCCATTTCTTTAGCATACTGTAACTGTCTACTGATGTACTATCATTTTCTCTTTTTACGCAAAAACTCAAATTTTTGAATTTTATCATGTTTTTTACTTTTTCAAATTTTCAAATGTTTTTGTATTTTCTAACAATATTACTCCCCCTAAAATGCAAAATCATATAAAGAAAATTTGACAACCAACACTGATATCTTTGTCTCGCCATCCATTTTCTGCTAAAAGTGTACTGATTTGCAGAAAATCTAACATACCCCCATGATTTACAACACATTGATATTTTACAGTTTGAAAACCGTTTTTCAATCTGATGAAAGTAATCATGTTTGTTCAGCCGTGAGGGTTTCGGCATATTCAATCAACACATATTTTTGTAATTTTGAATATTTGACAGAAATTAAAAACAAACATATTTTTGGTTTTTCAAATTTTTCAATTTTTAGGGTTTTTGAAATATTGTTTATTTATATACATAAAGAAAATAAACTTCCTATTTCAACCAACACAGGATCCAGCAGCCTCCTCTCCTCGTTGTGCCAGGCTGCTCCAACCTCCATTCTCACAATCTTCAGATTTGTTGAGCACCTGCACATTCAGACTACTTGATTACTTGAACAATTTAGCCCAGGTCTGTTGAACCTTAGGCATTTCAACACAATAATTTTCATTCAATGCTGGAAATTCTTTATCATTTTTCACAAAAACTTTCTCAATTTTAACTTCAACTTTCTCATCTTTTACCAAATCAACATGTTTCTTAACACTCCATGTTTGACCTTTTGGTGTTCCTCGTTTGTAAAAATGTGAAACTTTTTGAACATTTTGATTTTGAACAACAACTCTTGGTTTCCAAAACTCTTGAGGTTTTGTCATATCAACTGTGGTTTTCCAACTCTGTGTTGTTCTGAATCTGGGTATGTGAGAATTCCAGGTCTGTCTTGAATCAAACCTATTCTGGTTTGATTTCCAATTTTGAGTCGAAGCAAACTTGTTTGTGTTGTACCTCCAAGTTTGTTTTGAGTCAAATCTGGTTGACCTTTGTCTCACATTCTCAGATTTTTGTTTCTCAGCATCAATCTTCTTTTGATCAACATCCACAGGTTTTAGATTAGGACACTTGCGTGCAAGATGTCCTTTTTGATCACATTTGAAACATGTTCTCATGGACACATCTTTGACCTGTGGTTGTTGCTTTTTCTTTTGAGCAAAGAATTCATCATTAGACTGTCTCATTTTGAGTTCTTTTTCTTTTTCTAAACTACCTCCTTGAACAAAACTCATTTTTGCTTGAAAATTCGGCGTCTCATTTTTGTTCCGATGTTGTTTCTTCTTATAACCCAACCCAACCTTCATATTCTTCTTTTTGAAACCAGGTTTGTTATACGAACCTCTATGACTCTTACTGACAAACTTTGAAATTTCAGACTTCTCAATCTCAACCATTTTGAAAACTTTATCAACCTTTTCTGACATCACATTCTGAATCGGAAATACAACATCTAAGAACAATTTGTCCGATCCAATCATGGTATAAACCAATCCTTTTGAATCATCATTCAAACTTTTCTTAGATTTTGTGTTTTTCAGATATCCATCATGAAGATTTCCTTCATCTTCATCCTGTGATTCAGATTTACCTGTATCAACCGACTCTTCTTTCAACACACTTTCAACGACTTTACCTACCACCTCTGAATCATGAGAATCATCAGATTTGGAATAGGTTATGTCAATGTTGTCTGGCAATTGATCTACCATGTTGAAAGCTTTTTCGACCTTTTCTTCATCATAAAATGCAAACTTTTCCGGTGGTGGAACTTGATGAAACTCTGAGCCAATGCCTTTCTTATTCTGCTCAGACTCACCATCACCCGGTTTTATATTGAAAATTCGTTCAAGCACATATGACGACACGTGGTAACTCTTTAACTTGTTGTTATCCTGTTCTAAATCAGCAATCTGTCGCTTTAACTTAGCAACATCCTCAATATAGGAATTAACAACATCTTGTTTAATAGCATACATTCGTTTAAGCTCTTTAGTTGTTTCAGACATATAATTCATTCTTGATTGAGCATATTTCATTTCGTCTTTCACTTTTTCATATGACTCTTTTGTAATGTGATATGATAATTTCATTGAGTCATATTCCTTCTTCATTTCTTGACAAGCAATTTCTTTTTGTTCACATTCATTTGTCATTTTCAAAACATTTTCTTTCAAAACTTCATTTTCTTTCTCTAATTTGTTACATTTTTCTGAAAGTTTTTCATCATTTTCTTTAAAAACCTTTTCTTTTTCTAGCATTTCTTTGCATTTTTCTTTGAAAATCTTTTCAATTTTTGTGAACTCAAGATCTCTTGTTCTAAATTGCTCATCTTTTTCAGTACAAGCTCTGCACGGTTCCATGCATTTCTTGCACTGATCAATCTGTTTCAAGTTTTCAGAATCAGAATTTACCTCAGTGATTGGCACTTCGATGTTTTCAGCAACCTCTGTCTGCTCAGCAACATTCTGCTTTTCTTCAACATCGACTTCATCACCAACATTATCAGCTTCATCATTCTCATTCTTTTCTTCTTTCTTCACCTCTTCTTCAATCTGCTGTTCTTCAGTAACAGCTTTAACAGTTTCTGTTTTAACCTCTTCAGCATCTTTCTTCAGATTGTTCACCATTTCTTCAACATTCTTCTTCATCCTCTCCTCATCCCTTTTTCTCAAACACGATAACATAGCGTATCTGATCTCCTTTTCAAATCTCTTAGCGTACGTGTCATCTTTCAACACATTTCTATAGTATTCAGCTCTCAACGGGACTTTGAGAAGAACATCATCGAAAATTATGTCTTTCTTGGGAACAACCGGTTCTCCTTCTCTGTTATAATAGCATTCTCTCTTTTTATCCCATCTTTTGCTACCGACAGCCATCTCATACTCCTCCTGCATATCATCCATTTTGTTGTAGACTACGTTTCTTTCTCTGTAGGTCTTCTCACTCAAAATCTCTTCTCGAGTTTTCTCTTTGATCTCAACTTTTTCTTCACTGACTTCAGTAGTTTCTTTGTCTTTGTTTTCATCTTGAATCTTAGCAACAAAAACAAACTTTCTTTCTTCTGTCATAGCTCTCCCTTGAGCTGTTTTACGAACATTCTCTAACCGATCTTCTTCTGGACAAACTGTGCTCCAGTCAAATCCTTCATCAGGATAGATTACTGCATATGCTCTTGATTTTTCTCTCGGCTTATCTTCGATCAACTTTGGTTCTTCTCTGCTTCGATGGTAAATTGCCTTTCGGTAATAATCATCATTGAAAGGATGTTCATTTCCACCAACTGCAGAATTAGTGCATTCTCTCTTGAAATGACCTTTCTGCTTACATTTGAAACAGGTCACTTTGGATTTGTCAAATCCAAGCTTTGTTGATGCACCTCCAAGAGATTGTTTCCCGGTAATCTCCATATACCTCTGAGCTCTTCGGATACAACTAGCTAAACACCAACGAATGTCAATGAGCTCCATCTCTTCCGGATCAATCTGGTCGTAGTCTTCTTTGGTCAATTCAGAGTTTCCAATTTTGCCAGCTACTAGACCTTCATATGACTCCAGAACAGATGCAAGGAAACTCATTTGCTGCTTTGCTGCATTTATGCTCATTGCAGGAGAATTCTTCAGTTTAAGAGCAATGTTGCACAGAATTTCTTCAGAATCATCAGAATTTGTCTTTGAAGATGAATGATATCCAGAATGATGACTTGTTGATATTGTTGGTGGTTCTTTCATCTTTTCACCACTAAATGCTGTTTTTGGTGAACCAACGCCTTTATCAGAAAGCACACTGCTTTTGTAGTACAAGCCAACGTTCTGTTGATGTGAAGAATCAGTCATCTTGTTTTGCTTTTGTAGCTCCAGATCATGACTTTCAATCTTTTCAAACAAAGCATCAAGAGTAATTTTATCATACAAAGCATCATTTTTTAAAATAAAAACAAACGTTTGCCACTGATCAGCTCGTGGTAACGCTTAAATCACTTTGTCTATCAATTCCTCTCTTGTTTTGTTTATCTCTAATCTTTCCAATTCAATTTTAAGATGACAGAATCTCTCAATCATTTGCCTCACCGACTCTCCTTTTATGTTATCAAACAGATCAAATTCTTTCTTTAATAAAGCGATTTTGTTCTTTTTAATCTGTTTACCCCCTTCAGCTTTAATACGTAAAGCTTCCCAGACAGACTTAGATGACCCATCATGAGTTAGTAAAGCAAAAATATCATTTCTGATTGCTGACTGGATCAATGCTATCATTCTCTGTTCAGCTCCGTATTCAGCTTTATCTTCTCTGGAAAACTTCTTGAATACTAAATCTTCGCCTTTTTCATCTTTTGGTTTTTCATACCCATACTCCAAGCAAAACCAGGTTTCATGAGCATACGCTTTCGCCCAGTTGATGAAACGTTCTTTCCACCAGGTATAATCCTCAATGCTATCAAGAGTTGGTGGCTTTGAGTGAGTTCCATAAAAGTTATCATGCTTGATGTTCTCATTTAGCACCTTAGAAATGGTTTTTGGTGTAATATTTGTAGCCTCAGACGATTCGGTTGCGAACGCGTTGAAAAACGTGTTATAAAATTCCTCAGCCATGATGTAAACCTGGAGAACACACAAACACAAACACAATCAGTTTAAAGGTTTTTCAATTAACTGAAACAAACTGGTTCTCGAACTGATGATTTTGTGTGTGGACTAAACGTTGACCAACTGTACGGACTGATATGACCCGGAATGAATTCAATTGACCTGACCCTTCGAAATCTTTGAACTCCGAACCGTATGAATTGGACAATTTTCACGCAACTTGACCACACAAAATGACTTGACCGATCAAACGTATTGATCAAACTGTGCTCCAAACCTTGTGACCTGATTACCGACAAGTGACAACTGACAAACTGATATATCACTACACTATTTCAGCACACTTTTTCAAATAACCGACAACAACAATGTATATCTAATTCTGATTGGGCCTACAACAGCACTAAACCGACACTATACACTCAAATCATTGAACCTACAAATTTAATATGGCTGACAAACACATGAATACAATTTACGATGATCACATGCACATACAACCATTAAATTCGAAATTTTCACATTCCTCAACACATGTAATCATGAATTCACATACAATCTTTTAATGTCAGACACTTTTTCACGTGAAATATGCAGCACAAACTGAAACAAATATTGTTTTGAATTCAACACATTTAGATTGAACTGAAAATAACACTAAGTTGACAATATTAAACACATTCACATACACATCAGACAATCTCGATTTATGATACACATACAATCTGATACTACTTGTAATATTTCATATCTCGATGTACTTTACACGTGACAACCACTTCAAGCGAAATCTTCAAATATCACACAATATTCAAGCGAAATCTAGTGACATCATCTTTTACGATCTGTTTTAGACTCGATTGAACAAGTAAATGACCGAATTACGTTCTGAAACTTGGTAGGATTATAAATCAACCAATTTCGCACAATATTCTAAAAAAATCAGCCGATTCGGACCATAAAATCTCGTTCAATTTATCGAAAAAACGTAGAAAACGTGAAAGAATAAGTAGATGATGAAGAAATGATGCAATTCAGATCTGAAAACGCTGTAATCTGGTACGAATCTTGTTGTTTGATCAACGCAATCGAGCTCCTGCTCTGATACCACTTGTTAGGACCTGTTTTGACACCGTACGATTGCTAAACGAACGTGAAACGTGCGGAATCCGTACACGAACATGACCGAAACACACAAGACGTAATATAAACGTGATTCTATTGATAAATCTGAAACGTACAAAGAACCTTGAATCACTTGGAGTACTTTCTCTCTCTAGACTCTCTCTCTAGAATCTAAGCTCTCCAAATGTGAAATGTGCAAAAGTCTAAAATGATTTAGCTTGAAAGCTATATATAGTGATGTTGATTTAGCTTGAAATGACACATGCTACTTTCAAGCTAAATCATGATTTAGCTTGAAATGACACATGTCACTTTCAAGGTAAATCATCACTTTCAAGCTAAATTACCTTATGCACTGAAAAACCAAATCTATCCTATTACATGATACAAGACGAAGTCAATAGACATAGTGCACTAACACATTTCATAGCCAAATCATACCCATGTTGACATGTATTTCACCCCCGAGAGTTATAAATCCGAAAACAGTTAAAAGAAAAGGGGGACATGAACTCACAAGTTTGCGTCCTGCTATGTCGAATACTCAAAGGTCCTTCTATGAGTCGTACAACTACCTACACACGTGCCATGTTTTATTAGACGTTTAGGTCGTGTAACGACTCTCAGTCTTATTCATTTATTAAGACTTATTCTGGAATTGGTATACTTTGAGTTATATGTTGGACGCACATGATATAATTCCAAGTTATATAAGTATTAGTTAAAATAGGAATATTTTAACTTAAATTACATTTATTCCAATTATTTGGAATATTGTTAAAAATAATATATTTTTAACTTAGTTCATTATGTATTCCTCACATCAATATTTCCCAAGTATGGGTATACTTGTACTTGTGTATTTTCATACTTGTATATTTTTAGACTTGTGTATTTAGCCAAGTATTGGTGACGTATTTCGGTGTGTATTTATACGTATGGGGATACGTATTTTCTTGTATTTATTATGTATTTTATACTTAATTTGTATTGAATATTCCGGAATATTATTTTTAGATAACTAAAAATCACCAACATTGTATTCTTAAAATATTCATATTTTGAGAAATTTTTTATAGAAAAATATCTATAACTTTACTTGGCAAAAATAAATATACCTTTATATATATCTCAAAAATATATATATATTTTCAAGATTAACTTTAGAAAATATATATTTCTATTTTTCACCCAAAATAATATATTTTTAACTTGTTTTAATAAAATATATATTTTCTCCACTCAAAAATAATATATTTTCTATTTGACAAAATATGATATACTTTGTAATACTTGTAAGAATCCATATTTTCCGTTTCTTTGTTTTCCAAAATACCGTTTGTCATTCTTGACGGGTTACGAATTTATTTCCGAAATATAAATATATGTATAGTCCTTATGTCCGTTTGTCCGATATTCGGGTATAATTTATATATTTATTTTCTTGGGATTTTGGTAATATTTTCATATTACAATTTTGGTATTTTGGTGTGTTATATTATTTTCATGTTCCTAAAATAATATAACTAATACACATAATTATACAAGTAGCACACAATTTGTGACATCCAAATATATATTTTCCAAAATATATACTTAGTCATTTTATTATCAAAAATCAACCTCCAATGTTTGTAATTTTTGTAATAAAAATTATGGCAAATTTTTATATGAAAACCATGATCAAAATTTACGTGTTTAAAATATTTTTCTAAGTGTTTAATTTCTACAAAAACTTTGTCATAGTTTCCCCTTAAAAATGGAGGTTTCCATGCTCAAAGGCATATCATTTTCTTTTTAAAATCCATCACCAATCATCAACAATTTAAACAATACTTACCATGTGCTTCAAATATTCAATACACTATGACATGAACATGAAAGTTTGTAAAAATTTGTAGTAACTTAACATGTTGTTTAGTAAGTTTAGTTACCTCTAAAAACATGGTTATTAGTTTATAAATCTCATTCTTGTAAATTTTAGTTCTTTACAACTTATATGATGATTTTCTAAAAATAATTCTTCTTGTATTTTTCTTGTTACCAACACTCTTCTAACTTTGATTTAACACTTAAAACATGATTAACTTCTTTAAAAACCATGCTCATGTTAATCTTGTAATAAACTTTGTTCTCTTGAAAATATTATCTTTGAAATCATTCATTTTCAAGACTTATAACATGTATCAATAATCATCATACACTAAAACAAGCATATATTCAAGTTCATGTTTACCATAAAGGATGATCATTATGATTTTCTCAAGATCCATCCTTATACTTGCTAGATCATGTGTTTAATCATCATCTAGCAAGCTTCTTATGATTATTAACATCATAATCACAAGAAATCAATAAATAAGTTTCATACATACACTAAAACAACTTAGATTCTCATGTTATTAAGCTTTATGTTCGTGATCATCTACATGTTTCTTTGAGTTTCATAAGATTAACATATTACATAACCTTTTAACCATTAAAATGAGAAGTAAAATCAAGTTGTGAGGAGCTTACTACTAGCTCTAACGGCTAGGGAAGAAACAAGATGAAGATGATGATGTAGGAGGTGGATAAAAGCTCTAGGTGATGCTGCTTCAATCTCCAAAGCTTCCAAGCTTCTTAACTATGCTTCTTGAACCTCTAAATCACCTTAGATTACTTGATATTGGACTTGAAATGGATATGTGTATGGATGATAGTTGAGCCGAGAATGGAAGGGAAGAAGGGAGGTTGATGTGTTTGTTGGAAATGTTAGGAATGATAGAGAATGAATGTCTTGAGGTTTATAAAACAATCTCCCAACACAAGATTATCTAACGGTCATAATGTCTCAAATCATCTCTACAAATCCATTAAAATAATGCAAAGAAATCACAAGTGGGGGGCCCACTTGTGACCGTCAACATGGGGGGGGGGGGTGTTGGTTGTGATTCAATGGTAAGTTAAGCAAGTTAGTTACATTCTAAGTATATTAGTTAGTGTTTTAGGTGTTATAGTGTTTTAGGATGAATTATGGTGTTCGGTGACCATAAGTAGCTTCGTAACACTAAAACAATGCTTCTAGTGAAAATTTGGTGTTTCGGGTAGTGTCCAGTTGTTCGGTTGGTTACCGGTTCGTTAAGGTGCTAAATTACGCAGTTTAGTGTGCTTTATGTAGGCTTTTATGACAGTTTTGATTCCCAACACTTAGGAAGGTATTCTGGACCATTAAACCAAAATTCTACATTATATTTTGTTGTTAAAAAGCTGATAATTGCTGAATTTGGTTGTTTTCTGCATAATTCTGCAGTTTTAGTGTGTTTTCTGGCACTTTCCGGCACCTAAATCGTCACTAGGAAGGCAGTTTTGTAATCCCTACTTTCCTACACTCTATTCTAGTGTAACTCTTGTTTCTAGGCTCATTCTGTATCTTAACATCATGTCTGTCTGAACTCCCATCAGTACTTCTAGCTTGTCTGATAACTGTGCTAACTTTGTTCTGTGCATTAATTGAACTACACTATGTTGCATGTAATAATGATAAACAGTCTTGCAACATGAAATGCACTTGTATGTATATGTCAGTATTCAGGAAATCATTCGTCTTGTTCATTCAATCATGCACAGTCATTAAGGTACAATTTACTGTTCATTATTGTACGTAATACATGGAAAAGTGCCATTTTTCACAATACATACTTCATACATGCTCATACATTTAATTTCGTGAAACATTTGATACAATATTCGTAATTCTTGGAAACTATGTGTTAAATTTGCAAAATCATGAAATACGTGAATAATACGTCTTTTGGATGCATATGATGCTTAATTACGACCTTCATACGCTTAATCATACTTCATTATACTTGTTTTATGTTAATGATACTTGATAAGCCCTTAAACTATGCTTATATGTCATAACAAACCCTTAAAACCCTAAATATAAACTAAAGGGGCCTAAAATGTCAACATTTGAAACTTAAAACCCATCAGACCAGGCCTGGCGGCCCGCGACCCGCATGGGTGTGGGCTTCACGGCCCGCAAGCCATCCGGATCCGAGAACAGCCCTTCCAGCCCGTTTATTGGTCACCTTGGTTGGTTTTTGTTGCATCTTAAGTGTGTGTCTTGCATTAATTAAGCCACCAACCCAACCCTAATCCATACCCTATAAAACCCAAGCCTCCTTCAAGCATTTTTCACTTTCCTAACACTCCAAAATCACTCTCAATCACTCAAAAACGCAGCTGTGAACAGAAGCAAATCAGAATCATATCATCTCATAAAAGTGAGCATAACTCACTCATTTCTTAACCTTTTTCCTTGATTCTTCTTCCTACTTGCTTGGAACAACCTTAGGTATGTTTCCAACAGGTTTTGCATGGAATACCAAGGCTGGAACATCACCATATAAGGCTCCAAACTTTCTATTTTGATTAAACTTTACTAAACTAGCTTGAACTTGAGTTATCTCATACACATTCCTATGTCCTTATGCTCATAATCACTTCTATGGTTAGTTGGGCTTAAAAACAAGGTTGTGACACTTAAAATCAGAGGTTAAAACCTCATAAACTTTCTGTTTTGGTTAGGGTTTAACCCACAAGTAATGAACAAGCATAAAGCTTGATGTTTGTGTGATTATAGGACTAGCTTGGGCTATCCTACTTGAAAAATCCACACATTACTTGATGATTTCTTAGATTAGTTGTAGTTAACTTATTCTTTATTGTATATTCATGACCCTCCTTGATTGTTTATAACAACAAGTGTAGTGGTGAACACCAAAGAGGTACCTATATGGAAGACTTGTTCTTCCTACCTCCAACATGACTTATATGATATACAAAGAGGTTCCTAAATGGGGGATTCATCCTCCTACCTCATGCTTGACCTATATGACATAATGTATAACTATATAATACTTATATATTATCCCAATAATTGAACTTTTTATGATGAACTAGTGGTCATTTGTCAAGATAGTAGGTTATATCATCTAAGGACCATAATGCTTGTCACGATTCTAATGGGCATTTGACCCATGAAAACATCTAAACTCTTTTGAGTTTCATAGTGTCAAGAACAAGTATTATGTGTCCTAGGTGGTTATTTTCTTTGTATGTTTACTTTCATGTATTTTAAAATCCGAATCTTAATCTTCCGATGAACTCTCCATACTCACCCACCTATGTTTCTTCGTGTAGAAGGACGAGGTGCTCCCAACTAATCAACCAAACACTCTCGGAATATCAAGTGGAAAGCTTGCAAAACCGTGAGTATACTCGAACCCCCTCTTTATATTTACCACTTTTTGGGGTGTAACATGTTTACTTATGAAACTTACCCATGAACTTTATTCATAAATGCACAAACATTCCTATAACATGCTTGCATACTTGATTACTGGATACATTGAACTTGGGGTTATACGTTTTGTGTTAGACTTATCATTAGCTTCGATCGATCCTATCCTTGACATATATAGCGCTATAGGATTAACGCACCACCCGTAGACTTGAGGCTATGTCATGAGCTTATTGTGTTTCATCATTGGTTTAATTTGTTAAACACATGCCGATTTTAATGTTTATCTTGTATCATTTGCTTGCCATGAGGAATCGTTTAAACTTATCTTTTTATGCTATGTATGTATCAAACTTGTATACTCGTCTTTGCTTTTGCATTAAACTTTATTTTAAACATGTTATAGGTTGAGGATAACGATGCTATGAAATGAAGTAGCGATGATGCTTAGATGCACATATAGACGTAATAGGTTGAATATGTTGTATCAAATTTTGTTATTGTTATGTTATGAACATGTTGTTATTTGAATTATTATGTAATGTTTCAAAATTTGAAGTTATGAAATGAAATGGGTTTTATTTAATTATTGTCACAAAATAACGTTATGTGTGATGAGCAATCTTTCTTCATCCCACTCCGATGTTTCAGCCATTGGTTGGGGTGTGACAGATTGGTATCAGAGCCATAACTATAGGGAATTAGGTAGAATTGTCATGTTCAACCTAGTCTATAGAAGGAACCATGTTTTTGACCATTATTGTTTCATGCTTAAACTATCATTCTTCCTACTTTGCTTCTTTCTCCTCTTTTGGTCTTAATACTTACATTTTGTCTTTCCTAAGACATTTTACACAATACAGTTGAAGACTTGAAGACACACTTTATACAAAGAGACGAGTTTACCAAAATAGGCGTGAAACCCCCAATTTGGTGAACAACTCTGTCACACCCCGACCGCGTAAAACAACAAACCGCGGAGGAAACGTCAGGGAGTGATGCGACATAATTATTGTTTCAACAACCATGGTAATTAAAGTTTTGTATTTTTAAGATTTAAGTTTACATTGTCTTAGAGTTCAAACAAAACATAACATAATAACTGTCTTTTAAGTCACTAAGGCCCAAGTCCGCCTAAGTGTAGCACAAACATCATCATGCATTAGCACCTGAAACACATGTGAAAATAGGTACGTCAGCATAAAAATGCCTGTGAGATACATAGGTTTTGTTTATGCAGGATTCATGACTTGTAAATAAAAGAAGAGTTTAATAAAAAATGTAGTCATGAACCTTGTAAAATGTTTTCCTTTATAAAATCATTTGAAAATCAAATAATAAATAAAGGATAATGCATGGTTAAATGAATAACCAAGTAAGAGTGAATTTGTATAAAATATGTAATTTGTAAAACCATGTCGTGTTCTTGTATAAAATGTTTCATGTCTTGTCAAAGTGGTTTAGATAACGCAACAATGTATAATACAATAAAAGCACTTATATATAGGAAGTACCAGCGGCGTATCCACCATGCTTTTATCATATAACACATAGCCCTGTTACATAAGTCACTTATCAATAACCAACCAAAATGTATTGTTAAATGTCAAAATGTTTATGTGTAAACCATGTTCAATGTCATGTGTGAAATGTATCATGTATAACCAAATGTAATGCATAGCAAGTAGAAAGTATCTACTCAAACTATGTGATAATGTCAATGTGAAAACAAAAGTCATGTATGGTGAATAACTAGTAATTACTCAACCCCATAGGAAAATGTACAAAACAAAATTTTTGAATAAACCTAAGTTTAAATCAAATGTTATGTTTTGCAGAAAACAATGCCTTATGATTAAAAACATTTATGCAGTAATGTTAATCGCATACATTCAAGCCTTGCGATTGTGGTGACAAACCCTTAAACAAATTAAAGGGTTATCTAAGTTATGTATATCGGATTCTGTCATTCCCAACTTCCAAACAAACCTAGGAAGTCGGAAACGGGATTTGTCAAGTCCTATGGTACCATTACATACTACCGAGTGGCGTGATCAATGTTAATGAATGTATTATTGTCCCGATTAAACACACCAAATGTCATAACCAATGTAGCATGTGAAAACCATGTACTAGGTATGCTAAGTAAACATACATAGTAGAAATGTTCATGAAATCAATGTGCTAGCATGCTTAGTAAACATACATAGCAGAAATGTCATGTAAAACAATGTGTCCATATGCTAAGTATACATATGCAACAAATGTGTCTAATGAAATCAATGTGCTAGCATGCTTAACATACATAGCAAAACATATTTGAAAGCATGTACTATATTTGTACTAGGTGAAACTAGCATATTTATGTCATAAAAGCAATGAAAACACGAAAGTAACAAGTATGCACATGTGTATCACCCCAAATTATTTGAAAGCGGTAAAAGAGGGGACTATGTACTCACTTGGGATTGATTATTAATCTTGGGAATAAGACCAATTTAAGCTCCAAGGATCACGGAATCAACAAAGCACCTAGTATAGGTAACTATGTTAATAATCGGATCCTAAACCGGGAGATAGGATAGAATGATGTTCTATAAATCAAATGAGTAATTGAACTCATATGGTATGATTTAATAGAGCTAACATTATGATTTGGAAGTCTACCTAAGTGCTTTTGACCCGTTTCGACCCGTTATGGTAGTATAAGCTACTATAACGCGTCGGTTGCGTAAAACTATGGTCGGATGGTTATCTAATTGCTATGTCAAGTCTTACATGCCCAATTACGCTTAAATATGTTACCATATCAGTTTAGATGTCAAAAATATGTTCACATATGCACAATATGGATTTATGCTACAAAGGGCATTTTGGTCATTTCCTATGGGCATATAAGCTACTTAACAAACAACTAACCAATCCTATGTGATCATAAGGTATAACCTCAGAGGTTATTCCCTATGCAACTATGATCACTAAATATGCTTGGTCGGATCCTAAAGATTGACCAAATGGGTCGGGTTCGAAAGTCTAAGCGGTTGTTTAGACCGCTTAGCTGACGAACCTAAACAAGCACTAAACTAGTAGTGATGAGTTAAACATGTCAAAACATGTTTAACTAACTTATCAAACTGATTTGGTATCAAAACAAAATTTTTTGATACCTAAAAGTAGTTCCGTTGCAAAATGCGTGCTAAACGCATTTTGACCGAAACTTTGACTCGTCACTACACCTAGTTAACGTGGTAATCAGTAGGTATAATCGCTAAGGATTATAACCATCGTGATTAAAATCACGTTACAAAGTTCAAACGAACTTTGTGTTGACCATTGACTGGTCAAAGCTGAAAGTCAAAAACTGTTTGACTTTCACGCTAGAAAAGCGATAAAAGAACGAAAGAAGCTTACAAAGGGTCCAAGCTAGGGAGAACTTGATCTAAATAATCTTAGGTATGAAGTTATAACCTCAACTTAGAGAAAACCAGATCAAGGGTGAGTGAAATGGATTGAATGCTTGGCTATTTATACGTGTTGGAGGTTCACAAGATCAAGACAAGTGTTTATGTAACCTCCAAGCAAGAAATCCTAGCCATACTTGTGTTAGGGGCCAGCTAATTTACTTGGGGAGGTGTTAACTTGGTTAACACACAAAGAAATTGGCAATAACAGCCCCTGAACTATCAACAGTTTGCTAAAAATGGATTTCTATCGCTGGGCCTTTTGTCGCGCCCCGTGTAAGATGGGGGACAGGTCTACGCGGCACGCGACCTCCCATCAGTTCAGCAAATGTTTCAACTTTGACAACTTTGGTCCCTGCACATGCATAAGCCCCTATTTTGCACTTTTAACCCCCGTTAAGCAATTTTCAAGGCCCTACAAGGTAGTCAAAGTATAGAGGACACAAAATATGCTCGGAAAATCCATAGATGTCGGTTCATTTGGTAGTACGGTCGCGTTATTCGTCTAATTACGACGAAACTTGAACGGACGCGAAACGATCCAAATTAAGCGATGAATGGTATCTTTGCATGCCGATCACTAAAATAAAAATATTTTAGTGTGTACAAAAATTTTGGATGTCCAGATGTGGTCAGAACGTAAGATATGCGCGTAAATGCAAACTTACGCCGTTTTTGACACTTTTAGTCCCTGTAAGATCAAATAAGCATATCTTCGCACACCGAACCACTCAAAGCTTATTACTAAGCTATGTTTAGGTTATTTATAGTATGTTTAGCTTATGATCATGTTCCGGACTATATGTTGCCTTACGAAATGGCAGACTTTTGCAGTTTGACGCAAATAGTCCCTGTGAGCTAATAAACTTGTTTTTGTCATACCAAACCCTTTAAAAACTTATTTCTAAGTTATGTGAAGGTTATTTAAGGTATGTTAAGCTTATGTCACTATTCCAGAGTGTTCGTCGTGTTAAACTGATTATGTTTACGCATCAGTTTGCGTATAACTTCCCAGAATGCTATATTGAGTTTAAAATCGATCAAAAATCAAAACGAGCAAAATGTCAAACATAAATAACAAACATTGGGATCAAAACACATTGTTTTATTAATATTGGATTGTTTAGATTTTGTACAATGATCACACAAGCACATATGTCACAGACTCTCATCCCGCTTATACTTTATTTTTGCACGAAATTACGCCATTAGTTAGGAGTGAAATCCACATCTTAATGGTAAATTTCCAATTCAAACTCTAGTGGACCCTCTTCAAAGTGTCAAAATTATATTTTTACCCAACGAGTACCAACCACATTAGGGTACGAAATCGTCAAGTTAGGGGTGAAATGTCACACCCCCCCAAAATCCACACGCAGAGTATCACCGCTTGGAGGCGTGACTGACCAGGATCCAGCCACCAATCATATTGAACAAGCATTTAAGTAATTATAAAAATCCAACCAATACAATTGGTGTCCCAAACAAAACATAGTTTAAGTTGCAAGCGGAAGCATAACGTTTAAAACCAAAACAAAATCTAAGTTCCATTGTTTAAATGTTTCACATGGCACACAGTTGTCCATGCCCCACAACGACTCTCCCCCATGCAAGCTCCAGCTAAGTACCTACTGACCTGCAAAGCATGTAGTAACGAGTCAACAACTAAGTTGAGCGAGTTCACAGTTGGGTGTTTGTTTTAAGTTGCTTCGAAAACAGTTTCCTTTAGCTGGCATCCCTGCCGTGGGGGTTACCCCATAGTTGAAAACGTGATTTGTTTATCCCATTTACTCTGGCAATCCAGCCGTGGGGGCTACCCCATGTTTAGTTATCTGGCTTTTCAGCCGTGGGGGCTACCCCATGTACATACTACTAGACTCGTTACCATATCAACTGCTGACTGTAGTCATGTTTATGTGCCCTGAACTGTCAATGTCTATCATCATTGACGTGCCCAGATCCATTAGTTCACGCCCGTCCTCTGCGGCACGGTGTGAGGCTTGTCAGACCTAAATAGCGCTATCTAACTAATGACCCGCTCGCCATTGGCCCGGCGATTAAGTCGATATAAAAAGGAGGGACTTCGTGATAGAGTTTTGGTCTAGTAAAAGTTAACTGTCCATGAGGACGAGGAATTATATTCCTGAACCACTACTGTCCTACCCAAGAAAGGACGAGGAATCCATGTTCCTTAAACCCATTCCCAACCCCTGGGAATCCCATGCTTTGTAGAAAGTGTGAACTCACCTTAGGTTAGCTCGGCAGATAAACGAAAGGTCAATCGAGCTGCTAGAGGTCAACCACGTCCTAACATGGTTACCATACAAGTCAGGTCTAGGTTCAAATAGTGCACGTATGTTTACACCGAGATAGCAAGTTACGAACACATATAGATCATGGCAAATACATATCATCACGTTTAACAGTCAAAACATACCCGAACTTGTGCGATCAAAAGATTGGGCACAAGTCTAACGGCCTTGTGCGAGTCACCCGTTGATACCCCATAGTACCCGGCCCAATAACAAGAAACCCAAACAAATCTATAAGCATAAACACGGCCCAAATAAATAAACAGATAACATATCTAGTGCGATCCGTTTGAGCTTGTGCGACTGGGTTTTGGGCCATTCGGTCCAATAACATGTTAAGTTCAAACAGTGTGTAAGGCCCAAGATCTTGTGCGATCGGCACCATCTTGTGCGATCCACAAGATCTTGTGCGACTGCACTTGTGTGTTTGGTCTTGTGCGACCGGAGCCTCTTGTGCGATTAAGAGACTTGTGTGATCAGCAACTTGTGCGATTGGTCCTTGTGTGATCAAGGACCTTGTACGATCAGAACGCTTGTATGGAAAGATCTGATCTTGTGCGATTTGATACCAACTTCCCTAAATTCATGCAATCATTTACCAATTCCAAATCAATTCGTTTGACCCAATTAACAGTTTCCATAGATGCAAATTCTCGATCAAACAAGGATTTTTAACATCCATTCTCATGAACCCTAACATAATCATAACATGAACAATAATCGAAACACTTAACATATCCATCTAGGGGTTTCAAATCATCATATAACACATCATTCTCAATCATCACTTTAATCCAAGCACACAAACACACAGCTGATTTCTTGCATCCATTCGGTTCTTAAATTACCATTATAACATCCGATCCACATAAGCATCATCACACAAAACATCATTGTTCACCATATATACAACACTTAATCATTATATCATATCATGGAATCATAACATCATGTAACAAACATAAATCATGAACACAACCGATTGAGAGGAGGATAGGATAAATGATTGATCCGAACAAGGAAAGATCTTCGAGAGATGAGGGGCGGTTGCCTTCGGCTTCGAGAAAGAAAGAAAGAAGAGTAGGGTTTGTGTGTGTGTTGTGTTTTGCAACAAATGAGAAGTGTTAACCTCCTCATGAGGTTATGCGTGTGAGAGGTGGGCCGAACCCTCACTTGGGCTGCCCATTGGTCCGAATACAAGAGTGTAGCCCGAATGGGCTTGTGCGATCGGTTCATGTTGTGCGTTTGGGCTGTTTATATACATACATACATTACACAAGGCACATATCAAACATAACATTCATTTAATCAACCAAGTTCATATAATCACATCACGTTCACATACGTTACATCAAAGTACAAAGATAGGTTCCGAAATACGAGTTGTCACATTATCCCCAACTTGAAAGAAATTTCATCCCGAAATTTGGTACGTACTCACTGAGGAAGCTAGTTAAGTTGCATGGTTTTCCTGGGGTGTCACATCCTCCCCCCGTTGATCTGGAATTTCATCCTGAAATTCCGTAGCTTCAGCCTCAGTAGTGGTTGTAATGTTTGCGAATAGTTGGGGATACTTTTGCTTCATTTGATCTTCGCGTTCCCAGGTGAACTCTGGGCCGTGACGGGAGTTCCAACGAACTCGAACGAGAGGTATTCTAGTGCGCTTGAGGACCTTAACATCCCGGTCCGTGATTTCAACTGGTTCCTCGACGAATCGTAACTGCTCGTCGATAGTGAGCTCCTTCAAAGGAACTATGAGGGTCTCGTCTGACAGACACTTCTTCAGATTCGACACGTGGAAAACGTTGTGAACTGCACTGAGTTATGCTAGTAGGTTCAGTTTGTAGGCCACTTTGCCTATTTTCTCGATGATTTCAAAAGGTCCGATGTATCGCGGGTTAAGTTTGCCTCGTTTGCCAAAACGAACCACACCCTTCCAGGGTGAAACTTTGAGTAGCACTTGATCCCCAACCTGGACTTCGAGTGGTTTCCTGCCCTTATCGCCGTAGCTTTTCTGACGGTCACGAGCTGCCGCCATTCGTTGTCGTATTTGAGCAATCCTTTCTGTTGTGTCTACCACAAGTTCTGGGCCAGTGATCTGACTATCCCCCACCTCTGCCCAACAAAGAGGTGACCGGCATTTACGCCCGTACAATGCCTCAAACGGAGCAGCTTTAATGCTGGTGTGGTAGCTGTTATTATACGAAAATTCCACAAGTGGCAGATGCTTTTCCCAGCCGTTGCCAAAGTCAATTACACACGCCCGAAGCATGTCTTCTAAAGTTTGAATAGTGCGCTCAGACTGCCCATCCGTCTGAGGGTGATACGCTGTGCTCATGTCTAATCGTGAGCCAAAGGATTTGTGCATCGCTTGCCAAAGTTCTGAAGTGAAACGTGCGTCACGGTCAGAGATAATAGAGGTGGGCACCCCGTGCCTCGAGACAACTTCCTAAAGATATACGTCTGCTAAAGTGGAGAACTTATCCGTTTCCTTGATAGCCAAGAAGTGTGCAGACTTTGTGAGTCGATCCACGATCACCCAAATAGTATCATTACCACATTGAGATCTAGGCAGGCCAGTAACAAAATCCATGGAAATTTGCTCCCATTTCCATTGTGGTATCTCTGGTTGTTGAAGTAGGCCTGAAGGTTTCTGGTATTCGACTTTGATTCTCGCACAAGTCAAACACTTGCTGACGTAAGTTGCTATGTGGGCCTTCATGCTAGGCCACCAGTATGTAGTTCTGAGGTCGTGGTACATCTTATCCGAACCAGGATGTACTGAGTAGCGAGACTTGTGTGCCTCATCCATCACAAGCTCTCGCAGGTTGCCATAAAGTGGGACCCAAATGCGTCCTGTTACGTAGTAAGCACCGTCTTCCTTTTGTTCTAATCGTTGCCTTGAGCCGCGTAGGGCTTCAGCCATGATGTTTTCTGGTTTCAATGCTTCTGCCTGAGCGTCTCGTATCTGTGCAGGAAGACTAGATTGAATAGTGAGTTGTAAAGCTCGTACGCGCTTAGGCGTAGTGTCTTTACGGCTGAGGGCGTCAGCCACAACATTAGCTTTGCCTGGGTGGTACCTGATCGAGCATTTATAGTCATTCAGTAGCTCGACCCATCGTCGTTGTCGCATATTCAGTTCCTTCTGTTTGAAGATATGCTCAAGACTCCTGTGATCGGTGTAGATGGCGCACTTGGTACCGTACAGGTAGTGTCTCCATATCTTAAGTGCAAAAACAACAGCTCCCAGCTCTAAATCGTGTGTAGTGTAGTTCCTTTCATGAACTTTAAGTTGGCGTGAGGCTTAGGCTATAACTTTATCGCGTTGCATCAATACACAACCAAGACCCTGAATTGATGCGTCGCAGTAAACCACAAAGTCGTCTGTGCCCTCTGGCAATGAAAGGATAGGTGCACTGCAAAGTCTATCCTTTAAGTGCTGAAATGCTAATTCCTGTGCATTTCCCCATCGATAAACAACGCCTTTCTGCGTTAGTGAGGTGAGAGGCTGTGCAATCTTGGAAAAATCCTTAATGAACCTCCTGTAGTAACCTGCCAAGCCCAAGAATTGGCGAATTTCCGTTGGTGTACGAGGTGCAGGCCAGTTCTTAATCGAGTCTACCTTGGATGGATCAACGTGAATCCCATCCTTGTTTACCACATGGCCTAAGAAATGGACTTCACGAAGCCAGAAGTCGCATTTTGAAAACTTGGCGTACAGCTGTTCTGCTCGAAGGAGTTCCAAAATGAGTCGTAAATGCTGCTCGTGTTCCTCCTGACTCTTAGAATAGATCAGGATGTCGTCGATGAAAACAATAATGAACTTGTCCAGGTAAGGCTTTCACACTCGATTCATCAAGTCCATGAAGACCGCAGGTGCGTTTGTCAGCCCAAAAGGCATGACCAAAAACTCATAGTGTCCATAACGAGTTCTAAAGGCTGTTTTGGAGACGTCCTCTTCTCGGACTCTCAGCTGGTGATATCCTGATCTCAAATCAATCTTCGAGTAAAAGCTCGACCCTCGCAACTGGTCGAATAGGTCATCAATGCGTGGAAGAGGATAGCGATTCTTCACGGTCACCTTGTTGAGTTCACGGTAGTCGATGCACATTCTGAAGGTACCGTCTTTCTTCTTCTCAAATAGCACTGGAGCTCCCCAGGGCGAAGAGCTAGGACGAATAAAACCCTTATCCAAGAGTTCTTGTAATTGCGTAGAAAGTTCTTCCAACTCTGATGGAGCTAAGCGATAAGGTGCACGAGCTATAGGTGCTGCTCCAGGAGCTAGCTCGATGTGAAACTCGACCTGTCGATGAGGCGGAAGGCCAGGTAGTTCCTCAGGAAATACTTCAGGGAAGTCACGTACAATCGGAAAATCTTCTATCTTCTTCTCTTTCTTCGAGGTGTCAGTAACAAGAGCCAGAATAGCAGTGTGGCCCTTTCTCAAACACTTCTGGGCCTTAAGGAAAGAGATGATGCTCACAACAGCACCACTCTTGTCGCGACGAATCATGAGAGGTTCATCCCCTGGCCGAGGAATACGGACAATCTTCTCGTTGCAAAGAATCTCTGCTTGATGTTGGGATAACCAGTCCATCCCAATGACAACGTCGAAACTACCTAGAACGATAGGAAGGAGGTCGATGGAGAAGCTGTGACCAGCAAGAATAATGTTACACCCCTTGACTACGTGTGTGACCTCTAGATTCTTACCATTAGCTAGCTCTATAGTGTGTTTGGTGTTCAATGGTGTTGGGGTACGCTTAAGCATTTGACTAACTTTTAAGGACACGTAGGTAGTATTGGCACCCGAATCAAATAAGACAGTAACATAAAAGTCGTCCAGTAGGAACTTACCCGTCACGACGTTGGGATCATTCCTCGCTTCACCTTGGCCAATAACGAATACACGACCCCTTGCACCATTGCCATTATTACCCCCATTGTTTCCATTCCCCTGGTTGTTGTTGTTATTGTTGTTCTGGTTCCTGTTCAGTTGGGGAGAATCTCTCTTGAAGTGGCCTTCAGCTCCACACTGAAAGCACCCTTTGTTGTTACCTTGCTGCTGCTGCTGGCGTTGATTCTGTGGGGCTTGTTGTTGCTGACGATTCTGGTTGGCGGGGTATAAACTTCTGCAATCCTTTGCGGCGTGACTTGGCTTGTTGCACCGATGACAGTTACCCCTGGTGCATGGTCCGCTGTGGTGTAGGTTACATCGATTGCATTTGGGGTGATTTCCCTTGTACCCACCATGACTTTGACCACCAGATGTTTGCTGACTAGGGCTCTTGTAGTCGTCAGTCCTTCTCTGCTGAGACCGAGATTGAACAGAAGTCAAACCCTTGCTTGAAGCTCCATCCCATTTCCGTTTGTTGTCACTAGGAGCATCCGAAGTAGCTGTAGCACATATACGCTTTGGTAACCTGTTCTGCTCCACCGCCTGATCAGTGAGACGATGAGCCAATTGAACAACTTGCTGAATGGTGGCGAGGTTAGCCGAAGTCACATGACTTTAGATCTCTGGCACTAAGCCCTTAAGGTATAGTTCGATGCGTTTTATGGGAGGATCCACCATAGTAGGACACAGAATAGCAAGCTCATTCGATCTTTTCGTGTACGCCTCAATTTCTGACCCCGTCATCTTGAGGTTGAAGAACTCGACTTCCAATTTGTGAATTTCATCATGATTGCAGTACTCTTCCTTAATCATTTCCTTAAAATTGTTCCATGGGGTGGCATTAGCAGCAACCAACCCCAGCATTTGAACCTGGGCGTTCCACCACGTGAGCGCTAAACCCTCGAGAGTACCGGTAGCATACTTCACCCTGCGAGCCTCAGGGCATTTACACATCTCGAAGACAGATTCAAGCTTTTCAAACCAGTGGAGGAAACCTACTGCTCCTTCAGTGCCACTGAAAGTAGTAGGTCGGCAGTCCATAAAAGTTTTGAAAGTGCACACAAGAGGTTGTGCAGGTTGACCTGCCGTGAGAGTAAGAAAGGACAAAGTTTAACACAAAGGTTGGTTCACGAGAGTAGGACCTAAAGATCCTAGAATGAGTTTAGACTGCAGGGTATACCTCCTGCTTGTGCGGCTGCAAGTGCCGCAACAACTTGTTGGTTAATCAGAGCCGTCAACTGGGCTTGAGTCATGTTAACGCGTCCAGACATGATCTTCATATCAAGGGAAACATGAGTGAGAGAGGTTCGTGAAAGTGCGACGACAGAAGAGAGTAAGCACACATGTGTTCTCAAACTATCATTGCTACATTTATCTAAGCATACCATAAGAAAAGTTCTATGCAATCTAGCAAGTAGGCAATATAAACATAAATCATACCACCTAGAATGTCGAGTCTTGCATGTGGAGTGGAGCGTCGTTGTGGACCGTTGAGCACTGTACAGGTTATAGTCTGGTTTTAACAAAAACGTTTTTCCCTTATTAAAACCAAGTTCACTATAACCAATGGCTCTGATACCAATCTATCACCCCCCCCAAAATCCACACGCGGAGTATCACCGCTTGTAGGCGTGACTGACCAGGATCCAACCACCAATCATATTGAACAAGCATTTAAGTAATTATAAAAATCCAACCAATACAATTGGTGTCCCAAACAAAACATAGTTTAAGTTGCAAGCGGAAGCATAACGTTTAAAACCAAAACAAAATCTAAGTTCCATTATTTCAATGTTTCATATGGCACACAGTTGTCCATGCCCCACAACGACTCTCCCCCATGCAAGCTCCAGCTAAGTACCTACTGACCTGCAAAGCATGTAGTAACGAGTCAACAACTAAGTTGAGCGAGTTCACAGTTGGGTGTTTGTTTTAAGTTGCTTCGAAAACAATTTCCTTTAACTGGCATCCCTGCCGTGGGGGTTACCCCATAGTTGAAAACGTGATTTGTTTATCCCATTTACTTTGGCAATCCAGCCGTGGGGGCTACCCCATGTTTAGTTATCTGGCTTTTCGGCCGTGGGGGCTACCCCATGTATATACTACTAGACTCGTTACCATATCGACTGTTGACTGTAGTCATGTTTATGTGCCCTGAACTGTCAATGTCTATCATCATTGACGTGCCCAGATCCATTAGTTCACGCCCGTCCTCTGCGGCACTGTGTGAGGCTTGTCAGACCTAAATAGCACTATCTAACTAATGACCCGCTCGCCATTGGCCCGGCGATTAAGTCGATATAAAAAGGAGGGACTTCGTGATAGAGTTTTGGTCTAGTAAAAGTTAACTGTCCATGAGGACGAGGAATTATATTCCTGAACCAGTACTGTCCTACCCAAGAAAGGACGAGGAATCCATGTTCCTTAAACCCATTCCCAACCCCTGGGAATCCCATGCTTTGTAGAAAGTGTGAACTCACCTTAGGTTAGCTCGGCAGATAAACGAAAGGTCAATCGAGCTGCTAGAGGTTAACCACGTCCTAACATGGTTACCATACAAGTCAGGTCTAGGTTCAAATAGTGCACGTATGTTTACACAGAGATAGCAAGTTACGAACACATATAGATCATGGCAAATACATATCATCACGTTTAACAGTCATAACATACCCGAACTTGTGTGATAAAAAGATTGGGCTCGCACAAGTCTAACAGTCTTGTGCGAGTCACCCGTTGATACCCAATAGTACCTGGCCCAATAACAAGAAACCCAAACAAATCTATAAGCATAAACACGGCCCAAATAAATAAACAGATAACATATCTTGTGCGATCCGTTTGAGCTTGTGCGACTGGGTTTTGGGCCATTCGGTCCAATAACATGTTAAGTTCAAACAGTGTGTAAGGCCCAAGATCTTGTGCGACTGCACTTGTGTGTTTGGTCTTGTGCGACCGGAGCCTCTTGTGCGATTAAGAGACTTGTGTGATCAGCAACTTGTGCGATTGGTCCTTGTGTGATCAAGGACCTTGTACGATCAGAAAGCTTGTATGGCAAGATCTGATCTTGTGCGATTTGATACCAACTTCCCTAAATTCATGCAATCATTTACCAATTCCAAATCAATTCGTTTGACCCAATTAACAGTTTCCATACATGCAAATTCTCGATCAAACAAGGATTTTTAACATCCATTCTCATGAACCCTAACATAATCATAACATGAACAATAATCGAAACACTTAACATATCCATCTAGGGGTTTCAAATCATCATACTCAATCATCACTTTAAATCCAAGCACACAAACACACAGCTGATTTCTTGCATCCATTCGGTTCTTAAATTAACATTATAACATCCGATCCACATAAGCATCATCACACAAAACATCATTGTTCACCATATATACAACACTTAATCATTATATCAAATCATGGAATCATAACATCATGTAACAAACATAAATCATGAACACAACCGATTGAGAGGAGGATAGGATAAATGATTGATCTGAACAAGGAAAGATCTTCGAGAGATGAGGGGCGGTTTCCTTCGGCTTCGAGAAAGAAAGAAAGAAGAGTAGGGTTTGTGTGTGTGTTGTGTTTTGCAACAAATGAGAAGTGTTAACCTCCTCATGAGGTTATGCGTGTGAGAGGTGGGCCGAACCCTCACTTGGGCTGCCCATTGGTCCGAATACAAGAGTGTAGCCCGAATGGGCTTGTGCGATCGGTTCGTGTTGTGCGTTTGGGCTGTTTATATACATACATACATTACACAAAGCACATATCAAACATAACATTCACTTAATCAACCAAGTTCATATAATCACATCACGTTCACATACGTTACATCAAAGTACAAAGATAGGTTCCGAAATACGAGTTGTCACATGAAACCCGCACCTTGTTGATTAAGTCCCATTTCTCGATTTTCAATCTCGCCAAAGTTTTGATAGTTCCAATCAATTAGAGACATGTAGTAACTGAAAGGGTAAGATACTGTTAATCTCTTCTCGACGAGAGTATCTTACCTATAGGCCAAAGCACGTTTCTCTAATTTGAAAGGACTTTCTATTCACTTTGGAATAGTTGACGTTTCTCCACCCGAAACAATCCCATGTTTTATGAGCCTCTCTTTTATATGATTCAATTTATATGTGATTTTATACTTGTTACTCGTTCATTTCAAAACCATTACACAATTCGCACGTCACGCGCAATTAAATACAGTAATAACTCTCGAGTACAAACTAAATTTATACTCTTTTACGCATTCATACGTGTTTGTACTTGTTGAATACTTGTCGAATACATGCGAATTATGTGAATTATATGTGATACGTGAACGCTTACATGCTTATACATGCAAAAACCTTGTTTTAAAATTTATGATCAAGTCTCATCCTTTCCTTTTCTTTCGAACTTCTAGATGGCATCTCCAAGCTCATCAAAGAAGACCAAGCCAAAGAAAGGTTCCAACAACGACTCCATCTCCAAACAAGAGCTAGTTGGGCTTATTGCTAAACAAATGGCCGATCAAATGGACTGAGTGATACCTGACATCGTGAGCCGCATTCAAACCAACTCCGATTCGCCCCATGGTTCTGTGGATTCCAAGGTGGAGAAACCAAAGACACCATTCCTTTTCAAGAAATTCATGGCTTGTAAACCTCTAGAGTTTATAGGAAAGGATGGTGCCACCGCACTACTCACTTGGTTTGATGCCATGGAGATCACTTTCCGTCAGAGTGATTATCCAGAAGACTTGCGCACCCAAAACGCTACAGGGGTGTTCTGATCAAGAGCTCTTAATTGGTGGACCTCTGAGCGAAGCACAAGAGGTGATGACGCCACCCACGCTTTACCATGGGCTGAACTGAAGAAGATTATGAGAGAAGAATTATATCCGCCTCACGAGCTTAGGAAGTTAGAGCATGAATTTTGGCACTTTAAGCAAGTGGATGACGACAACGATGGTTTAACCCTCCGCTTCAAACAACTTAGCATTCTTTGTCCTAGCCAGGTTGATACCCCTGAGAAATCCATCAACAAATACATCCACTATTTACCCGATTCTTTCATGAACCTCGTAGAGGCTGCTTGCCCAGCTACTATCGAGGAAACCTTTCGTTTGACCGCTCGCCTGAACAGTAACTACGTTATGCGCAGAAATGCCACAAAAGCTTCACAGAAAAACACACACCAAGACACCGTTGAACCCACAGTTGAACCCTCATCATCCACCAAGAAAAACCGAGGCAAGAAGCGGAAGGCTTCAAGCCAAAACTGCGCGGTCATCAATCCGCCAAACCCTCAACCCTTGCAAGCCATGCCTGTTGTATCCAATGTCGAACCTCTGCACAAAGGTTACACTAGGACTCAACCCAAGTGTGGCCAATGCCAATACCATCACCCTCCCAATGTTTCATGCTGAAAGTGCGCCAACTGTAATCGATATGGGCACTTTTATCAACACTTCCACAAACCACCTATGGCCAATCAAAATCAAGCAGTTGTAGCCCAAAACCCCGCACCAAACCAAGCCCAAGTTGCTCCTGTGCAAGCATGTTTTAAATGTGGCGACCTCAATCATCTCGCCAACATGTGCCCTCAGCAAAATCAGCCACCGCCGCAACAACAACAACAACAACAGGCTCAACAACCAGCTAGAGGCCGAGTTTTTCTTCTTACTACCGCTCAGGCGCAAAATGCAAACGACGTCATTATTGGTACGTTCCTTGTGAACCATGTTTATGCTTCGTGTTTATTTGATACTGGTGCCGATAAGAGTTTTGTGTCATTAGAATTCGAACCACTGCTTAAGTGTAAACACTCTAAGTTGCCAAGATCCTTCACTGTCGAAATCGCTGATGGTAAATCCGTCGCTGTCGATTCCGTCCTCTCTAAGTGTTCCTTGATTCTTAATGATCGTACATTTTGCATCGACCTCATACCTATGCAAATGGGTAGTTTCGACGTCATAGTAGGTATGGACTGGCTTAGGCGAGTTCATGCTAAAGTTGTTTGTTCTGAAAAGTTTATTTGTCTTCCTCTTTCAAACGGTGATTCCCTACACGTCTGTGGCGAGAAACATTCTCAAGGTCTCAAGCTTATGTCATGTATTCAAGCAAACAAATGCTTACGCAAGGGTACCTTCGCCTTTCTCGCCCACATTGTGGAAAAGAAGGACAAAGGTCCAGGCATGAGCGACGTTCCCATTGTACGTGATTTTCCCGACGTGTTTCCCGACGATCTTCCTGGTCCGCCTCCTGCTCGTTCTGTCGACTTTCGCATCGATTTAGTGCCTGTCGCTAAGTCTCCTTATCGTTTATCACCCTCTAAGATGCAAGAGCTTTCGCGTCAACTCCAAGAGCTTCTTAATAAGGGCTTTATATGCCCTAGTACTTCTCCTTGGGGTGCTCCCATTCTATTCATCAAAAGAAAGACGGGTCTTTCCGTATGTGTATTGACTATCGTGAGCTCAACAGGCTTACTGTCAAAAACTGATACCCTCTTCCCCGCATTGACGTTCTATTCGATCAATTGCAAGGCGCGACCTGCTTTTCAAAGATCGATCTTCGTTCAGGGTATCATCAACTTTGAGTTCACGAAGAAGATATACCTAAAACTGCCTTTCGTACACATATGGTCACTACGAGTTCGTGGTCATGCCCTTTGGTTTGACCAACACACCTGCTGTTTTCATGGATTTGATGAACCGCGTGTGCAAAGCGTACTTGGACCGTATCGTGATCGTCTTCATCGACAATATTCTTATCTACTCCAAGACTTAAGAAGAACACAAGCAACACTTGCGTCTTATCCTTCAGCTTCTGCGTACTGAACGTCTTTATGCCAAATTCTCTAAATGTGAATTTTGGTTAAAAGAGGTTCAATTCCTTGGTCATACTGTCAACGAACTTGGTATTCACGTTGATCCCGCTAAAATCGAAGCTGTGAAGAATTGAATCGCACCTAAGTCTTAGTCTGAATTTTGTTCCTTCCTTGGTCTTGCTGGTTATTATCGTCATTTCATCTCCAACTTCTCTAAGATCGCTGTTCCTTTAACCTCTTTGACGCAAAAAGTTGGGGTCCCGAGCAAGAGGAATCTTTTCAAACTCTCAAGGACATGCTTTGTAATCCTCCTATTCTCGCGCTTCTCGATGGTAGCAATGACTTCGTCGTGTATTGTGATGCTTTGAACCTTGGTCTTGGTTGTGTCCTCATGCAATGAGACAAGGATATCACATACGTGTCAAGGCAACTCAAAATACATGAGAAGAACTATACTACTCATGACCTTGAACTTGGCGTAGTTGTTTTTGCTTTGAAGATTTGGCGACACTACCTTTATGGTACCAAGTGTGTGGTCTTCACCGACCATAAGAGCCTACAACATATCTTCAACCAAAAGGAACTGAACATGCGTTAGCTTCATTGGGTGGAATTGTTACACGACTGCGACTACGAAATTCGCTACCATACAGGTAAAGCGAATGTAGTGGCCGACGCGCTTAGTCGTAAAACTCCTGTAAAGGGTATTCATTGTCTCCAACTCGTTAATGATCTTCAAAACCGCATTCATGAAGCTCAATACGCCTATGTTAATGAGGGTAGTCTCTCCCTCGAGATACGAGGCGGTGTTGAAGATCTTAAGTCTAAATCCGATAGTATTCTATACTATCTCAATCGAATCTGGATTCCTAATCGTGATAACCTTCGAGACTTTCTGATGAAGGAGGTACACAAATCGAAAATTCTATTCATCCTTGTGCTGATAAGATATACCAAGATATGCGTATGTCCTATTGGTGGCCTGGAATGAAGAAAGATATCGCCACCTTCGTTGCAAAATGTCTCACCTATTCAAAGGTAAAAGCTGAGCACCAACGTCCCTCTGGCTTGCTCGAACAACTAGAAATTCTTGTCTGGAAATTGGAGAGCATCGCTATGGATTTTATCACTAAGATCCCTCGTACGTTTTCTGGTCATGACAGTATTTGGGTGATCGTCGATCGATTGACCAAATCAGCTCATTTTCTTGCCATTCGTGAAGATTTCAAAGTCGATAAATTAGCTAGAATCTACACTGATGAGATCATTTGTCGTCATGGTATCCCCATTGACATCATTTTCGATCATGATGGTTCCTTTACGTCCCGTCTTTGGCAAACCTTTCAATCTTCTACGGGTACTGTTCTTAACCTTAGCACCGCTTTTCATCCTCAGTCGGACGGTCAAACCGAGCGTACTATCCAAACCTTAGAGGATATGCTTCGTTCATGCGTAATCAGTTTTGGTCACAACTAGGATTCACACTTGCCTTTGATCGAATTCTCGTACAATAATAGTTATCACGCGAATATTCAAATCGCACCTTTCGAAGCATTGTATGGTCGCAAGTGCCGTTTGCCTATTTGTTGGCACGAGATTGGTGTGTGACAATTGTGTTCTGTAATCATCGTATAATGTAAAACAATGTTGTTTATCAATAAAACATTGTGCTTTGGTGTTATTATATGTGTAATTGTGTTTGATGATTTTACAATTTGATTCGATTCCGATTTCAAGCTTTAATCGCTTTCTGGAAGGTTATACGCAAACTGGTGCGTAAACGCAATCAGTTTAACGCGACGTACACTCTGGAACAGTGACATAAGCCAAACATACCCTAAATTCCTTTTACATAACTTAGAAATAAGTTTCGAAGGATTCGGTATGGCAAAAACATGTTTATTCGAACTTTAGAACTAATTACGACAAAACTGCGAAACGAACGTTGGTGACCGCCCGGATAATATTTAAATTCCAAAAATATTCTGTTATGATTAAAATTTTATTTTTAATCAGGTTCGTGTTTAAAAATAAATAAAAACGCTTAAAAACGTTATTTTTCAAGTTTAAGCGCGTACCACGTGTTACTACGCAACACAGTGCTTATACTGCGAAACGCGAACAACGCAGCCAGTCTCGGCAACTGAAATTTATTTCAGTAATATTTTGGCGAGTTTATTTTTATAGAATAATAAAAATAATTTAGAACGCCATAAACCGGGATTTAAACGCTAGATAAAATAGCCGGTATCCAGTTAAATACGTGTTTTATCTAATTTACCAATTAATAATTACACTCTACCCCCTCCCCCCTTGAAATTCATGGTTACAATAAGGGGACCCCACCAAAATTTTGCCAAGATCTTTCATGATCTAATTTGATCTTTCTTGGATTTTATTTTGATTTCCCTTGGATATTATAGATCTTGTATATCTCTATATAATCTTATAAGATCATCCTACCTCACACTACACTCCATCTCCTCCCTCTTCCTCTCTCCAAAACCGTAACCCCCTCCCCACCTCCATCTTCATCTCCTTCAACCTTGTTCTTGAGAATCCAACTCCATTTCAAGCATATTTCAAGTTGGTGTGAAGATCCAAAGGAGTTTCCAAGGTGATTTCAAGTGATTTCAAGCTCCATATCATCAAAATCCCATCAACAACTTACTTGAATCTTGAAGGTATAAAGTTTATGTTTAAATCATACTCTTGATTCTTGGTTGTTCTTGATGATTTGAAGTTTCTCTTGAATCTTGGAATTTTTCACAAACTTGAAATCTAAAAAGAAATGGGTCTTGATACAAAATAAAAATGGTGATGTTTATTTGTGTATATAACTGTATACAAATATATATATATATATATATATATATATATATATATATGTATGAGTTTTGAGTTTGATTTCTTGATAAATACTTGTTTAAGTTGTTGCTTGTTCTTGAACAATAGTTAAAATGCAAGTGTTTGATGATTTGTGAAAGATATGAAAAATGTTTAAACGCATCATCAAATAAACATGAATAAGTTGCATATTTGACGCATTTAGATTCATACAAAATGATGTTGATATGATAGTATGCTTTAGACACTTGTACATGAGAATACATGTTGATTTAAAGCTCAAGAAGTGATAAAAAAATTGTTATATGACAAAAATGTTTTAGAACAGATTATAAACACTAAAAATAACATTATTTGGTATATTATAATGGCATGAAACTTTGACATAGGTTTGATAGCTTTGCATGTTGTACATATAGCTTAAAAAGTGGTAAAATATGTGAAATTTGCATGATTTATGTGCTTTATGTGATACCTGCACTATCATGAGTATAACAACTATTTTATTCAGTAAATAACATGGGTTATGTTAAAATATCAAGTCGTTTCGATTTGGGATGGTTCGGGTAACGTTTGATGCAAAACTATGCGGTAAAACGGTTAAAAATCGGCTTTTCGGAGTATTTTTATAAAACTGTTTTAGATCAGTAAGTAAACTGATATTTTTGATATAAAAATAAGTATTTTAACTTATATTAAGTTTACTTGGTGTTTGGTTAGTCATACGTGACTTCCGACGCCCAAAAACGTTACCGAATCGCTAAAATACGTGTTTTTCAATGTACACTAGAATGGGTTGTTCATGGGTAAATTTTATGTGTTACAATGTGCTATGTGTTTTATAATATGTGTATGATGACATGTTTATAGTTGACAAGATTATTGTGTTACGATATTTATATTATGTCACAAAAAGTATATATTACGACGCGCAAATCGTAGATATATTGCTTATGACATGATGAGGGTCACCGATAAAATCGTTCAAGACACAATGTTTTTAAAATATATATGTGAACTCATATATATACAAATACACCAATATAATCAAAAATAATAACTTTTCGAGAAAATCTCAAAGTTATGTGAAAATTCTAAGTATCAGAGAAACTTGTGTATTTTTGTGAGTTTTGATTATTAAATCGTTCTTATTTAATTTAGGACGAATAAACAATTTGAGGGATTGTGTTAACATATAAAAACGCACCCAAAGGTGAGTACATAGATCCCCTCTTTTACATGTTTTCGATTGTTTTGGGGTGATTCATATGTATCAAAACGATTTCAAAAACTTACCCTTTGGTGGTTTGTTAATACGAGTTGAACGATGGACGAGTTACGAAGGTTTGAATGTTATAAGCGAGATGACCAAAAGAAGTTTTCACAATTAAAACGAGAACGGTTTGAATGAGAACAATATTAAACGATTGAACGATTGAACGAGAATGATTTGAAACGATGTCACACAAACGAAGTTTACTAAACGATATAAACCATACGAGTTTTATTACGAGAACGATTTACGATTTGGTTACTTAAACAAATGTTTTGAGTTATGATTCATGGCATCAAGGTTTTATAAACTATAACCAATCTGTTTTGACTTGGTTATTCACTTTACAATACAAATGGTTAACAAGACAAGGTTTTCTAATATCGATTAACGAGGTTGTACGAGTTATTTAAAAAATAAACGAGCCATGAATCTGACACTCACACAAAACCTATGTGCTCGCCAGCATTTCTTTGCTGACTTTGTTTTTACATTTGTTTCAGGTGATGTTGCTTGATGTTGATTGCTAGGATTCATGAGTCACATAGGATCTGGACGAGACCTTAGTGACATAATAACAATGATAGTCGATATATAACTTGTTTGTTTCATGCTAAAACAATGTAAATTACTTAATGAATAAATAAAACGAAACTCTTTTGTATCCATGGTTGTGAAACGATAATTCTGTTACAACACTCCCCGACGTTTCCGCCACGATTTGTTGTTTTACGTGGTCGGGTGTGACAGAAGAGTTGGTATCAGAGCCAATGGTTATACGGAATTAGGTTATTAGTAAAATTTTGACCTAGACTATAACTTTTTAGGACCCCAACGCAAGTTGATTTGCGTTTAGATTTAAAAAAAAAACCGTCACCTACCCTTAGGTGATAACCACAACGAGAACACAAAATCCGAATCTGCTTCGAAAATTAATCATCCGTTCTAGGATGATTGATTACTAGGTTTTGAACCCTCTGTTATAAGGTTTTGAACCCTTCCAGTTTGACTCATTTTTGGCTTAGTGCCTTCTGAGTTTTCAAAATCTCGTCAAAGTTTGGGTCTAAAGAATGTGAACACGTGCAAACTGGAAGAGTGAATGCCTGTACCCTGAGTTTTCTGTCTAAGGCTAGAGTGTTCGTACAAATCCACATAATCGGACCAATCACTCTTACCTGGGAACTCTTGGGGTGAGTGTTCACTTATAGGCGAGCATGTCTTCGCGATACATTATTTTGATTCATTACTTTGATTAGTCAATGTGTGTCGTTTGTTTGTTCGAGGTAACGAACAAATGATCGCCTTCCTTATGTTTCGTCGATATTTTCAATACCTCTTTTGTTTTTCCCAATTATCGACCTCACTCAATTCTCATATTTCCTTGTTAGACAATGCCTCCTCGACGTGATGCACAATCTTTTACTGCTGAAGAAGTCGCAGCCCTTGTCTCTCAGCAAATGGCTGCTGTGCTTCCAGGCGTTGTGACCCAAATCCACGAGCTATACAACAACAATAATAATAACAATGCACAATGTAATTTCAAGAATTTCAATTCTGCTAAGCCGCTAAAGTTTTCTGGGTCACAAGGAGCAACTGCGCTCCTTCAATGGTTCGAAAGTATCGAGAGCACATTCAGACATGTCCAATGTCCGGATGGGCGTAAGGTTGAATTTGCATCAAGTGTGTTTGAGAAGCGTGCTCTTACATGGTGGAACGGAGTGATGCGTGATAGGGGTGCCGAAGTGGCATTGGCACAAACATGGGAAGAGCTTCGAGCTCTCATGATGAAAGAGTTTTGTCCCCGTCACGAAATTCGAGCCTTGGAACGAGAGTTTGACGATCTAAAACAAGATGGGGGAGAACATCGTGCATATACGGATCGATTTAAGGAACTCAGTCTTTTGTGTCCTACTATGGTTACCCCGTTGGAGAAAGCGATAGAGAGGTATATCGATGGTTTACCCGATTCCATACAGGATATTGTGACTGGCGTTAATCCTACTACTGTTCATCACGCGATCGAGTTATCTGCTACCCTGACTGAGTAGCAAGTCAGGAAGGGTAAACTTACCTGCAAGGGTGATAAGAAGAAGTCGACCGAATCTGTCAAGGAAAAGGGTAAGGGTAAGAAAGGTGAGTCGTCAAAGAAGTCGAGAAAGCAAAAGGGTGCTCAGAACTTTGCAGTTACTACTCAGAACCCTCAGAACCCACCAGCTCAACCGCCTGCGAAGAAAGCGTATGCTGGTACCGCACCTCATTGTGCTCACTGCAACGGTCATCATGTTGCACAACAAGCTTGTAAGCAATGCACAACGTGTGGTAAGCTTGGGCATCTGGCCAACACCTGTCGTTTGGGTCAGAATCAGATTGTTCAGAATCAAGCTCCAGTTCAGGGGAATGCTGCTAGATTCCCACCGGGTTCATGTTTCAATTGTGGAGAGTTTGGTCACTTCCGCAACAACTGTCCGAGGTTGGCGAATGCAAATGCGAATCTGAACATGAATGTCAACGCGAATGCGAATCCCGCTCGTGGACGAGCATTCAATCTGAATGCAAACGAGGCTCGAGCTGACAACCTCGTTGTCAATGGTACGTTTCTTGTTAACAATCGACCTGCATCTATTCTTTTTTATTCTGGTGCCGATAGAAGTTTTGTTTCATTATCTTTTGAACCTTTGCTTGCGATACCTAGAACTAAACTGAGGAAACCCTTATCTGTCGAAGTTGCTACTGGTAAACCTCTTGTTCTCGATTCTGTTATTCGTGATTGTCAGTTAAACCTTGATAACCATCTTTTTTCCCATTGACCTCACGCCGATGCAACTTGGGAGTTTCGATATTATCGTGGGGATGGATTGGTTGACCAAACATCATGCTGAGGTGGTTTGTTTCGAAAAGATTGTTTATATTCCTCTTCCGCCTGGCAATGTTCTGGAAGTTCGTGGTGAAAAACCACCAGATGGTTTGAAGCTTATGTCGTGTACAAAGGCCCAAAGTTATTTGCGAAAAGGATATGTTGCTTTCCTGGCACATGTCACCGAGGAGAAAGGCAAGAGCAAGAGTATTCAGGATATTCCGATTGTTCGGGATTATCCAGAGGTGTTTCCCAATGAACTGCCTGGTTTGCCTCCAGTTCGTCAAGTCGAGTTTCATATTGACCTTGTACCCAACGCCAACCCGATTGCTAAAGCACCTTATCGTCTTGCACCGTCGGAGATGCAAGAGTTATCGAAACAGCTTCAAGAATTGTCTGATAAAGGATTCATCCGTCCGAGCTTTTCGCCTTGGGGAGCTCCTGTCCTCTTTGTGAAAAAGAAAGATGGATCTTTTCGAATGTGTATCGAATATCATGAGCTTAATAAGCTTACCATCAAGAATCGATATCCCCTACCTAGAATTGATGATCTCTTTGACCAGCTGCAAGGTGCTTCATGCTTTTCCAAGATCGATCTGCGATCTGGGTATCATCAACTTCATGTACTCGAAGAAGATATTCCCAAAACTGCATTTCGTACGAGATATGGGCACTACGAGTTCACTGTCATGCCTTTTGGTTTGGCAAATGCCCCAGCTATCTTCATGGACTTAATGAATAAGGTTTGTAAACCTTATTTAGATAAGTTCATCATTGTGTTCATCGACGATTGTGACACCAGTGTCACTTCAACCATCAAAAAAATACCAAACCAATGAAATATTGTATTTCATACTTGGGATTTGTATAAATATGTGTATCGTTTGCACATATCAATTCTTGTTCGATTTCGAGCTTTAAATCGCTTTCTGGAAGGTTATACGCGATCTGATGCGTAAATATAACCAGTTTAACGCAACAAACACTCCGGAACAGTGACATAGGCTAAACATACCCAAATGCCTTTTACATAACTTAGAAATAAGTTTCGAAGGATTCGGTATGGCAAAAACATGCTTATTCGAACTTTAGAACTATTTACGACAAAACTGCGAAACGAACGTTGGTGACCGCCCGGATAATATTTAAATCCTAAAAATATTCTGTTATGATTAAAATTTTATTTTTAATCAGGTCTGTGTTGAAAAATAAATTAAAACGCTTAAAAACGTTATTTTTCAAGTTTAAGCGCATACCGCGTGTTACTGCGCAACACAGTGCTTATACTGTGAAACACGGACAACGCAGCCAGTCTCGGCAACTGAAAATTATTTCAGTAATATTTTGGCGAGTTTATTTTTATTGAATAATAAAAATAATTTAGAATGCCATAAACCGGGATTTAAACGCTAGATAAAATACCCGGTAGCTAGTTAAATACCTGTTTTATCAAATTTACCATTTAAAATTACACTTAACCCCCCCCCCCTTCTCAAATTTACGGTCACATATATGTGGCCCCACCAAAATATTTTCAAGATCTCTAAATATTTTATTTGATCTTTGTTGGACAAGTGGTGATGCATGTTACTTCCATATCTTCTTAATATCTTCTTATAATCTTTCCTAGATCACAATCCTTACAAGATCACATAATCCCTTCTCTCCTCCTCCCCAAAACCGTAACCTCCACCCTCATCACCATATTCATCTTTTGCAACCTTGTTCTTCATAATCAAGCTCCATTCCAAGCTAATTTCAAGATGGTGTGAAGATACAAAGGTGTTTCCAAGGTGCTTTCAAGTGATTTCAAGCTCCATATCATCAAAACCTCATCCAACAACTTACTTGAATCTTGAAGGTATAACATTTATGTTTAAATCATACTCTTGATTCTTGGTTGTTCTTGATGATTTGAAGTTTCTCTTGAATCTTGTAATTTTCACAAAACTTGAAATCTAAAATGAAATGTGTCACACCCTCAAAATCCACACGCGGAGTATTACCGCGAGGCGTGTGACGACCAGGATCTTAGCCACTAATTATTTTGAACCGTTTGGTTATTATTACGAATAATGGTGTAATAAGCGGCCAATTTAAATTTTTCAAAACATAGTTTAAGTTTGCAGCGGAAAGGGAGAGAATACATATCGTAATTTAGAACCATAAGTTTGTTATCATGAAACCTACAAACCACGCACTCCATCCGATTGCAACGTCCGTCCAACTGTATCGAGCAACCTGCAAAGCATGCAGTAGAGTGTCAACATAACGTTGGCGAGTTCACGAGTTTAGAGTTTTCCAGTTTTTATTTGCAAAAACTTGTTTTAACCAGTTAATTTATCCGTTTATACATGCCGTGGGGAGCTACCCCATAAGTGAGCGACTAAACTGTTTTTCCAATACCGAATACTTACTTAACCGTACGTTTCCGCAGTGCCCCGTTTGTCAATGTTCTATCATCATTGACGGTTTGCCTGAGTCTATTAGTTCACTCCTGTTCCCAGTAACAAGGGTCGGTGTGAGGCTGGTTACACCTAAATAGCGCTATTAACTAATAACCCGTTCGCCTGGCCCCGGTGACTAATCGGTATTAAATGGTAGGGACTTGAGTGATAGAGTTTCGTTTAGTGTTGCTCGTTGCATTTTCGTACAAACAGTAATTAACTAAGAGTCCCGCATAAGGGGAGAAAGATAGTTTTGTATCCCTCACAAGGAGATAGCGTTGTTACCCGTATCCCACACAAGGAGATAGAAATACCGTATCCCGCACAAGGAGATAGTAAGCAATCCCAAACCAGGAAAGGTGTTTTGTTCCGTTTCCCAACCACCGGGAACGTATGCTTTAAGTAAAAAGTAGTGAACTCACCTTTGCTTTGCTCGGTAGTCAATTTACTTGTGTTACGTTGGCCAACCATACCCTATTATGGTTATTAATATTCATTAGGTTCGTATGCAAGTAGCGTCACGTATAATCCTACACGTAATCTAACACATAGCATGCATGTTATACTAGCATATACGGTATTTGGCCTATCCTAGCATGTAAATAGTTAACAGTGACAATTAAATATTAACACCAGCACACAGTCCAAAATATTAGTTTACACATAGTACATAAGGCACACCAATGTTATTGAGCCAGTCCTAATCATATAAACAGTCAACCAGTAGCAGCATGTAGTAAAGTTAAACACATAATCCAAGTACGTCAATACATATTGTGGCCCAATAACTAAGTCAAGCAGCCCAATCGAGACCAGGTGGTCTCTACTCGAGACTATGAGGTCTCGAGTCGCAACCCAGCGATTTCGAGTTGCAGCCGAAGTCATCGAGTAGTACATATTTGAGTCGCAACCGTAGGGTCTCGAGTCCCGTCTCGAGTCGAGACCAGGAGATCTCGAGTCGCAACTGTGCTAGTCTCGACTCCTGAAGCGCCCTGCCTGGTTTCGAGTAGTCGTTCAATGGTTTCGAGTCGCAACCATGGGTTTCGACTCGCATCCTTTGCTGATGTTTCTAGAATCCTTCGAATGGTACTATCCAATCAGATTTCATTAACATGTTTTATTCTACCGTACACTACCAAATTGGATCAAAACAACATAATTCAAATACTCATGGCATCTTCAAGCCGTTCATCATGTTCTTCATTGTATTTGTCCACATCCGTCCAAGTCAATCTAACCTAAATAATTCTAACTGATTTCTTAACACCCAAACAGTTCACACAGATAAACACTCGAACAAAACCATCAGTTAGATATCACCACCACCAATTACATCCAAACTCAATATTAAATTACCCAAATCATGTATGTAGCATTTTATAAATAAAGTCATATCATCATCATAAGTATCAGCCGAATACACATTACTTCAGTGAACATTTCAACACAGTTTATAATTTAATATCTTCAAACAACTCCCACCTCTAAACAAACAATCAATAAATAATTATGCAAATCACGTATACTACTGATATTAACTACAACATACTACTGATATAATTAATAAATCACATAGGACTTCAAATAAACATACTACTGGCCATGAATCATAGATATACAAAACAATGTCATAGATTTATAATAAACAGAGGCTCAGCACAACATACTTTCGCATACCGATCTCGTGTATATGTATCAGTTAGCTCACAATGTACAACCAAGATTCATAACTCAACACCAATACAATTAGTTCTGCACAAGATTTCGACTCACAGAAATGCAGGTATCAACCGAATACTGACCGAAGATATCACGAGACCAAAGGGGTGAGTTGTGATGCCATCGCTTTCTGTTCTGAGCTGTTATCCGCACCACCGCCACTGTAAGGTTCTTCCGACGTGGCTCCGGTGGCGAACGCCGCCGTCGACCACCACCATCAACATCGTCATCATTAGCAACAGGTGGCCGTCCTCATCATCGACAACCGTACATAATCGTTCCCGTCCTTGCTGCTGTCACCGAATGGTTGCGCCGCCGCTCGCAGCGGTTCTGTTTCCGTCAAGATCTCTCTCTCTCACCTCCGTCTCTCTCTCTCTCTCTCTCTCTCGCTTTATCTCTAGATATGCATATTAAGAGGGGGTGTGTGTGTTACAGGGAAAAAGAAGGAATGGAGAAGAACTTATGAGGGAATCAGGTGTAGCTGGCCGGAAAATGGCGTCGGTGGAGTCGCCGGAGAACAGCTCCGACCGCCGGGGTTAAAGGGAGGAGATGGGGAGTATTTGTCGGCTGCTTTAGGTACTTTAAGGTTTTGTGTTTTTGAAGAAAATGAAGGGGGAGAAGATTAAGTGTGTATAAATAGGTAGGGTTTGGGTTTAGGGAGTGGGCTTGGTCTTAGCCCGAGTGTGCGAGTTCATCTAACGACTACGCGTCTCAACCGACTGGCCCGGTTTATCTGTAAGATAACGGTAAATAAAATAAATACCCGGACAACCCTCTCATCGCGGATTATTATTTTGTAATTGCATAATAATAATAATAAGGATAATATTAATAATAAAAATAAGTGTGCGTATTACTAAAATGCCCTTCTCTCGACAACGAGAGTACGGGTTGTCACATTCTCCCCATGTTACTGGAATTTCGTCCTCGAAATTTAAGCTAAGGTCACACTATGCATTCTATATGTAAACATAGATTCCATTACTATACGTAGATACAAGCATTTTCACGAAAGTCAACCAAAATGAACATGCAAGTCACATAGCACATAAAATCACATAGTACGAAAAATATCACGTAGCACACTATCCACAAAGTTCGTACATATTTCACTTAGTATAGAATTTCACAAAATTTATTATAGCATTCAAGAAACGTACAGGAAAACCGAAGTGTCACATTATCCCCAAGTTTCAGAAATTTCGTCCCGAAATTTAGCGCGCAGCCACTGACAAGCTAGCGTGGTTAGACGTTTTCGTGGGGCGTCACATCATCCCCTTGTTGGCCTGAGATTTCTTACCGAAATTCAGTTGTAGCCTCAGTGCTGGAAGTATAGTTTGCAAACAACTGGGGATACATGCGCATCAGCTGGTTTTCCCGTTCCTAGGTAAACTCTGGGCCACGGCGTGAGTTCCAACGAACTCGGTCTGTTGGTTACACGGTTTTGATTTCTTGATCCTTGATCTCAACCGGTTCCTCAACGAAGCGTTGTTTGTTGCTGATTCCAAGTTCCTAAAAGGGAACAACGAGTGTTTCATCTGACAGACACTTCTTCAGATTAGGCACGTGAAAGATGTTGTGTACCGCACTCAGTTCTTCAGGCAGATTCAATCTGTAAGAAACCTTACCGATCTTCTCGGTAGTTTCGAATGGTCCAACATATCGCGGATTTAGCTTTCCCCGTTTACCAGAACGAACCACACCCTTCCAGGGTGAGACTTTAAGTAGAACCCGGTCACCGACCTGGAATTCTAGCGGTTTCCTACGCTTATCAGCGTAACTTTTCTGACGGTCACGAGCGGCCACCATGCGTTGTCTGATCTGGGAAAATTTTACCCGTTGTGTCAAGTGCAAGTTCTGGGTCGGTACTTTGGCTTTCGCCTAACACAGAGGTGACCGGCATCTGCGTCCATGCAATGCCTCAAATGGTGCTGCCTGAATGCTAGGGCGGTAGCAATTGTTGGAAGAGAATTCTACAAGAGGGAAGTGTCACTCGTATCCAAGAACGATAAAACATGTTCTCAGCATGCCTTTGAGTGTTCGGATGGTGCGGTTGGCCGGACCATCAGTTTGAGGGCGATAAGTGGTGCTCATGCCTAACAGTGAGCCAAAGTCTTTTATGTACAGCCTTGTGACGAATCGGATGCAAAACGTGGGTTACGATCAGATATAAGAGAAGTTGGCGTCCCGTGCCTAGTATCTACTTCTACCAAGTAGATGGTTGCAAGTTCGAAAACTTATCGGTTTCCTTGGTTGCGTGTCGTTACTAGCAGACATTTCATCAATGCCTTAGACAGGATGGAATAAGATCGGAGCACTTCGTAGATCATCCTCCAATTGCTGGAGTTGCGGATATTTGAGCATCTCTCGAATGCTAGGTGATGCTCTTCTGAGTTTAAATCGTGAGGGGTTGTGCATGCGATCGAGGAGAGCGGGCTTCGCGACGTTAAAAGTTGCGCGTTGAAAGCTTAACGCAGGCGGTTTGAGTCGTAGAAGTACCAGGGTAAAGCGGAGGAGTCGTTCGGACTACCTCCGGTTTTCGGAGTAGCTTCAGATGTCGTCAAAAGAAACAGACGTCGAATTTTTACTAGATGGAATGAATTCGAGCGTCGTAACTAAGTGTTGATCGTATCGAGTTCAAAGAACAGTGCTTGCAATACCCGTTACCCCCGGGGTATCCTTGGCTCGTTGCTCCAACGAGTAACATTCGTAAGAAGAAATTCGTCCAACCGGAGATTTGTGCAGAGTAGAGTAGGATAAAGATCTTGGAATCCGTGAAACATAACACGAGTAGCGAGATATTGTAAGAAGGATAGCCGTAATCAATGCGTTCAAACTTGAGGCAAAACATAAAAGGCTTCGAGGTCGGCCATATGGATTTATCTGGTGTCGATGAGGTAGCCGGTCTTACGCAAGCTGTGGGCGGTTAGGATAAAGAGCGTCGCTTGCCGGTAGGAAATGTGATGTCGATGTGATTAGCACATTAGAAAGTAGCTAGAGATGGATAGTCATCGTGCAGGTTTGTAGGTGTTAGGATCTTACTAAAACGTCTGTCAGGATGTGATTCCTTAAATTGGTAAGAAATCAAGTTCGAGTGGATTGTTCTAAGTCGTTCGAATGAGTTCGAGGTAGCGCTAGCGTCGTCGAGAGGTTTAGATGCAAAAATGCGAAAACAGGCTTTCGAAAAAGCACGATTGAAGTAACGCGTTGCCAAATTTAAGGGATTTGAGAAGGTTGTCGACTAAAGGTCGAGCTTCCTGAATCTGGTCAAGGTTTCTATATGAAGAAATGTGGATGTCGTGATAAAGAAACGATAGAAGTGAGGGTACCATCTTGAGCAATAAAAGCTGATTCATATGAAAACTAGCGAAGGGAGTCACGGAATCAGAGAAGTCGTCAAAGAATAACGATCCTGGCAAGTGAAGGATAAGGTAAACATCTAGGTCACAGTACTCGTCAGTGGTTTGATTTGTTCGTGTCTTCGTCATGTCACGCCTCCAAAGATGCCGATTTGTAAGAAAGATATCAAGTTGCTGGGTTCTCGGGGCGTGCTGAGGTATAAGGTTAAACTGGAATAAGCTTTCTCCACGTAACGAGGGATTTGGGGAACTAGCTTCGTGATCGGTGGAAAATGTGGGGTGATGGTCGGCACTGCAATGAGAAGCATACACCACGCATGCTTCTCGTGTTCGAGACGTGCAAACAGAGAACCGAAAAGTGTAGACTTACTAGATTGCTTCAAGAATCCAGGTGATCAGTCGAATGAGGGAACAAGTCTCACCACTTAAGTCAGGAAAAGAAATGCGTGAGTAAGAAGGATGTGAATGACGTCGTCGTTCCTTCAAACATCTCATGATATAGGGATGGCTCCCCTTCATCGAACCGTTCTCGTGATTTCTCTCCGAGGTCCGTAGCAGGCCTCCTGTAAGCATATATACCGTGTAAACGTTTCCCGCGTCTATTCATCATAGCCTAGGGATGACGTCAGGGAATGTGTGGGCGCGGACTTGGAATAACTGGTTCCTTGCCTTAAGTGTGTCGCGGCTTCAAATCGAGGTTAGGAGAATTCACTCCTTCTTAGCGCACATCAAGTTTGCGTAGTTTTCGTATAATTCACATCGTCGAGTACTAATTACACAACTACATATTTACGCACATAAGCCAAATATATATATACACACCTACACACTGAGTTATGAACAAGTAATGTCGATAATTTACAATTACAAGGTGAGTACCTGAGTCTGACTAACCTTGCAATCCGGAGTGTGGTGTCGTGGTGGTTTTTCATCAAGGAACGGTTATAGTCTGGTTTTCATATAAATATATTTTATGTCCAAAACATTTTATATTTTTAACCCTAGTTCACTATAACCAATGGCTCTGATACCAATCTGTCACACCCTGAAAATCCACACGCGGAGTATTACCGCGAGGCGTGTGACGACCAGGATCTTAGCCACTAATTATTTCGAACCGTTTGGTTATTATTACGAATAATGGTGTAATAAGCGGCCAATTTAAATTTTTCAAAACATAGTTTAAGTTTGCAGCGGAAAGGGAGAGAATACATATCGTAATTTAGAACCACAAGTTTGTTATCATGAAACTTACAAACCACGCACTCCATCCGATTGCAACGTCCGTCCAACTGTATCGAGCAACCTGCAAAGCATGCAGTAGAGTGTCAACATAACGTTGGCGAGTTCACGAGTTTAGAGTTTTCCAGTTTTTATTTCCAAAAACTTGTTTTAACCAGTTAATTTATCCGTTTATACATGCCGTGGGGAGCTACCCCATAAGTGAGCGACTAAACTGTTTTTCCAATACCGAATACTTACTTAACCGTACGTTTCCGCAGTGCCCCGTTTGTCAATGTTCTATCATCATTGACGGTTTGCCTGAGTATATTAGTTCACTCCCGTTCCAAGTAACAAGGGTCGGTGTGAGGCTGGTTACACCTAAATAGCGCTATTAACTAATAACCCGTTCGCCTGGCCCCGGCGACTAATCGGTATTAAATGGTAGGGACTTGAGTGATAGAGTTTCGTTTAGTGTTGCTCGTTGCATTTTCGTACAAACAGTAATTAACTAAGAGTCCCGCATAAGGGGAGAAAGATAGTTTTGTATCCCTCACAAGGAGATAGCGTTGTTACCCGTATCCCACACAAGGAGATAGAAATACCGTATCCCGCACAAGGAGATAGTAAGCAATCCCAAACCAGGAAAGGTGTTTTGTTCCGTTTCCCAACCACCGGGAACGCATGCTTTAAGTAAAAAGTAGTGAACTCACCTTTGCTTTGCTCTGTAGTCAATTTACTTGTGTTACGTTGGCCAACCATACCCTATTATGGTTATTAATATTCATTAGGTTCGTATGCAAGTAGCGTCACGTATAATCCTACACGTAATCTAACACATAGCATGCATGTTATACTAGCATATACGGTATTTGGCCTATCATAGCATGTAAGCAGTTAACAGTGACAATTAAATATTAACACTAGCACACAGTCCAAAATATATATTACACATAGTACATAAGGCACACCAATGTTATTGAGCCAGTCCTAATCATATAAACAGTCAACCAGTAGCAGCATGTAGTAAAGTTAAACACACAGTCCAAGTACGTCAATACATATTGTGGCCCAATAACTAAGTCAAGCAGCCCAATCGAGACCAGGCGGTCTTGACTCGAGACTATGAGGTCTCGAGTCGCAACCCAGCGATTTCGAGTTGCAGCCGAAGTCATCGAGTAGTACATATTTGAGTCGTATCCGTAGGGTCTCGACTCCTGAAGCGCCCTGCCTGGTTTCGAGTAGTCGTTCAATGGTCTCGAGTCGCAACCATGGGTTTCGACTCGCAACCTTTGCTGATGTTTCTAGAATCCTTCGAATGGTACTATCCAATCAGATTTCATTAACATGTTTTATTCTACCGTACACTACCAAATTGGATCAAAACAACATAATTCAAATATTCATGGCATCTTCAAGCCGTTCATCATGTTCTTCATTTTATTTGTCCACATCCGTCCAAATCAATCTAACCTAAATAATTCTAACTGATTTCTTAACACCCAAACAGTTCACACAGATAAACACTAGAACAAAACCATCAGTTAGATATCACCACCACCAATTACATCCAAACTCAATATTAAATTTGTGACACCTGTGTCACTCCAACCATCAAACAAATTCCAAACCAATGAAATATTGTATTTCATACTTGGGATTTGTAAAAATATGTGTATCTTTTGCACATATCAATTCTTGTTCGATTCCAAACTCTAAATCGCTTTCTGGAAGGTTATACGCGCACCGATGCGTAAATATAACCAGTTTAATGCAACGAACACTCCGGAATAGTGACATATACTTAACATACCTTAAATAACCTTTACATAACTTAGAAATAAGTTTTGAAGGCTTTGGTATGGCAAAATCAAGTTAAATCGCTTACAGGGACTAAAGTTGACAAACTGCGAAAGTATGCCAATTTGAACTGTAACAGACATTCCGGAACATGACCATAAGTTAAACATACCATAAATATCCTTTACATAGCTTAGAAATAGGCTTTGAGGTGTTCGGTATGCTAAAATAAACTTTTGTGTCATTCAGGGACTAAAAGCGTCAAAAAGTGCACAAGTTTGCACTTTCGCGCATAACTTACGTTCTGAATACATCCGGACATCCAAAAATTTATGTAAGCACTAAAATATTTTATTTTAGTGTTTGGCATAAGAAAAATCCATTTGTTTCGTCATTTGGATCGTTTTTCGCGCTTATGCGCATTCCGTCGTAATTAAGCGAACATCGCGTTCGTACGGCCAAACAATCCAACCTCCGACATATTTTTGAGCATGTTTCATGTCCACAATATTTAGGCATCATTTTAGGGCCTTAAAGTTGGCTTTACGGGCCTTAGAAGTGTCCGAAATGGCCTTAAACACATGCAGGGACTGAAACTGTCAAAATGGAAACATGTTTGCTGATCAGAAGTCCCAGGCGGCCCGCCTGAGATTCTACACATGCTGAAGCGGGCCACGTCCGCCTCCCTGATCAGATTAGATCGAACAGTCAGCAGTTTCCAGCTGTTTGATCATCACCCACACATTCTCAACTGCACATTCAGCTCATTTAGACCCATTTTTAGCCACCACAACTTTGCAACACTTGTACGGATGCGATTAAGGCACGATATTCGACAAACGATCTTAACGGTTCGGGTATTCCTATAAATACCCAACCCATTTAACTTCAAAAATCACAAGAATCTGATCTAAGTGACTCTAAGTTGGAACCATTGTTTCATACCTGAGTTATTTTGATCTAGATTAGCATTCGGGGACCCTTCGTAAGTATTCTTTCGTTCTTTTATTGCTTTTCGAGTCCGAAAGTCAAACTTTGTTTGACTTTCAGCGTTGACCAGCTTATGGTCAATGCGAAGTTCGTTTGAACTTCGCAACGTGATTGTAATCACGATGGTCATAGTCCCTTGGGACTATGCCTACTGATTACCACGTTGTCTAGGGTCGTAGGGTAAGCGATCTAATAAATCGCTTATACCTTCGAACCCGACCCATTTGGTCGATCATTAGGATCCGACCAAATACATTAGGTGACCATAGTGTATAGGGAATAACCTTCCGAGGTTATACCTTATGGTCACATCGTTTAAGTAGTTGTATGATAGGTAGTTTATATGCCTTAGGTAAATTACCAGAATACCCTTTTCATGTATAATTGGTAATTTAGCATATGTAACCTAAACTTTTGTCACATAACTGATTATGTAACATGTCTAGGCATATAATACTTGTCATAGGACTAGTTAGGCGATCTGAACGCGTTTCACGCGAACGACGCGTTAAAGTAGCATAAGCTACCTAAACGGGTCGTAAGCATTTATATTAGGTTTCATTTAGTGTGTAGGCTTTGTTAAACCAAATGACACGAGTCTCTACACTCGTTTGGTTTACGAACCCTCATTCTATCCGATCTTCCGATTTAGGTCCGGTTATTAACATAGTTACCTATAGTAGGTGCCGTTTGATATCCGCGATCTCTAGCATTGTTTGGTTGATACTCAAGGACTACTAAGCAATCTCAAGTGAGTACATAGACCCCTCTTTTACTGTTTTCCAAACTGTTTTGGGGTGAAACACATGTGCCTACTTGTTACATTCATGCTTTCCTGTTTTCACATCATATACCTGCTATGTTCGTTAGTACATTATAGTACATGATTTCATTACATTTCATGCTATGTATGCCCATGGTGTGCGTACTTAGTACATTGTTTTACATTACATTTTGTTGCATATGCTCATCCAGTATATGAACACATTATATTACATTTTGAACCGTTTATAATTATTTGACTATGTGAACCGTTTGTATCTGTGAACCGTTTGTATCTGTGAATCGTTTGTATCTGTGAACCGTTTGTATCTGTGAACCATTTGTATCTATGAACCGTGTGAACCGTATTTGATCATACATAAACATTTCTACAATTGTTAAACATTACATCTTGATGGTTTGATTTGAGCAAGTGATTTAAGTAACGATGCGTGTGTAATATGATACAAGCATGGTGGATACGCCGCTGGTACTTCCTATATATAAGTGTCTGTATGGTATTACATATCGTAGCGTTATTTGAACCATTTCAATTTGAGACATATAACATTTTATAACAAATAACATACTTTTCACAAGACATTGTTTTACAAACAACTTATCCTATATAAACTCATTTTACAATGGTTATTCATTTAACCATACATTATTCTCTTATTTATACATATCATCTGATCTTATCGTTTTTCAAATGATTTACAAAACAAAACAATTCACAAGGTCCATGACTAAACATTTTCTCAAACATAAGTCATGAAACCTATTTTCACAAAACCTATGTATCTCACAGGCATTTTTATGCTGACGTACCTATTTTCACATGTGTTTTTCAGGAGCTGTTGCATAAGATGATCAAGATACACATAGACAGACTTGGGCTTTAGTGAAAATAAAAGATGCAAGACTAGTTAATTATGTTGTATTTCTTTGTTTGTTAAGACATTGTAACACTTTTAATCAATAAAACGAAACTTCAATTGCCATGGATTTGAAACAATTAATTCTGTTACAACACTCCCCGATGTTTCCGCCACGTTTTGTATGTTCTACGTGGTCGGGGTGTGACAGAAAAGATGGTATCAGAGCCAATAGTTATAGGGAATTAGGTTATTAGTAATGCTTTGACCTAGTCTATAACCTTCTTAGGACCCTAACGCGAGTTTACTTGCGTTTAGTCATAAAACAATACTGTCACCTATCCTTAGGCGACGATCACAACAAGAACATAAATTTCAAAACCGCTTCGAAAACTAATCATCTGTACTAGGATGATTGATTACTAGGTTTTGAACCCTCTATTGTAAGGTTTTGAAATCTCTCTTATATGGTTTTGAACCCCTTTGAGTTTTCAGAACCTCGTCAAGGTTTTGAGTCCTAAATAATGTGAACACGTGCAAACTGGAAGGGTGAATGCCTGTATTCTGGGTTTTCTGTCTAGGCAAGCACTTCGTATACATCTCATCAGACGCGAGACCAGTTGTGCTTACCTGGGAATTCTTGGGATGAGTGTTCACTTATAGGCGAGCATGTCTTCGCGATACATTATTTTTGACCTATTTACTTTGATTGATCACCGAGGTCGTTTGTTGCTTCATAGTAACAAACAAATGACCACTATTCATGCTTTCATCAGATTTGCTTCATCTCATTCTTTTCGTCTAATTCTCTCACTCGTTTCCTTTCATGTTCCCTCTTTTAGAATGCCTCCACGACGCGAAAATCCGGTATCTATTGACGATCTGGCAGCTGTCATTACACAGCAAATAACTGCTGCAATCCCGACCATCGTTGCCCAATGTCACCAAGCTATCAACAACAATAATGCCCTCTGCAACTTCAAGACGTTCAACTCGGCCAAGCCATCAAAGTTTTCTGGGTCTCAAGGAGCGACTGCACTTCTGCAATGGTTCGAGAGTCTAGAGAGCACCTTCAGGCATGTTCAATGTCCAAACGAGCGAAAGGTAGATTTCGCATCTAGTGTCTTTGAGAAACGAGCTTTGACGTGGTGGAACGGTGTGGTGAGAGATAGGGGTGCCGAAGTAGCACTGGCTCAAACGTGGGAAGAACTTCGAGCACTAATGATGAAGGAATTATGTCCTCGTCACGAGATCAGGGCCTTGGAAAGGGAATTCGACGACCTTAAGCAAGACAGCGGCGAACATCGAGCATACACTGATCGATATGAGGAGCTGAGCCTGTTGTGTCCTACCATGGTTACGCCTTTGGATAAGGCTATCGAAAAATACATTGATGGTCTCCCTGACTCAGTTCAAGACATTGTTACCGGTAGTAACCCCACTACGGTTAGGCAGGCCATTGAGCTATCTGCAACCTTCACTGAATCTCAGATCAGGAAACATAAGCTTTTCCGAAAGGGTGACAAGAAACCGGTCAAGGAATCGAAACCAATCGAGGAATCAAAGACCATGGATGAACCGACTGGATCCCTTAAGGAATCAAAGAAGCGAAAGGCTTCTCAGAACTTCGCCATGGTTACTCACAATGATCAAGCCGTCCCCAACCAACCGGCTCAACCCCGTACTAGGAAGCCATACAATGGAACTTCACCCTTGTGCAACAAATGTAACCTTTATCATCATGCTATGGTGAAGTGCCGCGAATGCCAAATTTGTGGACTTAAAGGTCATACAGCAAAAGTTTGCGTAGCCGCAGTTGCACCAAATCAAGCTAACAACAATCCTGCTCAAGCTCGTTTTCCACCAGGTTCTTGCTACAAGTGTGGCGAGATGGGTCATTTCCGAAGAAATTGCCCAAAGCTTGCCAATGCTAATCCAGCACAAAGATGAGCATCTGATCGACTAGAAGACAACACTCTTTAGAAATAATCATGTCTTATGTATTATTTTCTTTTGTTGTCAAGGTCCATGAAACAGTTGTTATCATTGTTTATAAATAAATCTTTTATTTACATTACAATGTATTTATGTGGTTGTATGTATAAACAACATATCTCTTACAATACCGACAATCAAGGAACCGTATTCTTTATAGGACAGACTACCCCCAAACTTTCTTCCACTTTATGATTTCTTGCATTTTCCATGAAATTCCTAAGTACCCATTTCTTCTAAGGAAAACGAAGTACAAGGCGCAAGTTACAACACTGGACGAATACCCAAAGTACCACTATAAATCCTTAATAGGGTACCTTAGGGGTATTTTCGTGAATCCTAAAATCGTTGTGTCCCTTAATTCAGATATTATGTTTCTTTGAAAACAAAATCGAATTTTTGGAAGATTTTCATATCTTTTCAGATAGATCCCAGAGGACATTGAAGTCCATTGACTGGTTTCCATATCCATTTTCAATCGATAATAAGTTAATAACAAATTAAACAACTATGTGATTATGTGTTCCCTTTTATGTTCTTGTGTAATCCAAGTTTTGTTATCTAAATCCTTGTAGAATCTTCCATATCTTTGTGTACTATATTAAATCCTCAATGGGCTTTTATGTAATAGAAAAGACCCTTGGATTATATTGTACTATTCCATGATTAGACCCCTAGAGAGGTCTAGTTAAACAGATTGATCCAAAAATCTGGTTAGGAATATCATGTGATGAGATAGCTGAAAGGACTCCTTGGTGGCTTAATTAAAAGGACCTTATGGTAGTCTAGTCACACTCATCACAGGTTTGATTTTTCCTTCACATTACAAGACAAACTGTGCGGACTATGCAAGGAATTACGTAATTATGGATGCATACATAATTATGGAATTCAGTGCACAGAAACCACAGCAAGTTTTGTCGTGTATCTAGAGTTAACCCTATTCAATTTCGTTTCTGAAGAAATGGTGAAAAATGACTCATTTCGTTCATTTTTGTTTCTGAAGAAATGGTGAAAAATGACTCATTTCGTTCATTTTTGTTTCTAAAGAAATGGTGAAAAATGACTCATTTCGTTCATTTTTGTTTCTGAAGAAGTTGTGGAAAATGACTCATTTCGTTCATTTTCGGTTCTGAAGAAGTTGTGGAAAATGACTCATTTCGTTCATTTTCGGTTCTGAAGAAGTTGTGGAAAATGACTCATTTCGTTCATTTTCGTTTCTGAAGAAGTTGTGGAAAATGACTCATTTCGTTCATTTTCGGTTCTGAAGAATGTCCGTTAAGGAAATGTCAGGATTATGCCTTTCATATCTTTGGTGGTTATTTAACACAAAGCCACAGATAGACTCCTACGAATGAATTTCGGGACGAAATTTCCTAAAGTAGGGGAGACTGTGACACCTGTGTCACTCCAACCATCAAACAAATGCCAAACCAATGAAATATTGTATTTCATACTTGGGATTTGTAAAAATATGTGTATCGTTTGCACATATCAATTCTTGTTCGATTCCAAACTCTAAATCGCTTTCTGGAAGGTTATACGCGCACCGATGCGTAAATATAACCAGTTTAATGCAACGAACACTCCGGAATAGTGACATATACTTAACATACCTTAAATAACCTTTACATAACTTATAAATAAGTTTTGAAGGCTTTGGTATGGCAAAATCAAGTTAAATCGCTTACAGGAACTAAAGTTGACAAACTGCGAAAGTATGCCAATTTGAACTGTAACAGACATTCCGGAACATGACCATAAGTTAAACATACCATAAATATCCTTTACATAGCTTAGAAATAGGCTTTGAGGTGTTCGGTATGCTAAAATAAACTTTTGTGTCATTCAGGGACTAAAAGCGTCAAAAAGTGCACAAGTTTGCACTTTCGCGCATAACTTACGTTCTGAATACATCCGGACATCCAAAAATTTATGTAAGTACTAAAATATTTTATTTTAGTGTTTGGCATAAGAAAAATCCATTTGTTTCGTCATTTGGATCGTTTTTCGCGCTTATGCGCATTCCGTCGTAATTAAGCGAACATCGCGTTCGTACGGCCAAACGAACCAACCTCCGGCATATTTTTGAGCATGTTTCATGTCCACAATGTTTAGGCATCATTTTAGGGCCTTAAATTTGGCTTTACGGGCCTTAGAAGTGTCGGAAATGGCCTTAAACACATGCAGGGACTGAAACTGTCAAAATGGAAACATGTTTGCTGATCAGAAGTCCCAGGCGGCCCGCCTGAGATTCTACACATGCTGAAGCGGGCCGCGTCCGCCTCCCTGATCAGATTAGATTGAACAGTCAGCAGTTTCCAGCTGTTTGATCCTCACCCACACATTCTCAACTGCACATTCAGCTCATTTAGACCCATTTTTAGCCACCACAACTTTGCAACACTTGTACGGATGCGATTAAGGCACGATATTCGACAAACGATCTTAACGGTTCGGGTATTCCTATAAATACCCAACCCATTTAACTTCAAAAATCACAAGAATCTGATCTAAGTGACTCTAAGTTGGAACCATTGTTTCATACCTTAGTTATTTTGATCTAGATTAGCATTCGGGGACCCTTCGTAAGTATTCTTTCGTTCTTTTATTGCTTTTTGAGTCCGAAAGTCAAACTTTGTTTGTCTTTCAGCATTGACCAGCTTATGGTCAATGCGAAGTTCGTTTGAACTTCGCAACGTGATTGTAATCACGATGGTCATAGTCCCTTGGGACTATGCCTACTGATTACCACGTTGTCTAGGGTCGTAGGGTAAGCGATCTAATAAATCGCTTATACCTTCGAACCCGACCCATTTGGTCGATCATTAGGATCCGACCAAATACATTAGGTGACCATAGTGTATAGGGAATAACCTTCCGAGGTTATACCTTATGGTCACATCGTTTAAGTAGTTGTATGATAGGTAGTTTATATGCCTTAGGTAAATTACCAGAATACCCTTTTCATATATAATTGGTAATTTAGCATATGTAACCTAAACTTTTGTCACATAACTGATTATGTAACATGTCTAGGCATATAATACTTGTCATAGGACTAGTTAGGCGATCCGAACGCGTTTCACGCGAACGACGCGTTAAAGTAGCATAAGCTACCTAAACGGGTCGTAAGCATTTATAGTAGGTTTCATTTAGTGTGTAGGCTTTGTTAAACCAAATGACATGAGTCTCTACACTCGTTTGGTTTACGAACCCTCATTCTATCCGATCTCCTGATTTAGGTCCGGTTATTAACATAGTTACCAATAGTAGGTGCCGTTTGATATCCGCGATCTCTAGCATTGTTTGGTTGTTACTCAAGGACTACTAAGCAATCTCAAGTGAGTACATAGACCCCTCTTTTACTGTTTTCCAAACTATTTTGGGGTGAAACACATGTGCCTACTTGTTACATTCATGCTTTCCTGTTTTCACATCATATACCTGCTATGTTCGTTAGTACATTATAGTACATGATTTCATTACATTTCATGCTATGTATGCCCATGGTGTGCGTACTTAGTACATTGTTTTACATTACATTTTGTTGCATATGCTCATCCAGTATATGAACACATTATATTACATTTTGAACCGTTTATAATTATTTGACTATGTGAACCGTTTGTATCTGTGAACCGTTTGTATCTGTGAATCGTTTGTATCTGTGAACCGTTTGTATCTGTGAACCGTTTGTATCTGTGAACCGTGTGAACCGTATTTGATCATACATAAACATTTCTACAATTGTTAAACATTACATCTTGATGGTTTGATTTGAGCAAGTGATTTAAGTAACGATGCGTGTGTAATATGATACAAGCATGGTGGATACGCCGCTGGTACTTCCTATATATAAGTGTCTGTATGGTATTACATATCGTAGCGTTATTTGAACCATTTCAATTTGAGACATATAACATTTTATAACAAATAACATACTTTTCACAAGACATTGTTTTACAAACAACTTATCTTATACAAACTCATTTTACAATGGTTATTCATTTAACCATACATTATTCTCTTATTTATACATATCATCTGATCTTATCGTTTTTCAAATGATTTACAAAACAAAACAATTCACAAGGTCCATGACTAAACATTTTCTCAAACATAAGTCATGAAACCAATTTTCACAAAACCTATGTATCTCACAGGCATTTTTATGCTGACGTACCTATTTTCACATGTGTTTTTCAGGAGCTGTTGCATAAGATGATCAAGATACACATAGACAGACTTGGGCTTTAGTGAAAATAAAAGATGCAAGACTAGTTAATTATGTTGTATTTCTTTGTTTGTTAAGACATTGTAACACTTTTAATCAATAAAACGAAACTTCAATTGCCATGGATTTGAAACAATTAATTCTGGTACAACACTCCCCGATGTTTCCGCCACGTTTTGTATGTTCTACGTGGTCGGGGTGTGACAGAATTACCCAAATCATGTATGTAGCATTTTATAAATAAAGTCATATCATCATCATAAGTATCAGCCGAATACACATTACTTCAGTGAACATTTCAACACAGTTTATAATTTAATATCTTCAAACAACTCCCACCTCTAAACAAACAGTCAATAAATAATTATGCAAATCACGTATACTACTAATATTAACTACAACATACTACTGATATAATTAATAAATCACATAGGACTTCAAATAAACATACTACTGGCCATGAATCACAGATATACAAAACAATGTCATAGATTTATAATAAACAGAGGCTCAACACAACATACTTTCGCATACCGATCTCGTGTATATGTATCAGTTAGGTCACAATGTACAACCAAGATTCATAATTCAACACCAATACAATTAGTTCTGCACAAGATTTCGACTCACAGAAATGCAGGTATCAACCGAATACTGACCGAAGATATCACGAGACCAAAGGGGTGAGTTGTGCTGCCATCGCTTTCTGTTCTGAGCTGTTATCCGCACCACCGCCACTGTAAGGTTCTTCCGACGTGGCTCCGGTGGCGAACGCCGCCGTCGACCACCACCATCAACATCGTCATCATCAGCAACAGGTGGCCGTCCTCATCATCGACAACCGTACATAATCGTTCCCGTCCTTGCTGCTGTCACCGACTGGTTGCGCCGCCGCTCGCAGCGGTTCTGTTTCTGTCAAGATCTCTCTCTCTCACCTCCGTCTCTCTCTCTCTCTCTCGCTTTATCTCTAGATATGCAGATTAAGAGGGGTGTGTGTGTGTGTTACAGGGACAAAGAAGGAATGGAGAAGAACTTATGAGGGAATCAGGTGTAGCTGGCCGGAAAATGGCGTTGGTGGAGTCGCCGGAGAACAGCTCCGACCGCCGGGGTTAAAGGGAGGAGATGGGGAGTATTTGTCGGCTGCTTTAGGTACTTTAGGGTTTTGTGTTTTTGAAGAAAATGAAGGGGGAGAGGATTAAGTGTGTATAAATAGGTAGGGTTTGGGTTTAGGGAGTGGGCTTGGGCTTAGCCCGAGTGTGCGAGTTCATCTAACGACTACGCGTCTCAACCGACTAGCCCGGTTTATCTGTAAGATAACGGTAAATAAAATAAATACCCAGACAACCCTCTCATCGCGGATTATTATTTTGTAATTGCATAATAATAATAAGGATAATATTAATAATAAAAATAAGTGTGCGTATTACTAAAATGCCCTTCTCTCGACAACAAGAGTATGGGTTGTCACATTCTCCCCATGTTACTGGAATTTCGTCCTCGAAATTTAAGCTAAGGTCACACGATGCGCTCTATATGTAAACATAGATTCCATTACTATACGTAGATACAAGCATTTTCACGAAAGCCCACCAAAATGAACATGCAAGTCACATAGCACATAAAATCACATAGTACGAAAAATATCACATAGCACACTATCCACAAAGTTCGTACATATTTCACTTAGTATAGAATTTCACAAAATTTATTATAGCATTCAAGAAACGTACAGGAAAACCGAAGTGTCACAAAATGGGTCTTGATACAAATAAAAATGGTGATGTTTATGTGTGTATATAAACCGTATATATGTATATATATATATATATATATACTAGCCATTTACCCGCGCGATGCGGCGGGAGTGACGATTTACAATAGAATACTCGTTTACCGTTAGTTTATCACCTATAGGTTTGGCGGGAGTGACGATTTACAATAGGATACTCGTTTACCGTTAGTTTATCACCTATAGGTTTGTTGTTCTTCGATTTCAATATGGCGCGATAAATTGTAGCAAGTGAATTTAGAGAGAAAAATGGCTCAAGATTTTAGGGTTTCATTGTTTAGAGATGTAATCCGGGTCAAGTAGGATCTATTAGTACCTTATGTAATTTAAATTGTAATCTCTTAAAAACTCATAAGTTAATGATTATAAATCATATACATTGCCGAATATAATCTAAAAAAAAGTGTAATTCAAATCATATACATTGCCGAATATAATAAAGTTACCATCTTTATTAAAAAAAAATACAACCTATAACATGTCGGTTTGGACCAACACAACAACACTCCTTTGTCCAACTATTTATACTTGTATTAAACATAACTACAAAAACAACATTAAAATGTTAAGTGTTGAAAAGGTAACGCTGTCTGATTACTTACTGTACGTTGGCAGATATTTACCAATACATATGCTCTAAAGGTCAAGTCAAGATTTGAAACCTGCCAACCGATGGGTCAATATTGTGTTTTATAACAGATGAAGTGATGGCATATCTAGTAAAGTTAACCACATAACCCAACCAACCATTTTCTTGCTACAACTAACTGATTCCGAAGATCCATTTTTAGAGTTCGAAAGCCTATTTTGACCCGTTAGTTGACCCAAACAATGAACTTGAGTGGCAATGCACACAAAGAATAACTTTACCTTTTGTTGTGCATGACACTTCGTACAAGTGTATACAAGATAATCAATTATGAATACATATTGGTAGCTAGCATCATAAATATGAAATTATCTTGTTTTTGTTGGTCCAATAGTCGTTCCCATTCAAGCATCAGAAATATGTAGGTGGTTTCTAATATATAATCAGAACATGCATACATACATACATCTGTTTTTTTTAAAAGTAGTTCACTACAGCATGATTGCTTTTTATTATAAACTTGAATGGCTATCATTTCAAATCCAGAAAACTGATTTGGGCTCGATTCAAGCCGACCGGTGTCACTGCAGTAGTCATAGAATAGAGTAAGTACGGAAGTTCTTTGTTGCGTCAAACCACAGGTTCAACCTCTGTTCCCTATTACCCTGCATATACCAAACAAACTTGCGATTAGTTTATGCACAGCTATTCATAATCATTTTATCATGAAATAAGGATACCTGAACAAATGTCTCGCTCGACCAATAGTTTCCCTTGACGCATTATGCAAGGTTCGCTCGGTCCAACAACTCAAGCAAATGTTTTCTATGTTTTTTAGGGGGAAGATGGGTGCTTCTCTCCACAGGGCATACAAGACACAGGTTATTGGCGGCAGTCCGCCAAATTTAACATATAAAGTTTTTTTATATGTTAAATATGGCGAGCTGCCGCCAATAACCTATGTTTTGTATGCCCTGGGAGAGAAGCACACATGTTCCCCCTAAAATGCAAAGAAAACATTTGCTTGAGTTGTTGGACCGAGCGAACCTTGCACAGGCTCAGTTTTTGCATCACAGCCTCAAACACTTTCAGTTCAGATAGATTACACAGGCTCAGTTTTTGCATCACAGCCTCAAAACACTTTTACTTCAGACAGATTAAGAACACAAGCTCAGCTTATGCATCATAGACTCAACACTTTTAGTTCAGACAGATTAAGAACACAAGCTCAGCTTTCGCATCACAGCCTCAAACACTTTCAGTTCAGACAGATTAAGAACACAAAATCCGGAGTACACAACAAGAGTAATTTGCCACTAAACTTAAACAACCTTTAAAGCATGATGTACACGTGTTTTAAGCACAAGAAACAAATATGTAACCTGACAGACTCAGCTTATGCATCATAGCCTCAAACACTTTCAGTTCAGACATATTAAGAACACAAGCTCCGTTAGTTCTCGCAAAGTCAACCATCATAAAAAGAAATCAAGTATTAGTAAAGATTTGATATTAGTTATAACCAGTACACTATTAACTTAAAATAAATTTAATATAAATCACATTTTGTCAAGTTGCAAATATAAAAACCTTTATTCTAATGAAGCAGCGTTCAGCGTCACTAAAGCCGATTCCGAGACTCTCCAAGCAGATACACTTTCTCCGGCTGCCAGAAGATCGGAGTGAGCTTGTTCTGTAATAATAGTGATCGTGACAGTCGTTAACCAAAGGTATAACTAATTAAATTCAGTTCAGGAAAAAGCAACACTTTAATTTTGTGTGAAAGACAGCTTGCTTGCTGCAGTCTCTATAATATATCAACACTCTTCCATACACTGTTTGAAAGACACCATGCTTGAAAGACAGCATGCTTGCTTCAGTCTCTATAAATAATTCAGAGATATCTACACTCTACTCACACTTTACAAACTCTCAACTACACTCAACTGAAAGACTCAGACATGTAATTGAGAGATGAACACAAGTACGGGTAAAGCCATGGCTGCAACACACGGTTGCAAAGTGAGAACTATGCAACCTGGATATTGCCCCGCCAAGATGCTACTCGGATCTTCTATGTACCCTCAAAATACAATCATCATCACAGTCTATTGTGTTATGTAACCCCGCTTTAAAGCATGATGTACAAGAGTAATTTTCCACTAAACTTAAACAACCTTTAAAGCATGATGTACAAGTGTTTTAAGCACAAGAAACACATATGTAACCTCACAGGCTCAGCTTATGCATCATAGCCTTAACAGTTTCAGTTCAGACATATTAAGAACAAAGCTCAGCTTATGCATCATAGAGTCGACAGGCTCAGCTTATGCATCATAGCCTCACAGGCTCAGCTTATGCATCATAGCCTCACAGGCTCAGCTTATGCATCATAGAACACTTGGGAAATGAAAAAGTATATCAAAACATCCCACAGAACAAACTAAAATCAAAAGTACATAACAATCTATCTTTTCACTATTCCATATCTAAAATTGACCTAACTATCATAATTTTCATTGAACTACAACACTTATCATCCCCAAAAATGACCTAAATATCATAATTATCACAAAACCATGACACTTATCAGTCCCAAAATTAAAGGAAAAGATCAAAATATAACAGAACAAAGTAAAATCAAAACTACAAAAACAATTTATCCTTTCACTATGTCATATCTGAAATTAACCTAACTATCATCACCAAAAATACAAATTCAAATATGACAAAACTTTCAACCTAATTTGAAATAACCGCATCTACTAACAAATCCACATCAAGATTAAAGATAAATCAACATTTAGAACCTAACCTGAGTCGATTCATCACAAAACACATGCGAAAATCCTTCGTAAACCTCAGATTTCGTCCTTCGAACATCCGTCAAACATATGTGAAGGACAAGATGGTAATTGAACAAGGTGTTGAAAAAACACTTAATGCACAATGTACAACTGTTAAGGCACAAGAAAACACAAACCCTTTTACCCTTTACAAGGTTATACATCTTCCGTCCAAATGTTTAACTTTCTCACACGGATAAATTGAGAGATGAACACAACTACGGGTAAAGCCATGGCTGCAACACACGGTTGCAAAGTGAGAACTATGCAACCTGGATATTGCCCCGCCAAGATGCTACTCGGATCTTCTATGTACCCTCAAAATACAATCATCATCACAGTCTATTGTGTTATGTAACCCCGCTTTAAAGCATGATGTACAAGAGTAATTTTCCACTAAACTTAAACAACCTTTAAAGCATGATGTACATCATGCTTTAAAGGTTGTTTAACTTTCTCACACGGATCAACATCGGGACCGTCCATTTGACTTCACACGGATCACCATATGCTTTCTCTCTCAATGCTCACACATCTCACAAAACAACATCAGATCTTCTCTATTGATCATCATCACAGTGAGGAAGAGCTTGACGGATGTTCAATTACCATCTTGTCCTGGATCATCATCACAGTCTATTATGCATCATAGCCTCACAGGCTCAGCTTATGCATCATAGAACACTTGGGAAACATCCAAGTGATATATCGTATAGTACTTTATAGAGACTGCAGCAAGCAAGCTGTCTTTCAGACATGTACTTTTAGATCTGTGAATCTGTGATAATACTTTTACAACTGGAAGACTCAGACATGTAATTGAGAGATGAACACAAGTACGGGTAAAGCCATGGCTGCAACACACGGTTGCAAAGTGAGAACTATGCAACCTGGATATTGCCCCGCCAAGATGCTACTCGGATCTTCTATGTACCCTCAAAATACAATCATCATCACAGTCTATTGTGTTATGTAACCCCGCTTTAAAGCATGATGTACAAGAGTAATTTTCCACTAAACTTAAACAACCTTTAAAGCATGATGTACAAGTGTTTTAAGCACAAGAAACACATATGTAACCTCACAGGCTCAGCTTATGCATCATAGCCTTAAAGATAAATCAACATTTAGAACCTAACCTGAGTCGATTCATCACAAAACACATGCGAAAATCCTTCGTAAACCTCAGATTTTCACAAAACCATGACACTTATCAGTCCCAAAAATGAAGGAAAAGATCAAAATATAACAGAATAAAGTAAAATCAAAACTACAAAAACAATTTATCCTTTCACTATGTCATATCTGAAATTAACCTAACTATCATCACCAAAAATACAAATTCAAATATCACAAAACTTTCAACCTAATTTGAAATAACCGCATCTACTAACAAATCCACATCAAGATTAAAGATAAATCAACATCTGTCTTTCAGACATGTACTTTTAGATCTGTGAATCTGTGATAATACTTTTACAACTGGAAGACTCAGACATGTAATTGAGAGATGAACACAAGTACGGGTAAAGCCATGGCTGCAACACACGGTTGCAAAGTGAGAACTATGCAACCTGGATATTGCCCCGCCAAGATGCTACTCGGATCTTCTATGTACCCTCAAAATACAATCATCATCACAGTCTATTGTGTTATGTAACCCCGCTTTAAAGCATGATGTACAAGAGTAATTTTCCACTAAACTTAAACAACCTTTAAAGCATGATGTACAAGTGTTTTAAGCACAAGAAACACATATGTAACCTCACAGGCTCAGCTTATGCATCATAGCCTTAACAGTTTCAGTTCAGACATATTAAGAACACAAGCTCAGCTTATGCATCATAGAGTCGACAGGCTCAGCTTATGCATCATAGCCTCACAGGCTCAGCTTATGCATCATAGCCTCACAGGCTCAGCTTATGCATCATAGAACACTTGGGAAACATCCAAGCCATCTAGGTCGTATAACTTAGGACCTTAGTCCGACAACCATCAAACTCTGCCATCTGTCTGGCCCTTAGAAACACCTTTGTCTTACTAATCTGCATGTGACATATAAACAAACAAGTAAACATAAAAAAAATTAAAAAGGTAAATCCTAACTAAAACATCGGATGTAGGAAATAACCGCATCTACTAACAAATCCACATCAAGATTAAAGATAAATCAACATTTAGAACCTAACCTGAGTCGATTCATCACAAAACACATGCGAAAATCCTTCGTAAACCTCAGATTTTCACAAAACCATGACACTTATCAGTCCCAAAAATGAAGGAAAAGATCAAAATATAACAGAATAAAGTAAAATCAAAACTACAAAAACAATTTATCCTTTCACTATGTCATATCTGAAATTAACCTAACTATCATCACCAAAAATACAAATTCAAATATCACAAAACTTTCAACCTAATTTGAAATAACCGCATCTACTAACAAATCCACATCAAAATTAAAGATAAATCAACATTTAGAACCTAACCTGAGTCGATTCATCACAAAACACATGCGAAAATCCTTCGTAAACCTCAGATTTTCACAAAACCATGACACTTATCAGTCCCAAAAATGAAGGGAAAGATCAAAATATAACAGAATAAAGTAAAATCAAAACTACAAAAACAATTTATCCTTTCACTATGTCATATCTGAAATTAACCTAACTATCATCACCAAAAATACAAATTCAAATATCACAAAACTTTCAACATAATTTGAAATAACCGCATCTATCTACTAATAAATCCACATCAAGATTAAAGATAAATCAACATTTAGAACCTAACCTGAGTCGATTCATCACAAAACACATGCGAAAATCCTTCGTAAACCTCAGATTTCGTCGTTCGAACATCCGTCAACCGCTTCACCAGAAAAGTAAGAATCACAAAAGAACATGGTAAGATATATAACACTCATTGCAACAACATCAGAACATCAAACGGATCCCTTGTTCAAATCTGTGGATCCCTTGCCAGATAAAGCTTGTGATAGATCTCATGAAACCCTAGATCTGCTCATCAAACGGATCTGGTGATAGATTCAAACGGATCTGGTGATAGATCTCATGAAACCCTAGATCGCCGAGAAGAGAGAGAGAAGAGAGAGAGAAGAAGATCTGATGTTGTTTTGTGAGATGTGTGAGCATTGAGAGAGAAAGCATATGGTGATCCGTGTGAAGTCAAATGGACGGTCCCGATGTTGATCCGTGTGAGAAAGTAAAACATTTGGACGGCAGATGTATACCCTTGTAAAGGGTAAAAGGGTTTGTGTTTTCTTGTGCCTTAACAGTTGTACATTGTGCATTAAGTGTTTTTTCAACACCTTGTTCAATTACCATCTTGTCCTTCACATATGTTTATTAAAGTAGTATAGATATATATGGGTGTATGAGTTTTGAAGTTTGATTTCTTGATAAACACTTGTTTAGACATTCTAGAAGAAAATGAAACATCGGGGAGTGTTGTAACAGATTTAATGTTTCACAACCATGTAAATTTAAGTTTCGTTTTATTGATTAGAAGTGTTACAATGTCTTAACAAACAAGGAAACACAACAAAATTAACTAGTCTTGCATCTTTTATTGTCACTAAAGCCCAAGTCTGTCTATGTGTTTCTTGATCATCTTATGCAACAGCTCCTGAAAAACACATGTGAAAATATGGTACGTCAGCATAAAAATGCCTGTGAGATACATAGGTTTTGTGAAAATAAGATTCATGACTTATGTTTGAGAAAATGTTTAGTCATGAACCTTGTTATTTGCTTTGTTTTGTAAATCATTTGAAAAACAATGAGTTCAGATGATAGGTATAAATAAGTGAATAATGTATGGTTAAATGAATAACCATAGTAAAATGGGTTTGTATAAGATAAGTTGTTTGTAAACAATGTCTTGTGAAAAGTATGTTATTTGTATGAAATGTTCTATGTCTCAAACTGAAATGATTCAAATAACGTTACGACATGTAATACCATACAAACATTTATATATAGGAAGTACCAGCGGCGTATCCACCATGCTTGTATCATATTACACACGCATCGTTACTTAATCACTTAATCAAACTAAACCAGCCAATGTAAGAAGTCTATGTTTAAATCAATTGTCAAATGTATTAAATAATATGTCAAAGTGTTCATGTCAAGATCTAAATTATGTAGTATGTATAACCAAATGTCAAAAGTGTTTGTGTTAAATGTAAATCATGTCAAAATGTCTATGTCAAATATCCATGTCAAGTGTTTATAGTCCAAAAGTAGTCAAGTAATGTATAACCAAAATGATATGTATGGTAAGTAAAATTTAGACTACTTAAACCATAAGTAAAAATGTACAAAACAAAGTATTGAAGTAAAACTTGGTTTAAATCAAAGTTATGTTTTGTAAGATATATGCATGCTATACTGAATATGAACATTTATGCGGTATTGTGAAAATTCATACATCCAAGCCTTGAGACAGACGGATAACTATGTAAAAGTGAGTTATCAAGAGAATATGTATTCGGATTCGGTCATTCCTTTCATCCCCTTTCCCTGGGATGTCCGGAACGGGATTTGTCAAGTCCTATGGTACCACTACCTACTAACGAACGGTATGATCAGTGTTAATGAATGTATAGTATAGTTTAAACAAACCAAATGTCATACCAAAATGTAAGCATGTTTTATGAAGATAATGTACCTAGTATGCTAGAGTAAACATACAGGGTAGAGCTGTAAAACAATGTGTCCATATGTTACTGGAACATATGCAACAGAGATGCAGTATAAAACAATGTACTAAGTATGCAAAGTCATCATACAAAGTAGAAAAGTCATGTAAAACAATGTACTAAGTATGCAAAGTCATCATACAAAGCATAGAACACCATGAAATCATGTACTATAAATGTACTAATGAACATAGCAAGTATATGATGTGAAAACAGGAAAGCACGAAAGTAACAAGTAGGCACATGTGTTTCACCCCAAAACAGTTTGGAAAACAGTAAAAGAGGGGTCTATGTACTCACTTGAGATTGCTCAGAAGTCCTTGAGTAACAACCAAACAATGCTAGAGATCGCGGATATCAAACGGCACCTAATATAGGTAACTATGTTAATTAACCGGACCTAGATCGGAAGATTGGGTAGCATTAGGGTTTGTAAACCAAACGAGTGTAGAGACTCGTGTCATTTGGTTTAACAAAGCCTACATACTAAATGAAACTTAACCTAAGTGTTTACGACCCATTATGACCCGTTTAGGTAGCTTATGCTACTTTAACGCGTCGTTCGCGTGAAACGCGTTCGGACCGCCTAACTAGCCCTATGACAAGTGTTATATGCCTAAACATGTTACATAATCAGTTATGTGACAAAGGTTTAGGTTACATATGCTTAATTACCAATTATACATGAAAAGGGTATTCTGGTAATTTACCTAAGGCATATAAACTACCTATCATACAACTACTTAAACGATGTGACCATAGGGTATAACCTCGGAAGGTTATTCCCTACACTACGGTCACATAATGTGTTTGGTCGGATCCTAATGATCGACCAAACTGGGTCGGGTTCGAAGGTATAAGCGATTCATTAGATCGCTTACCCTACGACCCTAGACAACGTGGTAATCAGTAGGCATAGTCCCAAGGGACTATAACCAACGTGATTACACTCACGTTGCGAAGTTCAAACGAACTTCGCATTGACCATTACTGGTCAACGCTGAAAGTCAAACAAAGTTTGACTTTCTGACTTGAAAAGCAGTAAAATAAGGAAAAGAACGAAAGAATACTTACGAAGGGTCCCCGAATGCTAATCGTGATCACAATAACTCAGGTATGAAACAAAGGTTTCAACTTAGAGTCAAATAGATCAGATTCTTGTGGGTTTAGAAGTTGTGGGGGTGGGGTATTTATAGTTTTCGGGTAACCATTAAGATCGTTTGTTGAATATCGTGCCTTAATCCAAGCCGTACAAGTGTCGGAAACTCATGGTGGCTAAAAATGATGTTTATCAACAGATTAGGCAAGTGGGAAATGTGTGGGTATGGATCAAACAGCTGGAAGTTGCTGACTGTTCGATATTATCTGATCAGACAGGCGGACGCGGCCCGCGTGAGAGTTAAGAGAAACTGAGGCGGCCGCCTGGCCATGACAGATCAGAAAATTACAGTTTTGGTCCCTGTTGTGTATTCAGCCCATTTCCGGCACTTCTAAGGCCCGTAAAGCCAACTTTAAGGCCCTAAAATGTTGCCTAAACATTGTGGACATGAAACATGTTCAAAAATATGTCTGATGTTGGTTCGTTTGGCCGTACGAACGCGATGTTCGCTTAATTACGACGAAATGCGCACAAGCGCGAAAAACGATCCAAATGACGCAACGAATGGATTTTTCTTATGGAGAACACTAAAATATAATATAGTCATGCTCACATAAATTTTTGGATGTCCGGATGTATTCAGAACGTAAGTTATGCGCGAAAATGCAAACTTGTGCACTTTTTGACACTTTTAGTCCCTGAATGACACAAAAGTTTATTTTAGCACACCGAACCCCTCAAAGCCTATTTCTAAGCTTTGTAAAGGATATTTATGGTATGTTTAACTTATGGTCATGTTCCGGAATGTCTGTTACAGTTCAAATTGGCATACTTTCGCAGTTTGTCAACTTTAGTCCCTGTAAGCGAATTAACTTGATTTCGGCATACCAAACCTTCCAAAACTTATTTCTAAGTTATGTAAAGGTTATTTTAAGGTATGTTAAGCCTATTTCACTATTCCGGAGTGTTCGTTGCATTAAACTGGTTATATTTACGCATCGGTGCGCGTATAACCTTCCAGAAAGCGATTTAGAGTTTGAAATTTAACGAGAAATGATATGTGTAAATGATACACATATTTTTTTACAAATCCCTAGTATAATATTTCATTGGTTTGGCATTTGTTTGATAGCTGGGAAGGCACAGGTGTTACAGTCTCCCCTACTTTAGGAAATTTCGTCCCGAAATTTATTTAGAGGAAACTTGTGAGAGCTTGAAAACATGAAGTTGAAAAGATCGAACAACATTGGCTAGGTTTCTGAACTTCTAGTAACTTTAATAATCATCATGATTGCAACGTAAGAGGGATACTTATATACAAGTATATAAAGCATCATTGGTGCGTCCACCGTACCTCCATTACATCGTCCTCATTTTGTTATTGTTGTCGCTATCGGTTCTTTCACATAATAAATCTTACTGGATTTCTGTGCACTAAATTTCATAATTATGTGCGCACCCATAATTAGAGAATTCCTTGCACAGTTCACAAAGTCTATTTTATAATGTGTAGGGTAAAACCAAATGAACAATCCTGTGATGAGCGTGACTTAGACCGCCATAGAGTCCTTTAGACTAAATCAATAAATGATTTAAATAGACTATCAAGGAGTCTGTTCAGCTACATCACTAGATGCCATTTTTTTAACCAAATTGTGAATTAATCTTTTTGACTAGACCACTAAAGGGTCTCTCATGAATCATGGAGTAGTACTATAAATCCAAGGGTCTTAACTATTACATAGAAGCCCATTAAGGATTTAAGGTAGCACCTTTTGAATATCCTACTACGAATCCATCATACAAGGATATGAAAGATTCTACGAGGATTTGGATAACGAATATCCAGAGTATACTAAAACACAAAATGCATAAACGAAAACTCAAGATGATAAACACATAGTCACATATCCACAAAATTGTTTAACTAGAAGTTTGTTCTGCTAACAGAGTACATGTATTTAAAGCACACTAGGAATCCATCTCGTGGATTTCATTTGGCACTTTAAACATTATCAAGAATCTAACTATAATGATAGAAAGATTCAAAGAGAAAATTCGATTTCGATTATAAAGAATCGAAACGTTCGAATTAAGGTACATAAGGAATCCAATTAAGGACTCTGATTTGAATGATGATTATCCACAAGGGTCTAATTGTGGAGATAAAAAGATCCATATGGATTTTAGAAGTTGGAGATGTTTTGAAATCTTGCACGGGATGTGCTTAAGTCAAAACATGAAGTAAAATGCTTATGAAGTTGAGATGCTTGATATGTCAAGGCGACATATGAAGCAGAATTTGAAGGTTAAGTCAATGTACGAGGAAAATATATTTGGAAAACTATGCATGGGGTTCTTTTAAGAAAAAATGTGTTTAACGTTTTTGAAACCTTATATATAATACTTTTTGAAATCATAAAGTAGGTGTATTAGGTAGATATATTTACAAAAAATGTTTTAAAATCATGCGAGATGAATTTTGAAATTATGTATAAGGTTTTTGAAAGACATGAATGATGCTTTTCGAAATCATGCACTTGATCAGAAAATGTATTGTGTTAATAAGGTCTTTAGACTATATGAAATATTTTGAAATTAGAAAGGTTGGTTTTGATAACATGGCCAATGTTTTTGAAATAACATAGACAATGCATCTAGAAAAATTGTTTTCAAACTATATGAAATGTTTTGAGATCATGAAGATTGTTTTGAAATACTGGTACTGTGTATGTTGAAAAATCAAAACGTAATGGGTATGAGATTTGAAAATATCCTTAGTTATCCAACCAAGGATTTAAAGGTAAAGATGTACTGAAGCATGATTACTCATAATGTCACTTTATTTTCTGTACTTCACATCTTAGAATGAAACGAGTACTTAAAACTTTCGAGGAAATTATGAGCGATCACTTGAAAGTGAGAATCACAAGAGTAGTTTGTAAGGAACATAGTTCCTTAATGCAGGTATCATAGGAAAATCATACACACATGTAACTATACTGGTATATCAGAATTTGTGAACAACGATTTTTATTTATGAACAAGACATATTGTTTCACAATACACGAAACAAAAGAAACAAAGGCATAAGACAGCAACATCCTTTGTTCAGCCAAATGCTCATCCGAGGGTTGGATTTGCACTGACTATCTTCGGGCAGTTGTTCCTGAAATGGCTCGTATCGCCACAGTTGTAGCAAGTACCACGCGGGAAACGAGCTTGAGTAGGGTTGACTTGGAGTTGGGTAGCAGCAAGATTTGCAACAGCTTTGTTCTGGATAGCAAAGCGGCATGTGTTGACCAAATGTCCCCGCCGTCCACAGTAGGTACATTTCCAGCAGGGTATGAGGTTTGAATGATGACCGTTGCATCGCTTGCACCTAGGAGCAGTTCCTAAGTACGGCTTCCTAGCTGGTGGCCTTGCCACTTGGCTAGGTCCAGCTTGATTTGGTGTAACCGCTGCAGGTTTCCTTGAAGCCTTACGCTTCCTTGATGTTGTTGCAAGCCTGACTACTGCTTCCTTTGGTGTCTCTTGAGTGGCTTCATTGTCGAGACGAGAGGCTTCATTTTTAAGACGAGCCATGGCAATACCTAAATCCACAGTCCTCTGAATCACTTCGCCAATTTGCTGGACAAATTTGGCTGTTCGCTCGGGCATTTTGTCACACCCCTTTCTACGGCGGAAGCACGAGGTGTGATCATGAAAGGTTCTCATTGCATACGAAGAGTAAACATGCTACATGCTCGTAAAATAACATTCAAATACCATAATTTGAAAACAAACGTTAGCGTTTACATCGCTAAGTCGCGTAAAACATTGTCTTAAAAGTTTACAACTTTATTCAAAGTTAAACACAAGCGACATCCACGAGCATAAGCTAGACCACGCGCACATCCATCCTAGTTACCTGAAATACATGTGAGTTTTTGGAAAAACGTCAACATAAAGTTGGTGTGAATTCATGCAGTTTTGTATTTCATGTTTGTATACTTTGTATGAAAACATAGTTTGTGAGTAAATCAAGTTTTCATAAATTCAGTTTCATGTGTACACCACGTACATCTGTATAATTCAATTTCTTCTTGAGTACCCCACGTACTCAAGTTTAATTCTCATTCTCTTGAGTACCCCACGTACTTCAAGTTATTTATTAATTCTCTTGAGTACCCCACGTACTTCAAGTTATTTATCACTTCTCTTGAGTACCCCACGTACTTCAAGTTATTTATCACTTTTTGTATGGTATGAATTTTATGTAAATACAGTATTTCTGTACTTATCAGATTGTTAATGGGTTGCAAAGCCATTAACCTGTGACACGTCATAGGAAGTCACCAAACCTAAGGCATTTAATTGGTATATTCTGAGACACAAAAGCACCACTCGATTCTCGCCCCGACCGAGTGTGAGGCTGCCAGGCACCTGTTAGATCTAACCTTTTGTTCTGCGGTCTGAATGTATACGTTGATTAATGGTGCTTCTGTACCCTATTCGTGACACTATTTCTCATAACGCCTCCTACTTGGTTCTCGTTCTCACCAAGCGCGTTTCTTGTTATCATTTCTCATAGCGCCTTATACTTGGTTCTCGTCTCACCAAATGCGCTTCTCATATTCATATATTTCGTCACACTTGGTTCTCGTTCTCACCAAGTGTACTTCTTGTATTTATATCATACCATTTATAAATATTGTACTTTTGTACATGTATTTCACCCCCGAAGTTATAAAAACTGAAAACAGTTAAAGAGAAAAGGGGGAGCATGAACTCACAACTTTGCGTTCCTAGCGTCGTAAACTCCACCGGATTTGCTTAATTAACGTCGTAACCTATACGCGTTTTCTTAACGTTAGTCACTAGACTTGCGTCGCACAAGTACAGTCACTCTCTTTTGTGTATATTCTTGTGTTAAAAATATTCTATATTTTTAACTACGTATCTTACTTATATTATTTTCTCCAAAAATAAATATAAGTCTTTTATGTTTTGCACTTTGCACCCGAATTATGTATCTTGTATGTTGTATGTGTATTTTTATATTTCTACTCCTCATGAGTAATTAGTGTATTTTTAAGTCTTAATACACTAGCACGTATAACACATACTATATACACTTAGCACAAAAATTGGTGATAAAATAATATATATTTTTCTCTCCAAAAATATATATACATAATATCCATTTTTATTCTTCAAGAAATCACCATTTCTTATCACCAAAAATTAGGGAAACCTTAGTAATACTTTTAAACACATTTTTAGGGAATAAGTTTCTCAAAAACTTATATTTTTTTCTAAGTGTCAAAATTTATAAAAATTTTGACAGAGTTTCCCCTAAAAATGGACGTTTCCCATGTTTTCAAAACATGTGTTTATTTTCTTTTGAATTGTCAACAATCATCAATAATCATCAACAACAATTTATCAACAATATCCGTCAACAATAATCACTAATTTCATGAACTTGAATATTTACAAAAATGTGTAGTAACTTACTAGCACATTTAGTAAGTCTTGTTATCTTTAAAAATAAGTTTAACTTCTTGAAAACTTTATTTTTAAAGACTATGAAGTTTCACAACTTCTAGTCGGTTTTTATGAAAATTATTTCTTTGTTAAAACTTTTGTTACACAAGTATTCCACACACTTGTTTGTTCACAAAAACCACTTTTGTTTGTGTAAGATCCGGTTTAGAACATGTGATTTCTTGGACACTTGGTCCTTTGAAAATACCGCTTGTAGATACGTAGATCTACTAGTTTTAAACACTATTTCACAAGTTAAATCGCTTTTACACAAGTTCATGATGTGTGTGGTATAGTTTCATCATTTAACCTTTGTTACTCTTAAACAAACTTTGTGTCATAATCCAAGATCATGACTAAGTCGGGTTAAATGATGATCCGAGCTACCACAACATAGATCGGGTCTAGATGACCATATATCTCAAATACTACAACTTTTACACAACATATATGCTTTTAACCAACAATATTTGCAAGTTTAGTGGACTTTAATGCTTCAAAATGCAAGATTCCGAGTTTTAATCATCATACATCTTATTAACCACCTTAGATTAGTTAAAGTATGAGTTTTAAGCATTATACCTCTAGCTCAAGGCTAGGGAAGAATCTAAGCACAAATCGAGTGGATAAAAGCAGAGTAGAGAGGTCCTTCGCCTTCCGTTCGCTCCAAGACTCCTAATACGTGATCCTTATCACTTGTAGATACTTGGAATGTGATGAACAAAATCGAAAGATGGGTGGATGCACAAGGGGTGTTTGGCCGTGAGTTGTAGAGAGGGAGAGAGTGTGTGTGTTGTGGTGTGTGTTAAGTGAAGGTTATGGTGGGTTATTCTTGCAACTTATAGACAATTCTCAAGGGCATTAACCAATAGTCCATATGTCTTCTTGATATAGGACAAGTGAGATCTTTATAATCTTGCAAGGACAAGAGGTGTCCCCCTTCTTGGGGACGGTTTGCAAGGGGGGGGGGGGTCTTCTAGTTCATTTACAAGTATTAGTTAGTTACTAGTTAGGTTAAGTTAGTTAGTTAGGTACTTAACCCGGTTAGTAGTGTGTCGGGTGTTATGACGGGTGTTAGGGTATTCAGAGACCCTAACTGGCTCAGAAGAAGATAAATATTGTTATTAACAATATTTTCATGTTCCGGGTAAAGTCCGGTTGTTCGGTTGCATACCGATTCGTTAAAGTGCTAAATTACACTTTTTAGGGTCTTTTAAGTACCCTTCTTGTACTCTTTCCATTCCCAACACTTAGGGAAATATTCTGGATAACAAAACGACATTTCTGCATAATATTTATATGTCTAAATGCTGAATTATTGCTGATTTGTATAAATTCTGCACTTAAAGTGCGTTTCGGGTGCTTTTTAGTGCTTATTTTTGCTTTCGTATTGCATATATATTAAACCCTTGTATGTACTCTTGGGTTTTAATGCATTCTTGTCGTCGGACCTACACCTAGGCCTCTATTTTAATGTCTGACTGCTTTCTGCAGTTCTGTTGACACATTGTGTCTTGCCGGTGAGTTTACTATTATTCTGACGCAACGCTCTCGTTTATGCATAAAGCAATATTTTGTAGTATACAACATGCATGAATTCACTTGTTTAATCCTGTGTTCAGACATTGCTGACAATTAAACTCATAATTGCAGTCATTAGGCAATAATTAATGTGTACGGAAATTACCGGTTTGGGCCAGTTGTCACAGTCTCCCCCCGTTAAAAGAATTTCGTCCCGAAATTCAGACTGAACTAACTCTCGCTGGAGTCTTCTTGAATAGGTGGGGATACTTTTTCTTGAACTGGTCTTCACGTTCCCATGTGTACTCGGGTCCGTGCTTAGAGCTCCAACGTACTTTGACAAGTTTCACACTGCTCCTCCTGGTCTTGTTGACTTTCCAGTCAGTAACCTCAACGGGTTGTTCTGTAAATCCGAGGGCTTCATCAATATGCACTTCATCCAACGGGATGGTCACGTTTTCTTGCGTTGGACTCTTCTTCAGGTTGGATACATGAAACGTATCATGTACTCCATTAAGTTCTGCCGGTAACTCCAACTTGTATGCCACGGTACCAATTCTTCTCAATATTCTGAATGGTCCGATGTATCGTGGATTCAACTTTCCACGCTTTCCAAATCTGACTACGCCCTTCCATGGTGAGACTTTTAACAACACTTTGTCTCCCACCTTGAAATCTACCGATTTTCTATTTGGATCCGCGTAGCTCTTTTGTCGCTCTCGAGCCGCCCTAATGCGCTCTCGGATCTGCGCAATCTTATCGGTTGTCTCTTGTACAAGTTCAGGACCAACCATACGTTTATCTCTGGCATCTGCCCAACATAAGGGCGATCGGCATTTGCGGCCATACAGAGCTTCGAACGGCGCGGCTTTTATGCTTGTATGATAACTGTTATTGTAGGAAAACTCAACTAAAGGTAGATGAGTATCCCAGCTGCCGCCTAGATCCATGACACATGCGCGAAGCATATCTTCTAACGTTTGTATAGTCCGTTCGCTCTGGCCGTCTGTTTGTGGATGGAATGTCGTGCTTAGATCTAACTGAGATCCAAAGGCTTCCTGAAATGATTGCCAGATTCTTGAGACAAAGCGTCCATCTCTGTCTGAAATGATTGAGATTGGCACTCCATGTCGTGCCACAATTTCTCTTAAGTATATCTCTGCAAGCTTTCCAGTGCTATCCTTCTCTCGGATTGGTAGGAAATGCGCAGACTTCGTTAACCGATCAACTATTACCCATATCATATAGTGCCCTCTCGGGGTCCTGGGTAACTTCGTTATGAAGTCCATCGAGATTTGTTCCCACTTCCACACGGGAATTTCTGGTTGTTGTAGGAGGCCGGACGGTTTCTGATATTCGGCCTTAACCTTCGCACAGGTTAGGCATTTTCCAACATAGACAGCAACGTCGCTTTTGAGTCTCGGCCACCAATAGTACTCTTTCAAGTCTTGGTACATCTTGTCCGATCCTGGATGGATCGAATATCTCGATTTGTGGGCTTCATTAAGGATGACTTCTCGTATGCCACCATAGAGTGGAACCCAAATACGCTTCTCAAAGTATAAGGCTCCCTCTTCGTTTGGCACCATGTAATTCAATGCACCCCGGAGGTATTCAGCTTTACGGTTCTCTTCTTTAAGAGCTTCTTGTTGTGCATCCCGAATGCGTGCAGTGAGGTTCGTCCGAATCGTCATTTCCAATGCTCGAACCCTTAGGGTCTTAACCCTTTCTTTTCGGCTCAACGCGTCCGCTACAACGTTCGCCTTTCCAGGATGGTACTTAATCTCACAGTCATAATCATTCAGCAGCTCGACCCAACGTCGCTGGCGCATATTCAATTCCTTCTGATCAAATATGTGTTGTAAGCTTTTGTGATCTGTGAAGATTGTACATCGAGTACCATATAAATAATGTCGCCAAATCTTCAAGGCGAATACCACTGCACCCAGCTCTAGGTCGTGAGTGGTATAATTTCTTTCATGAACCTTCAGTTGTCTTGAAGCATAAGCGATGACTTTTTGGCGTTGCATGAGCACGCAACCCAAGCCTTGTCGTGAGGCGTCACAGTATACCACGAAGTCTTCAGTGCCTTCGGGTAACGATAGTATCGGTGCATCGCAGAGCTTGTTCTTAAGTAGCTGAAAGGCTTCTTCTTGTTTGTGACCCCAGTCGTACTTCATGTCTTTCTGTGTGAGGGTCGTTAGCGGTTGAGCTATTTTTGAGAAATTCTCAATGAATCGCCGATAGTAGCCCGCTAAGCCCAAAAATTGCCGAACTTCGGTTGGGGTCTTGGGAGCTTCCCAATTCTTTATTGCTTCTATCTTGGACGGGTCTACATGAATGCCTTTCTCATTCACCACGTGACCAAGAAATTGTACTTCGCGAATCCAGAATTCGCATTTCGAGAACTTTGCATAAAGCTTCTCTTTCTTCAGTAGTTCCAAGATGGTTCTGAGATGTTGCTCGTGCTCTTCTTTCGTTCGCGAGTAAATTAGGATATCATCGATAAATACAATCACGAATTTATCGAGATATGGTTTGCACACGCGGTTCATTAGGTCCATAAAGACCGCTGGCGCGTTCGTCAATCCAAACGGCATCACAAGAAATTCGTAGTGCCCATATCGCGTTCTGAATGCAGTCTTTGGCACGCTTTCATCTTGGATTCTCAGCTGATGGTATCCAGATCGAAGGTCGATCTTGGAATAGTAGCTTGATCCTTGCAATTGATCAAATAAGTCATCAATCCTTGGTAGCGGATACCGATTCTTGATTGTGAGCTTGTTCAGTTCCCTGTAATCGATACACATCCGCAGTGTTCCATCCTTCTTCTTCACGAATAATACTGGAGCTCCCCAGGGTGAGAAGCTTGGCCTTATGAATCCTTTATCCAACAACTCCTGGAGTTGTGTAGATAATTCTTGCATTTCGGATGGAGCAAGTCGATAGGGTGCCTTGGCTACAGGAGCAGCTCCTGGAACCAAGTCTATACGGAACTCGACTTGTCGTTGCGGAGGTAGTCCTGGCAGGTCTTCAGGGAACACATCAGGAAATTCCTTCACCACAGGAATGTCTTCGAGTTTCGGCTCCACAACCTTCTTGTCTATAACGTGTGCTAGGAAAGCGACACATCCTTTCCTCAAGCACTTATGTGCCTTTATGCAACTGATGATTCGAAGAGGCGCGTCTCGTTTTTCTCCATGCACGATAAGAGTTTCACCATTCGCTAAAGGGATGCGAATGATTTTCTCATGACAAATAACTTCAGCTTTGTTCTTGGACAACCAGTCCATTCCGACTACTACATCGAAGCTACCCAATTGAATAGGTAAGAGGTCGATGCTAAAATTTCGTTCGCCAAGTTCTAGTGTGCAGCCTCTAACAACTTCGCCCGATTCAACAAGTTTACCATTGGCTAGTTCTATGGAATAAGGAATTTCTAATCTACTAGATTCTATTCCGAGTATGCGTTTAAATTCCACAGACATGAAGCTATAATCGGCGCCAGTGTCGAATAATATGGATGCAAAGTGATTGTTAATGAGAAACGTACCGGTGACCACGTTAGGGTCCTCGCGTGCGTCTCTTGCTCCAATCACAAATGCTCGAGCCGGAGCGTTGTTTCTCTCTGGGCAGTTCTTCATGAAGTGATCATTGCTTCCACACTTGAAGCATCCTTGGTTCTGCCCTTTCCTGTTGCCATTCTTATTACCAGCACCGTTTCCATTTCGGTTCTTTCCTTTTCCCCAACAGTCTTCGTTCTGATGACCCAATTTACCACATTTGTCGCACCTTGGAATGCGACAAGCTCCATCATGATGATACTTACATTTTTGGCATCTAGGCATGGAGCCTTGGTATGCTTTGGTTGTATGGGTTTTCATCTCCTGAGGCGGATTAGTGTCGCGCTTCTTGCTGAAACCCTTGTTGTTACGAGTTGCTTGATTCAAGTTTGCATGTTTCCTTTTCTTGTTGCCAGACGACTCAGCATGCGTCTCGGCATTTTCTGTTGGGTTCAGTGAGAGCTTCTTCATACGAACACAATCTTCAGTCAGGCTGACAGCCAGAGTTACAGCCTCGGTGATTGTTTGTGGTTTGGCCGACGTCACCATGCCACGAAACTCTGAGGCCAGTCCCCAAATGTAGCGTTCCACACGCTTGAATTCGGGAGTCACCATGTAGGGAAGTACTCTAGACAGATCGTGGAACCTTCGAGTGTAACCATTTATGTCAGCACCTTCCATGGTCAGGTGCCAGAACTCCGTCTCCAGCCTTTGGAGTTCAGCACGAGAGCAGTACTTCTCTCTCATCCTTTCCTTCAGTTCCTCCCAAGTGAGGCCATAAGCGGCGTCATCACCCATAGTTTGGGCTTGCAGGTTCCACCAAGTCAGAGCTTCATCGACGAATAACCCAGTAGCAAAAGTGACTTGTTGATCCGCGGTACACTTGCTCATGCGGAAAGTAGCTTCAGTCTTCTCCGTCCAGCGCACAAATGCTACTGCACCTCCTGTGCCGTCATAGTTCATCGGCTTGCAGTCGAGGAACTGCTTGAAAGTGCAGCCTGGAATTGATTCAACCAATTCACGTGTGAGCAATTGAAGAAACAATGAAACAAGACCGTTCATAAATTTCCTCATGCTTAGTACAGTGTCTCAAGGTTACCTTGAGCTGCATTGCCTCCAGACGAATCTCCATCCCCATTACGTCTAGTGTTGCTTGGTCCTCCACTGTCTTGAGTTCGGTTCGCCTCGTACTGGGCGATAGCAGCGGAGATCCTTTCCTCTAGCAAAGCGTTCAGCTCTTCAGCAGTTCTGGGCAGTGGGGGAGGAGGAGGTTGATCGTCATTGCGAGCATTCACAGCTTTCCTGGGTGCCATGTTCTGACAGAACATAACACAACAGGGTTAGGCATTTGTTTGATATCGTCACACTAAACGGTAGTATCATATATATTCACAGGTATATATACCACATAAGTGACATCAAACAATCATTACTCTAGCAGAGTACTTAGTAGGCTTGCTCTGAGGGAATCTATACGTGACAAGACTTGCTGTGGTTTCTGTGCACTGAATTCCATAATTATGTATGCATCCATAATTACGTAACTCCTTGCACAGTCCGCACAGTTCGTTTCATCCTCGTATTTCTTCCTTCAGATAGGCCATTGCTTTTAGGTAGAGTCACATATACTTGTGACATTCTACTTCTAGTACATGCTAATTATCACACATAATTGCAAGTAGTTTCTAGTCAAGGACAAGTGCTACTCAAGTGCACTCTAAGTCTTGTAGTGTCTTTTCTAGACTCATGTAGACAGTTTCAGGCAGTGGATGTCGCGGGACGTTTTATGCAATGAAAACTCTTTGAAAATTGTTTTCGTGAATGGATCCTAGAGATTGTAGACTAGACTCGAGAAGGAATCCTGGTTCACTACAATCGCAGCTCTGATACCAATCTGTCACACCCCTTTCTACGGCGGAAGCACGAGGTGTGATCATGAAAGGTTCTCATTGCATACGAAGAGTAAACATGCTACATGCTCGTAAAATAACATTCAAATACCATAATTTGAAAACAAACGTTAGCGTTTACATCGCTAAGTCGCGTAAAACATTGTCTTAAAAGTTTACAACTTTATTCAAAGTTAAACACAAGCGACATCCACGAGCATAAGCTAGACCACGCGCACATCCATCCTAGTTACCTGAAATACATGTGAGTTTTTGGAAAAACGTCAACATAAAGTTGGTGTGAATTCATGCAGTTTTGTATTTCATGTTTGTATACTTTGTATGAAAACATAGTTTGTGAGTAAATCAAGTTTTCATAAATTCAGTTTCATGTGTACACCACGTACATCTGTATAATTCAATTTCTTCTTGAGTACCCCACGTACTCAAGTTTAATTCTCATTCTCTTGAGTACCCCACGTACTTCAAGTTATTTATTAATTCTCTTGAGTACCCCACGTACTTCAAGTTATTTATCACTTCTCTTGAGTACCCCACGTACTTCAAGTTATTTATCACTTCTCTTGAGTACCCCACGTACTTCAAGTTATTTATCACTTTTTGTATGGTATGAATTTTATGTAAATACAGTATTTCTGTACTTATCAGATTGTTAATGGGTTGCAAAGCCATTAACCTGTGACACGTCATAGGAAGTCACCAAACCTAAGGCATTTAATTGGTATATTCTGAGACACAAAAGCACCACTCGATTCTCGCCCCGACCGAGTGTGAGGCTGCCAGGCACCTGTTAGATCTAACCTTTTGTTCTGCGGTCTGAATGTATACGTTGATTAATGGTGCTTCTGTACCCTATTCGTGACACTATTTCTCATAACGCCTCCTACTTGGTTCTCGTTCTCACCAAGCGCGTTTCTTGTTATCATTTCTCATAGCGCCTTATACTTGGTTCTCGTCTCACCAAATGCGCTTCTCATATTCATATATTTCGTCACACTTGGTTCTCGTTCTCACCAAGTGTACTTCTTGTATTTATATCATACCATTTATAAATATTGTACTTTTGTACATGTATTTCACCCCCGAAGTTATAAAAACTGAAAACAGTTAAAGAGAAAAGGGGGAGCATGAACTCACAACTTTGCGTTCCTAGCGTCGTAAACTCCACCGGATTTGCTTAATTAACGTCGTAACCTATACGCGTTTTCTTAACGTTAGTCACTAGACTTGCGTCGCACAAGTACAGTCACTCTCTTTTGTGTATATTCTTGTGTTAAAAATATTCTATATTTTTAACTACGTATCTTACTTATATTATTTTCTCCAAAAATAAATATAAGTCTTTTATGTTTTGCACTTTGCACCCGAATTATGTATCTTGTATGTTGTATGTGTATTTTTATATTTCTACTCCTCATGAGTAATTAGTGTATTTTTAAGTCTTAATACACTAGCACGTATAACACATACTATATACACTTAGCACAAAAATTGGTGATAAAATAATATATATTTTTCTCTCCAAAAATATATATACATAATATCCATTTTTATTCTTCAAGAAATCACCATTTCTTATCACCAAAAATTAGGGAAACCTTAGTAATACTTTTAAACACATTTTTAGGGAATAAGTTTCTCAAAAACTTATATTTTTTTCTAAGTGTCAAAATTTATAAAAATTTTGACAGAGTTTCCCCTAAAAATGGACGTTTCCCATGTTTTCAAAACATGTGTTTATTTTCTTTTGAATTGTCAACAATCATCAATAATCATCAACAACAATTTATCAACAATATCCGTCAACAATAATCACTAATTTCATGAACTTGAATATTTACAAAAATGTGTAGTAACTTACTAGCACATTTAGTAAGTCTTGTTATCTTTAAAAATAAGTTTAACTTCTTGAAAACTTTATTTTTAAAGACTATGAAGTTTCACAACTTCTAGTCGGTTTTTATGAAAATTATTTCTTTGTTAAAACTTTTGTTACACAAGTATTCCACACACTTGTTTGTTCACAAAAACCACTTTTGTTTGTGTAAGATCCGGTTTAGAACATGTGATTTCTTGGACACTTGGTCCTTTGAAAATACCGCTTGTAGATACGTAGATCTACTAGTTTTAAACACTATTTCACAAGTTAAATCGCTTTTACACAAGTTCATGATGTGTGTGGTATAGTTTCATCATTTAACCTTTGTTACTCTTAAACAAACTTTGTGTCATAATCCAAGATCATGACTAAGTCGGGTTAAATGATGATCCGAGCTACCACAACATAGATCGGGTCTAGATGACCATATATCTCAAATACTACAACTTTTACACAACATATATGCTTTTAACCAACAATATTTGCAAGTTTAGTGGACTTTAATGCTTCAAAATGCAAGATTCCGAGTTTTAATCATCATACATCTTATTAACCACCTTAGATTAGTTAAAGTATGAGTTTTAAGCATTATACCTCTAGCTCAAGGCTAGGGAAGAATCTAAGCACAAATCGAGTGGATAAAAGCAGAGTAGAGAGGTCCTTCGCCTTCCGTTCGCTCCAAGACTCCTAATACGTGATCCTTATCACTTGTAGATACTTGGAATGTGATGAACAAAATCGAAAGATGGGTGGATGCACAAGGGGTGTTTGGCCGTGAGTTGTAGAGAGGGAGAGAGTGTGTGTGTTGTGGTGTGTGTTAAGTGAAGGTTATGGTGGGTTATTCTTGCAACTTATAGACAATTCTCAAGGGCATTAACCAATAGTCCATATGTCTTCTTGATATAGGACAAGTGAGATCTTTATAATCTTGCAAGGACAAGAGGTGTCCCCCTTCTTGGGGACGGTTTGCAAGGGGGGGGGGGGGGGTCTTCTAGTTCATTTACAAGTATTAGTTAGTTACTAGTTAGGTTAAGTTAGTTAGTTAGGTACTTAACCCGGTTAGTAGTGTGTCGGGTGTTATGACGGGTGTTAGGGTATTCAGAGACCCTAACTGGCTCAGAAGAAGATAAATATTGTTATTAACAATATTTTCATGTTCCGGGTAAAGTCCGGTTGTTCGGTTGCATACCGATTCGTTAAAGTGCTAAATTACACTTTTTAGGGTCTTTTAAGTACCCTTCTTGTACTCTTTCCATTCCCAACACTTAGGGAAATATTCTGGATAACAAAACGACATTTCTGCATAATATTTATATGTCTAAATGCTGAATTATTGCTGATTTGTATAAATTCTGCACTTAAAGTGCGTTTCGGGTGCTTTTTAGTGCTTATTTTTGCTTTCGTATTGCATATATATTAAACCCTTGTATGTACTCTTGGGTTTTAATGCATTCTTGTCGTCGGACCTACACCTAGGCCTCTATTTTAATGTCTGACTGCTTTCTGCAGTTCTGTTGACACATTGTGTCTTGCCGGTGAGTTTACTATTATTCTGACGCAACGCTCTCGTTTATGCATAAAGCAATATTTTGTAGTATACAACATGCATGAATTCACTTGTTTAATCCTGTGTTCAGACATTGCTGACAATTAAACTCATAATTGCAGTCATTAGGCAATAATTAATGTGTACGGAAATTACCGGTTTGGGCCAGTTGTCACAGTCTCCCCCCGTTAAAAGAATTTCGTCCCGAAATTCAGACTGAACTAACTCTCGCTGGAGTCTTCTTGAATAGGTGGGGATACTTTTTCTTGAACTGGTCTTCACGTTCCCATGTGTACTCGGGTCCGTGCTTAGAGCTCCAACGTACTTTGACAAGTTTCACACTGCTCCTCCTGGTCTTGTTGACTTTCCAGTCAGTAACCTCAACGGGTTGTTCTGTAAATCCGAGGGCTTCATCAATATGCACTTCATCCAACGGGATGGTCACGTTTTCTTGCGTTGGACTCTTCTTCAGGTTGGATACATGAAACGTATCATGTACTCCATTAAGTTCTGCCGGTAACTCCAACTTGTATGCCACGGTACCAATTCTTCTCAATATTCTGAATGGTCCGATGTATCGTGGATTCAACTTTCCACGCTTTCCAAATCTGACTACGCCCTTCCATGGTGAGACTTTTAACAACACTTTGTCTCCCACCTTGAAATCTACCGATTTTCTATTTGGATCCGCGTAGCTCTTTTGTCGCTCTCGAGCCGCCCTAATGCGCTCTCGGATCTGCGCAATCTTATCGGTTGTCTCTTGTACAAGTTCAGGACCAACCATACGTTTATCTCTGGCATCTGCCCAACATAAGGGCGATCGGCATTTGCGGCCATACAGAGCTTCGAACGGCGCGGCTTTTATGCTTGTATGATAACTGTTATTGTAGGAAAACTCAACTAAAGGTAGATGAGTATCCCAGCTGCCGCCTAGATCCATGACACATGCGCGAAGCATATCTTCTAACGTTTGTATAGTCCGTTCGCTCTGGCCGTCTGTTTGTGGATGGAATGTCGTGCTTAGATCTAACTGAGATCCAAAGGCTTCCTGAAATGATTGCCAGATTCTTGAGACAAAGCGTCCATCTCTGTCTGAAATGATTGAGATTGGCACTCCATGTCGTGCCACAATTTCTCTTAAGTATATCTCTGCAAGCTTTCCAGTGCTATCCTTCTCTCGGATTGGTAGGAAATGCGCAGACTTCGTTAACCGATCAACTATTACCCATATCATATAGTGCCCTCTCGGGGTCCTGGGTAACTTCGTTATGAAGTCCATCGAGATTTGTTCCCACTTCCACACGGGAATTTCTGGTTGTTGTAGGAGGCCGGACGGTTTCTGATATTCGGCCTTAACCTTCGCACAGGTTAGGCATTTTCCAACATAGACAGCAACGTCGCTTTTGAGTCTCGGCCACCAATAGTACTCTTTCAAGTCTTGGTACATCTTGTCCGATCCTGGATGGATCGAATATCTCGATTTGTGGGCTTCATTAAGGATGACTTCTCGTATGCCACCATAGAGTGGAACCCAAATACGCTTCTCAAAGTATAAGGCTCCCTCTTCGTTTGGCACCATGTAATTCAATGCACCCCGGAGGTATTCAGCTTTACGGTTCTCTTCTTTAAGAGCTTCTTGTTGTGCATCCCGAATGCGTGCAGTGAGGTTCGTCCGAATCGTCATTTCCAATGCTCGAACCCTTAGGGTCTTAACCCTTTCTTTTCGGCTCAACGCGTCCGCTACAACGTTCGCCTTTCCAGGATGGTACTTAATCTCACAGTCATAATCATTCAGCAGCTCGACCCAACGTCGCTGGCGCATATTCAATTCCTTCTGATCAAATATGTGTTGTAAGCTTTTGTGATCTGTGAAGATTGTACATCGAGTACCATATAAATAATGTCGCCAAATCTTCAAGGCGAATACCACTGCACCCAGCTCTAGGTCGTGAGTGGTATAATTTCTTTCATGAACCTTCAGTTGTCTTGAAGCATAAGCGATGACTTTTTGGCGTTGCATGAGCACGCAACCCAAGCCTTGTCGTGAGGCGTCACAGTATACCACGAAGTCTTCAGTGCCTTCGGGTAACGATAGTATCGGTGCATCGCAGAGCTTGTTCTTAAGTAGCTGAAAGGCTTCTTCTTGTTTGTGACCCCAGTCGTACTTCATGTCTTTCTGTGTGAGGGTCGTTAGCGGTTGAGCTATTTTTGAGAAATTCTCAATGAATCGCCGATAGTAGCCCGCTAAGCCCAAAAATTGCCGAACTTCGGTTGGGGTCTTGGGAGCTTCCCAATTCTTTATTGCTTCTATCTTGGACGGGTCTACATGAATGCCTTTCTCATTCACCACGTGACCAAGAAATTGTACTTCGCGAATCCAGAATTCGCATTTCGAGAACTTTGCATAAAGCTTCTCTTTCTTCAGTAGTTCCAAGATGGTTCTGAGATGTTGCTCGTGCTCTTCTTTCGTTCGCGAGTAAATTAGGATATCATCGATAAATACAATCACGAATTTATCGAGATATGGTTTGCACACGCGGTTCATTAGGTCCATAAAGACCGCTGGCGCGTTCGTCAATCCAAACGGCATCACAAGAAATTCGTAGTGCCCATATCGCGTTCTGAATGCAGTCTTTGGCACGCTTTCATCTTGGATTCTCAGCTGATGGTATCCAGATCGAAGGTCGATCTTGGAATAGTAGCTTGATCCTTGCAATTGATCAAATAAGTCATCAATCCTTGGTAGCGGATACCGATTCTTGATTGTGAGCTTGTTCAGTTCCCTGTAATCGATACACATCCGCAGTGTTCCATCCTTCTTCTTCACGAATAATACTGGAGCTCCCCAGGGTGAGAAGCTTGGCCTTATGAATCCTTTATCCAACAACTCCTGGAGTTGTGTAGATAATTCTTGCATTTCGGATGGAGCAAGTCGATAGGGTGCCTTGGCTACAGGAGCAGCTCCTGGAACCAAGTCTATACGGAACTCGACTTGTCGTTGCGGAGGTAGTCCTGGCAGGTCTTCAGGGAACACATCAGGAAATTCCTTCACCACAGGAATGTCTTCGAGTTTCGGCTCCACAACCTTCTTGTCTATAACGTGTGCTAGGAAAGCGACACATCCTTTCCTCAAGCACTTATGTGCCTTTATGCAACTGATGATTCGAAGAGGCGCGTCTCGTTTTTCTCCATGCACGATAAGAGTTTCACCATTCGCTAAAGGGATGCGAATGATTTTCTCATGACAAATAACTTCAGCTTTGTTCTTGGACAACCAGTCCATTCCGACTACTACATCGAAGCTACCCAATTGAATAGGTAAGAGGTCGATGCTAAAATTTCGTTCGCCAAGTTCTAGTGTGCAGCCTCTAACAACTTCGCCCGATTCAACAAGTTTACCATTGGCTAGTTCTATGGAATAAGGAATTTCTAATCTACTAGATTCTATTCCGAGTATGCGTTTAAATTCCACAGACATGAAGCTATAATCGGCGCCAGTTTCGAATAATATGGATGCAAAGTGATTGTTAATGAGAAACGTACCGGTGACCACGTTAGGGTCCTCGCGTGCGTCTCTTGCTCCAATCACAAATGCTCGAGCCGGAGCGTTGTTTCTCTCTGGGCAGTTCTTCATGAAGTGATCATTGCTTCCACACTTGAAGCATCCTTGGTTCTGCCCTTTCCTGTTGCCATTCTTATTACCAGCACCGTTTCCATTTCGGTTCTTTCCTTTTCCCCAACAGTCTTCGTTCTGATGACCCAATTTACCACATTTGTCGCACCTTGGAATGCGACAAGCTCCATCATGATGATACTTACATTTTTGGCATCTAGGCATGGAGCCTTGGTATGCTTTGGTTGTATGGGTTTTCATCTCCTGAGGCGGATTAGTGTCGCGCTTCTTGCTGAAACCCTTGTTGTTACGAGTTGCTTGATTCAAGTTTGCATGTTTCCTTTTCTTGTTGCCAGACGACTCAGCATGCGTCTCGGCATTTTCTGTTGGGTTCAGTGAGAGCTTCTTCATACGAACACAATCTTCAGTCAGGCTGACAGCCAGAGTTACAGCCTCGGTGATTGTTTGTGGTTTGGCCGACGTCACCATGCCACGAAACTCTGAGGCCAGTCCCCAAATGTAGCGTTCCACACGCTTGAATTCGGGAGTCACCATGTAGGGAAGTACTCTAGACAGATCGTGGAACCTTCGAGTGTAACCATTTATGTCAGCACCTTCCATGGTCAGGTGCCAGAACTCCGTCTCCAGCCTTTGGAGTTCAGCACGAGAGCAGTACTTCTCTCTCATCCTTTCCTTCAGTTCCTCCCAAGTGAGGCCATAAGCGGCGTCATCACCCATAGTTTGGGCTTGCAGGTTCCACCAAGTCAGAGCTTCATCGACGAATAACCCAGTAGCAAAAGTGACTTGTTGATCCGCGGTACACTTGCTCATGCGGAAAGTAGCTTCAGTCTTCTCCGTCCAGCGCACAAATGCTACTGCACCTCCTGTGCCGTCATAGTTCATCGGCTTGCAGTCGAGGAACTGCTTGAAAGTGCAGCCTGGAATTGATTCAACCAATTCACGTGTGAGCAATTGAAGAAACAATGAAACAAGACCGTTCATAAATTTCCTCATGCTTAGTACAGTGTCTCAAGGTTACCTTGAGCTGCATTGCCTCCAGACGAATCTCCATCCCCATTACGTCTAGTGTTGCTTGGTCCTCCACTGTCTTGAGTTCGGTTCGCCTCGTACTGGGCGATAGCAGCGGAGATCCTTTCCTCTAGCAAAGCGTTCAGCTCTTCAGCAGTTCTGGGCAGTGGGGGAGGAGGAGGTTGATCGTCATTGCGAGCATTCACAGCTTTCCTGGGTGCCATGTTCTGACAGAACATAACACAACAGGGTTAGGCATTTGTTTGATATCGTCACACTAAACGGTAGTATCATATATATTCACAGGTATATATACCACATAAGTGACATCAAACAATCATTACTCTAGCAGAGTACTTAGTAGGCTTGCTCTGAGGGAATCTATACGTGACAAGACTTGCTGTGGTTTCTGTGCACTGAATTCCATAATTATGTATGCATCCATAATTACGTAACTCCTTGCACAGTCCGCACAGTTCGTTTCATCCTCGTATTTCTTCCTTCAGATAGGCCATTGCTTTTAGGTAGAGTCACATATACTTGTGACATTCTACTTCTAGTACATGCTAATTATCACACATAATTGCAAGTAGTTTCTAGTCAAGGACAAGTGCTACTCAAGTGCACTCTAAGTCTTGTAGTGTCTTTTCTAGACTCATGTAGACAGTTTCAGGCAGTGGATGTCGCGGGACGTTTTATGCAATGAAAACTCTTTGAAAATTGTTTTCGTGAATGGATCCTAGAGATTGTAGACTAGACTCGAGAAGGAATCCTGGTTCACTACAATCGCAGCTCTGATACCAATCTGTCACACCCCTTTCTACGGCGGAAGCACGAGGTGTGATCATGAAAGGTTCTCATTGCATACGAAGAGTAAACATGCTACATGCTCGTAAAATAACATTCAAATACCATAATTTGAAAACAAACGTTAGCGTTTACATCGCTAAGTCGCGTAAAACATTGTCTTAAAAGTTTACAACTTTATTCAAAGTTAAACACAAGCGACATCCACGAGCATAAGCTAGACCACGCGCACATCCATCCTAGTTACCTGAAATACATGTGAGTTTTTGGAAAAACGTCAACATAAAGTTGGTGTGAATTCATGCAGTTTTGTATTTCATGTTTGTATACTTTGTATGAAAACATAGTTTGTGAGTAAATCAAGTTTTCATAAATTCAGTTTCATGTGTACACCACGTACATCTGTATAATTCAATTTCTTCTTGAGTACCCCACGTACTCAAGTTTAATTCTCATTCTCTTGAGTACCCCACGTACTTCAAGTTATTTATTAATTCTCTTGAGTACCCCACGTACTTCAAGTTATTTATCACTTCTCTTGAGTACCCCACGTACTTCAAGTTATTTATCACTTCTCTTGAGTACCCCACGTACTTCAAGTTATTTATCACTTTTTGTATGGTATGAATTTTATGTAAATACAGTATTTCTGTACTTATCAGATTGTTAATGGGTTGCAAAGCCATTAACCTGTGACACGTCATAGGAAGTCACCAAACCTAAGGCATTTAATTGGTATATTCTGAGACACAAAAGCACCACTCGATTCTCGCCCCGACCGAGTGTGAGGCTGCCAGGCACCTGTTAGATCTAACCTTTTGTTCTGCGGTCTGAATGTATACGTTGATTAATGGTGCTTCTGTACCCTATTCGTGACACTATTTCTCATAACGCCTCCTACTTGGTTCTCGTTCTCACCAAGCGCGTTTCTTGTTATCATTTCTCATAGCGCCTTATACTTGGTTCTCGTCTCACCAAATGCGCTTCTCATATTCATATATTTCGTCACACTTGGTTCTCGTTCTCACCAAGTGTACTTCTTGTATTTATATCATACCATTTATAAATATTGTACTTTTGTACATGTATTTCACCCCCGAAGTTATAAAAACTGAAAACAGTTAAAGAGAAAAGGGGGAGCATGAACTCACAACTTTGCGTTCCTAGCGTCGTAAACTCCACCGGATTTGCTTAATTAACGTCGTAACCTATACGCGTTTTCTTAACGTTAGTCACTAGACTTGCGTCGCACAAGTACAGTCACTCTCTTTTGTGTATATTCTTGTGTTAAAAATATTCTATATTTTTAACTACGTATCTTACTTATATTATTTTCTCCAAAAATAAATATAAGTCTTTTATGTTTTGCACTTTGCACCCGAATTATGTATCTTGTATGTTGTATGTGTATTTTTATATTTCTACTCCTCATGAGTAATTAGTGTATTTTTAAGTCTTAATACACTAGCACGTATAACACATACTATATACACTTAGCACAAAAATTGGTGATAAAATAATATATATTTTTCTCTCCAAAAATATATATACATAATATCCATTTTTATTCTTCAAGAAATCACCATTTCTTATCACCAAAAATTAGGGAAACCTTAGTAATACTTTTAAACACATTTTTAGGGAATAAGTTTCTCAAAAACTTATATTTTTTTCTAAGTGTCAAAATTTATAAAAATTTTGACAGAGTTTCCCCTAAAAATGGACGTTTCCCATGTTTTCAAAACATGTGTTTATTTTCTTTTGAATTGTCAACAATCATCAATAATCATCAACAACAATTTATCAACAATATCCGTCAACAATAATCACTAATTTCATGAACTTGAATATTTACAAAAATGTGTAGTAACTTACTAGCACATTTAGTAAGTCTTGTTATCTTTAAAAATAAGTTTAACTTCTTGAAAACTTTATTTTTAAAGACTATGAAGTTTCACAACTTCTAGTCGGTTTTTATGAAAATTATTTCTTTGTTAAAACTTTTGTTACACAAGTATTCCACACACTTGTTTGTTCACAAAAACCACTTTTGTTTGTGTAAGATCCGGTTTAGAACATGTGATTTCTTGGACACTTGGTCCTTTGAAAATACCGCTTGTAGATACGTAGATCTACTAGTTTTAAACACTATTTCACAAGTTAAATCGCTTTTACACAAGTTCATGATGTGTGTGGTATAGTTTCATCATTTAACCTTTGTTACTCTTAAACAAACTTTGTGTCATAATCCAAGATCATGACTAAGTCGGGTTAAATGATGATCCGAGCTACCACAACATAGATCGGGTCTAGATGACCATATATCTCAAATACTACAACTTTTACACAACATATATGCTTTTAACCAACAATATTTGCAAGTTTAGTAGACTTTAATGCTTCAAAATGCAAGATTCCGAGTTTTAATCATCATACATCTTATTAACCACCTTAGATTAGTTAAAGTATGAGTTTTAAGCATTATACCTCTAGCTCAAGGCTAGGGAAGAATCTAAGCACAAATCGAGTGGATAAAAGCAGAGTAGAGAGGTCCTTCGCCTTCCGTTCGCTCCAAGACTCCTAATACGTGATCCTTATCACTTGTAGATACTTGGAATGTGATGAACAAAATCGAAAGATGGGTGGATGCACAAGGGGTGTTTGGCCGTGAGTTGTAGAGAGGGAGAGAGTGTGTGTGTTGTGGTGTGTGTTAAGTGAAGGTTATGGTGGGTTATTCTTGCAACTTATAGACAATTCTCAAGGGCATTAACCAATAGTCCATATGTCTTCTTGATATAGGACAAGTGAGATCTTTATAATCTTGCAAGGACAAGAGGTGTCCCCCTTCTTGGGGACGGTTTGCAAGGGGGGGGGGGGGTCTTCTAGTTCATTTACAAGTATTAGTTAGTTACTAGTTAGGTTAAGTTAGTTAGTTAGGTACTTAACCCGGTTAGTAGTGTGTCGGGTGTTATGACGGGTGTTAGGGTATTCAGAGACCCTAACTGGCTCAGAAGAAGATAAATATTGTTATTAACAATATTTTCATGTTCCGGGTAAAGTCCGGTTGTTCGGTTGCATACCGATTCGTTAAAGTGCTAAATTACACTTTTTAGGGTCTTTTAAGTACCCTTCTTGTACTCTTTCCATTCCCAACACTTAGGGAAATATTCTGGATAACAAAACGACATTTCTGCATAATATTTATATGTCTAAATGCTGAATTATTGCTGATTTGTATAAATTCTGCACTTAAAGTGCGTTTCGGGTGCTTTTTAGTGCTTATTTTTGCTTTCGTATTGCATATATATTAAACCCTTGTATGTACTCTTGGGTTTTAATGCATTCTTGTCGTCGGACCTACACCTAGGCCTCTATTTTAATGTCTGACTGCTTTCTGCAGTTCTGTTGACACATTGTGTCTTGCCGGTGAGTTTACTATTATTCTGACGCAACGCTCTCGTTTATGCATAAAGCAATATTTTGTAGTATACAACATGCATGAATTCACTTGTTTAATCCTGTGTTCAGACATTGCTGACAATTAAACTCATAATTGCAGTCATTAGGCAATAATTAATGTGTACGGAAATTACCGGTTTGGGCCAGTTGTCACACATTTGACCAGTGCCAAGAGGAATAGACATTCTAGAAGAAAATGAAAGACAGAGGAAGAAACGAGTGAAAGGTTATTGGATAATCAATACAGAATGGTAACGAATGAAAATTGTGATCATTTGTTTGTTACCTAAGGCAAACAAATGAGATGGTGACAAATCAAAGTAAATAGGTCAAAAATAATGTATCGCGAAGACATGCTCGCCTATAAGTGAACACTCATCCCAAGAATTCCCAGGTAAGCACAACTGGTCTCGCGTCTGATGAGATGTATACGAAGTGCTTGCCTAGACAGAAAACCCAGAATACAGGCATTCACCCTTCCAGTTTGCACGTGTTCACATTATTTAAAACCCAAAACCTTGACGAGATTTTGAAAACTTAAAAGGGTTCAAAACCTAGTAATCAATCATCCTAGAACAGATGATTAGTTTTCAAAGCGGTTTTGAAATTCATGTTCTTGTTGTGGTCATCACCTAAGGATAGGTGACGGTACTGTTTTATGACTAAACGCAAGTAAACTCGCGTTAGGGTCCTAAGAAGGTTATAGACTAGGTCAAAGCATTACTAATAACCTAATTCCCTATAACCATTGGCTCTGATACCATCTTTTCTGTCACACCCCGACCACGTAGAACATACAAAACGTGGCGGAAACATCGGGGAGTGTTGTAACAGATTTAATGTTTCACAACCATGGAAATTTAAGTTTCGTTTTATTGATTAGAAGTGTTACAATGTCTTAACAAACAAGGAAATACAACAAAATTAACTAGTCTTGCATCTTTTATTGTCACTAAAGCCCAAGTCTGTCTATGTGTTTCTTGATCATCTTATGCAACAGCTCCTGAAAAACACATGTGAAAATATGGTACGTCAGCATAAAAATGCCTGTGAGATACATAGGTTTTGTGAAAATAAGATTCATGACTTATGTTTGAGAAAATGTTTAGTCATGAACCTTGTTATTTGCTTTGTTTTGTAAATCATTTGAAAAACAATGAGTTCAGATGATAGGTATAAATAAGTGAATAATGTATGGTTAAATGAATAACCATAGTAAAATGGGTTTGTATAAGATAAGTTGTTTGTAAACAATGTCTTGTGAAAAGTATGTTATTTGTATGAAATGTTCTATGTCTCAAACTGAAATGATTCAAATAACGTTACGACATGTAATACCATACAAACATTTATATATAGGAAGTACCAGCGGCGTATCCACCATGCTTGTATCATATTACACACGCATCGTTACTTAATCACTTAATCAAACTAAACCAGCCAATGTAAGAAGTCTATGTTTAAATCAATTGTTAAATGTATTAAATAATATGTCAAAGTGTTCATGTCAAGATGTAAATTATGTAGTATGTATAACCAAATGTCAAAAGTGTTTGTGTCAAATGTAAATCATGTCAAAATGTCTATGTCAAATATCCATGTCAAGTGTTTATAGTCCAAAAGTAGTCAAGTAATGTATAACCAAAATGATATGTATGGTAAGTAAAATTTAGACTACTTAAACCATAAGTAAAAATGTACAAAACAAAGTATTGAAGTAAAACTTGGTTTAAATCAAAGTTATGTTTTGTAAGATATATGCATGCTATACTGAATATGAACATTTATGCGGTATTGTGAAAATTCATACATCCAAGCCTTGAGACAGACGGATAACTATGTAAAAGTGAGTTATCAAGAGAATATGTATTCGGATTCGGTCATTCCTTTCATCCCCTTTCCCTGGGATGTCCGGAACGGGATTTGTCAAGTCCTATGGTACCACTACCTACTAACGAACGGCATGATCAGTGTTAATGAATGTATAGTATAGTTTAAACAAACCAAATGTCATACCAAAATGTAAGCATGTTTTATGAAGATAATGTACCTAGTATGCTAGAGTAAACATACAGGGTAGAGCTGTAAAACAATGTGTCCATATGTTACTGGAACATATGCAACAGAGATGCAGTATAAAACAATGTACTAAGTATGCAAAGTCATCATACAAAGTAGAAAAGTCATGTAAAACAATGTACTAAGTATGCAAAGTCATCATACAAAGCATAGAACACCATGAAATCATGTACTATAAATGTACTAATGAACATAGCAAGTATATGATGTGAAAACAGGAAAGCACGAAAGTAACAAGTAGGCACATGTGTTTCACCCCAAAACAGTTTGGAAAACAGTAAAAGAGGGGTCTATGTACTCACTTGAGATTGCTCAGAAGTCCTTGAGTAACAACCAAACAATGCTAGAGATCGCGGATATCAAACGGCACCTAATATAGGTAACTATGTTAATTAACCGGACCTAGATCGGAAGATTGGGTAGCATTAGGGTTTGTAAACCAAACGAGTGTAGAGACTCGTGTCATTTGGTTTAACAAAGCCTACATACTAAATGAAACTTAACCTAAGTGTTTACGACCCATTATGACCCGTTTAGGTAGCTTATGCTACTTTAACGCGTCGTTCGCGTGAAACGCGTTCGGACCGCCTAACTAGCCCTATGACAAGTGTTATATGCCTAAACATGTTACATAATCAGTTATGTGACAAAGGTTTAGGTTACATATGCTTAATTACCAATTATACATGAAAAGGGTATTCTGGTAATTTACCTAAGGCATATAAACTACCTATCATACAACGACTTAAACGATGTGACCATAGGGTATAACCTCGGAAGGTTATTCCCTACACTACGGTCACCTAATGTGTTTGGTCGGATCCTAATGATCGACCAAACTGGGTCGGGTTCGAAGGTATAAGCGATTCATTAGATCGCTTACCCTACGACCCTAGACAACGTGGTAATCAGTAGGCATAGTCCCAAGGGACTATAACCAACGTGATTACACTCACGTTGCGAAGTTCAAACGAACTTCGCATTGACCATTACTGGTCAACGCTGAAAGTCAAACAAAGTTTGACTTTCTGACTCGAAAAGCAGTAAAATAAGGAAAAGAACGAAAGAATACTTACGAAGGGTCCCCGAATGCTAATCGTGATCACAATAACTCAGGTATGAAACAAAGGTTTCAACTTAGAGTCAAATAGATCAGATTCTTGTGGGTTTAGAAGTTGTGGGGGTGGGGTATTTATAGTTTTCGGGTAACCGTTAAGATCGTTTGTTGAATATCGTGCCTTAATCCAAGCCGTACAAGTGTCGGAAACTCATGGTGGCTAAAAATGATGTTTATCAACAGATTAGGCAAGTGGGAAATGTGTGGGTATGGATCAAACAGCTGGAAGTTGCTGACTGTTCGATATTATCTGATCAGACAGGCGGACGCGGCCCGCGTGAGAGTTAAGAGAAACTGAGGCGGGCCGCCTGGCCATGACAGATCAGAAAATTACAGTTTTGGTCCCTGTTGTGTATTCAGCCCATTTCCGGCACTTCTAAGGCCCGTAAAGCCAACTTTAAGGCCCTAAAATGTTGCCTAAACATTGTGGACATGAAACATGTTCAAAAATATGTCTGATGTTGGTTCGTTTGGCCGTACGAACGCGATGTTCGCTTAATTACGACGAAATGCGCACAAGCGCGAAAAACGATCCAAATGATGCAACGAATGGATTTTTCTTATGGCGAACACTAAAATATAATATAGTCATGCTCACATAAATTTTTGGATGTCCGGATGTATTCAGAACGTAAGTTATGCGCGAAAATGCAAACTTGTGCACTTTTTGACACTTTTAGTCCCTGAATGACACAAAAGTTTATTTTAGCACACCGAACCCCTCAAAGCCTATTTCTAAGCTTTGTAAAGGATATTTATGGTATGTTTAACTTATGGTCATATTCCGGAATGTCTGTTACAGTTCAAATTGGCATACTTTCGCAGTTTGTCAACTTTAGTCCCTGTAAGCGAATTAACTTGATTTCGGCATACCAAACCTTCCAAAACTTATTTCTAAGTTATGTAAAGGTTATTTTAAGGTATGTTAAGCCTATTTCACTATTCCGGAGTGTTCGTTGCATTAAACTGGTTATATTTACGCATCGGTGCGCGTATAACCTTCCAGAAAGCGATTTAGAGTTTGAAATTTAACGAGAAATGATATGTGTAAATGATACACATATTTTTTTACAAATCCCTAGTATAATATTTCATTGGTTCGGCATTTGTTTGATAGCTGGGAAGGCACAGGTGTTACAAATCATATTTTTTCGAGGTCGTTTACTATTTTTAAAGGTCCGTTTTGTACAGCAGCAAAAGCTGCGTTTTTACTGCAGAAAATGTGTGTTATGTTTTTCGTCATAACTTGAAATCTGTGTAGAATTTGCTGATGAAATTTGTACTGCAGATGACCACTGATGTCGTTGTAATTCTCCCACTGGAATTTCATCAATCGGACTTACAATGGATTTTAAATAAATTATTCCGTGGACTGCAGTCAGAAAGTGACGAATCTGATTGCAGTCCGGTACATTGATTTTTTTATAAAATATTGGTAATGAATTGGATCCCAATATTTTAACACAATAATATTTGGATTGTTTAAAACATTTTGTAAAAATTTGGGAATTTTTGGAGTAAGTTAACTGTTTTATTAAAATTCCCGAAAACAACCCAGTTTTGAATGATAGTTAAAATGCAGGGGTTTTGATGATATATGCATGATATGATAAATGTTCAAATACATCAGCAAATAAACATGAATAAGTTGCATATTTGCTGCATTTAGATTCATATAAAATGATGTTGATATGATAATGTGCTTTAGGCACTTGTACATAAGAATACATGTTGATTTAAAGCTCAAGAAATGATAAAAAAAAAATGATGGTATGACAAAAGTGTTTTAGAACAGGTTATAAACACTAAAAATAACATCATTTGGTATATTATAATGACATGTTAATACTTGACAAGATTATGTGTATTACGCTATTATTAGTATATTACATTTGAGTATATATATTACGACGCACAAATCGTAGATATATTGCTTATAACATGATGAGGGTCACCAATAAAATCGTTCAAGTCGCAAAGTTCTTTAAATATGTATATGAACTCATATATACATAAATACACCAATATAATCAAAAATAATAACTTTTCGAGAAAATCTCAAAGTTATGTGAAAATTCTAAGTATCGGAGAAACTTCGGTATTTTTGTGAGTTTTGATTTTTAAATCGTTCTTATTTAATTTAGGACGAATAAACAATTTGAGGGATTATGTTAACATATAAAAACGCACCCAAAGGTGAGTACATAGTCCCCTCTTTTACTGTTTTCAAATGTTTTGGGGTGATACATATGTGCCTATTCATTATTTTCACGATTTCGACTATATGACTACACATGCATAAGTACTATATTTTGACGAATTGAACTATTATACATGGTTTAAACACTGATTTCCAAAGTTTGTTACGACTATTTGTTTGTTCATATGTTTATTTATACATTCATTAATAATGATCAAGCCGATTGGTGGTACGATATAGCGCTATAGGACTAGACACCCCATTCCTGTTGTATGGAATGTCAGAAACCAAATTTTAACCAAATAGAATTTGCCTTTGGGGTATTTCTATAGTCTCCAAAGTGTAGTTTGATGCACTAAGGTTTGAATGTATTGCTAAATCGTGATTTATGGTATATTTCGATATACTACCAACGTGATACTGTTTACTAAAGCATAATTTGATATGCTATTGTTTACTAAAATATAGTTTGATATATTACCAAACCATGATTTAGGTATGTTCCAACATACTACCAACGTGATATTATTTACTAAAGTATAATTTGATATACTATGTACAAATCCAACACATATTTTGTTATTTACTAAAACATAGTTGATATGTTATTTTCAAAACCAAAGTATACCTATGATATACTACCGAAAACTATTATTTTAACAACTAAAGTATATTTGATATACTATCTGTTTAACTGTTTTAAAACTAAAATATATTTTAATATATTACTTATCCGACTTTCTTAAAACCAATGTATATTTTTATGTATACTACAACTTTTATATCAATGCAAAGTGTTCTAGAAACCAAACTTTTATCAAGGATTCATGGCTACTTTTATAAACATATAATCTTTTCTTATATGCTCCAAAGCCATGAATCAAATTCACAAAACCTATGTTACTCACAGGCATTTTTATGCTGACGTATTTACTTTCACATATGTTTCAGGTTTTATTTCGTGACGACTGTTGATTGCTTTACATAGGATGGACATGGAACTTAGTAATTATAAAAACATGAACGACAATTGTACTGTTTGTTGATCAAATCCCAAGATAATGTAACTTTTTATGTAATAAAACAATATTCTAAATTCCATGTGTTGTGAAACAATGATTCTGTTACAACACTCCCCGACGTTTCCGCCACGATTTGTTGTTTTACGTGGTCAGGGTGTGACAACGATGTAGGATCGAGAAACGACCTAACGAGTCGATCAGAAGAGTGCTCAGACCGAATCAGAGGCGGAATTCATTGATTCGGTCTTCGTTTAGCTTGGATTCACTATTAATTGTCTCGTTTATTAATCTCTGAACGTTTACAGGACTGGAGACACTTCGACAGCACCTCGGCGTTGGAAACTAGAACCTTACAAATGAACTCGTTTGAAGCCTATTTATAGAGTAGGACCCTTCCGTTTGAAAGTGGTATGTCCATTTCAAACGGAACCCTTCAAACGGAACCCTATTTCAAACTTTACATTCAAACTTTACACTCAAACTTTACACTCAAACTTTACATTCAAACGGTCAACTCATTTCAAACGACCAACTAATCTTCAAACAGTTGACTTCAAATTCTTGTTTCATATGTTCTAAATTGTGATGTCATCATTATGATGTCACATGATGATGTCATAATGATGATGTCACACTTGTTCAAATCCGCAACGAACCCGAGACTCGACAAAAGACGAAGACGACAGATGACTGCACCAACAGACTCCCCCTCAGATGTTGACGAGTCTTAAGTGTCGAGTCTTTGCATCTTCAGTCTTTATCTGTCTCTATTCTTTCTTCGCATATACCAGGATCTTCTCTTTGGCTCTAACCTCGTCAGACTCCCCCTCTCATCATGATGGGATCGCTGTCTGGAATTAGCTATCACCTAGAGATCAATCCCTCGCTTTATCTCTGTTTAAGCTCATCTCCTGCACACATTTTCTCACAAACACATAAGTTTTTACTTAAATCAATAAGAAAAACTTACTGGAAATAGTTACATCAAGTTCAAATTAATGACCCTGATTAACTAATCAAACTTTTCTTTTTACAAAAACAAATTTCTTCTTTTAAACGCACACTCCCAAACCAGTTCATCATGTTCAGCACTTGAAATTTTGAAAATCAGTTCTTCAACATCAATTGTCGAAAATCTTTTTGAATTTTTCAAAAGTTTATACTAAAACACACTAAAATCTTTTTGTATTTTTTGAAATAACCAAAATGAAATGCAGAAATGAAATATTTACAAACAATATTTTTGTGAGCTTCGTGTAAGAGGATCATATCAGTTTTTGAGACACATCACAAGCACCGTTAAGCTTTAAACATTTTAAGCTCTAAACGATTCACGTTGATTGACGATATTGTTGTCCTCTTAAACTCAATCTAAAAACTTTCAAAATGCTTACCGATACGTTAAGGTATATTAAGATAACACTAAGTTCTTATGGACCCCACGATCTCAGCATATCCCCTCATCATGCAATACACTGACCCAAGTAATGCCATTAAACTTTTATCAACTGTGATTTGTGCGAAAACAAAGCAGAATGTTTAAACATTAACAATCAGGTCGATACTTCCGTATACGCAGAGAAAGTCCAATGTTTAAACAAAATAAGAAAATAAAAATAAGTTGAAGTTGTTTAGGCTTTAACCACCAGGTCGATACTCCCGTATACGCAGAGGTGATCCAAAGCTTAAACGAAACACCAAAGAAAATAAAGCAGAACGTTTAGGCAACAACATCCAGGTCGATACTCACGTATACGCAGAGGATGTCCGATGCTTAAATAAAATAAAGAAATAAAACAAGTTTAAATCTTTGCAAAATAAAATGCACAATCACAGCGACTTTTCAGCAAAGTTGTGAAAGTTCACAAACTTAACCAGTTTTATGTCTTTCGACAATCAGCGATTACTGAGTAGGTACACAATCAAGAAGGACAAAACTAAGTACTATGCTTTCGACCATGTTTCCCACTAGAACTATGCTTTTTCATTTAGGTTTGTATCGTTCTCGCAAATCTACTAGTCTAGCTGAGCCTACCGTCACATCTTTAGTGAGATCGCTTATCACATTTTATCTCTCCATTTCTTTAGCATGCTGTGACAGTCCAACTGATTTTCTATCATTTCCTCTTGTTTCAGCAAAACTCATTTTTAAATTTTTCAATGTTTTTGACATTTTCAAATTTTCAAATGTTTTTGGATTTTCTAAAATTTCTTACTCCCCCTAAAATGCAAACACATTTTAGGAAATTTGAAAATAAGCCGTCACATCAAATGTTTTTGCATTTCTTATTATTCCGCATCTGAAACGCAAGAGACAACCTCTGAACGACTCGTTCGGGTAAGCAATCGATCCTACAAGTGGTATCAGAGCTCAGGAGGAAGAGTTCTTACCGTTTAGCTCGTTTTTGCTGAAAAATTCTGATTTTCTACACCTTCTTTTCAAAACTGAATAAGTTTTCACGGATAAAATCGGCTGAAACTTTCACAATATGTGCGTAATGATGTTTTAACAAACCCTTGAGAATATCGGACCTAAACTCGAAGTAAAAGTGGTAAAAAAGGACTGAAATATGGGTTCCGTTTGAACGAAGCATAGGTGTTCCGTTTGAAAACTGCTGTCAATCGTTTGAATCTGGTCCCATCGTTTGAAAATGATGTAATTTCAAACGTGACAGGTCTGTTACGTTTGAACCTATCGTTTGAAACTGATCGTTTGAACTTATCGTTTGAAACTGATCGTTTGAACATATCGTTTGAAATTGCACCTGAAAGTTTGAAATTGTACCTGGCCGTTTGAAACATGATCACCGTTTGAAAGTTGACAACATGATAGTTTGAAACATGATCACCGTTTGAAAGTTGTCATCGTGACTGTTTGAAAATTAATCTTACTGTTTGAAAATGGTTCAGTAATTCATGTGAAAGTTTATCGAGTTGTGTGAACCGATTGGAAAGTGTCGGGTTGTGGTAAACTTTAAACAAAGTTTTAAGTTTGTCATGTGAATGCTTGGTTCAAGAATAGTGTGTGGGATTTAAAGTTGCCAATTCATGTGAAGACTGTTTTTGTCGGATTGTTTTGAAATAGTTTCAAGTCACGAGAAAGTAAATTGATATTGTCGGTTTTCATGTGAACAAATGTTAGTCAAATGGTTATCACGTGAATCCATCTGATTGTGTGTCATGTCCATGTGAGATTTGAAAGATTTATTAAAAACGAATTTTGACTAAAGTGTTTTGATAATTGCATAATAAAAGTGTCAGACCACAGAATACATTTGTTGATATCGGAATTGCATGTGATATTGGTTTGGTGGTCGAGCATCATCATGAGAATTCATTGAAAATTGTTAACCGATTGAGTGCTTACATCGATGTGTGTATAAGAGTCTATGAAGTGTCATAGATGTCAGATTACATGTGATTGCATATAATACGTGTATTAATCTGATAAATTGTTATCATTTGGTTTGAATTAAAATCGGTTTGCATGTGAAAAAGTATTGGGACTATAAAAGATCAGAATTCACGAGTTCACCTTAATCAATTTGATAGCATTCATGTGATAATATAGTTGATTGTCAGAGCATTTACCAATCTAATTGAAGAGTTACTTAATATGTTGGCTTAGTGGATATAGTGAATTCAATAGTGTTTAATCAATTCATGTAAGTGTGTCAGTCCACTATTCTCGATCCATATTACATATTGACGGCCCAAGAAATATTTTTGATTATCACCGATTCACTAAGCTGTTAAAGCCTAAAGTTTGGATAAAGACTTGTAGTGCGGCCCAAGGCTCATTATCGTTTTCGGCCCAATCATTGTGTTGTTTGATTCAAGTCTTGACCCATTGAATTGGGTTAAAACAGTTTGGAAGTATTCCAAATTGTGTTGGGAGTTTTTGGGAGATTTGACTAGGTGAATAAGTTCGTGTGAAAGCTTGTTTGAAAAAATTTTTGATTCCGAATCATGGATATCAATTTTTTTAAAATGACAAAAGAAACACTTGATAGAATAAAGGTATTAACGAAAGAATTTGATTCATTTTCAGGCTGTCCAGGAGAAAGTACAAAAGGTATCATTGAGAGGTATAGCCATCTTGTTCGTTCGATGTCTGAGAAAGGTATTAAAAAAGAATCAGAAGAATGGGTTGAGAAATTAGCCAATGCCTTACCTCAACAAGAGTGTGATACATTTCTTTTGAATTTAAAAAGAACTGGAGAATACTCTGATTTGGCAATTGGTCAATTCATTAAGAAACTTGAAGAACAGATGGAGAGGAATGCTGAGAAGAAGAAAAGTCAAAGTGTAAAATCAATATTAAAGAAGAGCAAGAGTAAAGGTGTTCAAGTGGGAGAGGAACAGACTGAAGAAATTTCAGTTTTGAAAGATGAGATGAAAGCTGATAAGAAACATATTTTTGATTTACAGGAAAATTGTGAGAGATTGAAATCTGAAAATGACAAACTGTTAAGTGATTTGAACAGTTTGACATTGAAAAACGAGATTTTGAAAGAGAAAGAAAAGGATTTTGAAAGCAAAAAGAAATCTTCAGAAGATGAAGATTTCTGGATAAAATTGGAGAACAAAAATTTGAAAGCAAATGAAACAAAATTTCAAGAACAGTTAACAGTTTTGGAAAATGAAAAATTTGTTCTTGAAAACATTAAAATTGAAAACGAAAAAACAATCAAGTCTCATCTTGAACGAATATCTCAGCTTGAAAATGAAGCTGAGAATTCAAGGAACAAAATTGATGAGCTTGAAAAGAAATTGAAAGGTTTTGTGACTTCATTTGTGTTCCCCTGTCCAAAACCGATCAATTCAGTTCCAATAAGTGACTATGTCACAAACTTTGACAAAGTCAAAGTTGAAGATTGTGATGAGAAAACTGATGATGAAAATGAGGATTTTTATTCAGCAAACGAATCTGATTCAGAGTCTGATGCTGAAAATGAGAAAAAGAAAATATTTTTGAAATTAAAAGAAAAGTTTCAGAAAACTGTTCTGCAATCAACTGAAAAGGGTGAATGTTCTACGCAAAAACCTTTGAAGAAGAAAGTGGAACAGAAACAAAAAGTTAAAAATTCAGAAAATGGTCAAAACAAGAATAAAAGCTTATCAGTTCAATCATCAAATCGTAATCAAAAATCACAAAAATTAGAAAATCAAAACTTAAAAATTGTTGGTAATAAGTGGTGCAGGTCGGACCACAGTGCTTCAAAGCCAAATCCAGCTTACAAGAGGAGAGATGGATATCACCAAGCCAAACAGTGCTATGATCTGAATGTTTGGACTAACAATGGTGATTGGTACGATAACAGAGTGTGTTACCGATGTGGTTATCAAGGACACATTGCTGTTAACTGCCAAGGTTGGAGTTATGAGACGAGGAGATGCTTTAATTGTCAAATTAGAGGTCATATTGCTAGAGATTGCCCAAGGAGATCAAATGAAAGATTGAGGGTTAATTCTCAGAAAATGGCAAAGAAATCAGTCAATGTCAAGCCCAAAGAACAGAAGGTTCAAGAACCTAAAGTTCAAGAAACGAAAGTGAAGCTTTCTCAAGGGCAGAAAGACAGACTGAGGAAGAAGAGAAAGAAGGCGAGAGAGTATCTCGAAAGGATTTTGTCCTCGGGTTCATCTGTTGGTAAAAATAAGAGTTCTGATGAATCGACTTCCTCGATGGCAAAGTCAAGCAAGACGAATTCATCGGATACAAATTTGAGGACGAAAGAGGGAAAGAAGAAGAAAGTTGGTGGCGATGAATTTGTTTCTTCGGAAAAAAAGGAGCCACATGTCGGCGATGAATCTGGCTCATCAAAGTCAGACAGGCCACATTCAGGCGATGAATCTGGTGTGGTAAAGCCAGAGGAGCCATGTGTTGAGGTAAAAGTAGAGAATTCTGGTTTAACAATGGATGATGCAAACTTTCCACCATTGTTGAACAAGAATTCAAAATCACCCAAGGACAGTCAGGCTTGGGTGAATCTGTTCAAATGAAAAACCTGACTTGCCGGAGATCCCAAGTTTGTAATCGTGGATCAAGAATCGGCATCCTTCTTGTTATTTTATATTTTGTGAAAGATTTTTAAATATGTTTAGTTTTTACAGGTTAAGTGTGACTTGCCGGAGCTTCCAGGTTGGTAAGTGTGAAGCAGGAATCGGCATCCTGATTGGTAAAATGGTGATGTAGACGTAACATTCCTACAGTTGGTATAGGTTTATACTTACAAGTGGTATTGTTTGTGATTCTACAAGTGGTAAAATCAAGGACATTAAGTTGTACTTTCATTTTCCTACAAGTGGTTGACGACAAAATGATGAACCATACCCCGAAACTACAAATGGTTTAAAATCAACAAAACTCATTTTCCGGAGAAATCATTTTGAAATCTGAATGAGAAAATGGTTTGTGATAGGGGGAGTTCTGATTGTTTATGCCGAGTGAATGGCGATTTGATGTGATTCAGTGTCAATTGTCAAGTTTCTGTACAGTTTGTATGTTTCAATTATGTCAAGTGTCTTAGTTTTCAAATTTCCTTTGAAATGTGTTTGCATTTTAGGGGGAGTAAGAATTTTTAGAAAATCCAAAAACATTTGAAAATTTGAAAAAGCCAAAAACATGATAAAATTCAAAATGAGTTTTTGTGTCTAAAAGAGGAAATGATAGTACATCAGTGGACGATCACAGCATGCTAAGGAATTGGAAAGTAAAAATGTGATAAACGGTCTCACTGATGATGTGCCAGTAGGTTTTTGCACATTTAGTAAATTGTGACGAGATATAAACATAAATTTCAAACTTGCTTGTTCTGTGGGTTAACACAAACTTGGATATATAGGTAACCCCTGAAATCTTGTTTGAAAGGTCCCTTATTCTGAGATACTAGGTCTTTATGCTCAGTGATATCTGGGGTATTATCCCGGGATTTCTGCTGAAAGAAATTTCTGACCTAGTCCCCGGATAATGCTTTCTGCAAATGCTTGAAACATAGCATCGCCCTCAGCAAGCTGATGAAACAATAAAATTGATAGTCGCTGCTGTTGTAATGCAAAAGATCCTCTAAAGGGGACACACCCAAAGTCGAAGCCGTCATCTCTCTGCGTATCGAAAGATCGACCTGAGCTCTCACGGCCCTCGTACTATAATTTATTCCCCTGACAGATATCATCTGTGGTATACTCACCTGTAAGACTGAATATTGGGATCTGGATACGGGAGTATATTCAAGTAGTGGGACACACGGATAAGTTCAAGTACTTAAAACATTAATATCGTATCTCGGCTCATTTGAACTTTGTGTGAAAATTTAAGTGGACAAGTATACTGACAATCTAAGTGATTCGTTTAGAACTTAAAATGAAATGAAGCTTAACGGGGTTGGTGATTTGTCTCAGAAACTGATATGATCCTCTTGCACAAACTCACAAAAATATTGTCTGTAAATATTTTATTTCTGCATTTTAGTCTCTCGGAAAATCCAAAAAGATTTTGTGTGTGTTTTAGCATAATTTTTTGAAAAAAAAAAATCAAAAAGATTTTCGACAACTGATGTTGGAAAACTGATTTTCAAAATTCCGAGTGCTAAACATGATGAGCAGCATTTGAGGGGGAGTGTTTGTGTAAATCTAATTGTTTTCGTTAAATCTAATCTTCTTCAAGTGGTTCATCATAGATATTTGAGAGAGAGCCTGAGATGTTGCAATTATGTATTTGTTTTAGTGATTATAAGAGTTATGTGTTGGTGCACAGGTATTTGATTTGTGATAAAATTAGAAAATTTATGTCTGGGTTAAGATTGTGCAGGTAGCCAGGTTTCGATATTCTGAAAATCTCTGTTGGAAGAGAGCCAAGTTTCGATCCTGGAAATCAATTCTGAAAGCCTGTGAAGATCAGACAACGATCCTGAAGATGTTACTGAAGAACAAAAGAATGCCAGTAAATTGAGAAGGGGAGTCTGAAGATTGGAAGAAGAAAAAGCCCAGAGACTGATCTAGATTAAAGATGTGAAGACACGGTTATGCAGTCAGAGTGTATAGGCGACTCCATCAACATCTGAGGGGGAGTCTGTTGGTGCACTACATCTGTTGATTCCGTCTAGGTGTCTAGGATCAGGTCTTACGTCGTATTGTATAGTATAGGGCACGAAATACGAGAAAACAGGAGTCTGTATAGGTATTAAATGTCTGGTCCGCTCATAGGGACATAGGGAGTCTGGTTCTCTAACAATCTTTGCAATGAAAGCTTTGAAATCACCCTTTTCATCAACAAACATATCCCAGCTGAAGCCTTCTGGTAGTCTTTCATCATCTTGATCGACTATGCATGCTTTGTTATCAGGAGAGATATAATTGTTCCAGTTAAAATCTACCAAACATCCTCTCTTGGAATCCTCAATCTTTCTACCATGAGCCGTTTGTGAGTCTTGTGACTGACCAACTTGCTGATAAATGGCTTTCCGGTAGTAATCGTCTTTTCCGAACGGATTCTGAGCTCCACTAGCTTCCCTGTTCTTGCACTCCCGCTTGAAATGGCCTTTCTCCCTGCAACGAAAACAAGTAACTTTAGATTTATCAAAACCTAAAGTAGATACATGAGCATCAAGAAAGTCATTTCTTCCGGTAATCGTTTTGAACTTTTCAGCACGTCTAAGAACACTAGCTAGACACCATTTGATATCCATCAGTTCCATCTCTTCGGCATCTATTTGATCGTAATCCTCTTTGGTAAGCATAGGATTGCCGATCCGACCAGCAACAAGACCTTCATAGGATAACAGTACTGAACCCAGAAGTGCCATATGGTCTTTAGCAGTGTCTTCAGATAAGCTTTGACCTTCTGGAAGATTGAGAGCTATGTTGCATTGAATCACGTATCCATTTCCTGTTTTTGTACTCTGAGACTGAAAACTCGTGTTAGTCTCTTTCGGATTCACACTCGGAAACGATGAAAACCTGCTGCTATTCTTATTCGAACCCTGATCAGCTTTCTCAGATGAATCACCAGCACTGAAAGCAGTTTGAATCTTCGGACTTCTTTCAGACTCAGTGGCTGGAATACTACCCCTGTAGTACATCTTCACATCCTGTTGACCACTCGGACTATTCATCCTCGCAATCTTCTGCTGTTCAAGATCCTGACTCTCAATTTTCTCTATAAACTGTGAAATTGTCAGCCCATCATACACACCAGTATTCTTCAAGATCATCAAATACGTTCCCCACTCCTTTTGAGGTAACGCGTCCGCCAATTTATCCACCCACTCCTCACGACCTTTTTCAACACCCAACATAGATAAAGATCGCACCAAATGACAGTATCTCTCGATTAGCTTTTTAGTATCCTCTCCCGGCAAACTACTAAACAAATCAAATTCTTTCTTTAGTAATGCTTTCTTGCTTTTGATCATGTTTTCGCTTCCCTCGAACTTGACCTTTAGCGCATCCCAAATTGACTTAGCAGTTTTGTCGTGCTGTAACAGGATGAATATATCTTCCTTTATTGCTTGCTGCAACAAACTAATCATCATTTTCTCGGCTCTATACATTGCTCGTTCTTGATCTGTAAACTCAGATATCTCCTTTTTAACATGTAATTTAGTTTCAGGCAACGTGTACTTTTTCAATATGCACTCCCATGATCTGAGATGATTTTCCTGAACCCAGTTTTCAAAGCGATCTTTCCACCCGTAGTATTCTTCAATACTCATCAGTTTCGGGGGTTTCTGAGTGGTTCCCGTCTCGTTTTCAAGATTCATGGCTTGAGCAATCGCAGCTGGTGATGACGGTGTTGCAAACGCATTGTAGAACTCGGAATCCATACTGACTTAACACGTTTTTCAATGAAGATGACAGAACAGCGAATCAGAAATATCCTTTGGAGCGGTCCAACAACAATGTCCGTTCGAGTGGACCAGAGACTGTTCGTTCGAGTGGACCAGACTTGTTCGTTCGAGTGGACCAGACTTGTTCGTTCGAGTGGACCAGACTTGTTCGTTCGAGCGGACCAGACTTGTTCGTTTGAGCGGACCAGACTTGGTCGTTCGAGCGGACCAGACTTGTTCGTTCGAGCGGACCAGACTTGTTCAAATGAGCGATCCAGATGTCTTTGGAGCGGTCCAGAAATTATTCTTCAAGCAGACCGGACGAGTGAACCAGCAATCAAAATTGTACGTTGGAGCGGACCAGAAATGCGAACCACATATCGAACATGTTTTGACGTGTTAAAACTTCGAATTTTGGCTTCAAACTTTCCAGGATTTATCTCGATACTATTGCGCACAAGCTGTGAAAATTTGAGCAAATTCCGACCATAAAATTTTCCCGAAACAGTAAAAGAAGGTGTAGAAGTGAAAAGAAATGATGAAAAAACAGCTACAATCTGCAGAAAACCTCCTCCCAAGCTCTGATACCACTTGTAGGATCGAGAAACGACCTAACGAGTCGATCAGAAGAGTGCTCAGACCGAATCAGAGGCGGAATTCATTGATTCGGTCTTCGTTTAGCTTGGATTCACTATTAATTGTCTCGTTTATTAATCTCTGAACGTTTACAGGACTGGAGACACTTCGACAGCACCTCGGCGTTGGAAACTAGAACCTTACAAATGAACTCGTTTGAAGCCTATTTATAGAGTAGGACCCTTCCGTTTGAAAGTGGCATGTCCATTTCAAACGGAACCCTTCAAACGGAACCCTATTTCAAACTTTACATTCAAACTTTACACTCAAACTTTACACTCAAACTTTACATTCAAACGGTCAACTCATTTCAAACGACCAACTAATCTTCAAACAGTTGACTTCAAATTCTTGTTTCATATGTTCTAAATTGTGATGTCATCATTATGATGTCACATGATGATGTCATAATGATGATGTCACACTTGTTCAAATCCGCAACGAACCCGAGACTCGACAAAAGACGAAGACGACAGATGACTGCACCAACAAACGATATTCTCATTTATTCAAAGTCTCGAGCCGACCACGAGTAACACCTTCGTTTGAACTTGGAACTTCTGAAGAAGGAACAACTTTTTGCTAAATTCTCCAAGTGTGAATTTTGGCTTAAAGAAGTTCAGTTTTTGGGTCATATAGTCAACGAGCAAGGTATTCATGTAGATCCATCCAAGATAGCTGCTATTAAGGATTGGAATACACCGACGACACCTACAGAGATTCGATCATTTCTTGGCCTTGCTGGATATTATCGTCGATTCATTTCTAATTTCTCAAAGATCGCGGTTCCACTCACTGCTTTGACTCAGAAAAATAAGCCTTTTGAGTGGGGACCTAAGCAAGAAGAAGCGTTCCAAATGCTGAAACCGAAGCTCTGTGATGCTCTTGTTCTATCTCTACCTAAGGGAAACGATGATTTTGTTGTCTATTGTGACACGTCGAATCTAGGACTTGGTTGCGTTCTTATGCAACGAGGTAAAGTCATAGCTTATGCGTCTAGACGGCTGAAAATTCACGAGAAGAACTATGCGACTCACGATCTTGAATTAGGAGCTGTGGTTTTCGCACTTAAAATCTGGAGACACTACCTCTACGGAACGAAGTGTGTGGTTTTCACAGACCACAAAAGTCTCCAGCATATTCTCAATCAGAAGGAGCTGAACATGAGGCAACGACGTTGGGTTGAACTCTTAAATGATTATGATTGTGAGATCCGCTACCATCCTGGTAAGGCGAATGTCGTAGCCGATGCGCTTAGTCGAAAGGAACGAGTCAAGCTTCATTCTGTTCGAACTCTATCTGATATTCAATATCGTGTCCTTCAAGCTCAACGATCTTGTGTGATCAAAGACTTATTGAAATATGAGCTACTGCTTCAACTCGAACTTAAACTCGAAACGAAGGACGATGGGTTGCTATATTTCAAGGATCGTTTGTGGATTCTGAAACAAGACGATCTTCGCTGTCACACCCCGACCGCGTAAAACAACAAATCGCGGCGGAAACATCGGGGCGTGTCGTAACAGAATAAATTGTTTCATAACCATGGCATACAAAGTTGTATTTTATTTATCAAACAAGGGTGTTACATTGTCTTGAACAGTAAACAAAAGAGTTTATAACATAATTAACCAAGTCTATCTCCATTTTTAGTCTCTAAGGCACAGGTCCGCCCTAGAATCATGATCAACATCCTACGGAAAAGCTCCTGAAAACACATGTGAAAATAGGTACGTCAGCATAAAAATGCCTGTGAGATACATACGTTTGTGAAAATAAGATTCATGACTTGTATTTGAGAAAATGTTTAGTCATGAACCTTGTAATTTGCTTTGTCTTGTAAATCATTTAAAAAACGGTAAGATCAGTTGATATGTATAAGTAAATGCAAGGTTAAATGAATAACCATGTAAAATGAGTTTGTATAAGATAAGTTGGTTGTAAAACAATGTCTTATGAAAAGTATGTTATTTGTATAAAATGTTATATGTATCAAACTGAAATGATTTAAATAACGTTACGCTATGTAATATTATACAAACACTTATATATAGGAAGTACCAGCGGCGTATCCACCATGTTTGTATCATATTACACACGTATCGTTACTCAAATCACTTACCCAAACAACCCCCAATGTAACTTGTTCATGTACAAACCAATTGTCAAGTGTTATTGTGTAAACCATATCAAAATGTCTATGTCCAATGTAAACCACCAAATGTGTATATCAATGTCAAAATGTTTATGTTCAATGTAAATCTTGTGATGTGTAACCAAAATGTCATGTATGGTAAGTGAATTATATCAACTAAACCATATGTAAAATGCACAAAAACAAGGTATTGAAGTAAAGCATAGTTTAAATCAAAGTTATGTTTTGTGTAACAAATGCATGCTATACTGATATAAACATCTATGCGGTATTGTTAAAATTCATACATCCAAGCCTTGAGACTGTGGCGATAAACCCTTAAACAAATTAAAGGTTTATCTAAATTATGTATATCGAATTCGGTCATTCCTTTCATCCCCATACCCAGGATGTCCGGAACGGGAGTTGTCAATTCCTATGGTACCACTACCTACTAACGAATGGCATGATCAATGTTAATGAATGTATTGTTCCATGTTAAACAAACCAAATGTCATACCCAAAATGTAAGCATGTGAAAACGATGCACTAAGTATGTAATCATATGAACATACGTAGCGTGAAATGTAATGAAAAACGATGTACTAAGTAATGCACACAATGGGCACACCTAGCATGAAATGTAATGTAAAACGATGTACTAAGTAATGCACACAATGGGCACACCTAGCATGAAATGTAATGTAAAACGATGTACTAAGTAATGCACACAATGGGCACACCTAGCATGAAATGTAATGTAAAACAATGTACCAAGTAATGCACACAATGGGCACACCTAGCATGAAATGTAATGTAAATCATGTACTATAATGTACTAACGAACATAGCATGTATATGATGTGAAAACAGGAAAGCATGAAAGTAACAAGTAGGCACATGTGTTCCACCCCAAAACAGTTTGGAAAACAGTAAAAGAGGGGTCTATGTACTCACTTGAGATTGTTCAGTAGTCCTAAGATAACCACCAAGCAATGCTAGAGATCACGGAATCAAACGGCACCTAATATAGGTAACTATGTTAATAAACCGGACCTAATTCGGAAGATCGGGTAGCATGAGGGTTTGTAAACCAAACGAGTATTGAGACTCGTATAGTATGGTTCAACAAAGCCTACACACTAATTGAAACCTAACATAATTGTTTACGACCCATTACGACCCGTTTAGGTAGATTATGCTACTTTAACGTGTCGTTCACGTGAAACGCGTTCGGACCGCCTAACTAGCCCTATGACAAGTGTTATATGCCTAAACATGTTACATAATCAGTTATGTGACAAAGGTTTAGGTTACAAATGCTTAATTACCAATTATACATGAAAAAGGGTATTCTGGTAATTTACCTAAGGCATATAAACTACCTATCATACAACTATTCAAACGAAGCGACCATAGGGTATAACCTCGGAAGGTTATTCCCTACCTACTATGGTCACTTAATGTGTTTGGTCGGATCCTAATGATCGACCAAATGGGTCGGGTTCGAGGCATAAGCGATTTATTAGATCGCTTACCCTACGACCCTAGACAACGTGGTAATCAGTAGGCATAGTCCCAAGGGACTATAACCAACGTGATTACACTCACGTTGCGAAGTTCAAACGAACTTCGCATTGACCATTACTGGTCAACGCTGAAAGTCAAACAAAGTTTGACTTTCTGACTCGAGAAGCAATAAAATAAGGAAAAGAACGAAAGAATACTTACGAAGGGTCCCCGAATGCTAACTTCGATTCAAAAATCTCAAGTATGAAACAATAGTTTCAACTTAGAGTTTCTCAAATCAAAGTTCTTGTAATTTTGAAGCATGGGGGGTGGGGTATTTATAGTATTCGGTCCACCGTTAAGATCGTTTCATGGAAAACGTGCCTTAATCCCAACCGTACAAGTGTCGGAATGTTATGGTGCCTCAAAATGCTCACCACCATAAGGAATTGACATGTGGAAGTGGGATTAGAAGTGCAAAACAGCTGCAACCAGCTGTTAAATGCAGTTAATCTGGTCAGAAGGTGCCATGCGGCCCGCTTCAGGATGTTCAGAAGCTCAGGCGGGCCGCCTGAGGGTCCTGATCAGACAACAAGTTTGAAAAATGACAGTTTCAGTCCCTGCACGTGTTTAAGGCCATTTCCGACACTTCTAAGGCCCGTAAAGCCAAATTTAAGGCCCTAAAATGATGCCTAAACATTTTGGACATGAAACATGCTCAAAAATGTGCCGGGTGATGGTTCGTTTGGTCGTACGAACGCGATGTTCGCTTATTTACGACGGAATGCGCATAAGCGCGAAAAACGATCCAAATGACGCGACGAATGGATTTTTCTTATGGCGAACACTAAAATATAATGTAGTCATGCTTACATAAATTTTTGGATGTCCAGATGTATTCAGAACGTATGTTATGCGCAAAAATGCAAACTTGTGCACTTTTTGACACTTTTAGTCCCTGAATGACCCAAAAGTTTATTTTAGCATACTGAACCCCTCAAAGCCTATTTCTAAGCTATGTAAAGGATATTTATGGTATGTTTAACTTATGGTCATGTTCTGGAATGTTCGTTACAGTTCAAATTGGCATACTTTAGCAGTTTGTCAAGTTTAGTCCCTGTAAACGAATTAACTTGTTTTTGCCATACCAAAGCCTTTAAAACTTATTTCTAAGTTATGTAAAGGTTATTTAAGGTATGTTGAGTATATGTTGATGTTCCGGAGTATTTGTCGCGTTAAACTGAGTACGTTTACGCATCAGTTTGCGTATAACTCTCCAGAAAGCGATGTAGAGTTTGAAATTACATAAAAGTCAAAACATGAAAAATGTAAAACACAACCAAACAAACATTGGGATCAAATAACACTGTTTTATTTATAATAGAACTGTTCATAATGATTACAAGCACAGTTGTTACAGTCTCCCCTACTTGTGGAAATTTCGTCCCGAAATTTATTTAGAGGAAACTCGTGAGAAAAGATGTGGATATTTCGCCTTCATTTGATCTTCGCGTTCCCAAGTAAACTCAGGTCTACGTTTAGCTTCCCAGCGAACTTTGACCAAAGGAATGCGCTTGCGTTTAAGCCACTTGACTTCACGTTCCATGATTTCCACAGGTTTCTCAACAAATTTCAGTGTTTTGCCAACACGAATTTCGTCAAGCGGTATGTGGAGGTTCTCATCAGCTGTACACCTCTTGAGATTGGACACGTGAAAAGTTGGATGAACATTTCCAAGTTCAGGAGGTAACTCAAGTCTGTAGGCTACCTTTCTGATTCTTTCGACGATCTTGAATGGTCCAACGTATCTAGGTGCAAGTTTTCCTTTCTTTCCAAATCTGATCACACCTTTCCAAGGTGAGACCTTAAGTAATACTCGATCACCGACTTGAAATTCCAAGGGTTTGCGTTTTGGATCCGCGTAACTCTTCTGACGGCTCATAGCTGTCTGAAGATTATCGCGAACTTTCTTGACCTTGTCAGTTGTCTCTAAAATGAGGGCAGGTCCAGTAAGTTGAGCCTCGCCGATCTCATTCCAGCAGACTGGTGAACGACATTTTCGACCATAGAGAGCCTCGAAAGGAGCCATTTTGATGCTGGTGTGATAACTGTTGTTGTAGGAGAATTCAATCAATTTAAGATGTGAATCCCAACTACCACCAAAATCGATCACACAAGCTCTAAGCATATCCTCCAGAGTCTGGATTGTTCTCTCAGATTGACCATCCGTTTGCGGATGATAAGCTGTGCTCAGATTAAGTTGGGTCCCCATAGCAGATTGCATGGTTCTCCAAAAATGAGAAGTGAAACGAGCATCTCTGTCAGAAATGATGTTCAACGGAACACCATGTCGAGCTACAATTTCATCCACATAAATTTGAGCAAGTCTGTCAGCAGGAAAATCCTCACGGATTGGCAAGAAATGTGCTGACTTTGTAAGACGATCAACGACTACCCAGATGGCATCATGACCTTTCTTTGTGCGTGGAAGTTTGGTAACAAGATCCATAGTAATGTTTTCCCATTTCCAAACTGGGATCTCTGGTTCCACCAATAAACCAGAAGGACGTTGATGTTCAGCCTTAACCTTAAGACAAATAAGGCATTTTGACACGTATAAGGCAATGTCTTTCTTCATACCAGGCCACCAATAGTGAATACGAAGATCCTTATACATCTTATCTGAGCCCGGATGAATAGAATAACGAGACTTATGGGCTTCATCCATAAGCAAGATACGAAGATCATCCTGGCTTGGGACCCACAAACGGTCCATGAAATAATATGATCCATTGTCCTTCAGTTCAAGAGCAGGTGTTATGTGGTAAGGAAATTCTTTATCCATCAGACCTTGTGAAACACAAGATTGTTGAGCCTGTGAAATGCGTGCTTGGATATCAGATCGAGCTTGAATAACAGATTGAACACGTACACAATGAAGCTTAGTACGTTCCTTACGACTCAATGCATCTGCTACGACATTCGCCTTACCAGGATGGTAGCGAATTTCGCAGTCGTAGTCGTTTAAAAGCTCAACCCAACGTCGTTGCCTCATGTTGAGTTCTTTCTGGTTGAAGATATGCTGAAGACTTTTGTGGTCCGTGAAAACCACACATTTTGTACCGTACAAATAGTGTCTCCAGATCTTTAGAGCAAAAACAACTGCACCCAACTCAAGATCATGAGTGGTGTAGTTCTTCTCATGAATCTTCAACTGCCTCGATGCATAGGCTATGACTTTGTTCCTTTGCATCAGAACACAGCCAAGACCCAATTTAGTTGCATCGCAATACACGACAAAATCATCATCACCCTCAGGGAATGATAGAACAGGCGCATCGCAAAGCTTCTGCTTCAAGTTTTGAAAAGCTTCCTCTTGTTTGTATCCCCAATAAAAGGGCATTTTCTTCTGAGTTAGAGCAGTTAGAGGAACTGCAATCTTCGAGAAGTTTTCTATGAAGCGGCGATAATAACCCGCTAGCCCAAGAAAAGAACGAACTTCAGTAGGAGTAGAAGGTGTATCCCAATCCTTAATCGCACTGATTTTGGAGGGATCTACATGAATACCTCGTTCGTTGATAATATGCCCCAAAAATTGAACTTCTTTAAGCCAAAATTCGCACTTGGAGAATTTGGCGAAAAGTTGCTCTTTCTTTAGGAGTTCTAGGGTAAGACGAAGATGTTGCTCGTGATCAGCTCGCGTCTTAGAGTAAATCAAGATGTCGTCAATAAAAACAATGACGAACTGATCCAAATAAGGTTTGCAGACCCTATTCATTAAGTCCATGAAAACAGCAGGAGCATTAGTCACACCGAATAGCATGACTGTGAACTCATAATGCCCATATCGAGTACGGAACGCTGTCTTGGGGATATCTTCTTCATGTACCCGAAGTTGATGATATCCAGATCGCAGATCAATCTTCGAAAAATAAGAAGCGCCCTGCAGCTGATCAAAGAGATCATCAATGCGAGGTAGGGGATATCGATTCTTGATGGTAAGCTTGTTAAGCTCACGATAATCGATACACATCCTAAAAGATCCATCCTTCTTCTTGACAAAAAGAACGGGAGCACCCCAAGGTGAAAAGCTGGGACGGATAAAACCTTTGTCAGAGAGCTCCTGAAGCTGCTTGGACAACTCTTGCATCTCAGACGGTGCAAGACGATATGGAGCTCTGGCAACGGGATTTGCACCTGGTACAAGATCAATGAGGAACTCGACTTGGCGTGCTGGAGGTAGACCAGGTAAATCTTCAGGGAACACTTCAGAATAATCCCGAATGACAGGAATATCTGAAATAGACTTACCCTTGCCTTTATCTTCTGTAACATGTGCTAAGAAAGCCACATAGTTCTTCCGCAGATACTTCCGAGCTTTAAAACAAGACATGAGTTTGAGACCACCGGTAGGCTTCTCACCTTGAACCTGCAGGATCTCGCCTGTCGAAAGCGGCACACGAACAATCTTCTCAGAACAAACTATCTCTGCGTGATGCTTGGATAACCAATCCATTCCCACAATAACGTCAAAGCTTCCAAGTTGCATTGGCGCGAGGTCAATAGGAAAAAGATGGTCGTTAAGGTTCAACTGGCAGTTGCGAAGAACAGAATCAAGAATAATGGGTTCACCACTAGCAACTTCTACTGTCAAAGGTTTTCCTAGTTTCGTTCTAGACACGCGAAGCATTTGCTCAAAAGACAATGACACGAAACTCTTATCGGCACCAGAATCGAAAAGAACAGATGCAGGCTGATTATTAATAAAGAACGTACCGTTCACCACATTATCATCCGCCTGCGCCTCTTGGGCATTCATGTTAAAGGCTCGGCCTCGAGCCGGAGCCTGAACCTGATTCTGGTTGGCTAGCCTTGGGCATCGGTTCCTGTAGTGGGTCAGATCCCCACAATTGTAACAAGCACCTGGTGGATATTGTAGTCGTGCAGCTTGACCCTGTTGCTGAGCAGGAGGCTGTGCAACTTGTTGAGCCGGGTTTTGAACTGCGCGATTCTGAGCAAACCGACAAACATCGGCAAGATGACCCGACTTCCCACAGCTAGTACAGAAACGGCACTGATGTTGTGGCTGATGGTGACTGTTGCATTTATTGCACAAAGGTGCATTCCCTGAATAGGGTTTCTTTGCTGGAAGCTGTGCGGGTTGGTTGAGAGCTGCCGGATTAGCTTGGGCAGTGACAACAAAATTTTGGGAAGCCTTACGCTTCCTTGACCTCTTCGAAGAACCAGAGTCCTTTCCATTCCTGTTTTGACCTTTCTTGCTATCTTCCTTGTCAGCCGACTGCTTCTTGCCCTTGTCACCCTTCCTGTGTAGCTTTCCCTTTCTAATCTGCGACTCAGTCAATGTCGCTGATAACTCGATCGCCTGACGGAGTGTGGCAGGTTCACTACCAGTAAGAATGTCTTGTACCGAGTCAGGTAGGCCGTCGATGTATCTTTCGATAGCCTTGTCAAGTGGGGTAACCATTGTCGGGCAAAGCAAACTCAACTCTTCAAACCGATCAGTATAAGCCTTGTGCTCACCACTATCTTGCTTCAAAACATCAAACTCCTTCTCCAACGCCCGCTGTTCATGGCGAGGACAGAATTCCCTCATCATAAGGGCTCTAAGTTCAGCCCATGTCTGTGCGAGAGCAACTTCCGCACCTCGGTCTCTCATTACCCCATTCCACCATGTAAGAGCCCTCTTCTGAAACACGCTCAAAGAAAACTCGACCTTGCGATTATCCGGGCACTGCACGTGGCGAAAAGTATTCTCAATGCTTTCGAACCACTGAAGAAGCCCAGTTGCTCCTTCAGAACCACTAAACTTGAGTGGTTTAGCCTGGTTAAAATCCTTGTATTTGCATGGAACATTGTTGTTGTTGTTGGCCTGGTTCCATTGAGCAAAGAGATTTGGGAATTGAGCAGCCATCTGCTGCGCAATGATTTCTGCCAACTCGGCAGTTGCTATTTGGTTCTCGCGTCGAGGAGGCATTCTAAAAGAGGAAAACATGAAAGAAAACGAGTGAGATTATTGGATTGAAGAGAATGAGATGAAACAAAATCAACAAAAGCAAAGATGGTGGTCATTCGTCCGCATTACCAAGCAAACAAATGACACACAGTGACTAATCAAAGTAAATGAGTCAAAAATAATGTATAATGAAGACATGCTCGCCTATAAGTGAACACTCATCCCAGGAATTCCCAGGTAAGCACAACTGGTCTCGCGTCTGATGAGATGTATACGAAGTGCTTGCCTAGACAGAAAACCCAGAATACAGGCATTCACCCTTCCAGTTTGCACATGTTCACATTATTTAAAACCCAAAACGTTTGACGGGATTTTGAAAATTTGAAGGCACAAGGCCAAAAACCAAACTGAGAAGGGTTCAAAACCTTACAATTGAGGGTTCAAAACCTTGTAATAAATCATTCAAAAACAGATTATTGTTTTTCAAAAATCGTTTCGGAAAATTTGGTTCTTGTTTTGATAATCACCTAAGGATAGGTGATGTACATGTTTTAAGATCTAAACACAAGATAACTTGTGTTAGGGTCCTAGAAAAGTTATAATCTAGGTCAAAGCATTACTAATAACCTAATTCCCTATAACCCTTGGCTCTGATACCAACTCTTCTGTCACACCCCGACCGCGTAAAACAACAAATCGCGGCGGAAACATCGGGGCGTGTCGTAACAGAATAAATTGTTTCATAACCATGGCATACAAAGTTGTATTTTATTTATCAAACAAGGGTGTTACATTGTCTTGAACAGTAAACAAAAGAGTTTATAACATAATTAACCAAGTCTATCTCCATTTTTAGTCTCTAAGGCACAGGTCCGCCCTAGAATCATGATCAACATCCTACGGAAAAGCTACTGAAAACACATGCGAAAATAGGTACGTCAGCATAAAAATGCCTGTGAGATACATACGTTTGTGAAAATAAGATTCATGACTTGTATTTGAGAAAATGTTTAGTCATGAACCTTGTAATTTGCTTTATCTTGTAAATCATTTAAAAAACGGTAAGATCAGTTGATATGTATAAGTAAATGCAAGGTTAAATGAATAACCATGTAAAATGAGTTTGTATAAGATAAGTTGGTTGTAAAACAATGTCTTATGAAAAGTATGTTATTTGTATAAAATGTTATATGTATCAAACTGAAATGATTTAAATAACGTTACGCTATGTAATATTATACAAACACTTATATATAGGAAGTACCAGCGGCGTATCCACCATGTTTGTATCATATTACACACGTATCGTTACTCAAATCACTTACCCAAACAACCCCCAATGTAACTTGTTCATGTACAAACCAATTGTCAAGTGTTATTGTGTAAACCATATCAAAATGTCTATGTCCAATGTAAACCACCAAATGTGTATATCAATGTCAAAATGTTTATGTTCAATGTAAATCTTGTGATGTGTAACCAAAATGTCATGTATGGTAAGTGAATTATATTAACTAAACCATATGTAAAATGCACAAAAACAAGGTATTGAAGTAAAGCATAGTTTAAATCAAAGTTATGTTTTGTGTAACAAATGCATGCTATACTGATATAAACATCTATGCGGTATTGTTAAAATGCATACATCCAAGCCTTGAGACTGTGGCGATAAACCCTTAAACAAATTAAAGGTTTATCTAAATTATGTATATCGAATTCGGTCATTCCTTTCATCCCCATACCCAGGATGTCCGGAACGGGAGTTGTCAATTCCTATGGTACCACTACCTACTAACGAATGGCATGATCAATGTTAATGAATGTATTGTTCCATGTTAAACAAACCAAATGTCATACCCAAAATGTAAGCATGTGAAAACGATGCACTAAGTATGTAATCATATGAACATACGTAGCGTGAAATGTAATGAAAAACGATGTACTAAGTAATGCACACAATGGGCACACCTAGCATGAAATGTAATGTAAAACGATGTACTAAGTAATGCACACAATGGGCACACCTAGCATGAAATGTAATGTAAAACGATGTACTAAGTAATGCACACAATGGGCACACCTAGCATGAAATGTAATGTAAAACAATGTACCAAGTAATGCACACAATGGGCACACCTAGCATGAAATGTAATGTAAATCATGTACTATAATGTACTAACGAACATAGCATGTATATGATGTGAAAACAGGAAAGCATGAAAGTAACAAGTAGGCACATGTGTTCCACCCCAAAACAGTTTGGAAAACAGTAAAAGAGGGGTCTATGTACTCACTTGAGATTGTTCAGTAGTCCTAAGATAACCACCAAGCAATGCTAGAGATCACGGAATCAAACGGCACCTAATATAGGTAACTATGTTAATAAACCGGACCTAATTCGGAAGATCGGGTAGCATGAGGGTTTGTAAACCAAACGAGTATTGAGACTCGTATAGTATGGTTCAACAAAGCCTACACACTAATTGAAACCTAACATAATTGTTTACGACCCATTACGACCCGTTTAGGTAGATTATGCTACTTTAACGTGTCGTTCGCGTGAAACGCGTTCGGACCGCCTAACTAGCCCTATGACAAGTGTTATATGCCTAAACATGTTACATAATCAGTTATGTGACAAAGGTTTAGGTTACAAATGCTTAATTACCAATTATACATGAAAAAGGGTATTCTGGTAATTTACCTAAGGCATATAAACTACCTATCATACAACTATTCAAACGAAGCGACCATAGGGTATAACCTCGGAAGGTTATTCCCTACCTACTATGGTCACTTAATGTGTTTGGTCGGATCCTAATGATCGACCAAATGGGTCGGGTTCGAGGCATAAGCGATTTATTAGATCGCTTACCCTACGACCCTAGACAACGTGGTAATCAGTAGGCATAGTCCCAAGGGACTATAACCAACGTGATTACACTCACGTTGCGAAGTTCAAACGAACTTCGCATTGACCATTACTGGTCAACACTGAAAGTCAAACAAAGTTTGACTTTCTGACTCGAGAAGCAATAAAATAAGGAAAAGAACGAAAGAATACTTACGAAGGGTCCCCGAATGCTAACTTCGATTCAAAAATCTCAGGTATGAAACAATAGTTTCAACTTAGAGTTTCTCAAATCAAAGTTCTTGTAATTTTGAAGCATGGGGGGTGGGGTATTTATAGTATTCGGTCCACCGTTAAGATCGTTTCATGGAAAACGTGCCTTAATCCCAACCGTACAAGTGTCGGAATGTTATGGTGCCTCAAAATGCTCACCACCATAAGGAATTGACATGTGGAAGTGGGATTAGAAGTGCAAAACAGCTGCAACCAGCTGTTAAATGCAGTTAATCTGGTCAGAAGGTGCCATGCGGCCCGCTTCAGGATGTTCAGAAGCTCAGGCGGGCCGCCTGAGGGTCCTGATCAGACAACAAGTTTGAAAAATGACAGTTTCAGTCCCTGCACGTGTTTAAGGCCATTTCCGACACTTCTAAGGCCCGTAAAGCCAACTTTAAGGCCCTAAAATGATGCCTAAACATTTTGGACATGAAACATGCTCAAAAATGTGCCGGGTGATGGTTCGTTTGGTCGTACGAACGCGATGTTCGCTTATTTACGACGGAATGCGCATAAGCGCGAAAAACGATCCAAATGACGCGACGAATGGATTTTTCTTATGGCGAACACTAAAATATAATGTAGTCATGCTTACATAAATTTTTGGATGTCCAGATGTATTCAGAACGTATGTTATGCGCGAAAATGCAAACTTGTGCACTTTTTGACACTTTTAGTCCCTGAATGACCCAAAAGTTTATTTTAGCATACCGAACCCCTCAAAGCCTATTTCTAAGCTATGTAAAGGATATTTATGGTATGTTTAACTTATGGTCATGTTTCGGAATGTTCGTTACAGTTCAAATTGGCATACTTTAGCAGTTTGTCAAGTTTAGTCCCTGTAAACGAATTAACTTGTTTTTGCCATACCAAAGCCTTTAAAACTTATTTCTAAGTTTTGTAAAGGTTATTTAAGGTATGTTGAGTATATGTTGATGTTCCGGAGTATTTTTTGCGTTAAACTGAGTACGTTTACGCATCAGTTTGCGTATAACTCTCCAGAAAGCGATGTAGAGTTTGAAATTACATAAAAGTCAAAACATGAAAAATGTAAAACACAACCAAACAAACATTGGGATCAAATAACACTGTTTTATTGATAATAGAACTGTTCATAATGATTACAAGCACAGTTGTTACATTCGCACCTTGGTAATGGACGAATCTCACAAGTCTCGATATTCTATCCATCCTGGTGCTGATAAAATGTACAAGGATCTTCGTACTCAGTTCTGGTGGCCTGGTATGAAGAAGGATGTTTCCTTGTATGTATTGAAATGCCTAACTTGTCTCAAAGTCAAGGCTGAACATCAACGACCTTCTGGTTTGCTTGTACAACCAGAGATATCGGTTTGGAAGTGGGAGAACATTGCAATGGATCTCATCACTAAGTTACCGCGTACGTCTAAAGGTCATGATGCTATTTGGGTTGTTATCGATCGTTTAACGAAATCAGCTCATTTTATACCGACTCGCAAGGACCTATCTGCTGATAAACTTGCAAAGATTTATGTTGATGAGATTGTATCACGACATGGTGTTCCTTTGGATATTATTTCCGATCGTGATGCTCGGTTTTCATCTCATTTTTGGAAGACCATGCAATCTGCTTTGGGAACCCAACTAAATCTAAGCACTGCTTATCATCCCCAAACAGATGGTCAATCTGAGAGAACGATTCAAACTTTGGAGGATATGCTTAGGGCATGCGTGATAGACTTTGGTGGTAATTGGGATTCTCATCTTCCACTGATCGAGTTCTCTTACAACAACAGTTATTATGCTAGTATTAATATAGCACCATTCGAAGCTCTCTAAAGTCGAAAATGTCGTTCACCTGTCTATTGGAATGAGATCGGTGAAGCTCAGCTTACTGGACCTGAGCTCATTCTGGAAACAACAGACAAAATCAAGAAAATCCGCGATAATCTTGTGACAGCTCGAAGCCGTCAAAAGAGTTATGCGGATATGTGACGCAAGCCCTTAGAATTTCAAATCGGAGACCATGTCCTACTCAAGGTGTCACCTTGGAAGGGAGTGGTGAGATTTGGAAAGAAAGGAAAACTTGCACCCCGATATATTGGACCATTTAAGATTGTTGAAAGAATTGGAAAGTTGCCTATCGACTAGAGCTACCTCCAGAGCTTGGAAATATTCATCCGACTTTTCACGTGTCCAATTTGCGAAAGTGTTTAGCTGATGCTGATCTTCACATTCCTCTCGAAGAGATTCAAATCGATGAAACGATGCACTTTGTCGAGAAACCTGTGGAGATAGTGGACCGTACATTCAAACAGTTGAAGAACAAACGGATTCGATTAGTCAAATTTCGCTGGGAATCCAAACGTGGCCCCGAGTTTACTTGGGAACGTGAGGACCAGATGAAGACGAAATATCCGCATTTGTTTTCACAAGTTTCCTCTAAATAAAATTTCGGGACGAAATTTCCTAAAGTAGGGGAGACTGTGACAACTGTGTTCTGTAATCATAGTATAATGTAAAACAATGTTGTTTATCAATAAAACAATGTGCTTTAGTGTTATTATATGTGTAATTGTGTTTGATGATTTTACAATTTGATTCGATTCCGATTTCAAGCTTTAATCGCTTTCTGGAAGGTTATACGCAAACTGGTGCGTAAACGCAATCAGTTTAACGCGACGTACACTCCGGAACTGTGACATAAGCCAAACATACCCTAAATTCCTTTTACATAACTTATAAATAAGTTTCGAATGATTCGGTATGGCAAAAACATGTTTATTCGAACTTTAGAACTAATTACGACAAAACTGCGAAACGAACGTTGGTGACCGCCTGGATAATATTTAAATTCCAAAAATATTATGTTATGATTAAAATTTTATTTTTAATCAGGTTCGTGTTGAAAAATAAATTAAAACTCTTAAAAATGTTATTTTTCAAGTTTAAGCGCGTACCACGTGTTACTACGCAACACAGTGCTTATACTGCGAAACGCGGACAACGCAGCCAGTCTCGGCAACTGAAATTTATTTCTGTAATATTTTGGCGAGTTTATTTTTATAGAATAATAAAAATAATTTAGAACGCCATAAACCGGGATTTAAACGCTAGATAAAATACCCGGTATCCAGTTAAATACCTGTTTTATCTAATTTACCAATCAAAAATTACACTTTACCCCCTCCCCCCTTGAAATTCACGGTTACAATAAGGGGACCCCACCAAAATTTTGCCAAGATCTTTCATGATCTAATTTGATCTTTCTTGGATTTTATTTTGATTTCCCTTGGATATTATATATCTTGTATATCTCTATATAATCTTATAAGATCATCCTACCTCACACTACACTCCATCTCCTCCCTCTTCCTCTCTCCAAAACCGTAACCCCCTCCCCACCTCCATCTTCATCTCCTTCAACCTTGTTCTTGAGAATCCAACTCCATTTCAAGCATATTTCAAGTTGGTGTGAAGATCCAAAGGAGTTTCCAAGGTGATTTCAAGTGATTTCAAGCTCCATATCATCAAAATCTCATCAGCAACTTACTTGAATCTTGAAGGTATAAAGTTTATGTTTAAATCATACTCTTGATTCTTGGTTGTTCTTGATGATTTGAAGTTTCTCTTGAATCTTGGAATTTTTCACAAACTTGAAATCTAAAAAGAAATGGGTCTTGATACAAAATAAAAATGGTGATGTTTATGTGTGTATATAACCATATATATATATATATATATATATATATGTGTGTGTATGAGTTTGATTTCTTGATAAATACTTGTTTAAGTTGTTGCTTGTTCTTGAACAATAGTTAAAATGCAAGTGTTTGATGATTTGTGCAAGATATGAAAAATGTTCAAATGCATCAGCAAATAAACATGAATAAGTTGCATATTTGACGCATTTAGATTCATACAAAATGATGTTGATATGATAGTATGCTTTAAACACTTGTACATGAGAATACATGTTGATTTAAAGCTCAAGAAGTGATAAAAAAATGGTTATATGACAAAAATGTTTTAGAACAGATTATAAACACTAAAAATAACATTATTTGGTATATTATAATGGCATGAAACTTTGACATAGGTTTGATAGCTTTGCATGTTGTACATATAGCTTAAAAAGTGGTAAAATATGTGAAATTTGCATGATTTATGTGTTTTATGTGAGACCTGCACTATCATGAGTATAACCACTATTTTATTCAGTAAATAACATGGGTTATTTTAAAATATCAAGTCGTTTCAATTTGGGATGGTTCGGGTAACGTTTGATGCAAAACTATGCGGTACAACGGTTAAAAATCGGCCTTTCGGAGGATTTTTATAAAATTGTTTTAGATCAGTAAGTAAACTGATATTTTATATATATAAAAATAATTGTTTTAACTTATATTAAGTTTAATTGGTGTTTGGTTAGTCATACGTGACTTCCGACGCCCAAAAACGTTACCGAATCGCTAAAATACTTGTTTTTCAATGTACACTAGAATGGGTTGTTCATGGGTAAATTTTATGTGTTACAATGTGCTATGTGTTTTATAATATGTGTATGATGACATGTTTATAGTTGACAAGATTATGTGTGTTACGATATTTATATTATGTCACAAAAAGTATATATTACGACGCGCAAATCGTAGATATATTGCTTATGACATGATGAGGGTCACCGATAAAATCGTTCAAGACACAATGTTTTTAAAATATATATGTGTACTCATATATATACAAATACACCAATATAATCAAAAATAATAACTTTTCGAGAAAATCTCAAAGTTATGTGAAAATTCTAAGTATCGGAGAAACTTATGTATTTTTGTGAGTTTTGATTATTAAATCGTTCTTATTTAATTTAGGACGAATAAACAATTTGAGGGATTGTGTTAACATATAAAAACGCACCCAAAGGTGAGTACATAGATCCCCTCTTTTACATGTTTTCGATTGTTTTGGGGTGATTCATATGTATCAAAACGATTTCGATATTTTTACGATGATTTCAAAAACGATTATGATGGTTTATACTAAATTAATAACGATTTCGACAATGTGAACGAACTTGTTGGTTGTAGTTACATAACGAATGACATTCATTAATTTTGGCCGAACCGACCAGTATTAGGTAATGGTAACATAGGATCTGACAAATCCTGTTATCCGACTGCACCCATGGTTATGTGTGGGTTAGGTGGGTAACGACTGAACCTGTGATTGTTAACTTACCCTTTGGTGGTTTGTTAATACGAGTTGAACGATGGACGAGTTACGAAGGTTTGAATGTTATAAGCGAGACGACCAAAAGAAGTTTTCACAATTAAAACGAGAATGGTTTGAACAAGAACAATATTAAACGATTGAACGATTTTGAACGATTGAACGAGAACGATTTGAAACGATGTCACACAAACGAAGTTTACTAAATGATATAAACCATACGAGTTTTATTACGAGAATGATGTACGATTTGGTTACTTAAACAAATGTTTTGAGTTAAGATTCATGGCATCAAGGTTTTATAAACTATAACCAATCTGTTTTGACTTGGTTATTCACTTTACAATACAAATGGTTTACAAGACAAGGTTTTCTAATATCGATTAACGAGGTTGTACGAGTTATTTAAAAAATAAATGAGCCATGAATATATTGAGACTCACACAAAACCTATGTGCTCGCCAGCATTTCTTTGCTGACTTTGTTTTTACATATGTTTCAGGTGATGTTGCCTGATGTTGATTGCTAGGATGCATGAGTCACATAGGATCTGGACGAGACCTTAGTGACATAATAACAATGATAGTTGATATATAACTTGTTTGTTTCATGCTAAAACAATGTAAATTACTTAATGAATAAATAAAACGAAACTCTTTTGTATCCATGGTTGTGAAACGATAATTCTGTTACAACACTCCCCGACGTTTCCACCACGATTTGTTGTTTTACGTGGTTGGGGTGTGACATGGTGAAGTTTAAATCCCTGGTCCCGAGCTTATACAAGAGACAACGGACAAGATTTTACAGGTTCGAGACAACTTAGTGAAAGCTAGGAGCCGACAAAAGAGCTACGCCGACAAGCGTCGCAAGCCTTTGGAATTCGAGATAGGTGACTTCGTACTTCTCAAGGTATCCCCTTGGAAGGGTGTGGTTCGATTTGGTAAGAAAGGAAAACTCGCACCTCGCTACGTTGGTCCTTTCAAGATTCTCGAAAGGATTGGCAAGGTTGCGTATAGACTGGACCTACCTGAAGAACTCAACAACGTGCATCCTGTCTTCCACGTTTCCAACTTAAAGAAGTGCTTAACTGATGAAGAACTTCAAGTTCCACTCGAAGATCTTCAAATCAACGAAACACTGCACTTCATGGAGAAACCAGTCGAGATCATGGACCGAGGTGTCAAGCAATTGAGGCGTAGTCGAATTCCTATCGTCAAGGTTCAATGGGAAGGAAAACGTGGCGCTGAATTTACTTGGAAACTCGAAAGTGAGATGAAGACTAAGTATCCGCAACTTTTCGTTACTTCTTCCTAAATTTCGGGACGAAATTTCCTAAAGGAGGGGAGACTGTAACGCCCTGCTTCTTCGAACTTTCCGTAATAAGAAAGTCTTGTTTGTATTTCTATTTTTGGAAGTCTTGTGTTCTTGTAATCGTTCTTTCGTTATAATCGTTGTAAAATCCGAGACTTGAATCATAAATAAAATTCATATTTCTTTAAATTCGTGTTATACATACTTCATACATGCTCATACGTTTAATTTCGTGAAACATTTGATACAATATTCGTAATTCTTGGAAACTATGTGATAAATTTGCAAAATCATGAATACGTGAATAATATGTCGTTTGGATGCATATGATGCTTAATTATAACCTTTATACGCTTAATCATACTTCATTATACTTTTTTTATGTTAATGATACTTCATAAGTCCTTAAACTATGCTTATATGTCATAAGTATGGTTGTAAAACAAGGTTTCCAAGGCCGAGTACTCCCCGAAGTAGTCGCTACAAGGTAGGCTGCCAATGTGACTTTCTCTAACTCCGCCTAATTACTCAGAATAGATCAAACGCGGTTAAATCGTCCAAAATCGGATCTAGTAGGTCAATTCGGGACAAATTTGACTTAAAAAATAATAAAAGATAATTTATATGACTATCATATTAAATAATGAATATCATTTTCACGTATTTTGTTATAAATATTAGTAAATTTAAGTTATTTTACATATATTTACTTTTCAAAAACTAATTTCTTTATAATTTAACATGTTCGAGTACTCCCCGAGTACTCTCCGCCTATGCCGAGTCTCTCAACTCCCCGGTTGACCGACTAGGGAACGCCTAGCGACTTTTGCAACCATACTCATAACTAACCCTTAAAACCCTACATATAAACTTAAGGGGCCTAAAATGTCAACATTTGAAACTTAAAACCCATCACACCAGTCCTGGCGGCCCGCGACCCGCCTGGGTGTGGGCTTCGCGGCCAGCGAGCCATTCGGATCCGAGAACAGCCCTTCCAGCCCGTTTATTGGTCACCTTGGTTGGTTTTTGTTGCATCTTAAGTGTGTTTCTTGCATTAATTAAGCCACCAACCCAACCCTAATCCATCCCCTATAAAACCCAAGCCTCCTCCAAGCATTTTCACTTTCCTAACACTCCAAAATCACTCTCAATCACTCAAAAACGCAGCTGTGAACAGAAGCAAATCAGAATCATATCATCTCACAAAAGTGAGCATAACTCACTCATTTCTTAATCTTTTTCCTTGATTCTTCTTCCTACTTGCTTGGAACAACCTTAGGTATGTTTCCAATAGGTTTTGCATGGAAAACCAAGACTGGAACGTCACCATATAAGGCTCCAAACTTTCTGTTTTGATTAAACTTTACTAAACTAGCTTGAACTTGAGTTATCTCATACACATTCCTTTGTCCTTATACTCATAATCACTTCTATGGTTAGTTGGGCTTAAAAAAAGGTTGTAACACTGAAAATTAGAGGTTAAAACCTTATAAACTTTCTGTTTTGGTTAGGGTTTAACCCACAAGTAATGAACAAGCATAAAGCTTGATGTTTGTGTGATTATAGGACTAGCTTGGGCTATCCTACTTGAAAAATCCACACATTACTTGATGATTTCTTAGATTAGTTGTAGTTAACTTATTCTTTATTGTATGTTCATGACCCTCCTTGATTGTTTATGACAACAAGTGTAGTGGTGAACACCAAAGAGGTACCTAAATGGAAGATTTGTTCTTCCTACCTCCTACATGACTTATATGATATACAAAGAGGTTCCTAAATGGGGGATTCATCCTCCTACCTCATGCTTGACCTATATGACATAATGTACAACTATAGAATACTCATATATTATCCCAATATTCAAACTTTTGATGATGAACTAGTGGTCATTTGTCAAGATAGTAGGTTATATCATCTAAGGACCATAATGCTTGTCACGATTCTATTGGCATTTGACCCATGAAAACAACTAAACTCTTCTGAGTTTCATAGTGTCAAGAACAAGTATTATGTGTGCTAGATGGTTATTTTCTTCATATGTTTAGTTTCATGTATTTTAAAATCCGAATCTTAATCTTCTGATGAACTCTCCATACTCACCACCTATGTTTCTTCGTGTAAAAGGACAATGTGCTCCAAACTAATCAACCAAACACTCATGGAATATCAAGTGGAAAGCTTGCAAAACCGTGAGTATACGCGAACCACCTCTTTACGTTTACCACTTTTTGGGGTGTAACATGTTTACTTATGAAACTTACACATGAACTTTATTCATAAATGCACAAAAAATCCATTACTGGATACATTGAACTTTGGGTTATACGTTTTGTGTTAGACTTATCATTAGCTTCGATCGAGCCTATCCTTGACATATATAGCGCTATAGGATTAACGAACCACCCGTAGACTTGAGGTTATGTCATGAGCTTATTGCGTTTCATCATTGGTTTGATTTGTTAAACACATGTTGATTTTAATGTTTATCTTGTATCATTTGCTTGCCATGACAAAACGTTTAAACTTATCTTTTTATGCTATGTATGTATCAAACTTGTATACTCGTCTTTGCTTTTGCATTGAACTTTATTTTAAACATGTTACAGGTTGAGGATGACGATGCTATGAAATGAAGTAGCGACGATGCTTAGATACACATATAGACGTAATAGGTTTAATATGTTGTATCAAATTTTTTTATTGTTATGTTATGAACATGTTGTTATTTGAATTATTATGTAATGTTTGACAATTTCAAGTTATGAAATGAAACGGGTTTTATTTAATTATTGTCACAAAATAGCGTTATGTGTGATGAGCAATCTTTCTTTGTCCCACTCCGATGTTTCCGCCATTGGTTGGGGTGTGACATCTATCATGGGCCCCTAAATATTAAAACCGAAATATAAATTAAATACATTATTAACACTGAAAAATGAATTAAATATATTATCTTCACCGAAAAATAAATTAAATATATTATTTTCACCGAAAAATAAAGATAACCTTCTCGGTTTCGGTTTAAGGCGGTTGCCCTAGTTCGCGGTTTTGATTTTTCTTCCTCTTCCTCCATGATTATCTGTGCTGCCAGCATTACGGCGTTCGCAAAAAACAAATCGCCCTCACCCGAAGATAACGAACACCACGATGAAGAAAAAGACATGCCTAAAACTTTATAAAATTAAGGTGGTGTATAAAAAAGTGAGAAAGATTGGAAAGATTTGGGTTAAAATGGGGGAATAAAGGGTATATATTTATAAAGTGGGAAAGAAAAAAATATTTTTTTATTTAAAAAAAAACTAGCCGTTAAACGGCTATATTTGTTTGAAAGTGGACCGGTGCCGGCGTCGTGGGGAGGACGTTGAGGACAGGGATGACCTTAGGGGCGGTGTGCCGGGGTGTCACTGGGCCTCGTCGGCCCTAGGCCGCTCCCCACACCGAGTGGCCTAAGTTTAAACGGTTTCTGCTCTGCAAGTTTTACCAGAAATTTCCGTTCCGCCAACCGTAAATTTTTGTTTTATCTCATCTTCACCTACACTTTGGGGTATCATAATATTTGCTTAGAGGCATACCTCATACATAAAACGGGGATTGAAAAGAAAATTACATTTCTTCTAGAAAGTTAAGGGGTATTTCGGGCTACCCTTGCCCCCACATAGATCAAACCCTGTTGGAAACAAAACATATGATGATATAATTTAGTTTATGTGATATTTAACTTATTTGATATACTCTTTTTATCGTTGTTATATTAATAAAATAATATTTGTGCATGAATATATGAACAATAATCATGCATAAAAATAATTGAATAAATATCTAAAAAGATAATTAATAAATATCAAATGAGCCAAACTTGATTTAAGGCAAGAGTCAAATTCGAGTTTTAAAACTAATTGAATAAGTATCGCTGGCAGTGAGTTGAGGCAGAGGGAAGGCGGGAGTCGACAAAGTTGGCAGTCGATTGAGATTTTTTTATATAAATTCCTAACATCTTTTTCTAAGGGGTGTGGACGAAAATTTCCAAGGGCTGCGGTCGGGATTTTTCGTGAAAAATACCACTAAAACGTTTTTTTTCAAGGGGTGCGGCCGCTCACCCACACTATAGGGTAGGTCTGCCCCTGTTGTATATGGCAATATGATAATTACTAGGTAATTTTTATGCCATTGAAAATTGTACTTTGATCTTTGTAGTCACATTGAAATCGGTCACAAAACTTGTGAGTGTGTTTTTAGAAATCCAATCAAGGATTAATAATAACAATATTGAAATCGGTCATAACTCGTGTGAGTATTATTAGAAATCAAGTCAATGATTTATAATAATACTTTGGGTATCCTTCTAAGAATCTAACATATGAGAATATGGAAGATTCTACAAGGATTTGAATAATTGAACATTGAATCAATTCTACACAAAATCTTAAAGTGATTCGGATAACGCTACAAGGGTAATACAATAAGAACACTTATATATAGGAAGTACCAGCAGCGTATCCACCATGTTCTTATGGTATTACACTCGTTTCGTTATGTAAATCACTACTAACTACATAAACACATAATCATCAACTTGTCATCAACTTGTAAACACACATTAAAGTACACAAAGAATCCAATCAAGGACTTCAATTGTACTTTAAACATCCTACAAGTATCTAACTATGAAGATAGATAAATACTACTAGGATCCGGATTTGGTCATAGTGAATAATAACATACGCATTAAAGTACATAACGAATCCAAACAAGAACTCCAATTTAGCACTTTAAACATCCCACAAGAATCTAACTTTGTACTCAATATTTCTAAAATTAAACAAAATACAATTAGCTAGATAAATAGATAAATAAAGCTCGACCTTAGTCAAATTCTAGATTCAACTCAACTTGTTTATGCTTCTAAAATATAAATATAATTAGACAAATATTGCTGTAGATTTTACAAGTGTGAAGAATAACCTCATAGATCTTTCAAAACATATTTTTTTTTGGAAAATACAACTTCATTAAAAACAACCTCCGACCCAAACGGGCAAAAGGCCAAACAAACAACACACACCCCCAACACAAACGGGCTAAGGGCAGAAAATTACAACATATACATAGGGTATTTACATCAGTCACCCCAACCAATATAATTACATGACGTTCTATTTCTGAACCAAATATACCCTCTATATTTAATCTCCCTCACAATCTCTTGTGGGCTACGACTGATTTGATTGAATACCATGTCGTTCCTTCCTTTCCATATGCACCATCACGAAATAATCACTAACCCTTGGATGATTTTTTTTGCCTTTTTTCCAGCTTGAGAATAATTGTGTACATCCATAATGTCTTTGAAGTTGAAAGCAAATATCTGAGGGATTTTACACCATACACTTAACTCCGACCACACCGGATTTACCACAGAACACGCAGTAAAAAGATGCTCCACTGTTTCCTCAAACTCATTACAGAAGGGACACAAAACATATATGATGTCCACGTTCCTTCTTCTTAAGTTAACTCTCGTAGCAAGTCTATCCAAGTTACCTCTCCAAGCCACGATGTTGCATTTAATAGGAACCCATTTACACCAATCAAAATCAGGAAGCTGGCTATTTCCCCTTTCGGTAATTAAGGCTTTTTTAACAGCCTTCACCGAAAACCCACCTTGGCTATCATCATTCCACACCCACCTATCCTCAGAGTGAGTTGTTGAGAGTCACCTTATTAAGAGTCTCTCTACATTCCTGCCACTCCTTTAGCTCCACATCCGTCTCTGGCATTCTAGACTAATTCCATGTTAAACCATTGTTTCCCTTGCTCATTTCCATTCTATCTGCAACCCTGCAAGTTTTAAATATTTCCAACCAAAACAGATGTGGCCATCTATCCATAAAAGGGATTTCTCCTTCCCAAGTATCGATCCAAAACCTTATCTTCCCCGTTTCCAACCTTACCGAAAACCAAGTGATTTAAACCCTTCCCTTTAATTTTAAAATTAGAAATCGATTTCACAATGTTTTTCCAACACCCTCCCATATTACCATTGAAGGGAAGAAAACTTCTCTGATTTATTTTTCCATGACAAGCATCGACCACTTTCCTCCATAAATTTTGGTTTTCAACCCTGTACTGTAACACCCCTATCGCGTAACACACGGCGGAAATATCGGGGAGTCACGTTACAAATTGCTCACAACAACCGGTACTGTTGGTACACGATGTCTAAAGCCTATGTCTTAAGTCTAGGGGTCTAAATATGTCAATTATGTATAGTTTAGGGGGCTGAAATGTAAGTTTATGTGTTTTACAAGGGGTCTAGTTTGAAGGTGGTCTGTCACTTTCAAACTAGAGGGTTTAGTCGTGACTGTTTGAAACTTGTCATGTCAGTTTCAAACTAGAGGGTGTCAGTTTCAAACAGGAGGGTCTTTGCCTATAAATAGGCATGTTGGTTTCTCATTTCAAACGGTCAGGTGGTTCATGTAACATTACTCTGCCGGATTTTCAAGTGATTAGTGAATGAGAAACGAGTATTAAAGTTACAATCTTCTGTTTTCTACTCCATTCTATATGATTCTAAACTGTTTAAGTGTTTCCGCCACTTAAATAGTGTGTATTCACTCAAATTGACTCATTTGATCGGTCAAATCGATCCTACAATTGGTATCAGAGCCAGTTGTGAGTAAATACACCTGAATCAGTTGGTTTTTCTACACAAAATTTGATTTCTGAACTTTCGGCCGGATAAAATGGACTGATTTTTGGACATAGTGTGTAAAACTGATTTTTAATAAACCCTTGAGAATATCAGACCTTAACTCATAGTAAAAGTGGTAAAAATCACTTGAAAACTGGTGCCCGTTTGAACAAAGACCGTTTGAGGACTGACCCTTTTGTTTGAAATTGACCGTCCAGTTTGAACATCACCCTCCTGTTTGAACGATAGTTTGAAATGGGCCTCCTGTTTGAACCTCCAGTTTGAAACTGCCTCTTGTTTGAAAATGTCACCAGTTTGAAACTGCCTCCAGTTTGAAAGTGTCTCAAGTTTGAAACTGCCTCTAGTTTGAAGGTGTCTCAAGTTTGAAACTGCATCCAGTTTGAAGATGTCTCTAGTTTGAAAATGTCACCTGTTTGAAACATAATATTGTTAAAGGATCTGATTTCTCATAAAAGTCCATAGTGTTCGTGATTTTGTTCAATCGTCTGATTTTGTGAAAAGTGTGTGTTTGAATTAAAAAAAAACTATTCGGTAAACCTAAAAATGGAACATCAAGAGTTTTATAACTTCTTCTCGGGCAGTGGTATGGTAGCAGGACAAACTTCGAGTAGTGTTATACAAAACGACAACATGGAGAACGAATTGGGAACAATGCAAAAGCCTCCTAAACTCATGAACCTCGACGAATATTCGAGTTGGGCAGGAAGATTTAAAACGTGGGTTCAAGCTAATCATTTTGCGAGCTGGTTAAAGATTGATAACATATATGTACCTCCTGTTGATGGTATGGGTCATGCGAAAGTGATTGGAAGTTTGACTCAAACGGAACAAGCCGACTTTAAGGCTGAAAAGAAAATGATGAGCATCCTTCAACAAGCAATTAAGGAGGATATCTTGATACTGTTACAGCACGAAGACAATTCAAAATCCATTTGGGATAAATTGGAGTTAAAGTTTGAAGGAAGTGGAGAAATGATGAAAAGCAAGAAGGCATTGATAAACAAGCAGTTTGACATTTTCACGGGAATGAAAGGGGAAACCACAAAGCAATTGATTGAACGATACTGTCATTTGGTTTTGGAGATGGGAAGATTGAAGATAGCCAAGACAAATGAAGAGTGGATCGACAAATTAGCAGACGCATTACCTTATGATGAGTGGGGAACGTATCTGATGGTGTTAAAGAACAATACAAATTTTGCTAGTATGAATTTGAGTAGTTTCTTTGAGAAAATTGAGGCACATGAATTGGAACTAACAAAGATTAAACAAATGAATTCAACAAATGTGCAGCAAGACATATCTCTGTATTACAAAGGAAGTATTCCTGTAGCAACAAATCAAAGTCCAAAGATACAGACGGGTTTTAGTGCTAATGTAAATTTGGGTGGTTCTACAAACACCCCACAATCAAACAAGCCTTCACCATTTGTGAACTATGATCCAAACTTCAAAGCTCAAGAGCAGTCTTCACCTCAAAGCTCTACAAGTTCAAATAATCAGGCTTATGTTTCTGGAACGCAGTGCAACATCGCGGTGAATATTAAGAATGGAAATGAAATTACTGAAACTGCCGCGAGACAACACATTGCGGTACTTGCTTCCATTCTAGAGGCTTATGAAGGCTTAGTGGCGGGTAGGATTGGTAATCCTGATATGACAAAAGAGGATTACGACCAGATCGACCCGGAAGAGCTTGAGTTGATCGATATAAAATGGGGAATGGCAAGTTTGGTTAGAAGAGCACAACGTTTCATGGAAATTACAGGCCGGAACAGTTTATCAGGCCCCGATCAGAAGTTAGGGTTCGACAAATCGAAAGTTACGTGTTTCAAGTGTAAAGAACATGGTCATTTCAAGAGAGAATGTCCGAATCGTGAAGTAAACAATCATCAAAACCCGTTCACCAACGACTACTACAAGCAAGCAATCTATCACCGACCAAATCAACATTCAACTGTTCAAAGACCACAAATTGAAAATAAACCGGAAAAAGCGATGATCGTGAATCAAGATGATGAGAAGGTAGCTGCAGGTTTCAGCTGGGATAAGTATATTCCTGATAGCGATGGAAAGGCAATGATGGCTGAAGTTGTTGAAATTTCCGAGACAGTGTCTGATCCGGAAATAGTGACTGAAGAGGTTTCTGTGGGTGTTGAAGAGGTTTCTGTTGATAATACGATTGATATGGAAGTATTAGCTGCTGAAGTGCATTATTATCAGTCTGAGCAAGAGGTTTTGGGAAGTTTAATGAAATCTGTATTACCTCCTAACATTTCTGAATCTTTTGCAGGTTACTTTGAAGAACCAAAGACCGGATCATGTCCAAGGTTTGAAGAAAAGAAAGAAGTTGTTGAAGAGTTGATAGATGTGTCGAAAGAGTTGACTGAAGAGACTTTGAAAGATATAGCTGACAAAGCTCTTATGGCGAAGCTAAGAGAGGTAGATTCAGAACTCGAGAAGTCAGAGTCTGTCAGTAACGTGTCAGTCCAACAGGAGTCTGATCAGAAATCTGGAGTTCAGGAAGTCAAAGTGTATGAGTCTGAATTGGAAAATGTCGGTAAACAAGATGTGAAAAATTTGTGTCATGAACAGGTTATTGAGAAAGTTGTTTCAATTCCTGAAACACCATGCCAGAAGTGTTTACAACCGTGCATGGAGTGTCTTGAGAAAGACACTAAGTATCAGGAATTGAAACATCATGCAGACATGCTAAAATTTGATCTGAGCAAAGTAAAAGAAGCATATGACAAATTGGCTAACTCTATTAAAATGATTCAAGATGAAAGTCTTGAGAATGACAAAGCCACAAAATTGTTAAAATCAACTATTATGGATAAAATAAAAGAAATCAATTTTCATCTGGACACTATTGCTTCATTAAAAAGGGAATTGGAGTTAACAAAAATTGAAAATGAAAGAATTGATAAGAAGTTGATGAGTTATGTGGCATCTTCATACGTGATTGAACAGATTGTTCCAAAACAGCCTGATGAAACACCAGTCTTTAAGAGCGTTCCACCCCCAATGTGGAATCATTACACACAGAAATATCCAGATGGGGTGGAAGCTGCTTTGAATCTCAAATTGAGATCAATTGAGGATGATTTGCCTGAAAGCATTGATGTTACATTCTCTGCATCCGATATCGATAACGAATCACAGGTTATCAAAACCGTTGTTGATAAGGTGTTAGATGAAGAGATTGATAACTCTAAGAAGTCTCAATCTGAGAAAGATGCTATAGATTCTGAAGATGAGGGTAATTTCTTGGAACGGTTCATACCGAAATCGGACAAGAGTGTGAATGATGATCCGATTATGGTAGTTTACACTATGATTGGAACAGACAAACTTTACTCCGATTTCGAGTATCCTTTCAGAATGTGAAAATTGAGAATGTTGAGAAAGTTTTTAAATTGGTTGAGATGAACATTGATGAGGTTAATAACAAAGAATTTTTTTCAAAACCTAAAAAATCGTTTGTTACATTACATCCTAACAACTCGGGAAAAAAGGAATGGGTAGGTAATGGTAACAAGAAAATTGGTAACAACTTTAAAAACAAAGGAATTGGTTTTGAGAAAAAGATGGCTAAGAAGGTTGTCAATTCAAAAGATAAAATGAATGATGTTTTTGTTGTTGGACCAAGTGTGCATGATGAGAAGGAATACATTTTTAGTCAAAAGGCAGTTGACGATTTCAATGCAGCAAAGAAATTGAAAGAAGAATCAATCAAATCAACTTTTGTTGAATATGACAAAAGAATTTGTTATCGCTGCAATGAAATCGGACCCATGGCAAAACAATGCAAGAAAGTTTTCGAAAAACCTGTCATTAAACCTGTTGTTCAAAAATCTCAACCTAAGTCATCAATTGACAAAAAGGGTAAAAAACCAATGGTTTCACAAATCCGCATTTTGAAGAGGGGTGAATCGTTGAAGTCGGAAGATAAGCCGAAATCGATATTTGAGATTGGCGAATCTTCAAAGTCTCAAAAGACTTCAAAGATTTATCCAAAAACGAAAATTTTTAAAATCAATTATGGGTTGCTAAGTCAAAACCATCGCTCGAGGAGATCAGAGCTGAAAAACAAGCTGCGATAGATGCTCAGATGAAGGTGAAAGGCAAAGAACTTGAAGGTTCTTCTGGTGCTCTTGTGTTAGTCAATGATCCTGAACCAGAATATGAGCAGCCTATTCCGATATCTTTTATAGCTGGTGTAATTGAAAAAGATGTTGAAAATGTTGAAGAAGAGGAGGATGATGAAGAAGATGATGATGATGAGAAAGTGTATTCTGCGAATAGTTCAGATGATGATGATGATGATGACCAAGGTGCATCTGGTTTCATGATTTCTGAAAGATCTAAAAATCAAACTGCAGATGACTTGATGAATGATGAAATTAATGAAGAAACAGAAAGAGCTGATCGAAAGGGGGAGCCTGCTGGTAATCAAAATACTGATTCTGTAGAACAGCCGATTTTGCTTATTGAACCTGATGTTGAAGAAGGGGAAATCAGACACACGTACACATTAGATGATGTTTTAAAGATGTTCAATGTGAAAGAAAGTGAAGTTCAGCCTGAGCTTATAGAAGAGTTGAATGCTTTTGATGTGAATCAGAAAGTTGAATACAAATACAAGTATGTAGAAGATGCTGATCTTTATGATCATGTTGAAGTTGAAGATGTTACTGATGAGGAGAATGTTAATGTTGATACCTCTGGATTACCAACGCTGATGGTGTTCTTCACGCAAGAAAACAAAGATGAACTGATGAGAAAAGTAGAAGAGATTCTAAAAGACAAGAATTTTGATGGAACCACAAAAGATCCGTTGAAAGAAGAACGCAAGAAATGGTTCAAACAATCTCATGAAAGGAAGTATAAATGGCCTTTGAAGTTTTATCAAAGAGACAGGAGCATTTCGATGGGAGATATCATTAGTTGGGGTTTTCTACCTCAAGTTAATGCATATGCTATCAGGAGAGAGTGCGGCGTTCAGTACTTTGAAAGTCTTCATGATATCATGTCACTTCCATGGTGGGATGTGGACGAGTTGTCTCAAGTACGAATTCTTGGATATCGTGTTAGAAAGAATGATCTTGCTGTGTGGGGAATGATAAGATTCGAGGCGTTAAGAGATTTCAGGCATTGGCAACCTCATTATCCGAAAAAGGAAAGAAGAATTAATCCGGAAACTGGTCTTGAAGAAAGAATCTTGAGGATAAAGAAGCCACGAACAATGAAGATCATACCAGTGCCACAAATGGAATAGGAATTTTATAAAGGTTTCATAGATTGGGTATACAGTTATATATCAACTGAAGCTGTAATATCTTATCGTGCTGGGAATGAGTTAAGGGAGATTCATGTTTATGATCCTATGTGGCTAGTAAACTGTTCAGCGAAAGATATAGAGTGTATGTTCATTCACAAGATTCGCTTTGAGTCTGAAGATAAGGAACAAGCTATGCAATTCCAGAAAGTTGTGACTATTTGTTTTCAGAAAGGGATCAATGCTGATAACAAATGGAGTTCAAAGTGGTGGAAGCTTGAAGAAAAGATGAAATTGAAAGCTGCTAAGGAAAAGAAAGAACGTGAAGAACGTGATTGTATGCTGCGTGGAAAGTTTATGAAAGAACAGGAGGAAGAAAGATTGAAATTTTCAAAAGAGAATGAGATGATTAGGAAGGCTTTACTGAAGAAGCCTAAACCTCATGAAGAGAAGTTCAAGTCCCTGTAATGTTTGAAGACCAAGACTGAAGACTCCGGTTGTATCCAAGGGGGAGTTTGTTGGTACACGATGTCTAAAGCCTATGTCTTAAGTCTAGGGGTCTAAATATGTCAATTATATATAGTTTAGGGGGCTGAAATGTAAGTTTATGTGTTTTACAAGGGGTCTAGTTTGAAGGTGGTCTGTCACTTTCAAACTAGAGGGTTTAGTCGTGACTGTTTGAAACTGGTCATGTCAGTTTCAAACTAGAGGGTGTCAGTTTCAAACAGGAGGGTCTTTGCCTATAAATAGGCATGTTGGTTTCTCATTTCAAACGGTCAGGTGGTTCATGTAACGTTACTCTGCCGGATTTTCAAGTGATTAGTGAATGAGAAACGAGTATTAAAGTTACAATCTTCTGTTTTCTACTCCATTCTATATGATTCTAAACTGTTTAAGTGTTTCTGCCACTTAAATAGTGTGTATTCACTTAAATAGTGTGTATCCTGAAGAGACTACCGAAAGGGGGAACTAAAGCTGAAGACAGATCCACCGGGATTCTGTTCGAGCAAAAGGGAGTCTGTGTTTGCTTAAGACGTTAAATCTTAAAGAAGACTCAAGAGAGAGAAAAAGACAAGTTGCTACGAGTTTAACTACGGATTGACTGCGGCAATATCCAAGGGGGAGTTTGTTGATGCATTAATGTCTATCACCTTCGTCAATTCGAGCTGTAGCGAGAAACCGAAGAAATCAAGCTTTTATTGTAACATTTAGATAGTTTTAGCAAGGTGGCATTTTGGTAATTAATGAGAAATCTCATTAATTCCAAGGGCTATAAATAGAGAGTTATGACATAAGTTGTAGGACTTTTGCTCATTTGTGATCTAGGAGTTTGGAGCTTAGAGAGAGAAAGTCTAGAGAGAGAAAATACTCTCTATGTGATTCTTGTATCGTACACGTCATATATTTCAATAGATTCACGGTTCTAGTACGTTATTGTGTGTTTGGTCACGCACGTTCACGGATTCCGCACGTCGAACGTTCGCTACGCAATCGAACGGTGTCAAAACCGGTCCTACAGGTACTAAATTTTTTCATTAATGTTAACATTGTTTTACAAAACAAAGAATACATGTAATTGTCTTTTGATTAAAGAAGTCTAAGGCCCAGATGCAATCCTATGCGTTACATGCTTGAATAATCGAAATCCTGAAACATATGTGAAAATGAGAGTTAGCATAAAAGCTGGAGAGTACATATGTTTTGTTAGCCAAATAAATGGCAAAAAGTTTGGTATTGCAATACTTTGACAACTACGAGAGTTGTCAACTGAAAATGAAATCTTGAAGCCAAGGAATGGCAAAAGGGTTTAGTATTGCGATACATTATCTTGATTGTGAAAACTTATGACAAAAGAGTTTTGTATATCAGTGGCGGACCCAGAAATTTTTCCATTCGGGTGCGGACTTTTTTTAAAAACTTTAGGCCACCTAGATCTATAAATAAAAAATTCGGTTCGGGTCGGGTCGGGTCATGTAAAATAAAAAAACATCACACTAAAGTTTATAAAAATTTAAAAATTTTAGGCCGCGTAGATATATTCCTTAATTTTCAAGTTTTAAATTTCAATTTTTCAAACCCTGTACTAGAATCATATAATCAATAAATAAGAGATTAAGAGACAACAAACCCATCCTATAAAAACTAGAACAACCCCAAATTACCTCAAAACACATAAAAGTTTAAACTTTTTTAACCCATCCTATTATCTCACGAGTCTTGAACAAAATCACATAAACATCAAAATAACAAAAAACAAAACATGTACCAATTCGAGGCCGGAATTACGCTGTTTGTGGACGCCGGCCTTTTGCAGTCGCCGTCGGGGTTGGGTTGCGCAGGTCGCTGGCAGTGAGGTGAGGCAGAGGGAGGGAGGGAGTCGCACAAAGTTGGCAGTCGATTGAGATTTTTTTTGTAAACTTGACTGATTTTGTTTATTTCAAAAGATGTATTTGGGTTGGTCTTAAATTTTATTAACTTATTGGACTTGATGGAATGAATTCAAGTTTTATTGAAGGGGGTTAGTGGCTAACTTGTTTACATAATTGGGTCGGGTTTCAATCCGTATTCACAATTTTTTTATATAAATTCCTAACATATTTTTCTAAGGGGTGCGGACGAAAATTTCCAAGAGCTGTGGTCGGGATTTTTCGCGAAAAATACCACTAAAACTTTTTTTTTCAAGGGGTGCGGCCGCCCACCCACACTATAGGGTAGGTCTGCCCCTGTTGTATATGGCAATATGATTATTACTAGGTAATTTTTATGCCATTGAAAATTGTACTTTGATCTTTGTAGTCACATTGAAATCGGTCACAAAACTTGTGAGTGTGTTATTAGAAATTCAATCAAGGATTAATAATAACAATATTGAAATCGGTCATAACTCGTGTGAGTATTATTTGAAATCAAGTCAATGATTTATAATAATACTTTGGGTATCCTTCTAAGAATCTAACATATGAGAATATGGAAGATTCTACAAGGATTTGAATAATTGAACATTGAATCAATTGTACACAAAATCTTAAAGTGATTCGGATAACGCTACAAGGGTAATACAATAAAAACACTTTTATATAGGAAGTACCAGCAGCGTATCCACCATGTTCTTATGGTATTACACTCGTTTCGTTATCTAAATCACTACTAACTACATAAACACATAATCATCAACTTGTCATCAACTTGTAAACACACATTAAAGTACACAAAGAATCCAATCAAGGACTTCAATTGTACTTTAAACATCCTACAAGTATCTAACTATGAAGATAGATAGATACTACTAGGATCCGGATTTGGTCATAGTGAATAATAACATACGCATTAAAGTACATAACGAATCCAAACAAGAACTCCAATTTAGCACTTTAAATATCCCACAAGAATCTAACTATGTACTCAATATTTCTAAAATTAAACAAAATAGAATTAGTTAGATAAATAGATAAATAAAGCTCGACCTTAGTCAAATTCTAGATTCAACTCAACTTGTTTATGCTTCTAAAATATAAATATAATTTGACAAATATTGCTGTAGATTTTTACAAGTGTGAAGAATAACCTCATAGATCTTTCAAAACATATATTTTTTTTTTTGGAAAATACAACTACTTTAAAAGCAACCTCGGACCCAAACGGGCAAAAGGCCAAACAAACAACACACACCCCCGACACAAACGGGCTAAGGGCAGAAAATTACAACATTACATGACGTTCTATTTCTGAACCAAATATACCCTCTAGATTTAATCTCCCTCACAATCTCTTGTGGGCTACAACTGATTTGATTAATACCATGTCGTTCCTTCCTTTCCATATGCACCAACACGAAATAATCACTAACCCTTGGATGATTTTTTTGCCTTTTTTCCAGCTTGAGAATAATTGTGTACATCCATAATGTCTTTGAAGGTGAAAGCAAATATCTAAGGGATTTTACACCATGCACTTAACTCCGACCACACCGGATTTTACACCTTACCGAAAACCAAGTGATTTAAACCCTTCCCTTTAATTTTAAAATTAGAAATCGATTTCACAATGTTTTTCCAACACCCTCCCATATTACCATTGAAGGGAAGAAAACTTCTCTGATTTATTTTTCCATGACAAGCATCGACCACTTTCCTCCATAAATTTTGGTTTTCAACCCTGTACTGTAACACCCCAATCGCGTAACACACGTCGGAAATATCAGGGAGTCACGTTACAAATTGCTCACAACAACTGGTACTAAATTTTTTCATTAATGTTAACATTGTTTTACAAAACAAAGAATACATGTAATTGTCTTTTGATTAAAGAAGTCTAAGGCCCGGATGCAATCTGTCACGGCCCCCGGCCCGGTTTGACCCGGTTCAGGAGCCGCAGAACAGAAAATCCCGTGGTATTTATTTAATTGATTTTGACAGCGGAAGATTTTAACAGGATCTTTTTAAAACTGAAAATGCCCGATTATTTTATTTCATAATTCGGAATAAAATCCCGGTAGTTTACAATAAGGTGATTTCACTGGGAAATCTTTATTTTACAAAACATGTTTCTTTATTTATATTTAGCCACTTCCTTAAGCTTGTAGTGCTTCGCGGCACTTTTCCTGGATCATAACAGATCACCTGAAACATGTTTGAAAAAGGTTTTGTCAGCGGGGAAATACTGGTGAATCATTCTTTTTACTAAAAACGACTCGTTGTTATAATTTACAGTATTAAGGGCGATTACAATGTTTATACATATCAACCATTTACCCACGGTATTTATCACTCGACCACCTATTGGCTATCTCGTTGTCCAATGGTGTTTATGATTATGGTCATATCACCCCTTGGCTAACCCGTTGTCCAATGGTGACGGTTATCAAGTATTGTATACAAAACCCCACATACCGGCTGTAATTTGGAGATTACAAAGACTTAATCCCTGTAATTATAACTTTGAAATAAATAGGGTTTTGGAAAGCAATTTGATAAAAATAGAATGACTCACATTGCAGATTTATACGGGCAGAGTTTAGCCTACTGATTAGCCTTGTTAACCTAATTCAATTGTACACGAAAACTAGGTTAGTAACTTTAATCCAACTTTTTACGACAACTCACGAGATCAAAACCTTCACAACGATTGACAAAGTGTGATACATAAACATCCATCGAATTCACGACGAATGACAAAGTATGAACCCAATTTGAGCAGCACTTAAACATTCATCGGATAGTTTAAATCGATCGGACATTGAATCGTAGCAGCGATCGAGTTATTACCCTGTTATCGCAGCAGAGGTTCGAGATTATAACTACTTTTGAACTAAACAGCGTATAAGTAATTGTACGTAACGAATTTTAACATCGAAATGTGCAAACTGATCAAGTCCCAGGCCAGGGGTTTTATAGCCCGAATTGGAACCTCCCGCGTGTCGCGAAGGGTTCCTCTACCCCTGTCGCGAGTCGCGGGGCATACCCCCTAGCCTAGGGTAGCCTCGTGTCTTGTATAGCCTTGGTGAGTCGACAAAATTCGATTTTATGCGTTTTACAACCGTTTCAAGCAGATAAACATAATTAGGGGAATACCCCCCTTGAGTTTTAGGGGCCCTGATCCTGTTTCCAATTGTTCTGAAAATTTTAGGGTTTATGCAGGATCACTTGGGGTCTTAATTAAGGTTTCCTATTGGACAAAATATGATAAGAAATAATAGTTTTGGTGAGAGTTGTTACATCCTCCCCACCTTAATAAGAATCTCGTCCTCGAGATTTACTAGAATAAGTGAGGATACTTTCGCTTCATTTCCGATTCCAGTTCCCAAGTGTATTCGGGTCCTCTCTTTGAATCCCACTTGACTTTGACCAGAACTAGTCGCTTGTGCTTGAGAAACTTGATCTTTTTGTCTTCTATTTGTAATGGCTTCTCAACAAATTTTAGCTTTTCATTTACCTCTACATCTTGAAGAGGTACTACCAGGGACTCGTCAGATAGACATTTCTTGAGATTGGATACATGAAACACGTCATGTACTCCAGCTAGTTCTTCTGGTAGTTGTAAGTGAGAAGCAACTGGTCCTGTACGTTGGATTACTGGAAATGGTCCTACGTATCGTGGACTTAGCTTTCCTTTCTTACTGAACCGAACTACTCCTTTCCAAGGAGAAACTTTCAAAAGTACCTTATCTCGGATTTGAAATTCCAGTGGCTTGCGTCGATTATCGGCATAACTCTTTTGACGATCTCGAGCAGTCTTTAATCTTTCCTTGATTTGAGTAATCTTGTCGGTGGTCTCTTGTACAATTTCAGGACCTGATAATTGACTTTCTCCTATTTCTGCCCAGCAGACTGGAGTTCCGCACTTTCGTCCATACAGTGCTTTAAATGGGGCAGCTTCGATGCTCGTATGATAACTATTATTATAGGAGAATTCGATTAAAGGTAGGTAATCATCCCAGTTTCCACCAAAATCTATTACACATGCTCGGAGCATATCTTCCAGGGTTTGTATCGTCCTTTCACTTTGCCCGACTGTTTGAGGATGATATGCCGTACTTAAATTTAGTCGGGTTCCCATTGCTTCTTGGAAACTTGTCCAGAAATGGGAAGTGAAACGACTATCCCTATCTGATACAATGGAGAGTGGAACTCCATGTAAGGATACTACTTCATCTACATACAACTTGGCTAACCTTTCCATGCTAAAGGTTTCCTTTATGGGTAGAAAATGAGCTGACTTGGTTAATCGATCCACAATTACCCAAATCGCGTCATTACCTTTTCTAGTTTTGGGTAACTTAGTAACAAAGTCCATTGTTATGAGTTCCCATTTCCATACAGGCATTTCTAGTTGTTGAAGTAGACCCGAAGGTTTCTGGTGTTCTGCTTTAACTTGTGAACAAGTAAGACACTTAGAAACATATCTAGCTATGTCCTTTTTCATTCCTATCCACCAGAAATTATTTCTTAAATCTTGGTACATTTTATTGTTTCCTGGATGCATGGTATACCTAGATTTATGAGCTTCTTCTAAAATTTAATTTCTTAATTCTCCTTGTTTAGGTACCCAAATCCTTTTCTTATGGAATCTCCAAATTCCATCATTTCCTTGCTCTAATTCTTTTACTCGTCCTTTCATTCCTTCAGCATCATCTTTGATTGTTGTTTCTTGAACATTCTTCAGTTGTTTCATTAAATCTAATTGTAGATTTAATCTAAGGGCACGAACTCGCTTTTGCTTTTCATGATACTTACGACTTAAAGCATCTGCAACTACGTTTGCCTTCCTTCGTGATACTGAATATCACAGTCGTAGTCACTTAGTATTTCCATCCATCTTCTTTGCCTCATGTTTAACTCTTTTTGCCCAAATATGTACCTTAAACTTTTATGATCCGTATAGACAGTAAACTTACTTCCATACAGATAATGTCTCCAAATTTTAAGGGCAAAAATTATGGCTCCTAATTCTAAGTCGTGAGTCGTATAGTTTTCCTCATGCTTTTTCAATTGTCTTGAAGCATACGCAATTACCTTCTTGCGTTGTATTAGCACACATCCTAATCCTAGCTTTGAAGCATCACAGTATACTTCAAAATCTTCAGTCCCTTCTGGCAAGGCTAGGATTCGGGCATTTGCTAACTTTTGCTTTAAAATTTTAAATGCCTCTTTTTGCCTAGGTCCCCATTCAAACTTAACTGCTTTACAGGTTAGCTTAGTTAATGGTACAAGTATTTTGTAAAAATCCTTAATAAAGCGCCTATAGTATCCAGCTAATCCTAAAAAGCTTCTAATTTCCATAGCTGTTTGTGGGACTTTCCATTTGGTGATCGCTTCTATTTTGGAGGGATCTACGTGAATACCTTCATGGTTCACCATGTGTCCTAAAAATTGTACTTCCTGTAGCCAAAATTCACACTTCGAGAATTTGGCATAAAGCTTTTCTTTTCTTAACAAAGTTAAGAGTGCATGCAAGTGTTGACATTGTTCATCTTGGCTTTTGGAATAAATAAGTATATCGTCGATGAAGACAATTACAAATTTATCCAAGTACGATTTACAGATTCTATTCATCATGTCCATAAATGCTGCAGGTGCATTTGTTAATCCGAAGTGCATGACTGTAAACTCGTAATGACCATACCTAGTTTTGAAAGCAGTTTTAGGTATGTCTTCTTCTTGTACCTTTAATTGATGATATCCAGAGCGTAAATCTATCTTAGAGAAATATCTAGCTCCCTGATGTTGATCGAAAAGATCATCAATCCTAGGTAATGGGTATCGATTCTTAATTGTAACCTTATTCAGTTCCCTATAATCGATACGCATTCGCATCGAACCATCCTTTTTCTTTACAAACAACACTGGTGCTCCCCAAGGGGATGAACTCGGTTGTATGTATCCTTTACTTAACAATTCATCTAATTGTTTCTTTAGTTCTAGCATTTCTGTGGGTGCTAACCGATAAGGTGCTTTGGCTATCGGTGTAGTTCCAGGAATTAAATGAATTCTAAATTCTACTTCCCTATCTGGTGGTAATCCTGGTAACTCTTCTGGAAATACATCTGGGTATTCTGAGACTACAGGAATCTCCTTAAGTTCTTTATCCTTAGTACTAATGATTACTGAAATCATATATACTATTCCTTGCTTTCATTCATAACTAGCAACTTTCATTACTGAAATGAATTTCATGGGTTTACGTGGCTTATCTCCTGTAATCATGATCACTTCTCCAGTGGGTGCCCGAATCTCTATAGAGTTCTTATCACAAAGGATTCGAGCATGGTTGGCTACTAACCAATCCATTCCTAACACAACATCGAACCCAGCTAAATTCATTGGTAATAGGTTTGCATGAAATTTATGACCTGAAAGTTCTATATTTCCTTTTTGCAAAACCTTATCTATGTTAACAGAATTCCCATCTGCCGTTTCGACTGTAAAAATCTGCCTAAGGTTGGTTAAGGGTAAGTTAAGAGCTTGGCAGAATGAAGTATTGATAAAACTTTGGTTTGCACCAGAGTCAAATAATACTTTTGCGTAAACGTTGTGAACTAGGAACGTACCAACTATCACATCTGGAATGAGTTCTGCCTCCTGAGTAGTTAATTGGAATGCTCGAACATTCTTCTTGGTAGCTCCGTCGATCGGTTTAGCTTTATTGTCTGCTGGTTTGACCAACTTAGGACATTCTGGTTTGAAATGCCCAGCTTCTCCACAGTTATAGCAGACCCTTGTTTTCTTTCTGCAGTCTTCTTCACGATGTCCTACAACTTTGCAAAAGTTGCAGGTTACATTGCATTTTCCAAAATGTTTCTTTCTACAATTCCTGCAGAACGGCGGAGTTGAGGATTGCCCGGTTCCTTTCTTCCTGAAGTTGCTATTATTACCCACACGAAATCCTTGGTTAATTTTCTGAGCTAATTCCTTCTTCCGGTTTTCATCTCTTGTGCGTACCAGCTCATCAGTTAGGGTGTTAGCTAATTCTACCGCATCGTCAATAGTGCGAGGTCTCGCAGCTTTAACGATATTACGAATTTCACCAATCAATCCCCAAATATAGCGAGAAATAAGTACCGGTTCTGGCGAAACCAGTGTTGGTACCACTCTAGCATATTCGAAGAATGTCGAAGTATATCCTCGACAATCTACACCCATCATCCGATGGTTCAAGAACTTATTCGCCATTTTTTCTTTTTCATATTCGGGACAGAATTTTCTTTCTATTAGCTGCTTAAAGTCATCCCAATTCATGGCATAGGCCATATTTCTTCCTTTGGCTTGAAGTACCGTATTCCACCATTCTAGCGCCCCTTCTTTAAAAAGATGCGAGGCATACATAACCTTGTCTTCTTCAGCACATTTACTTATCATAATTACTGCTTCGGTTTTCTCCAACCAACGCAGTGTTGCATTCGCCCCTTCATTGCCTGCAAATTCAGCTGGTTTACAAGCAAGAAATTCTTTGTAAGTGCAACCAGGCGTTGCAACTTTCATTTTCTTAGGAAGCGGGGCCTGCCGTGGATCATTATTGTGATTAGTATGGTTGCCGCCTCCGTTTACACTATTACTGAAGTTATCTTCTTGAGTACGTTTACTAGGAATAATTTGTTGAGGTTCCACAGGTTTCTGGGCAGCAGCAAGGATTGCTGGAATAGCATTAGCTATTCCTTGAGCAACGATATTTTCTATATCTTGCCTAGTCATAAATTGATCCTCCTGGTGTTGCTCAGATTGGTTAATCTCGTTAACTGGTTCATTATTAGCGTTTTCCATCTGATAATTGATATATATAATTTATTAGTATAGAGTAAAATAGCAATTATACAAAACAATCATACAAATTTCACAACACACATATATATATCCAAAATTATCGATTCCTCGATTTCCCCTTTTTATATATCATATCATGCATCCGTACACACTGTTATTTTACAAAGTTTTATTTTTATTACTATTATTATTATTATTATTATAATTATTATTATTATTATTATTATTATTATTATATAATCACAGCTACATTCTCACACCATCCCTTCTGCTGATATTTCAGAAACGAAGCTCTCTCTCGTCGTACTTCCAGGAGATTTGCTCTCCCACCTCCCGAATCCTATTTCCTGCACCTATCAGCTCCTCGCCAAAATGGCGGAGTTCAGCTAAATTTTCATTGCTCAATGGTGGGTTTGGTATAGGTTCTGGATCGAACTGAGGGAAAAAGGTATAAGGGTTATTAAGGAGGTTTTGAAACTGCCAATCATTAGTCCACCACTCGTCTATTTCTCCTAGAGGTTGAGTATGGATTAAAGGTTCTGGGATAGCTGGTTCCAAATTTATTGGAAGTTGAGTTTCAGCATGATAAGGGTAGAGGTTGGTATTGATAGGTCTAATGATATCACAGCTTGCCAATATGCGATCCAACTCTTCTTGTAATGGCAACTCCTCGACTTGTATAGAACTTTCCCCAATTTCCATTTCTACTTGCCTGGTATCTTCTCCGATCGCAATTCCTTTTCCTTTATCTATGGGATTCTCTATTTTGGGAACCTTTCTAGTTGCTGGTTTCCTCCTGCGTACACGCCTCCAGCCTACGAATCTTCTCTTTTTCTTAGGCTTTTGTTTCTCCAGAGATGGAGCGTGGAATTCCATAGGTTCTTTCACATCGGGTATGTAACTAGTAAAGTCTTTGGAAACTTCTACTTTTACCGGATAGAGATTGAGATTCTGAAGGGCTTCAGATAACTCATTCATGTTGTTTTAGCATATATGCAAAAATGTACACAAAATGCTAAGTTAAGATTTTATAACAAAATTTCACAGATAAACATTCAAGTATTATTGCATACCGTGTGACTAATTTAATACAAAGGACAACTGACAGTTAAAACATACTAGGGTTTATTGTAAACTTATTTATTTACTGGGTAAAGTTTTCTTTCAGAGTTTCTGGATTGTAGATGATATGGGTGCTAGAACTGGGTCAGGGTATTTAAACGTTAGCATTTACTGCTACAGTGGCTAACATATAAAGATCAGCCCATTTTTCATCTAATTTGTCTTCCCATGGTGGTTTATTGCTTATTTTCTGTGCTTCCTTAGGCATCATTACTTCTTTTGGTTGTGGTTTCTTTCTTTTCTCCTGACTTTTTCTAATAATCTGACTTCTTTTCTTAGGAGAAAGTGGTTTCTCAAACTGTGCCTTACGGACAAATATTCCTTCATCAGTATCTGTTGGGTATTTTGAGGATGAAGTTCCTTTTTCTTTCGGTGAAGTATCTAATTTATGATAGATATCCGAAAGTCTTTGCTTACCCATACTGTAAACAAATATTCACATAATCACAAAATGGCAACCAGTAAAATTAAGTATTTTCTAAATACTTAATTAGATTAAATCAATGGCTCTGATACCACCTTTTTCTGTCACGGCCCCCGGCCCGGTTTGACCCGGTTCAGGAGCCGCGGAACAGAAAATCCCGTGGTATTTATTTAATTGATTTAGACAGCGGAAGATTTTAACAGGATCTTTTTAAAACTGAAAATGCCCGATTATTTTATTTCATAATTCGGAATAAAATCCCGGTAGTTTACAATAAGGTGATTTCACTGGGAAATCTTTATTTTACAAAACATGTTTCTTTATTTATATTTAGCCACTTCCTTAAGCTTGTAGTGCTTCGCGGCACTTTTCCTGGATCATAACAGATCACCTGAAACATGTTTGAAAAAGGTTTTTTCAGCGGGGAAATACTGGTGAATCATTCTTTTTACTAAAAACGACTCGTTGTTATAATTTACAGTATTAAGGGCGATTACAATGTTTATACATATCAACCATCTACCCACGGTATTTATCACTCGACCACCTATTGGCTATCTCGTTGTCCAATGGTGTCTGTGATTATGGTCATATCACCCCTTGGCTAACCCGTTGTCCAATGGTGACGGTGATCAAGTATTGTATACAAAACCCCACATACCGGCTGTAATTTGGAGATTACAAAGACTTAATCCCTGTAATTATAACTTTGAAATAAATAGGGTTTTGGAAAGCAATTTGATAAAAATAGAATGACTCACATTGCAGATTTATACGGGCAGAGTTTAGCCTACTGATTAGCCTTGTTAACCTAATTCAATTGTACACGAAAACTAGGTTAGTAACTTTAATCCAACTTTTTACGACAACTCACGAGATCAAAACCTTCACAACGAATGACAAAGTGTGATACATAAACATCCATCGAATTCATGACGAATGACAAAGTATGAACCCAATTTGAGCAGCACTTAAACATTCATCAGATAGTTTAAATCGATCGGACATTGAATCGTAGCAGCGATCGAGTTATTACCCTGTTATCGCAGCAGAGGTTCGAGATTATAACTACTTTTGAACGAAACAGCGTATAAGTAATTGTACGTAACGAATTTTAACGTCGAAATATGCAAACTGATCAAGTCCCAGGCCAGGGGTTTTATAGCCCGAATTGGAACCTCCCGCGTGTCGCGAAGGGTTCCTCTACCCCTGTCACGAGTCGCGGGGCATACCCCCTAGCCTAGGGTAGCCTCGTGTCTTGTATAGCCTTGGTGAGTCGACAAAATTCGATTTTATGCGTTTTACAACCGTTTCAAGCAGATAAACATAATTAGGGGAATACCCCCCTTGAGTTTTAGGGGCCCTGATCCTGTTTCCAATTGTTCTGAAAATTTTAGGGTTTATGCAGGATCACTTGGGGGTCTTAATTAAGGTTTCCTATTGGATAAAATATAATAACAAAGTTGGCAGTCGATTGAGATTTTTTTTGTAAACTTGACTGATTTTGTTTATTTCAAAAGATGTATTTGGGTTGGTCTTGAATTTTATTAACTTATTGGACTTGATGGAATGAATTCAAGTTTTATTAAAGGGGTTAGTGGCAAACTTGTTTACATAATTGGGTCGGGTTTCAATCCGTATTCACAATTTTTTTATATAAATTCCTAACATCTTTTGCTAAGGGGTGCGGACGAAAATTTCTAAGGGTTGCGGTCAGGATTTTTTGCGAAAAATAGCACTAAAACTTTTTTTTTTCAAGGGGTGCGGCCGCCCACCCACACTATAGGGTAGGTCTGCCCCTATTGTATATGGCAATATGATTATTACTAGGTAATTTTTATGCCTTTGAAAATTGTACTTTGATCTTTGTAGTCACATTGAAATCGGTCACAAAACTTGTGAGTGTGTTATTAGAAATCCAATCAAGGATTAATAATAACAATATTGAAATCGGTCATAACTCATGTGAGTATTATTAGAAATCAAGTCAATGATTTATAATAATACTTTGGGTATCCTTCTAAGAATCTAACATATGAGAATATGTATGATTCTTCAAGGATTTGAATAATTGAACATTGAATCAATTGTACACAAAATCTTAAAGTGATTCGGATAACACTACAATGGTAATACAATAAGAACACTTATATATAGGAAGTACCAGCAGCGTATCCACCATGTTCTTAGGGTATTACACTCGTTTCGTTATCTAAATCACTACTAACTACATAAACACATAATCATCAACTTGTCATCAACTTGTAAACACACATTAAAGTACACAAAGAATCCAATCAAGGAGTTCAATTGTACTTTAAACATCCTTCAAGTATCTAACTATGAAGATAGATAGATACTACTAGGATCCGGATTTGGTCATAGTGAATAACGAATCCAAACAAGGACTCCAATTTAGCACTTTAAACATCCACAAGAATCTAACTATGTAGATGGATGGATGGATGGATGGATGGATGGATGGATAGATGGATGGATAGATAGATACATAGATACTCAATATTTCTAAAATTAAATAAAATACAATTAGTTAGATAAATAGATAAATAAAGCTCGACCTTATTCAAATTCTAGATTCAACTCAACTTGTTTATGCTTCTGAAATATAAATATAATTTGACAAATATTGCTGTAGATTTTTACAAGTGTGAAGAATAACCGCATAGATCTTTCAAAACATATTTTTTTTTGGAAAATACAACTTCATTAAAAACAACCTCCGACCCAAACGGGCAAAAGGCCAAACAAACAACACACACCCCCGACACAAACGGGCTAAGGGCAGAAAATTACAACATATACATAGGGTATTTACATCAGTCACCCCAACCAATATAATTACATGACGTTCTATTTCTGAACCAAATATACCCTCTAGATTTAATCTCCCTCACAATCTCTTCTGGACTACGACTGATTTGATTGAATACCATGTCGTTCCTTCTTTTCCATATGCACCAACACGAAATAATCACTAACCCTTGGATGATTTTTTTTGCCTTTTTTCCAGCTTGAGAATAATTGTGTACATCCATAATGTCTTTGAAGTTGAAAGCAAATATCTGAGGGATTTTACACCATGCACTTAACTCCGACCACACCGGATTTGCCACAGAATAAGCGGTAAAAAGATGCTCCACTGTTTCCTCAAACTCATTACAGAAGGGACACAAAACATATATGATGTCCATGTTCCTTCTTCTTAAGTTCACTCTCGTAGCAAGTCTATCCAAGTTACCTCTCCAAGTCACGATGTTGCATTTAATAGGAACCCATTTACACCAATCAAAATCAGGAAGCTAGCTATTTCCCCTTTCGGTAATTAAGGCTTTTTTAACAGCCTTCGCCGAAAACCCACTGTTTCCCTTGCTCATTTCCATTCTATCTGCAACCCTGCAAGTTTTAAATATTTCCAACCAAAATAGATGTGGCCATCTATCCATAAAAGGGATTTCTCCTTCCCAAGTATCGATCCAAAACCTTATCTTCCCCGTTTCCAACCTTACCGAAAACCAAGTGATTTAAACCCTTCCCTTTAATTTTAAAATTAGAAATCGATTTCACAATGTTTTTCCAACACCCTCCCATATTACCATTGAAGGGAAGAAAACTTCTCTGATTTATTTTTCCATGACAAGCATCGACCACTTTCCTCCATAAATTTTGGTTTTTAACCCTGTACTGTAACACCCCAATCGCGTAACACACGGCGGAAATATCGGGGAGTCACGTTACAAATTGCTCACAACAACTGGTACTAAATTTTTTCATTAATGTTAACATTGTTTTACAAAACAAAGAATACATGTAATTGTCTTTTGATTAAAGAAGTCTAAGGCCCGGATGCAATCCTATGCGTTGCATGCTTGAATAATCGAAATCCTGAAACATATGTGAAAATGAGAGTCAGCATAAAAGCTGGAGAGTACATATGTTTTGTTAGCCAAATAAATGGCAAAAAGTTTGGTATTGCAATACTTTGACAACTACGAGAGTTGTCAACTGAAAATGAAATCTTGAAGCCAAGGAATGGCAAAAGGGTTTAGTATTGCGATACATTATCTTGATTGTGAAAACTTGTGACAAAAGAGTTTTGTATATCAGTGGCGAACCCAGAAATTTTTCCATAGGGGTGCGGAATTTTTTTAAAAACTTTAGGCCACCTAGATCTATAAATAAAAAAAATCGGTTCGGGTCGGGTCATGTAAAACAAAAAAAACATCAAACTAAAGTTTATAACAATTTAAAAATTTTAGGCCGCGTAGATATATTCCTTAATTTTCAAGTTTTAAATTTCAACTTTTCAAGACCTATACTAGAATCATATAATCCATAAATAAGAGATTAAGAGACAACAAACCCATCCTATAAAAACTAGAACAACCCCAAATTACCTCAAAACACATAAAAGTTTAAACTTTTTTAACCCATCCTATTATCTCACGAGTCATGAACAAAATCACATAAACATCAAAATAACAAAAAACAAAACATGTACCAATTCGTGGCCGGAATTACGCTGTTTGTGGCCGGCCTTTTGCAGTCGCCGTCGGGGTTGGGTTGCGCAGGTCGCTGGCAGTGAGGTGAGGCAGAGGGAGGGCGGGAGTCGCACAAAATTGGTAGTCGATTGAGATTTTTTTTATAAACTTGACTGATTTTGTTTATTTCAAAAGATGTATTTGGGTTGGTCTTGAATTTTATTAACTTATTGGACTTGATAGAATGAATTCAAGTTTTATTAAAGGGGTTAGTGGCTAACTTGTTTATATAATTGGGTTGGGTTTCAATCCGTATTCACAATTTTTTATATAAATTCCTAACATCTTTTTCTAAGAGGTGCGGACGAAAATTTCCAAGGGCTGCGGTCGAGATTTTTCGCGAAAAATACCACTAAAACTTTTTTTCAAGGGGTGTGGCCGCCCACCCACACTATAGGGTAGGTCTGCCCCTGTTGTATATGGCAATATGATTATTACTAGGTAATTTTTATGCCATTGAAAATTGTACTTTGATCTTTGTAGTCACATTGAAATCGGTCACAAAACTTGTGAGTGTGTTATTAGAAATCCAATCAAGGATTAATAATAACAATATTGAAATCGGTCATAACTCGTGTGAGTATTATTAGAAATCAAGTCAATGATTTATAATAATACTTTGGGTATCCTTCTTAGAATCTAACATATGAGAATATGGAAGATTCTACAAGGATTTGAATAATTGAACATTGAATCAATTGTACACAAAATCTTAAAGTGATTCGGATAACGCTACAAGGGTAATACAATAAGAACACTTATATACAGGAAATACCAGCGGCGTATCCACCATGTTCTTATGGTATTACACTCGTTTCGTTATCTAAATCACTACTAACTACATAAAAACATAATCATCAACTTGTCATCAACTTGTAAACACACATTAAAGTACACAAAGAATCCAATCAAGGACTTCAATTGTACTTTAAACATCCTACAAGTATCTAACTATGAAGATAGATAGATACTACTAGGATCCGGATTTGGTCATAGTGAATAATAACATACGTATTAAAGTACATAACGAATCCAAACAAGGACTCCAATTTAGCACTTTAAACATCCCACAAGAATCTAACTATGAAGATGGATGGATGGATGGATGGATGGATGGATGGATAGATAGATAGATCCTAATGGTGATTCGGGATAATGCCACGAAGGGTAATATAATAAGCACACTTATATAAAGGAAGTACCAGCGGCGTATCCACCATGTCCTTATTGTATTACTCTAGTTTCGTTATCTAAATCACCAACAATCTCTACACATAAACAATGACCATCGTCGTGTAAAGCACTTCTTAGAAATCTCGCTATGAAGATAGAAAGATTTAAGACTGTACTTCAAATATCCTACAAGAATCTAACTATGAAGATATATAGATCCTATAAAGTTGTGTTCTCAATCGCCGTGTTTGCATAATCTTATATGCCAAAACAAGTTTAATAATGTTGCAATATCAGTTAATATGTCAAAAAGTTGGTTACATATGCTTAAAATAGATTTATGCTCTAAAAGGGCATTTTGGTCATTTTTAGGCATATAACAATTGACTTATCATAACTGTTAGGGGAGGATTTTTTAATGACCTGTGATCCTCAATTACTGTTGGGTTTGGTGATCCTCACTTCTGTTTGAGTTAGTGATCCTCAGAAGTGTTTCAGGATCAGGATCATCTTAAGGATCCTTATACTAACGATTGTCTACTTTGAATATGGTATTGTTTTGCAGGGGTACGAGCTTGGACTTAGTCTTGGCGATATTCCTGGAGCATATTCCATGACTTATTCCGCACGTGCTTACCTGAAGTGGACGTTATGGAGTTCGTGGGGGGATTGCATGATATGCGGAATGTTAGTTAGTGTAGATATTTTCCATTTTTAAAGGGGTAGCGAGCTAATTAGAAAACACTTGGCTATTTTTAGCTACACACACACACTTACAATTGCTCTCACCAGCTCTCGTTAATTTACTTGGCGATTACACACTTTTTTACATAATACACTATAGTGATCCTTGTACTTAGCTCGCTATCATCCGAAGTTGTAATACATTTCTTGTTTAATTTGAGTTGGTGATCGGTAGTTTCCATCACCCGAGGTTTTTTATGCCGGAGATCATTCATTGATCAAGGGCTTTTTCCTCGTATTAATCTTCGTGTCACTTGTTCATTACATTTCAGAGTGATCCTTATTGTTGTTCATCAATTCAAGCATCATACCTCACAACAGAAAGTTTGGTTGCATTATCATTGCTTGATTTTTGACCAAAACAGTTTGGCGCCCACCGTGGGGCAATTGGTGCTTCATTCCTAAGAAGATTCATACCTTTGTGCTCATTTCGGTTCATAACAACCAGGCGGATGGCTTCCTCAGCGAAGAACACTTCAAGCTTAATGCCCTCATTCAGTTCTTCACAAGGCGTTCCTCCTTTGCCTCCACCACCTTCTGGATCCCAGAAGAATGCTGAGAATGCTGCGAAGAAACAAACCCCCATTTTCCAAAAACCACCTACTTCTTCTGTTTCAACTAATCCTACTACTAATGATCTTTATGCTCAGATTTTGCAGATGAGGAATCATGCACAAGAGCAGGACAAAACCAACGAAAGGATCCTCCGGGAGATTGATGAGATCAAGAAACAGAAGAAATCAGTGGAGGATCACTCCCCTCTGATGCCAAGATCGCTGAACTTCGACACTCCGGTCATAACTTCCCAACACTCAGCAGTTCTGGACGTGCAATACTTGGGTGAATTACCAGGAAGGCGTTATGGAACAACAACTATGAGTGAGTCATTTGGCTCTCACTTCCAGCCTCAAGGATCCTCTTCTCAGCATCAGGGATACTTCACGTCAGGAGGATATTTGGGAATGCATGCAGTCTAAGGATCCTCCCAGGTCCAAGGATTTTCCCAGGTCGAAGGATCCTCCCAGGTCCAAGGATCCTCCCAGGTTCAAGGATCCTTCCCGGTCCAAGGATCCTCCCTTGTCCCAGGATCCTCTCTGGTCCCAGGATCCTTTCAGGTTCAAGGATCATCTCAACTTCAAGGATCCAACATCCTTCAGGATCAAGGATTCTTGAGAAGTATGCAGCCTCAGAGCTCGGACGTTCATCAAGGAGACTTCATACCAATGCAGACCATTTCTCCCTCTGGTCCTTCAATCGTGCCAGAGTCTCGTCAATATGGATTCACATCCGCAATTCCAAACACGAATCCTATGGGAGGTAACATTTTTAATAATTCATATAACACTAACCATGGCTTAATGCAGGATACAGGTATTAATCAGGCTATGGCTAGAGAGCTACAGAAGCTTAAGGATATGATATCCAGTGTACCGGGAGTGGTTAAACCCATTCCTGAAATTGCAGATGGTAGCCATAGGATATCTCGTTTTTATGTGATGCTGAGATACCTAAAAGATTCCAGATACCATCTATGAAGCTGTATGATGGTTCAACGGATCCAGAGGAGCATGTAGCTCAGTACAGGGAGAGGATGGAGATCAATCCAATTCCTGAAAGGTTAAAAGAAGCATGTCTATGCAAGGGATTTGGATCCACACTCACAGGATCTGCTCTTAAATGGCTGCTAAGTCTTCCCCCTTACTCTATTACTTCATTTGCTAATCTAGTTAATTTGTTTAATAGTCAATTCTCTTGTAGTAGAAAATTTGAACGATTAACTAGTGATCTATATAGGGTAACACAAGGTCAAAATGAATCACTTAGAGATTACATCACTGAGTTTAGTAAACAATCCTTGGATATTCCTAACTTGGATATTGCTACGGCTGTAGAAGCCTTTAAAATGGGATTACTTAGGGATTCATTATTCTATGATGATCTTGTCATGACACCTTGCAGGAATCTTGATGAAGTAAGAACCAGGGCCCTTAGGTTCATCCGCCTAGAGGATGACAAAAGGATCCAGGATAGATTGACAGGATCCTCAAAACAGGAGAAACAAGGATCCTACTTTAGGAACAACAAATCAAAGTCTTACAACAGATCTGATAACCAGAACGTGCATGCAGTGGAACAAGAAGAGGATGATGAGGATTATCCTCCTATTTCTGAATACTGTTTTTCTGTTGATAACAACGAACTAATCCTTGCAATGCAGAATCTAGGTGAAAAAGCTAGGAGGCTAAGGAAGAGTGATAAACCGGCTGCTACAAAGGATAAATCCAAGTGGTGTGCATATCATGAGGATTTTGGGCATCTCACTGAAGAGTGTATTGCACTGAGAAAGGAAATTGGTTACTTGTTGAGCAAGGGGCATTTGAAGGAACTCTTGGGTCGGAAGAAGTCAAGGATCCAGGATCCTGAAAGGATCCCGGAAAGGGCTCCTACTCCTCCAGCAGATGCACAAGTCATAAACTTCATATCCGGAGGATCAGACATTTGTGGTACCTCCTTTTCAGCAGCAAAAAGACATGCTAAGGAAACCAAGATGGATAATGGAGACAGACCTGTCCGGACCTCCGTTGTCACCCAAGATAAAGTCATAACTTTTGATGAGGATGATCGTGTTGATGTCCAGGATCCTCATCATGATGGCCTTGTAATTACATTGTTTATTTCTAACCACTTTGTTCGCAGGATCCTTATAGATGGAGGAAGCTCTGTTAACATCATTCAGCTTAATGTCCTCAAGAAGATGAACATCCCAGAGTCTGATATTATCCCAAGATCCTCAGTACTTGTGGGATTCAGTGGAGAAACTAAGAATACATTGGGGGACATCAAACTCCCAATCTATATTGAAGGATTGCATTCTTATTAGAAGTTTTGTGTTATTGATTGCTTATCATGTTGTAATGTTATCCTTGGCAGGCCATGGATACATGACATGAAGGCAGTCCCATCCACCTATCATCAGTGCGTAAAGCTTCCAAGTCCATGGGGAGTGGTGAAAATTGAGAGTGATCAACAAGAGGCTAAGAATTGTTATACCTCATCAATGAAACCAGCCTCAAGACCAAGGGAGCAATAGCAATTAAAGTATCCTTCAAGAGATGTCTTGGAGGCAAGAGAACAAGATTTGAAAGAAATCCTCATGGATCCTGATGATCCTGAATCCAAGATCTTCATAGGATCAGGGATCCTTGGCGATATTGAACAGGAGCTAGTATCCTTCCTCAAAAGAAGGAAAACCACCTTTTCCTGGAAACATGAGGATATGACAGGTATATCTAAAGATATAATTACTCATAAACTTGGCATTGACAGGTCATTCAAGACAATTCATCAAAAGAGGAGGAAGTTTGCACCTGAAAGGAATGCTATTATCCAGGAAGAGGTAGATAAACTACTTCGGGCAGGTATGATAAGAGAGGTTAAGTATCCAAGATGGTTAGCCAATGTGGTTGTTGTTCAAAAGAAAAATGGAAAGTGGAGGGTATGTGTCGATTTTACTGATTTAAACAAGGCATGTCCCAAGGATCCTTTCCCATTACCCCACATTGACTCCATGGTGGATGCTACCGCGGGTCATGAGTTGTTGACTTTTATGGATGCTTCATCTGGATTTCCACAAATTCAGATGGAACCATCTGATCAAGAGGATACAGCCTTTATGACCCCAACTGGTATATACTGTTATATTGCTATGCCGTTTGGATTAAGGAATGCAGGTGCCACTTATCAAAGGCTAGTTAATATGATGTTCAAGGAACAAATTGGACACACTATGGAAGTCTATATTGATGACATGGTGGTTAAGTCCAAGAAGGCTGAGGATCACCTTAAAGACTTGGAGGAAGCATTCAATATCCTTGATAAATTTAATATGAAACTTAATCCTTCCAAGTGTCATTTTGGTGTTAAGGCAGGTAAATTCTTAGGCTATATGGTGACAAAGAGGGGCATTGAAGCAAGTCCAGAGCAAATTAAGGCTATTATGAATATCAAATCTCCTGCCAATGCTAAGGATGTGCAAAGATTGACGGGCAGGATCACAGCCTTGAACAGATTCATATCCAAATCCTCAGAAAAGTGTAAGGAATTCTATGATATCCTGAGGAAGAACAAGAAATTTGAATGGACTGAGAAGCATGAAAGTGCCCTCAAAGCTCTTAAGGATTACCTATCCTCAGCCCCAGCCTTGATGAAACCAGAAAAAGGGGATGTATTATCCTTGTACCTAGCAGTATCCTCAAAAGCAGTAAGTGCGGTCCTTGTTAAGGATCACCAAGGTACACAACATCCTGTTTATTATGTAAGTAAGAGTTTACTTGATGCTGAATCCAGGTATTCACACTTAGAAAAACTTATCCTTGCATTAATTATGGCATCTACTAAATTGAGACATTATTTTGAGACTCATGCCATTATTGTTAAGACTAATTTTCCAATTAAGAATGTTCTCAGGAAACCTGAAATGTCAGGAAGGATGGCTAAGTGGGCAGTGAAGCTTAGTGCATACGATATAAGATATGAACCAAGGACTGCCATCAAATCCCAAGCCTTAGCTGACTTTGTGGCAGATTTTAGTAGTGATTTGCAAAAGGAAGCTGAGTTAGAAGTCCAACAACTTGAAGAAACCAAGGATCCTTGGATACTATTCACTGATGGAGCCTCCAATGTAAAAGGAACAAGACTTGGAATACTACTAAAATCGCCACAGGGGGACATAATACCCCACTCCATAGCCTGTGAATTTCAAACTACCAACAATGAGGCTGAGTATGAAGGCTTGATAGCTGGTTTGCAAATTGCAAAGCATATGAGGATCAGGTATCTTGAGGTACATGTAGATTCTTTACTGATCACTAATCACTTTAATGGATCCTATGCTGTTAAAGGTGAAAAGCTAATCAAATATTTGGAGATAGTCAAAGAATTGGCACTCTCTTTTGTATCCTTTAGTTTGACACAGGTACTAAGGGAAGAGAATGCAGAAGCCGATGCATTAGCCAATTTAGGATCATCTTTGAAGATCCCTGAGGATATCAAGATCCCTATTATCCATATCCTGACCCCTGCTATCGAGGATCATGTAGCTATGGAGATAGGAGAAGATTCTGCAGTCATCCCTAGTGATGATACGCAATCTCATTCAGGATCATGGATCCTCCCAATCATGAGATACATACAACATGGAGAAATTCCTACAGGAGAAAACCCAAGGGCTTTCAAAACTAAGGTATCTCAATTTACAATATTGAATAATATGTTGTATAAACGATTTCTTGCAGGACCATATCTAAGATGCATTGAGGATCCTGAAATCCATGAAGTCCTAAAGGATTTCCATGAAGGAGATTGTGGAAACCACACTGGGGGCAGGGCATTATTCTCGAGGATCCTGAGGACAGGATACTATTGGCCCACTATGAAGAAGGATGCTATGGAGTATGCCAAGAAGTGTGATCCTTGTCAGAGGCATAGTAATATCCTTCACCAACCAGCAGAGCTCTTGCATCCTATATCCTCTTCCTGGCCATTCATGAGATGGGGAATGGATATAGTTGGAAAGCTTCCTAAGGCACCTGGTGGAAAAGTATTCATGCTTGCTATGACTGAGTACTTCTCTAAGTGGATAGAGGCTGAAGCCTTTGCTCAAGTCAGAGAAAAGGAAGTTATATCCTTTATTAAAAGAAACATTATTACTAGATTTGGTATCCCTTCTGAGATTATCTGTGATAATGGATCCCAGTTTATTGGGAATAGAACCACTAACTTTTGTGACAGTTGGGGGATTAAGATGATAACATCAACACCAGTCCACCCACAAGCTAATGGTCAGGCAGAATCATCCAACAAGATCATCATCAACAATTTGAAGAAGAAGCTTGGATCCAAGAAAGGAAAATGGGCAGAAGAACTACCTTATGTGCTTTAGGCTGATAGGACAACTCCCAAGAATGCTACAGGCCAAACTCCATTTTCTTTGGTATTTGGGGCAGAATCAGTGATCCCTACAAAGATGGTGGTTCCAACTGCAAGAACAAGCATTCGTGATCCTGAAGAAAATGCTGAAAACTTGGTTCAAGACTTGGATACTATAGAAGAAATCAGGGATTTGGCAAGGATAAGGATGGCTGGAGCCTACAACAAAAATGTCAGGATTAGGAAATTCCAAGTTGGTGATATGGTATTAAGGAAAGCATTTCAGAATACCACCAATCCGGCTGATGGAAAGTTGGCACCAAAATGGGAAGGCCCTTATTTGATTGAAGCTGAAGCAGGAAAGGGGGCATATCGATTGCTAACAATGGAAGGTGATTTGCTACCAAGAGCTTGGAATGCTGTCCATTTGAAGAAATACTTTATGTGACAAGGATCCATGATCCTCACCTGACAAGTATCCTTGAAGGATCCTTACAGAACGGGTGATCCTCATCTTGGTAATCTTCTAATCTCAAACTATTTCATTCTTTTATTCTCTTATATAAGGATAAGGATCCTGCATCCTTTATCCTCCTTTCACTTGATTCTGAGTTTTGAAGGTTCAGGTACCCTTAACTAAGGATTGAGTATCCACAGAAGTATCCAGTTATTTAGGCTTGACCCCAGTTATTTGGGCTTGACCCCAGTTATTTGGGCTTGACCCCAGTTTGGGCCTGTCACTAGTTTCGCCAGTAGCGCACGATGATCCTGATATAGTTCATGGCAATGGGACCAGTACTCGCTTTAGGGGCTGACAATTTCATTGTACTGGCTATATTCAGGATCCTACGTATAATGGTAGACGTACCATACATCCGTTCCTAAGGTTTCTAACGTTTTCACGTTAGCTAAGGTTTTGGCATTTTCATGTCACTAAGTTTGGATAGTCGCCAGTGAGGGCCATACTCCAGTTTACACACGATCCTTTGGGCTTGTCCCCAGTTATCCTTTGGGCTTGTCCCTAGTTATCCTTTGGGCTTGTCCCCAGTATATTGGGCTTGCCCCCAGAATTGTTGGGCTTGTCCCCAGTTACTAACTCTTATCCTATGTTGGCTTAGTCCCAAGTTGTATCCTATTTCAGGTTTTTGGAGACAAATGACCAAGGATCCTTGATCCTTACTTTCTACTAAGGTTTGTCTTTTGGGTTATCCTGATTATAAATGTTAAAGAATAGGATCCTAACTTGGATTCTCAGGTATGATCCTTAACTATTTTGATTTTATTCATTATTTATTTGAGTAACCCTTATCCTTTGACAACTGAACTTGTGATCCTTAAACTGTATTACTTTTCAGAACTTATCGATTATGGGATATGTGATCCTTGATCATATCCTAAACTTTTTGGGATATTTCTTAAATTTTTTCTTTACTTGATAAGTTTAAACAAAATAAACATCACAACAGTTGGAAAGTAAAATATTAACAAGGATATCAACACAGGATAAGCCAAAAAGTTAAAGTTATTTTATTCACAAAAGATTAAAACCTTTAAGGTTGTCAAAATTGCCAACCCACGTTTCTACCAGCAAAACGTGGCCCGTCCACATGGGTTGGCAAAGGGTGTCCATTGTCTAAGGGTCTTGGTAGTGCAGGAATCAAAAGACGGCAGGATCACAATGGCTTCATCCCCCAAACAGAGGATCCCTCCACCATTTGTAATCCTACCTATTGTACGAAGGATCCATGATCCTTAGCCCTAATTACTGTTGTTTAAGTACAACCCATTATTGTTCAACAAAAAACATCATAACCAAAACAAACTATCAAACTTAAAAAATGGGCTTCGGCAACGTCTAGAAATGTCCTTCATCGCCCATTCATGCAGCCTACACCTTCGCCGCATCATCATCCCCTCCAGCTCCAGTATCCTTCGCATGATCCTTGCCACTGCCACTAGCCTCGATTGCCAGAACCTCGTCAGCCTCATCCTCATCCTCCAACTCAGCCAGCCTGGCCTTCCAGCCTTCCATGTCCCAGTTGCTCCTATCAAAGGCGGGATCCTGAGCTTCTTGGGCCATCTACAACTTGGTCTTGTACATGGCAATGGCAGCAGAGACTTTAGCATCCTGTGTGATCTCGTGCTTCTCATAGTCAGCATTGATCTGGGTGGCAACTATCTGAGTCTTGGCATCATTGAGGTCCTTTTCAAGGGATGCAATTTTGTGATCCTTGAGCACCGCCACTTTTTGGAGGTCAGAGTATTTCTCCTCAAGCTCTTCAACATTCCCAACATAGTCTTCGATCTCAGCAAATTTCTACAAAGAAAACAATGCAAAGATTAGGGTCAAGTGATCCTCAAATAGGCAGGATAATCAAGTTAAGTCAGTGATCCTTACGTCGGCAAAGTATTCGAGGAACTGATGGCGGATCAGAGGCAAGCCTTGTAGGTTGTCAGCTTCAGAGGTCTTTCTTTTCTTTCCACCTCTTCCCTTTGAAGTGGTTGCCTTGGGGATTACAACGGAGGGGCTAGCAGCAGACTTTTTCTTTGAGGATCTGACAGTGTCAAGATCAGTGACACTGAATTTGGAAGCAGATTTTGAAACAGATAAGTATCCTTATCCTATTCAACTATTTATTTAAGTATTTAACTATACAAAAAAATAGGATACTTACTTGACATAGTGACAGAACCTGAGGATACTTCTTGTGAATCCTGGGTGTTTGTTTTGAATGACCTTGTTGCAGGATCAAGTCTTCTGAAAGCAGTGAGCCTTTCCTTGGTGGCAGGTGATGGTATAAGGTGCGAAACAGAGATAGCTGTACAATGGAAACAAAAGGGTGTTAGTGATCCTTATACAAAAACAAGGTTATCTGGTGATCCTTCTCAGGATTAATCTCCGTTTCCAGTTAGTATCATTCTTAGTGGCTTTGAAGATGGGGTGTTCTTCACCGGGTTTACGCTTGAATAGATATCGGTGGGATCCAAATGTTGTGAGATCATACATCTCTGCCAACTCCGACATTCCTAGGACAATTCCTTCTTGCTCAATGATCCTTTTGAGGGTATATAAGACCCTCCAGATCATTGGCATAGCTTGAATGTAGGAGATGCCGGTGAGGGAGAAGAAAGACTGGGTGAATTCAGGGAAAGGATACGTGTATCCTATTGTGAACGGTGTGACCGGGAAAGCTACCCAAGTTTTAGAAATGTAATCACTTAGAACGGTGGGGTCAAATGGCTTGAAATCGGTGTTTGCTGGAAAGCAACGGCGGATTCTATCTATTTGTGGATCAGTGAAGCAGCACCTTTCATTCGACAAATCTTTGATGATCCCCTGGCTCTTAAGAGGACTGTCCTTCTTGTGATCCTTGGCCGATGAGGATCTTAACATCATCTTGATTATGAAGAAGGTGAAGAAAGAAGGAGCAGAGAAAGAAAACGTAAAGGAAGAAGAGGAAGAGAGATACCTGCTTGATCTTCGGATATGAATTTAAAGGGAGTTTCTCTTGAATTTAAATGCGGATTGATCCCTATCTCTAACTCCTATTTATAATGATGATTTTGCAGGATAGTCACCTCAGTGACGTCATGTTCGTAACGGCTAGTCCGATTACAACGGCTAGTTATCCATTGGTTGATTGCGGATAAGAACAAAATACAACTCGTTAATTTACATAATTACTCCTTATATTTTGGGAGCAATTGTTAGGGGAGGATTTTTTAATGACCTGTGATCCTCAATTACTGTTGGGTTTGGTGATCCTCACTTCTGTTTGAGTTAGTGATCCTCAGAAGTGTTTCAGGATCAGGATCATGGATCATCTTAAGGATCCTTATACTAACGATTGTCTACTTTGAATATGGTATTGTTTTGCAGGGGTACGAGCTTGGACTTAGTCTTGGCGATATTCCTGGAGCATATTCCATGACTTATTCCGCACGTGCTTACTTGAAGTGGACGTTATGGAGTTCGTGGGGGGATTGCATGATATGCGGAATGTTAGTTAGTGTAGATATTTTCCATTTTTAAAGGGGTAGCGAGCTAATTAGAAAACACTTGGCTATTTTTGGCTACACACACACACTTACAATTGCTCTCACCAGCTCTCGTTAATTTACTTGGCGATTACACACTTTTTTACACAATACACTATAGTGATCCTTGTACTTAGCTCGCTATCATCCGAAGTTGTAATACATTTCTTGTTTAATTTGAGTTGGTGATCGGTAGTTTCCATCACCCGAGGTTTTTTATGCCGGAGATCATTCATTGATCAAGGGCTTTTTCCTCGTATAAATCTTCATGTCACTTGTTCATTACATTACAGAGTGATCCTTATTGTTGTTCATCAATTCAAGCATCATACCTCACAACAGAAAGTTTGGTTGCATTATCATTGCTTGATTTTTGACCAAAACAATAACACTAACCAAACGATGTGACCATAAGGTACAACCCTAGGAGGTTATTCCCTATACAACTATGGTCACAAATATATGTTTGGTCGGATCCTAAGATAGACCAAATAGGTCGGATTCGAAAGTCAAAGCGGTGGTCAAACCGCTCGACTTACGACCCTAAACAAGCACTAAACTAGAAGTGAAGAGTTAGACATGTCTAACTAAGTCATAAAATTTTTTTGGTATCAAAACACGAGTTAGACATGTCTAACAAAATGCGGATTTTTTACCGAAACTTTGACTCGTCATTTTGACTAGTAAACGTGGTAATTGTAGGTCCCGAAATCTGAGGATCGATAACGAACCAAATCACTTGTTTATAGCAAACACGGTTACGTTTGCGGAATCCACGTAACTATGCCAAATCAAACATATAAAACAATAACGACACAGTATAATCAATGATACACACTCGATTGATTAAACGGGATGAGAACCGATTACAAACTGATACAAACACAGTTTAACATAATTTTGACAGAGTTTCTTTAAGTGTAAGCTCTCATCTACTTTCAAAGTGAAAGCAGACATTGTTTATATAGTCCCTGGGCCCAAGTCTCGGCAAAACACAAAGTGATACGGCGAAACAGCATATGGGCCACACATTGGGCTTGAAGCAGCCCATTACACGACGAATCAAGTGTGATTCGTCATGACTGTCGGCGAAACAGACTTAATGAATGTTGTTCTGTTTCGTCATGATATGTTCGACGAAACAGACCTGTTTCGTCGAGGACTGCATCAGCTGTTCTGTTTGCTGTAAACAGATAGCAAACAGATAGAACATATAAACACATAATGACCATTATACCCTTGTCATGCAACATGCATTGTTCATTAAACATTACATATCAAATGGAGACAAACAAGAAGTACACAAGCAGATAGGAGGATATCCGACTTGGTAGACATCAAATACATACTTGATAATTCATAAAGACCGTACAAAATACATCGTTAAGTACAAGACTAGTTACAGACACTATAAATGCATCAACAAACTCCCCCTTGTCTGTTACTCGTCTTCGGTCTTCTAATCTTCCACCTCAGTGTTGTTCGGACCACGAACTGCCCGAATGAATTCCCCGGTAGTAGCAAAAACACGCTACACGCTGAAACTTCAAAGCTTGACGAGCATCCTGATCTTCATAAAAAATGTCGTGACGATATAATCTGTTAATGTCAGCCTCGGACATGTTGACGATCCACATCGGATCCAACATCCAGTAATTTGCACGACCATCTCTAAACACAATCACGGCTTCATGAGTGTCAGAGTCGTAGCACCATAATGCCATATCTTCAAGAAAATCCTGCTGCATCGGCATTAATGGGATTTTATCTACGACTCGCGGTGGTTGATATACAAGCTTGTAGCGCCCTGAGTTTGTTTCCGGATCAAGAGTAAACTTGATCGGTTGATAGATGGGGAACTGTTAACAGTCGCTCAAATAAAGTAGCGTCGTCGAAGTTTGAACGATTAACAAGCTCAAGCCTCGTCAACGCTGCCACATCATAAAATGGCAACGATAAAATGCTTAGCAATGACCGGAAGTATTGGATACCGTATTCACGTTTAATGGCTACGCAGTGTATATCCTTAACAAACATCCAGCATAAAATTCTTCCACTTGGCTTCGCCTTTTCAAATTGCAAGTAGTCAACTTGAACACTCTCCGGCACAGGCTTTGAGACTTTTGATAGAAACTGTTTTCGCCATTCAGAGAATGCATCTGTGGCTTTTTCAGACGAATCACGATTCCTTAAGCAATTGTAGGTCCCGTTTTTTCTGGTGAGGATCGATAACGAAAACCTTATCCTTGTTTATCACGAACACGGTAACGGGTGCGGAATCCCCGTGACGGTGCAAACCAAACAAAGTTATTAAAACACACGCGTAACCAAAGATTCAATATCTATTGATTAGGGATGAGTACAACCACAAACATATACAAACAATGTTTTAACAGACTCTCTCTAAGTCTCTCGGCGCTCATCTGTTTCACACAGAAACTGTGAGGGGTATTTATACTAGACACAGACACAGACATGACGAAACACATAAAAGCCACGACGAAACACTACAGTCGACGAAACACATTCTGTTTCGTCGACAAACATATTAATTCTAAACCTTGTTTCGTCGAGTGTAGTTTGAGTCTAAATAAAGTCAAGGTCCAATGCTAGTCTTCGGCCCATGTGAGGAGGTTACGGCCCATACTCTTTTCTGTTGTAATATTTCACTAAGTTCACCACATGAGACAAATGTTGACATCATCATGACATCACAAAGGTGATGTCATGGTGATGTGTTTGCGGGAATTTGCTTGCGGCGTTCCGTGCCTCGCGTGTCGAACTCTGGGGCGCACGACTGAGGAATGTCGTGACGTCGGGCTGGAGCCGGACCTAACCGAGTCGACCCGAACCGAATCTAACCGAGTCGAGTCGCATCCACATAAAGTGTACCAACAATCTCCCCCTTGGACGCTACTCATGAGGTTCGTCTTCCGTGTCTTTCATGTCGGAGGATCTTCAAAGTCTTCACGCGTCGTGAGTAGAAAGTGTATCAAGAAACTCCCTTTTCATTTAGGAAGTGTGTTAACAAACTCCCCCTTAAAATGAACTCTCCATTGAGTCATGCTCGTGAATATTTTGATCTGTCAATTCTTCAGATCCTTGTGGTGTTGATGAGTGATCAACCGCAACCCGATCATCTTGATCTTCTGATTACATCAACGTCGTGTCTTCACTTTACAGCTTGTCATCTGACACGTTCTCTTCGCCTTTAGCTGATTCTGATGTCGTATCTGCACATACAAGAAAGCTAAACACGCAATGAGAACAACCGCTTTGAATATTGACAAATTAAACAAACGACACATATGAGATCAAATCTCAATCAAACACCGACCGACAACAGTTTGAAAGTTTAAACAAATTTGTTCAATTTTAATTCTTAACTTTCAAAACTTGTTAACTTCGACAGTTTATGAAGGTGCAATTGTTTTCCGGCGTACAATCAGGATTTTGGGTAGGATAGACTCGAGATCCAACATCAGTCAATCAAAAATAAACTAGAAGCAAAATCTTTTTGGCTTTTATAAAGTTTATATTAAAACACACCTAAAATCTTTTTGAAATTTTTCATTTTTCAAAGGTAAAGACGGAAAGCAATAAATAAATATATACAGAGATGCAGAAACTGAGAGTAGTAAAAAAATATCTACAGACGTTCTTTTTGCGAGTTTCGAGGGTAAGAGAATCATATCAGTGTATGGTCACGTCAAAACGCTCTTTTTGTTCAATTAGTTAACATTTAGATAAGCATCCTATAACAATTATCGGTATTGTTGTCCACATAAGCTCAACTTATCAGATGTAATTATGGCGAGGGGATACGTTAAGGTATGATTTATACTTACCGACCGGTGTTCATCCACACACGACACATTCCCGTATCAAGGTATGCATGAGAGTTCATCTTACCGGTGAGTATACTGTTTATCATCTGTTTGACCGTATAAAAGATGTGAGAAACTCACTTATTTGATTGAAAACAAGCCCTATGTGATAAAATCACTTATTGATGAGGAACTTGATTTTCAGATGCATGAAGGGCACAAGAGCAAGTCCGTGAACAGGTCAGTACTTTCGTACAGCAAAGAGACGAACTTGACTCCCGCAAAGAATCTGTGATATATTATCACTTATTTTGTTTGGACATGTGATTGTTGATCACTTATTGAGGTCGAATGCAATATGTACACGTATGCATAGTATCATGGAAGATCTAGACTTCGTCTCCGTTATTTTTACGGTTTGATACAACCATGATACCCAGATGATAAGACAGCATAAAGACCGAATATCTCAGAACCTCGGCAATCTCTCAAACGAAATTTCGGTACTAAGACCATATGCCAATGTGTGGTTCCCACCTGGTCTTCAGTCGATTAAGGTTTATATCACCCTGCACACTTTAATCTGATTGTGAGCCTACCGATACATCTTATATAGAGCTGTTTAACATTTTTCATTTTGCATTTCAGTTTAAAGAGGTTTCGACAGACCACTGATCTACTATCATTTTCTCTTTTTCTCGCCAGGAAACTCATTTTTGTTTTTCCAATGTTTTTGCGTTTTGAAATTTTTCGATGTTTTTGAATTTTCAAATTTTGGATTTACTCCCCCTAAAATCAACAAACTATGATAAATTTAAAAGACACAAAGATATTTACAAAAACGATTTCCGATGCTGGTTAACTCATGTTTTACCTCAATGCCGTTTACCAAAATTAATTTTAATCAGAAATGATTTCTCGAATTTTGGAAAAAACAGTTGGCACGTCGGTAAGCGGTGCGGACCATGACAACATTGTCTGGTCAAAGAGTGCTACGAGAGGATAACAATTCATAAAGCAGCTTAAATATTGACAAGTATATGAGAGATTAGAAATTTAAAACTGTATCCTGCAACTGTTTCATGCATTGCAAGGAATCTGAGTGCTCTCCCAAACTGGATATCCACCCGGTGTGGATTTCAAAGTCGATTTTGTAGCTACTGAAAAATCTCTTCACAGCAACAAGATCAGAAACCTTTGGGTCCGGCTGGTCTTCCACTTTGCACCAGCGAAGGTCTTTGTCTTTCTCTTGAGAAGTAGTGTGCGGTTGTTCAATCCACGCCAAGGCATCCGCACACCCGGTTGGTTTGTTCAACAAACACATTTTCTTCAAACACAATTTTGATTGAATCTATCCTGGGGACCCGATTCAAGCCTTGAACAATCAAACTTTTGGAATGATTCTCAATTTGTCGAAGCTTTTCAATCTCTTTCGACAGACAATTCTATCTTCTTTTTCTTCTTCTCTCCATCAAAGGCAACCACTCCTAGAAATAACAACATCTTGGAGCTTTGAGTCGCCTATCTTGTGCATGGACACTCCACTATCAACAATCCGATGACTATCGATAGTTCCTCCTGGAACATCCTGCACACTCACTAAGAAATTAGTTGGAGAGTGGGACCCAAGCCTTAACAGACTTGGGTCGTCCTTCATCATCGAAGATTGTGACTTCGATTTCCTGATGATTCGGAATGTAGTGAGCTTCCCCTGAAACAGTTACCGATTTTGGTTTCCAAATCTGTTTTTGTTTTTCATTTTTAATTTCTAACTTAACAGAACTTGTTTGGACAACCTCTGGTTTTAACGCCTTTTCAATCACCTTCACATTTTGACGTCGTTGTTTTGTTTCCTGTTCTTTAACAGTTCTTTTATCATGTTTTGGTGAAACAGGACGACGTTGTGGGTGAACCTTTTAAGGTGGTGCTCTTTCTATAAAATTTGGTTTGGGCGAGTTTGTGCAGTCTTTAATGATGTGCCCAAACTTCCCACATTTGAAACATTTTCTCCTTTCAACAAACTTAGGAGATCCTGTTCGACTTTCACGTGTTGAACCTGTAGACCCAGAGGTACTTGTTCCTTCATCACACCCGTTTGTGTGTTGGGTGTAATTGTTTTGAGCGTTACGCTTTAAAATTCTGACTTTTTGAACAAAATCGGTGTTTGATTTGTTTTCAAAAGTCTCAATTTTATCAGTACCATTGGATGCTACAAATTTAACATCATTGTTTTTCTTCTTGAAACGAGCTCCTTTGGTCTCAACCTTCGGTTGTGAACCTTTAGACTTTTGAGCTCGCTGCTGTTGCTGTTTACCCTTAAAAGCGACAGGTTGTTGCTTTGTCGGTGATTTTTGATTTCCAAATTTTCTTCTAACTTCAGCTTTTGGAATAGGATCACACTGAGTTACTGAAACTCTCGGGATCGCTTTTCCCAAAAACTTAATTGTAGTATCTTCAAACACTTTGTCAATCAAAGATTGATTGACATTTTTAATTGGAAAAGCTGTGTTTGAATAAATTTTGTCATCACCGACTAAAGTATACAACACGTTATCATTTTTAATGGTAGACACTGTCTCAGTGATAGGATCTATCTCTTGTTTAACACCAGTTGATTGCACAACAGGAGTAGGGGGGTCACACAGAATATGATTCTCAATAGGCACTTCTAATCCTTTGTTCTTCTCAAGAGATTTATCCTCATCACTGAGACAGTGTCTACCATTAAAAATGATAACGTGTTGTATACTTTAGTCGGTGATGACAAAATTTATTCAAACATGTCACACCCGCTCATAGCGGAAGCGCGCGGTGTGATCTGATCGGTTCTCATTGCATAACAATATAAGTGAACAATACTAAATGAATATAAACAAGCTCCAATGCCATTGTCATAATTGTTTCGAAAGAACGCAACATAAGTGAAATGTATTTGTTACAAACCATCAAATGAAAATATGTTTTCATCATTCTGTACATCAAAATGTAAGTCTTAAAATGTCAAGGCTTTGACCACTATATCACCGCAAAGAGGCGGTATATAACGGGCAAACCCTTCAAATGGTGGCATGGAGTCTTGATACTTGCTTTCCTTGACTGAACTATCTGCATGGTCCACTAATTTCCTGAAATACATGTTAAGTTTGAAAACATCAACAAAAGTTGAGCGAGTTCATGCAGTTTAGTTGTATGAGATGTATCTGTAAAATGTGAGTTGTATAAAATGTATCTGTAAAATGTGAGTTGTATAAATTGTATCCATAAAATGTGAGTTGTATAAACTGTATCCATAAAATGTGAGTTGTATAAAATGTATCTGTATGTAATGATGTAGTATGTAAAGCGTCAATGAAATCGTTGATCATTAATGTTTCGCGAGGGCATTAATATGTGTGACGAATTAGGAAGCAATCCAAACCTAGACGATTTTATGTCGACTACTATCGACTGGGACACAAACGCACTCTTCTGTATGGGTCCACGACCAAGAGTGGGGCTCGCCAATACCCATTAGATCTAACCCCTTGTACCTAGGTCCAAACTGGATTAATGGTGCTTAGATGTATGACCCTAATCGCACATGATCTAAGGTGTTTCATTCCATGACTTAACATACAATTGAACATGTATTTTCCCCGATAGTTGTAAAGTGTAAAACATTTAAAATGAATAGGGGACATGAACTCACAGTATCGCGTCCTGTGAATAGAAGTAACTATGATCTCACGTGCGGTCGTCCTGAATAGTGTTGCGACCTACAAATGTTCTTATATTTGTTAGACACTTCGGTCTTTGTAATAACTTGAGTACAAGTCTTGTGTCTTAAATATGTGTAAGACATGTATGTCTTTACTGTTCGTTGAACTGTGTATTTAGATGAATGATTTGTTAAACTGTTATATATATATATATATATATATATTTCACAAAATATATATATATATATATATATATGTCATCTTGTATCTTGTGAGTTGTATCATCGGGTCTTGTCTTCTTGATTTCGTGTCGTTGTGTAAGTAAATTGTATAACTGAATTTCCAATAAAGGTGTCATTGGGCCGAGCCCATGTTTTCATGTTATTGGGCCCCAAATAGTGTTGGGCCTAAATAGTGTTGGGCCTAAATAGTGTTGGCCCTCAATAGTGTTGGGCTTAAATAGTGTTGGGCCTTGGCCCATATGTTTGGTATTGGGCTTAGCCCATGAGTTTTTGATATTGGGCTTAGCCCATGTATTTATGTTAAGCCCATTATAAAATGAAGCCTATTTGTATAAAGTAGCCCATTAAGAAATGTAAGCCCATTTGTATAAAATAGCCCATTAAGAAAGTATAAATCTTTCATTTCTATAAAACATTTTTATAAAAATTCACTAAGTATACTTTTTAGTAAATAAAAACATAATAGTTTTTATAAGTTTAAAAATGTCCGAATTTTGTTAATGGTAACATATTTTGGTGTCCGCGTCGAAAGATCGCCCAAATGTCGTAGTAAGTCCTCGGATTGGTGATATGTTCACAGGTTCGTCCGTCGTCCGATTTGACCATAATTTGTATTCGATTACTCGGATCGTCCGTAACTCGCTTTTAAGGCGTAATTATATGAAGTCTTGTAAGACTTTGATTATTATGTAACATGTGTTAATAATAACCATTGTAATCAAGTACCTATCTTTGATATATATATATAACTAATACATCAAATACCACATAGCACTTAAGTTGTTAAATTAATCAAATACATATTTTCTCAAAATATATATTTATAACTAACTTTGTTTTTATAAAAAGAATTCTCTAAATCTTTTTAATCTTGTAAAGGTTTAGCCAAAAATGTTGGTTTAGTTAACATATAAATTATTAGAAAATTTGGCCATATAACCTTTATATTTTTAACTTTACCATGTTTAATCAAACATATCATTTTCTTTTCAAAATCACCATCAATTTACTCATAACATCTTAACTAAAACATATGAGATTTTTATAACATAAACTTATCAAAATGATCTCCAAATCATGTAGGGTTTTAAACATGATCATAACATATGCTAACTAGTTCAAAAACCAAGTTTAATTCTAGTTTTAACAACTTTTATAAAAATCTCTAGTTGTATGTTACTTTTTATAATCTTGTGGAAGTATTGTTTTTAAATAAAAACCCTTAATACTTTCACAAGATCAAAGGTTATGATCATCCCTTTAGACCTTGATGTTAAAAACCCTTTAACATAATCATGAGTAATTGTTAGATCATATTTTTAAAACATACTCTAACAATTTATTTATATCATAATCATCATAACAAGATCAAATATGCATATAACAAGTCTTAAATCACAATATAAACCAAAATAATTATATCATGATTATTATCTTTGCTTCTTTGTATTTTTCATGTTTATTATATATGATTATCTAGTTATTATTTGTTATAATAACAATCATAACATCATATAAGTGTGAAAAAAAACAATAGATCTTGAAGCTTACTTCTAGCACTAGGCTAGGGATGATCTTGTAGGATGATTAAGAAATAAAAAGATGAAGATCTTGATGGTAGAATACTCTTGAATGGATGAAAACCCTTCCCTTTGCTTACAAAAGCTTTAGATCTTCTTATGTTACTTGGTAATCCATTTTGATCAACAAATAAAACACTAAAATGAAGTGGGTTTTTGGTGTTCTTGGTGGAAGATGAAGATGATAAGAGAGTTTGAGTAATAAAAGATGAAGTAAGTGGTAAAGTGCTAGTATTTCTTAGTGGTTAAGTGTTATGATAATTCACCAATTTTAATCCATTTGCAAGTAAACATAATATCTAGATATTTAGTAACATGAACAAGGGGTGTGGGACCCATTATTTGCGGCCCACATGTGGGGGGGGGGGGTCTTGAATTGTTAAAATGTGTTGGTAATTTATAAGGTTCCAAAATGAGGTAAAAAGATGTAAGTATTTAGGTTTTTAAGGTTTACAATTTCTCGAGATGATTCATGACTTGAAATGTTCGTAAACTAGCTTTACAAGACCAAAAATAATGTTCACTAGTTCGCTACATGTGCCAAAATATAGTTCGGCTAGATGTTTAGCGCTCGTTTCGCAAGAAAATAGTCGAAAGCTTAGCATATATAAGTTATAGGGAAATATTCGGTTATGTATTTATATGATATTCCCTCTGTATTTTCATATGAAATTTGTGTTTAAACAACACTTTTGTATAAAAAAAAAACACTAATGCTGAATTTTGCGGAAAAATATTGAAATGGTAACTTTTAGCGCTTTTCGGCAGTTTTCGGGCAGTTTTTAGTGCTACCAGACATTGGTAATATATTAAACCAAACCCTTGCATTCCCATATAGGGTTTAATGTATATTTGATGTTGGACTTTCGTCTGAGTCCTAAAGATGTAATTTAGATGGTTTCGACGGATCCTGAGTTTTCGTCAGCACACTAGTTTACTAGGTACTACTCTAGTTGTTTCGATGCATTGTTTACACTGTTTCAAATGTGACCAATAAAATGAATCATGTGCATCATAAATGAATATTCCATGAGTATTCTAAGATGTATATCATGTAATCATGCAGTTCGAATATTCAAAACACATACTTGTATAATGTAAATCATTGCTTTAAATGTACGAAAATTACCCGAAAGTGGCAGTTGTCACATTCTCCCCCTGTTATTGAGAATTTCATCCCGAAATTCAAGCTGAGTCATCCTTTGCAGGAGTATTCTCGAACAGGTGGGGGTATTTTGGTTTTGATTTGATTTTCACGTTCCGAAGTATATTCGGGTCCGTGTCGAGAGTTCCAATGAATTTTTGTTAATATGTTACGACTCCTTCATGTTTCCTGGACCCTCCGGTCCATGACCTCAACAGGTGCTTTGGCGAATTGGAGTTTGTTATCTATATGAACCTCATCCTCCGGGATGAAAACTGTTTCTTGCATTGGACTCTTCTTGAGATTCGACAAATGAAATATGTCGTGTACTCTACTTAGTTCTTCTAGTAACTTCATTTTGTAGGAAACGATGCCAATGTTTTCCAAGATTGCAAATGGACCTACATAACGGGGGTTAAGCTTTCCTCGCTTACTGAATCTTGCCACGCCCTTCCAAGGCGAGACTTTCAATAAGACCTTGTCTCCGACCTCGAAGGATAATGGCTTCCATCTCTTGTCTGCGTAGCTCTTTTGTCGATCGTGAGCCGCCTTGATACAGTCTCTGATCTGGAAGATTTTATCTGTAGTCTCTTGTACTAACTCTGGACCGATAAGTTGTTTATCGCCCGCTTTTTCCCAACATAGCGGAGAGCGACACTTTCGACCGTAGAGAGCTTCGAACGGTGCAGCCTGTATACTTGTGTGGTAGCTGTTGTTGTAGGAAAACTCAACCAATGGTAAGTGAGTATCCCAGTTGCCGCTTAAATCCATAACACATGCACGAAGCATATCTTCGAGTGTTTGGATTGTCCGTTCGCTCTGGCCGTCAGTTTGTGGATGAAAGGTCGTACTTAGATTTAAATGAGATCCAAAGGCCTGTTGGAATGACTTCCAAATTCTTGACACAAAGCGATCGTCTCGGTCTGAGATGAATGAAATAGGCACTCTATGACGAGCCACTATTTCCTTAAGATAGGGTTCCGCTACTTTCTCTGTACTATCCTCCTCCCAAATCGGTAAGAAGTGTGTGGACTTGGTTAGTCTATTGATGATTACCCAATCATGTCATGACCGCATGAGGTCCTGGATAACTTCGTAATGAAGTCCATGGATATTTGTTCCCATTACCAAACGGGAATCTCGGGTTGTTGTAACAAGTCCGAGGGATTTTTGCTACTCGACTTTGACTTTCGCGCAAGTCAAGCATTCTCCGACATAAGTCGCGATATCACTTTTGAGGTTAGGCCACCAATAGTATTCTTTCAATACTTAGGCCTATGTGCTTTCTCAAAATATCATCTCGAAGGCCGCCAAAGAATGGAACCCAATTTCGACCCATAATGTATAAAGTTCCATCTTCTTTCGGCACTAATTGTTCCTTCATGCCTCGAAGTGTTTCTACTTGAATATGCTCTTCCTTGAGCGCTTGTGAATCATCTTCTCTAATGCTTGAGTTCTCAATGTTCTAACTCGCTCCTCGCGGCTCATGGCGTCAGCTACAACGTTCGCCTTGCCCGGATGGTACTTTATTTCACAATCATAGTCGTTCAACAATTCAACCCAACATCGTTGACGCATATTTAATTCTTTTTGGTTGAATATGTGTTGAAGACTTTTATGATCCGTGAAAATAATGCATTGAGTACCATATAAATAATGTCGCCATAATTTTTAAAGCGAATACCACCGCGCCTAACTCAAGGTCGAGAGTGGTATAGTTCTTCTCATGAACTTTTTAATTGGCGCGACGTGTACACGATAACTTTTTCACGTTGCACGAGTACGCAACCCAATCCTTGATGCGAAGCATCATAGTTTACAACAAAGTCATCGGTATCGTCGGATAATGATAAGGTTGTAAAATGCTATGCACCAATCTTAAGAATAAGTTGTAATGCTATTTCTTGTTTTTCAATTGGGGCGAATTTATTGTCTTTATTGGTGAGGGAGGTTAGCAATTGAGTAATTTAAAAAAAAAAATCTCAATAGATCTCCGATGATATCCCGATAATCCCAAAAAAAAAATTGTCGGACTCTAGTTGGAGTCTTGGGCACCTCCCAATTCTCATTTGCTTCAATCTTAGCTGGGTCTACTTGAATGCCTTTCTCGTTCACTACATGCCTGAGGAATTGTACTTCGCGAATCCAAAATTCGCACTTGGAAAATTTCGCGTATAGTTTCTCCTTCTTGAGTAGTTCCGAAATGGTTCTCAAATGTTGTTCGTGCTCATCTGCCGATCGTGAGTATATCAAATGTCGTCAATGAATACTATGACGAATTTGTCGAGATACGGCTTGCACACGCGATTCATTAATTCCATGAAGACCGCTGGTGCATTTGTTAAACCAAAAGGCATAACGAGAAACTCGTAATGACCATAACTTGTTTGAAAAGCCGTCCTTGGCATGCTTTCCTCTTATATTCGTAACTTGTGATACCCCTGATCGTAAGTCTATCTTGGAGTAGAAGCTTGGACCTTTCATAAACCATTTGAGTTAGTTGGAAATTTATATGTAACAATGTTTAGAAATATGAATTTTTGTTCGTTGAAATGTTGTGCAATTTTGCAAAACTTGCATCTCTCCCCTGAAAACCTTTAAAAAGATGTAAAATGATGAAGAGTGGGGGTTATGAACTCACAACATCCTTATTCGGTCAATTATAAGGTTTAGAAGGTGCTAATCGATATGGAGATTTGGCTACGGGTGTGGTTCCCGGTACCAAGTCGATATGAAACTCGACTTGTCGATATGGTTATAGTCCCGACAAGTCTTCAGGAAAGCCTTTAGGAAACTCTTTTACCACTGGAATATCTGTCAGCTTCGGCCCAACGGCCTCCTTGTCGACAACATGTGACAGAAAGGCAGCACAACCTTTCTGTAAGCGCTTCTGTGCCTTCATGCAATTGATGATCTGCAATGGTGTGTCATGTTTATCTCCATGAATAACAAGTGTCTCTTTGTTCAGTAGTGGCAGGCGAATGACCTTTTCATGACAAAAGACTTCGGCTTGATTATTGGATAGCCAATCCATGCCAACCATTGCGTCGAAACTACCCAATTCAACTGGTAAGAGATCGATATGAAATTTCTGCTCCTGACTCGGCTAGTATACCGTTTGCCAATTCTATAGAATGAGGAGACGTCTAGCTTACTTGACTCTAGGCCAAGTACATTTTGAATTCTATGTAGTAAAGACTTCCCTGTACATATGTAGAGGACAACCCAATCCCTATGTTTAGATGTAGGATAACCCAATCCTTGATTGTAGCTAGGACAATCCCATCACTAGCCATGAAACTATGCATGTGAAATGTTGAGATAAAGCTAAGAATCGGCAATGGTATCAAATAATATGGATGTGAAATGTTGATTGATAGGATACGTACCGGTGACCCTTAATGATTTGACCTGTCTAAGCTAATTTCCCCATTAGCTAACTTGATATAGTAATGTGTGTCCAACATGACTCTAATTCGAGTATATGCTTAACATTTAAAGACAATAGCTAAGCTCGGTATTGGTATTAAAAGAATTGATACATGATGATTGTAGAGTGTACGTACTCATGACTTCATTGGGATTTTGTGGAGTATTCATAGTTCTAACCACACACACACTTATTCACTAACTTGATCCATTCTTAAGTATTATCGTCTTACTAGCCTTTGTTTTGCGCCCGGTCTCAGCACACTGCTACTCTTGGCTCTTTTGTAAGTGTTCTCATGATGAATGTCTCACTTGTCGCATTTAGAATTTCGGCAAGTTACCAGCATACATCCTGGTTCCAAAATCTTTTATGGCAGCAGTTGCCTTCATTTCTCTCAAGGCGCGAGTTATTGTTTGAGTGATCGAGGTAGGGAGGGATGATGCGGTCATGCTTCGGATCTCCGAGGCTAAACCCAAAATGTAACACTCAGTGTGTTTGAATTCGGGTGTTACCCAGTATGGAACAACCCTTGAGAGACCGTGAAAGCATCAAGTGTAACCAACAACATAGGCTATAGTCGTGATCGAGTTCTAGAATAAAATCATATGAAGATTGATATGCAGCTCAGACGATATAAAAGAATGATGTATGGTTAAATAAATAACCAATTGAAATGTAGTGTATGAAATATATCATGTCCTGAATTAGAATAATATATCTTGTGTAGAAGATGTCGTGTCTTGTGCAAAAAGGTCATGTCTTATCTTTGTCGAAGAGGTTTGAATAACACCACGATATGCAATATAATATAAGCACTTATATATAGGAAGTACCAGCGGCGTATCCACCATGCTTTTATCATATTACACACGTCTCATCAATTACAAATAACCACCATAAATGTCTTGTGTATACCAATGTCAAATGCCATATACAATGTCTTGCGTAACAATGTCATGTATAAACCACGTCTTGTGTAAAAGCAATGATTTTCAACACATAACTTTTGACTTAAACGTTTGTTTCTTTTGGTGCCATGATCTTTTTAATACTCAATATTAAAAGAATCTAGACATATATATTTGGATAAATATAGTCTATCATGCGCCCAAGAATGAAGAATGCAATCGGTCATCGAAACCTTAAGACCGCATGGTTCATATATGTTTGAATAAATGATAATACGAATAACCGAAAATGAATGATAATGTGGATAACCAAAAACCAAAAGGTGTAATACCTCTTGCATGTATTAGTCATACGTTTAAATGGAAAGAGAAATAATTCGTTGAGGAGGGGAAACCAACTAGTGGTCTTCGTCCATATAATATGTATTCCCTACTCTATGGACCTCGATCGTCCTAAGTAGAGAAAATCCTTTGTCTTATTTGTCCATGTGAAAATTATGGTAATAGTGCTTGAGTTTCACGAGCTCTAGCAAGATTATTAGAATCTCCAGAAATGTCGAATAGAATGCAATGAGGGAGTTGCAGCATGGTTCATGCCATACCATCCCATGGAAAAAGACAAATGTCAAACGACGGAATTTATTGTATCACTTCCAATAAATATGATAAGGTGGAATATGATAAAGTAAGGTAAGGTAAAGTAGGGTAAAGTGTCATAGACACCATGGAACCAACCCATGTTCAAGAATTTCGAGAATGTTGAGGAAAATCCTCCATGAGTAGCTAACACGTTTTGTTTGTTTAAATGACTAGTCTCAACTGAATCGTGATATAGATCGAATGTTAGGTGTGAACAAATACGTGTCATCTTCCTGTATTGTATTGTATGGTATTGTATTGTATTGTAGGGTGTTATACTAAACCACCTCAGTTCTGTCACACCCTGGCTTTGCGGAAGCGTGGTTAATTTGGTGTGACTTCTTAATACCATAGCTTAACCATAACAAAGCTATATGAAATAAACCATGCAAGATCATCCAGACCGAGCCTCAGCCCTCCAGACCGAGCCTCAGCCCTCCAGGCTGAGCCTATAAATAATAAAATGTGCTCAACATTTGTTTGTAAAAAGTTTTGGATCTGGACTTAAGTGGTATGCAGAAAAATGTTTTCGTGAGAGCCCTAGTGATCATAGTCTAGACTCGAGAAAGAATCCTAGTTCGCTATGATCAGAGCTCTGATACCAAGCTGTCACACCCTGGCTTTGCGGAAGCGTGGTTAATTTGGTGTGACTTCTTAATACCATAGCTTAACCATAACAAAGCTATATGAAATAAACCATGCAAGATCATCCATTTAATTAAGTTTTAAAAACCAAATGCAACATCGTTGTTTTAACAAACACAAACATCAACATGACATAAACACAGTTTAAGGACTGTGACTTGTCCAGGAAAGAGTCACATTCCCCAAACCCAGATGACCTCGTAACTAGTGCAGCGGAAAACGTGTCATACCGCGCCAGATCCTTTAATTCCCTGAAATACATGTAAGTTGAAAAATCAACAATAATGTTGAGCGAGTTCATGTGTTTAGTATGTGCGCGCGAATAAACCTTTATAAACAATGTAAGTATGAAGGTTTTGTAAACTCTGGTATGAAAGCAAATAAGGAAACATATTAGTTAATGTGTAACCACATGGTCCAACCTGCGGGCGCATGGGTGGGGATAGGACAAGGTCACCACATGGTCCAACCTTAGGGCGCACGGGTGGTGTTAAGTCCAGGTCACCACATGGTCCAACCTTAGGGCGCATGGGTGGTGTTAAGACAAGGTCACCACATGGTCCAACCTTAGGGCGCATGGGTGGTGTTAAGACAAGGTCACCACATGGTCCAACCTTAGGGCGCATGGGTGGGGTTGGTTATGCTCAAATAGGCCTATCGCTCGTATCCCTCGATCGTACTACGAGGACTAATGTTCTTAAGGTTTCACCTACCCAATCACATAACCTAACAGTTCCTTCCTTAGCTGACCATACCATGTAAGAAACATTCGTAATCATAGTAACATGTATTTCACCCCCGCAGTTAAGAAAACTGAAAACAGTTAGAGAAAAGGGGGACATGAACTCACAGTCGGTGCGTCTCTACCAAGTACTCCAAATCAGGCAGCTGTGCGACGACCTACAAGTGCTAATTCTATTAGACGAACGGCCGTGCCTTAGCTTTATAGTTTAAGTCTTTGAGAAATAGTTAGACAACTATTTCGTGTTTACATTCTGTATATACTTGGTAGTTAATCTCCTTCCCAAGGATGGGGGATTCAATACATGTGCGTTCAAATTATATCATTAAGTCTCACTTAATATATATATATTTCCAATTCCAAAATATAAGTATTTTTCTCAAAAATATTATATTTTTATTTCACATAATTTTTCTCCAAAAATACGTTGTTAAAATACGCGTTCATAAACATTTCCGTAAGTGCGTAAGTTACGTTTTAACAATCGAGTGGTAATATACTTACCGGTGTAACTTATATATTTATGGTGAAAGCGTTCGTATTATTTTGGATTCGTTAACGTTCGTAAATATTATTTTTACTCTAAAAATAATATTTATGTATTTTCACAAAATAATCATAAACAGTGTGTGAAAAATATATATTTATCACGTTAAACTTTGTGAAAATCCCACCTCCGAATATTTAGTAAATAAAGTCATGGCGAAATTTATATTTCGAAAACATGCCAAAAATAATTCTAACACTTGTAGTGTAAATAGTTCTAAGTGTTAGGTTTTTAGAAAAAATTCGCCAGAGTTTCCTCTGTAACTGGAGGTGGCCACGCTTTCAAGCGTATCATTTTCTTTAACAAATCAACTCAACAATTTTCTTTATTTGATCAGAACAACTTTCATCACAACAACTAATCAACATATGCGTAAATTGCCAGAAATTACATGAACTTGCAGTTTTCCCAAAACTGTGGTGTAAATCCCCTTAAATTTAGTAGATCTTCATATAAGGTAATTTGATCTTGTAAAAACCTCGTTTTTAGAGAAAATCCATCTTTACAACTTCTTGTCAACTTTTACAAAAATAGTTATTTTGTCGAAACTTTGTGTTACACAAGTGTTTACACACTTGTGTGTTCTAAAAACCATTCTTGTTAGTGTAAGATCCGTCTTTAGAAAACATGATTTCTTTGATACGTGGTTCTTTGAAAATACCACTTGCAGATGCGTAGATCTGCTAGTTTTTAAACATAACTTCACAAGTAAAACTCTTTTACACAAGTTCATGATTCGCGTGTGGTAGAGTTTCACCTTTTAACCCTTGTATCATTCAAAACAAGCTAATGTTAAGATCCATGATCTTACCAAACCGGGTTAAACGATGATCCGAGCTACCATATCATAGATCGGGTCTAACTAATCACAAATTTTAATTACTACAACATTTACACAACTAGTGAGCTTTTATCCAACACTTATAGCATTTTTAGTAGACTTTAAAGTATCATCTTGCATGATAACGAGTTTTAACCGATAAAAATCCTTTTAATCACTTTAGATTAGTTCAAGAAGGTGTTTTAAGCATTATACCTCTAGCTCGAGGCTAGGGAAGAATCTTGACGAAAATGGCGTGGATAAAAGCAAGATAAAGAGGTCCTTCGCGTTCCGTTTGCACCAAGCTTCCTAATACGAGACCCTTAACACTTGTAGATGATTGGAACTTGCAAGATACAAATCGAAAATGGATGGATGGACAAGGGGTGTTTGGCCGTAGCTTCCTTAGGGAGAGAGAGAGAGTTCTTTGGTGAGTTTAAGTGATGATAATGTTCATATGTGTGATACTTGGATCTTATAGACAAATTACAAGTGAATTACCCAATGGATGTTATGTCTTCTAGATACTAAGCAAAGGGATTATAATAATCAAACAAAGGTACAAGTGTGTCCCCTCTAGTTTGGGGCCGGTTAGAGAGGGGGGGTCCTAGTCCGATTCCAAGTGTTAGTTACTTATTAGTTAGGTTAAACCAAGTTAGTTAAGTAGATTAACTTGGTTAGTTGTGTGTCACGCGTTACAAAGGGTGTTAGGGTAATCAGGGACCCTAACTGGTTCAGAAAAAGATAAATAATGAAAATAACAATATTTTCATGTTTCGGGTATAGTCCGGTTATTTGGTTGGATAGTAATCCGTTAAAGCGTTACTAAAGCTTTAAAGTGTCGTTATAATTACATTTAGTGACACAATTTATTTCCGACACTTTGGAAAGTGTCTAGCAATATTTTTCTCATGTATTGGCACTTTATTAGTTAGCTAAGAGCTGAATTATTGTGTAAAGTGCTGAGTTTTGTACTTAGAGTACGTTTTAGGCACATCCAGTCATTGTAACTTATTCCTAGAGACGCAGTTCTACAACCCTTGTATCCCTACACTCACCATTAGTGTAGCAATTATCTCAGGCTCTTACAGGCCTTAGAGGCAGTGTCTGCCTGATGCTGGCTTTATCAGCATGTTCAATAGGTTATCCGCTATTGTGCTACTATGCTTTTTGTGCATCATGTTTGTCACTAAGGTTCAGTATGTAAATAATGTAGTGACGATAAGTAAAGTATGATGCAAGTAAATACATGTATCAGATATCAAGTAACAGTTCATCAGCTAGTTCAAACAAGCACAGTAATTCAGCAGTAATTAATTATTAATTAAGTCGTACGGATACCTGGTTTAGTGAGGGTTGTCACATTCTCCCCCCGTTAAATAAATTTCGTCCCGAAATTTAAGTTCTGCTTGTAGATGCAGGGTTCTTAGGAAAAAGGTGGGGGTATTTCTCTTTCATCCCGTCCTCACGTTCCCAGGTGTATTCAGGACCATGTCTGGCATTCCAACGAACTTTGACGAGTTTGACACTGCTCCGGCGGGTCTTGTTAACTTTCCAATCCGTGACCTCAACAGGTTCTTCAACGAAGTGGAGCGTGTCGTCAACATGAATCTCGTCGGTGGGAATGGCAAAGGTGACTTGAGTTGGACTTTTCTTTAGATTGGATACATGAAAGGTGTCGTGAACACCATTCAGTTTAGCAGGTAGGTCCAACTTGTATGCTACTAGTCCTATTCTTTCCAGAATTCTGAAGGGACCAATGTAGCGCGGATTTAACTTCCCATGCTTTCCGAAGCGTGCCACACCCTTCTAGGGTGAGACTTTCAATAACACCATTTCTCCAACTTGGAAATCCACATGTTTCCGGTTTGGATCCGCATAGGCCTTCTGTCTGTGGCGAGCTGCTTCGATGCGTTTAAGAATCTGCACGATCTTGTCTGTCGTCTCTTGGACGATTTCGGGACCAGCAAGCTGCCTATCACCTGCGTCAGCCCAACATAAGGGTGATCGGCACTTGCGTCCGTAAAGGGCTTCAAATGGCGCGACACCAATACTGGTGTGGTAGCTGTTGTTGTATGAAAATTTGACCAAAGGTAAATGTTTATCCCAGCTACCGCCCAAATCCATAACACACGCTCTCAGCATGTCTTCCAAAGTCTGTATCGTTCGCTCGCTCTGGCCGTCAGTTTGCGGATGAAACGCAGTGCTCAGATTCAATTGTGAGCCAAAGGATTCTTGGAAGGATTGCCATATCCTTGACACAAACCTTCCGTCTCTATCAGAAATGATTGAGAGAGGCACTCCATGGCGCGCGACGATCTCTCTCATGTAAATTCCAGCCAATTTGTTCGTATTATCCTTCTCTCTGATAGGTAAGAAGTGTGCTGACTTCGTTAATCGATCCACTATCACCCAGATAGTGTCATGGCCTCTTGGCGTTTTTGGCAATTTCGTAATAAAATCCATGGAGATTTGTTCCCATTTCCACTTGGGAATCTCAGGTTGTTGTAGAAGTCCTGAAGGCTTCTGGTATTCGGCTTTAACCTTAGCGCACGTTAAACATTTGCTCACGCACACAGCAACATCGCCTTTCATCCTAGGCCACCAATAATAATCCTTGAGATCCTGGTACATCTTATCCGCTCCAGGATGGATAGAGTACCGTGATTTATGAGCTTCATCAAAAATAACTTTTCTTAAACCACCAAACAGAGGAACCCAAATCCTTTTCTCGAAGCATAACGTTACTTCCTCGTTTGGTACCAATAGCTTCTCCATCCCACGGAGATATTCTTCTTCAAGGTTTCCTTCCTTGAGAGCTCCCTTTTGCGCGGCACGAATGCGCAAGGAAAGATCGGTTTGGACAATCATTTCCAAAGCCCTAACCCTTATGGGTTTGATCCTCCCCTTCCGACTTAGGGCATCGGCGACTACATTCGCCTTCCCTTGATGATACTTTATCTCGCAGTCGTAGTCGTTCATCAATTCAACCCATCGTCTTTGCCTCATATTCAGCTCCTTCTGGGTGAATATGTGCTGTAGGCTCTTGTGATCTGTGAAGATTGTACACTTTGTACCATAAAGGTAGTGTCTCCAGATCTTTAAAGCAAAAACCACTGCGCCGAGCTCCAAATCGTGTGTGGTATAGTTCTTTTCGTGCACTTTCAACTGGCACGATGCGTAAGCAATAACCTTTTGGCGTTGAATCAACACACAACCTAATCCTTGACGCGAAGCGTCACAGTATACCACAAAATCATCTGTACCTTCCGGTAGTGCTAAGATTGGCGCATTGCAGAGCTTATCCTTCAGTATCTGGAACGCTTCTTCCTGTTTGATTCCCCAATCAAACTTCTTATCTTTCTGGGTGAGGAGCGTCAATGGTTGAGCGATTTTTGAGAAATCCTCAATGAACCTTCGATGGTAGCCAGCCAAACCCAAGAATTGTCGAATCCCGGTTGGCGTCTTTGGCGTTTCCCAATCCTTGATCGCCTCGATCTTGGTTGGATCCACGTGGATTCCATCTCCATTTACCACGTGTCCAAGAAATTGTACTTCACGTAGCCAAAACTCGCACTTAGAGAACTTGGCATACCACTGTTCCTTCTTCAGCAGCTCCAAAATGGCTCTTAGATGCTGTTCGTGCTCAGCCTTTGTCCTTGAATAAATCAAGATGTCATCGATAAACACAATCACGAACTTGTCCAAGTACGGCTTGCAAACTCTATTCATCAAGTCCATAAAGACTGCAGGCGCGTTTGTCAAACCAAACGGCATAACAAGGAACTCGTAGTGTTCCTAACGAGTTCTAAAGGCTGTCTTCGGGATACTTTCCTCTTGTATCCTTAACTGATGGTATCCAGATCGCAAGTCGATCTTTGAATAGAAGCTTGAGCCTTGCAGTTGATCAAACAGATCATCGATTCTTGGCAGAGGATATCTATTCTTGATCGTTAGCTTGTTCAGCTCCTGGTAGTCGATACACATACGAAAACTACCGTCCTTCTTCTTGACAAACAAATCTGGAGCTCCCCAAGGCGAGAAGCTTGGTCGGATAAAACCCTTGTCTAACAACTCTTGAAGTTGTGTTGACAGTTCCTGCATCTCAGACGGAGCAAGTCTATAAGGTGCCTTAGCTACAGGCGCGGCGCCTAGAATCAAGTTGAAGCCAACATTCGACTTGTCGTCTAGGAGATTACGCCGGCAAGTCTTCGAGGAAGACTTCAGGGTATACTCCATTCACAGGGATATCTTCGAGTTTTGATTCTTCGACTTCTTTTTCCACGACATGAGCCAAGAATGCAACACATCCTTTGTGTGAAAATTTTCGTGTCTTCTTTGCCTGATAATCCGTAGGAGCGTATCCTGCTCCACGAATCACGATCATTCCTCCGTTCGTCGTCGGGGCGTGGACGTCAATCTCCGCATGGTCATTCGACAACCAGTCCATCCCAATTATCACGTCGAAGCTTCCGTTAGGCTTATTCTATCGAGAACTGGGTATCTAGGTTACTTACTACTAAAAAAACTGTATTTTCTGAAGCTAAAATTTGACAATATTGTCAAATAGAGCATAACATTAACTATTATGAGACGTACCGATATCCATGCTTGGATTCTATCCCCGCTATTGAGCTTTCATCCACTTGCCTGAGTGTTCTTAGGGCAATACTTCCTGAAATGCCCCACATCACCGCAATTAAAACATGCTTGGCCACAGCCTTGATCGTCACCATCCCTTTCCTGATAGTTGTTGTCGTCGTTATTTCCTCCGCGATTTCCGCTATCATCTTGACCTTTATTTCCATGTTTAGTGCCCTGTCGACACGTTTCCTTGACATGTCCCACCTTGCCACAGTTACCACATTTTCCATATCTACACCGCCCGTTATGGTGTCGTTGACAGTTGTCGCACTTTGGTAGAATACCCGTGTACTCTTTTCTCTTTTTGACCTTGTTGTTGTTACTCGACTGGGTACCCTGTTTGAAATTCGCCAACTTTCTCTTGTTGTCCCCGGATGACTCTACATGAGTCTCCTTCTTCTTCTTAGAGGTTGAAAATTTGTTCATCCTGATTGCCTCTTCCGTCAAGGCTATACTTAGATTGATGGCCTCAGTGATTGTCGCAGGCTTGGAGGAGGTTACCATACTTATGATTTGAGGAGCTAAACCCCAAATGAAGCGCTCGATTCACTTGTATTCTGGTGTAACCATGTAAGGAACGATACGCGATAGAACTTGGAACTTCTCCACATACTCAACTATTTTTGGACCTTCCATCTTCAAGTTCCAGAACTCAGTTTCTACCTTCTGGCTTTCTGTTCTCGAACAGTACTTTTTATGCATTAGCTCTTTCAGCTCGTCCCATGATAAAGCATACGCAGCAGCCTCGCCCATTGTCTGAACCTGAAGTTTCCACCATGACAGAGCCCCATCTCGGAACAGCCCGGAAATGTACGTGACCTGATCTCTTGGGGCGCATTTGCTCGCACGCAAAACAGTGTCAGTCTTCTCAATCCAGCGTACGAAGGCTACGGCACCCCCAGTGCCATTGAAATGCAGGGGCTGGCAGCCTAAGAACTGTTTGTAGGTGCAGCCGTTGGGTGGGTTACTTCCTGAGGTATCTTCGTTGTGCTCGGAAAGATGGGCCTCGTATTGTGCGATGACTGCAGCAATGATTCCCTGAAGTTCCGCCTCGTTGGTGGGTATGCGTACACCCCGTTTTGGAGGCATTTTCTAAAAGATGTTTCACGTAGGTTAGGTCATCGCAAATAAAATGCACGTATGCATTCAACACTATCAACACATAACATCTCATGCTATCAATAAATCATCCACATAACATCTCATGTTATAAATAAATTAGCCTCTGCAATGGTCGAGGCGTCGAGGTAGTAACCATACCCCTGATCTGGGGTGCAAGTCTCCAAATGAATCGTTCAATCCTTTTGAACTCCGGTTTGACTAAGTAGGGGACGACCCTAGACAAGTCGGGAGATTGCTGGACGTATTCAGGAATCTTTGGTCCGTCCATTTTCAATTCCAGAACTTCACCTCAAGCTTCTAAATTCCAGTCCTAAAACAACATTCCTTCTCAATCGTTTCCTTGAGCTCATCCCAGCTCAGTGCATAAGCAGCGTCTGTGCCAAGGATCTGAGACTGAAGGTCTCACCATGAGAGTGAGTTATCTAGAAATAACCCCGGGATGTAGGTAACACTCTGTTGGGACGGACAGTCACTCATTCTTGGAATGGAGTCAATCTTTTTGGACCAACGAACAAATGCAACGGTGCCTCCTGTTCCGTCAGAGTTCAAAGGCTTGTAGTTCAGGAACTGTTTACAGGTGCAGCCAGTTGGAGGGTTATTTCCAGTAATACCATTGTTGTACTTAGAGCGGAGGGCTTCATGTCGTGCATTTATCTGTGAGATGCGTTCTTGCAGCTCGGCTTCTGTCCTTGGCAACGTACTGGTGTTTGTGTCACGTCTGGGTGACATTCCCTTTTTTCGAAATGGTGTGAAGCGGGTTAGACAACGTTTCAATTGTCTATGAGGTGTATATAGCAACATAAGCCATCATGTAATCACCCAATTTCACACGCAAATATACTCACTGTATGAGTGGGGAAGTAAATTTCTGAGCCTTCACATAGGCTTGCCAATTTGGCTTGTTGCTCGTAATAGAATGAACTCGAGGCTACATCGCATTGGTCATTCGTGTTTAAGTTATTTCCTGCTGTATTGGTTATCATTAGCTTGACCCGCAGAGTCCACCAGGATTCCTGTGCACTACAAATCGTTATTACATGGGCCCCCGTAATAATAAATTGTCTTGCACAGTTACCCCAAATTTTCTCTCGTCCAAGCAGATGATCAATCAAGGAGCAACAGTAGGTGCATTGGCATGAACAGGGTCATGCTCCAATGCGGGGTCAGGAGCAGCGCCTGGCTCAGGGGCCACGGCTGGCTCCGGATCAAAAACTCCATCTCAAGATCAGCTGGATCAACAAACACAGGGGGTTACAGGATCCCCCAAAGGCTGGTCTAAGTGTATGAACTCAAGGTCATGGTCTGGATCAAAACCAGGTGAAAAGCAGGATCAACCTCAATATCGTGATCAAACTCAAAGCTGTGGGCGGGATCCGGTGCAGCTGATGATGCCATATCAGGGTCGGCGTCGTGTGAGTGGTGCTGCACTCCCTGTATGTGCAAAGATGCGGATGTCAGAAACTCAAATGAGTCTGGGATAGGGGAATTGGCATGAGTTTCCCCTGCAGAAGCGTCCGCATGCAGTAGTCTAATACTAGCAGCAATAGGGTCCTGCCCTCGAATGGGTCCTCCTCTAGTAGGTCGTTATCGTCGTTAGAGACCACGTCGGGGGGCATATCAACAACGGGAGAAGCGGTAAGGGCACAGGAGCAGGGATCACCGCGAGTGGCAATTTCCCAACAAGATGGCCATCAGTAGGCTCTGCTACGACTTCAGGCAGCGCACAAAGGGCGGAAAGTCGTCATTGTCTGTGTCGGTAGTATCATAAATGTACACCTCGTGCTTCGGTGAAACTATGTCGTCTGATACTATGGCCATGGGATTCGTAGTGTCCATCTTTCTAGTACATGATGAAAGCATGACGTTTGTAACACAAACACATATACGTATGATAATCAATCATATAATCATATAAACATGTTAGCCAATCAAATAATTCTCCTAGTCTCACTAGCCAATTTCTCCCAGTCTCTAAGACTGCTCTATCCTCCACCTCGACCTCTTAGATCGAGCCTCGGTCCCCTTGACCGAGCCTCAGCCTTCATGACTGAGCCTACTCTTCCTAGCCTCACTAGCCAACTACCTCGGTCACCTAGACCGAGCCTCGATCCTCCAGACCGAGCCTCAGCCCTCCAGGCTGAGCCTATAAATAATAAAATGTGCTCAACATTTGTTTGTAAAAAGTTTTGGATCTGGACTTAAGTGGTATGCAGAAAAATGTTTTCGTGAGAGCCCTAGTGATCATAGTCTAGACTCGAGAAAGAATCCTAGTTCGCTATGATCAGAGCTCTGATACCAAGCTGTCACACCCTGGCTTTGCGGAAGCGTGGTTAATTTGGTGTGACTTCTTAATACCATAGCTTAACCATAACAAAGCTATATGAAATAAACCATGCAAGATCATCCATTTAATTAAGTTTTAAAAACCAAATGCAACATCGTTGTTTTAACAAACACAAACATCAACATGACATAAACACAGTTTAAGGACTGTGACTTGTCCAGGAAAGAGTCACATTCCCCAAACCCGGATGACCTCGTAACTAGTGCAGCGGAAAACGTGTCATACCGCGCCAGATCCTTTAATTCCCTGAAATACATGTAAGTTGAAAAATCAACAATAATGTTGAGCGAGTTCATGTGTTTAGTATGTGCGCGCGAATAAACCTTTATAAACAATGTAAGTATGAAGGTTTTGTAAACTCTGGTATGAAAGCAAATAAGGAAACATATTAGTTAATGTGTAACCACATGGTCCAACCTGCGGGCGCATGGGTGGGGATAGGACAAGGTCACCACATGGTCCAACCTTAGGGCGCACGGGTGGTGTTAAGTCCAGGTCACCACATGGTCCAACCTTAGGGCGCATGGGTGGTGTTAAGACAAGGTCACCACATGGTCCAACCTTAGGGCGCATGGGTGGTGTTAAGACAAGGTCACCACATGGTCCAACCTTAGGGCGCATGGGTGGGGTTGGTTATGCTCAAATAGGCCTATCGCTTGTATCCCTCGATCGTACTACGAGGACTAATGTTCTTAAGGTTTCACCTACCCAATCACATAACCTAACAGTTCCTTCCTTAGCTGACCATACCATGTAAGAAACATTCGTAATCATAGTAACATGTATTTCACCCCCGCAGTTAAGAAAACTGAAAACAGTTAGAGAAAAGGGGGACATGAACTCACAGTCGGTGCGTCTCTACCAAGTACTCCAAATCAGGCAGCTGTGCGACGACCTACAAGTGCTAATTCTATTAGACGAACGGCCATGCCTTAGCTTTATAGTTTAAGTCTTTGAGAAATAGTTAGACAACTATTTCGTGTTTACATTCTGTATATACTTGGTAGTTAATCTCCTTCCCAAGGATGGGGGATTCAATACATGTGCGTTCAAATTATATCATTAAGTCTCACTTAATATATATATATTTCCAATTCCAAAATATAAGTATTTTTCTCAAAAATATTATATTTTTATTTCACATAATTTTTCTCCAAAAATACGTTGTTAAAATACGCGTTCATAAACATTTCCGTAAGTGCGTAAGTTACGTTTTAACAATCGAGTGGTAATATACTTACCGGTGTAACTTATATATTTATGGTGAAAGCGTTCGTATTATTTTGGATTCGTTAACGTTCGTAAATATTATTTTTACTCTAAAAATAATATTTATGTATTTTCACAAAATAATCATAAACAGTGTGTGAAAAATATATATTTATCACGTTAAACTTTGTGAAAATCCCACCTCCGAATATTTAGTAAATAAAGTCATGGCGAAATTTATATTTCGAAAACATGCCAAAAATAATTCTAACACTTGTAGTGTAAATAGTTCTAAGTGTTAGGTTTTTAGAAAAATTTCGCCAGAGTTTCCTCTGTAACTGGAGGTGGCCACGCTTTCAAGCGTATCATTTTCTTTAACAAATCAACTCAACAATTTTCTTTATTTGATCAGAACAACTTTCATCACAACAACTAATCAACATATGCGTAAATTGCCAGAAATTACATGAACTTGCAGTTTTCCCAAAACTGTGGTGTAAATCCCCTTAAATTTAGTAGATCTTCATATAAGGTAATTTGATCTTGTAAAAACCTCGTTTTTAGAGAAAATCCATCTTTACAACTTCTTGTCAACTTTTACAAAAATAGTTATTTTGTCGAAACTTTGTGTTACACAAGTGTTTACACACTTGTGTGTTCTAAAAACCATTCTTGTTAGTGTAAGATCCGTCTTTAGAAAACATGATTTCTTTGATACGTGGTTCTTTGAAAATACCACTTGCAGATGCGTAGATCTGCTAGTTTTTAAACATAACTTCACAAGTAAAACTCTTTTACACAAGTTCATGATTCGCGTGTGGTAGAGTTTCACCTTTTAACCCTTGTATCATTCAAAACAAGCTAATGTTAAGATCCATGATCTTACCAAACCGGGTTAAACGATGATCCGAGCTACCATATCATAGATCGGGTCTAACTAATCACAAATTTTAATTACTACAACATTTACACAACTAGTGAGCTTTTATCCAACACTTATAGCATTTTTAGTAGACTTTAAAGTATCATCTTGCATGATAACGAGTTTTAACCGATAAAAATCCTTTTAATCACTTTAGATTAGTTCAAGAAGGTGTTTTAAGCATTATACCTCTAGCTCGAGGCTAGGGAAGAATCTTGACGAAAATGGCGTGGATAAAAGCAAGATAAAGAGGTCCTTCGCGTTCCGTTTGCACCAAGCTTCCTAATACGAGACCCTTAACACTTGTAGATGATTGGAACTTGCAAGATACAAATCGAAAATGGATGGATGGACAAGGGGTGTTTGGCCGTAGCTTCCTTAGGGAGAGAGAGAGAGTTCTTTGGTGAGTTTAAGTGATGATAATGTTCATATGTGTGATACTTGGATCTTATAGACAAATTACAAGTGAATTACCCAATGGATGTTATGTCTTCTAGATACTAAGCAAAGGGATTATAATAATCAAACAAAGGTACAAGTGTGTCCCCTCTAGTTTGGGGCCGGTTAGAGAGGGGGGGTCCTAGTCCGATTCCAAGTGTTAGTTACTTATTAGTTAGGTTAAACCAAGTTAGTTAAGTAGATTAACTTGGTTAGTTGTGTGTCACGCGTTACAAAGGGTGTTAGGGTAATCAGGGACCCTAACTGGCTCAGAAAAAGATAAATAATGAAAATAACAATATTTTCATGTTTCGGGTATAGTCCGGTTATTTGGTTGGATAGTAATCCGTTAAAGCGTTACTAAAGCTTTAAAGTGTCGTTATAATTACATTTAGTGACACAATTTATTTCCGACACTTTGGAAAGTGTCTAGCAATATTTTTCTCATGTATTGGCACTTTATTAGTTAGCTAAGAGCTGAATTATTGTGTAAAGTGCTGAGTTTTGTACTTAGAGTACGTTTTAGGCACATCCAGTCATTGTAACTTATTCCTAGAGACGCAGTTCTACAACCCTTGTATCCCTACACTCACCATTAGTGTAGCAATTATCTCAGGCTCTTACAGGCCTTAGAGGCAGTGTCTGCCTGATGCTGGCTTTATCAGCATGTTCAATAGGTTATCCGCTATTGTGCTACTGTGCTTTTTGTGCATCATGTTTGTCACTAAGGTTCAGTATGTAAATAATGTAGTGACGATAAGTAAAGTATGATGCAAGTAAATACATGTATCAGATATCAAGTAGCAGTTCATCAGCTAGTTCAAACAAGCACAGTAATTCAGCAGTAATTAATTATTAATTAAGTCGTACGGATACCTGGTTTAATGAGGGTTGTCACAAGTTCGTGTTCAAATAGATAAGAAAAATTGAATCTCAAGTAATAACTTAAGGATTTTGAACGAATAGTGATCATTAGCTTGGCCCGCAGAGTCCACCAGAATTCCCATGCACTACAAGTTGTTATTACGTTGGCCACCGTAATAATAAATTGCCTTGCATGGTCACCCTAGCGTTCTCTCGTACGAAGCAGGCGATCAATAAGAGAGGAAACACTATTGTCAATATACTTTCAACATAGGAGGGACCTTCGTGATAGATCACGTGTCAATGTTCGTTGTCATTACTCGCAGAACGGCACGACGTTAGATGACAATAGAAATGAAAAGAATCTGTAACAATAACAACTGAAGAGGCACCTTCAAGATGAGTACTTCATCTTCCTTGTAAGGACAAGAGTATATCCACCTTGGTTAGTATGAGTCACATGGATCTCGTCCCACTAATGGAGTTGTTGTCCAAGGTTACCCCCTTCGCCTCGTCGTCATTATCATGGTTAGGCATCTCAGCATTCGCGAGAAAGCAACCATATTTTACAGAATTAAGTTTAAGATTTCACTTAGGAATCATGTTCGCCATAAGCTCCGCAATAGACATGAGGTCGATATTTTCATCGTGTGAGTAAAGAATAATAATAGAGTTTGAAGTCGAAGGTATTTTGTTCTTGGCAAAATATTTCATGCAACATATATATGAACAACCTATATATATAATCATGTAAAATCCTATCAATCAAGGATTTCTATCTTGTATAAGCTGAATTTGTAAACTGTTTATAATGCATAAACTGATAATGTAATGTATTGTAGGCACATAGTATATTAATGTATTGTATCTGTTTCTCATAGACTTCACCCATGGAAATGTCCTCGCTTGATTTATGTGAAATGAATTTTTGTTGTAGTGGACCTTGAAAAATGTTTATGCAATGAAAACCTTTTGACCTGTCCAATTTTATTTATAATCTGTTCAACATGAACAAGAGGTTTTCGTGAGAGATCCCTAGTGATTGTAGACTTAGACTCAAGAAAGAATCCTGGTTCACTACAATCGATGCTCTGATACCAATCTGTCACACCCGCTCATAGCGGAAGCGCGAGGTGTGATCTGATCGGTTCTCATTGCATAACAATATAAGTGAACAATACTAAATGAATGTAAACAAGCTCCAATGCCATTGTCATAATTGTTTCGAAAGAACGCAACATAAGTGAAATGTATTTGTTACAAACCATCAAATGAAAATATGTTTTCATCGTTCTGTACATCAAAATGTAAGTCTTAAAATGTCAAGGCTTTGACCACTATATCACCGCAAAGAGGCGGTATATAACGGGCAAACCCTTCAAATGGTGGCATGGAGTCTTGATACTTGCTTTCCTTGACTGAACTGTCTGCATGGTCCACTAATTTCCTGAAATACATGTTAAGTTTGAAAACATCAACAAAAGTTGAGCGAGTTCATGCAGTTTAGTTGTATGAGATGTATCTGTAAAATGTGAGTTGTATAAAATGTATCTGTAAAATGTGAGTTGTATAAATTGTATCCATAAAATGTGAGTTGTATAAACTGTATCCATAAAATGTGAGTTGTATAAAATGTATCTGTATGTAATGATGTAGTGTGTAAAGCGTCAATGAAATCGTTGATCATTAATGTTTCGCGAGGACATTAATATGTGTGACGAATTAGGAAGCAATCCAAACCTAGACGATTTTATGTCGACTACTATCGACTGGGACACAAACGCACTCTTCTGTATGGGTCCACGACCAAGAGTGGGGCTCGCCAATACCCATTAGATCTAACCCCTTGTACCTAGGTCCAAACTGGATTAATGGTGCTTAGATGTATGACCCTAATTGCACATGATCTAAGGTGTTTCATTCCATGACTTAACATACAATTGAACATGTATTTTCCCCGATAGTTGTAAAGTGTAAAACATTTAAAATGAATAGGGGACATGAACTCACAGTATCGCGTCCTGTGAATAGAAGTAACTATGATCTCACGTGCGGTCGTCCTGAATAGTGTTGCGACCTACAAATGTTCTTATATTTGTTAGACACTTCGGTCTTTGTAATAACTTGAGTACAAGTCTTGTGTCTTAAATATGTGTAAGACTTGTATGTCTTTACTGTTCGTTGAACTGTGTATTTAGATGAATGATTTGTTAAACTGTTATATATATATATATATATATTTCACCAAATATATATATATATATTTCACCAAATATATATATATATATATGTCATCTTGTATCTTGTGAGTTGTATCATCGGGTCTTGTCTTCTTGATTTCGTGTCGTTGTGTAAGTAAATTGTATAACTGAATTTCCAATAAAGGTGTCATTGGGCCGAGCCCATGTTTTCATGTTATTGGGCCCCAAATAGTGTTGGGCCTAAATAGTGTTGGGCCTCAATAGTGTTGGGCTTAAATAGTGTTGGGCCTTGGCCCATATGTTTGGTATTGGGCTTAGCCCATGAGTTTTTGATATTGGGCTTAGCCCATGTATTTATGTTAAGCCCATTATAAAATGTAAGCCTATTTGTATAAAGTAGCCCATTAAGAAATGTAAGCCCATTTGTATAAAATAGCCCATTAAGAAATGTAAGCCCATTTGTGTAAAATAGCCCATTAAGAAAGTATAAATCTTTCATTTCTATAAAACATTTTTATAAAAATTCACTAAGTATACTTTTTAGTAAATAAAAACATAATAGTTTTTATAAGTTTAAAAATGTCCGAATTTTGTTAATGGTAACATATTTTGGTGTCCGCGTCGAAAGATCGCCCAAATGTCATAGTAAGTCCTCGGATTGGTGATATGTTCATAGGTTCGTCCGTCGTCCGATTTGACCATAATTTGTATTCGATTACTCGGATCGTCCGTAACTTGCTTTTAAGGCGTAATTATATGAAGTCTTGTAAGACTTTGATTATTATGTAACATGTGTTAATAATAACCATTGTAATCAAGTACCTATCTTTGATATATATAACTAATACATCAAATACCACATAGCACTTAAGTTGTTAAATTAATCAAATACATATTTTCTCAAAATATATATTTATAACTAACTTTGTTTTTATAAAAAGAATTCTCTAAATCTTTTTAATCTTGTAAAGGTTTAGCCAAAAATGTTGGTTTAGTTAACATATAAATTATTAGAAAATTTGGCCATATAACCTTTATATTTTTAACTTTACCATGTTTAATCAAACATATCATTTTCTTTTCAAAATCACCATCAATTTACTCATAACATCTTAACTAAAACATATGAGATTTTTATAACATAAACTTATCAAAATGATCTCCAAATCATGTAGGGTTTTAAACATGATCATAACATATGCTAACTAGTTCAAAAACCAAGTTTAATTCTAGTTTTAACAACTTTTATAAAAATCTCTAGTTGTATGTTACTTTTTATAATCTTGTGGAAGCATTGTTTTTAAATAAAAACCCTTAATACTTTCACAAGATCAAAGGTTATGATCATCCCTTTAGACCTTGATGTTAAAAACCCTTTAACATAATCATGAGTAATTGTTAGATCATATTTTTAAAACATACTCTAACAATTTATTTATATCATAATCATCATAACAAGATCAAATATGCATATAACAAGTCTTAAATCACAATATAAACCAACATAATTATATCATGATTATTATCTTTGCTTCTTTGTATTTTTCATGTTTATTATATATGATTATCTAGTTATTATTTGTTATAATAACAATCATAACATCATATAAGTGTGAAAAAAAAAACAATAGATCTTGAAGCTTACTTCTAGCACTAGGCTAGGGATGATCTTGGAGGATGATTAAGAAATAAAAAGATGAAGATCTTGATGGTAGAATACTCTTGAATGGATGAAAACCCTTCCCTTTGCTTACAAAAGCTTTAGATCTTCTTATGTTACTTGGTAATCCATTTTGGTCAACAAATAAAAGACTAAAATGAAGTGGGTTTTTGGTGTTCTTGGTGGAAGATGAAGATGATAAGAGAGTTTGAGTAATAAAAGATGAAGTAAGTGGTAAAGTGCTAGTATTTCTTAGTGGTTAAGTGTTATGATAATTCACCAATTTTAATCCATTTGCAAGTAAACATAATATCTAGATATTTAGTAACATGAACAAGGGGTGTGGGACCCATTATTTGCGGCCCACATGTGGGGGGGGGGGGGGTCTTGAATTGTTAAAATGTGTTGGTAATTTATAAGGTTCCAAAATGAGGTAAAAAGATGTAAGTATTTAGGTGTTTAAGGTTTACAATTTCTCGAGATGACTCATGACTTGAAATGTTCGTAACCAAAAATAATGTTCACTAGTTCGCTACATGTGCCAAAATATAGTTCGGCTAGATGTTTAGCGCTCGTTTCGCAAGAAAATAGTCGAAAGCTTAGCATATATAAGTTATAGGGAAATATTCGGTTATGTATTTATATGATATTCCCTCTGTATTTTCATATGAAATTTGTGTTTAAACAACACTTTTGTATCATAAAAAAAAAACACTAATGCTGAATTTTGCGGAAAAATATTGAAATGGTAACTTTTAGCGCTTTTCGGCAGTTTTCGGGCAGTTTTTAGTGCTACCAGACATTGGTAATATATTAAACCAAACCCTTGCATTCCCATATAGGGTTTAATGTATATTTGATGTTGGACTTTCGTCTGAGTCCTAAAGATGTAATTTAGATGGTTTCGACGGATCCTGAGTTTTCGTCAGCACGCTAGTTTACTAGGTACTACTCTAGCTGTTTCGATGCATTGTTTACATTGTTTCAAATGTGACCAATAAAATGAATCATGTGCATCATAAATTAATATTCCATGAGTATTCTAAGATGTATATCATGTAATCATGCAGTTCGAATATTCAAAACACATACTTGTATAATGTAAATCATTGCTTTAAATGTACGAAAATTACCCGAAAGTGGCAGTTGTCACAAAACACAGCTTTTCCAATTAAAAATGTCAATCAATCTTTGATTGACAAAGTGTTTGAAGATACTACAATTAAGTTTTTGGGAAAATCGATCCCGAGAGTTTCAGTAACTCAGTGTGATCCTATTCCAAAAGCTGAAGTTAGAAGAAAATTTGGAAATCAAAAATCACCGACAAAGCAACAACCTGTCGCTTTTAAGGGTAAACAGCAACAGCAGCGAGCTCAAAAGTCTAAAGGTTCACAACCGAAGGTTGAGACCAAAGGAGCTCGTTTCAAGAAGAAAAACAATGATGTTAAATTTGTAGCATCCAATGGTACTGATAAAATTGAGACTTTTGAAAACAAATCAAACACCGATTTTGTTCAAAAAGTCAGAATTTTAAAGCGTAACGCTCAAAACAATTACACCCAACACACAAACGGGTGTGATGAAGGAACAAGTACCTCTGGGTCTACAGGTTCAACACGTGAAAGTCGAACAGGATCTCTTAAGTTTGTTGAAAGGAGAAAATGTTTCAAATGTGGGAAGTTTGGGCACATCATTAAAGACTGCACAAACTCGCCCAAACCAAATTTTGTAGAAAGAGCACCACCTGAAAAGGTTCACCCACAACGTCGTCCTGTTTCACCAAAACATGATAAAAGAACTGTTAAAGAACAGGAAACAAAACAACGACGTCAAAATGTGAAGGTGATTGAAAAGGCGTTAAAACCGGAGGTTGTCCAAACAAAGTCTGTTAAGTTAGAAATTAAAAATGAAAAACAAAAACAGATTTGGAAACCAAAATCGGTAACTGTTTCAGGGGAAGCTCACTACATTCCGAATCATCAGGAAATCGAAGTCACAATCTTCAATGATGAAGGACGACCCAAGTCTGTTAAGGCTTGGGTCCCACTCTCCAACTAATTTCTTAGTGAGTGTGTAGGATGTTCCAGGAGGAACTATCGATAGTCATCGGATTGTTGATAGTGGAGTGTCCATGCACAAGATAGGCGACTCAAAGCTCCAAGATGTTGTTATTTCTAGGAGTGGTTGCCTTTGATGGAGAGAAGAAGAAAAAGAAGACAGAATTGTCTGTCGAAAGAGATTGAAAAGCTTCGACAAATTGAGAATCATTCCAAAAGTTTGATTGTTCAAGGCTTGAATCGGGTCCCCAGGATAGATTCAATCAAAATTGTGATTGAAGAAAATGTGTTTGTTGAACAAACCAACCGGGTGTGCGGATGCCTTGGCGTGGATTGAACAACCGCACACTACTTCTCAAGAGAAAGACAAAGACCTTCGCTGGTGCAAAGTGGAAGACCAGCCGGACCCAAAGGTTTCTGATCTTGTTGCTGTGAAGAGATTTTTCAGTAGCTACAAAATCGACTTTGAAATCCACACCGGGTGGATATCCAGTTTGGAAGAGCACTCAGATTCCTTGCAATGCATGAAACAGTTGCAGGATACGGTTTTAAATTTCTAATCTCTCATATACTTGTCGATATTTAAGTTGCTTTATGAATTGTTATCCTCTCGTAGCACTCTTTGACCAGACAATGTTGTCATGGTCCGCACCGCTTACCGACGTGCCAACTGTTTTTTCCAAAATTCGAGAAATCATTTCTGATTAAAATTAATTTTGGTAAATGGCATTGAGGTAAAACATGAGTTAACCAGCATTGGAAATCATTTTTGTAAATATCTTTGTGTCTTTTAAATTTATCATAGTTTGTTGATTTTAGGGGGAGTAAATCCAAGATTTCGGAAGTATCGAGGTACTATATTTATCCAGAGCTTTAAACAGAAATCAAAATCATGTTGACTAAGACCGTAAGCTGGTATGATTCCTTATCCTTGAGATTCGCAAAAAGATTGCATTTGTACAGTTGCTTACTGTTTTTCTCAGTTTATTGCATTTTCGTTTAGTTTACCGCGCGTTAAATTTGTTTTTAGTATATTTGTGTAAAGTTCGTTTTTGATTAAGCCGAAGTTGTTGCTTGGTGTTTTCTGCCGGAAGCTTGAAACATACTTCATAAAACGTTCTTGCATTTGGAAACTAAAACAAAATGGAAAAGTGTTCATTTTAATCAAAATCTGTTCAGTCTGCAAAATCTTTCATGCCTCTGTGTTTTTTTTTTTTAAAAACATGTTGGCGAAACAAAAACAAGTCGACGAAACAGACCATTAACGGCGAAACACAAATGGCCCAAAATCCGTTTCGTCGTGGGCTAATTTCAGGCCCAAGTCCAGCCCAATTTAATTCTGTTTCGTCGAGCCCAATTCTGTTTCGTCGCACATCTTCTGTTTCGTCAAGAAGAGGCGGTGTATTTAATGGGTCCCTGATGTTCATTTTTTCAAAATCATAACTGTTTCTTCTTCTTCTACACACAGAAAACCCCTTCATCATCTTTTATCATCATAATCCCTCAAAACCCTCATTTTTACCTAAGATCTTACAAAATTTTAAGGTAGAAAAATGTTCCCGTTCTTATACCGAACCTTTTAGACCGTTTGGTTTTTGTCCAAACCCTTAGGAGATTCATGTTTTCTTATGTTTTCTCTTGTATCTTGTTTGAATGCTTGTGAAATCTGATAGGTTTAGGGTTTTATGTTTGTATATTTGCTTTGATTTGGGTGTGGGTTTCATATAACAAAACAGGGGTTGTTGATTGATGAAGTTTTCGACTGTTTCAAAAGGGTTTTTGATCGGAAATCATTTATGGGTGTTATCAGTTGGTTTGGGTATAAAAATAAGTTTGAATGGTTTTGTTTGTTAAAACTGATCTTTGTTTAAACCCAAAACGGCGAAACAGATAAACCCCCAAATCGACGAATCGATTAAACCCTAATTCCGGCGAATCAAACATACGACGAATCAGAAACGGTGAAACAGACATGGCGAATCAAAACAACGATGAATCAGATCTGTTTCGTCGCACATCTTCTGTTTCGTCAAAGTGTTTCTGTTTCGTCGTCCATGCCTTAGCAGTTTTCTGATTCTGCTGTTTGTTCACAGTCTCAAAGCCTGTGCCGGAGAGTGTTCAAGTTGACTACTTGCAATTTGAAAAGGCGAAGCCAAGTGGAAGAATTTTATGCTGGATGTTTGTTAAGGATATACACTGCGTAGCCATTAAACGTGAATACGGTATCCAATACTTCCGGTCATTGCTAAGCATTTTATCGTTGCCATTTTATGATGTTGCAGCGTTGACGAGGCTTGAGCTTGTTAATCGTTCAAACTTCGATGGCGCTACTTTATTTGAGCGACTGATAAAAGTAAACAAGAAGTCGGGATGGAAGGATGAATCATACAAGCCACAGTTCCCCATCTATCAACCGATCAAGTTTACTCTTGATCCGGAAACGAACTCAGCGCGCTACAAGCTTGTATATCAACCACCGCGAGTCGTAGATAAAATCCCATTAATGCCAATGCAGCAAGATTTTCTTGAAGATATGGCATTATGGTGCTACGACTCCGACACTCATGAAGCCGTGATTGTGTTTAGAGATGGTCGTGCAAATTACCGGATGTTGGATCCGATGTGGATCGTCAACATGTCCGAGGCTGACATTAACAGATTATATCGTCACGACATTTTTTTTGAAGATCAGGATGCTCGTCAAGCTTTGAAGTTTCAGCGTGTAGCATGTTTTTGCTACTACCGGGGAATACATTCGGGCAGTTCGTGGTCCGAACAACACTGAGGTGGAAGATTAGAAGACCGAAGACGAGTAACAGACAAGGGGGAGTTTGTTGATGCATTTTTAGTGTCTGTAACTAGTCTTGTACTTAACGATGTATTTTGTACGGTCTTTATGAATTATCAAGTATGTATTTGATGTCTACCAAGTCGGATATCCTCCTATCTGCTTGTGTACGACTTGTTTGTCTCCATTTGATATGTAATGTTTCATGAACAATGCATGTTGCATGACAAGGGTATAATGGTCATTATGTGTTTATATGTTCTATCTGTTTGCTATCTGTTTACAGCAAACAGAACAGCTGATGCAGTCCTCGACGAAACAGGTCTGCTTCGTCGAACATATCATGACGAAACAGAACAACATTCATTAAGTCTGTTTCGCCGACAGTCATGACGAATCACACTTGATTCGTCGTGTAATGGGCTGCTTCAAGCCCAATGTGTGGCCCATATGCTGTTTCGCCGTATCACTTTGTGTTTCGCCGAGACTTGGGCCCAGGGACTATATAAACAATGTCTGCTTTCACTTTGAAAGTAGATGAGAGCTTACACTTAAAGAAACTCTGTCAAAATTCTGTTAAACTGTGTTTGTATCAGTTTGTAATCGGTTCTCATCCCGGTTAATCAATCGAGTGTGTATCATTGATTATACTGTATCGTTATTGTTTTATATGTTTGATTTGGCATAGTTACGTGGATTCCGCACACGTAACCGTGTTTGCTATAAACAAGTGATTTGGTTCGTTATCGATCCTCAGATTTCGGGACCTACAATTGGTATCAGAGCAATGACCGGATCCAATAAATTTCAGGCCCAACACTTATAAATTTCAAGCCCAACTAAAAAATGTTATCACATATTATAAGGGATCCAATAAAGACCAAATAAGTCAACATACCTAAACATGTATAGACCCGCTCGTTTGAAGTGGTCAAACGAGAGGGTTATTCGGTTGACCGTGTGTGTTTGAAAGACAAAGGGCTCTGATACCAATTGTAGGTCCCGAAATCTGAGGATCGATAACGAACCAAATCACTTGTTTATAGCAAACACGGTTACGTGTGCGGAATCCACGTGACGGTGCAAACCAAACAAAGTGTAAAACACACGCGTAACCAAAGATTCAATATCTATTGATTATGGATGAGTACAACCACAAACATATACAAACAATGTTTTAACAGACTCTCACTAAGTCTCTCTGTGCTCATCTATGTCATCAACATTCTCCTTCATCCAATCTTCATCAAACAGAGCGAATTCAGTACCATCTTTTCGAACATACGTTGATTTTGTTGCTTCGCCTTTAAATACAATCTCATCAATATCTTCAACATTAGATATTTCCGTCTCAGTCGACATTTTATCTATCTCAGCATCATCAATCTCTCTCATAGCATTTAGAGCAAGCAATTGCTCATGAGAAAGATCTTCTATTAGTTCTCCTTCTTCAAGCAATTCTCCCGTGACTGGATGAATAGCCTGTAAAGCAATATCAGCACTGCTTTGAATAAAAGATGTACCTGCTATCTGTTGAACTTTTCCAGTAGAGGTTCCCTGAGAAGATTCGACCACTGGCGGTTGAACTACAACGATTGCTGAAGATGTAGCGGCTGTCTGCTGCTGTGATGTACCAGAAGTGTCAGGATTCCCTTGATCCTCAGTATCATCATCCTTTTTCTTCAGTACTTCTTGTTGCTTACAATGATAATCCCATAGAGCAGCAACCCGTGTTTGAAGTATAGAGTTATTTCTCTCTCTCTCTTCGTCAGCAGCCTTTAAACGAGCATTCTCGGCTTTAAGCAAAACAATCTCAGCTTGTTGTCTCTCAATCACCGTTTGCTATTGACCAACGGTGGACTTCAAGTTGTTAATTTCCACCAATTGTTTAAGCTGATCATTCTTAGTGAGATTAATGAAATGAGATTGCCTCTGAATACGATCAGCAGCTGCTTCCAGTTGAGTGAATAGGTATCTGTTCTTTTCATCTTGAGAATATCCGGAAAATACCCTATGACGTTCAGAACTGATCTCCGAAGTGGTTGCTCTGATTGCAGAAGCCATAGTTCTTTGAGGAACTGTCTGAGGGGTAACAGATGGAGTTTCAGCAGCTGATGTAACTACTGGAGTTTCTGTAGCTGATGTAACTACAGGAGCTTCTTGTACAGGCTCCTGAGGTACAGATGAAGGCTCTTGAGGCATAGGTTTCCTAGTATAAGTACTCAAATATCTTCTTGATTTCTTCTTTTGAGTTTCAGCAGCTTTCTCAGCTCTCCTTTTTGTTCTTCTTTCACCTTCAGGATCCTCTGGAACGTATTCTGGATCATCTTCAGTTCTAATCTTTCTATATCTTTTCACTCCACTTGCATCGATATACATCTCGTATCCAGGCTCGATTATATGATCACTAGAGCTAGAATCAGATTCATCATCGCCACTTGTCGAAGAACTACTAGCTGATGTATCACCAGCTGCACCTTTGCTCGATGCACCAACAGCACCAGTATCACCACCATCATCGCCTTCACCACTATTGTCATCACTATCACTCCCAGACTCATCTGAATCAACCGGATCAGGACCAAATTTCTCTATCCTTTTTCTCTCCAATTCAGGCTCTTCGTTGTCAGATTGGCTGTCATCATGACGCCATTTATCATTAGCTGGAGCAACATAATTAGGATTCTCAAGTGCGCCAAAAAGCTTCCTTGGAGGAACGCTTTCTTTGTATCTTTTGGCGGCAAGATTCTTGATTAACCTTAAAGAGTTGAAATTCATCGCCTCTATCTTCAGAAGATCATTTTCAGCTTTAGGAAGGTCCGGATGTTGAACATTCATTATCATTTGAAGAAACCGTGGATACATCCAAAACTTGTTCCCGGTTGTTCTACTTCCAGTCCTAGTCATATTTTCTTTCATGTTGCTGAAGATATACTTTGAGATGCTAAACGGTTTGTTTAACACCAATGCAACCATGAAACCAATAAGATCATCTCCAGCCATATCATATCCAGCACGTCTATTGCTGAGACACTGAATAAGAACGTGTAATAAGAACTTGTAACGTAATGGCAGATCACCCTTGTTGATTTGTTTGACGAAAATATCTCCTTTACACTTCATCCGTAGCAAACAGCCTCGTGAACACATGATTGGGATTGAATATGGAGCATCCGGTTGATCTTGTAGTTGTAAGACTTCGTTCAATATATCCGGAGAAACAACAACATCCAGATTATTCACACGACCTCTTATAACATCCTTTCCATCCACTTGTACAACGCTTGCAGAATCCCAGAAAGCTTTGATCAGTGATTTGTAAACGGACGTCGAGAATGTAACGGCATGATTAATACGTGACTCCCTGATCCACTTCGTGATATCTTTCAATTCAGTGAGCTTGTCATCAGGATCCAGATATGCAACTTGATTATGACGCTTCTCTGACATAATCTCCTCTTCAGTTTTGTTTTCCTTCTTTATCGCCTTCTTGCGTTTTCCTTCTTTCGGTGCCTTCGGTGCCATATGTACATGAAAATGTCCACAATAAGTCATATTTGATATAACATGTGTATTATACATGTATACATGCAGGTTATAACATCAAATGATCATTAAACATGAAATTTCAAACATTCTGTGAACAAACAGCAGAATCAGAAAACTGCTAAGGCATGGACGACGAAACAGAAACACTTCGACGAAACAGAAGATGTGCGAGGAAACAGATCTGATTCGTCGTTGTTTTGATTCGCCATGTCTGTTTCGCCGTTTCTGATTCGTCGTATGTTTGATTCGCCGGAATTAGGGTTTAATCGATTCGTCGATTTGGGGGTTTATCTGTTTCGCCGTTTTGGGTTTAAACAAAGATCAGTTTTAACAAACAAAACCATTCAAACTTATTTTTTATACCCAAACCAACTGATAACACCCATAAATGATTTCCGATCAAAAACCCTTTTGAAACAGTCGAAAACTTCATCAATCAACAACCCCTGTTTTGTTATATGAAACCCACACCCAAATCAAAGCAAATATACAAACATAAAACCCTAAACCTATCAGATTTCACAAGCATTCAAACAAGATACAAGAGAAAACATAAGAAAACATGAATCTCCTAGGGTTTGGACAAAAACCAAACGATCTAAAAGGTTCGGTATAAGAACGGGAACATTTTTCTACCTTAAAATTTTGTAAGATCTTAGGTAAAAATGAGGGTTTTGAGGGATTATGATGATAAAAGATGATGAAAGATGATGAAGGGGTTTTCTGTGTGAAGAAGAAGAAGAAACAGTTATGATTTTGAAAAAATGAACATCAGGGACCCATTAAATACACCGCCTCTTCTTGACGAAACAGAAGATGTGCAACGAAACAGAATTGGGCTCGACGAAACAGAATTAAATTGGGCTGGACTTGGGCCTGAAATTAGCCCACGACGAAACAGACTTTGGGCCATTTGTGTTTCGCCGTTAATGGTCTGTTTCGTCGACTTGATTTTGTTTCGCCGACATGTTTTTCAAAAAACACAGAGGCATGAAAGATTTTGCAGACTGAACAGATTTTGATTAAAATGAACACTTTTCCATTTTGTTTTAGTTTCCAAATGCAAGAACGTTTTATGAAGTAGGTTTCAAGCTTCCGGCAGAAAACACCAAGCAACAACTTCGGCTTAATCAAAAACGAACTTTACACAAATATACTAAAAACAAATTTAACGCGCGGTAAACTAAACGAAAATGCAATAAACTGAGAAAAACAGTAAGCAACTGTACAAATGCAATCTTTTTGTGAATCTCAAGGATAAGGAATCATACCAGCTTACGGTCTTAGTCAACATGATTTTGATTTCTGTTTAAAGCTCTGGATAAATATACTACCTCGATTATCGGTATTGTGGTCCACATAAGCTCAAACTGATCAGACGTAATCATAATTTAAGAGATACGATTAGCGGTAAGGATTATACTTACAAGTCGATGCGAATCCACTCACGACACATTCCCGTATCAAGGTATGCACGAGAATTCATCTTACCGGTGAGTATACCGATTATCATCTGTTTGACCGTATAAAAATGTGAGAAACTCACTTATTTTGATTGAAAACAAGCCCTATGTGATAGAATCACTTATTGATGAGGAACTTGATTTTCGATGCATGAGGGCACAGGAGCAAGTCCGTGAACAGGTCAGTACTTTCGTACAGCAGAGAGACGAACTTGACTCCTTCAAAGAATCTGTGATATATTATCACTTATTTTGTTTGGACATGTGATTGTTGATCACTTATTGAGGTCGTATGCAATATGTATACGTATGTATGGTATCATGGAAGATCTAGACTTCGTCTCCGTTATTTTTACGGTTTGATACAACCATGATAGCCAGATGATAAGACAGCATAAAGACCGAATATCTCAGAACCTCGGCAATCTCTCAAACGAAATTTCGGTACTAAGACCATATGCCAATGTGCGGTTCCCACCTGGCTTGAAGTCTGTTAGGTTTGTATCATCCTGCACATTTTAGTCTGATTGTGAGCCTACCGATACATCGTTAGTAAAGATACTTATCATTTTTCTTTTTGTTTTTCATTTTGAGCACATTGACCGACCACACCAGTGAAATTCATCATTTTCCTTTATCCAAGAAACTCATTTTTGGTTTTTCTATTGTTTTTGAATTTTTGAATTTTTCAAACGTAAAGACAGAAAAATAAAGACATCTTTTTGGATTTTGAAGTTTTGCAATGTTTTTGTATTTTCTTGAAATTACTCCCCCTAAAATGCTAAAAGGTTACGAAAAACGAAAATCTTTTTGAATTTTTAGAGTTTATAAAGAAAATATTTACAAAAACGATCAGCCAAAGAAGTTTACTCAGGTATCACCTTAATGCCATTGACCAAAAGTAGATAATCAAAGCGTGATTTATCAAAAGCTTTTGTAAACAGGTCGGCACGTTGGTGATCAGTGGGGACATGAACGACATCGATTAATCTCTTGTCAAAACAATCACGTATGAAGTGATATTTAATGTCGATGTGTTTAGTCTTGGAATGTTGCACAGGATTTCTAGTGATCTGTAAGGCAGCATTATTATCAACAAAAATATGAGTAGATAGGAATTCTAAACCGTAGTCGCGCATTTGTTGTTGTATCCAAAGAACTTGGGAGCAACAACTCGAGGCAGCAATGTATTCTGCTTCACATGTTGATGTAGCAACACACGTTTGCTTCTTGCACTGCCACGTGACCAGGCGATTTCCTAAGAACTGACATCCTGCTGTTGTTGATTTGCCATCGATTTTGCAACCACCAAAATCAGAATCGCTGTATGCAATTAATTCAAAGCTATCATCCCTAGGGTACCAAAGACCGAGGTCCGGACATCCCTTCAAATAGCGAAAAATCCTTTTGACAGCTGACTGATGAGAGGCCTTCGGGTTTGCTTGATATCTTGCAAGCAGGCATGTTGGATACATTATGTCAGGCCTCGAAGCGGTGAGATACATGAGAGATCCGATCATGGCACGATAGTATGAGGAGTTGATGCTTTCACCCTTCAAATCCGGAGTAATCCCGTGATTCTGCGGAAGAGGGGTACCAATGGGCGTTGCATCTGACATTTGGAATCGGCTTAAAATGTCACCAACATATTTAGTCTGATGGATGAATATCCCAGACTCTGTTTGTTGAACTTGTAGACCCAAGAAGAAATTCATCTCCCCCATTGCGCTCATTTCGAATTTTTCTTGCATAACACGTTCGAATTGCCTGCACAAAGAATCATTAGTAGAACCAAATATTATATCATCAACATATACCTGCACCAGCAGAAGATCTCCATCTAGTTCCTTGATAAAGAGTGTGCAATCAATAAGACCTCGTCGAAATCCATTCTCCAGAAGATAGTTGGATAAGGTTGCGTACCAAGCCCTAGGTGCTTGATGTAAACCATAAAGGGCTTTGTTGAGCAACCAAACCCGATCGGGGTGAATAGGATCTTCAAAACCTGGAGGTTGTTCGACATGCACCTCTTCTTGAACTAAACCATGAAGAAAAGCACTTTTGACATCCATCTGGTAGACTTTGAATCCTTTAAAAGAAGCATAAGCTAGAAAGATCCGAATAGCTTCCAGACGTGCCACAGGTGCATAAACTTCATTGTAGTCAATGCCTTCTATCTGGCGAAAACCCTGAACAACCAATCTCACTTTGTTACGAATAACAATTCCACGGTCGTCCTTCTTGCATTTGTAAACCCATCGTGTGCCAATTTTCTTGTAATTATCCGGCTTTTCAACAAGCTTCCAAACACCAAGCTTTTGAAATTGTTGCAGTTCGTCCTGCATGGCTTCAACCCAAGAATTATCTTTTAAAGCTTCCTTCCAAGACTTTGGTTCTTCTTGTGAAACGTAACAAGCAAAAGACCAATCGTTTTGAAGACCAGATTCTTTAATGGCTGAATATAAACCAGCATTCTGGTTATTTCTCAGCTGATTACGCGTCTGCACTCCGCGTTGGACATCTCCTATAATGTTCTGCTGGGGATGGGTATTGTGAATCCTCATTTCAGGATGTTCAGGAACACTAGCATTAATACCCAAATTGTTAAGATTAAGATCAGCAACCAACTCCGCACCGGGAATATGCGTAGAAGTGGATCCATTCCCTTCAGCAGTATCAACATTCTGCACTTGAGGAGTTTCTAAAGAAGAGCCTTGAACAGGAGCAACAGGGGCAGAAGTGCCTTCAGTCGCATCAAGATGTTCATCATCTTCCGATGACTCAGTAGCATCTTCAAATACCTCATTTTGAACAGTATTGTTAACTGAATTAGAACCTTGAGGGCTAACAATAACAGGTCTTACCAATGGCGAGCCAGCAGCGTTGTCACTATCAAATAACATTTGAACAGCTGCAGATTCTTCATCAAAGGTAGGCAGATTAAAGGAGTCGAATATCCCATCGTAATCGAACATCCAAGGATCACCCGGAGCTCTAACAGGACTTGTATACCTTTGAACCCTTACTTCATTCCAAAGCTCAATCTTTTTGGTGGTCAGATTCCATACACGAAAATTCGGAGTTGCATATCCAAGGAAGAAACCTTCGATAGCTTTTGCGCCAAACTTTCCATCTGGTTCAATCATGGTACATGGACCGCCAAAGGGTTCAAGGAAAGAAAGATCCGGTTTCCTTTTCTGTAGAAGTTCGAAACAAGTTTTGCCATGCCTCTTAACTGTAAGAACTCTATTCAATGTGTAGCATGCAGTCGACACAGCTTCTGCCCAGAATTGAACAGGAAGCTCCGACTCTACTAACATAGTTCTTGCAGTTTCAATAATCGTGCGATTCTTCCTCTCAGCGACACCATTTTGTTGTGGAGTATAGCGAGAACTGTATTCATGAAGAATGCCTTTAGAAGTACAGAACTCATCCATCACACGATTTTTGAACTCAGTTCCATTGTCGCTTCGGATCCTTTTCACTTTCAAAGTGTATAAATTCTCCAACATTGTGAGAAGATCCTTGAGGATTCCAGGAGTATCACTCTTGTGTGCCATGAAAGCTACCCAAGAAAATTTAGAATAATCATCAGTAACAACCAGACAGTAAGCATCTCCGAATGTTGTCTTGTGCTTCATATGTCCAAAAAGATCCATATGAAGACGTTCGAGAGGCATGCTAACAGAGTTGATTTTCTTCAGAGGGTGAGACTTCTTTGTTTGTTTCCCTTTCTGGCACGAAACACAAATATCTTGTAGATGAAAACTTCTCACAGGCACACCATTCACAAGATTATTTTTCACCAAATGGTTCATTTTCCTCAAGTGAATGTGCCCCATTCTTCTGTGCCAAGAAATAGACTCCTTCTCTGTGGCTTTTGAGACAAAACATTGTACTTGCGCAGATGTCGTAATGGCTTGGCTCATGTCAAGAATATAAAGATCATTAATTCTTGGAGCCGATAAGAGAATCCATTCATCAGGAATCTTGAATCCAGGTTTAAGCACATAACAACCGGCATCATCAAAATGCACGGTGAACTTTTTATCGCAGATTTGCGACACACTGAGAAGATTATGATCAAGTTGACGAAGATAATTAATCTTTTCGAAGCATACCACACCATTGGAGATCATTCCTTCTCCGGTGATATATCCGCCTTTGTCTCCTGCGAACGCGACATAGCCTCCTCTAATATTTCTCACATCGTACAGAAGCCGTAAGTCGCCCGTCATGTGCCTGGATGCCCCACTATCAACAATCCAATGACTACTGATAGTTCCTCCTGGAACACCCTGCACATATCATCCAATGATTAATTAAGGATGGGGACCCAAGCCATAGTGGTCTTGGGTCGTCCCTGAGCATCACGAATAGTGATCTCGATCTGTTGATGATTTTCCAAGCTAACAGCTCCCCCTGAACTTTCACTCCTCTTAGGTTTCCAAGTTTGTTTTTGTTTACCATATTGATTTTTGTAAACAGATTTTGAAACTTCTGGTTTTAAAAGTGAACTTGGTTCCCTTGGAACAGATTTGACCTCAGTTTTTAAGGCCTTTTCTATTTTCTTGACATTTTGACGTCGTTGTTTCGTTTCCTGTTCTTTAACAGTTTTGTTATCATGTTTTTGGGAAGCGGGACGATATTGAGTGTGAATCTTTTCAGGTGGTGCTTTCTCAACAAATTTATCTCTTGGAGTATTTGCACAATCTTTGATGATGTGCCCAAACTCTCCACATTTAAAACACGTTCTCCTCTCAACAAACTTAGGAGAAACGGATCGACGCTCATATGTCAAACCTGTAGAACCTGAGGTACTTGCCTTTTCATCACACCCGTTTGAATGTTGAGTGTAATTATTTTGACTGTTACACTTTAAAATCTTGACTTGTTGTACAAAATCAGTGTTTGATTCGTTAGCAAAAATCTCAATTTCATCAGTACCCTCAGATGCCACAAATCTGACATCATTGTTTTTCTTTAGATAACGAGCTCCATTTGTTTCAAATTTTGATTTAGAAACATTTGGCCTTTGAGCTCGTTGACATGGTTGTTTACCCTTAGGAGCAAAAGGTTGTTGCTTTGTTGGGGATTTTTGATTTCCAAATTGCTTTTTGATTTCAGCCTTAGGAATTGGATCACATTGAGTTACAGTAACTCCCGAAATCGACTTTCCCAAAAACTTACTTGTGTTATTTTCAAAAACGTTATCAATCGATGATGGATTGACATTTTTAATTGGAAAATCATTATCTGAATAGATTTTAGAATCACCAACCAAAGTATACAACACATTATTACTCTTAACAGTAGACACAGGTTTCTTGTCATTCATGACAGGATTAATCACATTTTTGGCAACTTGTTGCACAACAGGAATAGGAGGATCACAAAGAATATGATTCTCAATTGGAATTTCTATTCCCTTTTTCTTATCAAGTGATTCATCCTGGTCATTTGCATCTGTTTCATCATCAGATGAATCATAATCCTCAACAGATGGAGGACTTTGATTCACTGTTGTTGAAGTTTTTGTTTCATCAGATGAAGTTCCCGAGGAGCTTTCCGGTTTGAACCCTAATCCAGTAGTAAGTTCCTCATAATTAAGAGGCACACTGGGTTCAAAACGAGGCATATCCTCTTCATCAGGTGGTCGAGCATAGTTGTGTCTCAAAGGGGGCGGACATTTCTTATACCCAACACCACTCTTGTTTTTCTTCAGTTGTTGAACGTCAATTATGTGATCGAGCACAAATCGGGAGTTAGAATAACTCTCCAATTTTTGCTTGATCGCATCGTGCTCGCATTTTGCAATGGCTAATTCCTTTTTGGTTTCCTCAACGATATTTATGTACTTGTTAATACTAATTTGTTTGTGATAAACAACTTTGGTAGTTTCGGAAACACTTTTCTTTAAATTTTCAATTAAAGATTTAAAGTCCTTTTCGTTTCTTGTTAAAGCCATATTTACTTCTTTGCACTTTGACATATCAACAACCAAACTTTGATTGTGACCATGTATTTTGTCACATTCAAGTTTCACTCTTTCACATTCCTGTTTCACTCTTTCACATTCCTGTTTCATATAAGCACAGTCACTGCATATTCTAGGAGTTTCAGATGTTACCTGACTCGAAGAGGCTGAAACATTTGCCATAAAGGCAGTTTGAAAAGAAAAAGATCCGTCTTCAGAGAAGAACTTCTCCATTTCCTTAGATGCTATCCCAGCCTTCTTGATAAGAACAGATTTCTGAGACTTCAACTCCTCTGCTTCTTTCAACAAATCATCAATAGAACTTGCTTCTTCTTTCACATCACCCGAAATAGAACTTTCTTCATCCGAACTCCCGGTATAACCCGAACTGTCGTCACTTTCAGAAAATTATTCCTTATGAACGTGCTTGATGTGATTGATGATCTTTGCGTAGCACGCGGTTCCTCCTTCATTATTACCTTCCCCTAATTGTAAAGACCAATTACACCCTTCATCTGTTTGAACAGTCAATGCACGAGTGTTATTTGATGGTCCAGACTGATTCTGGTTGGTGGAATTGTTCACAGCTACTATCCCTTTTCCACGATTGTCTTGATTGCCTTGATTGGCATTTGAAGTACTTGTCTGGTTTCTGAAAGGGTTCTGATTGCCTTGCTTGGGTGGTCGGGTGCACTCACGTTTGAAGTGACCCTTTTCGCCACAATTAAAACATGTAACTGCTTCTTTATCAAACCCGTACTTCGTATCCTGCTTACTTTCCAACGAACTTCTTCCTGTTCGACTCATGAAATCCTTTGCCCTTCTTACTGCACTTGCAAACGCCCACTTTATATCCATCAACTCCATTTCATCACGGTCGATTTGTTGATAATCTTCGTTGGTCATACTGATGTTCCCAATTTGACCTGCTACCAAACCGCAGTAGGCACTGACCATTGTATTAATGAGTTCCATGTGCTCCTTTGCTATTTCAATGCTAACTTTTGAGAGGTTCGAAGTATCAACTTTGATAGTGTTCGGGTTTTGAGGTGGAGGATTGTTGGTATAATGTACTTGTTGTGGTGGTTGTGCTTTAGATTTGGACATCGATTGTGAAAGATAAGCACCTAAATCAAACTCTGGTTGAGTTGATGTAACTTGAGGTGGAGGTTGAGATTGAGATTTGGATAGCGATTGTGAAAGATAAGCACCTAAATCAAACTCTGGTTGAGTTGATGAGTTTGTGTTGGAAACAAACGCCGTTTGAAGCTTAGGTTGCTGAACAGAACTAGAACTAGCTGAAGGAGCAAAACCAGGCAAATACATTTCTGTGTTTTGAGAAGCTCCAATCCTTTTAGATTTCCTAGTTTCCTCTTCGTTCTTGTGCTCCAACTTCTGAACGAATCCATAGATAGTGACATTTTCCCCATCCAGAGCACCCGTATGCTTTAGAAGTTCAATGAATGTACTCCACCTAGGAGGTAGAGCATCAGCTAAACGTGCAATCATTTCCACATGAGCTGTAACAACCTTATAAGAACTCATTTCACTTATCAAATGATAGAAACGAGAAGTCATATCATTTAGAGTTTCATTTTCCAAAGATTGAAATGATTCAAATTCTTTCTTCAAAAGATCATGGCGTATTTTTCTAGAAGCTTCATTTCCTTCTCCTCTTGTTTCCAATGCATCCCATAATGCTTTTGTGCTCTTACTATAAGAAAATTGATGATAGATGTCTTTATGAAGAGCTTGTGTTAGAAAAGCAAACGCCTTCTTCTCTAATTCATAGGCTTTCTTGTCTGCTTCAAGCATATGAGAAATACCAGCGGCAGTTGATGCTGCTTCTTCTAGTTCTGGGCTACATTCAGTAGTGAAACACGTCCAAAGTTCAACGTTTTGCCCTTGAATGTATGTGTGAAAACGACCCTTCCAAGATGGATAGTCGTTCATGTGATTTAGCTTTGGCGGGCGACTGTTGCTACCCGTCTCACTCTCACTGAGCAATAGATTTTGAATGTTTTGATTTTGATTAGAAACCATTGCCCATTGACCTGTATTTATTGATTGTTGTTTTTGAGGCAATTGGTTCATTAAATCGGCAAGCGAAGGCTGATTTTCACTTGGTCTTGAGTCCGAACTCCAATCCCACAGACCTTTGTTACTCATATTTGGTATATGTATGATAACACCTGCATACACACTTGAAAACACAAGGTTAGAATGGTTTTGCAATGCCTCTGTGTAAAACAGATCTGTTCTCGACGAAACAGATTCCACGAAACAGGTTTGTTTCGTCTAAATGAATGATGACGAAACGGACTTGTTTCTTTGAAGATATTTTGACGAAATGGACTTGTTTCGTCGAAGATATTTTTGACGAAACACTTGTGATTCGTCGACTACTTGTTTCGTCGAAACTGAGTATCAGACAGCTGGTTTAGATATTTAAAATATCTTACTGACACAAGGTATGTTTGTAACACCAATTTTCAACACAACATGCTTTTTCAGAAACTAATGATCACAATTTTACACCAAAGTCCACTTAATGTATTATATTGCACAACACTTTGCTTTAAACAATAAAAGGATCAATTTCACAAGTATGATAAGAACAATATGATGATATGAAGAACACACTCAAGAACAATGAGTTTTCTGGTCACCGATAATTTTCGAAACACGAAAATGCACAAGACTTTCACTAAAAACCCGGTTTAAAGCATAAGCAATCAATCTAACAAGGTTTTTGATAAAACTCTTAGCAAATAACAACAAACTAACAGATTTTATGAATATTTTTCAGAAAAACATGAATTTTTCAAGAACAAATTTTCAGAAAAACAACCACAAAAACTTGATAAAAACCGAACAATGTTTGATTTTAAACAAGGATAAGAGCCAAACGCTCTGATACCAATTGTAGGTCCCGAAATCTGAGGATCGATAACGAACCAAATCACTTGTTTATAGCAAACACGGTTACGTGTGCGGAATCCACGTAACTATGCCAAATCAAACATATAAAACAATAACGACATAGTATAATCAATGATACACACTCGATTGATTAAACGGGATGAGAACCGATTACAAACTGATACAAACACAGTTTAACAGAATTTTGACAGAGTTTCTTTAAGTGTAAGCTCTCATCTACTTTCAAAGTGAAAGCAGACATTGTTTATATAGTCCCTGGGCCCAAGTCTCGGTGAAACACAAAGTGATACGGCGAAACAGCATATGGGCCACACATTGGGCTTGAAGCAGCCCATTACACGACGAATCAAGTGTGATTCGTCATGACTGTCGGCGAAACAGACTTAATGAATGTTGTTCTGTTTCGTCATGATATGTTCGACGAAACAGACCTGTTTCGTCGAGGACTGCATCAGCTGTTCTGTTTGCTGTAAACAGATAGCAAACAGATAGAACATATAAACACATAATGACCATTATACCCTTGTCATGCAACATGCATTGTTCATTAAACATTACATATCAAATGGAGACAAACAAGTCGTACATAAGCAGATAGGAGGATATCCGACTTGGTAGACATCAAATACATACTTGATAATTCATAAAGACCGTACAAAATACATCGTTAAGTACAAGACTAGTTACAAACACTATAAATGCATCAACAGTAATCAGTAGGTATAATCGTAATGGATTATAACCTTCGTGATTACGATCACGTTGCAAAGTTCAATTGAACTTTGACTTGACCACTTATGGTCAAAACCGAAAGTCAAACAGTAAGTCAAACTGTTTGACTTTTAGCTTAAAATAGCTAAAATAAATGAAATAGACTAGGATGAGAACTTACTTGTGTTTGGAAACACTTAAGATCTCAAGTGGGAGGCCTCCAAATGATGGAAGCAAGCTCCAAGAAGAAGGGAGAAGAAAGAAGTGAAATGAGCAAGTTTTGATGTGAATGAAAGTGGTTATTTATACTAGTCTTGAAGTCATAGGATCATGACATGTGGCTAGAGTGTTCTCCAAGGACTAACAAGATTGCAACAAGTGTTAGGATCAGATCTAGTGCTTGGAGAACACATAACTTGGTCCCCAAGATCATTAAAATAATCAAAACTTGGTGATGAAGCAAAATCTTTATTATTATTTTTTTGACATTTTTGGCCCTTGAACTTGTATTTTCACTTGTTTGCCATTTTTAACCCCTTTAACCTAATATTTAGGTTATATAAGGACGTTAAAGCATATGTAGCTTGGTTTTTGTCCGAAAGTGTCGTGGATGTCGGTTCGTTCGGTTGTACGGTTGCGTTTTTCGTTAAATTACGTCAAATGCCCAAACAAACACGAAAACGGACGAAATTACGCAACGAATGATATCTTTGAATTCTAATCAATAAAATACAATATTTTATTGAATACAAAAATATTCGGATTCGTATATGAGGTCCGTATTTAGAAATACGAGTATTAGCAGACTTTCGTAGTTTATCGGAAATAGTCCTTGCACTTGAATAAGCGTGTTTTCGTCATCCCTAACCCTTCGAAACTTATTTCTAAGTTTTGTAAAGGGTATTTAGAGTATATGTAGATTATTTCCTCGTTCCGGAGTGTACATTGCGTTAAATGGATTATGTTTAAGTATCGGTTAATGAAACGCTTCCAAAAGAAAAAGTTTTTGAAAGCCTGAAATTTTGCACAAGGGTTACATGTACCTCCAACCCCATTTAACCAAAAGGGCCATATTAATCTATTTGAGACGACCGATACCCAACCCCCCATTAGATTTAGGCCACGTTACCCACTCCCAAGCCACCCAGTTCATTTTGTTATAATCATTTGAGCCCACCCAAAGAAATTTTCTCATTTTAGCTTCAACATCTTGATGACCCCACATATGGCCCACAAAATGTGCCAATACATAAATATTAAGATGTTGATTAGACTAGGTTTCGATTGTCCTACGATTTAGGTATGACATAAATATCTTTTTAATGTTGTCATTTTTGTTTCAATATGTAAATTAACCCATTATAAATTAACAACATTATGGTGCATAGGTAAGTTGTATTCTATGTTTAGGGAGGTTTTCAAAAAAAATATATATATATAATTACACTTTAACCCAAAACTACTTTGGTTTTTTACTTCTAACCCAAAAGCTTTCTAACTTTGTAAATTTAACCTCACAACTTTTTACTTTCAATTTTGGTACCCGACACTTTTCATAATTCGCAACATTTGTGTGTGGTTCAACGTTTTTATGTTTTGTTTTACTCTTCGTTCTAAATTTTGCGAGTTAATATTACGCAACGTGCGTGTGCGGTTCAACGTTTTTATGGCCGTCTATTTTTTTCCCATTTGATAGGTTCATCATGATGCACGGGTCCTATTCGGCTTAGTTATTATTTTCTATGTTTTATGTTTTGGTCAAATTTTTTCGCATTAACAAGTAGCAACTTCGGTGTTGATGATCGCTTGCGGTGTTGTGACATTGGTACTATTTATCATGGTTTTACGCCCCCACGCGGAGGGGCTTAATACTAGTTATAAAACAAATAAACATTGTAATGTCCTTTTTATCTTTTTTTTTTGTAAAAGGACTTTTGTATGTACGCAAGTTCCGTTGGTAAGAAGCGTTGATGAGTGGTTGCGTATCGATTTTCAAAGGAGATTCATACAAGTTAAATATTGTCTAAAAGTCAAAAGGTATAAAATTAGGGAAAATTACGAATTTGTTGATTGACCAAGAGGGTTTTCAATTTTGTCGCGCTCCTGCGTCCTTGGAAGGACCACTGAGCTTCGGAAGAGTCTGCATGTTATGTTGATGCGTCCATGTCCCTAAAAGCTGACACGTGTCCGAAACGTGTCACACATGTTTAAGCGTCGGTGGCCGACACATCATAACCAAAAAGTTTGTTGATGCGCCCGGCTTTGAGTTTGGCTGACGTGTCCCTGCAACCTGTGTACGTGGCTCCGTCGACGCTTCCGAACGGCTTGGCCGACGCTTCCGAATGGCTTGCTCGACGCTTCCGAATGGCTTGGCCGACTCTTCCAATTTGCTAGGCTGATATAAACAGCTTAGCTGAATATGTTGTTTGGCTCGGCTGATTTTTTTTTTGTTTTTTTATTCTATTAATTATATGATCCCTAAAATTTTCCCACATAACTTATCTTGAAATATAACATTAAACATAAATTTTCAAAGTTAAATATTAGGGTAAATTACTTTTTGAGTCCCTGTGTTTTATGGGTTTTAACTAGTTGAGTCCAAAAGCAAAAAGTTTAACGACCTGAGTCCCTATAAGCATTTTCTTTAACCATTTGAGTCCAAATTTCTAACCCAGTTAGAATTTTGTTGTTAAGTTTTGTTAAATGACCAAATTACCCCTATAAAACACATAAAACACAGGGACTCAAAAAGAAAAAGAATATATAATAATAATAATAATAATAATAATAATAATAATAATAATAATTATTATTATTATTATTATCATTTAATCCGGCAATAACCCAACAATATTCGCATACAACCAGCTCATACACTTATACTCCAAACATGGCCTCATCAAAGATGCCTGCAAGCTGTTCGACGAAATGCCTGACCGAAACGTCTTCACTTGGAACGCCATAATCTCCGCCCATATTAAGTCCAACAACCTTGATCACTCCGAAGTTCTATTCAACACAGCCCCATATAAAGATTCAGTGACCTACAATTCAATGTTTTCAGGGTATGCAAACAGTGCCGGATATGAAACAAAGGCGATTAATTTGTTAAAGCAGATGCATTCTATGAGGCATGAAGCGTGTGTTGACGAGTTTTCGCTTACTAGAATGTGTAACTTGACAGCAAAGTTGGGGAATTCGTGGTACGGGAAGCAACTCCATTCATTTATGGTGAAAACTGGGAATGATATAAGCGGGTTCGCAGTAAGTGCGTTAGTCGATATGTATTCGAAAAGCGGGTGCTTTGATGAAGCTTATAACGCGTTTAACGGCTGCAGTTACGGGTCTGTTGATGTGGTTTCGAAAAACGCAATCGTTACTGTGTGTTGCAGAGAAGGAAAAGTAGATATGGCGATGGAGATTTTTTTGAATCAGACCGAGTTAAACGATGTGGTTTCTTGGAATACGATGATCGCGGGTTATGCACAAAACGGGTATGATAAAAACGCCATTGAATTAGCTTGTGGTATGGAGCGAAACGGGTTTAGATGGAATGCGCACACGTTCACTAAAGTGTTAAACGCGTGTTCGTCTTTAAAATGTTTGAAATTGGGGAAAGAACTTCATGCCAGAATGTTGAAACAGATGATAAAGTTGAATTCGAATCCCCCAATTAACACAAGACTTGTCACCAATAAAAATTTCATCCAGAACAAAACATCAACATTCTGATACAAGAATTTTACCATCTTACCACTTACAATATAAAAACCTCGTATCAAAATTAACATCAAACCCCAACTTTTCAGATTCAATTCAACAACAATTTGGGGATTGAATAACAAACCCACCTCGCGAATCCCCAAAAACTAGGTTAAATCCAAACCTTTTCGAATTAGGGCTAATTGAAGTACTTAAAGAACAAAAGATTACTTCTGGTCGCCGGTAAATAAACAGGGGAGGGGGTGTTCGCCAGATTCGTCGTCGCCGTGTGCCACCACCGGAGGGTGGTGGCCGGTTGTCTTCCCTTCGGAACTGAGAGAGACGAGAGGTTGAGAGCGGAGGGGTGGGTGGTATATGAAGGTGAGGGTTTGGGTGTCGGCTTGCCAGTTAAACGGCGCCGGCGAGAGAGAACGAGAGTGATGGCAGCAGGTGTGTGTATGGAGGAGATAAGATTGCAGAGAGAAGGATTTGAGAAATAGGGTTTCTAACCTTAAAGGAGAAGAAGAGCAGAGGGGTAATTTGGTCATTTAACAAAACTTAACAACAAAATTCTAACTGAGTTAGAAATTTGGACTCAAATGGTTAAAGAAAATGCTTATAGGGACTCAGGTCGTTAAACTTTTTGTTTTTGGACTCAACTAGTTAAAACACATAAAACACAGGGACTCAAAAAGTAATTTACCCTAAATATTACAACCTAAAGATATGAGTTAAATATATTTTTTTTAAATTTTCAGCCTATATATACAGGCCCACGTTGTCCATTAGTGTGTATGAGCATGATGGCAACCGGGAGGCGTTCCAGTAACATACCGGAATCATGAGAAAACACTATATGGGCCAATGATAAGCCACAACATGAAAATTGGACTCCAAATGTTCTTGAGTTTTATTATGCGGGTGATTGTCCTTCCTGTTATTCCAGCTATATTGGGAGCACACCCCTAGATAAACACTGGTGGGGTGGCCTATTAGGTTTATGTGGAAACGGTTTTATTCAACAAATGGTAATTGTGTAATATATTAAATTTTATATTTAAAAGTTCAAATATCAAAATATTGTATACAGCATGTCGGAGCATGGTGTAACTGGCTCGTGCAGACGAAGAAAAATGAAAATCCCGGAATTGCCACGTCATCAGTCAGTAATCGCTGGACGTTGCTCCCGCCTCAATTTCTCAATCTCCTTGTAGAACAACATCATGATGCTTACAGATATGTAAATGGCTCTAGCGGAATATATCCTACGTTATGGGATGTCGATACGGTAAAAATAATAGTAATTCTTAATTAATACTGGCATCAACTTTTACCTTGAATGCTTAGAACTTAAGAGACTGCCTGGCCTAGTTTCAAATAAGTTAGACGTTCCATATTCTTTAGAAACGGGCATATAGAAGGCTAGTTTGAACAGTTGAAGCAATTAAGGATTGCAGTTAGGGACTCAGAAGGTCGGAACCTTCTGTTACCATTAACTTGAGAAGTCATGATATGATAGTCAGCATGGATTGGATATCCAAGTATAGAGCCTGAGGACATCCCCGTTATGGAAGAAGTTCCAGTAGCTTTTTCGGAGGACTTGCCAGGAATACCTCCACAGCGCCAAGATGAGCTTTGATAAATCTCATGCCAGGAGCGGTACCAGTGCCGAATGACGCCATACCGACTAGCTTCACCAGCGAAGCATGAACCTCTGATATAACTGCAAGAGCTGCTAGACAGGGGAAATTAAGGACATAACATCCTTAGTTAAGGAGACAAGGAGAAAGTTGGTAGTCTCCACTTTACATAAACTTCAGAAAATTGAGAATCAGAATCCTTTGCCAAGGATCAACTTGAGGACAAGAGGTCCTCCACTGTGAATACAAGAGGAAATATCCATAAAACGACCTTTAGGACTTGCTTCGAGCATTACGAGTTCCTTGTCGCATCATTTGGCTTAACACATGCATCGACAATGTTCATGGACCTCATGAATCGAACGTGTAAGCCATACCTGGATAAGTCATATACTTATTGACTACATACTTATATGGCCAACGACCAAGGAAGGTCGTGAGCAACAGCTGCAATTTACCTTGCAACTCTTAGAGAAGAGAACAGTTATATGATGTAATAACGAAAAGCGGATTTCGAATTCGTGAAGTGAAAACTTTAAGGTACATGATGAATAAGAACGAGATTCAAGCCAACCCTGCAACCAAGAGCTAGAGTTGCAATGAAGTGACGCCTCTCGACAAAATCTCGATTGTACGTCGATGCAACGAGACCACGACCTTGCATACGCGGCACATTGATTAAGGAATCATGAGAAGAGACCTTGAGATAGATACAGTGATTGCGCGCCGCAAAATGGACGTCATTACCTGAGAGGAAACGCTGCATGATCTTTAATGATCACAAGTGTTGCAGCACACCGATGATCGTAAGAACTCGCATATGAACTGAGCTGCTGAACGATGCAGACTGTATGAACACAATACGTGCTTGTATGATAAACTTTAATGAAAAGTCGGAACATTCACTTGCCCTTAGTGGAGTTTTCCTACAACGGTATCTATCACACCACCGTCTAAACCGCTTCGTGTAAAGCTTTAGACGGAACATAACGAGTCATTTCCCGTCATGATTGAACGGATACAGAAATAAACGATCAACTAGCCCGAGATGGCCCAGGAAAACTAGAGGCAAGATCGCTCAGATATGTGATCATATCAGGACAGCCCGCAGAATACAGAATGTGACAAATGGCAAATAACCGGAAATTCCGTACAGTCTAATCACTATTCTTAGTATATAATCTCGTGCAATTAGCGTAATTTAATTACGTAACGGTGTCGTATATTAGACGACAAGGTTAGGACAAGAAAACAATGATATAACATATATTGGTTTTCGTCGTATTGCGAAACCAATTAAACAATTTCCTAAAAGTGTTGGTAAAAAGTGCTGCGCGCACTATTCACGGTTACACTATTCATGCCAGCAAAACCGTGAAAACAGAACGAAACAAGGAAAAACGACACATGGATGACATAACTGAGTCCGTTTATATAAGAAAACACTAATAAGAAAACATATCTTACAAGGATATAAGACTTTCCGGTACAACGCCCTAATCGCTAAATCGTCCGTTTCACTAAAAATAAGACAATGTTAACTTGTCCAAAATAATAATTTAGCATTTCCGGGACTCCGAAAATATGACAAATGATGACAAACATATAGAAACAATATGAGGATATTAATGGGGTATTCGAAACATAAGCTCTCGACACTGCGTTGCAACCCCCACAACTTGTCCGTTTCTGCACCGACAAGCTAATAAACGACATTACCAACATCGAAAACAACCAAATGAAAGCGTTAGTGAACTAGTTAAGCTTATTTTGGGATTCAAAATAACTTCATACATCTTTTAAATGCGGAATGACAAATTACGGCAAACTTCCGTCGGTACGCCACAAAAGTGCCGTAAACTAGCCAACGACGAAACGAAAAGCATTCAAAGTATCAAAACATTATTTCTACTAGTTTAGTGAACTAGTTAATGTTAATTTATGTTCCGAATCACTAATTACCCCCTAATGGTGAAAGATTACCCTAATCACCATACTTAGCCTAATTACCAAAAATCTACATGTTTAAGACATTTTTTATAAAAATGTTACACTTTACCCCCCCCCCCCCCCACATGTGGGCCGAAAATAAGGGGTCCCACATGGCCTTAATACTTTCCTAAATATCTAGATATTTTACTTATGTGCAAGTGGATCAAATTGGTGAATGATTATAACACTTAGTCTTATTATTTACTAACCACATTATCATCACTTTTCACCTTATCTTTCACACACATAAGAACTCTTTCAATCTTCATCTTTTCACCAAGAACACCATCCAAAAACCCATTTCATTTTATCATTTCTTTGATGATCAACATGGAGTTTCATGGCACATAAGGTGATCTAAAGCATTTACAAGTTAAATGAAGCTTTTTTCATCCATTCAAGAGTCTTATACCATCAAGATCATCATCTTCTTAGTTCTTTATCATCACCTAGATCATCCCTAGCCACAAGTGCTAGAAGTGAGCTTTTAAATCTCTTAGTTTCATATTTATTTATGTTTATGATTGTTAAAATTTCATGTTATAACTAAATAATCATACATAATAATATGAACATACAAAGAAGCAAAAATAATAATCATGATAATATGTGGTGATTTGAGACTTATTACTTGTTTATATGAGCTAGTTATGATGAACATCATATATAAACTTGTTAGATGATGTTTAAAAACATAATCTAACAAGTATACATGAAAGTGATAAAAGGGTTTTTGTTAAACATAAAGGTTAATTGGATGATCATATTCTTTGGTGTTGTTAATGTATTTAGTGTTTTTCATCAAAAACAATACTTTTACAAAATTATAAAAAGAAACATACAAGTAGAAATTTTTGTAAAAGTGGTTGAAACTAGAAGTAAACATGGACTTTGATCTAGTTAACATATGTAAAGATCATACTAAAACCCTACATGTTTATGAGTTCATCTTGTTAAAAAGTTTGTTATGAATCTCATGTGTTTTGTTTAGAAAATGATATGTTAATAAACATGGCAAAGTTCAAATATCAAAGGAACTATGGCCAATTTTTCTTAGAAATCATATGCTAGAAAAATTATCATTTTTAACAAAGTCTTTACAAGATTAGAAAGTGGTCTTTCTAAAAACAAAAATAGATATAAATATATATTTTTGGGAAAATATATATTAGTGATCTTAACAAGTTATGTACTATGTGTTTATTATTTGTATTAGTTATGTACAAAAGTTAGGGATTTGATAACAATGATACAAATAAATACAAGACACATTTACAAGTAAAGACTTACAAGAATACATATATACACACTAGAATACAATTTACGGATCATTTGGACATCGGATACAACTTATGGACAATTCGGACGACGGGCGAATCTTTGAACATATCGCCATTCCGAGGAGTTACTACGACGTTTAGACGATTTTTCGACACGAAATATAAGTATGCTATCGATAACAAATTTCGGATGTTTATAAACTTATAAAAACTAGTATGTTTTTATTTACTAACAATTATACTTAGTAAATTTTTATAAAAAGATTTTTATAAAAATGAAAGGCTTACACTTACAAGTGGGCTAAATTATAACAAATGGGCTATTTTATTTAATGGACTATTTTCTATTACAAATGGGCTTACTTACACTTAATGGGCTATTGTTTTACAAATGGGCTTATTTTCATAATGGGCTTAACATAAATTCGTGGGCTAAGCCCAAACACCAAACATATGGGCCAAAGCCCAACACTATTTGAGGCCCAACACTATTTAAGCCCAATACTATTCAAGCCCAATACTATTCAAGCCCAACACTATTGAGGCCCAACACTATTGAGGCCCAACACTATTTGAGACCCAACACTATTTTGAAGCCCAACACTATTGAGGCCCAACACTATTGAGGCCCAACACTATTTGAGACCCAACACTATTTGAGGCCCAACACTATTGAGGCCCAACACTATTTAAGGCCCAGCACTATTTAAGCCCAATAACTTGAAAACATGGGCTTGGCCCAATGTTAGCATTATTGGAAACACAACTATACAATTGATACATATAAGACACGAAATTCATCGGACTAGATCCGACTATACAACTCACAAGATACAAGATAACATTTATATATATATATATATACTAGTCGTTTACCCGCGCGATGCGGCGGGAAACATATCACTTAGGTTGGTGAGTTTAAGGCTGTACGGGGATGTAGTTTCCGATGTGGCGTGCGACGACGATGGTGGCAGTGTAGCAGAACGTGAGGGTCGGTTGCGGCCTTCTTTAGCGGCGGAGAATCGGCGGTGTGTGGCGATTGGTGGTTTTGTGATGGTGTTTGGTGGTTATTGTGTGACAGTCGGTTATCGGCTTCAGGAGAAAACAAAGAAAATTGTATGATTCTAGTTATGTTATGAGGGGTTTTAAAGATGTGGGTAAATCAACGGTTTTGAATGATGAATCGTATCATTAGTTACAATGAGGCTATCGGTAGTGGCGAAGCTTGACGTTTTCGACCCAGGGGGTAACTATGTAAATAACATTTTAAAAAAGAAAACACTAACATCTGCGCGATGCGGCAAAGGCAACAATGCCCTAATTTAAATAATTACAGTTGTTTGTGTGAAAGTAAAACTAAATACAAGTTAGATACTAAAAGAAATTTTACCTGGCCATAGTATGGTGAGCCAAAATCGAGATTTAGGTCCAAGTCTTTTTTTACCGGCCAAAACCAACTTTCGTTAAATCAAGGCAATTACATCAAAGCCTAGGGGCGGTCGTGGGGTGGGCGAAGAGGACCACCGGCAAGGTCTTGATATTTTGAAGGGCACGTTGTTTTATAAAAACCCGATATGTATATGGAAAAAAATTAACAGGGTATACTCATACAAACACCAACATAGGACAACTTACAAAACTATTTATGGTTTTGATTAGTTATTATCCCATTGTTTAGACCTTTAGTCAGCCCAATACCCAATTTCGTTAAGGCCTAAGGGTACGTTTTTTTTAGCTCGAATATGGTACACGAATTATCAGGGTCCGCCCTGTCAAGGCCGACCTTAAGAATTCGATGACTCGCAAAGGCTCTGTGCGAATAGAAAAGATAGGCCTTAAAACAAGGTAGCTCAACAGTTTTGAAAGCCTAAAGTGAACTAAAAATCCGAAGGCCCATTCCAAATGTCATATTATAAACCTTCTTTTTTCGACCATTTTTTACATTGAAAGGCTGTTTAGCACTTAAATCTAATGTGTATAAGTTTGTTACCGCTTGTCAACTCTTAAATTCGTTGTTTTATTACTTGCTTGCTTTCCCATGGAATCTCTATAATAGAGAAAAAAAATATAAAGACCAAAGGTACACCTCTATATTTAGAGGGTTGTATTCAACTCTCTATGCTATTAATGTGAGTGTATAGGTTATAGAAACTAATAATAAAATAAGTTTTATGAGTAAGATAGAGGGTTAGATGGGGAAGGTTTTATAAAAGTTAACAAAATTTAGAGAAAAATGTGTTTTTTAGTTAATATATGTAGATGAAGATGAAGGCTTCAATGTGAATGCTATTATTAACACTTGGATATATCTCAATATGCTTTGTACTTGAAGTACCCTACGGCCCTGACCTCTAGCTCTATGACAGTAATGTTTATTAATTCTTACACTTACAGCAATTTTTTCCCATTAAGTTTGTTTTATATTTATTTAGTGGCTTAAAGTGTGAGACAAATTATTTTTTGACAGATATATCCCTAATTTTTGTTAGTAGGAAGTAAAAGATATTTGAAGGCATTTCATAAATATGTAGTTGTTACGGTTATTAATTTAAATTCAAAATACACCTTAATGTTACAAAAAGTTTTGTAGTTGTTACTTGCATATTTATAAACCAAATTAAAATAAAAAAACATTAAAATGTTCTTTAATTGGGAAAAAAATAGATCTCCTTAATCTTGATAATATAAACATATTCTTTACTTCCTTGCACCATGATTTGTGTGGCTTAATGCGAGATAGAAAGAGACAAAAAAAAAATAGGAAGAGCTTTGGTCAAACCAGGTGACGGGTTTACAGGCTAAAATCTCAATCAGACCCTTAAAATTTTGGTTGAGCCTTTCATTCGCACCCCTAGAAGATAATTATGGGTTTGCCACTCACTTGAAGTCCTTGGCTTACACCCAACGAAAGGAATGGAACTTGGAAGAAAGTCTAAACCGATCATTTTTCACCAGAAAACTTAATATTTAAACAAAAATACATGCAAGATAAAATGACTTACCCCATGTCCATTAATACAATAAAAAAATATAACTCGTAAAATGCTAGAAACCTATGTTGTTTTTGACCCGTAACCTACATGACTCGTTTAATCAGCTGCGCTATTACCCTTTTTGTATAAAGATCACCCACAAGGCCACAATGGGACAAGTCACTTAAAAAAACATTTAACATCAATATGCTGGTATGAAAACCGTGACTTCCTTGACTATCTAAACAATCCCTTATCCATTATGACCTACAATATTTAGTGACAACTTCTTTGAGAATAACTATATTAGCAAAAACTTTATTCAACTTCTAGAAGACAAACCTTAATAATAATGATAACATAAACCAATACGGTGAGAATTCAAAATAATAATAAACTTGGTTGGTAAGCCATGTTTTAAAAAAAAAAATAAAGATTATCAATTCTAGGTTAAAACAAAATTTAAAAAAGAAACACTCATTTATCATTAACAAGGTAACTATGCCCATCAAAGAATCTTTAGTCCAAGCTTTTTCAACAAATCCTCAGCTCTTAGGATGTGCATTCCCCTACAGTGAAGATGAAATAACAAGCTTTGTTATCGTAAATATTGAGAAACAAATGTGTTAACCTAGATCTGGTTAAACTCACCAAAGTGTGGCCACCAGAAAATGCAACTATGTCCTTATCAGTTAAGCCCATCCAATAGAAGACATCACAGAGATGTTATGGACCTGCACAAAAGTTAAACTTAGTAATCTATTCATCCAAACAGTTAAATTCAGTAACTATTAATCTAACAATCACGGGTGATAATACGGCATCCAATCATGTGCATCAATGGTAGCTTCAAGCCTGCTGTGAACTCTCAACCTCGGTTTTAAATAGCGTCATGCACTCAAATGCGTTTTGTCTAATAATCTGATGCGCGATGCGTGATGCGAGTGCATCAGGTATATGATGTGCTATTTAAATAGTGAGGCCAACCAAGTAACCATCTTGTAAAGAACACTTCGGTAGTGGATAGTGCCTCTTCATCTCCTAGTGTCACACTTCAGCTGCAAGTCTCAGCGGTGTGCTTCCATCTTTTAAATATTCAGCAAGCACAGGTCCATATACTGTAAAAGGACCATTATTGCTGTAGGATTTTCCTGCAATAAAACCTTTTTGTGTTATACCCACTCTTTAAAGAACAAATTCTTATTCAAAAAATGATGAGAGTATAAAATTATAAATACTTCGGCAGCTGCTTTAAGTACAACGCGGTGGTGACAATGTAGAATGCGGTACACGTTTTCTCTTAAGTTTGAAATCCTCAAGTGTTATGTTGCATAATACTAATGTTAGTTTTCTTATTCTTAGAATTGGTGTGGCCTATCTGTACCCTACACATCTCAACTAAATAATAACAAACACGCGAATAAGAAAATATAAGTTCTAAACTTACTAATTTAAAAATAAAAATCCGAACACACAAATAACAAACACATAACACATGATGTTATTTCTTCTTAAAATTGCAATTCATAGTCACAAACAATAGGGTTGCAAACGAACTGAGCCGAGCTCATTTAACGTATGAAGGCTCGATCTCGACTCGATTCGAACTTTGTTTTTAGAGCTCAAGCTTGGCACGTATTCAAAGTGTATTGTTTCACTAACAAATAAGTAGACTATTATTTAAACAGTATAATTATCGTAATCCTATTTACATTAATTATTATTTTTTAATTAAGAGGAATTGGACAAAAACATGTTAGTGGGTACATCCCAACTGTTTAACCCTGCTTATTTGCGAACCTCGGTTTCATGAATTTTAAAGACTCAAAATATAAACATTAGGCTTTCCATACCTTCCAATGCTTCTTCATCAGTGATGATATACTATTCGGCACAACCTCGATCTTTCAGAAAGCTATGAGCAAGGTCTTGTTCCTGTTCATTCGATTCATTTGCAGCCCTAGTTATTAACATATGAACTCACCAAATCATATCAAGTGATACATACACACCATCTCAAACGTGTTATAAATAAGCTCATGTTCCAGGCTATGCAGCTGAGAATTAAATAACACTAATTTGTGCAGAAAGGTTGAAATTTTATATATAGCAAGTAAACAAATGTGGATTCAGAGACAACTTAAATAATTGATTAACTCACAAGATAAGATAGCGCTTAAGCATCTCAGTCGTTGACGGATGGTCAGCTTGGCAATTAAAAAACTCATCGTAATATAAGTTTAGTTTAGAAATGCCGAGTGTATACCAGCAATCATACGTTTCATTCACCTAGCAAGAAAAGCGGAAAAGTGTGAAGATATTAGCATTTTTAACGGAAAAAATTTCAAGGTTCACAAATCATGTGGGGTCATATGTCCCGTAGATTACCTTGAATCTATCTTTTGCCATCCATGCAGCGTTGAAAGTTGGTCTGCAATCAAGTGGGAGAGCCTCATTAGGAGCTTCCGCAAAAGCAGTATGAAGATGACCGGAGTGATCTGTATATTCTACCTGTGAAAGAACAAAGCAACTAAGATATAAGATCGTGCATCACTATTTCGGGTCGGGTCATAAGCATACAATTAATCAATGTTTTGAGACCTGCTTTTGCAAGTCAATCATACCAGATGAGAAAAATCTAGGGTTCAGTTGACATGAAACAGAATCTGAACTGAAAATTATACGGTTCAAAACCGAAGAACAAGCAACCAGTACCTTAGTTTAGTAAGCATTAAAGTAGTCGGGGTACAGAAACCGCACTTTGTTGCAGTCGTGGTCTAATGTGTGTGCCAAAATACAAAGCCACTCGTAAACGCATTGAGGGATCTCGGAAACACTTGCAGATCTCTAAAGCTCGATATAAACATAACAAAATTAACATTGTTCGATTCATACAATCAAAATCAAGGATATTCATTAGAATTTTTACAATTTAATAGCACACAAAACACAATAAAATAACTAACTTAGGGCCGGTGGTCATTTTCTATCAAATCAGTTAGAAACATACAAAATTTATCCATGTTTAATTATTTTGTTATGAATTTTCACGGGTTGATGAAACATCCAATACAACTAATTACTAATCTTGGGTTTGTAAGCATTTTCTATAAAAAAAAACGTGAATACGAAAATCCATTTGCACAATCAGTTAAGTTATATACAAATTATACAATATTTCATAATTAAAACCTTGGAGGATGGGAAGCTTTTTATCTCAAGAAATCTTCCACCCATCTTGGGATGAAAACACTATGTAAATATATAACAATATCAGAAATCAATTAAAAATGAGACTACTAACTTGAGAATCGCTATAATCGGAAACAATAAGAATTTTCGTGAACAAAACAACAAAAAAACAAACCCGGTTAATCAAGTAGACTCCATATCCATGTCAGGCAACAACAGTTAACATCTCCTTCTACCGCAAGATTCTGAAAGGGTAACATCAAAGTCTTCAGATTGTTATGATTAGAAACGGTTACAACAATTAGGGTTTCGCTAGTGGAATCAGAATGAGCTAACCTGTGATGATACATCTGGGTTCAGGACTTCTGTGATAAGTCATGGTCGTCAAATCAAGCCCTAGAGAGAGAGAGAGAGCGAGATGGAGCGCAGAGATATAAAGAGAAGTGAAGAAGGAAGGAAGGAACAAGAACATTTGAATTTTGAAACTCGATTAGGGTTAAAGCTGAGTACAACGAAAACAACCAGTCCATTTTTCTGGTAACATTTAGACATTTTAGGGTTTGATTACCTTTGTGTTTGCTAATCGTTGATGTGGAAGAAAGCCGAAAGAAACCACAACAGAGATGACCGGACGAAACCTTCAGTTAGGGTTTCTTCAAATCGGTGTTCAACCCTGTGTGTTTTCAATTTCATTGATGTTTGTTCTTCATCTCCGGTTGTTCATCATCTGATTTCATCTCAAACCATAGCTTCCGATCCAGATCTGAGAGAAAGAGAGAGAAAGAGAGGAGAAAGTCTGATAAAGTTTGTGAGATGTGAGTTGTGAGAGAGGAGGGAATGGAAAGGGCGATCCGTGTGAAGTGGATATCAGCCGTCCAGATTGTGATCCATGTGAAAAATTGAAAGAAATGGACGGTTGATGATGTATCAGTTGAAGGGTAAAAAGTTTGTGTTTTCTTGTGCTTTAAATCTTGTACATTGTGCATTGAGGGTGTTTTCAACACCTTGCTGAATTACCATTCTGTCCTTCATATATCCTTATTAAAGTAGTATAGATATTTGGTGAAAAATATATATATAACATTTGAACAACTCATTCATCGAATACACAGTTAACGAACAGTAAAGACATACAAGTCTTACACATATTGAAGACACCAGACTTGTACTCAAGTTCTTTACAAAGACCGAAGTGACTAACAAAAATAAGAACATTTGTAGGTCGCAACGCTATTCAGGACGACCGCACGTGAGATCTTATTTACTTCTATTCACGGACGCAATTCAGTGAGTTCATGTCCCCTATTCATTTAAATGTTTTACAACTTTACAACTATCGGGGAAAATACATGTTCAACGTATGTTAAAGTTAGGGAATGAAACACCTTAGATCATGTGCGAATTAGGGTTATACATCTAAGCACCATTAATCCAGTTTGGACCTAGGTACAAGTGGTTAGATCTAATGGGTTTTGGTGAGCCCCACTCTTGGTCATGGACCCCTACGGAAGAGTGCTTTTGTGTCCCAGTCGATAGGAATCGACATAAAAATCGTCTAGGGTTGGATTGCTTCCTAATTCGTCACACATATTAATGTCCTCGCGAAACATTAATGATCAACGATTTCATTGACGCTTTACATACTACATCATACATACAGATACATTTTATACAACTCACATGTTGTGGATACAGTTTATACATCATACATACAGATACATTTTATACAACTCACATGTTATGGATACAGTTTATACAACTCACATTTTACGGATACATTTTATACAACTCACATTTTACAGATACATCTCATACAGCTAAACTGCATGAACTCGCTCAACTTTTGTTGATGTTTTCAAACTTAACATGTATTTCAGGAAATTAGTGGACCTGGCAGACATTTCAGTCAAGGAAAACAAGTATCAAGACTCCATGCCACCATTTGAAGGGTTTGCCCGTTATATACCGCCTCTTTGCGGTGATATAGTGGTCAAAGCCTTGACATTTTAAGACTTACATTTTGATGTATAGAACGATGAAAACGTATTTTCATTTGATGGTTTGTAACAAATACATTTAACGTATGTTGCGTTCTTTCGAAACAATTATGACAATGGCATTGGAGCTTGTTTTTATTCATTTAGTATTGTTCACTTATATTGTTATGCAATGAGAACCGATCAGATCACACCTCGCGCTTCCGCTATGAGCGGGTGTGACACAGAAAGATTACGCCGATGAGCGGCAGAAATCGTATGAATTTGAGACAAGAAGTATGACTAAAATGAGAGCCTCGCCTAGAGAAGGCGTAGTGTGTTTTGGAAAACGAAAAGGTTGAATCCCCGGTGTAGGGATCAGAACCATTGCTCACAAGATGAAGCTCCCAGAAAAAAGATCAGTAGTGATCGCGACACATTCATGTGTCTAGTCTGTAGAGGAGTCTGACTTAAGGAACAGTCGTTGTTCCCACAAATAAGATTCACGTCAATGACAAACGACAAGAATTACTATAGAAACCTGTTGAGGTTTTGGACCAAGAGTCCGCAATACTATAGAAACCTGTTGAGGTTTTGGACCTAGAGTCCGTGATACTATAGAAACCTGTTGAGGTTTTGGACCTAGAGTCCATGATACTATAGAAACCTGCTGAGGTTATGGACTAAGAGTCCACAAGATACAGAAAAAGTCATGATCGACTTACTTGAGTACGATAGAATTCATGACATGGCCCAGAGACTTCATGGGAACATAAAGACAAATCATGAATCTAAGTGACCATATTGGTTTCACAACTCCCCTGCGACCGATGGCATCGCTTGAATTTCGGGACGAAATTCTTTTAACGGGGGGAGACTGTGACAACCGTCACTTTTCCGTACATTCCGTACATTAGATGAACAGTAATTTGTGCTTTAATGACTGTACATGATCTAGTTTACCAGAAAAATAAATTTCTGAAATTCCATACAAGTGAATTCATGCATGATATATGCTACAAGAATTACGTTATGATAGCGTTGCGTCAAAAATATTAGTAAACTCACCGGTAAGACACACTGTGTCAACAGAACTGCAGAAAGCAGTCAGACATTAGAATTGAGGCCTAGGTGTAGGTCCGACGACAGAAGTACATTAAAACCCAAGAGTACATGTAAGGGTTTAATTTATAGACATTGCGAAAGAAAAAATAAGCACTAAAAAGCACCCGAAACGCACTTTAAGTGCATAATTTTGTATAATTCAGCTCAATTCAGCATTTAAACATATGAATATTATGCAGAAATTTCGTTTTATCATCCAGAATATTTCCCTAAGTGTTGGGAATTGAAAGGGTACAAGAAGGGTACTTAAAAGACACTAAAAAGTGTGATTTAGCACTTTAACGAACCAGTGTCTAACCGAACAACCGGATAATACCCGGAACACCAAAATAATGCTAGAAGCATTGTTTTTATTTTTCTAAGCTAGTTAGGGTCCCCGAATACCCTAACACACTATATATTACTCAACATACTTAAACACTAAATCTAATACTTAACATGTAACTAGATAGGGTAAGTAACATTTAGGATGGAACTAGGACCCCCCCCCCCCCCCCCCCACTTACGGTTAGGAGACAAGGGTGACCCACCCTTTGATTTGTTGATTATTTAAATTGATCTTGTTGGTCCTTTAGAAGCACATTACACTTGGGTTAATACTTAAACATGAGTTATAAGATTGCACATAGAGTTCAAGACTTCATTTCATTCATCACTCAAACTCAAGAACTCACTCCTTTCCTTCTTCCTTGGCTACGGCCTCATCAACACACACACACACTTTCATTTTCGATCCACATCCATCCATTCCAAGGTGATATTGGGGTGTAAGAAGGTCACTAACGAAGCTCGGTGCAAGCGGATCTTGAAGGACCTTCACCATTTGCTTTTATCCACCTCATTTGCACTCTTGAACTTCCCTAGCCTTGAGATAGTAGTAAGTGTTCTAAAACATCCTCTTGTTCTTGTTTAGAGTGGTTAATGAGAGATTTGTCGGTTGAAAATCATGAACATACTAAATCACCAACTAAAAGTCTATTAAAGTGATGAACATGATGGTTAATAGATGGATAATTGTGTAAAACTTGTTAAACTTGTTTTGTGATGATTATTTTGTGTTGTTTAATGCTAGTAGTAGTTCGGATCGTCATCTAACCCGGCTAGGTTATGTTCTTAGAACATGAGCTAGTGTATGTCAAAGTATAAAAAGGACTAGATGATGAACACTACTACTATTAAACATGAACTTGTGTAAAAACAATTTATCTTATGAAATGGAGTTCTAAACTAGTAGATCTAAAGATCTACAAGTGGTATTTTCGAAAGACCAACTGTAAGACAAAACCATGTTTTAAAACCGGATCTTTCATGAAGTAGAGGTGTTTTTATGAACAAAGAAGGGTGTGGACACTTGTGTAACAAAAGTTTTAACAAAGAAAAATTTTTTCGTAAAAACCGACTAGAAGTTGTGAAACTTCATATTCTTTAAAAATAAAGTTTTTAAGAAATTAAACTTATTTTTAAAGATAACAAGGCTTACTAAATGTGCTAGTAAATTACTACACATTTTTGTAAATATTCAAGTTCATGAAATGGAGAAATTAGTGATTGTTGTTGATGATTATTGTTGATAATTGTTGTTGATGATTGTTGACGATTTAAAAGAAAATAAACACATGTTTTGAAAACATGGGAAACCTCCATTTTTAGGGGAAAAAATTTTGACACTTAGAAAAATATAAGTTTTTGGGAAACTTATTCCCTAAAAATGTATTTAAAGTATTACCAAGGTTTCCCTAATTTTTGGTGATAAGAAATGAGGATTTCTTCAAGAATAAAAATGGATATAAGTATGTATATTTTTGAGAGAAAAATATATATTATTTTATCACCAACTTTTGTGCTAAGTGTATATAGTATGTGTTATACGTGCTAGTGTATTAAGACTTAAAAATACACTGGATACTCATGAGAAGTAAACACAAAAATACACATACAACATACAAGATACATAATTCGGGTGCAAAGTGCAAAACACGAGATACTTATATTAATTTTTGAGAAAATAATATAAGTAAGACACTTAGTTAAAAATATAAGTTATTTTTAACACAAGAATACGTACACGAGAGATAGTGACTGTACTTGTGCGATACAAGTCTAGTGACTAACGTTAAGAAAACACGTATAGGTCATGACGCTAGTTAAGCAAATCTGGTGAAGTTTACGACGCAGGAACGCAAAGTTGTGAGTTCATGCTCCCCCTTTTCTCTAACTGTTTTTGGTTTTATAACTCTCGGGGGTGAAATACATGTTACAAATATTATAATTTTTACAAAGGGTAAAAATACAAGAAGCACTCTTGGTGAGAACGAGAACCGAGTGCAATATGAATTGAGAATACGAGAAGCACTCTTGGTGAGTGCAATATGATGAGCTTTAAGAAAAGCCTAGAAAATACTAGATCATGTGAGCTTAAACTAGATATTGAGATGCCATTAATACTTAATTAGGGACGAGGGTTAGATCTAACGGGTACGGCCGAGCCCCACTCATGGTCCTTATGTGACCTCATGAGTGCTTCGGTGTCCCAGTCGAGGGAAATCGACACAGTCGAGGTTAATTGACACAGTCGAGGGTAATCGACACAGTCAAGGGAAATTGACACAGTCGAGGGTAATCGACACCGTAAAGGAGCCAACACTAATGCTCCATATGCTCACATGCCTTAAAGGAGCCAACACTAATGCTCCATATGTCCTCACATGCATTAATGTCCTTGTATAAACAATCATTTAAAACGTGGGGTACACAAGAAAACTTGAATGATACTTGAGTACGTGGGGTACTCAAGAAAACGGGAATTATACTTGAGTACGTGGGGTACTCAAGAAAGACTTGAATAATACATGACAAATACTATGTTTTCATACAAAGTATAAAAACGTGAAATACAAAAACGCATGAACTCGCTCAAGTTTATGTTGATGTTTTCCAAAATTACATGTATTTCAGGTGACAGGATGGATCTTGGGCGCAAGTGTCATAACTAGAAGTAGACTACAAGTTTAGATGTCATCCACTTTTGTTGAATTGTAACCTTGTCAAAGGTCGTGTTTTGAAAACTTAAATAACACGTGTTTGTAATACTCAAATTTTCATGAATGGATGAACATCGTTTTGATCATGTAGTTGTTTATTACGATTGAATGCAATGATAACAAGCTAGTCACACATCATACGCTTCCGCAAAAGACAGGGTGTGACATTATGAATACCACCCATTAATATTTAGACAAACTATAAATACCACCAAAAGCAACTTTCATTCTCCACACATAACGTTAGCCGTTTTCTTCTTGTTTTGTCCACACCCCATACATTCACCAAACCTAAGAACCAACAATGGCAAATAACTCCTGGACAACCGAGGAAGATCTCGCTCTCTGTGAGTCATATGTCGAGGCAGTATGTACTCCACCACGCCGTAGACAAGGCGGTTTATGGAGGAGAGTAATGCAAGATTTCACAGCACATACGGGCCCACACAACCGAACCGTGGACGCTTTGTCCTCACGGTTTAGGGTGATACATTTAGATTATCAGCGGAATGAGCAATCCACAACGAGGTTGAGTACCTGGGTGGTGACATCGATGAGGACGACACCTTACAAATCGCTCTCATCAACTATCGGCTCCAGGTTGGGCGGGATTTCAAACATGTCTCAGAGTGGTACACCATAAGGCTATTTTTAGTAGATTAGGTATTTTGTATGGTATTAATATGTATCAAATAAACTTTTCATTAGATGTTACCTTTTTTTTGCGCACAATTAGTACTTTTTTTACTAATCGCACCTCCTTTCTAAAAATAAAATTTTAGAAATTGTCAAATTTTACCCCTTTAAAAATATTTTTTTATAACAGTTTATTTAAATAAAGGCTACTAATAATCACCAATTGAAATTCATATAAATAAATAATAAAAATAATTGAGATAGTCCATGTTGAATTTGACTGAATGTTGTTTGTATATAAAAGGGGCTGTAAAAAGTTATACGATATAATGAGGTTCACCACATTCATCAATGTTGTAATAAGTTGTACAATCAAACTGAAAATTTAACTATCACAATGCCTAATAACATTTTACAATTTCAAATTGTAAAAGGTTCAATCAAGTTCAACGTAACTTGTATATATATGTTAAACTAATCCATATCTAAACGTTCTTAGGGCCATGGCACAATGGCTTGTGATGCGTGTGTTAGTGTGGGGCTGGACCGGGTAGGCACGTGGGTTCGAGTCCCGCTGCCACCGTTTTTTTTTATTGTTTTAGTTTTATTTTTTTTAAAGGTTTCAAGTTTCAATATTTAACAAAAACGGCCCCTCAACTTAATTCTCTATACTAACCATATTAACTTAATTAGCTAACTTGTTTTAACTTAGATAACTTTAAACTAGATTAAAACTTAACTAAGTTAATAAAAGATTAAACTTTTTAAATTAAAATTTTTTTATTAATAAATAAAAAAATAAATAACTTAATAAATAGATAAACGCGAAAATCCGGAGCGTTACAATATTGTGAACGGAATGACTTTATTCGGTAGTTTGTTTGTATTTGATTGGTTGAAAAGACTACAGAATGGAATGGATAATTATTTTTTGTTGAGTTTGTGGTTGCGATTATTGGAAAGTTATTGTTTCAGTATTTTTTTTGCAGATTTTTTTTGAATTATTGAAGAATTTTCTTAGATATTTTTTTTTTTTGCAGAATTTTTATATAATTTTTGTAGTGTTTTTTGTAGAATTTTTGCATATTACTAAAGTTGTCAAAAAAAAAACCATATTTTTGCTTATATTGTGTGTTCTAGTTTAATGTTTACTGAAAAAATAAAAGAAAATTAAAGATTAAGTTAAATTAAAAGGGAAAAACAAAATACCCAAATAAGTAAATATTTTTCAAAATACCCAAATAGGTAAATATTTTTTGTATCTACACTAGTTTGGAAAAATTATTAAATTATTAATTTGATAAGTTAGCCGACGCCTCCAAATCTCACTTCCCCTATTTTTATGAAATTACCCATTTACCCTTTTAGTAATCAGGATATAATAATCCAAAAATCCATGGTTACATTAATACAAAACTCAGTTAATAAAAGGACTAATTTAATACAAACAAAAAGTAAAGAAAATTACGCCATTTTAGGCGGGGTAAACACCGCCAAAAATACATCTTATCAGCCATGAACCTTCTGTAAGCTAAAAACTTTTGTTGAATATCGCCTGCTAGATTAATTGGTTTATTCGTAACCAGATGCTCCATGAGCATACAAACGTACACAGCTTCGTTACCTGCCAGTGATCCGTCAGACACTGCATAATCATCGTTAAGCTCAAATGTCATGCATTTTTCTTGTTGACCAGTTTTTTTCCAGTATACTGCTCCAAAATATACAGCGACCTTTCTCAATAGAGGGTGAATGACAGTCATGTATTTTGGACCGGCACAAACGTTCTCCCCTTCGTAAATAAGCAGTTGTTGGGTCTCCAACTCTACTCTTATAAGCAACCATTATTTATTGTTGAGCAGTATTGGGAAGAAAACATAATCAACATCAAAAAAGATGGAAACGTGCTTAATTTACCGTTGCAATAGCTAGCCACGTTTTTTTGGAACGGAGTCTAACAAGCTTTCATAAAACTTTGGTGGTAGAATCGTCCAACGCATATTTAACAAGGGGTCTCTTTGTAGCTTTCTACTTCTCCAGTTCATCAGTCTTCCAACCCAACCTTCAATATGTTGTAAAAAAAATTTAATTTTAAGTTTGTTATTAAGAAACAAAATTTTAGAAAAAATTAAATTTATAAATACTTAATAATTCTTACTGTTTTGGTGAGATTACAGTTTAAACGTTTGCCCAACAAAGTTCCCCAAAAATTTTTATCAAGTTCTACAGTCCTTGAAAAAACGGCTGAGAGACAAAACGGAGAATCCCATTTATTATAGAATTCGACAACATCTTTAGACCAATTTTCTGTTTCGTCGTTTGGTATAGCCCATCTACCGTTGTTGTGCTGGAGTAGGCTTTGCCGGTTGTGTATAAACTGATCTTCCTCCGGAGCAGGTTGGTTTGCATTTTCGTTTAATGATGATGTCTCGCTTACATTCATCGGACGCCTCCACCTACTTAAGATCCAACTAGAAGATTTTTTAGTGGGTTGGGAACAGTATTCGTCATTAGCTAAGCTTTTCCCACGGCGATCAGACATAATTTAGCTTGACAAAGGCAAATCAATTAGACAGTATTTTGGGGTCTTAATATTTTGCTATACAAAAATAAATAATAGCCCAAATATTAATATTATTGTATATTATATTATTAATTTAATAAGTCAGGCGACGCTTCCGAAGAGTCGACATACGCTTCAGAACCATGAGACGTCCGACATCTTACTTTATAATTTAGCCGACGCTGCCGAAGAGTCGGTAGGCGCTTTCAAAAAGCGAGACGCCTTGCGTCTGCTCTCGTTATCCTCTTGCGTCTGCCGTCGTTTTCCTCCCTTATTGTTTCAGCCGATTATAATATTAGGGGAAAATTAAATAGTAATTTAATTATTTAATTGGGTAGCCAACGCTTCTGAAGAGTCGGCAAATGCTTCCAAAAATCGAGACGTCTGCCTTCTTGTTAACCTCTTGCGTCCGCCATTGAAATGGGATGCGTTCGGCGACGTTTGCCATGCCTAACGTGTTCTCTTGTAGCGTCTGCCAGACACATCATAGAAGACGAACCACATCTCTCTCTCATCCCAAACGCCATTGACGCTAAACCAGGGACCACCACGAGACCCAAACCTGTTGAACGATCGTAATAGTGTAACCCGACCTGTTTCCGGTGCCAAACACTCACAAAAAACGTTTAAACCGACCCGTATTCTAGTGTCCCCATCACGTGGTCACGCCCGACAACATGAACTTTTGGAAAGAAGGGTTCAACCAATCAGATTACAACTCTAATGTCGGAAATAGTGGTTTCAGTAACTTGGGGCAAGACCCAGATATTGGATTCGGAAACCTTGTTGACGACGGAGAGAGTGGATTCGGTAACCTTGGTGGTAACGCCGAAAACAGTGACTTCAGAAACGTTGCTAACGCCGGAAACAGTGTGTCACACCCCGAATATCAGAGCATTGGCGTGACTGGACTGGTATCTTCATTGCACAGCAGAAGCAAATAATCTAAGTCTTTTAGAAATTGAACGCCCACTAAGTACTCGACTCTTCATGGTTCTCCTATTCCAACCGTTCCATAATTTCTGAAAATGAACCTGAGAAAGACACATGCGAAAAATCAACATAAAGTTGAGCGAGTTCATAGTTCGTTTGTAAAAGATTTGAAATAAATCTTTTTGAATAACCGGTTTTTGAAGTATTATTGAGAAAACGAATTTAAAATCATTTTCTTATCATGTTGTATGGAAACTTCGTATGAAAACATAGTATGCATCTTGTATAAATCAAGTATTCTTGTATGTATCATGTTTTCTTGTATAAATCAAGTATTCTTGTATGTATCATGTATTCTTGTATAAATCAAGTATTCTTGTATGTATCTTGTTGTTAATGGATTGCAAGGCCATTAACATGTGACACGACATAGGAAGTCACCAAACCATAGGCATTTTTCTAGTAGTCGATTCACGACTGAGACACAAAAACACTACTCGGTACTAGTTGTCACCAAGAGTGGTGCTGCCCTGACACCCGTTAGATCTAACCTTTTGTTCTGCGGTCTAAGTATGTACACGATTAATGGTGCTTATGGTACCCTATTCGTGACACGATTTCTCGTATCATTTATCGTATCATTCCTTAAAACGCATCATACTTGGTTCTCGTTCTCACCAAGAGTGCTTCTTGTTTTTGTATCATACCATTTGTAAACATTGTAACATTTGTATCTTGTAAACTCTTGTATTTGTATTTTCCCGTAGTTTAGAAAACTATAATTTGTGTGTATGCATATTTCGAAAAATACGCTTGTTTGAAAAACCGGTATAAAACATAAGCTTTTCGTAAACCATTTGTGTCTGTTAAAACTTGCTTGTAAAATGGTTTATGAATATGTAATTCTTGTATGCTTTGCAAAAAGTGCATGTCTTTCCACCCCGAAAACATTTATAAAAATGTAAAACTGTAAAAAGGTGGGGTTATGAACTCACCTGAATATTCCTGTGCAAAGCTAGCTATATACGACTTCGTGATGTCGCTTCCAAGGCGTGACTCGCTAGCGTGCATTCTACAATATTCCTAACACGGAATATCTTATAAGTTTCTAATTAATGCGGTAACTAATCTACGTGTTACCGAGCTCTACCGAATCGTTAACTGAACGATTTGACGGTAAATTATGAACTTAATGAAAATGATTAAGTTATGTTTATTTAGCTCGCTTATTGTTGGTAATAAATAAATCTTGGAAAGGCATAGTTCGAGATATGAATATTTATATAAAAATATATATAAATATTGTTATAATCCTGTTAGCCGTCTCGTATGGTCATTATCAAGATATAAGTAATTGCCGTTTAGGCATTTAAAATAAATATATAAACAATATTTATTTTCATAAAAGAAATCCCGAAATCTCGATGTTTAAGCTAAATATAAATAATTATCTATTTTTAAAAAAAATATCCGACAAATAAATATAGATAGTTATATTTATTTTGTAAAACTTTCAAGTTTGGTTGTCTTGTAAAACTGATTTTTGTCGAACGTTGTAAACGTGTTTCTTGTAAGTAAACAAAGTGTCGTTGAAATTAATTGTATGTGTATTTTGTTTTATAAACGTCGTCTGAATAAGACGTGTTTTGGTTTTACGGATTTTCTCGAAAAACGGGCAGAGTTTCCTCTGTTTTTGGACGCCCCCGACAACACCGGTTGTCGTTATTATATCAAAATTCAACAAAACTTTAACAATATAAACACTATATATGTAATTTTTGCCAAATGTACCAAAAGTAAACTATTATCAAATCAGTTCGGGTCTAGCTCGTTCACGAAATAATTAAAATTACGTAAATATTAAACATGTCTTTACCCATCTTCGCGTCGAACGTTGACTGAGTTGACCGAGTCAACTGAGTTGACCGAGTCAACTGAGTTGACCAGCTCAGTTGACTGAGTTGACCAGTTCGACTCGGTTTGACCGAGTTGATCCGAAACTCGCACTTGAATCTGACCTAGTTGCACCATATCAAGACCCGAGCCACAAATACGAACCCTAACAAATCCGTTGACTACTGTTGACTGGTTTGACTGTGTTGACCCGCTGTTGACCCGAGTTGACTCGGGTGTTGACCGAGTCCACCGGGTTTGACCCGAACCCGAACACGAAACCCGAACTGAAGCCGCACACATCTGTCTCCCTTGTAACCCGAAACCAGCAGTGAAACTTGAACTGGAATAACCACCATCACAGTCACCACTGCCATCGTCGGCCACCACCGACCTCATCATCCCGAGCAAGTCATCATCACCGCTGAAACCCATGACACCCGTCGGATAAACGGAACAGGGACCGCTGGAAAAACGACGAAATCTGTTGGATAAAGACAAGGACCACCAGAATAATGGTGGAATCCGTCGGATAATTTTACCGACCGCCTGTCTGAGTCAAGGACCACCGGTTCTAGACGCGACCACCGCTCCCACCACCACCGGTTCTCTCTCTCTCATCTCCCCTCTTCTGTCTCTCTCTCTCTCTCTGTAACCGCCGCACCACCACCGGACGGTGGTGGTGGTCCATTTCTGAGTCGTAAATTAAAAAGAAAAGGGGTGGGGGCTGGTTGTTGTTTTACCGGAGAAAGGAAGGAGAAGAGGGGGGTCGCCGGAAAATCATCGTCGCCGCCGGTCGGTCGCCGGAGCTCGGCCGGAAGTGAGAGAACGAGAGAGAGTGAGAGATAGGTGCGTTTGGTCTTGTCTGCACAAAATGAGAAGAAATGAGGGCTTGGCCCCTTTTATACTAGTTGATGGGCTTTGGGCTTGGGCCCAAGGCCCACAAGCCCAGTCCCCGTGTTTAAGAGTCCGAAATTCTCCACGGGGTCCGTTTTCGCTCCCGCGCGTCGTGAAACGTCATAATTCGATATTTTAGTTCAAAGTATGTAAAAATAGCGTCAATAATCATTATTAATCGCGTGCGTTCGTCGGTTTCGTTAAAATCACGTAAACGCCCTGTTTGCCGTTTCTGATCCGTTTTCCGATCCGATTTCAACTACGTATATTAAAATTCGAAAACGAAGCCAAATATATCATAATGTATTAATATCGCAACGAAATTCGAGTCCGGTGCGTCAGTTCCGTCGTTGATTGTTGGTGCGTTACCGTTTCCGCGTCTTCCGTTCGCGTCTGCGTTTTGTGTCATTCGGAAGCACGATAAATTCACAAAAATTAATTTCATGAATATAGAATATTCGTAGAAAATCCGTATTTGTTGGCGTTGTTAGTATTTTGTACGGTTTCAGTTTATTACCGGTTATCGTTTAGCAGGTTCTCTGTGGACCGTCATGCGCGTACTGTAAAGTCGACCAGGCGTTCCTAGGCACTCCAAAGGCCTAATTAAGTTAATTTGCCTCGTAAACACTATTTATTATCGGTTTAATCACCGGTTAATCACGTAATTAAGGGCGTAAATTCCCGGTTGTCACACAGTGACTTCGGAAATGTTGCTAACGTCGGAAACATTGACTTCCGAAACCTTCGTAACGATGGAAACACTGGGTACGAGAACGTCGGCAACAACGGAAACACTGGCTTCGGAAACATTGGTGATGACATCAATCCGAATTTGAATGTTTTGATGCAAGACAAAACATGTAAACAGAAGGTAAGTATTTCTTTCATTAGTATTTTTTTTATTCTTTAAGTCTATCATTTTGATTATTGTTGAAGATTAGTATGTTTAGTCTTCAATTTTATTGTGTTGTTTATTATCGAATATTAATTTCTATTTTAACCTAAGGTTCCTAGGATTAAAGTAAGAGCCGTTTGGACGATAGTTGACAAACTGAAGGACAAAATGTCTGCTTCTTTAGAAAACTGGTTTAGGCAAAGCTGTTTTGGAGATTACTTGAACATTAAAAACATTATCTGCCAAAGCAATCTTTTGCAAGCAGTTGCAGAACGAAAAATTCAAACAGATAATCCTATTGAGGGAATATCTTATGCAATAGGTGTGCACACTTTGAAATTTACACCAAAAGATTTTTGTTTAATAACCGGGTTTAGATTTGGAGCAGTAGAAAATTTTCTATCCGAGCAATCCCCTAACTCATTCAGGAGTAGATATTTCGGAAGTTACAAAGTGGTTAGGCAACGTCAACTAGAAGAGTTGTTTGGGTCTGATTGGACAGGGTATACAGAAGATGATTGTCTTCGGATTTGCCTTTTGATGATGGTTGAATCTTTTAAAGGAAGCCAAGTGTACCAGGCTGTTGATGAGCTATTGTTAAAAATGGTCGATAATCTTGAAGCTTGAAACAATTTCCATGGGGTATTTATCTCTGGCCGAACACATGTACAAACGTTCACAATCTAACCCAACGGCACCAGCCACAAAACAGGGGTTTTTCGTTACCCGGCTGCGTTTGGCCATTCAAGGTACATCAACATATTAATTTTGCAGTTTAGGATTTTAGAAAGTTTTCCTAATTAGGTATACTTATTTAATTTTGCAGTTTTGGATTTTAGAAAGTTTTCCTGAGTTAAAATCTAGGAACGGATTTTATATCGCTCCAAAAAGTCCAAGATTTTTGAGTTGGGGCCCAGGAAAGAGGCTAGCACGGAACTCTGTGGATCGGATAATTCAAGATTCGACAATGGTATTGTGTTTAGAATTTGTATTTTACTTTGATATATTATATATTTTATTGAAACTATTGTGTTAATTAAATGCAGATTGATGAATATTTTCCAACCTGTGATTTAGTTCCTACCAGCGAAGAGTCGGATACCGTGTGGTTCGGCTCGAATTTGCAACACCTATATATTTTTGATTTAATGAAACCAGTCTCAGAAAAAATGCAGCCGTCTTTGGAACCACATGTATTTGAAAATATGGAGGTAGACGGTGGAGTCAATGATTGTTTAGACGGTTTTCATGGCAAGGTTGATGGAGGCAATGATGGTTTTCATGGCAAGGTCGAAGGGTTTTCCGGTTCGGAAGGTCATTATAACATGAATGCATCCACACATTCAAGGAAAAAAAGAAGTGGAAAACCGCTCGGTGGGTATCATGTTGATGATGAGACACAAAACTTTTTATAAGAACAATTTCAAAAACTTCTAGACGATTGGTTTGAGGAAAACTACCAGAGGTTGGCTAAGCTGGTGAAGCCGGAGGTAACAGTAATCCACTTATTTCTTTATCAAACAATTCTTACGTACTATATCTTATATTTTAACGTTTTTTATAGTTGACAATTTCTAAGGGAGCAGATGGAGCATCTAATGCTACGGAAAGGGTAAATTTGTTGGACATTTGAATTACATAGAAATAATGTATTCATTAGTAAAAATAATTGTTTATTTTAGGTTGATGCGGTCTCGTATGGTGCAAATGTGTGACAACTGTGCCTACAGTTATCACCAACCAATCCCAAAAAAATTTGTAAGAAATAAAACCTTGTGTTGTTTAGTGGATTGTGTAATTATCTATGATATTTGCACATATGAATCCCTGTTCAAATTCAAACCCTTAAACGCTTTCTAGAAAGTTATACGTAAACTGATGCGTAAACGTAATCAGTTTAGTGCGACAAACACTCCGGAATAGCAACATAAGCTTAACATACCTTAAATAACTTTTACATAACTTATAAATAAGTTTTAGAAGTTTTGGTATAGCAAAAACAAGTTTATTCGCTCACAGGGACTATTTACGTCAAACTGCAAAAGTCTGTCGTTTCGTATGGCAATGTACATTCCGGAATATGATCATAAGCTAAACATACCATAAATAACCTAAACATAGCTTAGAAATAAGCTTTGAGTGGTTCGGTGTGCGAAAATATGCTTATTTGATCATACAGGGACTAAAAGTGTCAAAAACGGCGTAAGTTTGCATTTACGCGCATATCTTACGTTCTGACCACATCCGGACATCCAAAAATTTTTGTAGTCACTAAAATATTTTATTTTAGTGATCGGAATGCAAAAATACCATTCGTCGCTTAATTTGGATCGTTTTCGCGTCCGTTTGAGTTTCGTCGTAATTAACCTAACAACGAGACCGTACGACCAAACGAACCGACATCAGTGATATTTACGAGCATATTTCAGGTCCCCTAAACTTTGACGACCTTGTAGAGCTTTGAAAATGGCTTAACGGAGGTTAAATACGTCGAAAATGCCAGTTAGAGTGTGCAGGGGCTATTTCTGCCAACTTTTGAAAGTTGCAGCCTACCCCTCGCGTCGCGCCATAGCCTAGGGACTGTGCTGTGGCACCACGCCACCACATGACCTGGACAGAAACTTCAGTTTCAGCAACAGTTTGATATTTCAGGGACCATTCTTGCAATTTCTTTGTGTGGTAGCCAAGTTAACACCTCTCCAAGCAAAGGATAGCTATCATTTACACATGTATGGCTGGGATTTATTGCTTGGTGACCAAACAAACCACTTGTAATGATTATAGAGCCTCCCCACAAGTATAAATACCCACCCAATCTTCCTCATTCCTTGCTCATTCTCATATTTGAACTCTAAGTGGAGGAATTCCTGCTAAGGAGCCACCTACCTGAGTTCTAATAACATCCTTCTATCCTTTGAACACCTTGTAAGTGTTCTTTCATGGCTTAGTAGTGATTTTCAGCTATTTAGAGCTGAAAGTCAAACTGTTTGACCAACAGTTTGACTTTCGATTTTGACCATCAATTGGTCAAGTCAAAGTTCAATTGAACTTTGCAACGTGATTGTATTCACGATGGTTATAATCCTAAGCGATTACACCTACTGATTACCACGTTGACTAGGTGTAGTGACGAGTCAAAGTTTCGGTCAAAATGCCTATTTACGCGCATTTTGCAACGGAACTATTTTCGGGTATCAAAACTCTTTGTTTTGATACCAAATCAGTTTTCTAAGTTGGTTAAACATGTTTTAACATGTTTAACTCGTCACTACTAGTATAGTGCTTGTTTAGGGTCATAAGTTACGCGGTCTCAACAACAGCTTAGACTTTCGAACCCGACCAAGCATGTTTAGTGATCATAATTGAATAGGGAATAACCTACTGAGGTTATACCTTATGATCACATAGGTTGGTTAGTTATTTGTTAAGTAGATTATATGCCCATAGAAAATGACCAAAATGCCCTTTTGAAGCATAAATTCATATTTTGCATATGTGATCAAGTTTTGACACATAATCTGATCTAGTAACATATTTAGGTATAATTGGGCATGTAAGACTTGACATAGGACATAGATAACCATCCGACCTTAGTTTTACGCAAACGACGCGTTATAGTAGCTTAAACTACCGTAACGGGTCAAAACGGGTCAAAAGCACTTAGGTAGACTTCCAAATCAGAATGTTAGGTCTATTAAATCATGCCAAATGAGTTCAAATACTCATTTGATTTATAGAACCTCATTCTATCCTATCCCCCGAATTAGGATCCGTTAATTAACGTAGTTACCTATATTAGGTGCCTTGTTGATTCCGTGATCCTTGAAGCTTTATTTGGTCTTATTTCCAAGACTAATAAGCAATCCCAAGTGAGTACATAGTCCCCTCTTTTACCGCTTTCAAATATTTTGGGGTGATACACATGTGCTTACATTGTTATTTTCATGCTTTTCAAGCTTTTATAACATAAACATGCTAGTTTCATCTAGTACACATATAGTACATGATTTCAATTATGTATTGCTATGTATGTTGACTTAGCATGCTAGCACACTTGATTTCATGAACATTTCCTACTTCGTGTGTTTTCTTAGCATACTTAGTACATGGTTTTCTCATAACGTGCTTACCTTGGTTATGACATTTGGTATGTTCAGCGAGACAATAATACATTCATTAACAATATCCCGCCAACTGTTAGTATGTATGGTTTACCATAGGTTTGATAACCCCATTCCCGCTTCCTAGTTTTGTTTGGGAGTATCCATCTGGGGAATGGCAGAACCCGATGAACATTGATAAACCTTTGCCGTTATAAGGGTTTATCTGACAGACATCAAGGCTTGAATGTATTCGTTAACAACCATATAAATGCTTATAATCATAAAGCACTGATTTCTGCAAAACATAACTTTTGATTTAAACTTAGGTTTATTCAAAGACATTGTTTTGTACATTTTACATATGGGATTGAGTAAATACTATTTATTCACCATACATGACATTTTCTTTCACATTAACATTACGCATACGGTTTGAGTAGATACTTTCTACTTTCCATACATTACATTTGATTATACATTACTCAGTTTACACATGACATTGTACATGGTTTACACATAAACATTTTGACATTGGTTTAAACAAGACATTTTTGGTGGTTATTGATAAGTGATTTAAATAACGAGGCGTGTGTAATATGATAAAAGCATGGTGGATATGCTGTTGGTACTTCCTATATATAAGTGCTTTTATGGTATTACATATCGTAGCGTTATTTAAACCACTACGACAAAGACAGAAACATGATACATTTTATACAGAAACATGACACATTTTTCACAAGGCATCGTTTTACATATAACATATTTTGAACAAGAACATGATACTTTTTATACAGAAAAATGATATCTTTTTACGAAAGACATCACTTGGTTATTTATTTAACCATGCATTATTTCTTTTAAATCATTTGATTTTCACATCGATTTTCATATGGTTTTACAAAAGAAAACATTTTTACAAAGGTTCATGGCTACTTTTGAGTTAAACATTTCTTTTAACAAAATCAAGGCCATGAATCCTCAACAACAAAACCTATGTTACTCAAAGGCATTTTTATGCTGACGTACCTATTTTCACATGTGTTCAGGTGTTTACGTTTGTCTATGAGCAGGCTTCACATAGGGCGGACTTGGGCATTAGTGACTTTAAAACCTACAAGACAATTGTTGTGCATTAAACAATGTAAACATTTATCTTAATCAAAACAATTCTTATTGAGCCATGTGTTATGAAACAATTTGTAACGTGACTCCCCAATATTTTCCGCCACGTGTTATTGTATATTACGCGATTGGGGTGTTAGAGATTGGTATCAGAGCCATGGTTATAGAGAATTAGGTTATTAGTGATGCGTCTGACCTAGACTATAACCTTCCTAGGACCCTAACACATGTTATCTTGTGTTTAAAACAATACCATCACCTATCCTTAGGTGATTACCAAAACAATTCCATAAGTTCATTCTGAAAATCAATCATCTATCCTTAGATGATATTTTTGGGCTTCATGCCTTTCAAATTTTCAAAATCTCGTCAAAGTTTGGGCTTTAAAATGTGAACATGTGCAATCCGGAAGGGTGGGTGCCTGTACCCTGAGTTTTCTGTCTAAGGCTAGAGTGTTCGTACAAATCCGCATCATCGGACCAGTCACTCTTACCTGGGAACTCTTGGGGTGAGTGTCCACCTATAGGCTAAAGCATATCTTCGCGATACATTATAAAGACCCATTTACTTTGATTAGTCATCGTGTCATTTGTTTGTTCTAGGTAACGAACAGATGATCACAATCATTATGCTTCGTCGATATTCTTAACATCCAGTTTTGATTATCCAAATATCATCTCACTCATCTTCTCTCGTTTCCTTCTCTCTTAGAATGCCTCCCCGTCGAAATGCTGCTCAGAACACCGAAATGGCTACCATAATAGCTCAGCAAATTGTTGATGTGCTACTTAATCTCATAACTCAAATAAACCAAGCCAACAACAACAACAATGCGCATGTTCCGTTTAACTATAAACAATTTAACTCAGCTAAACCACTCAAGTTCAGTGGTTCTGAGGGAGCAACTGGGGACCTGCAATGGTTTGAGAGTATTGAGAACACATTTCGCCATGTCCAATGTCCAAATGAGCGCAAAGTATAATTTTCATCAAGTGTGTTCCAAAAGAGAGCACTTACGTGGTGGAACGGAATTATGAGGGATCGGGGTGCAAATGTTGCAATGGCACAAACATAGGAAGAGCTTCGTGCTCTAATGATGAAGGAGTTTTGTCCTGGTCACGAATTACAGGCACTCGAGAATGAATTCCATGATCTAAAACAAGATAGTGGAGAACATCGTGCCTACACCGATCGTTACGAGGAGTTGAGCTTGTTATGCCCTACGATGGTTACGCCTTTAGATAAGGCAATCGAAAAATACATTAATGGCCTTCCTGACCTGGTTCAGGATATAGTCACTGGTAGCAACCCTGCAACTGTTAGACAAGCTATCGAGTTAGCAGCTACCCTGACTGAATCTCAAATCAGAAAAGGGAAACTATTTCGCAAGGGCGACAAAGAACAGACTGCTAAAACTATACAAGAGAAACCCAAGGAAATCAAAGCTGAACCTTCCAAGAAATCTAGGAAGCGTAAGGCTTCACAAAACCTTGTTGTGGTTACTCGACCTAACCAAGCGGTTCCCAACCAACCAGCTCAACCTCCTGCTAGAAAACCATACAATGGAACCTTCATCATCACGCAAGTGTGCAATGCCGCAAATGCCTAAACTGTGGGCTCATTGGTCATACAGCTAGGGTTTTTCGAGCTGCGACTACGCAAAATCAAGTTGATCACAACCCTGCTTAAGGGCTTGCTCTTAACGCTGGAGTTAATGAGGCTCGTGCCAACAACAAAGCAGTTACAAACAACTAGGATTTTGCATTTCCATTTCTTTTGTTATCCAAGACTCATGTACACTTTTCAGTTGGTTTGCAATGTTATCAGTATTCCTATAACAAAATTTCAAAATTTGACATGCATGCTCATATATGTGAAATGTGCGACTATATATCAAGACTCATTCTTTAAAGAATCTAACCAACTTTCGTGATACATTCCATTTGTGTTTTGCACATTTCCTACCAAATCTATGGCCCCGTCTATCCGTGAAACCCGTACAGTCTTAATGACTAGTGGAAAACACGTAAGACGCACACATTGTTACAATCTTTGAAACAAAGAACCATTCTTTGACCATGTCCATAATTTGTCACTTGGCAAGACAAACTATGCAGACCATGCAACGAGTTAAGTAATTATGGGTGCACACATAATTATGCGACTCGATGCATGGAAATCATAGTGAGTCCTGCTAGGTGTGATCTAGGGTGATTAGATAACGAGATGAATGTAATATAGTAAGAACATGGTGGATACGCCATTGGTACTTCCTATATATAAGTGTTCCTATTGTATTATCAGACGTAGCGTTATCCAAGTCACCTGAGGATTTTATACCCTTATGTGTTAACCTAAAACCATCTATATTCATTTCCGTCTCTGATGAAGTATCCATTGAGGAAAAATGAACTAGCTACTCAGTTTTCGCTTCTGTAAGAGATATCCGTTGGGAAATGAATAATCCATTCAAAAACTATGTTCATTTTCGTTTCTGATGAAGTACCCATTGAGGAAAATGAACTATCCGTTCGTTTTCGCTTCTAAAGGAATATCCACTAAGGAAAATGAATAAATTCATTCTGATTCCGATGAAGTATCCATTGAGGAAAATGAATTATCCATTCATTTTCACTTCTGTAGAAATATCCATTGGGGAATGAATAATCCTGTATTGATTCTTCATTTCCACTTCTGACGAAGTGTCCATTGAGGAAAATGAATTATCCATTCATTTTCACTTCTGAAGAAATATCCATCGGGGAAATGAATATTCTTTTCAATTATCCTTCATTTCCACTTCTGACGAAGTATCCATTGAGGAAAATGAATTATCCATTCATTTTCGCTTCTGAAGAAATATCCATCGGGGAAATGAATATTCTTTACAGTTGTCCTTCATTTCTACTTCTGACGAAGTATCCATTGAGGAAAATGAATTATCCATTCATTTTCGCTTCTGAAGAATCAACCATTTAGAAATGAACAGCTTATACATTCTATCATTTCCGTTTCTGATAAAAGTATCCATTGAAGAAAATGAATTATCCATTCATTTTCGATTCTAAGGAAATATCCATTGGAAATGAATAACCCATTCATCTTTCATTTCCACCTCTGATGAAGAATCCATTGAGGAAAATGAATTATCCATTCATTTTCGCTTCTGCAGAATACCCATTGGGGAAATGAAACACAAATCCTTATGGAATCTTCCTATCTTAATAGTTAGATTCTTAAAGGGACACTTAAAGTACTACTTTCAAATCCTTGACTGGATTTCTAAGAATACTTTACAAGATACAGAAACGAAGAGCCAAATCCTTACAAAGATGTTTCTACCTTAGTAGTTAGACTCTTAAAGGATACCCACAAAACTATTGATTGATTTGGTTTTATAATTAATCAATCTCTCATCCCCATTTCCTGCATTAATCGAGGAAGTATCCATTAGGGGATGAGCATTATAGGAATAACAGCCCGTTCCCACTTCCCGCACTATCTGAGGAAGCATCCACTAGGGAATGATAAAGTTATTCCTTACGTGGAGATCCTTGATGAGTTATTCTATGCGAATAGATGAAACTCTAGATTCCACTCAAGACATTTGCTTGGCACAACTTATACAAACAAGTTCCTACGAATAAAATTTCGGGACGAAATTTCCTAAAGTAGGGGAGACTGTGACAACTATGCCTACAATTATCACCAACCAATCCCAAACAATTTTGTAAGCAATAAAACCTTGTGTTGTTTAGTGGATTATGTAATTATTTATGATATTTGCACATATCAATCCCTGTTCAAATTCAAACCCTTAACGCTTTCTGGAAAGTTATACACAAACTGATGCGTAAACGTAATCAGTTTAGTGCGAAAAACACTCTGGAACAGAAACATAAGCTTAACATACCTAAAATAACTTTTACATAACTTAAAAATAAGTTTTAGAAGTTTTGGTATTGCAAAAACAAGTTTATTCGCTCACAGGGACTATTTGCGTCAAACTGCAAAAGTCTGTCGTTTCGTATGGCAACGTACATTTCGGAATATGATCATAAGCTAAACATACCATAAATAACCTAAACATAGCTTAGAAATAAGCTTTGAGTGGTTCGGTGTGCGAAAATATGCTTATTTGATAATACAGGGACTAAAAGTGTCAAAAACGGCGTAAGTTTGCATTTACGCGCATATCTTACGTTCTGACCAGATCCGGACATCCAAGAATTTTTTTAGTCACTAAAATATTTTATTTTAGTGATCGGAATGCAAAAATACCATTCGTCGCTTAATTTGGATTGTTTTCGCGTCCGTTCGAGTTTCGTCGTAATTAACCGAACAACGAGATCGTACGACCAAACGAACCGACATCTGTGATATTTCCAAGCATATTTCAGGTCCCCTAAACTTTGACGACCTTGTAGAGCCTTGAAAATGGATTAACGGAGGTTAAATACGTCAAAAATGCCAGTTAGAGTGTGCAGGGGCTGTTTCTGCCAACTTTTGAAAGTTGCAGCCTACCCCTCACGTCGCGCCACAGCCTAGGGGCTGTGCTGTGGCACCACGCCACCACATGACCTGGACAAAAACTTCAGTTTCAGCAACAGTTTGATATTTCAGGGACCATTCTTGCAATTTCTTTGTGTGGTAGCCAAGTTAACACATCTCCAAGTAAAGGATAGCTGTCATTTACACATGTATGGCTGGGATTTATTGCTTGGTGGCCAAACAAACCACTTGTAATGATCCTAGAGCCTCCCCAAAAGTATAAATACCCACCCAATCTTCCTCATTCCTTGCTCATTCTCATATTTGAATTCTAAGTGGAGGAATTCCTGCTAAGGAGCCACCTACCTGAGTTCTAATATCATCCTTCTAGCCCTTGAACACCTTGTAAGTGTTATTTCATGGCTTAGTAGTGATTTTCAGCTATTTAGAGCTGAAAGTCAAACTGTTTGACCAACATTTTGACTTTCGGTTTTGACCATCAATTGGTCAAGTCAAAGTACAATTTAACTTTGCAACGTGATTGTAATCACGATGGTTATAATCCTTAGAGATTATACCTACTGATTACCACGTTGACTAGGTGTAGTGACGAGTCAAAGTTTCAGTCAAAATGCGTATTTACACACATTTTGTGACGGAACTATTTCCGGGTATCAAAACCCTTTGTTTTGATACCAAATCAGTTTTCTAAGTTAGTTAAACATGTTTTGACATGTTTAACTCATCACTACTAGTTTAGTGCTTGTTTAGGGTCGTAAGTTAAGCGGTCTCGACAACCGCTTAGACTTTCGAACCTGACCCGGTTGGTCGATCATTAGGATCCGACCAAGCATGTTTAGTGATCATAGTTGCATAGGGAATAACCTACTGAGGTTATACCTTATGATCATATAGGTTGGTTAGTTATTTGTTAAGTAGATTATATGCCCATAGAAAATGACCAAAATGCCCTTTTGAAGCATAAATTCATATTTTGCATATGTGATCAAGTTTTGACATATAATCTGATCTAGTAACATATTTAGGTATAATTGGGCATGTAAGACTTGACATAGGACATAGATAACCATCCGACCTTAGTTTTACGCAAACGACGCGTTATAGTAGCTTAAACTACCGTAACGGGTCAAAACGGGTCAAAAGCACTTAGGTAAACTTCCAAATCAGAATGTTAGGTCTATTAAATCATGCCATATGAGTTCAATACTCATTTGATTTATAGAACCTCATTCTATCCTATCCCCCGAATTAGGATCCGTTAATTAACGTAGTTACCTATATTAGGTGCCTTGTTGATTCCGTGATCCTTGAAGCTTTATTTGGTCTTAATTCCAAGACTAATAAGCAATCCCAAGTGAGTACATAGTCCCCTCTTTTACCGCTTTCATATATTTTGAAGTGATACACATGTGCATACATTGTTATTTTCGTGCTTTTCAAGCTTTTATAACATAAACATGCTAGTTTCATCTAGTACACATATAGTACATGATTTCAATTATGTATTGCTACGTATGTTGACTTAGCATGCTAGCACACTTGATTTCATGAACATTTCCTACTTCGTGTGTTTTCTTAGCATACTTAGTACATGGTTTTCTCATAACGTGCTTACCTTGGTTATGACATTTGGTATGTTCAACGGGACAATACTACATTCATTAACAATATCCCGCCGACTGTTAGTATGTATGGTTTACCATAGGTTTGGTAACCCCATTCCCGCTTCCTAGTTTTTATTTGGGAGTATCCATCTGGGGAATGGCAGAACCCGATGAACATTGATAAACCTTTGCCTTTATAAGGGTTTATCTGACAGACATCAAGGCTTGAATGTATTCGTTAACAACCATATAAATGCTTATAATCATAAAGCACTGGTTTCTGCAAAACATAACTTTTGATTTAAACTTAGGTTTATTCAAAGACATTGTTTTGTACATTTTATATATGGGATTGAGTAAATACTATTTATTTACCATACATGACATTTGCTTTCACATTAACATTATGCATACAGTTTGAGTAGATACTTTCTACTTGCCATACATTACATTTGATTATATATGACTCAGTTTACACATGACATTGTACATGGTTTACACATAAACATTTTGACATTAGTTTAAACAAGACATTTTTGGTGGTTATTGATAAGTGATTTAAATAACGAGGCGTATGTAATATGATAAAAGCATGGTGGATACGCCGTTGGTACTTCCTATATATAAGTGCTTTTATGGTATTACATATCGTAGCGTTATTTAAACCACTTCGACAAAGACAGAAACATGATACATTTTATACAGAAACATGACACATTTTTCACAAGGCATCGTTTTACATATAACATATTTTGAACAAGAACATGATACTTTTTATACAGAAACATGATATCTTTTTACAAAAGACATCACTTGGTTATTTATTTAACCATGCATTATTTCTTTTAAATCATTTGATTTTCACATCGATTTTCATATGGTTTTACAAAAGAAAACATTTTTACAAAGGTTCATGGCTACTTTTGAATTAAACATTTCTTTTAACAAAATCAAGGCCATGAATCCTCAACAACAAAACCTATGTTACTCACAGGCATTTTTATGCTGACGTACCTATTTTCACATGTGTTTCAGGTGTTTACGTTTGTCTATGAGCATGCTTCACATAGGGCGGACTTGGGCCTTAGTGACTTTAAAACCTACAAGACAATTGTTGTGCATTAAACAATGTAAACATTTATCTTAATAAAACAAAACTTATTGAGCCATGTGTTATGAAACAATTTGTAACGTGACTCCCCAATATTTTCCGTCGCGTGTTGTTGTATATTACGCGATTGGGGTGTTAGAAAATGACAATTGTAGCGATTATCATGTGAAGACCGACAAGTTGCATTTGAGTAATGAAAAAGTGAGTCACTTTTCTATGTAAAATATCAACAAGTAAAAATTCTCAAAATGATTTATAACGAGGTATTATTTTTGCGGCAGATCGAGGACATAGAAGTGGCTGAGTTTAGAAAATCCGATAGGTTATCAAAGCCGAGCTCATGGTTGTTGTCACCATTCGTTGTGTTGAACAAAGTGGCGGGCAGGAAAAAGCGGAAAGAAGATAAAGAAGTTCCGCTGAAAAAAAATAAAAATAAAGGAGTGGGCCGAAAAGGAGCAAGCAGCGGTTAACAAAGGTGAGTCGAGGCTTCGAAAACTTAGCCTTACAATTGCCACAGAAGTTGGCCCAAACTTTTGGCTTTCTTTGCTAGGCAAACAGCGGAGCGGTTGGTTAGACGATGATGTAAGAACCAACTTTGTTACGTGAAATAACATTTAGATTATAATTTATAATATATCTAACACTCTATCGTTTTACAGCACATCTATGCTTGCATGATAGACTTGTATAACTCGAGAAAGAAGACCGAGCGTTGGTGTATTTTACCACCTCATTTCCAATGGTCGATTTTTAACTCTGAGATGAAAAATATATTTAAGTATTATTTCGATGGATCATTAGAGCCCTTGCCACGAATTGACCAAGTTGACGAGGTAACAAAAAATTTAATTTTTAGTTATAAGTATTTTCTTTGGTTTATTTTTTATTGAGTTTATCGAATATTTGCAGGTTTATGTTTCGTTGAACGTACAAAACAAGCATTGGTTTTTGGGCGTTTTCCACCTGCACGACAAAACGTTAACGATATATGATAGGTTAGTGTAATTTATATTTTTAAGTGTCATCGGTGATGTTTAGTAATCCTTTCATTTTTTTTAATATGTACAGTTTGCTCGATTGGTCGTCAATAGACAAAGAGAGAACATAAGTCATATGTCATATAATTTTGCATTTGACTCGTGGTTGCAAATGAATGATTACTATGATGACAAGGGATGGTCATTGTCATTCCCGTACAAGGTTGTTTACCCAGATAACGTCCCTCAACAATGCGGATCCTTAGGTGATTGTGGCGTTTGGGTATGCATTTTCATGGAGAGGTTGATTTACGTCAACATGAACAATCAAAAGAAACCACAATGCAAATGCGACACAAGCTCTCCATCAAATTGTATGATAGTATTTTGGAAGACAATTTTGATATGGCGTCTTCTAGCAAAATAATAGTCGACGAGGCTAACAAACAATTATTTCCGGATTAAGGTATTGTATTTATAGTGTTTGTTCTACTTAAATCTAATTTGCAACATGCGGTTTATTAGCAAGTTTTTAATTCTTCGTTTTAATATGTTATGCGGTTTTTTTTGGTATAATCACCCCTCGAAAGCCACTTCGCGGTCCCGTTTCTGCCAGCCCCGACTGTTGATGGCAAACGGACCGGGCCGAGATGAAAACCTCATGTGGGACTTTCATTTCGTTAAATGATACGGGGCGGGCTACACCGGGAAGACCCGTTTTATCAGTGTTAAAATACATGGCTCGTGCATTTTTTTTTTTGCTAAGATCTGCCCTGTTAGTAACGGTTTTTGAGTATCAAAAACCGAGACCAAACCGTCAAAAATTTATACCAAACCAAACTAAACCATTAGTAACGATTTGGTTCCGGTTTAGTTTAATGCTTTGGGCTTTACTACGTTTTTTTATATTAAATGCATAAAATAAAAAATAGGCGCTTTAAGGTTACATCTAAGAAGCTAAAAGAGTCATTTTCCATTGCTTCTAACTGCATTCGTAATGGTCTAAAATTTTGTAGAATCTTGAAATGATACTCATAAGAACTTGTATGAATAGAAGCTACTAAATACACAATTTAACGTAACTTTTTTTAGTTTCAATTGAAAAGCCTTAAATGCAATATAAACGTAAACATAAACATAAATTATATATAATGTAACCATAAACATAAACATAAACAATTAAACATAAACATAAACGATTAACAAAACATGACAACACAAAATAACAAGTAACATTCGTCTTCAGATTTGATCCTTCATAATTTCCCAAACATCCAAGTGTTCGAACACCTCATCGTATTTCTCGGCATAGTCAAGGTATGCCTCTGTGATGAGATCATCTTCAGAAAGATCATTATCAGGATTTTGAACGTTGTTGTAAACCGAAGAAAACAATGAACATCTTAAGTAGAGTAAACAACCCCGCCTCCTAACTTCATCCAATTCACGGGTTGTCTGCACAACATGGCGACAAAAATGATTGAAAACCCGGTCCCAAAATGCCTCGTTCATGTTAACATATGAACCTAAATCAACCACTTCAACGTAAGACGTCGCCACTGCTATATCTTCTTCTTCGGACCAATTTTCGGATGAGCTAGACATTGGCTTGAATGATATTGTTTGGTGTTGAACACTTGAAAGACTTTGTTTGATATGAAAGTAGTTGGATGGTTGTATGCATATATATATATATATATATATATATATATGTGTGTGTGTGTGTGTGTGTGTGTGTGTGAATGTGAATGGTTTGTAATTAATTAAATAAATAATTTAATGTATTAAATAAACATTAAAAGTCACCAAGATTGTATGACGGATAGGTGTTTTGAAATACATAATCCTGAAAGTCTTCTGGTTCAACTTGAACGGCTTCAGGTTCGGTAGACGATTTTTTCTTTGAACCTCGACGCTAAGAATTCTGGGAAGGCATGGGGAATGTGCAACTGTCACGATGATGGTCGTACGTTTTACACCTACCACAATATAAACGAGTGGGTTCCTCTCCTCTAGATAAGATTCTTTTCCCCTCCTTTGGACGACCCGCTTGACGTTTAGTAATGCGGGGTGGCAGAATTGATCAGGTCATCAGGTACTTCCCATTCAGATTTATGCGGTAGTAGATATATCGCTTCCTCATACGTTCTCTTGTAAACTTCATTACTATAACAAGAAAACGCATATTGACTGCAGCTTGTTTCACCTCGAAATCTGGAAACGACAATCACATGGCCACACGAAAACCCAGATACCTTCCATACCTGACAACTGCATGTTTGGTTCGAGAAGGCCCATTTTTCCCGTCTTCAACGTCAAAAGTATTAAGACCAATGCCATCAACCATCCACGTCCGAGACTTGGATATCTTCTTTTCAATTTTTTTCTCAGCCCATTCTGTAAGCAATTTCTTACCATGGATACCCTGATTTCGGCGATCATAAAACCAACCTTGTACAGAGTGTCGAAAAAATTCGACTAGTTGGGTTATTGGCATTTTCCTCTGGTGTCTAGATAGAGCGTTCATAGACTCCGTGCTATTAGATGTCATATAATGATATCTTTTGCCCGGACAGTGTGCTCTAGACCATTTATGAAAACCAATGGTTATAAGAGTCTGTCGAATTCTCGGTACAGCTGCACAAAGCGCATCGAACGATTCTTCAAATTCGGACATCCTATATGATTTACAAGTCTTCCACTAGAGGCTCTCGTGTTCCTTTTTCTTGTTGGACGGTAAACGAAGATTGACCATCAAATGCCAACAACACAGGCCATGAAAGGCTTCTGGAAAAACATCACGTACTGCTAAGTGTAGTTTGCATGATCAGATATGATGGCCAACTCCGGATGAACACCGATACACTCTCTTAATTTGGACAAGAACCAGGTCCAGGACTACCCGTCCTCAGATTTACCAATGCCGTATCCGATAGGCAAAATCTGATTGTTTCCATCCATGGCAACTGCCAAGAACATTGTGCCTTTAAACTCCCCTTTCAAACGAGCCGCGTCTATGATAACAACATGTCTTAAATTGTTAATAAAAGTCCGAACCTGAAAGATAAAAAATATAAATATCTAGCAAAAATTATATCAGAAAATTGTTATGTACATTTAGGACCAAAATTACCACAGCACCAATGGCAACAAATAACATTTCAAAACGACTCTCATCGTCTGTCAATATATGTGTCACTGTTCCTGGATTTGCCCTCTTCAAATTGTGACAATATAATGGAAGTTCGGCAAAAGAATTTTCCAATGTTCCTTGCAAGTTTTGTAATGCGTTACATTTACCCCGCCAAGCTTTCATGTAAGATAAATTCACTTGAAAATTTTGTCTAAAATCTTTAACGATATCAGTAGCTCGATAAACATGACCGCCTTCCTTCAATTGTTCTTTTACGTAACTTCCGACAACACTGGGGTTTGCTTGACGCAGACGTGGATGTATATGCGTCTTGGAACATGTATGTTTGTGGTTAAAATATTTTATATAAAATACTTCACTAGATTGACGACTACAAGCTCTAAAAAGCCACTCGCAGTCGTCATTTACACATGATGCGACATAACTTGTTTTTGATGACCTAACTACTTTATATTGGAAACACTCTTCAAGACATAATCTTCCTAGTTCGATTTTCATCTCTTCTTTGTTTCGAAAAAGATACCCTTCTTTTAACCGACAATATGACCCAGCTTTTCCTATAACATTAAAAGAAACAGGTAAATGGTTTTCAGAATCAAAATTACCTTTATGACAATCATTAAACTCATTAGTTTCAAAAACATTATCGTTTAAATCGGGGCATTTGAAATCAGTGCGTTGACTTCTAGAAGATGAACCAACGCCAATTTCTTGAACTACATATAATTTAAAAAGTTCATAGGGATTTTTTCAATAAGCTAGAAAAAAAGGAAAGATCATAATCATTAGTTAAATCAATGGGATCAGTAAAAGATGACATCTTGTATGATAAACGTGTGATATTTTGAACACCAAAAATCTCAAAAAGACATCTTAAAAATTCAGTATACGAAATATTATTGTTTGGGATTTCTAAAAGACGTCTTATTGATTGACAATCAACAACATATTCCATGTTGTTATTAATAACTTTCCAGTTTCCACCAAGATAAACAACAAATCTAAAACCCATAATAATTGAGAGTAAAATAACACGTGAGTATATTATTGTTCCTCAAATAAAAGATGAATTGGACATCTTCTGTTTTATTTGTTCACTGGTATTAAAAAAGAGACAAATGTTTATGGAGTCAGTATACAATCTAAAGCGTCCACATATGCTTTATCCGTCCGCCGTACGATTTTAAAGCGTCTCTCTGGTTGCGTCGGCCAGTACAGTCCGTGGCGTCAGCCGGACCATTCTGGTGCGTCAGCCAGACCATTCTGGTGCGTCAACGGAACCACTCCGGTGCATCAGTGGGACTTCTCCATTGCGTCGGCGGGACTTCTCCATTGCGTCAGCCAGACCACTCCCGTTTTTCAATTTTCATTGATGGATGGTCAGAATTTTCTCTTTAAATTTTTAATACTTTGTGGTCTATAAATACTACTCTAAAAATTAAAAAATCATAGCAACTTATGAACTTTTGAAAAAAAATTAATACTTCGTGGCCTTTAGATGTCGCAATTCATTTTGTTACTACAATCAAAATGACAAAATTTTGTTTCCGGTTGCGATTGTAAAATATTAAAAAAATGTAGCCTGGAAAAATTATCTGGGAGTTTGTGTCTACATGATGTTTTCCTCAGTTTTATATTCACTACGCTGCTGCCGAGGGGGCTTCTACAACACATTTGACGATTCAACCCCTTTAGGGTGGTTGACGAAGATCAAAACACATTTGAAATCCCAATGTGTTAGCTAGATCTTGTAGTAATGTGCTATAATGTTGCTGGCTGATAACGAAGCTGCAACATCGTCGAAGAGACTGCGAACAACCCGTTCCGTAAACGATTATCGCTGACTAATTTTTATTTTAATTTAATATTCTGTTTGGAAATTTATGTTATAAAAACATTAAATAAAGTTGTACGAAATGGTTTAATTATATATGTTAATTTTACTTTGGATATGTATATGTAATATAGTTATTCTATTTGTTAGTTTATGTTAATGTTGGGATTTTCCCAAACAATCCAATCGGTTAAACAGCAAAATAATTTTACTTTTTTAGGTTTATAGACAAAACAATTTTTATATTAATATAAAAAACATAAATACTAAACGTTACATTAAAAAAACGAAAAAAACAAAACAAAATATAACCTAAAACCAGATATCTACTACATGACGTGTTTGAAATCACGTGTTTGAAACAAACATAGACTACGCCAAACTGCTATTTCCGACTGAAGTAAATCGTCTTCAAATAAGTACCGCCAAACCGCTACTTCCTTCTGAGTAGAAGATTGGGACAGAAATAGTAAATTAAGAATGATTCTATTTCTGCTTCTGGAATTTGCATCAAAATACCTACCAATGATAAACGATGTTGTCACACCCCCAAAATACCACATGCGGAAACCCCCGCGAGGCGTGTGACGTACCAGGATCTAGCCACCAATCACATTGAACTCATAAGTATATTTAAATAAAACTTTCATTTATTAACAATAAGTGTTACACGTTACAAATAATTCACAGTATACAGCGGAAGCATAATTCATTCGTTACGAGTTTATAAACCACTTGTAAAAACCATTAGTCTTGCGTTGCGATTCCATGTATCTCGACCCATGACCACTCTAGCCTCCCAGACAGCAAGTTCCAACGATATGCACCTAAAGGCCTACAAGGCATGTAACAACAAATCAACAACAAAGTTGAGCGAGTTCACAGTTGGTTGTCCATTTTAAAGTTGTTCCAAAAACCATAAGTTTATTAGTAATCCATGAGTTAACCAATTCCTTGTTTCCCAAACCATAATCAGTGGGGGCTACCCCATGTAACCACTAGACCCGTTACCATATCGACTACTGACTGAAGTAATTTGGTGCCCTAGCGTCAATGTCTATCATCATTGACGTGCCCAGATCCATTAGTTCACGCCCGTCCTCTGCGGCACGGTGTGAGGCTTGTTAAACCTAAATAGCGCTATCTAACTAATGACCCGCTCGCCATTGGCCCGGCGATTAAGTCGATATAAAAATGAGGGACTTCATGATAGAGTTTTTGGTCTAGTATCAATGTTATCACCCTTCAATAAAGAGGATGTGGTACGTGTCCCCAAACCAGGAGATCACGCAGGTTCCGATTAAATCCTTAGTACATGTTATCACCCTTCAACAAAGAGGATGTGGTACGTGTTCCAAACCAGGAGATCACACAGTTTCTGATTAAATCCTTTACCCATTCCCAACCACCGGGAATCCCATGCCTTGTAGAAAGTGTGAACTCACCTTGGTTTGCTCCGTTTGTTAAGTTTCTTGTTTAACAGTTGATCAAGCACGTCCTAAAAGGGTTACCGATAATAGTCAGTTCTACGTGCACATGAACCACGTCTTTCACGTACAAATAATTTACGCACTCACTATTCACATAAAGCACATTTAATGTACATGCGACGCACACATGTAATTCCAGTCATGACAGTTAGTCCATTCACCTAGTGCCATCGAATAATCGCTTAACATGTAATAGCTCAAACACACTACATACATACATAATTTACTCGCATACACCTCAAGACCAACTATTAAACATGTGCGGCCCCAAATCAACTTCAAACAATATCAATTCACAAATCTCTAGTTGTCATCTAATAGTTACTCATTGTAATTTTGCAATCAATTCAAGCAATCAGATTATTTATAAAGCTTAAGGCTATCATCATCATAAAAACAATACACCTCGTTGACATGTTAACTAAACCCTAGATCATCGATTCATATTGTACCAGTCATCATCACTATCATATGTAACAACACCAGTCATTAGTATGCTAATCAGCCATCAACATATTCCTAACTAACTCTAAATTTCACATAGTTTCCTACACATTATGTCGTTTCATTATATATATACCATACACAAACAATAATGACTTCTCATGCAATGGCTGACATACTAGATATATTCACATATGAGTCTGACACTTGATGTCATGAATTGACATGATATGGAACAAATCGCTTGACAATAATGCAATCTGATGATTTCTTAAAATCATCGCAGACATCTATATTCAACTATTATCTTACTGGACCGATTCATTTAGTGGACAAAAAGTAATAATGATGTATTGGGTTGAGAGTATATAGTGGACGACAATGAATCACGAAATCCTGAAACAAGCAATTAATGGTCAAACAGTTTCACATGCAATTTATCAAATTGGTGGACTGCAAATATGAATGATGAGCTGACAACTTTTTGAACTTCACAAACACATGCACAAGGAATCAGTGGTAGACAACTATATTCATACATTAACTTTCGTAGGCTGCTGCATGTTATGAAACATCCAGATCATCAGTCAACAGGTGTGTGACGAAACACCCAGGAGTTTCGTCGACCTGGTGTTTCGTCGACATCGAGTTTCATCGGCCATGGAGTTTCGTCGTGGCCCTGAACAGTTCACATGATTCCTATCATTGAAACACTATAACACACATTTAATCGTAAGCCTAATCATTTACCTAATCATTCAGTTAACACATAGGTCAATGGCTGTTACGTCGTACAGTCATCATCATCACAGTTTTCATTATGTAACAAAGCCTAGTTATTCACTAGTAGTAAATCGTCATACTACTTCTTGACTAGATCTATCGGTTAGTTATCATAAGGTGTTCATGAATCTTCTACTATTGTGCGTATCATATTTATCAACCAGCAGATAACAATACTTCATCACACAACTCATTATTGCACATATCACCAAGTACGATAAGGTGTTAAATCAAATAATAGCATTCATGTACTAACCGACACAAGATGAAGCTGAGGAGGATTTCGAGAAAGAGTGGGGCCTGCCGTCGACTTCCAAGAACGACAAGGGGGGTCTGCTACTGTCGGTCGCCGAAAACAGGTAGGAGAATGTGCTAGGGTTTTATTTCTTGTGTTAAGTATATTTAAATAAGGTTAAACAAGGCACCAATCTTTTACGTGAAATATTAACATACAAGGGAGTTTGGGCCAGCTATGTTTGGGCTTAAAGTACATGGGCCGGACCTTTATAAGAGGGGTGTGGCCTTAGGACCAAGTAAGTGTGTACGTAAATGCATAAGGGGATGGGCCGAGGGTCCAAGTGGAGTGTGGTTCGAAGGTCTTGTGCAATCGTTGAGAAGAAATATGCAACTAAGGGTTCTTAACAGCACCATATAATCACAAGCATGCTCATGCAATCAGACATGTTCCTCTAACACGTATATTCACGTTTAATAATACACATTACACTTATACTATAAAGAACAACGCATAAACGTTCAATATAAATCACATAGTGTTTATATAGATTACATCCAAATACGACGAAAGGCTCCAAAATTCGAGTTGTCACATCATCCCCAACTTGAAAGAAATTTCGTCCCGAAATTTAGCACGCAGTTACTGAGGAAGCTAGTTAGGTTGCATTGATTTCCTGGGGTGTCACATCATTCCCCCGTTGGTTTGGAATTTCATCCCGAAATTCCGCAGTAGCTTCAGCCTCAGTAGTGGTTTCATTGTTCTCGAACAACTGGGGGTATTTGTGTTTCATTTGGTCTTCTCATTCCCAGGCAAACTCTGGGCTACGATGGGAGTTCCAACGAACTCGAACAATAGGTATCCTGGTATGTTTGAGAATCTTGACCTCCCGGTCCAAGATTTCCACTGATCCTTCGACAAATCGCAACTGATCATTGGTGGTGAACTCCTTGAAAGGAACTATGAGGGTTTCATCTGACAGACACTTCTTCGGATTCGACACATGGAATACGTTGTGAACTCCACTGAGTTCTTCGGGTAGATTTAATCTGTAGGCCATCTTGCCAATTCTCTCTGTGATTTTGAAAGGTCCAACATATCGCGGGTTGAGTTTGCCTCGTTTACTAAAACGAACTACGCCTTTCCACGGTGAGACTTTAAGTAGTACTCGATCCCCAACCTGGAACTCGAGTGGTTTACTGTGCTTATTAGCGTAGTTTTTCTGACGGTCACAAGCTGCCACCATTCGTTGTCGTATCTGAGCAATCTCCTCCGTTACGTCTGCGTCGAGTTCTGGGCCAGTGATTTAGCTGTCGCCAACTTCTGCATAACAAAGAGGTGATCGGCACTTCCATCCGTACAATGCCTCGAACGGAGCAGCCGGGATGCTGGTGCAGTAACTGTTGTTATATGAAAACTCCACTAAAAGGAGGTGTCTTTCTAAGTTGTTGCCAAATTCGATTACACATGCTCGAAACATGTCTTCAATTGTCAGGATGGTTCGTTTACTCTAACCGTTTGTCCTGTGATGATGAGTATACTCCTGTCTATACATAAGCCAAAAGGGTTGTGAGATGTCTGTCATAAATCAGGTATAGATCAAAATCAGAGATAACAGGAGTTGGTACCTCGTGCCTAAAAGTCGCCTCTCCCAGAGGGATATTCACAACTTATGAAGGTTCAACAGTTTTCCTTGATTGCACGAGAGTATGCTGGTTGCATGAGACGATCAACGATCATCCAGGTGCTATTGTTTCCGTTTCAAGTTCTAGGTAGCCCAGTGACAAAGTCCATGGTAGTCTGTTCTTATTTCCTTAAGAATGTTTCTCGGTGTCCCACATTATTCACATACCTAGTTAGGTTGGCTTTCATACCCGATTACCAGTACAAGGTTTATAAATCCTAATGTCTCTCATCAAAATCCAGACGACTAGAATATCGAGGCCGGTGCTTTGCTCAACATAAATTTCCTACAGTTACTGTATAATGAGATCCACACCCGTTCCATGAGTTAGTGAATATCGTCTGACCTGCCTAGGTTGCTTCTCTATGCCCCGCATGAGTTCAACTCGAAATTCCTCTTCCTTCAGTTCTCCAGTTTGAATAGGGCGAGTCAGATCAGGTAAGTTAGAGTCGATAGTGAGCTGCAAAGCTCGTGTACGTTCACGTTTCATAGTTGCAATCCTCCAAAAGTTCTATCCAGCGATGCCATTAACTGATTTAGCTCTTCCGAGACCAGGGTACATGGGAGGCCCTTGCGACCGGTCTAAGTAACACATTCGGTACCGTCCAAGTAATGCCTCCACGTAAATCCAAAGACCACAGTTCCCACTACCGGTTGTGTGTCGTGCAGTTCCTCTTTGTAACTCCATTATGTACGTCATCACTCTTGTGACATCTGTGTATTTTTAGTCCTTGTACTGTTCAGAACAACTTTGTATTTAATAAAATATGGTGTTTTAATTTCAATATTTGTTTAATTATTTGTGACATTTACACGTTTTCAATCATTGTTCAATTCCGAACTCTCAAACCTGTTCTGGAAGTGAAATCATAAACCGTTACGTAAACATAATCAGATTAACGCGACGTACACACCGGAACTGTGACATAAGCCAAACATACCCTAAATACCCTTTACATAACTTAGAAATAATTTTCGAAGGATTCGGTATGGCAAAAACATGTTTATTTGAACTAAAGAACTAATTGCGACAAAACTGCGAAACGAACGTGGTGACCGCCCGGATAATATTTAAATCCTAAAAATATTCTGTTATGATTAAAATTTTATTTTTAATCATGTTCGTATTGAAAAATAAATTAAAACGCTTAAAAACATTATTTTTCAAGTTTAAGCGTGTACCGCGTGTTACTACGTGACACAGTGCTTCTACTGCAAAACGCAGACAACGCAGCCAGTCTCGGCAACTGATATTTATTTCAGTAATATTTTGGCGAGTTTATTTTTATAGAATAATAAAAATAATTTAGAACGCCATAAACCGGGATTTAAACGCTAGATAAAATACCCGGTATCCAGTTTAATACCTGTTTTTAACCTACACATGTTAAATATATGTATAAATGCATATAAAGGTTGTGTTGTCATATGTATATACTAGAAATTGGCCACTTCTCTCACTACCTTGACAAGTGTTGACACACAATCCTCCTTAGATCTCCGTATCTCTTTATATATCTTCCAAATCTTACAATATCACAAACAATCAGACAAGATCACTCCATCTCCTTCTCTCCTCTCTCCAAAACCGTAACCCCCTCCCATCACCTCCATCTTCATCTTTCAACTTTGTTCTTCATAATCCAACTCCATTTCAAGCAAATTTCAAGTTGGTGTGAAGATCCAAAGGAGTTTCCAAGGTGCTTTCAAGTGATTTCAAGCTCCATATCATCAAAATCTCATCAACAACTTACTTGAATCTTGAAGGTATAAAATTTATGTTTAAATCATACACTTGATTCTTGGTTGTTCTTGATGATTGGAAGTTTCTCTTGAATCTTGGAATTTTTCACAAACTTGAAATCTAAAAAGAAATAATGGGTCTTGATACAAAATAAAAAAATGGTGATATATATGTGTGTATAAAACCGTATATATATATATATATATATATATATATATATAGGGAGGGGCTCATGCGAGAACCCCATTTATTGCGAGAACAGCGAGAACCAATGTGAACACAACCTAAAATAGCTAAAAAAAACCTAAAAAACCTAACCCCCACCCCCCCCCACCCCCCCCAAGCTAAATGCTAAAAAGTAAAACCCCCAAAAAAACCTAACCCCCCCCCCCCCCCAAAAAAACCTAACCCCCCCCACCCCTCAAGCTAAAATGCTAAAAACTAAACCCCCAAAAAACCTAAAAAATTAAAAAAAAATCTAAAATTTTTTTTTAATATTTTTTATGCTAAAATCGCTACTTTTAGTGGCCAAAAAAATTTTTTTTTTTTAAAAAAACTTTTTTTTAATTTTTTTTTGCTTCGAAAAGTAGCGATTTTTATATAAAAAATATTAAAAAAAAATTGTGTGATTTTTAGCTATTTTTAGGAATTTTTGGTTGTGTTCACATTGGTTCTCGCGGTTCTCGCAATAAGAGGTGGTTCTCGCATGATCTTCTCCCTATATATATATATGTATGTATGTGTATGAGATTTGAGCTTGATCTTTGGTAAATACTTGTTAAAGATGTTTGCTTGCATGAACAAGATTATGTGCAAATATGTAGAGATATAAAGGAATGATTGAATCATGGGTTATAATTTGAAATAATGTTAGTATTTTGACATGTAAATGGCCAAAAATTTATTAGACATATTTGTGAATTTTTAAGTTGTTGCTTGTTCTTGAATGATAGTTAAAATGCAAGTGTTTGATGATTTATGCATGATATGATAAATGTTCAATTACATCAGCAAATAAACATGAATAAATCACATGTTTGATGCATCTAAATTCATATGAAATGATGATGATATGATAGTGTGCTTTAGACACTTGTACATAAGAATACATGTTGATTTAAAGCTCAAGAAATGATAAAAAAATGATTGTATGACAAAAATGTTTTAGAACAGATTATAAACACTAAAAATAACATTATTTGGTATATTATAATGGCATGAAACTTTGTCATAGGTTTGATAGCTTTGCATGTTGTACATATAGCTTAGAAAGTGGTAAAATATGTGAAATTTGTATGATTTATGTGCTTTATGTGAGACCTGCACTATCATGAGTATAACCACTATTTTATTCAGTAAATAACATGGGTTACGTTAAAATATCAAGTCATTTCGATTTGGGATGGTTAGGGTAACGTTTGATGCAAAACTATGCGGTAAAACGGTTAAAAATCGTCTTTTCGGAGGATTTTTATAAAACTGTTTTAGATCAGTAAGTAAACTGATATTTTTTATATAAAAATAAGTATTTTAACTTATATTAAGTTTACTTGGTGTTTGGTTAGTCATACGTGACTTCCGGCGCCCAAAAACGTCACCGAATCGCTAAAATACGTGTTTTTCAACATACACTATAATTTTATGTGTTACAATGTGTTATGTGTTTTATAATATGTGTATGATGACATGTTAATACTTGACAAGATTATGTGTATTACGATACTTATTTTAGGTCACAATAAGTATATATATTACGACGCGCAAATCGTAGATATATTGCTTATAACATGATGAGGGTCACCAATAAAATCGTTCAAGTCGCAAAGTTTTTTTTTAAATATATATGAACTCATATATATATAAATACACCAATATAATCAAAAATAATAACTTTTCGAGAAAATCTCGAAGTTATGTGAAAATTCTAAGTATCGGAGAAACTTATGTATTTTTGTGGATTTTTTATTATTAAATCGTTCTTATTTAATTTAGAACGAATAAAAAATTTGAGGGATTGTGTTAACATATAAAAACGCACCCAAAGGTGAGTACATAGTTCCCCTATTTTACGTTTTCAAATGTTTTAGAGTGAAGCATATGTGCATAATTTTACTTTTCGTTTTCATAACATTATACATTTTTATCACATATTACATATAATACATTATTTCAAAGACATTTTTATGGTATATTGACTTAGTATACCTAACATTTGGTTTCAAAGACATTTTTATTGGCATATTGACTTAGTATGCCTATTACATGGTTTTACAAAGACATTTTAATGACATGCTTACATTGAAAAAGACATTTGGTATGTTTAACAAAGTAGTGCATTCATTAACATTGACCACGCCGCTCGGTAGTATGTAATAGCGCTATAGGACTTGACAAATCCCGTTCCCGCTTTCTAGGTATTTCGTTAGGGGAATGACAGAATCCGAATACATTTTTTTGATAAATTCCTGATCCTGATAAGGGTTTATCCGACAGTCTCAAGGCTTGAGTGTATGCGATAGACAAACCATAAATGTATATCTCAATAAAAGCAATGGTTTTCAAAACATAACTTTTGTTTTAAACTTTGGTTTATTCAAAGACTTTGTTTTGTACATGACATTTGATTACATAATACATTTGTTTATACATGACATTATGCATTTGGCTTGAGTAAATACTATTTATTCGCCATACAAGACATGGTTTATACCGGACATTTGACATTGGACATTGGTTATACATGACATTGACATATTTTATACATATTATTTTCATTTGGTTATTTACTTAATCATACATCATTCTTTTATATCATTTGATTTTCTTATGATTTTATAAAAGAAGACATTTTTTATAAGGTTCATGACTACTTTTCGTTAAACATTTCTTTTAACCTTTAAAGTCATGAATCTTCAACACTAAACCTATGTTACTCACAGGCATTTTTATGCTGACGTATTTACTTTCACATATGTTTCAGGAGCTATTGTTTGATGTGAGCAAGCTTCACTTAGGGCGACTTAGGCCTTAGCAATCTAAAATCAAGAAAGTTATCATCTTTATGTTATGTGTTTTGTTTGAACTAAGAAAATGTAATAATTTAAGCATGTAAAACTTAACTTTAATTATCATGTGTTTTTGAAACAATAATTCTGCCACAGCACTCCCCGACGTTTCCGCCGCGGTTTGTTGTTTTACGCGGTCGGGGTGTGACAACTCTCTCGTGTTGCGTCGACGTGTAACTGGGACTCTGATTCGACCCATAATGATACACCACTGAATCACCTGCACCCTCGGGTAAAGACGATGCTAGTGCATTACAGAGTTGAGATTCCTACTTCGTTGGTTACATGATCAAAAACGCATCTCTCGAATCTAGATGTGACATTTAACAAGGCTTCGCACGCAACGGCTCCTCCCACAGAAGCGCTGAAATAGGATACATATGCCACCCATGGTGTTCCTTTCTCCTGTTCCTGATTCAGAACGTCGTCAACAAATACGGTTGATTCATGTGATCCCCTAAAGCTGCTGGTGTGTTGACCAACTCAATGATCATGGTGTACAAAGTTGGAATGGCTGCATTGCGTTCGACGTGCTGTTCTAAGAGCATTCTCCTCTTGGACTTCCATCTGATGATAGTCCGTTCGCTAGCCAATCCCCGAATGGAAGCTTGTTCCCTACAACTGGTTGATAGGTGGCCAAAACATGGTCAAGACAAACGGTTCCCGACTGTCACCTTGTTACGTTCTCGATAATCGGTACACATACGAAAAGGCTTATCTTCACTGGTATAACCGGGGCTCCCCAGAGCGAAAAACAAGATCCGATAAAACTCATGTCTGATAGTTCCTGAAGTTGATTAGGCAGCTTCTGCAACCTTCCTGGTGTAGGACCATAAGGAATACTAGTAACAAAGGCTTCTTCTGACGTGATACCATTCTGATATTCCACCTGACGATGCGAAGGTAAACCTGATAGTTCTTCTGGTATCACTTAGGGAGAAATCACGAACAATTGGTGGATCCTCGATCCTCTTCTCCTTAGCCTTGACATCAGTAACGGGTGCTATCATGGCAGGGTAATCCTTCCGTGGACACTTCTGGCCTTCACTACTGAATTGATGCTAACCTCTGCACCACTCGGATACTTTATGACAGACGAAAACTTTCCCCTCACGGGGTATAAATGCACGATGTTTGGTTAACCAATCCTCACTGACTACTGCATCAACACCATCGTGGATAGTGGGAGGAAGGTCGATGTCGAAAGCTTGTCCCACATGGTTGAATTTGCATCCCTATAAACATACGAGGCTTCAATTGTCTTGCCACCAGCCGATTCCACAACGGGTCTGGTCTCAGGAAGTATCTGGGTTGAACAGAACAGGAACGAAACGATTAGCTTCCAAAAACGTGCGGGCCATCATGTTGTTGTAATCCTGGCGTTGCCCACGCCAGCCCTAAATGCCCTTCCATGAGCATCATTTCCAATGTTGCTGTTTTCCTTACAAGAATTTCAAGTACTGCCGTTGTTCCTTGGGTCGTTGTCTTCTTAACTTAGCAACGGCCAATCCATGTCGTAGGCATCTTTATTTCCATACTGTAGGCTAGGGTTACGAATACCTTGTTGTCGCTGTGACTGCTGCCTCCAATGCCGTTGCTCGAAATGAAGCCCTACAATTCTTCACCATCAAAGTCCATCTTTTCACATTCTGAGCCACGTCCTAAAGCGCTACTCACTGTGCTGGCAGTCACGCATACCACACTATGGTCAATTATCATCACTTATGCCCCGATTGATTCGTAAGAGTTGACTCCCATAAATCGCTGACTAGAGTTATGGACTTTATTGAAATCAACCCACTGATGTTCGTTGCCGGTAATCAGGGTCATCAAAGTACTGAGGTCGGTAAGTAATACGCTCAACCTCCTATCCATCGATGTTGCAGGTTGTTTGAGTGATACACAGTATGTTGCGGGAGTGTTGCAGAAGTGATCACACTTCGGGATCTAAGACGTCAATACATGAGTTCCAGCAAACGAAGAGGAGTAAGAAAGATATCGATTAAGCATTTGACGTTGTGACATCCAACTCAGGGATGTTCATATAAGCACCTAACATTCTACACAGATAGTTGTTCAGGTAATACTCGATAGCATCGAGATTCGAAAGGATCCAGAGATGAGTGAAAAGTTCACGCTCGGGTAGGGGACATTCACTGCTATGACCCCTATAGGTTTGTTATGTTTCACATCGATCAAATAACGGAACGGAACCCCTTTTTCACTTGTTAAGCCTTACTGGGACTCGCATGCACCCCACATTATTATTATGTGTGCACCCACAATAATATTGCGATTTGCATGCTCATCTCAGTTCCTCCTAACTCATTTCAAATGGTTCCTCAAACTCAAATGTCAAACGGAGGTCGTTCAAAGTAATAGGATCACAAAAATCCAAGGACTATAGCATACTATCAACGCATCATAAGGTAAGCAAGCAATCCATGCCATCATGCTATAGTGACGAGTGTGTGTTCGTGTGTTTTCGTCATAAACAAATGTGTACTAGTCACGTAGTGTATGCAATAAGTAAGAAAGACGAACCTTGCAATCTGGAGCTCAGTGTCATGGTCGTATTCACGTTTTCAGAACTGTTCGGTTATAGTCTGGTTTTATAAAAACGTTTTTCCCCTTTTTAAAACCAAGTTCACTATAACCAATGGCTCTGATACCAATCTGTCAGACCCCCAAAATAACACATGCGGAAACCCCCGCGAGGCGTGTGACATACCAGGATCTAGCCACCAATCACATTGAACTCATAGGTATATTTAAATAAAACTTTCATTTATTAACAATAAGTGTTACACATTACAAATAATTCACAGTATACAGCGGAAGCATAATTCATTCGTTACGAGTTTATAAACCACTTGTAAAAACCATTAGTCTTGTGTTGCGATTCCATGTATCTCGACCCATGACCACTCTAGCCTCCCAGACAGCAAGTTCCAACGATATGCACCTAAAGGCCTACAAGGCATGTAACAACAAATCAACAACAAAGTTGAGCGAGTTGACAGTTGGTTGTCCATTTTAAAGTTGTTCCAAAAACCATAAGTTCATTTGTAATCCATGAGTTAACCAATTCCTTGTTTCCCAAACCATAATCAGTGGGGGCTACCCCATGTAACCACTAGACCCGTTACCATATCGACTACTGACTGAAGTAAGTTGGTGCCCTAGCGTCAATGTCTATCATCATTGACGTGCCCAGATCCATTAGTTCACGCCCGTCCTCTGCGGCACGATGTGAGGCTTGTCAAACCTAAATAGCGCTATCTAACTAATGACCCGCTCGCCATTGGCCCGGCGATTAAGTCGATATAAAATGAAGGACTTCATGATAGAGTTTTTGGTCTAGTATCAATGTTATCACCCTTCAATAAAGAGGATGTGGTACGTGTCCCCAAACCAGGAGATCACGCAGGTTCCGATTAAATCCTTAGTACATGTTATCACCCTTCAATAAAGAGGATGTGGTACGTGTTCCAAACCAGGAGATCACGCAGTTTCCGATTAAATCCTTTACCCATTCCCAACCACCGGGAATCACATGCCTTGTAGAAAGTGTGAACTCACCTTGGTTTGCTCGGTTTGTTAAGTTTCTTGTTTAACAGTTGATCAAGTACGTCCTAAAAGGGTTAACGATAATAGTCAGTTCTACGTGCACATGAACCACGTCTTTCACGTACAAATAATTTACGCACTCACTATTCACATAAAGCACATTTAATGTACATGCGACGCACACATGTAATTCTAGTCATGACAGTTAGTCCATTCACCTAGTGCCATCGAATAATCGCTTAACATGTAATAGCTCAAACACACTACATACATACATAATTTACTCACATACACCTCAAGCCCAACTATTAAACATGTGCGGCCCCAAATCAACTTCAAACAATATCAATTCACAAATCTCTAGTTGTCATCTAATAGTTACTCATTGTAATTTTGCAATCAATTCAAGCAATCAGGTTATTTATAAAGCTTAAGGCTATCATCATCATAAAAACAATACACCTCGTTGACATGTTAACTAAACCCTAGATCATCGATTTATATTGTACCAGTCATCATCACTATCATATGTAACAACACCAATCATTAGTATGCTAATCGGCCATCAACATATTCCTAACTAACTCTTAATTTCACATAGTTTCCTACACATTATGTCGTTTCATTATATATATACCATACACAAACAATAATGACTTCTCATGCAATGGCCGACATACTAGATATATTCACATATGAGTCTGACACTTGATGTCATGAATTGACATGATATGGAACAAATCGCTTGACAATAATGCAATCTGATGATTTTTTAAAATCGTCGCAGACATCTATATTCAACTATTATCTTACTGGACCGATTCATTTAGTGGAAAAAAGTAATAATGATGTATTGGGTTGAGAGTATATAGTGGAGGACAATGAATCACGAAATCCTGAAACAAGCAATTAATGGTCAAACAGTTTCACATGCAATTTATCAAATTGGTGGACTGCAAATATGAATGATGAGCTGACAACTTTTTGAACTTCACAAACACATGCACAAGGAATCAGTGGCAGACAACTATATTCAAACATTAACTTTCGTCGGCTGCTGCATGTGACGAAACGTCCAGATCATCAGTCAACAGGTGTGTGACGAAACACCCAGGAGTTTCGTCGACCTGGTGTTTCGTCGACCTGGAGTTTCGTCGGCCATGGAGTTTCGTTGTGGCCCTGAACAGTTCACATGATTCCTATCATTGAAACACTATAACACAGATTTAATCGTAAGCCTAATCATTTACCTAATCATTCAGTTAACACATAGGTCAATGGCTGTTACGTCGTACAGTCGTCATCATCACAGTTTTCATTACATAACAAACCCTAGTTATTCACTAGTAGTAAATCGCCATACTACTTCTTGACTAGATCTATCGGTTAGTTATCATAAGGTGTTCATGAATCTTCTACTATTGTGTGTATCATATTTATCAACCAGCAGATAACAATACGTCATCACACAACTCATTATTGCACATATCACCAAGTACGATAAGGTGTTAAATCAAATAATAGCATTCATGTACTAACCGACACAAGATGAAGTTGAGGAGGATTTCGAGAAAGAGTGGGGCCTGCCGTCGACTTCCAAGAACGACAAGGGGGGTCTGCTACTGCCGGCCGCCGAAAACAGGTAGGAGAATGTGCTAGGGTTTTATTTCTTGTGTTAAGTATATTTAAATAAGGTTAAACAAGGCACCAATCTCTTACGTGAAATATTAACATACAAGGGAGTTTGGGTCAGCTATGTTTGGGCTTAAAGTACATGGGCCGGACCTTTATAAGAGGGGTGTGGCCTTAGGACCAAGTAAGTGTGTACGTAAATGCATAAGGGGATGGGCCGAGGGTCCAAGTGGAGTGTGGTTCGAAGGTCTTGTGCAATCGTTGAGAAGAAATATGCAACTAAGGGTTCTTAACAGCACCATATAATCACAAGCATGCTCATGCAATCAGACACGTTCCTCTAACACGTATATTCACGTTTAATATTACACATTACACTTATACTATAAAGAACAACGCATAAACGTTCAATATAAATCACATAGTGTTTATATAGATTACATCCAAATACGACGAAAGGCTCCAAAATACGAGTTGTCACAGATGTGTCTTGAGCTGGTAAGTTCCATCGACACGTCGTTTACACTTTGGCGGAAGTGATATGGGACGGGTTGTTCACAATTTCTTCACCGTCATGTGCCGAACAACCCGTTTGATGCATCACGTGTTCTTTGTAGATGAGTTCTTGAATACTTTGTAGGGATCAGAGCACGTGGGCGGGGAAATCGGCTGACACCCGTGCCATCAGATAAGTGTTGTCGAGTACAAACAACGACAATTTTAAAGCTTAGGAAAACGTCATCTTCAATTAAGGCAACTTCAAACAAATCAATTTTAGGGGGTCTGAACATATTTGGAAGGTGTGAAATCTATGGGGGTAAAGGATATTTTCAGGAGATGTTGAATGTAGAATGGGGTAAAGGATTTTGTGAAGAAGTAGTGGTATATATAGGGGAAGAAATGTTGAAACGGTTTAACAATAAATTGCTATATGTTAATAATTAATTACATATATCAAACCGTTCCAAATATTTAAAAATTGAACTTCAACTCGTTCCGCATGCGTCGGCCAGACCTTTCTAAAGCGTCGGCCACACTTTCTAAAGCGTCGGTCATATCCATCAACGTCGTTACTCCGATGCGGCAGCCAGACCACATGCATGCGTCAGTCGGACCACACGCATGCGTCAACCAAATTAATAAAGAGACGCAAGAATTCTGATAAGAAACGAGCGACACAAGCCATGGAATCTATGCATCCACCGACGCATAAACATGTCGGACACGTGTCAGCTTCTAGGGACATGGACGCATCAACATAACATGCGGACCCTTCCGAAGCTCAGTGGTCCTTCCAAGGACGCAGGAGAGTGACAAAATTGAAAACCCTCTTAGTCAACCAACAATTTCGTAATTTTCCCATAATATTATCCTCCTACAAACCCGAAATTCTCTCCATAACATACCGAGTGAGCAAGTGTTAGGGAGGTTGGACACATAGAAAGAGGTCGTATTGTCTCTGTCTTGGTTCCGCAGATGATTTTCCGGCCACTGTTGTCGGTGTCTCCTTTGTGGATATTCCCACTCTCCCTCATCCTCTCGCTCTCCCATTTTTCCACTCTATCTTCAATAACCAAAGTCTCATGGGAATCCCAACACCTGCATGGGAGATGATACGGCGGGACCAAGTTCCAAGGAGGGTATTGTTGTCGACCAAATGCAAAAAGCGGCTGCTAGGGTAGATCAGGGGTGTGGGCTAACTGAGTCTAATGGGGTTCCACTGGAGTTTAATGATGGGCCTACTTTACAAAATAATGTGAGAGAGAGGAGCCCAGTTATTAATGAAGAATGTGGCCCTTTACCCAGGAAGCGATGTAGAAGAGAGTCTGACTTCTATGTTGACCTCAATTTAAATAGGTCCCCTCCTAGACCTAATATCAACTTCCAGGATCTTTTCACCGAGAGAACCCCCACAAACGAGTAGAGCCAGTTCGGAGGTCTTAGGGAGTGATCGACGTAACCGGAGACGACGCAACCCCATGGCTAATCGGGAATTGAAAACTAAAATTCGGGCTTCGTTCTTCCCGGTTGTATCTAATCAGAATGTTTCGACTACGGAGATGGATAATATCACGCAGCAGAACTTCGGCGCGGAGGTAAATAACACGATACACACGATACATAAGGGTGGCGCAGTGGGAATTTTTATGTCTGGCTTTGAAAACACTTTGGAAACATCAATTCATGATGAAGGCGGTCTAGATGTGGCCCAATGAAGTTGTTATCGATCAACATCAGGGGGTGAAGGAGGACCACAAAATCCTCGCTTTAAGGGAGCTACTCAGAGCACAAAGGGTGAAGTTCATGGCGCTGCAAGAAACTCTGGCCAAAGATGGTACTAATATCTCAGTAAACAGAATATGGGGGAGTGGGGCAGTTGAAAGTGATTGGGTGAGCTCTGATGGGCGTTAGGGTGGGTTGTTGTGTATTTGGGACCCGACCTTTTTCTCCAAAACAATAACAACCTGACATCAGAATTTTTTAATCCTCTCCGGTAAGCTATAGGGCAGGGAGGTGATACATTTTATCAATGTGTATGCGCCACAGAACCTGAATCGGAAGCAGAACCTATGGAATGCAATATCAGAAAAAATTGGATCCATGGAGGGGATGTATGTGCTAATGGGCGATTTTAAAGCGGTCCGGAGCCCGGATTAGAGGTTTAACACGGAATTTAATCCGAATTGCGCAGAGGCTTTCAATGATTTCATCGATGATAACGGGCTGCTGGAATACCCTATGGGTGGCAACAAATACACGAGAGTGGCGGATACAGGGGATAAGCTAAGCAAACTAGATAGGTTTTTAGTTTCGCCTACTTTTTGGGACCGGTGGCCAGATGCGTCGGTAACGGCTCTACCGAGATGTGGGTCGGACCATAATCCGATTGTTCTCTATACACTAGTAAGTAACTTTGGCCCCATTCCTTTTCGGTTTTTTAACTCTTGGATCGGCCAAGAAGGTTTTGAATGGGTGGTGCTTAGCGCACTACAGGAGCATGATTTCTCGGGTCCACCGGATTATGCTTTTGCTGAAAAGTTGAGACATGTTAAAAAAGCGATAAGATCTTGGCTGCATACTGAGCGTGTTAAGGAGAACATGGTATGTAATTCCTTGGAGTCAAAAATTGGGGATTTAGAGTTGCTAATGGAACAAAGATTGTTGTCTGATGTCGAAAAGCAAGTGTGGGCAGAAAGCAAAAAACAATTACAGGATATATATGGATCGAGCTAATGATTTGAAACAGATATCAAGGATAAAATGGTCGGTAGAGGGAGATGAAAACTCGGCTTTTTTCCATGGCATTATAAACAAAAATAATATCGATAAAAGATTGAATGGGGTAAATATCAACGGTGAATGGGTCAACGATCCGATAAGAATTAAAGCGGAAGCAAGGAATTTTTTGCTTTCAAATTCGGGAGCCTATGTTACACCGACCTGATTTCGTGGTTCCTAATTTGAAGCAACTATCTCCCGATGAGGCCGATGGCTTGGTGGTTCCATTCACTATGAGTGAAATCAAGAATGCGGTCTGGGATTGTGCTAGCGATCGAGCGCCAGGTCCAGATGGATTTGTAGGTCCCTCTCGAGGATGAGATAAAACCTTATCCTTGTTATATCAAACACACTAGCGAGTGCGGAATCCAAGCTAGCATGCAACCGAGACTTTATGCGAGAACAAGCACAAACACAACACACAACATTCAACGATTAACACCACTTGTATTAATGCGTATGAAAGGTTCGGTTACAAGTCCAATGTTCACAGATGTATTCTGCAAACTCTCTATCTTTCGTGTGTGTGTGTTTTCTGCTCTAAGTGTTCTCTCCTGTCTTCTTGTCTAACTACTGAAATGAACACAACACATGGGTATTTATACCCGACACAGCAGGTCTGGTCGAAGGATCAGACAGAGTGACCGAAAGATCATCTGTCGACCAGAAAACCCATCGAAAGATCACATACACCACGAAGGATGATATCCTTCGTGGTCTATCCTTCGTGGTCTATCCTTCGAGCTCATCATCGAAGGATATAAAACAATCCTTCGATTACACATCCTTCGACACAACCAGCTTACAACATTTTTCTAACTGTTTGGTCAAGTCAAACCAGGAGGATGGTTGACTTGGTCAAACTTACATCAACCTTACATTAAAGACATCGTTTTGTATCATGACGAAATACAGACAAAGTACAGACACAAGTGCACCAACAAACTCCCCCTTGGCTGTAGCTTTGTCTCGATCTTCGTGTCTTCAAGTCTTCAAGGCCGAGTCGAACCGAGCTGAGTCGCGTCCACACAAAGTGCATCAACAAACTCCCCCTTGGACGCTACTCGTGATGGTTCGTCTTCTATGTCTTTGTTGTCGGAGGATCTTCAAAGTTTTCACGCGACGTAAGCAGAAAGTGTATCAACAAACTCCCCCTTGGACTCTACTCGTGATGGTTCGTCTTCTATGTCTTTCATGTCGGAGAATCTTCAAAGTCTTCACGCGTCGTAAGTAGAAAGTGTATCAACAAACTCCCCATTTAAATTAGGTAGTGTGTCAATAAACTCCCCCTTAGATAGAACTCTCCATTGAGTCATGCTCGTGAATCTTTTGACTTGTCAATTCTTCAGATCCTTGTGGTGTTGATGAAGGGACAGCGGCAACTCGATCATTTTATCCTTTGAGTGCCTCCACTTCGTGTCTTCATTCCAAAGCTTTTCATCGAACATGTTCTCCTCGCCTTTAGCATCTGCACATGCAAGAAAGCTAAACGCATAATGAGAACAACCGCTTGGAATATAGTTAACATTTAAACTAACGACACATATGAGATCAAATCTCAATCAAACACCAACTGACAGCAGTTTGAAAGTTTAGAAAAATATTCATTTTAATCCTTTAACTTTCAAAACTCGTTAACTTCGACTGTTTATGAAGATGCAATTGTTTTCCAGCTTACGATCAGGATTTTGGGTAGGATAGACTCGAGTTCCAACATCAGTCAATCAAAAATAAACTAGAAGAAAAATCTTTTTGGATTTTATAAAGTTTAAATTAAAACACACCTAAAATCTTTTTGAAATTTTAATTTTTTTCAAATGTAAAGACGGAAAGCAATAAATAAAAATGTACAAAGATGCATAAACAGGAAACATTAAATAAATATTTACAGACATTCTTTTTGCGAGTTTCGAGGGTAAGAGAATCATATCAGTGTACGGTCATGCCAAAACGCTCTTGTTGTTCTTTTAGTTAACATTAAGATAAGCATCCTATAACGATTATCGGTATTGTTGTCCACATAAGCTCAACTTATCATTTGTAATCATGGCGAGGGGATACGTTAAGGTATAATTTATACTTACCGACCGGTGTTCATCCACATCACGACACATTCCCGTATCAAGGTATGCACGAGGATTCATCTTACCGGTGAGTATACTGATTATCATCTGTTTGACCGTATATGATGTGAGATTCTCACTTATTTTGATTGAAAACAAGCCCTATGTGATATAATCACTTATTGATGGTCGAATGCAGTATGAGATATGTACACGTATGTATAGTATCATGGAAGATCTAGACTTGCGTCCCCGTTATTTTTCGGTAAAAGATACAACCATGATACCCAGATGATAAGCAGCATAAAGACCGAATATCTCAGAACCTCGGCAATCTCTCAAACGAAATTTCGGTACTAAGACCATATGCCAATGAATGATTCCCACCTGGTCTTCAGTCGAATTTAAGTTTATATCACCCTGCACACTTTAAAATGATTGTGAGCCTACCGATACATCTTATATAGAGCTGCTTATCGTTTTTCAGTTTAGGGTTTAAAGAGGTTTAGACAGACCACTGATGTACTATCATTTTCTCTTTTGCTCGCCAGGAAACTCATTTTTTTTTTGTTTTTTTTTTTTTTTTTTTATTGTTTTTGTGTTTTTGAAATTTTTCGATGTTTTTGGATTTTCAAATTTGGATTTACTCCCCCTAAAATCAATAAACTAAGATAAATGTAAAACACAAAGGAATTTACAAAAATGATTTTCCGATGTTGGTTAACTCATGTTTTACCTCAATGCCGTTTACCAAAATTAAGTTTTAATCAGAAATGATTTAGCGAATTTTGGAAAAAAAACAGTTGGCATGTCGGTAAGCGGTGCGGACCATGACAGCATTGTCTGGTCAAAGAGTGCTGAACGAGGTGAACGAGATAACAATTCACAAAGCAGCTTAATTATCGACAAGTATAGGAGAGATTAGAAATTTAAAAACCGTATCCTGCAACTGCTTCGTGCATTGCAAGGAACCTGAGAGCTCTCCCAAACTGGATATCCATCCGGTGTGGATTTCAAAGTCGATTCTTTGTAGCTACTGAGAGGTCTCTTGACAGCAACAAGATCATAAACCTTTGGGTCCGGCTGGTCTTTCACATTGCACCAGCGAAGGTTTTTGTCTTTTTCTTTCAGAAGTAGTGTGCGGTTGTTCAATCCATGCCAAGGCATCCGCACACCTGGTTGGTTTGTTCAACAAACACATTTTCTTCAATCACACCACGAAGAAATGTACACTGCACGTTCATCTTGTAGATTGTTGAACTTCAGACGTGCTGCAGGTGCGTACATTTTGATTTGAATCTATCCCGGGGACCCGATCAAAGCCTTGAACATTCACATTTAGAAATGATTTTCATTTTGTCGAAGCTTTTCAATCTCTTTCAACAGACATTTCTGTTTCCCTTTCCTTTTTCTCTCCACCAAAGGCAGCAATTTCTTCTGTTGCCTATTTTGTGCAAGGATGCTCCACTATCAACAGTCTTACAACTATCGAAAGTTCCTCCTGGAATATCCTACACACTCACTCAAAAATTAGTTGGAGAGAGGGACCCAAGCCTTTGTGGACTTGGGTCGTCCTTGATCATCAAGGAAAGTGATTTCAATCACTTGATGATTAGGAAAAAGAACCTGTGGTGCTCCCCCTGACTGACTTACCTGTCTTTGTTTCCAAGCTGTTTGTCCTTTACCAGTATTTGTATTAATTGTTTTAGTATTTACTGGTTTTACAGTTTTAGGTTTTGCTTGAACAGGTTTTTCTTCTTTGACCTCTGATTTTAAGGCCTTTTCAATTACCTTTTGATTTTTTTGTTTTAACTTCTTTTCCCTTTCTTTCAAGACACGTGGGTCTTGTTTCGGGGAAAATGATCGTTTTTGGTAATTGGTTTCTTGGGGAGCACTTGTTTTTGCCTTCAACTTTTGCAGGTATGGGCAGTATCTTACAATATGCCCAATTGTGCCACACTCAAAACACATTCTCCGCTCTACAAACCTCGGAGAAACATGTTGATGATCAGACGGAGAACCAGACAATGAACTTTGTGATCTAGACGTGCTTGGACCTAAATCACCTCCGTTGGTGTGTTGGGTGTAGTTATTCTGATCATTTCGTTTTAAAATTCTAACTTGTTTTACAAAATCAATGTTAGATTTATCCTGAAATGTTTCAAGTTTATCTGAACCCGTGGATCCAACAAAGTTCACTTTCGGTTCTCTTTTCTTAACAGGAGCTCTTTTGTTTTGCACCCATTGTTGTTGAACCTTAGGTGCTTGAACATTCTTGTTCTGAGCCTTCTTTCCCTGTACCTTACCTTTTCCGGAATTGACTTGTTGTTTTCGCTCAACTTGTAGTTTTTGGTTTCCGTATTGTTTTCTAATTTGTTCACACGGAATTGGATCACATTGAGTGACGGTAACTTTGTCATTTTTGTTCCCCAAAAACTTATCAGTGCATACTTCAAAAATTTGCTCAATTAAATCTTGATTTACATTTTTAATTGGAAAATCTTTGTTAGAGTAGATTTTGCTATCTCCTTTGAGCGTGTACAACAATTTACTCCCTTCAAAACTTGATACAATCGACTCCATTTCTTTTGACATTTCAGTCTTACTCGGTTTCACTGGTGGATCACACAGGATGTGATTCTCGATTGGAATATCTGTTGTAACCGAGTTAGACTGTTGGTTCACAATTTCTTCAGATTCATCATCTGAAGAATCAGCATCCTCAACAATGGGAGGACTCTGTTCCTTAACACACGATGAATCTGTCTTATTCTCAGATTCAGATTCTGATTGACCCGAGGATGATGTACCAGTTGTGAACCCAAGGCCTGCTGCAAAGTCATCTAGATCGAGTGGCACAGTGGGTTCAAAACGGGGCATATCCTCGTCATCAGGCAATTTGGAGTAATTGTGGTTCATTGGGGGAGGACATGATTTGAATCCAATACATGGTTTATCCCCCTTTTTCTTTCTCTCTTGAACGTCAATGATGTGATCCAATACAAAGCGGGAATTGGAATAGCTTTCCAGTTTCTGCTTAATTGTTTCACATTCACAGCGAGCTGTTGCCAATTCTACCATTTGCTTTTCAATTGTGTCAATAAGATTATTGTTAGCATGTTGTTTTCGCAAAACAGCCTTTTGTAATTCTGAAACATCATGTTTTAATGACGCAATTGTTGCTTTAAATTCCTTTTCATTTCTGGTTAAAAACAAGTTAGCTTCAGTTGCTTTAGAGAGATCTACAATCAATTCTTGATTGTGTTTGTGTGTGACATCATATTTCTCTTGCAAAGCCTCGTGTTTGCTTTGCAATTCACACCACTCATCATTCAATGAAACATGTTTGTCTTGCAAGTCAAACAAACTAGCTTGTAAAGCATCATGTTTGCCTTGCAACTCAGACATGTTTGCTTCTAAATCAGCATTTTTAACACGCAAACTATCACAGTTATCACAACTAGCTACAGTGGGTTCATCGACACATACCTGACCTGATGAACTGTCGACATTAGCCATAAAGGCTGAATGGAGAGAAGACGAAGAGTAAGCAGCTTGATCCACATGATCATTCCCTGAAATGGAGGATTCTTCATCTGAGCTTCCATTATAGCCAGAAGAGTCTTCATCCTCAGAAGAGTCACCACCATTGGCGGAAGATTCTCCACCACTGGCGTGCTTTAAATCCCTTACGACTTCAGCAAAACATGCTGTTCCACCATTTCCTCCTTCTCCAAGCTGAAGCGACCAATCACAACCCTCATCTATTTGAACCACCAGCCCCCGGTTGGCATTTGATGGCCCTGCTTGGCTTTGGTTGTTGACAGGTATCATCGTACGAACATTGTTCCTGTTCTGGTTCTGCTGGTTGCCTTGATTTCTGAAAGGATTTTGGTTTCCATGCTGAGCTGGTCTTGTGCATTCCCTTTTGAAATGACCCCGCTCACCACAGTTAAAGCACGTTACAGCTTGCTTGTCGAACCCATACTTGGTGTCTTTCTTGCTTTCCAAGTTGGTTCTTCCCGTCCTTTCCATAAACTCCTTAGCTCTTCGAATTGCACTAGCAAGAGCCCATTTGATATCCATCATTTCAAACTCTTCCTTATCCACTTGCTGATAATCTTCATTGGTTAGATTGATATTCCCAATCTGACCTGCGACTAATCCACTATACGCACTAACCAAGGTATTCAACATCTCCATATGCTCCTTGGCTACTTCGACACTGACTTTGGAAAAGTTGGAAGTGTCTAATCTGACTGTGTTAGGATTGGAAGTGGCTTGAAAATTTGAAGAGCTTCCATAAAACCCTTGCTGTTGCGGTTGTTGCTGCTGAGCTGTCGGTTGCACATTCGGTCTAGAAAACATCGTGTAGGCTGAAGGATCAAACTGATCTGTTGTTGAAGGTCCGGTGTTTGAGATGAAAGCTGTTTGAAGCTTCGCATGTTGAGAGGCTGGTCTTTCTCCACTGATACCTCCTGCAATCCCAAAGTACATCTCTGGATTTTGAGGAGTTAGTGTTCGTTTTGCCTTAAGCTTTTCTTCTACATCCTTGTTCTCCAGCTTTTGAATCAACTCATAAACGTTGATTGTGTCTAGAACACCATTTTCTTTGAGAATTTCAAGATAACTGCTCCACTTTGCTGGTAAGCTATCAGCGAATCTCTTCACCATTTCTTGTGGAGTGGCAGTGACTCTAAAACCAAACATCTCGCTCAACAAGTGATGGAACCTTGTAGATAACTCTGCCAAACTCTCATTCTCCATACACGTGAAACCTTCAAACTCTTTCTTCAGTAGTTCTTGCTTGATCTTTCTAGATTGAGCATTTCCTTCACAACGTAACGTGAGCATATCCCACAAGCTTTTAGTAGTCGTGCAGTAGACAAACTGGTGGTAAATGTCTTTGTGAAGAGCTTGTGTGAGAATCATGAATGCCTTCTTTTCTAACTCAAATTTCTTCTTATCATCATCAGACATAGTGCTGTAAGTTTCTGGATTAGATCCTGCAACTTCCAAATCATGGTCAAATGCGGTGAAGAAGCACATCCATAGATCTTGACCTTGCCCCTGAACATAAGTTCTCAGCCTTTCTTTCCACCATCCCCAATCATTGATATGATTTAGCTTTGGCGGTTTCGTGCTTGTACCAGTTTCACTGTCGTTCTGCATCATAGATTGAATGCTGTTGCTTTGATTTGTGACCAATGCCCATTGATTTGCAGTTATCATTGCTGCTTGAGGTGGGGCAATAGCCTGCATCCATGCTTTGTTGAAATCTGACGCAGATTGCGTAGCTGATGATTGCGTAGCTGCTGATTGTGGAGTTAGAGTCCACGCGCTTGGATCCCACTGACCGTTTGTTCCCATTTTATAAAAATTAATATATTAAGTGAAAATAGATTTAAAATTTGAACACAAGTTCTCTTTAAAAATTTAATTTTCACAAACTATGTTAAAATTTCGAAAGGTAACAACCAGCCGAAGGATCAAGAATCGAAAGACCTGAAAAGCACAAACTGTTAAACTTAAACAGACACGGATCGAAAGATCAACACCTGTTCGAAAGATCAACAGTGTTCGAAAGATCACTGTTGAGTTTCGAACAATGACTTCGAAAGATTTTCCAAGACGAAGGATCCTTATCTTTCGAAAAGTAACAGTAGTACGAACAGTATATCCTTCGAAAAATTCCTTGGCTCGAAAGATAAATCACTGACTTCGAAAGATGTTCGAAGGATGGGTATCTGTCGAACCTCCTTGATCGAAAGATGATTTTTCGACTTCGAAGGGTATCTATCGAATCGAACTGACACAGTTGACAAAGAGTGACCGGTAGGTGAAAAGGTGATGGGTTGGTGAGATCTTTCGCAGAAAGTATGGTCAGACCATGATTTTTACCAAAACCAAGATTTTAAACAATAAAATATGATAAAAATACCCAGAAACCGGTACCGGAGTAAGCCGGAATTATGGTCGGAAATCACCAAGCACCTAAAAGAGGTTTTAAAGTTACCCAAACCTTCCCTTAACACACCCGACAAGTTTTGAACACGTTTTAACGACAAAAACAGCGAGAAAAACACTGAAAACAGAAGCAAAACCAAATGAGTTTTTGTCCAAAACACTCCAAAGCTTGTATAAAATCCGGTTTTTTTTTTAACAAGGAAAAGAGCCACGGCTCTGATACCACTTGTAGGTCCCTCTCGAGGATGAGATAAAACCTTATCCTTGTTATATCAAACACACTAGCGAGTGCGGAATCCAAGCTAGCATGCAACCGAGACTTTATGCGAGAACAAGCACAAACACAACACACAACATTCAACGATTAACACCACTTGTATTAATGCGTATGAAAGGTTCGGTTACAAGTCCAATGTTCACAGATGTATTCTGCAAACTCTCTATCTTTCGTGTGTGTGTGTTTTCTGCTCTAAGTGTTCTCTCCTGTCTTCTTGTCTAACTACTGAAATGAACACAACACATGGGTATTTATACCCGACACAGCAGGTCTGGTCGAAGGATCAGACAGAGTGACCGAAAGATCATCTGTCGACCAGAAAACCCATCGAAAGATCACATACACCACGAAGGATGATATCCTTCGTGGTCTATCCTTCGTGGTCTATCCTTCGAGCTCATCATCGAAGGATATAAAACAATCCTTCGATTACACATCCTTCGACACAACCAGCTTACAACATTTTTCTAACTGTTTGGTCAAGTCAAACCAGGAGGATGGTTGACTTGGTCAAACTTACATCAACCTTACATTAAAGACATCGTTTTGTATCATGACGAAATACAGACAAAGTACAGACACAAGTGCACCAACAAACTCCCCCTTGGCTGTAGCTTTGTCTCGATCTTCGTGTCTTCAAGTCTTCAAGGCCGAGTCGAACCGAGCTGAGTCGCGTCCACACAAAGTGCATCAACAGGATTCAATTTTGGGTTTATCAAGCATTTTTGGGGGACACTCAAAGAAGATTTGGCGAAAATCATGGAAGCTTTTTATAATAATGGCATCATTAATCGTGGTTGCGGGTCCTCTTTCTTGGCTTTAATCCCTAAAGGTACGGACCCTATATCCTTTAATGATTATAGGCCAATTAGTCTTATTGGTAGTATCTCGAAGATTATTTCTAAGATACTAGCCAATAGACTTAAAGGTGTGGTAGGGTCGGTCGTGTCCGAATGTCAATCGGGTTTCCTCTCAAATCGGAACATCCTGGATGGGCCATTGATTTTGAATGAAATAATATCTTGGGCGAAGAAAGAAAATAAGAAGGCTTTCGTTTTAAAAGTTTTAAAAGTTGATATTGAAAAGGCGTATGATTCAATAAACTGGGATTTATCGACCGGGTTTTCCAACAAATGGGATTCCCGACTTTATGGAGAAAATGCGTCAGGGGTATATTGACGTCTTCTCGAGCGTCGGTTTTAATAAACGGTTCACCTACTCTTGAGTTCCAATGCTATAGGGGGGGTTCGCCAAGGTGACCCGCTATCCCCCTTCTTATTTATAATTTATATGGAAGCTTTAACTGGGTTTATGCATAAAGCAATGTCAATAGGGAAAATAAAAGGTATTTCGTTACCAAATAACGGCCCGGTTATAACTCACATGATGTATGCGGACGATGTGGTGTTTATGGGGGATTGGGAGGAAAATTCTATCCACAATATCATTCGACTTATGAGGTGTTTCATTTGCATATCGGGGCTGAAAATAAGTCACGAAAAGTCCAACTTGTTTGGAATCGGTGTGGACGACAACTCGGTAAGTCGGATGGCCTCTTCGATAAATTGCAAAGCAGGTAAGTTCCCTAGTAAGTATCTTGGTATCCTTGTGGGAGCAAACATGAATCTAATTAGACATTGGAAGTGCGTAGTAGACTGCTTCAAAGCTCGCTTATCTAATTGGAAGTCGAAAATGCAATCAGCGGGGGGCAGGTTGACATTGTTGAAAGGTACCTTGGATAGTCTCCCGTTGTATTTCTTTTCTTTGTTCAAGGCACCGAAAGGGGTTTTGGACAAGTTGGAGGCTCTTAGAAGAAGGTTCTTTGGGGGGGGGGGGGGTAATGATGAAAAATCGAAGACCGCTTGGGTGTGTTGGGAAAAGGTAATAGGTCCACTTGAAAAAGGGGGTCTAGGGTTGGGTTCACTTTGAGATATGAATGTGAGCTTGTTGCTAAAGTGGTGGTGGCGGTTTAAACATGAGAAAGAAAGTCTTTGGGGAAAAACTATTGTGGCGATTCATTCTCACATGCACTCGACCTCATATCTTCCGGTTAAAGAAGGTATCTCGGGCACGTGGAATGGAATACATAGAAGAGCAAAGGAGCTTGAAAATGTAAATCTGAATATTGGCCAACTACTCAAGGGTGATGTGGGGAATGGGAATGATGTACGATATTGGCTGGATTGGTGGGTAGGGGAAGGGCCGCTAATGGATTGTTTTCAGGAGTTATTTAGGCTGGAAAAACATAAACGCGTCACGGTTGCCACAAGGTTGACGGAATGGGAGTGGAGACAAACACCATGCTCCGATGTGGAACGAGTTCAGCCGCAGCGCATTTCGAACTCATTACGAGGCGTTACGCTTTCCTCTAGGCCTGATAAATGGATCTGGAAGCCAGCGAATGACGGTTTGTTCTCGGTTACATCCTCTCGAAAGCTGCTTTCTGGGTTCGCGGTTCCATATTATCCTTTCGAATGGGTAAAATGGGTTCCCAAAAAAGTCAATATTTTCGGGTGGCGCGGGGTACAAGATAGGCTGCCAACATTGATCGGGCTAAAGAAAAGGGGCATGACACAAGGATCGGCAGTTTGTAAGCTATGCGGTGAACAAGAAGAGGATGCGGATCATCTATTTGCGGGTTGCTATGTGGCGTCAATATTATGGCAAAAGGTAAGCGTTTGGTGCAAAATTCAGCAGGTATTCGCCTTTACAATGAAGGACTTGCTGGAATTTCATAAGAAAACGGCCATCGAAACGCAGAAAAAAAAATATATACAAACAGTTATTTTGGGGACGTGTTGGGGAATTTGGAAAGCGAGAAACGAATGCATTTTCCGTGGAAAGCGTGTTAATATAGATACAATATTTGGCGAGATGCAAGCAAATACTTTCCAGTGGACGAAATGCAGAGCAAAGTAAAGAACTTTAGATTGGAGGAGCTGGGCATCTTTTGTTGTAGGAGAGTAGATCACTGTATGGTTTTTTGTTTTCTGTCTTTACTTTTGGTGATTATGTAAAGGTTTGGTCTAGTATCTAACTAGCCAATATGTACTGGACAAATGCTTGGTGATGAATGTGATTGGAATTTGCTATTAAAAAAAAAACACATCATTATTACACAAAATATATCTTCATAGGAGTGTGCAATGCATAGTTTGAAATCCGGACCAAAGACCGAAACTGAGGTAAACATTAAACCGTGCTTGGCCTCGTGGTCCGGCTTCGGACCAGCAAGGGCTTATCGGAAATGTTACAATGAAAACATTAATGGCCCATTGGGTTTATAACTATCCCGTGTACCTCTCCATTGTATTCACACAATCAATATAAAATACTTTTAAGACGTGTTTGTTACTACAACAAAAGATTAGGGTAAAATGGTCATTTTAATATCAATAATATATCATGAAAAACAAGTGAAAGCATTTTGCAACATTTGTATACAATCTAAAAAAAAACTTAGATCCTACCTGGTAACAAACGGTCAGGTAAAAAGATTTTCAAACTGGGCGCATGTGAAGATACTTGTATGGTATCACCGTGTCGGACAGGATGAACAGGATGAGACCCATCAATGTAGATTAGTCCGTCTTTCGTGTACCAGTCAATATCCATGGCTTGTTTAGGTTTTATTGTTCCATGCATTAAACTCAAGCGGGCTGCTTCTTGTGAAATGGGCTCTCTCACCATGTATTGGAGATCTTTGGATAATATAGGCATAGGGAATCCACCAGCTGATAGCATTGCTGCTGATGACCCCGCAGCAGTCGAGACTCTCAGACCACTAGATCTGCAGTTGACTAGAGGCGAACTTGACCCGTCGTCTTTCCTAATTCTTTTAAAAAAATAAAAATAAAAATCAGAATAACTTGTTTCAACCTGAACCTATTTCGACCCATTACCCAATTCACCCATGTTGCCAGCACAAGAAATTACACAGAACCACTCGTACCTGAAAGAGAACCTAGAAGCAGAAGCAGGACAGGGATCTGCAATTAGAATGTCGTTAAGAGCATATGTTGACAGTGGTGTTGAGTTCGCATGAATCGACATTCTTGATAGTTCAAAAGGAGTTGTTCGACCCTCCAGGATGTTACTTAGTATCTGCAACATCCAATAATGTTCATATAAACTTGTTACTTTATCTCTAACGTAAAAAAAAACGTAAAAAAAACATAACCAAGAACTGCTCATATGGGTTGAAAGTTTTTCAGATTATTTTTCTTTTCCACAGAACCTCCTAAATCATTCTATCAAACATTAGTTAATTGCTGAAATTATGTAATCGTATTTGACACACCTGTTCAAAGTTCTTGACGGTTGCAGCACAGAGATAACCGGTGCTTCTAGTAGCATCAAACTCGTTACCCATTTCTTGCACCTAAGCAAATCACACGGGCCACAAGTTTCTCAAAATGATGAACCGAATATGAAATCAGAAATCAAGGGTATCACTTCAAGAACGAGCTAACCTCTTGTGGTATAGTGGGATCAGAGTTTACTCCAAGTAACGGGATTGAATCATTCAACAAATGGCTTGCCTGCAAAAGCGTTCCATCACCGCCTACTGTAACAACAAGATCCACATTTCGAATGGGTCGTGAAAGATTACTACGAAAAGTAGCATCCCAGTCAACGGACTTTCTTTGTAAAACATTTTTGCAAAATTCTATGGCGTTTTTATGAACTCTGGACCTGTCCTCCAGATAATGCAATACCTGCAGCGTTTAGAAAATGAAAAAAAAAAATTCCAAGAAACAAAATCAAAGTCTACGGATGTTCAAATTCCGTTTCAACCGGTTTTGATGAAAATTTTGGGCTGAATCACTAAGTATGGTTTTAGAGAGAGACAAACTGAAAGCGGACGGGTGGTTGGTTGGTTGGTTGGTTGGGTCTGCCGAACCGGCCACTTTTCACTATGTTACGGTTTGGTATTGGCCGTTTAGTGGTTTTAGATAAAAGAGAAACATTTTTAAAGCATATTTTTGCATCAAGTTTTAAAATGATAAAGATTGTTCATGAATAATATATACACACACATAACTTTATATTCCTGAAATGAAAAAAAATATATATATAATAAATGTTGAACCGCTGGTTCCAAATTCCAAACCGTAAATGGTTAGGTTGGCCAAACTGGCCATTTTTCACGGTTATACTCACCTTACTGATTTTACACAGCAAAAGTAATTCTTTTTAAAAGGGCATAATTTTGTATTAAATTTTTAAAAATTATAAGAATCGTTCATAACACAGACAATATACACCTAACTTTATATTCCTAAAATGAAAAGAAACTTAAACAATAACATTTGAACGGCCGATTCCAAGTTCCAAACCATAAACCGAACAGTGACAATCAAACAGTTAAAACCGAACTAGAACCAAACCAGCTGACTTTCTTCAGTTTAGGTGGGTCAGCCATTTATGAAGACCCGTATATCAACCAACCAAGATATTAAAATTGTACAGACGGGGTTGTTCACTTGGGCATTTCATCAAACACCTCATCTGCATTACACCCTAAGATTCAAATTGACAAGAATTACAGCTAATGTAGACGAAACGTGCTGTAACATTCTAAACTAAAACATTATTGAATCTAAGATCATAAAATCAAGAAAAAACAACGGTGGATACCTTAGGGTTTGTAGGACGAGAGACACCGTTTGATTGACAAAACGAGTAGACATCCAACGACTTTAGGAACAACAACACACGCCTTCTTGCCATTGTTGATCAGAGCTCTCTTGGCGGGAACAAATAACCAACTGAAACCACTGTTTGTTAATACGTGTTGACTGGTTTTCGAATTCTGCCAAAAATGTTGGTAGAAAAAGAGACTTGCAAATAGCTTAATAGAATTTAGAAAGTCTTCTTATATAACAACTTTAGCTTCCAATTATCGGTTTGGTTTGTTAAAGTATCAGTATGGAACCAACGTTTTGGCATAGCAACCCAAAAAGATATTGACTTTGCATTGATTGAAAACTATGAAACAAATATCAATATCGACGCCAACGTTGTTTGGCCGCCTGGCCGGTATCGACTCCACCGTTACCATACTTGCACACTTTATAGCTTATATACCGCCACATCAAGGCGACCATAAAACGAGTATGATACTGGTATTGTTCGGATGATATCGGTTCGGTTGTCACGGTAAAGAAAAAAGATTATATTTGGAATCACAGATAAAAAAATAAAAAACCACGTAATGTTATATTTGAAATTATGAAACGTTATATTATATTACTAAAATATGTCATGTCGAGAAAATCATAAAAAAGCAAATATGTTACAAGTACTAATATTCTTTGGATGGTATCAGTTCGTTACTAACGCAAAAAAACAACTATATATGATCCTTATTGTGGGTAAAAATAAGCATGCCACAATGGTATCTTCGAAAATTATAAGACCTTATATTATCTATACTATATTATAATGCAGGAGGGAAGGATTCCCAAAAGTTAAGAACTTCTTACCCCCTTATTTATAAATAAACCCCTAAAATGAGGGTAAAGTGGTCTTTTAAACCATAATTATTTTTTAGTCCCTCAATCTATTACATTTAAATCCTTGACATTTAACGTAATTATGGGTAATTAGTTACACTCCCCCCCCCCCCCTCTTTAATTCTTTAACGTATTCCTGCGATATCTTACAACCTGTAATGTTTTAAAAAAATCCGAAGGTACCATGACGATCGGCACATTTTTTTAAACGTTTCGATAGTTGTCTTTTTTAGTTTCGCCGTGCGTTCATAAAGTACAAATAGCCTAGCTCATTTTTGTCGACGTTTTAAGAACATTCGAATGTCATGTGACGCCCAGCTCATTTTTGTCGACGTTTTGATACTTGTCTTAGTCAATATTGATGGGTAGATTAAAATGGACAAATAGATAATACCTTAGTGTACAAGTGTTATTGCGATGCATAAGCTAGGTTGTTTAATTTGGAGAGCCTAAATCCTATTTTTTTTTTAACAGCAAATTTGGATCACAGATTGACACAAAAGTGATTAGCAGGATAGATAAAGTTTGAGTAAATACAAAGTTTAATCAATCATCTCACATTTCAAACCCTGTGGAGATAGGAATTAAAAGCAAAATATAGTTTTAAAAAATTCAATGCAAGCAACTGAGTTTCAAAATCCATCAATTTTCTTAAAAAGGTAATCACGAAAGTATAGTAGCTAAACATTAAAGAGGTAATCATGAACGTAATGTAACAAAATATTTAATGCTTGCAAACTTATTTGAATTTGCAGTTCCTCTTTTTTTTTTTATTGAAAAAAAAACACTTTTAACAAATTTCATCCTCGCATAAATAATATCGACAAAGTAATCAGTACATAATAATATTTAATAACGTATTGTGAGAGAAGATCAATTTAAAAAACCAAATACTAAATTTGAAATTAGGTTTCCTTTTTGTTCGTTACGACGTTACGAATTTGGTTTCATCGTCCCGCCATGCAAGGAGAAATCACCGGACGCATTCTCGGACCTTCCTAACTTATTCCCATTTGATGATTTCGTGATTTAAACTCCACTGAAAGCCAAATCAAACCCCATGACATCTCTCACGTCACCTCTCTTGTTAATCTCTTAGTTCTATTCAAGATCAATCCCACACACAATCGCGAAGAGACCGATGGCTCTACGACTCAAGGTAACGTTGTACACTTGTACTCCCTTATTTCTATTTGTTGTCACCGTTTTTGTGATCGTTTAAATACCCAGTTTCATCTATTTTCCCAATCGACGGTTGTGTTCGTTCTTTAATTTATTGGTCACCATTGGTGCCACAGTTTGAAAAAAATTATACTGATCGTTTGAAACATGAAATAGTATTAGGCCCTTGATCTAATAAGAAACAGAAATCTTTATATGCTCACTGATTTTTGCTTAGAAGGTCAATTCTCTACTGATGATGGAACTGAATTAATACAGTTAGCTTCAAGATGTTTACAATATCAGCCACATGAGTGCCCAAATCCAAGATCATTGGTTTCCGCTTTGATTCCTCTAAAAAAACAAGGTAATATATACTTTATCATATCTAGATCATATAAAATAGATTTCATGTATAAATTTTCTTTTCTTATTGCAGTTGATTATCTTATTCTAAATATTCAACATTACATAATTAGTTTAGAGACTACATCCTAACACCCCCTCAAATTTGTTTACAAGTTTTCATATGCATATGTAGGTGCCATCGATCATGTATTAATATGGGTATCCCACAAGGGTCCACCATGCCTCTAACGGCTCCCGGAGAAATAATGGATTTAACATTTATACATGATGTTTTGGAAAAGTTGGGGTACAAAGATGACGAGGGTGCTGCAACCGAGGTTCGTTTATGTTTTTTTAGTAATTTGATTTTTTTATATAAGGTCCTTATAATATCTTTTTTCCTTTTATGTTTTAGTTGACTTGTTGCTAACACAATCTCATGTTCTTGTTTGGTTTTAAAAATGAAAGGCGCGACGAGGTCTAAAACCGAGGTGCGAAGCGTAAAAGCGGTGGGTTTTTCGTACCAGAGGCGCTAGCTAATTATGTATATTTTTATATCCAATAGGTTTTTAGCTTTCTATACCCAAAATGTAGCTATAAGTAGATTTTTTGTATGATTTTAGCTGCATGTACAAGCCAAAAAACAAAAGTTACAACACTTAGATGCATAAAAATGCCTTGGGTACGAGAGGCACGCGCCTCAGGCTAGAAAAACCCAGAAAAATCCCAAAGGGTGAGCATTTTTGGCGCTTCTTGTAATTACTCTAGACGTTGAGCGAAAAAGCCCCAGGGAAGCGCGCCTAAAGCGCGCTTCTTAAAACCAAGTGTTCTTGTTGTTGAAGAAACAAACATGAAAGAGAAAATATGTTTTTTTGGGATAAGATATTATTCACAAATAATAAAATTATAGGCGATATAAAATTAGTAGAGTGTATTTTAAATTGGGCAATACATTAGAAATACTAGGAAATGATAGTTCTGTCACATTTGAATACTTTGAAAATAGGTTTTAACCTTTTTGCCACAAATCATGCAATGGGGTGTGTGATTTTGGTGGTTAAAAGCTTATTGTGTCCAAGACATTGTTTCTAAAATTTGCATATGAACACACCGCAAGTTCAAGAACTTTGTTTCCAATATTGGCAACCAAGACCTTGCTTAGGTGATTTTCATTCTTTTATATTAGTTATACCTTAAAATTTTATTGGCTTGATGCTAGAGGTGTTAGTTTGGTTGGGTTAGTTGGGTTCGAAAATGTAACGGAACACCGACCCAAATAAGCTTGGTTTATTCGGTGTTCGGGTTTAAAGAATTGGGTTGGGTATTTGGGTTATTTAATGGGCTGCTAAAAAATCTTGGGAATTTAGCCTAATAATGCTGTGTATTGATACCTAACTCTCTTTTAACTATATACTTACCTTGATTTTATGTTTGTTTTAGGTACATTTGCTTTCACAGTTTTCTCATGCATAAACAAGTTGATTCATTTTTCCTTTTGATAGCTTGTATGGAGTGATGGCTCTCCCTGCTAAAAAAGGTTTGACATGTGGGGTATATGGAGAATTTTGGCCCATTTACCTATGAACTGATCGATTCAGGTCATGTTTGTTCTCTTAAGAGTTCTATGAAGAAAACAACCAAAAACGAAACATGTTAAACATGTCGGATTTTGTCCAAGTGTACATTGTTTTCAAATATTGGGTAGCGCCTTGCAATTCTTAAGACACTAGGTATTGTATAGATTCATAATAAATATAAAGCTTTTAGAGTTAATGTGTTTAGAGGTCAAACATGTTTCTTCTTTTTCCATTTATTTCATTATAAATCCCTACCAACTTTTAACAAAATTAGGTTGGTGTGAAATATGATTACAAAAAAGTGTATTATTGTTAAAAACTAATATATTTTTATAAGTAAACGATATAGTAGAAGTTCCATTCGTTCTATTTGTGTTATTCATGCAACTTGTTAGAGATTGTCCCGCTAATAACTGAAACATCCGCTCTTACTTTTTTATTCAACCGGACAATCATGGTCTCATAAGACCGAGAACTAGACAAAACTTCATTGTAAGTACCCAAAAAAAGGTAAAAGAAATAAAAACTCTTAACTTAAAAAATCCCTCTTTTTGTTTCTCGAATGTTCATTTACGGATGGCCAATACAAAGAACAAATACCATTGCAACGGATATGAAATGAATTAACAAGAGAAGTGCATTTTACATACATCATTCTTGTACAAAAAAGTATTATGCATACGACTTCACTACCAGAAACGAGTGCCGTAATGCAAAGTGTCGCCCCCGCCGCATCGCGCGGGCACCCTACTAGTACTAATAAAAAACAAAAAAAGGTGAACACATCATTTTACAAAATAAAAAAACTAAATCTTGACGTAGGTTTAATAATATGTATGATTGTGCTTTGATCACTTGTATGTTACAAATCACAATTTAGTTTTGAATAAAATTTATACATATATCTATACTATATTATAATGCATGAGGGATGAGTATTTTAAGATATCCAAAAAATAAGAACTTTTCCCACCCTTTATTTATAGAAAGACCTCTAAAATGAGGGTAGTTTAGTCTTTTAAACACTATATATTTTTTAGCCCCTAAACTAATTACACTTAAATCCCTAAGGTTTTAACAAAATTATAGATAATCAGTTACAATTCACTCATCCACAACAAACTTATAATTTTTTTACGTAGTCTTGACATATCTTATAAACTATATTGTTTAAAAAAAATCCAAAGATAGCATGACGACCTACACATTTTTGTCGACGTTTCGGTGGTTGTCTTGTTCAATATCGACGCACGGATTAAAAGGTACAAGTTGATAATGCTTTAATGTACAAGTAATTAATACTTGTGATCTAATCCGCCTAATCTACAAAGATGGGTTCCATCTATGCAAACAAAAACAAAAAGAATTAATAGTATCGTGACATAAAATGAAGATATTATGTGTACCATTTTATTTTATTAAAACTGCCTAATATCTGTACTTAGATATATCTTATATAAACTTAAAACTAACTATAACAAACTTCCTAAATAAAGGGGTGGCAAATCTAAAATTAAACCCTAATACACTTCTATAGTTACTACTATAAATACATAGCATGACACCAATATATCTATTTCTAAACAAAGTTAAAAAAATTGATCCAGTTCTGAATTCAATTGTTGCAAAAAACCAAGCATGCGAGATTGAAAATTCTAAGGTCAGTTATGTTATATAGCAACAGTGAATAATTTTTTTCTTTTTTTTACTTTTATGTGAATGTTAACTTATTTGATTTTTCAGATTCAGTTGCATGATGAACATGCCAATTTAAACAACTTATTTGTCGAACAAGCTTCTAAGGTATTGATTTTGCTGGTTTTTAAGTATCATTTTTGCGTATATCTTTCATATTAACATGTTCGTTATGTTATTATATGTGTGTTTTATTGCAGGATGATGGTGATAAAAAGTGTTGATATTACTTCTTATGGTGCAATGTTTAGTCCATACAAGTCTAATCTTCAACGTGAATTTAATGAAGAGGTAATTTTAAGGTTTATTTAATCTTTTTTTAACTTTTGTATTCAATTTTTGTCCTTTTTAAGGATCAGAAGTTTGAGACTCAAAGAAAGAGATCCAAGAGACTCTCTGAATGGAAATGAAGTGAGGTTATTAATCTAGACGATTCTGAGGACAATGACAAAGAAGAGGAATTAGAAGATACTGCCGATTCAAGCACAAACCAGAAAACCCGATTAAAAATACTTCGAGTGTCAATTCAGAAACGGAACAAATTTCATGCAGTCTAATATGAATTCTATCAAGTGTTTTTATGTTTTTTTTTTCATTTTCAGCTGTTATGTTTGATCTAGACGTATGAATAAAGTTTATTTTATATCTGAACTTTATTTTTTGTGTTAATATAATGCAGTTATTGACCATATTAATAAAATTCAAAATAAAGTTAGTATCCTAAATTTATAAGTCAACTAAACTTATATAAGTTAATATCCTAAAGTTGCAATAAATAGATATTGCAGTTAGATATAGTCAAACTGAAATTATAAAATATTACAATTATTCTTGGATATTAATCTAATAATTTGTATTTCTTAATTAAAAACAATAAACTAATAAACTTTAAAGCTCAAGAAAAAAAACTAAACTTACTATGATATAAACATATAAACTCTTAACATCCTATTTTTTACAAAAATTGTTTTTAAAATTTTATAAAAATATTAATTTATATATATATATATACTAGGTTTTTACCCGGGATTGCTTCCCGGGCTCAGGAAACTTAGTTATATTAATTACTATTTCTTATTAATACGACCACATTACATCAACCATCTAATTTGATTCAACAACAATGTCTTCAAATCACCGGATTAGATCATGAACCCATATTAGAGGTTGTTAGAATCTGAGTTTCTTTTTTATTGTGTTTTTGTTTAAGGATTAAGAACATGAACAAGTAATGCAGCGGAATTAAAATGGAAATAAACTTTGCACACAATCAAAAGGGAGAAATGCTTTCAACACACATTTTAAGAAGATGAGTTTGGAGATGGTGACCTGGTAATAACTGGCTGAGCAGTGGTTGAAGCAGATTCAAGTCTTTCTTCAATCATTTGTTTAACCCCTTCTTTCACAAGGTGATCCTCTGCTTCTTTATCTACTGCTGTTATTTTATCCATCTGCTTTTGTTTCCTTGTTTGGTAAAGGATGGTAGCAGGTGGAGCAGTGGATCTCCTGAATTGTTGCTTTTGTGGCTCAGCTGAAACCACTACTTCAGGATAATCAGGCTTTTGTGGAATATTAGGATTTTTCTTCCTTAGTTCTTCCAGCCTTTTGTAAGATGCAAACACTTTATCCTCTGTCCATCTTGACACTTGATTCCTTGACCCAAAATCAGCTGTAATCAGCTCTTCTTTCATCCTCTTCAGCTGCAGAGTCCTTTCTGGTACATTTTTCTTAAACTTTGCCCAGATAGGAGGAGTGTGCTTCACCTTGTTTTTGATCATATCTTGAATTCTGGCTGCTTCACTTTCAAGCTCACTAATGGTCCATTCTTTGTACGTGTACATTTCTCCTTTATACTTTTTGTAAGCCATGATGTTATCAAGATAATCTTTTCTCAAGGTTTCATCTGCCCTTTCTGATAGTTGCTGACAAAGATTTTTTGCAAACTGCTCCAATGTTCTGACCTCAGTTAGCAGGTATTGATGTCACACCCCGACCGCGTAAAACAACAAATCGCGGCGGAAACATCGGGGCGTGTTGCAACAGAATTAATGTTTCATAACCATGGATATCAAAAGTGTTTCGTTTTATTAAACATTGAATAATTACATCTTCTGGAAATCTAAATACACTATTTAAACATAGTCTATCATTGTTATTGAGTCACTAAGGCCTTGTCCAGTCCTATGTGAGCATGCATCTTATCAATCGATATCATCCAACAATACCTGAAACATATGTGAAAACGAGGTCAGCAAAGAAATGCTGGCGAGATACATAGGTTTTGTGAAAATAAGATTCATGACTTCTGTTTTAAGAAAATGTTTAGTCATGAACCTTGTAATTTGCTTTGTCTTTGTAAATCATTTGAAAAACAATTAGTTCAGATGATATGTATAAATAAGAAAAATAATGCATGGTTAAATGAATAACCAAGTTAATGAGTTTGTAAAAGATAAATTGTTTTGTAAAACAATGTCTTGTGAAAAGTATGTTATTTGTATAAAATGTTATATGTATCAAACTGAAATGATTCAAATAACGCTACAATATGTAATACCATACAAACACTTATATATAGGAAGTACCAGCGGCGTATCCACCATGCTTGTATCATATTACACACACATCGTTACTTAATCACTTAATCAAACCAAACCAAACAATGTAAAATGTCTATGTTTAAATAAATTGTCAAATGTCTATGTCAAATATCCATGTATGGCAAGTGAAATGTCTCAACTAAACCATATGCACAAAAACAAAGTATTGAAGTAAAACTTGGTTTAAATCAAAGTTATGTTTTGTGGAAAATACATGATCAAATGTCAATCATGTACAAATGTTTACCCAATCGTTAACCCATTTTGTAAAATCGTTCTAGTCATTCTTGTTTTAATTGTGAAACTACTTTATGGTCGATTCTCTAATAACATTCAAACCTTCTTGACGCGTTCCTCGCTCCATCTCGCTCTCGCTCTCGTTCTTAACAAACCCTTACCAAAGGATAAGTTAATAATTACATATTCAGTCGCTACCCACAACCCCCACACATAACAATGGGTGCAGTAAATAACGGGATTTGTCAGATCCTATGGTACCATAACCTAATACTGGTCGGCTTGATCATTGCTAATGAATGTCATCGGTCATGTAAACTACAACCAACAAGTTCGTTCACTTTATTGAAATTGTTATTAGTTTTTGAAATCATTGTATTCGTTCTTGAAATCATTGTATTCGTTCTTGAAATCATTGTTAGCGTTCTTGAAACTATTGTTATCGTTTTTGATACTACATTGTAATTGTTTTTGAAACTATTGTAATTGTTCTCGAAACCACATTGTAATTGTTCTTGAAACCATTGATAAAACATTTAGCACATATGAGTCACCCCAAAACAGTTGAAAACAGTAAAAGAGGGGAATAATGTACTCGCCTGGGAGTGCTTAGGAGTCTTGAACAACTACCAAGTAAGCTAGAGGAGTCCCGGAAATCAAACGGTACCTAACATAGGTAACTACATAATTAACCCGGACCTAAATCGGAAGACTGGGTAGCAGGAGGGTTTGTAAACCAAACGAGTGTAGAGACTCGTGTCATTTGGTTTAACAAGGCCTACATACTAAATGAAACTTAACCTGAGTGATTTCGACCCATTACGACCCGTTTAGGTAGCTTATGCTACTTTAACGCGTCGTTCGCGTGAAACGCGTTCGGACCGCCTAACTAGCCCTATGACAAGTGTTATATGCCTAAACATATTACATAATCAGTTATGTGACAAAAGTTTAGGTTACATATGCTTAATTACCAATTATACATGAAAAGGGTATTCTGGTAATTTACCTAAGGCATATAAACTACCTATCATACAACTACTTAAACGATGTGACCATAGGGTATAACCTCGGAAGGTTATTCCCTACCTACTATGGTCACCTAATGTGTTTGGTCGGATCCTAATGATCGACCAAACTGGGTCGGGTTCGAGGTATAAGCGATTCATTAGATCGCTTACCCTACGACCCTAGACAACGTGGTAATCAGTGGGCATAGTCCCAAGGGACTATGACCAACGTGATTACACTCACGTTGCGAAGTTCAAAATAACTTCGCATTGACCATTACTGGTCAACGCTGAAAGTCAAACAAAGTTTGACTTTCTGACTCGAAAAGCAGTAAAATAAGGAAAAGAACGAAAGAATACTTACGAAGGGTCCCCGAATGCTAATCCCGATTCAAGAATCTCAGGTATGAAACAATGGTTTCAACTTAGAGGTTCTCAAATCAGAATTCTAGTGATTTTAGCAATGGGGGGTATGGGGTATTTATAGGAATACCCGAACCGTTAAGATCGTTTCATGGAAAACGTGCCTTAATCCCATCCGTACATGTGTTGAAATGTCATGGTGTTTAGGTGTTTAAATTCCATCCATACATGTGTTGAAATGTCATGGTGTTTAGGTGTTTAAATTCCATCCATACATGTGTTGAAATGTCATGGTGTTTAGGTGTTTAGGTGTTGAAATTCCATCCATACATGTGTTGAAATGTCATGGTGTTTAGGTGTTTAAATTCCATCCATACATGTGTTGAAATGTCATGGTGTTTAGGTGTTTAAATTCCATCCTTATCCGCTGACTAAGCAAGTTAGAATGTGTGGTTGTGAATTAAACAACGGCTAATACATCGAATCTGGTCCTGAATGCGAAAAACGATCCAAATGACGTGACGAATGGATTTTTCTTATGGCGAACACTAAAATAAAATATTTTAGTGCTAACATAATTTTTTGGATGTCCGGATGTATTCAGAACGTAAGTTATGCGCGAAAATGCAAACTTGTGCACTTTTTGACACTTTTAGTCCCTGAATGACCCAAAAGTTTATTTTAGCACACCGAACCCCTCAAAGCCTATTTCTAAGCTATGTAAAGGATATTTATGGTATGTTTAACTTATGGTCATGTTCCGGAAGGTCTGTTACAGTTCAAATTGGCATACTTTCGCAGTTTGTCAAATTTAGTCCCTGTAAGCGATTAAACTTTGATTTCACCACACCAAACCTTCCAAAACTTATATCTAAGTTATGTAAAGGTTATTTAAGGTATGTTAAGCCTATTTCACTATTCCGGAGTGTTCGTTGCATTAAACTGGTTATATTTACGCATCAGTGCGTGTATAACCTTCCAGAAAGCGATTTAGAGCTTGAAATCGAACATGAATTGATATGTGCAAATGATACACATATTTTTACAAATCCCAAGTATGAAATATAATATTTCATTGGTTTGGTATTTGTTTGATGGCCGTGGAGGCACATGTGTTACAATTGATAGTATCTTTGTATTTCCTTATCAGATTTACCATGTGAATTCTTTAGAGATATCCTCTGTTTGTTGAGCTTTTAACCTCATATATTCTTCAATGTTGTTTGGCCTAGGATATCCTTCAAGAGATGGAAAACTCCTTTTAGCAGGGTCATCTTCAGTGTAGAAGGATTTGATCTCCTCTCTAACTGCTATAAGCTCTAAAGGGTACTGAGCACTTGCAGGAGTGATGACAATGTTTGGTTTTTGAACTTGAGCTGAAGAAAGATGAACAGGGTTTGGAATAGGTACAAGTGGCAGTGATTGTGTGGTTGTTTGTTGTGGTGAAGTGTCATCATCTAAGACAACATTGGTTGCCCTTCTTCTTTTGGGTTTAGGAGAGGTTGGTGGTGTTTTGATGGATTGAGTGGTAGTGATTTGAGTGGAAGGTTGCTGACTAACAGTTGTTGGAACAACTGGTGTTTCAACCACTGTTGTCATTACAACAGATGATGTGTCATCTGAAGTCTTCTGCTTTTTAGCAGGAGATGATGGTGGTGATGAAGTTGTTTTTGGTGGTGAGTTGATTTTTGGTGGTGATGATGTTTTTGGCGAGGCAGTGGTTGAAGTGGGAGCAGTAGTTGTAGTGTGTGTTGTGACAACCCTCAAAATTTCAGGTACTGTACAAATTAATTAATTTCGATTATGTGCTTAATGACTGTGCTTGATTACAACTGAAACCTTAAACTGCTTACTGATTTATGTTACATACATACATGTGCATCATTTTACATACAGTCGCTCCATTTATTTCATACAGACTCTTAGTGACAAACCTGATGCACAAAGCACAGTTAGCATAATGAGCGGATAACTCAGACACGTGCTGACAATGCCATCACATAGACAGACACTATATTGAGGCCAGTATGAGCCAGGGACAAAGTACTACACTAGTATGGGTGTAGGGAAGTGAGGACCAAAAGACTGTGTCACTAGGTGATAGTTTGAGTGCCGGAAAGTGCCTAAAACTCATTTTAAGTACGGAATTCTGCAATTTCAAGCAACGATTCAGCTTTTAACATACTCGTATTATTCAGAAAATTGACTAAATGGTCCTGAACGCTTTCCTAAGTGTTGGAATTAATTTCGTTACAAAACGATGTATAAAAGACACGCTGCAGTACAATTTAACACTTTAACGGAACGATACGTAACCGAGCAACCGGACATTACCCGGGACACCAAAATTTTGTCAGAAACATTATTTTATTATTCCTAAATAATCATGGTCACAAAAATCCCCACACACTATAGAAACATGACTTACACCCACTATTCTAGAAAATACCGTTAACCTCCTACTTAATTACCTACTAATAATCAAATTTTACAATCTACCCCCCCCCCCAACCGAATTTTCAGCCATTGGGACCCACCCCATCATTACATTATATTTTGTTTAGATTTTGTGTTATTCTCTCAAGTTTTGGTTGGCCAAAATCTAGAATATCATGACACTAGGGTTAGGGTGGCTCATGAATTCCAATAAATCCTCATCATCACCTTAAGATCCACACTCCACCTCACTCTCTCTCCCTATTTTTGGCTCCACATAACCGAACCCACCCCCATCTCTTTCATACATTCATCTTCTCCAACTACAAGTCCCATTCCAAGCTTGAAGATCATTCATAGAAGTTGCAAGATTGAAGGGCTCTCAAGAAAGCTTTGTTCAAGTCATTATCACCATCTTTTCTCTTCATCTTTGCACTAGATTTCTTCCCTAGCTTGAAGCTAGTAGTAAGTCTCTACACCATTGTTTCATCTTGTTCCTTGTTATGATATGTAGTAGGATGGTAATGTTCTAGTCACACAAAAGCTAAAAACACTAAAAATATAAACATGGAACCTTACATAAAACCATACATAAAAAGTTGCATGAAGATGTTATCGAGTTGGATTAGGGTTGGTTAATGCAAGCATGATATTTGATCATTGATTTCGTGGTAAAACCGTTGTTAGGGCACTTGGTAATGTGTTTTTAGAAACATTAAACTAGAAATAAACATGCTGATTGGAATTTCCAGCCAACTTCAACAGGCTATAACTGGGTCATTTTAAATTGAAAAACTGAATTTCTGAAGTCTAAATTCTGTATTTTTGAACAACCGAACAAATGGCACTAGAATCGTAATTTTTCGAGGTCGTTTACTACTTTTAAAGAATTGTTTTAAGACAGCACCTCAAGCTGAAATTTTTCTGCTGAAAAAGTGTGTTGTGTTCGGAGTTATAACTTGGAACCTGAGTAGAATCAGCTCATGGGATTTTTACTGTAGATGGTCACTGTTGTTTCCGTGATCCTCCAACTAGAATTTCGTCGATCGGACTTACGATTAATTTTTAGTGAATTTTTCCGTAAACTGCGATCAGAAAGCAACAAATCTGATCGCAGTCGGGTAAATAAATTTTATATAATATTGATAATGAACTGGGCCCCGATATTTTTACACAATAAAATTTGAACGTTTATGACATTCTGTAAAAATTTGGGAATTTTTGGAGAAGGGTAACTATTTTATTAAAATGCTCTAAAACAGTCCAGTTTTGTTTAATAAAGCTGAAATGACATAAGTGGTATATTGCATGTAGGATTGTCGGGTTGGCTATGTGAGAACAATCTACGGGATATATGTAAAAGAAAATGATATGCTTTTAAGCATGGACGCCTCCATTTACAAGGGAGACTATGGCGAAATTTTCCGAAAATCCTAACACTTAGTAAATATTTTCTGGACAAGTGTTTACTAGTATATTCTAGACTATGTTTTTCAAGCATAAAACTCGCCATAATTTTTATAACGAGATACGGAGTATCGGAGGTTGGTTTTATACAGGAATATGGTTAAATATGTATTCTCTAAAATGGGACTTAAAAATATAATTCCAATACGAACAGACATATGTAAAATATCCCATCCTTGGGAAGGAAATACGAATACACAAGTATGAGAAGTATTATTACTAAAAGAGTGAATACACTTTAAAATGTAACTCAAAGGCACTAATCAATACTAAGACAAGGCACGACCCGTTCGTCTAATAGACGTTAGACCATTGTAGGTAGTCGTGTTTGCTGAGGAGATTTGGGTTACGTACGGATACCGAAGACGCGATACTGTGAGTTCATGTCCCCCTTTTCTCTTAACTGTTTTTAGTTTTATAACTTCGGGGGTGAAATACATGTTACAGTTATTACAGACACTTTTATACATGGTATGATTAGCTAAGGAATTTACTGTTAGATCACGTGAATGGATAGGCTATTATCGTAAGACCATTAATCCTTGTATAAGGACCGAGAGGCATGAGTGATAGATCTATTGGGTGTTGCGAGCCCCACACATGGGCCAGCGTGTGGCTGCATGTGGTGACTATGTCGTTCCGCCGGAAGGACCGGTATGAAGTACGCGTTACAGGTTTGAGTGCTTCCTAGGCCATATCACTTATTAATGTATTAGCTACACATTAATTGATCTGTTTTTCCTTATTGCTACATACCAAGGATATACACTTATACAGACATATTTCACAATTTATACAGACACACATTAACGATTTATACATACTCACATACACATGAACTCGCTCAACTTTTGTTAATGTTTTCCAAACTACATGTATTTCAGGAAATTAAGTATGGATCTGGCGGGCGTTGGAATTTCAAGTCATGTTAAGTATAAAGATGTCATCCATGGTTTTTGGGTTTGGCCAGTGTGTCTTAATCCTGGACGAGGCACGTCTTCCAAACTTTGATCACAACTATTATCTTTGACGAGTCCTTAGCAAACTTTTACACAATTCATCTGGTTTCTAAAACTTAAATTTGAAGTCTACGTTTTAGACAATGTTGTTATGTTTTAAACTCATTTTATGGATGACAAATCTTTGGTATTATCATATAGATTGTTTGATATGGTTGAATGCAATGATAACAAGTAAGTCACCCCATAATCACGCTTCCGCAAAAGTCAGGGTGTGACAGCTTGGTATCAGAGCTTCGACCGTAGCGAACTAGGATTCTTTCTCGAGTCTAGACTACGATCATTAGGGCTCTCACGAAAACGTTTTACAACATGTTTTCATTGCATACACTAAACGTCCAGATCCAGGAAACACACATTTTACAAACAAAAAGGCACAGATACACATTTCAAATTTATATTTATAGATCAGTCTTAGAGGCTGAGGGAGGATCAGTCTTAGAGGCTGAGGGAGGATCAGTCTTAGAGACTGGGAGGTTGGTCTTAGAGACCAGGGATTTAGTCTTAGAGACTGGGAGGTTGGTCTTAGAGACCAGGGATTTAGTCTTAGAGGCTGGGAAGGTTGGTCTTAGAGACCAGGGAGTTGGTCTTAGAGACCAGGGAGTTGGTCTTAGAGACCAGGGAGTTAGTCTTAGAGACCAGGGAGTTGGTCTTAGAGACCAGGGAGTTAGTCTTAGAGACCAGGGAGTTAGTCTGGGAGACTGGGTGGGATAGCCTGGGAAGACTAGAACGAATATGTGGATACATGATTACGTTGTGAATTGTCTTTATTTGCAATACACAAGTGTTAAAGATTACTGTAAATATGCATGCTACGACTATTATGTACCGGCACACACACGTCACTTTCCTTAGGGAACGAATTGTCAGATGATGACGACCCTACGGCCACCGCCACAGATGATAAGACTGTACCTGCGCCGGAGATATTTACGTCAGACACTGAGAGTGACCCTGACATGTTGACCAAGAACGAGGACGACTGCCAACCATCCACGCTGCCAGACTCTGGTGATGAATTACCCTTGCTGATAGCTTCCTTGACAAGAAACTTCTTGTCATCCTTGTTTCGGTCCACGACCACCTCATCATTTGGACACTTCGATGACGAGCACATCGTGGCTCCGATTCTCGACGCCGTACCTCTCATGATTATTTTCCCCGAGAATCTACCTCTTTGACAAAATGTTTGATGACGACGTTAATTTGCTTATTGATGATCCTTCCGTTGATACCCAGGATGATGGAAAGTTAGATGAGGACGTTGTTACTAACTCTACTTTTCGAGATCCCTATTATCAAACTATCCTCTGATTCTAGTATACACTCGATTTCAGACTCCTTTGAGTCTGCGACATTTACGACTTTACAAACAGGCAGGTTACCGCTTTTTGCTCCAGACACGGACGACGATGCCGCTTTGACTACTGCACTAACACTTGCTCAAGATCACATACCCTCACACGCCCCAGGACCTGCCCCTGAGGCAGCTCCAGTTCCTTGCGGGCCAGCTTGATGTTGCACCTGCTGAACCTGCTTAAACGTGACATTATTTCCTTTGGACTACTATACCTTGCACTCCTCTTACCAGACCCAGTACCTGCACCTATTGAATCTCCTTTTGTTGAGACATTTCTACCGCACCTGCACCCGCTGATGTTGCACCTATGAAGACCGACGTCCATTGCACCGACATGCCTACCGCTCTCTTTCAAGACATACCCGCACCCCGGGAAGGCGCTCCAGGTCAGCACCCGCATAACAATTCTTCTGCTACGACAACATTTTTCCTAACTTTACAAGACGCACCGTTTGCTACATTCACCTCTACAACGCTGGACAAGTCATTTCGATGGATTCCTATGCTACACTATGTTGATTTTAGACCCTTGTCATCCCTCACATTATGGAGGCTACACACGGGATGAGTACACCTGTCACATCAGCTACAGTTTGAGGATATAAGTCACAGAATGTTGGAGCTGGAGTTGACACCACAACCTCCACCCTGTTTATTGCCAGTATAATTTGATCCTCCACAATTATCAAAGACTTCTTTTGCGCTCTCATCTGCTGCTATGACGCCTTTTCCAGGTTTTTGATGCTCGTTTCTTTTACTATCGAGCGGCAGATCAGTTAACTACTTCGATGTATATACAAGCTCGAGGAGGAGTTTACGCGTGCTAGCAGTTACTTTTCTTTCCTCCTTCACCTCAGTCACCAGTGTAGTTGATTTCTGGATTTAAGCGGATTGCATTACACTTGGGTAAAGACACCAATAATAAGCCGGGATTGCGGAGACTTTTGAAGACCACTTCTGACTACGTAATTTTGATACACTAATATACCTGTTGGACAAGGGTGGGGTGACCCTGTGTCCTTTCTAATGTGATACATTATGTAAAACACAGTGATTATGGCCAGAGGATAACGAAAGCCCAATCATCTTTAAACATGCGACAATACTTATGACTAATAACTAATGAAAAACTCAGTCGCTATGTTCCCACTAAGCACGCTGTTGATCAGCATATTTGTGCTATAACTATAATGCTACATGCTTACTTGCTACGTTCCTATTTACAAGTTGTGCAATAATTACGAGGATACGTGATTGAATGTTATAACGACTGCATATATATACATATATGTAATATACCTCTGAGGTCTTATTCGTTAAATAGAGACTTGTGTGCTCGTGTCCTTAACAAGACCTGACCTAACCGACTTTCTTCTAGGAAGATGTCGACTCAAGGGAACACCGATACCATCAACCCTCTGCCAACGACAGAGGCGGAATTTCAAGAACGCCTATTACAGGTTATCGCACAGTACGAGGCCCTTCGCTCTGAGCGCAGCGGAGGTACCTCGGGAAATAACCCACCCAACGGCTGCACCTACAAGCAGTTCTTGGGCTGCCAGCCCCTATATTTCGACGGCACTGGGGGTGCCGTAGCCTTCGTGCGCTGGGTTGAGAAGACGGACACTGTTTTGCGTGCGAGCAAATGCGCCCCAGAGCACCAGGTCACGTACATTTCCGGACTGTTCCAAGATGGGGCTCTGTCATGGTGGAAACTCCAGGTTCAGACGATGGGCGAGGCTGCTGCGTATGCTTTATAATGGGACGAGTTGAAAGAGCTAATGCATAAAAAGTACTGTTCGAGGACAGAAAGCCAGAAGGTGGAAACTGAGTTCTGGAACTTGAAGATGGAAGGTCCAAAAATAGCTGAGTATGTGAAGAAGTTCCAAGTGCTATCGCGTATCATTCCTTACATGGTAGATCCAGAGTTTAAGAAGATTGAGCGTTTCATTTGGGGATTGGCACCCCAAATCATGAGCATGGTGACGACATCAAAGCCTGCAACGATCGCTGAGGCCATCAATCTAAGTGTGGCCTTGACTGAAGAGGCAATCAGGATGAACAAATTTTCAACCTCTGAGGGAAAGAAGGAGACTCATGTAGAGTCATCTGGAGACAACAAGAGAAAGTTAGCAAATTTCAAACAGGGTACCCAGACGAGTAGCAACAACAAGGCCAAAAAGAGAAAAGAGTACATGGGTAAACTACCTAAATGCGACAGGTGCCGACGTCATCATACCGGGCGATGTAAAAATGGAAAGTGTGACAACTGTGGCAAAGTGGGACACAACAGGGAAACGTGTTGGCGTGAGACGAAGTGTGGGAAGAAAGGAAAGGGGAAAGGTAAGGGATGTTATAACTGCGGTGATATGGGGCACTTTAGGAAAGATTGCCCAAGGGAGATTAAACAAAATCATGGGAAGAATGTCTAACACCGGAGCTAGGGATGCACGCCAGGATCCAAACATGGCCATCGGTACGTCTCATAGTAGTCAATGTTATGCGTCTGTGCTATTTGACATTGTTGTCAGATTTTAGCTTCAGAATATACTTGTTTTAGCAGTACGTAAGATAGATATCCAATACTTGATAAGAACCAGTCAAGGAGAAGTCTTGACGTGGTAACGGGAATCGACCAGTTGTCAAGCAATCGGGCGGAAGTTGGTATCCGCACCCCGATGGCGAACGAAGGAATGACCGTGGCTCATGGAGAAAGATACGCCTCTACAGATTACTAATTTCTTGAAGGCACAAAAATTGTTACGCAAAGGATGTGTTCCTTTCTTGGCTCATGTCGTGGACAAGGGAGCCGAAGAACCAGAACTCAAAGATATTCCCGTGACAGGGAAATATCCCGAAGTCTTTTCCAAAGACTTGCCAAAAACTACCTCCTCAACGACACGTTGAATTTCGCATCAGATTGATTCCAGGCGTCGCGCCTGTAGTCAATACACCAAAACGACTTACACCTTCGGAGATGCAAGGATTGACAGTGAAGCTTCGGAAGTTGATAGAGAAGGAAGATAACAGACCAAAATTCCCTTTTGGGTAATCCTAATTCTGCTCGTCGATAAGAAGGACGACACCTTTCGAACTGACATCAAACTACCAGGAGCCGAACGACCTAACCAACCAGAGTTGATAACTCTTGCTAAGAATTAACGAATTATTTAATTTACTATGAGGATTCAACAACTATTTCACGACTGACCGATGATCGAGTGTCATTAGCTGTGACTCCAGGAAGAAAGCATGCCGGGAAAATGGCGGGGCCATAATTTGTTTCAGACATACACAAGAATGGTGTTTCCTACACGATGCACAGAACGATTCTACACCGAATACGAGACTCTGAGAATCTAGGAAACCTGTACTTAGGGCCATCAGGAACCAGGTCCAAACTCACAAAGGTTGTTACTTAGGAACCACATCCGTTAACTCGAGCTGACACCATTAACCTGACACATATGCCAGTTCGGTTGACCAAACAGAGAGTACTTGAATTTCTTTTACTTCTAGCGAGTAGATGTTTACATCTCTACTCCCCTTTAATGGTAGTTGCATCACAATAATTTTCTCGCTGAGAGCGAACACACATTTGCTTCGATATCTGGTCATTTCTCCGTTTTAGCAAACACTCATTGTTTTAAAACTCACATGTTACGCATGCACCATCTGCTACGCATGCGGTTTCGATTCAAACGCTTCATTTAAGTTCAAATATTATGTTGCTAAATCTAAATTACTGGTTTGTGATTCGAATGACCTACATTATTGTAATTGTTGGCTCTTTTGCTATCAAGTCAACACACTCCCTTGAAACTTCTTGTGTTTCAAATTACATTCATGGTTTATTTTTGTTACCATGCCGAGATTTCCTTTGATCGATACACACGTTTATTGTCGGGCTACACTAAAACTAAGTTCAATTGCTGGAACCTATCCATTTCACATATTCGATTTAAGACGCCGTATGATGTGTTGAGAGCATCATATTCAAACATTTTGCAAGGGTTCTTTTGTTTCGAGTCGTAGTGGACTTGGTTGGTCTATGACCCCACCAAATCATTTGTTGATTTCGATACCTTACGATGATGCTTTCACGGGATTAAAGCTTGCGCTAATTTGGTTACTTACTTCTTACACGGATTTAATTGAATATTTGATAACTTGCCCTAAATCCGTCTGGTTTATCGCGATTAAAATCAGCCTCCACACAGTTGTGTGTTAAGGCAAAGGTACATAGACTCATTTCATATCACAATGTACCTCCTAACGATTCTTTCATGGTCGATCAAATGCCTTGCGATACATAGTTACTTTTCATCTTCGATCGGAAACAGTGATCTTTTGATATTCCGTGGTCAACTGGAAACCTTACGACATTGTATAAATCAAATTTTTGGATTGTTCAGGACACTTTCATTTGATTTCAGGCATGGTGAACTTTTTCAGTCACCACTACTATTGAATCTCATCATTTTGACACCTTGTGGTATCATTAGCTTATGCTAATCATGGTCAACTGTTTCACACAAAACGACATATACTTTTGTTTGACTTGTCATTTAAACATTTCTGATGCAACTACGAATTAAGACAATGGTACACCAAATTCGCTTGTATTTCATACGGTGTATTTTCACAATTCAAAAATGACAACGCACTGATTCTTACCATTCATTTGTTCGGGAGATTGACATATCACTCTACTATTACTTTTGAGTTGTTGATTTTGAGTTCATACTATGGTTGTGAGGACTCGTTGGCATATTGTGACCGACTATCTAAGGATTCTAATAGACAAAACTCCGCTCTTGTGGAACCCCTATTAACTGGACTACACTAGACCATACGTCAACACGTCTTGTACCTTCGACACCAAGTGTTAAAAGCACATAACCTTTTAACCATTGGATTCGTGATGTTATATATATATTCTTGGACTCACTTGATGTGAATAAGGTTTGATTCGGTTTGGTGATTATCTACCTCGGTACTATTCATATACATACATGCATAACGAAACCCTAAGGAATTAAGGTAGTACAAATTTTGAGGACGAAATTTTCTTAACGGGGGGAGAATGTGACAACCCTCAAAATTTCAGGTACTGTACAAATTAATTAATTTCGATTATGTGCTTAATGACTGTGCTTGATTACAACTGACACCTTAAACTGCTTACTGATTTATGTTACATACATACATGTGCATCACTTTACATACAGTCGCTCCATTTATTTCATACAGACTCTTAGTGACAAACCTGATCCACAAAGCACAGTTAGCATAATGAGCGGATGAAATCCCAAATTCAACGGGGGGATAATGTGACACCCCAGGAGAACCAGTAAACGATAACTTACCCAGCTTCCTCAGTAACCGCATGCTAAATTTCGGGACGAAATTTCTTTCAAGTTGGGGATAATGTGACAACTCGAGTTTCCAAGATTCTATCTTCGCATTTAGTGCACGTTAAATTTTTTTTTTATTTTAGTTGTTTGTTAATACGACTCGTTGTTTCACAACGCTTACCTTTGTAATACGTTATATCGTATTTCGATTAATATTTTTGTACTTGGAAATCCATAATATTTGTTAATATGTGAGTGTATGTTTATAAGGCTTTGTACTAGTTAATATGTTAAATAAAGTTGGAACTCACTGAAAGCAATACTCATGAAATCACCCAAGTGGTGAAAACACTTTATGTGTTTTCGTCCACTGATGTGTGGCGAAATCAGAGATGGGCTTTAGGCCCAGTGAGATATTTTATAAAATCAGTTTATAAACAAATCTTCTCCGAGACGTTACCCATTCACCAAACCTTATCACTTTGTTCTCTCTCTCTACATCTGAAACCCACAAAAGAGAATTCCTCATTCTTGAAGCCAAACCCCTGTTTAATACGGTTAGTGATTTACATGTAAAGATGATATCTTATATTGACTGCTACTGTGAGACATTATGATCTTATGATTTGTTTTTGATTGATGATTTAATGTTTAGATCATTGTTCTCTGTTAATGGTGATTGTTAATCTTCGAGATGAAGTGATCTTAGATGGTCAGTTGATAAATGCATAACTAGATCTCCTGTTAAATGTTAAAAACTTTGATGATTGTTGGATGTTAATCCTGATTGTTTAGATGAGTAAGTATCTAAATGAATGTACTAGCTTCTGTTAGATTGATTGTTCCTGCAAATGGTTGAATCTGCAACTGTAATGAGTTTTTAGCTGCTGGGTTTAAGTTGCAGAGAGTGTTGGGGAAGATGATAGTGGACGAAATCACCCACCACAAAAGAAAGTGGACGAAATCACTTTAAAGTGATTTCGGCCCAAACAGTTCTGGCCCAAAGGGTGTTTTCGGCCCTAGTTGGTTTTCGGCCCACATGTGTTTTCGGCACATAAGGGATTTCGAACATCTAGGGTGTTTTCGGCTAAAGTGGATTTCGGCCCTAGGGGTTTTCGACACTTATGTGTTTTTTTTTTTTGGCAACTTATTAACTGTTATTTTTAATGTCATTCAATATGCTATTCAAATAAACTAACCACTTGTATAACTCAGTTAGTTTACTTAACTCTGTTAAGCTAGTAGTTGTTAACTTTTATGGTTTGTTAACCTTGTTAAGTTGTTAACTCCATTTATTTAAATTACACAGTAAGTTATTAAACTTGTCTGTATGTAACTCTGTTTGTTCTTAACTACATTAAGTTGTTAATTCAGTTACATATGTTAACTCTGTTAGTTGACAATTCTGTTAAGTTGATTAAATGGGTTAACTAACTTACTCTGTTTGTTTATTATTTCAATGAAGTGGATAAATTCTGTTATACCATGAAGTCTATTAACTTTATTTACTTAGTCAAATTGCTAGATGCCAACTCTGTTAAATGTATGGATGCAATTAACTGCCTATGTTGCATGATATGAACTATCAAACACTCCATGATATTACTGTGACACTAGTTCCATGTGATATATTTCGAAAGTGAACTGATTGAATATACGTGCACTATAGGACTTGACTGATTTATTGTGAGCACTTAACTTAGCATACCGAGCAAACAAGGTGAGTTCACACTCTTACCAAGGCATGGGATTCCCGGGGTTAGGAATGGGATTGAAGGAATGGAATTGTACTTAAAATGTTACTAGACTATCTACCATCGTCCTCGGATGCGCAGGATACATACGTAAAACCTACGTATACTTGTACACATCACTGTCCTCGGTTGTGAAGGGCACTTACGTAAAACCTACGTAAACTTATATTCATTACTGCCTCGGGTTGTGTCAGGCACTTACGTAAAACCTACGTAAACCCCCGCGTACCCCTGTCCTCGGTTGTGAAGGACACTTACGTAAAACCTACGTAAACTTTGTACGTACTACTGTTCTCGGTAAGAAGAACACTTATGGTTGCAAATAGTCTAGTGTATATGCAAACATGGGAAGCCCCCACTAATAGAACATACTATCGGCCTAGTATAGCCGCACGTTACGAAACGAACTTGCATTTACGAACTTACTTACTGTGAACTCGCTCAACTAGTTGTTGACTCTCTGTTACATGCCTTGCAGGACCTTAGGTACTTTGGAGCTTGCACGGGAGGCACGGTCGTTGTGGACATGGATCGTGAATGTGTTGTTAAACATTATGACATTTTGTACTTAAACTTATGTTGGGTTTTACATTATTGCTTCCGCTACACACTTGTTTATATTTGGTTTTGGAAACACCTATCGTATTGATGAATGACTTTTACTATATACTTATGTTCAATATGATTGGTGGCTTGATCCTGGTCGTGTCACGCCTCCAAGCGGTGGTACTCCGCGTGTGGATTTTGGGGGTGTGACAGATTGGTATCAGAGCCATTGGGTATAGAGAACTCGGTTTTAATAAGGGGAAAACGATTTTGTTAAAACCAGACTATAACCAGTACAGTGCTCAACGATCCACAACGACGCCTCGCTCCACGTGCAAGACTCAACATCCTAGGTAATATGGTACATGTTTTATTGCCTACTTGCTAGAAATACATAGAACTTTGATCATGGTATGCTTAGATAAACGTAACAACTATTGCTTAAGAATACTTGTGTGCTCATTCTCTTCTGTCATTGCACTTTCGCGAACCTCTCTCAGTCATGTTCTCCTTGATATAAAGATCATGAGTGGACGCGTTAACCTAACTCAAGCCCAGTTGGCGGCTTCGATCACTGAACAAGTTACTGCAGCACTCGCAGCTGCCCAGGCAGGAGGTGTAACCTGCCATCACCACTTACTCTAGGATCTTTAGATCCTACTCCCCTAAACCAACACTCGTGCTCAAGTATGTTTACTCTTACGCACACGACAGGTCAACACGCTCAGCCACCTGTTTGCACCTTCAAAACTTTCATGGACTGTCGTCCTACTACTTTTAGTGGCACGGAAGGAGCGGTTGGACTCCTCCACTGGTTCGATAATCTCGAATCGGTCTTCGAAATGTGTGAATGCCCTGAGGCTCGTAGGGTGAAGTACGCCATTGGTACTCTCGAAGGCACTGCGCTAACTTGGTGGAACGCACAAGTTCAGATGCTGGGGCGGGCGGTTGCTAATGCCACCCCATGGAATGATTTTAGGGAACTGATCAAAAGTGAATATTGTAGTCGTGATAACATTCACAAGCTGGAAGTGGAATTCTTTAACCTGAAGATGACGGGATCAGAGATGGAAGCGTACACGAAACGATCCAACGGACTGGCAGTGTTATGTCCATCTATGGTGGATCCTCCCATCAAACGCATTGAGCTGTACCTCAAGGGATTAGTATCAAGGATTCAAAGTCATGTGACTACTCCTAACCTTATTACTATTCAAGAGGTTACTCGTCTTCCTCATCGTCTCGCAGAACAGGCAGTGGAACAGAACAAGCTGCCTCAACGTATCAGCGCTACTACTACCACTACTGCTTCAACTACTTTTGCTACCCTCAGTGACAACAAAAGGAAGTGGGATGGAACCCCTAGCAAGGGTTCGACTACGGTTCCGTCCCAGGCACAGCAGCGATGACAACCAAAGTTCTGGTCAGCAACCTTTTAGTAGTCAAGGGCGGGGTGGATACAGGTGAAACCACCCTAAGTGCAAACGCTGTAACTTGCACCACAGCGGGCAGTGCAACCGAAATCATTGTCAATGATGCAACAAGCTTGGTCGTGGAGCCAAAGATGGTAGAAACTCACGTCCTGCAAACCAGAACCAACAACAACAGCCACAAGATCTATAGAATCAGCAGCAACAGCAGGGTAACAAGGATGTTATCAGGTGGTGCTGAAGGTCACTTCAAAAGACACTGCCCACAGTGGAACCAGAACCAGAATCAGAACCACAACCAAGGAAACAGGAACAATAATGGAGGCAACAATGGGGGTAATAACGACAGCAATGGTGCCAGGGGTCAAGTGTTCGTGATTAGTCAGGGTGATATTAGGAATGACCCCAGCATTGTGATGGTTTCGACATCGATATTGGTACGGATGGGCTACCTCAGCATCGAGCAGAGATTCTTTGAAAAGAAGAGATCATCTGCATTCCTCGTACTGGTTGAGAACCTTTGGTAGCTCATAGTAACAAGCCCCTGAACCAGCACCCATAGCTCGAGCGCCTTACTGCTTAGCTCCAACTGAACTGGAAGAACTGTCTAAGCAATTGCAAGAACTCTTGGAAAAGGGTTTCATACGTCCTAGCTCTTCGCCCTGGGGAGCTCCAGTATTATTTGTAAAGAAGAAGGGAGGTACCTTCCGCATGTGTATAGATTACCGCGAACCGAACAAGGTGACTGTGAAGAATCGCTATCCTCTTCCACGCATCGACGACTTATTCGACCAGTTGCAAGGGTCGAGCTATTACTCGAAGATTGACCTGAGGTCAGGTTACCATCAATTGAGAGTCCAGGATGAGGACGTCTCCAAAACAGCATTCAGAACTCGCTACGGCCATTACGAGTTTTTGGTCATGCCATTCGGGCTAACGAACGCGCCTGCGGTTTTCATGGATCTTATGAACAGGGTGTGCAAACCTTACCTTGACAAGTTTGTCATTGTTTTCATCGACGACATCCTAATTTATTCGAAGAATCGGGAGGAACATGAGCAGCATTTACGACTTATTCTGGAACTCCTTCGAACGGAACAACTGTATGCTAAGTTTTCAAAATGCGACTTCTGGCTTCGTGAAGTTCACTTTCTAGACCACGTGGTAACCAAGGATGGGATTCATGTCGATTCATCCAAGGTAGATTCGATTAAGAACTGGCCTGCACCTAGTACACCAACAGAAATACGCCAATTCTTGGGTTTGGCGGGTTATTACAGACGGTTTATCAAAGACTTCTCAAAGATTGCACAGCCGCTTACATTATTGACACAGAAAGGTGTTGTTTACCATTGGAGTGATACACAGGAAACAGCGTTTCAGCACTTAAAGGATAGACTTTGTAGTGCACCTATCCTCTCATTGCCTGAAGGCACGGATGATTTTGTAGTTTACTGCGACGCATCTATCCAAGGTCTTGGATGTGTGTTGATGCAACGGGATAAAGTTATTGCTTATGCTTCGCGCTAACTTAAGATTCACGAACGGAATTACACTACGCATGATTTAGAGCTTGGAGCTGTTGTCTTTGCACTCAAGATATGGAGACATTATCTGTATGGCACCAAGTGCACCATCTACACCGATCACAGAAGTCTTGAGCATATCTTCAAGCAGAAAGACTTGAACATGCGACAAGGTCGATGGGTCGAGTTACTGAACGATTACGAATGTGCTATAAAGTATCATCCGGGCAAAGCCAATGTGGTGGCCGACGCCCTCAGTCGAAAGGATACTACACCTAGGCGTGTACGAGCGTTGCAACTCACTATTCTGTCTAGTCTTCCTTCACAGATACGAGATGCTCAGGTAGAAGCATTGAAACCAGAAAACGTCAGGGCTGAAGCTCTACGCGGCTCAAGGCAAAGGTTAGAACAAAGGGCAGACGGCGCCTACTATGTAACAGGATGCATCTGGGTCCCACTCTATGGTAATTTACGCGAGCTTGTAATGAATGAAGCTCATAAGTCTCGCTACTCAGTACATCCTGGTTCAGATAAGATGTACTACGACCTCAGAACTACATATTGGTGGCCTAGCATGAAGGCCCACATAGCAACTTACGTTAGCAAGTGTTTGACTTGTGCGAGAGTCAAAGCGGAATATCAGAAACCATCAGGCCCACTCCAACAACCTGAGATACCACAATGGAAATGGGAACAAATTTCCATGGATTTTGTTACTGGCCTACCTAGATCTCAGCGCGGAAATGATACTATTTGGGTGATAGTGGATCGACTCACAAAGTCTGCTCACTTCTTGGCTATCAAGGAAACGGATAAGTTCTCCACTCTAGCAGACATATACCTTAAGGAAGTTGTCTCGAGGCACGGGGTGCCCACATCTATTATCTCTGATCGTGATGCACGTTTTACTTCAGAACTGTGGCAAGCAATGCACAAATCTTTTGGCTCTCGTTTAGACATGAGCACAGCTTATCATCCTCAGACAGATGGGCAGTCTGAGCGCACTATTCAAACTCTAGAAGACATGCTTCGGGCGTACGTAATTGACTTTGGCAAGGGCTGGGAAAAACATCTGCCACTTGTGGAATTTTCGTACAACAACAGTTACCACACCAGCATTAAAGCTGCTCCATTTGAGGCATTATACGGGCGTAAATGCCGATCACCTCTTTGTTGGGCAGAGGTGGGTGACAGTCAGATCACAGGTCCAGAAATGGTAGTTGGTACTACTGAAAAGATTGCTCAAATACGACAACGCATGGCGGCAGCTCGTGACCGTCAGAAAGCATACGCCGATAAAGACAGGAAACTGCTCGAGCTCCAGGTTGGGGATCGAGCACTACTCAAAGTTTCACCCTGGAAGGGTGTTGTTCGTTTTGGCAAACGAGGCAAGCTCAATCCACGATACGTTGGACCATTTGAAGTCATAGAGAAAATAGGCAAAGTGGCCTACAGACTGAACTTACCAGCTGAACTCAGTGCAGTTTATAACGTTTTCCACGTGTCGAATCTGAAGAAGTGTCTGTCAGATGAGACCCACATAGTTCCTCTGAAGGAGCTCACTATCGACGAACGGTTGCATTTCGTCGAGGAACCAGTTGAAATTACGGACCGGGATGTTAAGGTCCTCAAGAACACCAGAATACCTCTTGTTCGAGTTCGTTGGAACTCCCGTCGTGGCCCAGAGTTTACCTGGGAACGCGAAGACCAAATGGAACTCAAATATCCCTAGTTGTTCGAAAACAATGCAACTACTACTGAGGCTGAAGCTACTACAGAAGTTCGGGATGAAATCCCAAATTCAACGGGGGGATAATGTGACACCCCAGGAGAACCAGTAAACGATAACTTACCCAGCTTCCTCAGTAACCGCATGCTAAATTTCGGGACGAAATTTCTTTCAAGTTGGGGATAATGTGACAACTCGAGTTTCCAAGATTCTATCTTCGCATTTAGTGCACGTTAAAATTTTTTTTTATTTTAGTTGTTTGTTAATACGACTCGTTGTTTCACAACGCTTACCTTTGTAATACGTTATATCGTATTTCGATTAATATTTTTGTACTTGGAAATCCATAATATTTGTTAATATGTGAGTGTATGTTTATAAGGCTTTGTACTAGTTAATATGTTAAATAAAGTTGGAACTCACTGAAAGCAATACTCATGAAATCACCCAAGTGGTGAAAACACTTTATGTGTTTTCGTCCACTGATGTGTGGCGAAATCAGAGATGGGCTTTAGGCCCAGTGAGATATTTTATAAAATCAGTTTATAAACAAATCTTCTCCGAGACGTTACCCATTCACCAAACCTTATCACTTTGTTCTCTCTCTCTACATCTGAAACCCACAAAAGAGAATTCCTCATTCTTGAAGCCAAACCCCTGTTTAATACGGTTAGTGATTTACATGTAAAGATGATATCTTATATTGACTGCTACTGTGAGACATTATGATCTTATGATTTGTTTTTGATTGATGATTTAATGTTTAGATCATTGTTCTCTGTTAATGGTGATTGTTAATCTTCGAGATGAAGTGATCTTAGATGGTCAGTTGATAAATGCATAACTAGATCTCCTGTTAAATGTTAAAAACTTTGATGATTGTTGGATGTTAATCCTGATTGTTTAGATGAGTAAGTATCTAAATGAATGTACTAGCTTCTGTTAGATTGATTGTTCCTGCAAATGGTTGAATCTGCAACTGTAATGAGTTTTTAGCTGCTGGGTTTAAGTTGCAGAGAGTGTTGGGGAAGATGATAGTGGACGAAATCACCCACCACAAAAGAAAGTGGACGAAATCACTTTAAAGTGATTTCGGCCCAAACAGTTCTGGCCCAAAGGGTGTTTTCGGCCCTAGTTGGTTTTCGGCCCACATGTGTTTTCGGCACATAAGGGATTTCGAACATCTAGGGTGTTTTCGGCTAAAGTGGATTTCGGCCCTAGGGGTTTTCGACACTTATGTGTTTTTTTTTTTGGCAACTTATTAACTGTTATTTTTAATGTCATTCAATATGCTATTCAAATAAACTAACCACTTGTATAACTCAGTTAGTTTACTTAACTCTGTTAAGCTAGTAGTTGTTAACTTTTATGGTTTGTTAACCTTGTTAAGTTGTTAACTCCATTTATTTAAATTACACAGTAAGTTATTAAACTTGTCTGTATGTAACTCTGTTTGTTCTTAACTACATTAAGTTGTTAATTCAGTTACATATGTTAACTCTGTTAGTTGACAATTCTGTTAAGTTGATTAAATGGGTTAACTAACTTACTCTGTTTGTTTATTATTTCAATGAAGTGGATAAATTCTGTTATACCATGAAGTCTATTAACTTTATTTACTTAGTCAAATTGCTAGATGCCAACTCTGTTAAATGTATGGATGCAATTAACTGCCTATGTTGCATGATATGAACTGTCAAACACTCCATGATATTACTGTGACACTAGTTCCATGTGATATATTTCGAAAGTGAACTGATTGAATATACGTGCACTATAGGACTTGACTGATTTATTGTGAGCACTTAACTTAGCATACCGAGCAAACAAGGTGAGTTCACACTCTTACCAAGGCATGGGATTCCCGGGGTTAGGAATGGGATTGAAGGAATGGAATTGTACTTAAAATGTTACTAGACTATCTACCATCGTCCTCGGATGCGCAGGATACATACGTAAAACCTACGTATACTTGTACACATCACTGTCCTCGGTTGTGAAGGGCACTTACGTAAAACCTACGTAAACTTATATTCATTACTGCCTCGGGTTGTGTCAGGCACTTACGTAAAACCTACGTAAACCCCCGCGTACCCCTGTCCTCGGTTGTGAAGGACACTTACGTAAAACCTACGTAAACTTTGTACGTACTACTGTTCTCGGTAAGAAGAACACTTATGGTTGCAAATAGTCTAGTGTATATGCAAACATGGGAAGCCCCCACTAATAGAACATACTATCGGCCTAGTATAGCCGCACGTTACGAAACGAACTTGCATTTACGAACTTACTTACTGTGAACTCGCTCAACTAGTTGTTGACTCTCTGTTACATGCCTTGCAGGACCTTAGGTACTTTGGAGCTTGCACGGGAGGCACGGTCGTTGTGGACATGGATCGTGAATGTGTTGTTAAACATTATGACATTTTGTACTTAAACTTATGTTGGGTTTTACATTATTGCTTCCGCTACACACTTGTTTATATTTGGTTTTGGAAACACCTATCGTATTGATGAATGACTTTTACTATATACTTATGTTCAATATGATTGGTGGCTTGATCCTGGTCGTGTCACGCCTCCAAGCGGTGGTACTCCGCGTGTGGATTTTGGGGGTGTGACACTACCCCCCCCCCCCCAACCGAATTTTCAGCCATTGGGACCCACCCCATCATTACATTATATTTTGTTTAGATTTTGTGTTATTCTCTCAAGTTTTGGTTGGCCAAAATCTAGAATATCATGACACTAGGGTTAGGGTGGCTCATGAATTCCAATAAATCCTCATCATCACCTTAAGATCCACACTCCACCTCACTCTCTCTCCCTATTTTTAGCTCCACATAACCGAACCCACCCCCATCTCTTTCATACATTCATCTTCTCCAACTACAAGTCCCATTCCAAGCTTGAAGATCATTCATAGAAGTTGCAAGATTGAAGGGCTCTCAAGAAAGCTTTGTTCAAGTCATTATCACCATCTTTTCTCTTCATCTTTGCACTAGATTTCTTCCCTAGCTTGAAGCTAGTAGTAAGTCTCTACACCATTGTTTCATCTTGTTCCTTGTTATGATATGTAGTAGGATGGTAATGTTCTAGTCACACAAAAGCTAAAAACACTAAAAATATGAACATGGAACCTTACATAAACCATACATAAAAAGTTGCATGAAGATGTTATCGAGTTGGATTAGGGTTGGTTAATGCATGCATGATATTTGATCATTGATTTCGTGGTAAAACCGTTGTTAGGGCACTTGGTAATGTGTTTTTAGAAACATTAAACTAGAAATAAACATGCTGATTGGAATTTCCAGCCAACTTCAACAGGCTGTAACTGGGTCATTTTAAATTGAAAAACTGAATTTCTGGAGTCTAAATTCTGTATTTTTGAACAACCGAACAAATGGCACTGAAATCGTAATTTTTCGAGGTCGTTTACTACTTTTAAAGAATTGTTTTAAGACAACAGCTCAAGCTGAAATTTTTCTGCTGAAAAAGTGTGTTGTGTTCGGAGTTATAACTTGGAACCTGAGTAGAATCAGCTCATGGGATTTTTACTGTAGATGGTCACTGTTGTTACCGTGATCCTCCAACTGGAATTTAGTCGATCGGACTTACTATTAATTTTTAGTGAATTTTTCCGTAAACTGCGATCAGAAAGCAACAAATCTGATCGCAGTCGGGTAAATAAATATTTATATAATATTGATAATGAACTGAGCCCCGATATTTTTACACAATAAAATTTGGAACGTTTATGACATTCTGTAAAAATTTGAGAATTTTTGGAGAAGGGTAACTATTTTATTAAAATGCTCTAAAACAGTCCAGTTTTGTTTAATAAAGCTGAAATGACATAAGTGGTATATTGCATGTAGGATTGTCGGGTTGGCTATGTGAGAACAATCTACGGGATATATGTAAAAGAAAATGATATGCTTTTAAGCATGGACGCCTCCATTTACAAGGGAGACTATGGCGAAATTTTCCGAAAATCATAACACTTAGTAAATATTTTCTGGACAAGTGTTTACTAGTATATTCTAGACTATGTTTTTCAAGCATAAAACTCGCCATAATTTTTATAACGAGATACGGAGTATCGGAGGTTGGTTTTATACACGAATATGGTTAAATATGTATTCTCTAAAATGGGACTTAAAAATATAATTCCAATACGAACAGACATATGTAAAATATCCCATCCTTGGGAAGGAAATACGAATACACAAGTATGAGAAGTATTATTACTAAAAGAGTGAAGACACTTTAAAACGTAACTCAAAGGCACTAATCAATACTAAGACAAGGCACGACCCGTTCGTCTAATAGACGTTAGACCATTGTAGGTAGTCGTGTTTGCTGAGGAGATTTGGGTTACGTACGGGTACCGAAGACGCAATACTGTGAGTTCATGTCCCCTTTTTCTCTTAACTGTTTTCAGTTTTATAACTTCGGGGGTGAAATACATGTTACAATTATTACAGACACTTTTATACATGGTATGATTAGCTAAGGAATTTACTGTTAGATCACGTGAATGGATAGGCTATTATCGTAAGACCATTAATCCTTGTATAAGGACCGAGAGGCATGAGTGATAGATCTATTGGGTGTTGCGAGCCCCACACATGGGCCAGCGTGTGGCTGCATGTGGTGACTATGTCGTTCCGCCGGAAGGACCGGTATGAAGTACGCGTTACAGGTTTGAGTGCTTCCTAGGCCATATCACTTATTAATGTATTAGCTACACATTAATTGATCTGTTTTTCCTTATTGCTACATACCAAGGATATACACTTATACAGACATATTTCACAATTTATACAGACACACATTAACGATTTATACAGACTCACATACACATGAACTCGCTCAACTTTTGTTGATGTTTTCCAAACTACATGTATTTCAGGAAATTAAGTATGGATCTGGCGGGCGTAGGAATTTCAAGTCATGTTAAGTATAAAGATGTCATCCATGGTTTTTGGGTTTGGCCAGTGTGTCTTAATCCTGGACGAGACACGTCTTCCAAACTTTGATCACAACTATTATCTTTGACGAGTCCTTAGCAAACTTTTACACAATTCATCTGGTTTGTAAAACTTAAATTTGAAGTCTACGTTTTAGACAATGTTGTTATGTTTTAAACTCATTTTATGGATGACAAATCTTTGGTATTATCATATAGATTGTTTGATATGGTTGAATGCAATGATAACAAGTAAGTCACCCCATAATCTCACTTCCGCAAAAGTCAGGGTGTGACATGTGTTGAAGTGGTGGCAGTTGTTTGGGTAACAGTTGTTGAAACCACTGAAGAACCAACTGTTGTTGATTCAACAGGAGTTTTAACCTCTGTTGGTTTGGGAGATTGATGTGTGCAGTTTTTAGGATTTTCTTCATCCTTTGGTTCTGAAGTACCCTGCTCATTCATTTCCATAAAAACTCTCTTCTCCTGTTCAAACCTTGCTTTATCCTTTGCATCCATATCCCTTTTTACCCTTGCTTTTGCATCAGCAATGGCATTTGTGGTTACACCAATCTTTTTAGTACCATCTGGCAAGGGGATGTCTGCAAGCATACTTGACTTATCTAGTTCAATGTACAGACCATCTTCATATCCCTTCTTTTTAAACTGCTTCAATTTTTCCCCCCTTTTTGGCATCAGTTGGTGATGGTTCATCCACAAAGATGATAGAGGAAGGGGCAGTGCCAGTGATATCTGCATGTGTGTCTTTAAACCTTGCTTCCATGAGATTTCTGATCTTTTGAACTTGTATCTCATGTTCCTGATCAGCTAATTCTCTTTGGTGGTGTAGCTGAGGTTGAAACAAACTCCACAGCTCATTTGGAGTGGGAGCAGATGATGGAGCAACTGTTGGAGTTGGTGCAGCAGGGGATGGTACCTTCTGTGCTTTCAACAATTGTTGCAGCATGTCTTTGATTTCTACAACAGATGTATCAAGCTTGTCAACTCTATCCGTCAATTCTCGGTACATTAAAACATCACCCAACTTAATGGGATCATCTGATTTCCCACTAACAGTGGTTGTATCAGTGGTTGCCTTAGGAAAATTTTCCCAAAAGTCATCCAATGATGCCCCTTATTCTCGGTACTGGGGACTTCTTTCCTCAGCAATTGATAACCTTTTAAATGTACCAGTGGTTGGAACAAACACACCAGTGGTTATCAGAGTTGCTGGAGAGGAAATTACCTTCAAGGAAGTCTCATTTATCAAACAACTGGCCAGGTGTAGATCAGTGGATCCAACACCTGTAGTTGCTGCTTCGCTTGAACTACTGACAGGAAGTACTTGTACATCCTGCAGTGTAACCTCCTCTGGTGTTGTTGGTGGGTTAGCAATGATAGAGAGTTCAGACTCAGTCATTTGTGGTGGCATGCACTCACTGATAGGTAGTTGAGAGGAACTGATTTCTGTCTGAGCTATATCAAGTGCATCCAACAAAAGTTTTGTTTGTGCGGGAATTTGAGAGGTGAGTATGGGTGTGGAAAGAGAATTTGCCCTGGGCAGTGGGCTGTGGATGATAGAATTAAGTGATTCTAGAGCATCATAATTTGGTGTCCTGGTTCTTACAACCTGTTCTTTTTTAGAAGAAGCAGGAGGAGTTTGAGGCTCGGGTTGAGATCTTTCTACCATCTGTTGTGAGGAAGTAGCAGCAGTGGTTTCTGGTGACTTTTGTGTTGTCACTGGCAGTTGCTCTGGGATCTAATCTTCCAGAGTTGCCTTTGTTTTAGGTTTGGGGGGCTTTTGTGTTTTCTTTTGTCTTGGTTTTTTTGGTGGATTTAGGTGTGGGTTTCACAGCAGCTGTTTTGCTGCTGTGATCACCTTGAACAGTGGGCTCAGCAGCAGGTGCCTGAGGAGCAGTGGTAGCTGCTAAAGTCTGCTCAGGAGCCTCTGGTTGTGTTTTGGACACTTTTGATAGCCTTGTAAATGTTTCAGATGTAAGGCCATTTATTTAAAAAGGTTCACCCTGGATGAGTACATGAGCATCATCCTTTCCAAATTTCTTTTGAAAATAAAAGCTTAGGAACCTTGGAAATAGTAAAAATGATTTGCTAGTAACATTTTTTACCAAGTCATCAAAGATCTCCTTTGAATAGTTAAAGTTTTCCCCATGCAAGATAGCATAACCCAGGTACTGGATCTTCAATGGAATTTCATTGAAAGCAGTGGTCTTATTAGAAACACACATTAAAAGGGTATGAAACAAAAACCTTGTGGCAGGGGGAAAACTGCCTTTTTGCAAAGTGTCTTTTTTCATTTCCTTTGCATACCCTCTTTCTCAAAAATTTGTTTGATACTCTATTTTAGGTGTCACACCCCCAAAATCCACACGCGGAGTACCACCGCTTGGAGGCGTGACATGACCAGGATCAAGCCACCAATCATATTGAACATAAGTATATAGTAAAAGTCATTCATCAATATGATATGTGTTTCCAAAACCAAATATAAACAAGTGTGTAGCGGAAGCAATAATGTAAGACCCAACATAAGTTTAAGTACGAAAAGTCATAAAGTTTAATATCACATTCACGATCCATGTCCACAACGACCGTGCCTCCCGTGCAAGCTCCAAAAGTACCTAAGGTCCTGCAAGGCATGTAACAGAGAGTCAACAACTAGTTGAGCGAGTTCACAGTTGGTTATTTAGTTATAATGTTCGTATCGTATATCGTATGTTCGTTTTGTAATCATGTATCGTATGTAATAGCATCGCGGCCCTCTAGGCATGTTTGCGAAGTTTAGTGGGGGTTTCCCATATGTTCTCTAGACTAGTTATATTTGTATCGCGGCCCTCCAGGCATGTTTGCGAAGATTAAAGTATAGTTCGCGGCCATTCCAGGCATGTTTGCGAAGATTGTTCTAGTATCGCGGCCGATCCCGGCATGTGTGCGAAGAGAAGTATATGTATCACTAGTCTAGTAGTATCTACCATTGACCTTCCTCTCCCGAGGCCTATGGTATGTAATTCCGATAACTCTTAAGCATAAATAATCAATCAACCCATTCCCAACCCCGGGAATCCCATGCCTTGGTAGAAGTGTGAACTCACCTTGGTTTGCTCGGTATGCTAAACTATGTGCTCGCAAGTAATCAATCAAATCCTATAGTGCACGTATGTTCAGTCAGTACATGTTTGTAATGTTTCACATGTAACTAGTATCACAGAAATATCACAGAGTATGTTTGGCATAAATAGTTAGTTAACCCATACAAGATTCCAAGTTACATGCAAGTTCCTTAACTAATCTATCATACTTAACAGAGTAACATGTTTTAACAGAGTTAACCTACTAACCAAGTTAACTAGCTAACAGATTCAACATGCTAGTACAGTAACAGGTTTAACTGGGTTTTCATAGTTATCTTAACAATGTTAAATACATAACAGGGTTAACTCACTCAATATAATTAACATGCTAACAAGATTAACTGAACTAACAGAGTTAAACTTAACAGGAGTTAATAAACTTGACAGAGTTACACACTTAACTCAGTTAACAACTTAACACAGTTTATCAACTAACAGTGTTATCAGAGTTAACAAACCCATCTTAATTGGGTTTACATAAGACATAAACATAATTACAAATAAAATACTTGGGCCGAAATCAACCTGGGCCGTAACATCTTGGCCGAAAGCCCTTGGCCGAAAACACTAATTGCCGAAATCACCTTGTGATTAATTAACTTGGGCGAAATCCCTTATGGACGAAAACACCTTGGGCCTAAGACTCTTTCTGGGCCGAAATCACTTGGGCCGAAATCCCTTGTGATTTCGTCCAGGTGTTTTGTGGTGAGTGTTTTCGTCGGGTATTCAGTCATCATCATCATCGTCAATATCAGTTACGAGTTCACAGAATTCATGGAATCCATTCATATAACAGTTATGTATGATCATTCAACCTCAACGAGTTTGTCATAATTATCATGTATATCATATATTAACATTGATTCATCATCATACAGTAAACTAGATCTTGTTACAGTATACACTCCATTCAGTTCAAACAGAAACAAGTTTACTTATTAAAAATCTTTATAACCATAGCACCCTAAATCACATCATATTTCGCGTAAAGTTATATAACAGATTGACCACATATATTTCTTTCAAGAACACATCAACAACATACTATATATTTAAATCTGAAAATAACTAACTGTGTAAATCACTAACCGAACACAGAGAGATCAAACAAAAGAGATGTGTCTTGAATAAGAGGAAGTTGCCGTAGACTTGAGAGTGAGAGAGAGTGAAAGTTATGATTCTAATTAACAATATTGGAATAGATATAATAGTCTGTGTAACTTATCCACTCAACTACTCTACAACCACTCCAGATTTTTGTCGATAACACATGTTGTAGATATTGGAAAAATAATATACAATCTCCTGTAATAACCCACTTCTTCAACTGCTCCACTACCCAGTTTGATTTTGTTGACTAGCTATGGTCAAATGTTTCATGTTTCAACTTTAATACAATTCATAATATTAATTGTTAAGGCATGTATACAATACACCCATGATATGCTCTCAACGAATCTACAAACAACATGCATATTGCACTTTAAATAAACACATTTAAATATACTTTGCAAATAATCATCAGCTTAAGTCAGATAGATATTTCAAAAAAACTCGGGTTGTCACATTATCCCCAACTTGAAAGAAATTTTGTCCCGAAATTTGGTACGTGGTTACTGAGGAAGCTAGTTGTGTTGTATCGTTTACTGGTTTTCCTGGGGTGTCACATCATCCCCCCGTTGATTTGGAATTTCGTCCCGAAATTCTGTAGTAGCTTCAACCTCAGTAGTGGTTGTACTGTTTTCGAATAACTGGGGATATTTGAGTTTCATTTGATCTTCTCGTTCCCAGGTAAACTCTGGGCCACGACGGGAGTTCCAACGAACTCGGACAAGAGGTATTCTAGTGTTCTTGAGGACCTTAACATCCCGGTCCGTAATTTCGACTGGTTCCTCGACGAAATGCAACTGTTCGTCGATAGTGAGCTCCTTCAAAGGAACTATGAAGGTCTCATCTGACAGACACTTCTTCAGATTCGACATGTGAAAGACGTTGTGAACTGCACTGAGTTCAGCTGGTAAGTTCAGTCTGTAGGCCACTTTGCCTATTTTCTCAATGACTTCAAATGGTCCAACGTATCGTGAATTGAGTTTGCCCCTTTTGCCAAAACGAACTACACCCTTCCAGGGTGAAACTTTGAGTAGTGCTCGATCCCCAACCTGGAACTCGAGTAGTTTCCTGTCTTTATCGGCGTATGCTTTCTGACGGTCACGAGCTGCCGCCATGCGTTGTCGTATTTGAGCAATCTTTTCAGTAGTATCAACTATCATTTCTGGACCTGTGATCTGACTGTCACCCACCTCTGCCCAACAAAGAGGTGATCGGCATTTACGCCCGTACAATGCCTCAAATGGAGCAGCTTTAATGCTGGTGTGGTAACTGTTGTTGTACGAAAATTCCACAAGTGGCAGATGTTTTTCCCAGCCCTTGCCAAAGTCAATTACGCACGCCCGAAGCATGTCTTCTAGGGTTTGAATAGTGCGCTCAGACTGCCCGTCTGTCTGAGGATGATAAGCTGTGCTCATGTCTAATCGAGAGCCAAAAGATTTATGCATTGCTTGCCACAGTTCTGAAGTAAAACGTGCATCACGATCGGAGATAATAGAGGTGGGCACCCCGTGCCTCGAGACAACTTCCTTAAGGTATACGTCTGCTAGAGTGGAGAACTTATCCGTTTCCTTGATAGCCAGGAAGTGAGCAGACTTTGTGAGTCGATCCACGATCACCCAAATAGTATCATTTCCGCGCTGAGATCTAGGTAGGCCAGTAACAAAGTCCATGGAAATTTGTTCCCATTTCCATTGTGGTATCTCAGGTTGCTGGAGTGGGCCTGATGGTTTCTGATATTCCGCTTTGACTCTCGCACAAGTTAAACACTTGCTAACGTAAGTTGCTATGTGGGCCTTCATGCTAGGCCACCAATATGTAGTTCTGAGGTCGTGGTACATCTTATCCGAACCAGGATGTACTGAGTAGCAAGACTTATGAGCTTCATCCATTACAAGCTCGCGTAAATTACCATAAAGTGGGACGCAGATGCGTCCTGTTACATAGTAGGCGCCGTCTGCCTTTTGTTCTAACCGTTGTCTTGAGCCGCGTAGGGCTTCAGACCTGACGTTTTCCTGTTTCAATGCTTCTACCTGAGCATCTCGTATCTGTGAAGGAAGACTAGACTGAATAGTGAGTTGCAACGCTCGTACACGCCTAGGTGTAGTATCCTTTTGACTGAGGGCGTCGGCCACCACATTGGCTTTGCCCGGATGGTACTTTATAGCACATTCGTAATCGTTCAGTAACTCGACCCATCGACGTTGTCGCATGTTCAATTCTTTCTGCTTGAAGATATGCTCAAGACTCCTGTGATCGGTGTAGATGGTGCACTTGGTGCCATACAGATAATGTCGCCATATCTTGAGCGCAAAAACAACAGCTCCCAGCTCTAGATCATGTGTAGTGTAATTCCGTTCGTGAATCTTAAGTTGGCGCGAAGCATAAGCAATAACTTTATCCCGTTGCATCAACACACATCCAAGACCTTGGATAGATGCGTCGCAGTAGAATACAAAATCGTCCGTGCCTTCAGGCAATGAGAGGATAGGTGCGCTACAAAGTCTATCCTTTAAGTGCTGAAACGCTGTTTCCTGTGTATTACCCCAACGGTAAGCAACACCTTTCTGTGTCAGTAATGTGAACGGCTGTGCAATCTTTGAGAAGTCTTTGATGAATCGTCTATAATAACCCGCCAAACCCAAGAATTGGCGTATTTCGGTTGGTGTGCGAGGTGCAGGCCAGTTCTTGATCGAATCTACCTTGGATGGATCGACATGAATCCCATCCTTGTTTACCACGTGGCCTAGAAAGTGGACTTCACGAAGCCAGAAGTCGCATTTTGAAAACTTAGCGTACAGTTGTTCCGTTCGAAGGAGTTCCAGAATAAGTCGTAAATGCTGCTCATGTTCCTCCCGATTTTTCGAATAAATTAGGATGTCGTCGATGAAAACAATAACAAACTTGTCAAGATAAGGTTTGCACACCCTATTCATAAGATCCATGAAGACCGCAGGCGCGTTCGTTAGCCCGAATGGCATGACCAAAACTCGTAATGGCCGTAGCGAGTTCTGAATGCTGTTTTGGAGACGTCCTCATCCCGGACTCTCAATTGATGATAGCCTGACCTCAGGTCAATCTTCGAGTAGTAGCTTGACCCTTGCAACTGGTCGAATAAGTCGTCGATGCGTGGAAGAGGGTAGCGATTCTTCACAGTCACCTTGTTCAGTTCGCGGTAATCTATACACATGCGGAAGGTACCGTCCTTCTTCTTTACAAATAGTACTGGAGCTCCCCAGGGCGAAGAGCTAGGATGTATGAAACCCTTTTTCCAAGAGTTCTTGCAATTGCTTAGACAGTTCTTCCAGTTCAGTTGGAGCTAAGCGGTAAGGCGCTCGAGCTATGGGTGCTGCTCCTGGAGCTAGCTCGATCTGAAATTCGACCTGGCGATGGGGCGGTAACCCAGGTAACTCTTCAGGAAACACTTGAGGAAAGTCGCGTACAACAGGAATACCCTCTAACTTCTTCTCTTTCGTCGATGTATCTGTAACAAGTGCTAAAATAGCTGTGTGGCCCTTTCGCAAACACTTATGTGCCTTCAAGAAGGAGATGATGCCACTCACGACACCACTCTTGTCGCCTTGAACTTCGAGAGGTTCTTTTCCAGTACGGGGAATGCAAAAAAATCTTTTCTGTGCAAAGAATCTCTACTCGATGTTGAGGTAGCTAATCCATACCAATAACGATGTCAAAACTATCACAACGTTGGGGTCATTCCTATCATCACCCCGACCATTTACGAACACTCGACCCCTGGCACCATTGTCGTTGTTGTTACCCCCGTTGTTATTCCCGTTGCCCTGATTATTGTTGTTGCTAGTTCTGCGGTGCTTGCTGTTGCTGCTGGCGATTCTGATGTGCTGGTTGTGAACTCCTGAAATCTTTAGCTTCATGACCTATCTTGAGACACCTCTGGCAACGACCCTTGTTGCACTGACCACTGTGGTGTTTGTTGCATCTATTGCACTTTGGGGCGATCTCCTCGATATTCACCCCGCCCTTGACTACCAGAAGATTGTTGACCAGGACTCTGGTAGTCATCAGTCCTTCGCTGTTGTACCTGGGACTGAACCGTAGTCGAACCCTTGCTAGAGGTTCTGTCCCACTTTCGCTCACTATCATTGGGAGTAGCAGGAGTAGTAGTAGTAGTAGTAGTAGTAGTAGTAGTAGTAGTAGTAGTAGTAGCACCGATACGTTTAGGCAGCTTGTTCTGTTCCACTGCTTGGTCTATGAGACGATGAGCAAGACGAGTAACATCCTGAATGGTAGCAAGGTTGGCAGAAGTCACATGACTTTGAATTTCTGGTACTAAGCCTTTGAGGTACAGCTCAATACGTTTGATGGGAGGATCCACCATAGTTGGACATAACACTGCCACTTCGTTGGATCGTTTTGTGTACGCTTCTATCTCTGATCCCGTCATCTTAAGGTTAAAGAACTCCACTTCCAGCTTGTGGATGTCATCATGACTATAGCATTCACGTTTGATCAGTTCCCTAAAATCATTCCATGGGGTGGCATTAGCAGCCGCTAGCCCCAGCATCTGAACTTGCACGTTCCACCAAGTTAGCGCAGTGCCTTCGAGAGTACCAGTGGCGTACTTCACCCTACGAGCCTCAGGGCATTCACACATCTCGGAGACGGATTCGAGCTTTTCAAACCAATTGAGGAGTCCAACGGCTCCTTCAGTGCCACTAAAAGTACTAGGACAACAGTCCATGAAAGTTTTGAACGTGCACACTGGTGGCTGAGCGTGTTGACCTGTCGTGTGTAAGAGTAAACATACTTGAGCACGAGTGTTGGTTTACGAGAGTAGGATCTAAAGATCCTAGAGTAAGTGGTGATGGTAGGTTACACCTCCTGCCTGGGCAGCTGTGAGTGCTGCAGTAACTTGTTCAGTGATCGAAGCCGCCAACTGGGCTTGAGTTAGGTTAGCGTGTCCGTTCATGATCTTGATAGCAACTATGACATAAGTGAGAGAGGTTCGCGGGTAGTGCGATGACAGAAGAGAGTAAGCACACAAGTGTTCTCATGCATTAGTGTTACGTTAATCTAAGCATACCCTGAGCAAAGTTCTATGCAATTCTAGCAAGTAGGCAACAAAACATATACCATATTACCTAGGATGTTGAGTCTTGCACGTGGAGCGAGGCGTCGTTGTGGATCGTTGAGCACTGTTCTGGTTATAGTCTGGTTTTAATAAAAACATTTTCCCCTTATTAAAACCGAGTTCTCTATAACCAATGGCTCTGATACCAATCTGTCACACCCCCAAAATCCACACGCGGAGTACCACCGCTTGGAGGCGTGACATGACCAGGATCAAGCCACCAATCATATTGAACATAAGTATATAGTAAAAGTCATTCATCAATACGATATGTGTTTCCAAAACCAAATATAAACAAGTGTGTAGCGGAAGCAATAATGTAAGACCCAACATAAGTTTAAGTACGAAAAGTCATAAAGTTTAATATCACATTCACGATCTATGTCCACAACGACCGTGCCTCCCGTGCAAGCTCCAAAAGTACCTAAGGTCCTGCAAGGCATGTAACAGAGAGTCAACAACTAGTTGAGCGAGTTCACAGTTGGTTATTTAGTTATAATGTTCGTATCGTATATCGTATGTTCGTTTTGTAATCATGTATCGTATGTAATAGCATCGCGGCCCTCTAGGCATGTTTGCGAAGTTTAGTGGGGGTTTCCCATATGTTCTCTAGACTAGTTATATTTGTATCGCGGCCCTCCAGGCATGTTTGCGAAGATTAAAGTATAGTTCGCGGCCATTCCAGGCATGTTTGCGAAGATTGTTCTAGTATCGCGGCCGATCCCGGCATGTGTGCGAAGAGAAGTATATGTATCACTAGTCTAGTAGTATCTACCATTGACCTTCCTCTCCCGAGGCCTATGGTATGTAATTCCGATAACTCTTAAGCATAAATAATCAATCAACCCATTCCCAACCCCGGGAATCCCATGCCTTGGTAGAAGTGTGAACTCACCTTGGTTTGCTCGGTATGCTAAACTATGTGCTCGCAAGTAATCAATCAAATCCTATAGTGCACGTATGTTCAGTCAGTACATGTTTGTAATGTTTCACATGTAACTAGTATCACAGAAATATCACAGAGTATGTTTGGCATAAACAGTTAGTTAACCCATACAAGATTCCAAGTTACATGCAAGTTCCTTAACTAATCTATCATACTTAACAGAGTAACATGTTTTAACAGAGTTAACCTACTAACCAAGTTAACTAGCTAACAGATTCAACATGCTAGTACAGTAACAGGTTTAACTGGGTTTTCATAGTTATCTTAACAATGTTAAATACATAACAGGGTTAACTCACTCAATATAATTAACATGCTAACAAGATTAACTGAACTAACAGAGTTAAACTTAACAGGAGTTAATAAACTTGACAGAGTTACACACTTAACTCAGTTAACAACTTAACACAGTTTATCAACTAACAGTGTTATCAGAGTTAACAAACCCATCTTAATTGGGTTTACATAAGACATAAACATAATTACAAATAAAATACTTGGGCCGAAATCAACCTGGGCCGTAACATCTTGGCCGAAAGCCCTTGGCCGAAAACACTAATTGCCGAAATCACCTTGTGATTAATTAACTTGGGCGAAATCCCTTATGGACGAAAACACCTTGGGCCTAAGACTCTTTCTGGGCCGAAATCACTTGGGCCGAAATCCCTTGTGATTTCGTCCAGGTGTTTTGTGGTGAGTGTTTTCGTCGGGTATTCAGTCATCATCATCATCGTCAATATCAGTTACGAGTTCACAGAATTCATGGAATCCATTCATATAACAGTTATGTATGATCATTCAACCTCAACGAGTTTGTCATAATTATCATGTATATCATATATTAACATTGATTCATCATCATACAGTAAACTAGATCTTGTTACAGTATACACTCCATTCAGTTCAAACAGAAACAAGTTTACTTATTAAAAATCTTTATAACCATAGCACCCTAAATCACATCATATTTCGCGTAAAGTTATATAACAGATTGACCACATATATTTCTTTCAAGAACACATCAACAACATACTATATATTTAAATCTGAAAATAACTAACTGTGTAAATCACTAACCGAACACAGAGAGATCAAACAAAAGAGATGTGTCTTGAATAAGAGGAAGTTGCCGTAGACTTGAGAGTGAGAGAGAGTGAAAGTTATGATTCTAATTAACAATATTGGAATAGATATAATAGTCTGTGTAACTTATCCACTCAACTACTCTACAACCACTCCAGATTTTTGTCGATAACACATGTTGTAGATATTGGAAAAATAATATACAATCTCCTGTAATAACCCACTTCTTCAACTGCTCCACTACCCAGTTTGATTTTGTTGACTAGCTATGGTCAAATGTTTCATGTTTCAACTTTAATACAATTCATAATATTAATTGTTAAGGCATGTATACAATACACCCATGATATGCTCTCAACGAATCTACAAACAACATGCATATTGCACTTTAAATAAACACATTTAAATATACTTTGCAAATAATCATCAGCTTAAGTCAGATAGATATTTCAAAAAAACTCGGGTTGTCACATTAGGGAAAGAAGTTTTACCTTCGGTGTGATTTTAACTTTAACACCCTTTATCGAGGAATTGATGGCTATGAGTGTTTCATCTTGAGATTCAAGTTTTGCATTTTTCCAAAATTCCCTCTGGGTTGCCAAGTAAATCGGAGCATCAGAAGTCAACAAAGTTTTGTACTTTGAAGACGAAAGAGCATCTATGACGGAATTGAAGGTTTCAGTGTGACTTGGTTTTGTCAAGAGACCCAAGTAGTTACGGGGAGCTTTGTATGGAATTTATATGGCCTCTTGAGTGGATTTCTCAGATGATGAAGACGGTGATTTTGCCATTTGAGGAAGAAGGATGATGAGGAATTTTGAGAGAAATGGAGGATAACTGTTTGAGAAAGGAATTTTGAATTCGATTCGACAGTAAAAACCCTGTTTGGGGGTTTTGATCAGGGTTTTATAGGGGAAAAAGTGAATGCTGACGTGACAGTGGTTAAAAAAGTTCTGAACGCTATGTACTGTCCACGTGCCAACCCCTGATGAGTAATGGAAGATAGTTGTTTTATGAAGCCACTGATGGAATAATATCAGTGGTTGCAATGGTTACAATGAAAACAGTGGGAGACTTTAAGCTATCAGTGGATAGCCTATCAGCCCTGATGGTGCAATATTTAGTATCCTAAATTTATTAGTCAACTAAACTTATATAAGTTAATATCCTAAAGTTGCAATAAATAGATATTGCAGTTAGATATAGTCAAACTGAAATTATAAAATATTACAATTATTCTTGGATATTAATCTAATAATTTGTATTTCTTAATTAAAAATAAGGGTAAATTACTTTTTGAGTCCCTGTGTTTTATGGGTTTTAACTAGTTGAGTCCAAAAGCAAAAAGTTTAACGACCTGAGTCCCCATAAGCAATTTCTTTAACCATTTGAGTCCAAATTTCTAACACCATCCATCAAGTTTGTTAACTACAAGGGCAATTTAGTCATTTACATACAAAGTACAACTCTTATATGCACAAAGTATAAGGAACAAGTGTCTAATGCATAAATATTTTAATATTTTAATATTATATAAAATAAATCTTTATATATAATGGTATCCACACCTGCATAATTTACTCAGACCTGTTCATCTCTTCTCTCTCGCTCATCTAGACCCTTACGCCACCACCATTCACACCACCGCACCACCACTGCACCACCACCATCCCCACCGCACCTCCACCACTATCACCACCTTTAGTCCGTCAACCACCACTGTCACCGCCTGCAAACCGCACCGTCAACCACCACTGTCAACCACCGCCTGCATACGAGACCTCCACCACTGTCAACCACCGCCTGCATACGAGACCACCATGTCTCCGTCGCCTCTCCCTCTCCACCTATCCAACAAAATTTCAACAAAACCCTAGAAAAAGAAACCCTAATTTTTTATTTTCCCCAAATTGTTTACTACAAATCAGCAGGCGTCGGATGATGATGAAAGTGAAGCTACTCCGGGTGATGATGTTGTAGAAGAAAGCATACATTAATTAATATAGAAAGATAAGCTGATAGTTGAAAACAGGGATGAACTTGCAATGTATGTATGATTAAACATTTATGATCATCTGGTAGGATATTTTCAGATGGAGAGGCATTCTCTGGCTGTCGAGGATGGTGGTGCAGAGGGTTTTGATGGTGATGATGGTGTCGCAGCCGGAATGGAGCTTGGACAGTGTAGTGGTGGGAATCGTATACAAGACTTTTCTCAAAAAGTAAACCCTTTATTCTAACTGCTGGGAATCGTAGCTCCAGAGGAGTATTTCGCAGCCGGAGATGGAGCTTGGACATGAGGGTTTTGATGGTGATGATGGTGTCGAAGGTGGGGCTTTGATGGTGAAGATCGGTGGTGGGTGTTGTGGTGGTGACGGTGTAGTGGTGGTGGTGACGGTGGTATTGATGGTGTGGCGACGGTGGTGTTGCTGGTGGAGGTGTGGTGGTGGGTTGGAGGTGGTTTTGGTAGAGAGAGAGAGAAAGTTCTGGAGGTAATGGTGAAGATGAAGATTTTTTATGATCTGGACATATATATATATATATTTAATAATAAAATGGTTTTTTTAATATAAAAGGGTGTTTTGGTCATTTTAAAAAAAGTTAACTGAGATTATCTAACTGAGGTTGAAATTTGGACTCAAATGGTTAAAGAAAATGCTTATAGGGACTCAGGTCGTTAAACTTTTTGATTTTGGACTCAACTAGTTAAAACCCATAAAACACAGGGACTCAAAAAGTAATTTACCCTAAAAATAATAAACTAATAAACTTTAAAACTCAAGAAAAAAACTGAACTTACTATGATATAAAGTTAATAAAGATATAAACTCTTAACATCCTATTTTTTACAAAAATTATTTTTAAATTTTTATAAAAAATTTAATTTATATATAGGGGATGGATCATGAGAAAACTAGTTTAAATGAGAAAACTAAAAAAGCCTAAAAAACATACCAATTTTTTTTTATTTTTTATAAAAAAATCGCAGGTTTTTATGCATGGAAAAAAAATTTCAAAAAAAAAAAATATAAAAAAAGTTTTTTGTTGTATTGCACATGTGCACTATTACGGATATAGTGCACATGTGTAGTACACATATAATGCACATGTGTAGTACAACAACAAAAAATTTAAATTTTTTATATATAAAAACTAGCGATTTTTTTATAAAAAATTATAAAAAAAATTTTGTATGTTTTTTAGCTTTTTTTTAGGTTTTTTTAGTTAGTTTTCTAGTTTTCTCATTTATATGTAGTTTTCTCATGATCCTCTCACAATATATATATATATGGGTAGGAGTCGGCTACAAAGCCATTTTTTCCTACAAAGTGTAGGAAGTATCTTACATGTGACATGTGGCAATTGGAGTTTTTAATCAAAAGGGTATTAAGGTAATTTAATTATTATTGTAATTATGGATTATATTAATAGATTAACTAACTAAGCAGATAATTAAGGAAAGTAGATATCTCATTGAAATCAAATCGACAGTTTCGTTTAAATTATACAATTGATACAACATATTCCCAGAGCATTCATATTGCATCTGGGTCTTCATAACATCTTAACTGATCAAATTCATGGCGTCAAATGTTATGGTTGATTGTGGTGATGGTAAAGTTTTATGATATTGCATAACTTGAATTTTTGTTTGATGTGTTGTAGCAATTGTATGATTTATCTAACAATGATTACGATATTGAATTAATATTGGAGGATTTCTTGACAGTGTGTTTTAACAGCAAGCAGACTAATACCGTTGTGCTTTAGGAGTTTATAATTGGATTAGTTAGAGGATTTGTTGTCGTTGTGTTTTAAACATTCACAATGTAACATGTGTTTTACCAGCTGCGATCCTTTATGAACAATTTCTTGACGATGTGTTTTACCAGCTGCAGTCCTTCATGAATAATTTCTTGACGATGTGTTTTACCAATTACAAGTTAATTCACAGTGTGTTATAGCAGTTTATGTTTTAGGAAGGAGATGTATTTTGTAATTATTAACGTGTTTTTAGGAAGGAGATGTATTTATAATTTCTTGACGATGTGTTTTACTAGTTACAGGTTAATTCACAACGTGTTATACCAGTTATGATTCACAAATGACATGTCTTTTGTGGTTTATTGATCTTGTGTTATATAATTTTTGGGTTCTTCACGATGTGTTATATTATATAACACACCATACAAGTTAAATGACATTGTGTTTTATTGTATGATTCACGATATGTTTTCTTGGGTTTCTTCACGATGTGTGATATTGTATGATTCACGATGTGTTTTCTTAGCGTTGTGTTTCTTCATGAAGGAGAGAAGGAAAGAAAGAGAGAGAGAGAGAGAGAATCGCTAGAAATGTGGAGTGATTTATGAGATGGCTATTATTTCCATGTTTAAAACAAGCTAAATGACACATATGCCCATAATTAATTAAATCATCCTATTTCTAAGGCACACATATTACCAAAATGCCACCAAGATGATCTCAACCATCAAACACACTCATCCAATGGTCAAGATCACTTCCTACACTTTGTAGGAAAAACATACTTTGTAGAGGAACCTCACCCATATATATATATATATACATAAGGGAAGGTTCATTTGAGAAGAAAAAGAACAAAGGGTAATTTTGTAAAACATTAAATAGTTTTTCCACTTATCTCATTTATTATCATTTTTGACTAATTAATTAGTCATAAATACTATTATCCTCCACATTAACTTTTTTTGCCTACACACATCAAAAGTTATCCTACATATTTCGAAATTCATCCTACACGTTGAAAATTATCCTACACAACTCGTAATTTATCCTACACAACTCGTAGTTTATCCTACACTTTAATTATTTTATTTTATTTTTTTGAAAAATATATATTTTGAAGTTAAGTTACAAATTATTTAATCTAGTTAGCTATTAAAGAGGAAAGACTATAAATTAATGACCTATGTAGATTTACCAATGTACCCTTATAGTACATTAAATACTTATATTAAATGAAGTAAAATAAAACATTCTTATTGGTTGAAATTTCTTATTTTTTCTTCTTACAAAAAATTTATTCTCATTTGAACTCTCCACTATATATATATATAAATGAAATCTAACAATTAAAGTTAAATGTGTAAAGCTTACTTACGAGTCAACTACTATTTTTTATTTTTATAAAAACAAAAATTATAAACTTAATGTTTATTGGATGAGTACCATGCAGATATTTAAAAAAAGTTATGAACTTTAAAGAATAAAATTATAAACTTTATAATTTAACCAACAAAATAAACTTACTTTACAACTATAACAACTTATCTTTTATTTTTTGTCATTTGATTATCATTTTTTTTATAAAAAACAAAACTTTACATGTGTAAAACAGTGTTTTACTTTATTTATAAACAAAACATTTTGTTTTTATAAAAAAAAATAATTCTTTTATAAACATTTTTTGTAACAAGTAATATAAATAAAATACTCCAGAAATTTACAATTTTTACTAGATAAATACTAAATTGTGTTGCAGATTTTTAGGAATTATAAGTTCAATTATATTGTTATAGATAATATTAATCGGTTTCAAAAGAATTCTTTACCAACTTGACTAGATACATAGTATATTGTGTTGCATATTTTTAGGGATTATAAGTTAGAAGTATACTCATATAGATAAGATTAGTTATGAACTAAAAATCTGAACTTAGTATGATATAAAGTTAATAAAGATATAAACTCTTAACATCCTATTTTTTTTATAAAAACAGTTCTTGAAATTTTATAAAAATCTAATTTTTTTTATCTGTAAAAAACCAAAATTTAACAATTTAAGTTAAAGCTCTGAAACGTACTTACGAGTCAAATACTATTTTTTATTTTTATAAAAACAAAAAATTTAAACTTAATGTTTATTGGATGAGTAGTATGTTGATATTTAGAAAAAAGTTATGAACTTTAAAGAATAAAATTATACTTTATAATTTAACCAATAAAATAAACATACTTTACAATTATAACAACTTATCTTTTATTTTTTGTCTTTTGATTATTAATTTTTATAAAAAAAATAAAACTTTACATATGTATAACACTAATGACATACATCCACCACAATAATGTTATCATAAATATTATACGAATAAGAAAACTACCAGAAACGAGTGCCGCAATTCAAAGTGTCGCCTCCGCCGCATCGCGCTGGCACCCTACTAGTATACAATTAAGCACGTGACATTGACATCTAAAATTTTTATAAAACATCGTATCTTAAAAACTATAAAAAATGTAATATGCTCATAAGAAATCTATTATCTATTATATATACTAAATAAAAATAAGTTAGGGTACGTGATATGTAGTAATGCAACCCAATAAGTAACATATCCGAGTTTCAATGAAATAATTTTAACATATGGTAGAAAAAAAGAAAGAAAGAAAAAAAGAGACTAAAGAGCTAAAATGAAATTTACCATTTACCAATTTACCATTTACCATTTACCAATTTATCATTTACCATTTACCATTTACCTTACCAATATATTAAAATTACAACCATTACAACCAAATGAACAGTAACACTATGTAGGAAAAGGAAATGGTACCGGTACAGGTATCAGATTTACAAAACCAGGTATATTTTCGGTACAAATCCGGTACCGACTTTTGACATTTTCGGTACCGTTTTTTACTCTCAAACACTGGTACTGTACCGGTGCCGTACCAGGTATATTCGGTACAGGTACCCACTTTTGGGGGTTTTCGGTACCGAGCTCATCCTTAACATCATCTTTGAGCTCATACCACATAGCAACGCAAGTAATTGCACCGTTTAGATTGCTTTTCATAGACGTGGTAAGTAAATTGTATTTCGTTTGAATGAGGTTTTATATACACAACTTCTTTTGTTTTCTTTTTTGTCTTTTTCTGTAATTAATGAATCGTAACATGTAAAATTAACTTGGATATTTAAATTATTGATGAGTAAATGGTATCAAATCCTGTAATCAAACCTGTATCGTATCGATACCAAATTTACTATACCAAATCATTTTCGATACCAATTTGGTACCCACCTTTTGGCGTTTTCAGAATCGTTACTTTCGGTTCGACACCGGTCTAGCACCATACCTGTATTTACTTATTTTTACCTTCAAATACTATACCGTATAGTACCGAGCATTTTCGGTGCCCGTACCTAATTTTGATTATTTTCGGGATCGGTACTTTCGGTGTCATTACCGGTACCGAGCTAATCCATATTTTAACGGGTTAGTAACGTTATAATAGAACTGAAAACAACCGAATTTTCAACGTGAGGGACGTGTGGGTCCTACTATTATATATTAGATTATTTAAAAACCATTTTTATCTATGTTTTGATATTCGGTATCCGCTCGCCGTTGTCAGCAGGCATTTTGCAGACATTGGATCCCCGCCGCAACGCGGGGTCGGAAAATCAACTATATATTATATATTAAAAATAGAAGCCAATAAATTGGCTTCTATTTTTAATATATATAATATATATTTTTAAAACTTTTCTTATCTTCTTTACTTTTTAAGTTGGATAAGCTTGTGTCAACCGGTACTGGTATCGAAAATACCGGTACGGTTATTGGTACATGAAGGTAAAAACCGACACCAACCTGATATAGAAAACGTCAAAAGTCGGTATCGAATTGATTTTGAAAATCTTTTAGTTAAGGAAATTCGGTACTGCTACCCGGTACCATTTGCTCATCCCTGATCACGGGTACCGTACGAACAACAACGGTATCGTGCAACTTTTTTTGTTGATTTTCTTCAACTTTTAATGATTTCTTTTTTTAGTTCAAGGGTAGGGATGAGCCCAGTGCCAACCAATATCGAATCGGTACTGGTACCGAAAATAGCAGTTACGGTACCGGTATATGAAGGTAAAAACCGGTAGCAAACCGGTACCAGGAACGCCAAAAGTCGTATTGAATTGGTACTTAAGATCTTTCGATTAGGAAATTCGGTACCGGTACCCAGTATCATTTACTCATCTTTGACCACAGGTTTCATACGAATATCATTACCATACAACTTTTTTGGTTGATTTTTTTTTTGTTATCTTTTAGTGCTTTTTTCTATATTTTCTTTTTTTTCTTGTCAGCGGTTCTGTACGTAACGCGCTTGTAGTGATTTCAAAATACATGTAAACACATACTAAACAACTTGTAGTGATTTCAAAATACATGTAAACACATACTAAACAACAAAAGACGTTCGCCGCAACGCAGCGTTAATAAAAAACTAGTTATTTTAATTTTTAAATAATCGGCCTTTACATGTAATTAACGTCAAAGATGTTTCCCATTAATTAATTAATTAATTAATTAATATTAATAATATTTAAAACTCAAAAACAAAAGCCAGAAGAACAAATTCCCTCTCAACGATGGATCGTCATCCCAGCCACCTTTTGACAAAAAAGGCGATCCCACCCTTTTTTTCTCTTCCACCAACACATTTCGGGCAGCTGGCAAATGCTTTCATGATTCTTATACCATCATCAATATATATATATATATATATATATATATATATATATATGCTTTTCTACATTCTAATACACACCTTCCTCTTCTACAAACATATTCGTTCGCAAACGCCAGAATTAAGGAAACTTGATGGTTGTTACGAGTCAACGGAGGTGAGCGCTTCCGCCACTAGCAATCAGCAAACAGGTTTGCTTTTTGTTATGTTAAGGTTTCTAGATCTTTATTTTGAACAAAGGTTTAACATGATGTTCTTTGAGAACTTACTGTATATTTTAGCACGCTAAGGTTTAACATGATGTTGTTTTAAGACACTCCTCATATCAACTATATTGTCCCCTCTATCTACTAATAGCTTACGTCTTCATTTTTGTGGCCCATATCAAAATTTCTAACGAGGCCGCTCATCCTCCATTCTCCCAAGCAATCACGTTAAGTTGTGAAGTTCCCTCATCCACATCCAATGCGCACAAAACGCATTGATGGTATTTGCGGTTGAGAATTCCTTTTGTTCCATTCATCTCCCTTCTAGACAGACAATGTGAGATTTGTGTAAGGTGCCAAAGGAGTATCATTTGATTGTAAAATTAAGAAGAAGATTTTGAAGATGAGATGCCGGCCCGTTTGTTGTTCATATTCTTCTACTTCACTTTAGACTTGTATAGTTGCAGCAGCTTGTACTCGAGAAGTAACGTTAACCCTCCACTATCACGAATGTTCTTCTTCCTTCCTAGTCTCCTCGTACTTTCCAATCGCTAAAGATTCTTGTTCTATGTGGTTCTTTGTTCCTATTTACCCTTGTGTGATGGCTTCTTTATGCTTTCAAATCTCTCTCTTTTTCTTTCAAATCATGCCTAAAAGAGCATACTTTCTCTCATTTACAAATCAATCGTCACCTAAAACCATGCTTTTGTCTTCTATATCAATCGTCACATTTTCAGCAATGTTTATCTTATTTTCAGAAATTATGATTTGATTTATAAAATATAACTATAACCTAGGGAGGGGGGGGGGGGGGGGGGGGGGGGTTGGAGCACGGACCTCCCGGCCGCTGGAGTGATCCCACTCCACAAGCTAGCTTAGCCCCATAGCTGCCTGGCGGTTAATACCCACCCGAGCCGAACCTTGGGGCGATTTACAGCTTGCCAAGATTCGAACCCGGGACCTCAGGGCTGAGGGCGGGTGAGGCTGGCCAACTGGGCTACCCCAGTTGGTTTATATGACTATATTCTTTAAACTTTAACATGTTTGACACCAATAAAAAGTTCCTTTAATTTGTTACATCAAACAAAAAAAGATTATATTTGCTCAAACTTTAGAGTAGAATACATAAGAACTAACTTTAATTGGCAAGTGTTTGGAGGATAAAAACAACCAACTTTTATTTTTACGTAGAAAAGAAAATAACTCAAAAAGGATTAGAAAAGATGCTATTAATATCCGGTTATCATCATTCAAAAAGAAGGTTTCAGTTGTCACGTCGTTTTTTGCCGTTAAAAAAAATGTTTCCAAATAGCATTAAATTCAACCTATTTGTTGAATGAAATCGATATCCTTATATTTTTCGTAGAATAAAAATATAAGAAATTGATGAAATTCAATTATTTTTTTTGGAATGGTTATTTTAGATTGAAGCAATATGAAATTTAAGACACATTCAAATACAAGACTATTATACCAAGATCTAATATTGTTGACTCATAAACTTATTTGGTCCACGGTTTTTAAACGCCTACAATTTTTTCATACAATACTATTAAAAAAGTTACACCGTATTAATAAATGAGCATTTCATTCAATATGATATGTTATAATTGATGTTATTATAGTTATATTTATTACGTGATTACACATTTAATAATGAGAACTTAATTGTTACTGCCTTATTACGTGATTAATGAGAACTTAATTATTTATTTTTATTACGTAATTAATCTGTGATACACAATATTACATGGTTATTATAGGTTGATTGGTTAATGTTTTGTATTACATTTATACTTAATGCATGATTAGACATGAAATATTAGGCCTTCCGTGAAATATTATATATTTATGTTTTATTTTTTATTACAGTTATGGTAAGTACGTAATTACGTAATCACTTTGTAGGCTTCCACCTAACACTATAATGAAATCACATAATCACGTAACAAATATTCAAAATCACGTAATAATACATAGTCAACTATTGTCACATAATTATGTACTGATACATAATCGCATAACATTACACTTGTTTCAAGAATATAATGAATATTACGTACTTGCTCATAATCACATAACGTTGCAAAATCACGTAACGTTATATCTTGTAAAATTATTTTTTTTAAATAAAAAAAACTATAGCAATAGCCCTCTGAATTAAAGAGAATGGAATATTTGTTAATATGATGTAATTTTTTTTGAAAAATATTATCGTGTGAAAATGTTATAGCTGTTTGAAAATTGTGGAGAAATGGGTTTATGAATCAACAATATTGGATCTTTCTATTTTGTCGTTTCCACACTTGTTTCCATTGTTTTGTGTCACATGAATTCTACATTTAGGGACCACCTAATCTCAACAATTGGATTGCTTGATCAAAGGCCCAAAACTTCTCATACACTTCGCACGTTAAGGGATTCTTGTACATGGACCTTATTATACATGAAAGCCGAGTCGTACGAAGTATTTAAAGACAAGGGTATCGTAGGAAGATCCAATATTGTTGACTCATTAACCCACTTCTCTAATGATTTTCAAACGGCTATAATTTTTTCGTACGATAATATTTTTCTAAAAAATAATACTGTATTAATGAACATTTCATTCTCTTAAAATTGAGTAGTTTATTGCTATAGTTTTCTTAATTTCTAATTTTTTATACAGGATAGGTGATTACGTGATTAAACATTCAAAATGATTTGTTATAATTAATGTTATTATAGTTATGTTTATTACGTAATTACACATTCAATAACGAGAACTTAATTGTTTATGCCTTATTAAGTGATTAAATTTGTAATATACGACATTACGTGGTTATTATAGGTTGACTGGTTAATACCTTATAATATATTTATAATTAATACGTGATTAGACACGAAATATTAGGCATTCCATGAAATACTCTTTGTATTATATGTTTTGTTTTTTTATGACAGTTATGGTTAATAAGTAATTACATAATCACTTAGTGGGTTTTCACATAAATAGTATAATGAAATCACATAATCACGTAATGTGTATTGGAAATCACGTAATAATACATAGTCAACTATTGTTACGTAATTACGTATTGATACACAATCACATAACGTTACACTTGTTTCAAGAATAAGATGCATATTATGTAATTACGTACAGCTGGCATGGCCGGCCAACCCTTGTCATCGCCCAAGACCCAAATTTTCATAGGTCCTGAAAGGTTTTTATAGGCTTTTATATATATATATATATATATATATATATATATATAGGGCAGGGATAGTGTACATTAATTCAGAAGAGTGAGAAGTGTATTATAACACTATATATAACAATATATATATATAGTATATGCATCTGTTTATTATACATAAAAATGTTGGCAGTGAGTGGAAAAAATCATCTCAAGATAATGTAGAGATATCAAGTTTAAGGCTTGACCCTAGCATCAAGATCTTTCATTTTAATTCATTTTCCCTTAACCAGAATTTTGGGCCTAGTTGTTTATGTCCCCCATGGCCTAATGTTTTTTAAAAAGTTATAGGAGACACCCTTGCGTAGTGACGTAATGTTACAAAAGAGTAAAATGCCCGGATAGTCCCTGTGGTTTTGTAAAATAACACCTATAGTCCCCAACTTTTGAAAATTACACCGGTGCTCTCTGTGGTTTGACGAGTTGTTACTCGGATAGCCCTTGGAGTGGATGTCCGTTAGTTTTCTCTGTTAAATCTATGTAAAATGATAAAATTACCCCTTACATTTATTAAAATATAAAAAAAAAACTAATTAATCATTTAAATATCAATTGGGCCCCACAATTAATTATTAATTAGTAAATACAAATATATAACACCCCACCCCCACCCCACCCCCACCTCACCTCTCTCTCTCTAAATCTGTGAATCTCTCTACAAAACCACCACTACCACCAGCATGCCACCACAAAACCACCGGTCACCACCACCATACCACACCACATCTACCAAACACCACAAATCAACCACTGTAACAACCACTATCACGACGCCGCACCACCACCACTGCACCACCTCATCCCTGAACCCCGACCGCCGCACCACCTCCACCCTAAAAATATAACCACCGCACCAATTCAAACACCCCAAATTCTCTCTTTAGTCTCGCAATAACCCACTCAAACAATCTGTATACGTAATCCCCACCCCTTTGCTCGTCACCCCTTTTACTCCTCTGTAGATTTTATCGGTGCAGCTGAACCATTGAGAATTGAGTGCCTGCTATAGATTTTAACCATATTTTCTCCACAGTGGTGTTGGATCTATGTGTTGTGCAAGTTGAGAAGCAACACGCACGGTGGTGGTGTTCTTAAGACTGAGAAATAATGAAGGGGATGAACAAAGTGGTTCGGCGGGGTTTGGTTGTTGTGGAGTGAGGAAGAAGGTGGCAGGGGGTGAGGGTTTGGTCTGCGATGAAGGGGCGGGGTGGGTGTTTGTCCGGCGGTCAAGGGGTAGGGTGGCTATGGTGATGGTGGGTGTGGGTGACGGTGGAGGTGGAGGTGGGTGGCTGGTTGTTTATAAGGAAGGGGTAAATAAGGTGGGCTCCATACTTTTAATAATCCCTATTTTGTTTTTTAATTTTTTAAAGGGAGGGGTAAATAAGTAATTTCAGATGGACTTAACGGAGAAAACTAACGAACATCCACTCTAGGGGCTATCCGAGTAACAATTTGTCAAACCATAGGGAGCACCAATGTAATTTCCAAAAGTTGAGGACTATAGGTGTTATTTTACAAAACCACATGGACTATTCAGGCATTTTACTCGTCACAAAATCATGTAACGTTATAGCTTGTAAAATTAAAAAAATTAAAAATGAAGAAAATTAAAGAAATGGCCTACAAAAATTAAAGATAATGAAAGGGGAAATACCATAAAAACCAATATACTTTTTGTTTTTTTTCTCATAAAAGTCCCTAAACAACTTTTTGCATATAAAAGTCCCCCCAAATGTTAAATTTGAACAAAATTGTGAATTATTTTTTTACTTATTAAAATCACGTTAGAAAAGAATTGAGATGTATTAGTGTTTAAAATTGGATATATGGTAAACCAAAGTATGTTTAATGTTTGTCTATTCTTTACTATTTTAAATTCAACAAATTGATAACAATAAATATTATTCAGAAAACAATACAATAAAATTTACGAAGGTGGATGACATAATTCAAAATAAAATAAAATAACAAACAAATAAAATGGTATGTATAAATTTAAAGTCGTTAAAAGTATAACATAATTTGTCAAATAATGTTTTTGATTTCATCAGATCACAATTAAGAGATTTCATTTGTTAAAGTTTAAATTTTTTTAAGGGACTTATATGAATAAGAGTAGAAAGTATGTTGTTTTTGTGTTTAAAAAATGGTTAGGGGGATTTTATGGGACAAAAAAGAAAGTATGTTGGTTTTGTAAGTGAAAAAAAAAAGTGGAGGGACTTTTACGAAGCAAAAAAAGAAAATACGTTCGAATTTTAATAATTCAATTAAGATTCATCGTTGATAATAATACATGCTAATAATTTTTCAATAACACTCATAACTCTTACTTTCTTTGCTAAGAACAATCTGACTGTAATGGAGATGTAACTTCGCCTAGACCTAATCAACAATAAAATTTTTATTCTAACCAAAATATTGTAAATTGTTCATTAACAATATAAATGAAATGAGACATAAAAGTTAATTCTGTATTAGAGTGAGATTACGCTTAGCAATGAATTGAATTGAAAATTTTGAATGTCAATTAATGAAATTGATAGTATGGGTTATTATCGGCTAATGAGTCCTATTTTAAAATATTACGAGCATTGTCTACACGTTAAAACCAAGTGAAATAAAAGCATTGAAACCATGATTAAATAATTAGGACATCATTTGTTAATTTTCTTTTTACACTTTTAGACGAAACTTTAGTTTAGCGTAACTCAACGCTAAAAAAATGTTCTTTAACAGAAGACAACGGAAAGATAGGTGTGTGAAGAAACACTGAACTAATTATGGGGGTAATCAGTTTGGTTTCTGTTCCTATCATAGTGGTTAATCTTCTTTATGGTTTCCTGAGCTCCTTAATGACTGGGTTATCCTGCAAAACAGAACACTGTTACTCGTTAAGAGGGGAATGTGGGGGTTTCCCTCTTAACCAGGCTCCGGCGTGAGAATAAGCGACTGCTTTGGGGAGATAATTAAGTATTAAGAGTGAGAGTAGAGGGAATGGAATGTTTAACCTGTGGACTGAGGTCTCTATTTATAGCCGGAGAGGTGTAAGAGGGTGTGGGCTGATGGGCCTTGGGCCAGAAGGCGACAACTTAGAGATATGCTCTTTGTCTCACTGGTGTCTACCGTTAGTGGCTTCTGGGAGTTCGTTGGTGCTGGCGCACCGTGATTGGAGCCACGTGTCAAGGTTGTCGGCCTGGCCGCCCTTCTGCCATCAGCAGGTAAGTGGAGATCATGGGGCAGTTGTCTCTGCCCTGTGATTGGTGCCACGTAGGCGTCCTTAAGTACTTTTTGTCTCCTGCATGTCAGACGATCGTGGAGCACGATTGAGCAGGGCTAGAAGGACGCTGATTGGCTCTTTTCTTGTGCCACTTGTACCTTGTGTACTATCCGAAACAGCCTTGCGCTGCTGCCCTGCGCGATTCTTGCTGGGCACGTAATTATCTCGCGCGGGGTTTGGATGACTAAGTGCTCTTTCAGAATGCTAAGTGTTGTATTTGTAGCTTCCTTTTGTCCAGGCCTCGCGTCGGTTAAAATAGAACGTGCTGTAGCCCGCGCGAGGTTGCCAATAAGAAATTCGTTGAATAAGGAGTATGGTCCCGCGCGCGACCTTGACGGAGGTTTGCGCGGCTTTTTTGGGACCATACCCCTTCAAGTGCCCCCAGTCCAGTGCTGCACCATGCGCGAGGCAAGTGGCTGGAGCTCTGGACTTAGAAAAATAAAGTTGTAGAAAATGTTTCCTTGACTTGGGTAGACGCTGTTGTTGGTTACTACGGCGCGGCTACCCAGTTTGGCTCCAGGTGGTTCACTTCCTTTGGGAGTAGGCGCGCAGGGTTATTGAGTCATTGCTAATACTGCGCGACCCTAACAGCTTCTATATGAAGTTTGTAGTAATTTTGGGCGGGAAAACCCTCGAAATTTGAATTCTGACAAGTTGGTGAGAAACGTCGTTGATGGTAACGCTTGAGTTGACCACTTACACGGCTGTCATCAAGTTGTCTCTGACGGTTGGTCATTCTGTCAGGAGAGTGAGCTCCACGCGCGCGTGGTAACCGTCACTCCGGGATTCTCGCCTTACGTGTCGTCTTCTGATTGGTCACGTGCGCGGCGATTTCGGCACGTTTACCCATCGCATTAAATGCGATGGGTATATATATTCGATGAGGGATGAGAGCAAGTCACCTTTCATCTTCTGTTGTCTTCTTTCCTATTTGCTCTCGAATTCACTTTGAATCTTCAAACCTTTGAAGAACATAGTAGCAGATCTTCAAGTTTCTTGAGAAAATATTCAAACTTTCTGCTTTATCATCAATGGTTGAAGAACATCAAGAGGAGAATCCCGGTGAGGAAGGCCCAGTTCCCGTCCTTAGGTGGGACTTGGGGCTGTTCGAGTAGATCACGAGGAGTTTCCGGTTTCCACGGAATGGGATGCCAAGTACCCTGGTCAGAATCAGACGGCTGCCGACGCACCACCAGGGTATATCACATTGTTTGAAGATTTTTTCCATCAGGGCAACTTCCGTTTGCCGGCGACGAATTTCATGGCCCATATTTTGCAGTTTTACGGGTTTCATATCTCACAACTGAGTCCCCCTGGGATGGTTAGGGTTCGACACTTCGAGTTTCTTTGTCGACCTCATGACATTGAGCCGACTGTGGAAAGATTCAGAGTCTTTTACCAGTTGATCCGAAACATGGGGTTCTACTCGTTTGCCAGTCGAGGGGCTGCAAAGAAGATACTCCTTAACCCTCCCAAGAGTTTCCATGACTGGAAACCAAAGTTCTTTTATATTCGCGAGGAGGTGATCCCAATCGTCATGACTTTCCGCGCTTGGTCTGAGCCGATTGTGAAGGAAGATCTGGCTATTCCCAAGAATGAGGCTTGGTATCAGAAGTTTACTGCCATCCCAAACCGAGTGTTTGGTGAGAATGTCTTGGTAGCGGCGTGGATGAGTGATCAGTGGCCAGCAAATAGCAAGGACGTTCCGATTTTGATGTTCAACGATAGAGGTTGGCACTTTCCTTAGTTCCTTTGATTTCTTGTTTCGTAACTTGTGTTTATTTATGTAATTTGTCATGTAGAGGCGCATCTGTATCAAGCTGCCTTCCCCACTTTTGGCGGATCTATAGGTGTCTGCCCGCTGAAGGCTGAGGAAGAATACTGGTATGACCAGATTAAGGGTCATTTTATGTACCCCGTTGCTGATGCTTTCGCCGATCCACTTACTGCGACCGAAGGTGCGCATATACCTAACCCTCGACCCTTGCGCGTTTTTACTTCTGCTGGGAAAGAGATTGCTTATCTTTCCAGCGAGGAGTCTGTCGGATCTTCCAATGGAGAGTTAAGTTCCTGGTCTACCATCTTTGCAGGTGTGCTGCGTAATTTGGGTATCGACCCTGAAGAGAAGAAGAAGAAACCTTCTAGGAAGAAGAAGGTGATCAACCTTGATCCTGAAGTGACTAGCAAGAAAAGCGGTAGTAGCCGCGCAGCTTCTGGTGCTGCTGATAAAGGTACTCTTCGCCTTCGTCAGAGTAATTTGAAAGATTACGTATAATCAGTGACTCACTTGAAGGCTTGTCGCGTATAGGCGAGAAGAAGACAGGGGGCACTGGTTCGAAGAGCTCAGGGAGCGCGGGTTCTCGCAACCCAGATGCTGGGGCGACTCCGTCCTCTGTTGCTCATGCTGAATAGGAAGAGGAGGAGGATGCTGCTGAAAAGTTAATCAGCAGGAAGAGAAGTAGGAGTGGGACCACAGCTGGTGTGTCTATTGTGCCGCAGGCTGGAGGTGTTCCCTTGATTGGGAAAAAGAGTAACTTGCGCTCCTTTTACAAATGTTCCCCTGGTTAGTTTAACGCTCTCATTCTTTTGGTTTCTCTATTTCTTGTTGCTTTCTCTTTTAACGCTTAGCTTCTTCAGAGGCCAAGAAGAAGACCCCTGATAAGAAGGGTGTAGTGTTCACAAATCCCACAGAGCCGGCGCAGAAGAGGCCTAAGGTTACCATCAAACCTTTCAAAACTGTGGTGGAGTCTGATAAGGACAAACAGGCTGTCGGGGTCGAGAAGGAGAAAGCTGTTGAGACAGAGAAGAGTAAGTCTGAGGAAGACAGGAAGAAAGCTGATGAGGAGCGTAGGAAGAAGGCTGATGAAGACCAACAGAAGAAGGCTGAGGAGGAGAAGAAAAAGGCTGAGGATGAGAAAAGGAAGAGGGCTGCTGAAAGAGAGGAGAGAGAGAGAAAAATAAGGAGAAGGAGAAGGAAAAAACGGTTGCCGACAAGGCTGTTGAAATAACTTCTACTGCTGAGGGATCGGGCCATGGTGCTCATCGAGATAAATCTACTGCTGCAGGAGGCGCGAGTGCTGGTTTTGCAACTGGCCAGGCTGGTGTGGGGAAACATGGCGCGCCTCCACGCTCTCCAATAGGCCCCCGGGATACTTTGGGGGATATTTATTATAAATCTTATACAGAGGAGAGCCGTGGTGACGCTCCGCACCAACCACCATGGGGTTTAAAGCAAAAAGATACTTTTCTTGAGTTCGCGCCTTGCCGCGACTAGTTTCTGAATTCCATTCCTCCCGGTGAGGTTGACCGTCAAAGGGCGCGAACTCACAACGGATTGTACCACGCCTATGTTGTTGGTGAGGCCAACACCCGTGCTGCTAACCATCAAATTGTTCGCGAGTGGCGAACAATGGTTAGGGAGAGGGAGGATTGGGAGAAATACCGCGAGCGGATATTAAGGCGTGTTAATGACTTCGAAAGGTCGAAAGCTGCCTTTGATGAAGAGAAGGCCAAATTCGAAGCTGATAGGAAATCAGAGGAGTGGGGCCGTGAAGGCCTTAAGGGCAAACTCCGTGCTGCTGAAGACCTCTTAGAAAAGGAGAAAGCTGAGTTTAAGAGGTTATGCGAGAAGGATAACCAACGCGCGTTCGCAGCGCGCAATAAGATTACTGAGCTTGAAGGCCAGGTTGCTGAGCTGACAGCGAAGGTTGAGGATGCGCAAGCTGCTAAAGAGCAGGCTGAGGTTTGAGAAACTCTCTTTCAGTTTATGCTTTTGTTGGCAGAATTAACTTAGCCCTTTATTCCTTGTAGGTTGAGCTGGCCGAGGTGAAGGCGCAGCTATCAAGTAGAGACAAGGATGTGACTGCCAAGGACGTCGAGATTGCTGATTTGAAACGACGCTTGCAAGAGCAGGTTGACAGAAGTGAGTCCTTGGAGATCGATCTAGAGGCCGAAAAGTCGAAGGCTGCCTCAGCTGAGGAAGCCAGGCAAAAGGCCGAGGAGGCGCGAGCCATAAGCTCTTCAGCCTTGAATGTGGCGCAAAATAATTATGCTGAGGTCCAGGGTATTGTTGATACGCTGTCCTCAGATATTGAATGGCTGCGCGGCAGGGGAATAGTTCTGGTATTGATCTCTTTTTAACTTGGGTTTTATTTACTAAGTCAGTTCCTCATTTGCTCGTTTTGTAGATGGCCAACTCGATTTTGAATGCTGGAGAGCTGGACGGGACTGTTGCTGCTCTCATAGATGCCTCGCGCGCTGTCGGACATCGGGGAGGTTATCTAGAATGTGCGCAGCATGTCGAGGAGGTATTTGGGCAAGAGTTCGATACAAGTCATTGTTCAGTGACTGACGAAGCTAATGCGGAGTTGGCTCGTGCCGAAAATGCATACGATCACCTAGCCCTGCCCGTGATGGACTTGATCGCAAAATCCTTAGAGCATGATGACTGGTGCCATCGTCTTAAGGCTATTCTGGATCCACCAGAGATGGTTACTTTATCAGATGAGGTGACAGCGGCGGGCAATGATTGCGATGGTGAAGACGCTGGTGATGGTGATAAGCATGACGGTGATGATGCCGGCGGCGACGGCTTTGAGTAGGTAGTATTAACAGGCTTTGTGCCTTGTAATTTTTCTTTTGGATTTGAATGTAACTTGTTGCGCGGTCGCGCTTTGTTTTGGGTCGTATGGATGATAGTTGGTTTTTATGTAATTGATGCACGGTTGCGCTTGTTAATTATGATATTTGTGTTTATTCCCTGTCCCGTTACAATTATTGCACTGTTGTTAGGAACTTTGGTTAAGTTAGCGCGAATAAATGTAAGTGTGGCTCTTGTGCGAGTTGTAACTGACCGGTCTCGCGCTATGTTCGCGGAGGACCTTGGAGGCATACTCGAGAGCTCGTAATTTACTGAAGTGTTTTCGTGCTAATCAAAAGTTTAACATGCATTTGTAACGTAAGGGTCTTCATGATAAAGGAAACATGTCGTATGTTTTCATTAGTTGGGAAACAGGCGCTTAGGCCAACATCCATCGCATTAAGTAACATATGGGGCGTTTAGCCAAAATAGGGAATTCAAAGGCGCGGGGCCAACATTAGGTGAGGAGGGGTGCATGGCCTAGAATAGTTACATATAGCACTTGCGCAGTTGTTGCGCATTCCATGTGCGCGGGATGATGTGTCCATCCATGGTGCGCAATTTGTATGCCCCTTTTCCTAGCACTTCATGAACCAAGTATGGGCCTTCCCATTTGGGTGCTAGTTTTCCTGGGCGTTCAGCGTTTGAAGCTTCGTTGTCTCTGAAGACATATTCTCCTGGACTGAAGGTACAGATGCGCACTCTCGCATTGTAGTACCTTTCCAGTTGCGTCTTGTACTTTGCTTCTTTAATACGCGCCATCTCGCGTCTTTCTTCCAGTAAATCCAAATCGAGACGACGCTCTGCTTCATTATCGACCGTGTTGACTGCTGTTAAGCGCGGTGAGGGGAGTCCAACTTCCGTCGGGATAACAGCCTCCGAGCCGTATACTAGGCTAAAAGGAGTTTCGCCGGTGCTTGTCTTCGGCATGGTTCGGTGAGCCCACAGGATGCTTGGGAGCTCATCTACCCTGCCTCTTCTCTTTGTGCCCAGTCGGGCTTTTATCCCCTCGACGATGCTTTTGTTAACACTTTCCACTTGACTATTGCCTTGAGGATGCGCAACGGAAGAGAAGGTGTGTTCAATTTTCATCTCTTTCATCCACTTTTGGAGATCCTCAGAAGCAAAATTGGTACTGTTTTCTGTGACGATTTTGAGTGGAAGACCAAATCTACAGATGATATGCTCCCAAATAAACTTGCGCACCATCATTGCAGTTGTTGAGTCTAGAGCTTTGGCCTCCACCCACTTAGTGAAATAATCAACGGCCACGATTATGAACTTGACGGCGCCAGGAGCTTCTGGGAAGGGTCCCACCATATCAATTCCCCACTGTTGGAAAGGCCAAGCAGTGGATACAGGGATAAGGTCGTTCTTTGGGCGCAGGGTTTTTGGGGAATGTCGCTGACAGGAGTCGCATTTGCGTAGCTCCTTCAGGGCGTCAACATGCATCCCTGGCCAACAATATCCAGCATTCATAATCTTCGTGACAACCATGCGTGGTCCTGCATGGATGCCACAGATCCCTTCGTGAATCTCCCTGATCAAGTAATTCGCATCTTGGGGGTCCACGCAGCGCAACAGTGGCCCCAAGAAGGACTTGCGGTATAAGATACCACCATTCATCTCATAATGCAGAGCTTTGTTTTGAATCTTTCTTGCCTCTGCTTTGCTCTCAGGGAGTATTCCTTCTTGTAAATACTGAATTATAGGGGTCATCCAAGATGGCTGCCCTACTTCGATCACATTTACCTGGCGTAGCAGGACTGATGGGTTTTTGAGTACCTCAATCCTGACATCTTTGGCGAGATGTTGAAAAGAGGTTGAAGCAAGCTTGCTCAAGGTGTCTGCTGGTTTGTTTTCGGAGCGATTGATGTGTACTACCTTATATGAGTTGAATTTCTGAAGCAGTTCTTTCGCCTGATCCAAGTATAAGGCCATAACTTCGCCTTTTGCATCATAGATTCCGTTGATTTGACTGGTGATCAAAAGCGAATCAACATGCGCTTGCAGATTTTTAGCTCCCATTTTTATGGCGAGGCGTAAGCCTGCCAGAAACGCCTCGTACTCCGCCTCGTTGTTGGTATTTTTGAAATCCAACTTGATGGCATAAGTAAATTCGTGCTTTTCAGGGCTCACAAGGCGCAATCCGGCTCCTGTGCCATCTTCGTTTGAGGCCCCATCTGTGTACAACATCCATAACTCATTTGATATGTCTTTTATGGGAGTTTCGAAAATCTCGCAGTCTTTGATTTTATCAACTGGGACTTCCGTGATGAAGTCCACTAGAACTTGACCTTTGATGGCTGGGCGCGGCCTGTACAAGATGTTGTGGCCCCCCAGCTCGATCGCCCATTTTGCTAACCGCCCAGATGTTTCTGGCTTTTGTAATATCGTGCCAATGTGGAAATTGGTAAGTACGGTGATCACATGCCCTGTAAAGTATCTGCGCAGCCTCCGAGAAGCGTGTAGCAGCGCAAGCACCAATTTCTCCATTGTGGAGTATCTTGTTTCTGGATCGGTAAGCACCCTACTGACGTAATAAATTGGAGTCTGTACTCCGTTTCTCTCCACAAGTAATACCGACCCTACTGCCTTATCCGCAGAAGATAAGTAGAGTACGAGTGGTTCTTTTTCGAACGGCGCGGTCAGGGTAGGGAGCTCGATCAAACACTCCTTCATTTGTTGAAAAGCGGCCTCTGCTTCAGGCGTCCATCTGAATTCTTGCTTCTTCACACAATTGCGCAAAGTGCTGATAAAAGGATATGACTTTGCGGCGTGGTTTGACAGAAAACGGTTAAGCGCGGCTAGGCGGCCGACCAACCTTTGCATCTCTTTGATTGTTCGTGGTGATGGCATTCGCTCTATTGCCTGGACCTTTTCTGGATTCACCTTAAATCCGCCATTTGTGACTATAAAGCCTAAGAATTTCCCTTCTTCCATACCAAAAGGAACATTTGGCTGGATTCAATTTCATATTCATGCTGTGCAACGAGTTGAATGTTTTTTCGATGTCTTTCAACATTTGGTCCTCTTCGGGACTTTTGATCACCAGATCGTCGATGTAAACCTCGATATGCTTCCCAATATCTCCAGCGAAGGTCTTATCCATCAGGCGTTGATATGTGGCGCCAGCGTTTTTGAGGCCGAATGGTATCTTTGTATAACAAAAGATCCCAAGATCGGTTCGAAAAGCTGTCTTGTCTTCGTCTTCAAGCTTCATTTGAACCTGATGGTATCCCTTGTAGCAATCTAAGAAGCATTTCAATCTGTATGGTGCGAGAGAGTCTATCTTTTTGTTAATATCAGGCAAAGAGTAGCAATCTTTAGGGCATGCCTTGTTGAGATCAGTATAATCAACGCACATTCGCCATCCTCCACTAGACTTCTCCACCATCACTGGGTTCGCGACCCAACTTTGATAACGTACCTCTCGCAAGATTCCAGCTTTGAGTAGTTCGCATACTTGCTCATTCATTGCTTTGGTTTTGTCTGGCCCTAAGCTGCGCCTTCTTTGGACCTTCGGCTCAACAGAGGGGTAGGTGTTTAAACAGTGCTCGGTAATGTCGCGCGGGACACCGGTCATGTCGGCCGGAGTCCAGGCGAAGATATCCATATTCTTGAACAGGAGTTGTTTGAGATGCGTTCTAATGTTTGGTGAGATTGCGTGGCCTATCGTCACCGTTTGCTCCGGGTACTTGCGGTTTAACACCCATTTCTCTGGTTCGGTTGTTGAAACCTTCGCCGCCTTTGTTGGGCGCATCTCTTCTAACGACATTACTTCTTTCTTGGCCTAGATAATCGCCACCCCCGTCTTGGTTGGAAACCCTATCGCTGAGTGGGGCGTGGAAGTTACCATGTTCAGCTCGCCTTGGGTTTCTCTCCCAATCAACACATCATGCCTCGACTTGACCAGCATCACCATGAAGTTTACATTTGTTGTTCTTGAATGCTTCCCGTCAGAGAGCGTGACGAGGAAGCTGATTTGGCCTAGCGGGAAGACCATTTCGTTGCAAAATCCAGACAGTGGATAATCAACTGGCTCAAGTCTCGCTTTATCATCCTCATTAAACTGATTAAAACATTGCTCATAGATGATATCATCCGTACTTCCCGGGTCAATGAAGACATACTCCGTTTCATAATGGCCGATAATACCGGTAATGACGACGGGTCGAGTGGCGCGAGGGCCGCCGCGCACTACCGGGAAAATGACTTGTTAATCTTGCCATGAGGGTTCATAAGGGCGCTTGCCTTTCTCCTTTGCGTTGTATCTTGGTCCATTGACCATATGGGTTTCTAGGCGTCGGACTTTCTTGTGATTTCCCTCCTCATGGCGTTGGATCTGTCGAGTTTCTTTGCGCACGTTTTTCACCAGGTGGCTTAGCTTCCCGCTTTTTAGCGCTCTTTCAATCTCTTGACGTAAACTGAAACAGTCATCAGTCAGGTGCCCTGTATCTTTGTGGAAGTCGCAGTACAGGTTGGGGTCTTGTCCCTTCTTGTTTGTCATAGGCCTTGGAGCCTTGAAATCATGATTCTCCGTCATCAGCACCTCTTTCGGTGTTTTTATGAGCGGAGTCCAGTGCTTTTCTCGATTATCATCCCTGACTGCTTTCTGATAGCCGATTCTATCAATTGTGTCACGCGCATCTTCTCTATAGCGCGGAGGCCTCTCTTCATGGCCCCTTGATCTTCCGAATTTCCAATCGTTACTTTTGTACTTGTTGCGCTTGTTGTGATCGCGCGAGTTTCCTTTGGAAAATCGATCTTCAGTATAATAATTCTTGTTTCCGGCGAGTGACTCTTCAGTTTGCGCGACTATTTTCGCGGCTTCCATAAGATTATCCCATTCTTTGGGCATTCCATCTTTCCCAGTGATAGTTCGGATGAGACTATCACAGCGAATGGCTTTCTTGAAGTGGCAACGCATGAGTTGTTCACTTACGCCACCGATTTCCAAGCACTCCTTGTTGAAGCGAGTGATGAAATCTTCCAGACCCTCGTTATCTCTGCGCCAGATGTCCTCTACCTCGGCTGTGTCGCGCTGGTAACGTCTCTGTTGACTGAAGTGATTCAAAAACTGTGTTCTGAAATCCACCCATGACTTGATCTTTCCCGGAGGAAGGCTGTCGAACCCGGCACGAGCAACCCCTGTAAGCGTTTGAATAAACAGATGGCACCACATGGGCATATTCCATCCTCCCATGCAACCAACGCTTGTGAAAACTCTGACGTGATCATCGGGATCAGTCAATCCGTTAAACTTTCCAACTGTCGGAGGTAACTTCTCTCTTGAAAGTGGCGCCAGCGCGATCTTTGGAATGAACTTTGAATGTTCCGTAGCTTCAGCTGGTTGATAGGCGAGGCGAAAGTCTCGCTCTGCCTCTTCGGTGTACCCTACGTGTTGTCTTGGTTTGTAGTATTCGTGGTTCCTCTGCAAGCGATTGAAGACTGATGAACCCTCATCATCCTGCCAAGTTGGATCATTCGGGTCCATATCTTCCCATTCATTGTTCATGTTGCGCGGCGTGAGCCGGCTATGAACTGGGCCTCTTTGGACGTGTGACGGATAGTCATAATAGCTTTCTGTTTCTCCCCGTGTATCGCGCGTGTCATGCACGCTTAGTCTTCTGGTAGGGGGAGGTCTGTTAGCTCTTCCTTGGATGTTTTGCTGTGGTGGTATCTGGCGCGCCCCGTGACTGGGGCCTGCTGGTGTAACCAAGGACGGTTCTGCCGTTAAGACTGCTTGCTGTGCGCTCAAAGATTGATACGCCTCATTAATGGTGGCAAGTTGCTTGGCGTACCATGAGGCTGGGGTTTCGCCCTCTGGTAGCCCTAGTAGCGCCGAAATGTTCTGAGGTGGAGCTGGGTTTGAAGGTCCATCGCCGTTGTTTCCTGGGGTTACCGTTTGAGTGATGCGGGTGATGCTCCCGCGCGGTCCCCCCGTGTTGGTTACTTCGATTTCGCCAATTTCTTCAATGTGTTGGGGTTGGACGTTTTGATTGCCCTCGCCCAAGACCGCATTAGAGTTTGCTCCGAAACCGAACTCGGGAATAATTCCTTGACCAGCCATGATCGAAGGAAGAAAAAACAACGAAAACTCAGAAAAAAGAAGATGAAAGTGATTTGTAGAAAACCGGTGGGTGCCAATGAAGAAACACTGAACTAATTATGGGGGTAATCAGTTTGGTTTATGTTCCTATCATAGTGGTTAATCTTCTTTATGGTTTCCTGAGCTCCTTAATGACTGGGTTATCCTACAAAACAGAACACCGTTACTCGTTAAGAGGGGAATGTGGGGGTTTCCCTCTTAACCAGGCTCCGGCGTGAGAATAAGCGACTGCTTTGGGGAGATAATTAAGTATTAAGAGTGAGAGTAGAGGGAATGGAATGTTTAACATGTGGACTGAGGTCTCTATTTATAGCCGGAGAGGTGTAAGAGGGTGTGGGCTGATGGGCCTTGGGCCAGAAGGCGACAACTTAGAGGATATGCTCCTTGTCTCACTGGTGTCGACCGTTAGTGGCTTCTGGGAGTTCGTTGGTGCTGGCGCACCGTGATTGGAGCCACGTGTCAAGGTTGTCGGCCTGGCCGCCCTTCTGCCATCAGCAGGTAAGTGGAGATCATGGGGCAGTCGTCTCTGCCCTGTGATTGGTGCCACGTAGGCGTCCTTAAGTGCTTTTTGTCTCCTGCATGTCAGACGATCGTGGAGCACGATTGAGCAGGGCCAGAAGGACGCTGATTGGCTCTTTTCTTGTGCCACTTGTACCTTGTGTACTATCCGAAACAGCCTTGCGCTGCTGCCCTGAGCGATTCTTGCTGGGCATGTAACTATCTCGCGCGGGGTTTGGATGACTGAGTGCTCTTTCAGAATGCTAAGTGTTGTAATTGTAGCTTCCTTTTGTCCAGGCCTCGCGCCGGTTAAAATAGAATGTGCTGTAGCCCGCGCGAGGTTGGCAATAAGAAATTCGTTGAATAAGGAGTATGGTCCCGCTCGCGACCTTGACGAAGGTTTGCGCGGCTTTTTTGGGACCATACCCCTTCAGTGTGGTTATTAGCAAAACGTGGGGTAGCTCACTTGATAGAGGCACATACCTTCTTAAAGGGAAGGTCTCAGGTTTAAAATTAAGCAAGGGAGAATAATGTAGAATTATTGGTGTAGGGGGTTGTAATTTGCCATTAAAAAAATTAGCATACTCAACGCTAAAAACATTATTCTTTAACGGAAAGATGCTTGTGTTAATTAGCATAACTCAACGCTAAAAATAGTTAACCGAAAGGCAACTGAAAAATTCTTTTCAACAATTAAGACATCTGCCAATGAGGTAGTGTTGGAGTGGTTTGGAAAAAAAGTTGGTTTTCCTTGTGACCCAGGTTCGACTCCCACTCTCCCCATTATTTTCTGCGGCATCCAGGTGAAGGGCGAATGCGGGTGGCGCCAGTTCATCTTGGATGGGAGGCGAGGTTTTACCGATTATTCCACTGCCGTGCTTTCGGGCGGGTGTAGGTCGGGTTTCCACCCATCTGGGAGAGCCAAGGGGCTAGCGGCGGTCGAGTAGTCGACCTTGACCACAGCGTCCGGTGTCACGATGGTTGACACATCGTTCCTTGCTGTTAAAAAAAAATTAAGACATCTCACAATTATAATAACTAGTTAGAATTAAAATTTAAGAAATATTCTTTTTAACAATCAAGACATCTCACAATAAACACGTGAGAAATTTGTTTCAAATCGAAGGTTTAAAAAAGATAAGCGATTTGTGTCATCTTTAGAAAACAATATTAATATGTCCATTTGTCAAAGAGAAACATTAAATAAATACTCTTTTTAGACCTTAACCATACTAAGTATCATCACTAGAGAAAATAGGACCCATTTCTATCCTCTTTCAGAAAATTATATCACCGTGTCTAGTTTGCCTATGAAAGCATTCAATAATTACCCTTTTTAGACATCCGACCATATTAGAGCATCAACAATGCATTGCCGAAGATACAAGAGATTTGTATCCTCTTTTCAAATATAATATCGACGTTTCATTTGCCTACGAAATCATTCAATAAATTTCCTTTTTTTGTCCTCGGATCATATTAGAGTATCACAGCTACGCACCGCAGAATACATGACGGACACGAATTCTCTTTTAGAAAATAATCTACGTGTCTGGTTTGCCTACATATGCATTCAATAGATACTCTATTTAGACGTCGAACCATATTTGAGCAGGGGCGCCTCTAGTACAAAATTAGTTTTTCGGTGCAATGATTATGCTTTTTAGAGAGCAATAACAAATAATAGGGCATTTGTTGGTGCTTTTTAAAAAAAGCGCCATTAAATCTCTAAACAGCCCAAATAAATCAATAAGAGAAACACAAGCCTCTAGTACAAAATTACTTTCACCATCAATAAGTCAATTGTATGCATTAAAAAAAGTTTAATGGTGCTGTGTAATCTATTTTATGATGTTGTATTAATTTAATAATGTGTTAATGTTGTTATTTGGTGCGTTAACATAGGACGGATTCATATATTTGGTGCGTTAACAACTACTCTATTTAGACCTCGAACTTTGTTTGAGCATCAGTAATGCACCGAATAGCATACGACAAATTTGTATTTTCTTTTACAAAAGTTATCAATGTGTCCCATTTGCTTACGTAAGCATTTAATAAAACCATCTCGAACCATATTAGTGTAGGATTGGTGAATCGATCAAACGAGACGTTCAGAAGAGTTCTCGATCAATACGAAAGGCGGAAACAAACGTATCGATGTTGTATCAGCTTGATTTGCACATAGAATCACTTTAAATGTCGATTAGATTGATTTCACAACGTTTTACAGGCTTGGCGACACTTCGGCAGAGCTTCGCTACCGGAATCCAAAGTTACAAATGAGAAACCAAGACTCACTATTTATAGACACAACCAGTTCGCATGAACCATGCTCTCCAGTTCGCACTAACTGCCCAGTTCGCACGGACTGGTCACTTCGTGTGGACTGGCTTGTCCTGACCTGTTTCCCGTTTTTTCTCGAACTACGTGTCCTGGTCTATCATTCTAGTTACAAGACTCGATACAAGACGAAGTCGACAGACATATGCATCAACAAACTCCCCCTTGGATGTTGACGAGTCTTCGGTACGAGTATTCAGTACGTCGAGTCTTCAGTCTTGAACAGTCTTCTCGCTCTCTTCCAAAGTATCTTTCTCTGTAAGCATCCTCAATCTCTCTCTATCTTCTCTTCCAGAATCTCAACCTGACTCTATTCTCTCTCTTGATCAGATCTCTTGATTCCTTACGCTCTTCAGCATTAGCAGCTGGCGTGTACAGCAGGATTCAAACCTGGCTCTAATGTCTTCAGACTCCCCTTTGCTAACAAACTCCCCCTTAAGTGCAGCTGGGATCGTAGTCTGGAATAGTTCTCGTTCTAAGATTGTATCCTGGCTCAAACTCTGCTCAGGCTTAGACACGGGGATCTGCACACATCTCTACCCAAAAGTAAATTTCACAATTTTTAAGATTTAACAATTTTAGTAACCACTTGTAGATATCGTTTAACATTTCTCAAATTAAACCACTTGTATTTAAAATACTCAAATTTGGTTTCAAAATCATTTCTCATTTCAAACAAACTCTCCCAACCCTGTTGTCCATCATGTTCAGCACTTGGAATTTTGAAAATCAGCTTTCCAACATCAGTTGTCGAAAATAAGATGAAATAAAATCTTTTTGATTTTTCAAAATTTATGCTAAAACACACCAACGAAAAACAGTAAGGAAATATTTACAGACAATATTTTTGTGAGTTTGTGTAAGAGAATCATATCAGTTTTTTTAACAAATCACTAGCACCGTTGAGCTTTAAACACTTTAAGTTCTAAACGATTCACTTAGATTGTCAGTATACTGATCCACTTAAATTTTCACACAAAGTTCAACTGTTTCGAGATACGGATTAATGTTTTAAGCACTTAACTTATTCGCGTGTACCACCTCAGAATATACTCTCGTATCCAGACTCCTATATTCAGTCTTACAGGTGAATGTACACTAATGATATCTGTAAATGGGTAAATGTGAGACCATGAGAGCTCAGGCTATTGCTTCCGCAAAATCAGAGAGATGATGGCTCGACTTTAGGTGTGTTCCCTTTAGAGAATATTTTCTTCAACAGCACATGATTAGCATTTTTTAATGTTTCATCAATTTTTATGCTGAGGGTTTATGATTAAAGCAGTGCAAAGTATTATACGAGGACTAGGCTATTGCTCCCGCAAAATCAGAAGTCCTGGTATAATACCCCAGATATCATCACTGTGACAACCCTCAAATTTACATGTATTCCGTACAATTTATTAGTGATAATTAAAGTGCTTGATGACTGTGCTGAATCATTTAACTGCTCTCTGATTACTGTGTTATGCGTACATGTGCGTGTTAACATACTAGTAGTATACAGAAAAGTTACTAAATAGTCCGGTATATTTTCCTATGTGTTAGGAATTAATTGTGTTACAAAAATATATATATAAGACGCCTTACGGAACAATTAAACAATTTAACGGAACAGTATCCGACCGAACAACCGGACATTACCCGGAACACCAAATATTTGCCAAATACATTGTGTTATTATTTCTTGGCTAGTTATGATCCCCGTTTGTAACACCTGTGTCTCCACGGCCATCAAACAAATACCAAGCCAATGAAATATTGTATTTCATAATTTGGACTTGTATAAATATGTGTATCTTTTGCACATATCAACTCTTGTTCGATTTCAAGCTCTAAATCGCTTTCTGGAAGGTTATACACGCTCTGATGCGTAAATATAACCAGTTTAATCCAACGAACACTCTGGAATAGTGAAATAGGCTTAACATACCTTAAATAACCTTTACATAACTTAGATATAAGTTTTGGAAGGTTTGGTATGGTGAAATCAAAGTTTAATCGCTTACAGGGACTAAAGTTGACAAACTGCGAAAGTATGTCAATTTGAACTGTAACGAACATTCCGGAACATAACCATAAGTTAAACACACCTTAAATATCCTTTGCATAGCTTAGAAATAGGCTTTGAGGGGTTTGGTGTGCTAAAATAAACTTTTGGAACATTCAGGGACTAAAAGTGTCAAAAAGTGCACAAGTTTGCATTTTCGCGCATAACTTACGTTCTGAATACATCCGGACATCCAAAAATTTATGTAAGCATGACTACATTATATTTTAGTGTTCGCCTTAAGAAAAATCCATTCGTCACGTCATTTGGATCGTTTTTCGCGCTTGTGCGCATTCCGTCGTAATTAAGCGAACATCGCGTTCGTACGGCTAAACGAACCGACATCCGAGATATTTTTGAGCACATTTTAAGTTCCCTATACTTTAACTTCATTTTAGAGCTTTGAAATGGGGTTAACGGGCCTTAAACGTGTCAAAAATGGCCTAAATACAGTTCAGGGACCAAAACTGTAAATCTGCCAAAGTACACCCATACGATGCGTATGGTATATATACCATACGATGCGTATGGGGTCTCCAGACCAGGTGCATTGTATTAACAGCCTGTTTGCACCTGTTTTGCACTCCTAATCTCTCTTCCACATGTTGATACCTTATGGTGGGTGGCCAATTAACCTACCATAAGCTTCCGACACTTGTACGGGTGAGATCAAGGCACGTTTCCCGATAAACGATCCTAACGGTGGTGCATTTACTATAAATACCCATCCATACTCAACACAAAAACCCACTAGAATCTGATTGAGGAGCTCTAAGTTGAAGCCTTCGCTTCATACCTGAGCTATTCGATCACGATTAGCATTCGGGGACCCTTCGTAAGTATTCTTTCGTTCTTTTCCTTATTTTTACTGCTTTTCGAGTCAGAAAGTCAAACTTTGTTTGACTTTCAGCGTTGACCAGTAATGGTCAATGCGAAGTTCGTTTGAACTTCGCAACGTGATTGTAATCACGATGGTCATAGTCCTTTGGGACTATGCCTACTGATTACCACGTTGTCTAGGGTCGTAGGGTAAGCGATCTAATAAATCGCTTATACCTCGAACCCGACCCAGTTTGGTCGATCATTAGGATCCGACCAAATACATTAGGTGACCATAGTGTAGGGTATAACCTTCCGAGGTTATACCTTATGGTCACGGCGTTTAAGTAGTTGTATGATAGGCAGTTTATATGCCTTAGGTAAATTACCAGAATACCCTTTTCATACATAATTGGTAATTTAGCATATGTAACCTAAACTTTTGTCACGTAACTGATTATGTAACATGTTTAGGCATATAATACTTGTCATAGGACTAGTTAGGCGGTCCGAACGCGTTTCACGCGAACGGCGCGTTAAAGTAGCATAAGCTACCTAAACGGGTCGTAGACACTTAGGTTAAGTTTCTTTTAGTATGTAGGCTTTGTTAAACCAAATGACACGAGTCTCTACACTCGCTTGGTTTACAAACCCTAATGCTACCCGATCATCCGATGTAGGTCCGGTTTATTAATGTAGTTACCTATATTAGGTGCCGTTTGATATTCTGCGATCTCTAGCATTGCTTGGTGGTTATCCTAGGACTTCTGAGCAATCTCAAGTGAGTACATAGACCCCTCTTTTACTGTTTTCCAAACTGTTTTGGGGTGGAACACATGTGCCTACTTGTTACTTTCGTGCTTTCCTGTTTTCACATCATATACTGGTTATGTTCATTAGTACACTATTAGTACATTGATTTACATGACTTTTCTGCTTTGTATGTTAACTTAGCATACTTAGTACATTGTTTTACATTACATTTTGTTGCATATGCTCATCCAGTATATGAACACTTTGACATATTACCCAATGCATTTGACAATTGATTTGACATAGACATTTCGGCATAGACATTTTAACATGATTGACATTTGATCATGCATTTCCCACAGAACATAACTTTGATTTAAACCAAGTTTTACTTCAATACTTTGTTTTTGTGCATATGGTTTAGTTGAGACCTTTCACTTGCCATACATGACATATTTGACATAGACATTTGACATGGATATTTGACATAGACATTTGACATGGATATTTGACATAGACATTTGACATGGATATTTGACATAGACATTTTGACATGATTTACATCTTGACATGAACATTTTACATTGTTTGGTTTGGTTTGATTAAGTGATTAAGTAACGATGCGTGTGTAATATGATACAAGCATGGTGGATACGCCGCTGGTACTTCTTATATATAAGTGTTTGTATGGTATTACATGTCGTAACGTTATTTGAATCATTTCAGTTTGAGACATAGAACATTTTATACAAATAACATACTTTTCACAAGACATTGATTTATAAACAACTCATCTTATACAAACTCATTTTATATGGTTATTCATTTAACCATACATTATTTATACATATCATCTGATCTTATCGATTTTCAAATGATTTACAAAACAAAGCAAATAACAAGGTTCATGACTAAACATTTTCTCAAACATAAGTCATGAAACCTATTTTCACAAAACCTATGTATCTCACCGGCATTTTTATGCTGACGTACCATATTTTCACATGTGTTTTTCAGGAACTGTTGCATAAGATGATCAAGATACATATAGGCAGACTTGGGCTTTAGTGACAATAAAAGATGCAGACTAGTTAATTATGTTGTATTTCCATGTTTGTTTAGACATTGTAACACTTATATTGAATAAAACGAAACTTTAATTTCCAAGGTTGTGAAACATTAATTCTGTTACAACACTCCCCGACGTTTCCGCCACGTTTTGTATGTTCCACGTGGTCGGGGTGTGACAGAAAAGATGGTATCAGAGCTTATGGTTATAGGGAATTAGGTTATTAGTAATGCTTTGACCTAGTCTATAACCTTTCTAGGACCCTAACGCAAGTTTACTTGCGTTTAGTCATAAAACATACCGTCACCTATCCTTAGGCGACTACCACAACAAGAACATAAATTTCAAAACCGCTTCGAAAACTAATCATCTGTTCTAGGATGATTGATTACTAGGTTTTGAACCCTCTATTGTAAGGTTTTGAACTCTCTATTATAAGGTTTTGAACCCTTTGAGTTTTCAAAATCTCGTCAAGGTTTTGGGTTTTAAATAATGTGAACACGTGCAAACTGGAAGGGTGAATGCCTGTATTCTGGGTTTTCTGTCTAGGCAAGCACTTCGTATACATCTCATCAGACGCGAGACCAGTTGTGCTTACCTGGGAATTCTTGGGATGAGTGTTCACTTATAGGCGAGCATGTCTTCATGATACATTATTTTTGACTCATCTACTTTGATTAGTCACTGTGTGTCGTTTGTTGCTTGTAGTAACAAACAAATGACCACTATCCTTGCTTTCAGCAGATTTGTTCATCTCATTCTTTTCGTCTATTTCTCTCACTCGTTTCCTTTCATGTTTCCTCTTTTAGAATGCCTCCTCGACGCGAGAACCAGATAGCAACTGCCGAACTGGCAGAAATCATTGCGCAGCAAATGGCCGCTCAATTCCCAAACCTCTTTGCTCAATGGAATCAAGCCAACAACAACAACAATGGTGTATGCAATTTCAAGAGTTTTAACTCGGCGAAACCACTCAAGTTTAGTGGTTCTGAGGGAGCGACTGGGCTTCTTCAATGGTTCGAGAGCATTGAAAATACTTTCCGCCATGTGCAGTGTCCTGACAATCGCAAGGTCGAGTTTGCTTCGAGTGTGTTCCAGAAGAGAGCCCTTACGTGGTGGAACGGGGTTATGAGGGATCGTGGTGCAGAAGTTGCTCTAGCACAGTCGTGGGCCGAACTTAGGGCTCTCATGATGAAGGAGTTTTGTCCTCGTCACGAGATCAGGGCTTTGGAAAGGGAATTTGATGATCTTAAGCAAGATAGCGGTGAGCATCGAGCCTACACGGACCGTTATGAGGAGTTAAGTCTGTTATGCCCAAACATGGTCACACCTTTGGATAAAGCAATCGAAAAGTACATTGATGGCCTTCCCGACTCAATACAAGACATTTTGACTGGTAGCAACCCTACTACTGTTAGGCAGGCCATTGAGCTATCTGCAACCTTGACTGAATCGCAGATCAGGAAACGTAAGCTTTTCCGAAAGGATGACAAGAAACTGGTCGAGGAATCGAAACCAATCGAGGAATCAAAGACCATGGATGAACAGACTGGATCCTCTAAGAAGTCAAAGAAGCGAAAGGCTTCTCAGAACTTCGCCGTGGTTACTCACTATGATCAAGCCGTCCCCAACCATCCAGCTCAACCCCCTGCTAGGAAACCCTACAACGGAACTGCACCCTTGTGCAACCAATGTGGCCTACATCATCATGCTGGTGTGAAGTGCCGCACATGCCAAATTTGCGGACTTATAGGTCATACAGCGAGGGTTTTCCCAACAGCAGCAGCACCAAATCAGATTAACAAAAATCCTGCTCAAGCTCGATTTCCACCGGGATCTTGCTACAACTGTGGCGAGATGGGCCATTTTAGTAGGAATTGCCCAAGACTTGCTAATGCAAATCCAGCGCAGGGATGAGCATATGATCTACCAGAAGACAACGTCGTTTAGAAATAATTACGTCTTATGTATTATCTTCTTTTGTTGTCAAGATCCAAGAAACAGTTGTTATCGTTGTTTATAAATAAATCTTTTATTTACATTGCAATGTATTTATGTGATTGTAAGTATAAACAACATATCCTCTACAATACCGACAATCAAGGAACCGCATTCCTTGAAGAACAGACTACCCCCCAAATTTCTTCCCTTGTTTAATCTCTTGCGTTTCCACGAAAATCCTAAGTACCCGTTTCTTCCAAGAGAAACAAGGTACGAGGCGCCAAGTTTATAGCAATCAATAACAAGATAATAACAATTAAACAATTATGTGGTTATGTGCTTATGTGTTATCCTTTATGTGTCATGTGATCCAAATTATGTTATCCAAATCCTCGTAGAATCTTACATATCCTTGTGCAAGAGATTCATAGTAGGATACCCAAAAGGTACTACCTAAAATCCTTAATGGACTTCTACGCTGTAGTTAAAGTCCCTTGGATTATAAGGTACTACTTCGTAATTTGACCCCTTTAGTGGTCTAGTTAAACAGATTGATCCAAAAATCTGGTTAGGGATATCATGTGATGATATAGCTGAAAGGACTCCTTAGTGGCCTAATTAAGAAGATCCTCTGTTGATCTAATTAAAAGGACCCTATGGTAGTCTAGTCACTCTCATCTCAGGTTTGATATCTTTCCCCACAACATTACAAAACGAACTGTGCGGACTGTGCAAGGAATTACGTAATTATGGATGCATACATAATTATGGAATTTAGTGCACAGAAATCACAGCAAGTTCTATCATGTATCAAGAGTTAACCCTATTCATTTCCAATTCTGATGAAGCATCCGTTGAGGAAAAATGAACTAGCTATTCATTTTTCACTTCTGAAGAATATCCGTTGAGGAAATGAATATCCGTTGTTTATCTTTTCATTTCCATTCTGAAGAATAACCGTTGAGGAAAATGAATTATCCATTCATTTTCGTTCTAAAGAATATCCGTTGAGGAAATGAATATCCGTTGTTTATCTTTTCATTTCCATTCTAAAGAATAACCGTTGAGGAAAATGAATTATCCATTCATTTTCGTTCTAAAGAATATCCGTTGAGGAAATGAATATCCGTTGTTTATCTTTTCATTTCCATTCTGAAGAATAACCGTTGAGAAAAATGAATTATCCATTCATTTTCGTTCTGAAGAATATCCGTTGAGGAAATGAATATCCGTTGTTTATCTTTCATTTCCGTTCTGAAGAATATCCGTTGAGGAAATGAATATCCGTTGCGTAGTCTTTCATTTCCAACTCTGAGGAAATAACCGTTGAAAATGACCCCGTTAGTTCATTTTCGTTTCTGAAGATTTATCCGTTGAGGAAATGAATATCCGTTGTGTAGTCTTTCATTTCCAACTCTGAGGAAATAACCGTTGAAAATGACCCCGTTAGTTCATTTTCGTTTCTGAAGATTTATCCGTTGAGGAAATGAATATCCGTTGTGTAGTCTTTCATTTCCAACTCTGAGGAAATAACCGTTGAAAATAACTCCGTTAGTTCATTTTCGTTTCTGAAGATTTATCCGTTGGGGAAATGAATATCCGTTTGTCTGTCCTTCATTTCCGTACCTGAGGAAACAACCGTTGAAAATGACTCCGTTATTTCATTTTCGTTTCTGAAGATTATCCGTTGAGGAAATGAATATCCGTTGATTTTTCTTTCATTTCAAATTCTGAAGAACAAACCGTTGAGGAAAATGACCCCGTTTGTTCATTTTCGTTCTGAAGAATATCCGTTGAGAGAAATGAATATCCGTGGATTATTCCTTCATTCTCATTTCTGACGAAGAATCCGTTGAGAAAGAATGAATCATCCATTCATTCTCACTTCTGAAGAATATTCGTTGAGGGAAATCTATATCCGTTTAGTTAATTCCTTATTTTCCATTTCCGAAGAACCCGTTGAAGAAAATGACTCTGTTCGTTCATTTTCGCTTCTGAAAAATATCCGTTGAGGAAAATAATCAGATTTTGCTTTACATATCTTTGATGACTATTTGACACAAAGTCATAGACAGACTCCTACGAATAAATTTCGGGACGAAATTTCCTAAAGTAGGGGAGACTGTAACACCTGTGTCTCCACGGCCATCAAACAAATACCAAGCCAATGAAATATTGTATTTCATAATTTGGACTTGTATAAATATGTGTATCTTTTGCACATATCAACTCTTGTTCGATTTCAAGCTCTAAATCGCTTTCTGGAAGGTTATACACGCTCTGATGCGTAAATATAACCAGTTTAATCCAACGAACACTCTGGAATAGTGAAATAGGCTTAACATACCTTAAATAACCTTTACATAACTTAGATATAAGTTTTGGAAGGTTTGGTATGGTGAAATCAAAGTTTAATCGCTTACAGGGACTAAAGTTGACAAACTGCGAAAGTATGTCAATTTGAACTGTAACGAACATTCCGGAACATAACCATAAGTTAAACACACCTTAAATATCCTTTGCATAGCTTAGAAATAGGCTTTGAGGGGTTTGGTGTGCTAAAATAAACTTTTGGAACATTCAGGGACTAAAAGTGTCAAAAAGTGCACAAGTTTGCATTTTCGCGCATAACTTACGTTCTGAATACATCCGGACATCCAAAAATTTATGTAAGCATGACTACATTATATTTTAGTGTTCGCCTTAAGAAAAATCCATTCGTCACGTCATTTGGATCGTTTTTCGCGCTTGTGCGCATTCCGTCGTAATTAAGCGAACATCGCGTTCGTACGGCTAAACGAACCGACATCCGAGATATTTTTGAGCACATTTTAAGTTCCCTATACTTTAACTTCATTTTAGAGCTTTGAAATGGGGTTAACGGGCCTTAAACGTGTCAAAAATGGCCTAAATACAGTTCAGGGACCAAAACTGTAAATCTGCCAAAGTACACCCATACGATGCGTATGGTATATATACCATACGATGCGTATGGGGTCTCCAGACCAGGTGCATTGTATTAACAGCCTGTTTGCACCTGTTTTGCACTCCTAATCTCTCTTCCACATGTTGATACCTTATGGTGGGTGGCCAATTAACCTACCATAAGCTTCCGACACTTGTACGGGTGAGATCAAGGCACGTTTCCCGATAAACGATCCTAACGGTGGTGCATTTACTATAAATACCCATCCATACTCAACACAAAAACCCACTAGAATCTGATTGAGGAGCTCTAAGTTGAAGCCTTCGCTTCATACCTGAGCTATTCGATCACGATTAGCATTCGGGGACCCTTCGTAAGTATTCTTTCGTTCTTTTCCTTATTTTTACTGCTTTTCGAGTCAGAAAGTCAAACTTTGTTTGACTTTCAGCGTTGACCAGTAATGGTCAATGCGAAGTTCGTTTGAACTTCGCAACGTGATTGTAATCACGATGGTCATAGTCCTTTGGGACTATGCCTACTGATTACCACGTTGTCTAGGGTCGTAGGGTAAGCGATCTAATAAATCGCTTATACCTCGAACCCGACCCAGTTTGGTCGATCATTAGGATCCGACCAAATACATTAGGTGACCATAGTGTAGGGTATAACCTTCCGAGGTTATACCTTATGGTCACGGCGTTTAAGTAGTTGTATGATAGGCAGTTTATATGCCTTAGGTAAATTACCAGAATACCCTTTTCATACATAATTGGTAATTTAGCATATGTAACCTAAACTTTTGTCACGTAACTGATTATGTAACATGTTTAGGCATATAATACTTGTCATAGGACTAGTTAGGCGGTCCGAACGCGTTTCACGCGAACGGCGCGTTAAAGTAGCATAAGCTACCTAAACGGGTCGTAGACACTTAGGTTAAGTTTCTTTTAGTATGTAGGCTTTGTTAAACCAAATGACACGAGTCTCTACACTCGCTTGGTTTACAAACCCTAATGCTACCCGATCATCCGATGTAGGTCCGGTTTATTAATGTAGTTACCTATATTAGGTGCCGTTTGATATTCTGCGATCTCTAGCATTGCTTGGTGGTTATCCTAGGACTTCTGAGCAATCTCAAGTGAGTACATAGACCCCTCTTTTACTGTTTTCCAAACTGTTTTGGGGTGGAACACATGTGCCTACTTGTTACTTTCGTGCTTTCCTGTTTTCACATCATATACTGGTTATGTTCATTAGTACACTATTAGTACATTGATTTACATGACTTTTCTGCTTTGTATGTTAACTTAGCATACTTAGTACATTGTTTTACATTACATTTTGTTGCATATGCTCATCCAGTATATGAACACTTTGACATATTACCCAATGCATTTGACAATTGATTTGACATAGACATTTCGGCATAGACATTTTAACATGATTGACATTTGATCATGCATTTCCCACAGAACATAACTTTGATTTAAACCAAGTTTTACTTCAATACTTTGTTTTTGTGCATATGGTTTAGTTGAGACCTTTCACTTGCCATACATGACATATTTGACATAGACATTTGACATGGATATTTGACATAGACATTTGACATGGATATTTGACATAGACATTTGACATGGATATTTGACATAGACATTTTGACATGATTTACATCTTGACATGAACATTTTACATTGTTTGGTTTGGTTTGATTAAGTGATTAAGTAACGATGCGTGTGTAATATGATACAAGCATGGTGGATACGCCGCTGGTACTTCTTATATATAAGTGTTTGTATGGTATTACATGTCGTAACGTTATTTGAATCATTTCAGTTTGAGACATAGAACATTTTATACAAATAACATACTTTTCACAAGACATTGATTTATAAACAACTCATCTTATACAAACTCATTTTATATGGTTATTCATTTAACCATACATTATTTATACATATCATCTGATCTTATCGATTTTCAAATGATTTACAAAACAAAGCAAATAACAAGGTTCATGACTAAACATTTTCTCAAACATAAGTCATGAAACCTATTTTCACAAAACCTATGTATCTCACCGGCATTTTTATGCTGACGTACCATATTTTCACATGTGTTTTTCAGGAACTGTTGCATAAGATGATCAAGATACATATAGGCAGACTTGGGCTTTAGTGACAATAAAAGATGCAGACTAGTTAATTATGTTGTATTTCCATGTTTGTTTAGACATTGTAACACTTATATTGAATAAAACGAAACTTTAATTTCCAAGGTTGTGAAACATTAATTCTGTTACAACACTCCCCGACGTTTCCGCCACGTTTTGTATGTTCCACGTGGTCGGGGTGTGACACCGTTCACCATAACACCCACTAAAATATCCACTAATTAACATATGTAACCATATACTTGGATTTGAATTAGTATTTACCACTTACCATCAAAATGTTACAATTAACCCCCTTCCCCTAGCCTATTTTCGGCCATCATCATCACCATATCCCACTCAAGATTTTATTTCAATATTTTATAAGATTACTTGCTTGTTGGATTGGCCAAAACATGGTGAGATGATTACTATTATGACATAAGTGATTTCCAAGAAATCCTTATATCATTACATATCTTCTCACTCCACAAGTTCACTCCATCTCCCTCATCTCTCCTCTCCCATTTTCGGCCCTCCATAGCTGCCACCATCACCACCACTTCACAACCATAAACATCCATCATCAAGTTCCATTAAGCTTCAAAGGTGATACAAGAAGGTTACAACTTGTGGAAGCTTCAAAAGGGCCTTTGTTCTTACTTGTTCATCATCATTCCTTATCATCTTCTTCACTAAGAATCATCCCTAGCTTTAAGCTAGTAGTAAGTCCCTTATGTCACCTTTGTTCATCTTGTTTCATGATTAAAAGATGTAATATGTTAAATCTACAAGAACACTAAAAAAAGGGTTTAAACAAGAAGATGAAACATGATGTAAAAATGTTAGTATGAAGTTGTTTGGATATATTGTTGATTTCTTGCTGAGTTACTTGTTAATATTGAGTACTAGAAATGTTGTTGATCATTATGCATGTTAACGGAACCAACCTAACTCGCATTAGAATGTAAAAGCTGAAAAACAGAAAGCTGTTTGGTGATTACAGCCAACTTCAGTTGGCTGTAACTAGACCTTAGTAAAGCAGAAAATGTGTTTTCTGAACTCCAGATTAATGTATTATGAAATACGGTTCTAATGGCACTGGAATCATAATTTTTGGACTTCGTTTACTGTTTTTAAAGGGTCATTTTGTAACAGCAGCTCAAGCTGCATTTTTGCTGCTGAAAATAGGTGTTGTATTTTTAGTCATAACTAGAAATCTATAATGAATCAGCTCATGAAATTTGTACAGTAGATGGCAACTGATGTATTTGTAATTACCCCACTGGAATTTCATAAATCAGACTCTCGATGAGTTTTAAATAAATTATTCCGTGGACTGTGGTCAGAAAAAGATAAATCTGAGTTCAGTCCGGAAAATGAATTTTTATAAAATATTGGTGATGAATTGGATCCCGAGATTTTTACACAATAATATTTGGATCGATTAAGACCTTCTGTAAAAAGTTGGGAATTTTTGGAACATGTTAACTATTTTATTAAAATCTCCGAAAACAGCCCAGTTTTGAATATAAAAGCTGAAATGACTTAAGTCGTAATTTGCATGTCTAAACGTCGGGTAGGTTATCCATGAATGATATAACATGTTATATGTGTTATGTGCATTATCGTATGTATGTTTCTGAGTGGGGAATGGATGGGAATTATATATGGGCATAAACAATTAAAGTGATGCATGTTATGTGATAGATACGTGTAGGAACTTTGTGCTCTATAAAAAAAATCACTAAATGACTAACTGGTAATCATATTAGGACGTGATTGACCGACCTTGACTGTTAGCTATATTTGAGAATCTAACCGAGCAAACTGAGGTGAGTTCACACTTTCTACAAGGCATGGGATTCCCAGTGGTTTGGGAATGGGTTAAGAAACTAAAATGAAATCTATATATCCTCCTTGGGTAGGATATGTACGGCCATCCTCCATAGGTAGGATGCCATTATTAAACCTACGAATTCTCCTGGTGCAGAATACGTACGTTCGTCCTCCTTGGGTAGGACAACAACCTTAAAACTAGCTAGACAAAACTCTATCATGAAGTCCCTCAATTTATATCGACTTAATCGCCGAGGCCAATGGCGAGCGGGTCATTAGTTAATAGCGCTATTAGGTTTAACAAACCTCACACCGTGCCAGTCGGACGGGCATGTACTAATGGACTATGGCAGACTATCAGTGATGATAGACACTGATATAGGGCACAACTTATTTGCGTAGTAGTCGATATCATACCGTCTAGTAGTTCACACGGGGAAAGCCCCCACTGATTATGGTTATGGATTGGGTAATGAAAAAGGAACCGGTTAAACATACTTTCAACCACGGGGTAACCCCCACGGCAAATTAAGCCAATGAAAGTCAAACCACGTTTTTCAGAAATAACTTAAAACTAAACAACCAAACGTGAACTCACTCAACTTTGTTGTTGACTCGTTGTTACATGCCTTACAGGTCGTTAAACGCTTGGAGCTTGCACGAGGAAGGAGTCGTTGTGGTGTACGGACTGTTATGTTTCGTGCTTATTATTTAAATCCTTATGAACTTATTAAACTTGCGTTTTGAACTTTAACTTATAAACTATGGACTTATGCTCTTGGATTTACTCTTATGCTTCTGCTGTTTTAAACTAAACATGGTTAACTAGCTTTGGTCACCAATCGTATTGTGGTTGGTCTTATTTACTTAATTACGATGTTCAATATGATTGGTGGCTCGATCCTGGTCACGTCACGCCTCCAAGCGGTGGTACTCCGCATGGTGGATTTTGGGGGTGTGACAGATTGGTATCAGAGCCATTGGTTATAGTGAACTTGGTTTTAAAAAAGGGAAAAGCTTTTTGATAAAACCAGACTATAACCTGTACAATGTTCAACGATCCACAACGACGCTTCGCTCTACGTGCAAGACTCGGCACCATAAGTGGTATGAGTTATGTTATATTGTCGGTTAGATAGTTCTCACTGTGCATTAGATAATGTGATAATTGCTAATTGAACCTTGTGTGCTTACTCTCTATTGTTGTCCCACACTTACGCATTTTCGCGACACCTTTCTCACTTACGTTGCTTCGTTATGAAGATCATGAGCGGACGCGGAGGACGTATCAACCTCACTCAAGCCCAGTTGACGGCTTTTATCAACGAATGAGTCGCTGAGGCCATCGCAGCTAATCCTGCAGGAGGTATAACCTGCCATACCAACTCACCTTAGGACGTTTAGATCCTACCTTCGCAAACCAACCCTCGTGCTTAACTTTGTCTTTTATTCTCGCGCAACAGGTCAACATGCTCAGCCTCCTGTGTGCACGTTCAAAACGTTCATGGACTGCCGACCTACTACTTTCAGTGGCACGGAAGGAGCAGTAGGCCTTCTTCACTGGTTTGAAAAGCTTGAGTCTGTTTTCGAGATGTGCGAATGCCCTGAAGATCGAAGGGTGAAATATGCTACTGGAACGCTTGAAGGTGCTGCGTTAACCTGGTGGAAGGCACAGGTTCAACTACTAGGACTGGCAGTTGCTAATGCCACCCCCTGGAATGGTTTCAAAGAGCTGATCAAAGAGGAGTACTGTAGTCGGGATGACATCCACAAGCTAGAGGTGGAATTTTTCAATCTGAAGATGACGGGGTCTGAGATTGAGGCGTATACTAAGAGGTCAAACGAGCTGGCCATCTTGTGCCCTACCATGGTGGACCCTCCCATCAAACGAATTGAGCTGTATCTCAAAGGCCTTGTACCAGAGATTCAAAGTCACGTGACTTCAGCCAACCTGGGTACCATACAACAAATCGTCAAGTTGGCCCATCGACTCACTGACCAGGCAGTGGAGCAAAACAGGCTGCCCAAACGAATCAGTGCCACAGCTACTTCTGATGCACCTACCGACAACAAGCGAAAATGGGATGGAAATTCCAGTAAGGGTTCAACTTCAGTTCAGTCTCAGCAGCGAAAGACTGATGACTACCAAAGTCCCGGTCAGCAATCTTTCGGTAATCAAGGACAGGGTGGATACCGAGGAAACCACCCCAAGTGCAACCGGTGCAACAAGCATCACAGCGGGCAGTGCAACAAAGGTCGATGTCAGAGATGTCACAAGCTGGGCCATGAAGCTAGGGATTGCAGGAGCCCGCGTCCTGCAAATCAGAATCGCCAACAACAACAACAAGCTCCACAGAATCACCAGCAACAGCAACAACAGGGCAATAAAGGATGCTTTCAGTGTGGCGCTGAAGGTAACTTTAAGAGGAACTGCCCCCAACTGAACCAGAATCAGAACAACAACAATCAAGGAAACGGGAACAACAATGGAGGAAACAATGATGGCAACGGTGCCAGGGGTCGAGCGTTCGTGATTGGTCAGGGTGATGCAAGGAACGATCCCAACGTTGTGATGGGTAAGTTTCTTCTTGACGACTTTTATGTTACTGTTTTATTTGATTCGGGTGCCGATACCAGTTATGTGTCTCTAAAAGTTAGTCAAATGCTTAAGCGCACCCCAACACTTTTGACCCCCAAACACACGGTGGAGCTAGCAAACGGTAAAAGTCTTGAAGCCACACACGTAGTTAAAGGTTGTAACCTCGTCTTAGCTGGTCAGACCTTCTCTATCGATCTTATTCCTATCGTACTTGGTAGTTTCGACGTTGTTATTGGGATGGATTGGTTATCCCATCAGCAAGCGGAAATTCTTTGCAACGAGAAGATTGTCTGCATTCCTCGTTCTGGCAAAGAACCCCTCGTGATTCAAGGCGACAAGAGTGGTGCAGTCGTAGGCATCATCTCTTTCCTAGAGGCCCAGAAGTTTTTGCGAAAGGGCCACTCTGCCATTTTAGCACTCGTGACTGACACATCAACGGAAGAGAAGAGAATTGAAGACATTCCTATTGTGCGCGATTTTCCTGAGGTATTTCCTGAGGAATTACCTGGTCTTCCGCCTCATCGACAAGTCGAATTCCAAATCGAGCTAGCTCCTGGAGCAGCGCCCATAGCTCGAGCACCTTATCGCTTAGCCCCAACCGAACTGGAAGAACTGTCCAAGCAATTACAAGAACTTTTGGAAAAAGGTTTTATTCGTCCTAGCTCTTCGCCCTGGGGAGCTCCAGTACTATTCGTGAATAAGAAGGACGGTACCTTCCGTATGTGCATAGATTGCCGCGAACTCAACAAGGTGACCATGAAGAATCGCTATCCTCTCCCACGTATTGATGACCTATTCGACCAACTGCAAGGGTCGAGCTATTACTCTAAGATTGATTTGAGATCAGAGTACCATCAGCTGAGAGTCCAAGATGAGGACGTCTCTAAAACAGCATTCAGAACTCGTTACGGCCATTACGAGTTTCTGGTTATGCCTTTCGGATTAACGAATGCACCTGCAGTCTTCATGGATCTCATGAACTGAGTGTGCAAGCCGTACCTGGATAAGTTTGTCATAGTGTTCATCGACGACATCCTGATCTATTCTAAGAGTCAGGAGGAACACGAGCAACATCTGAGGCTTATTCTGGAACTTCTTCGAAAAGAGCAGTTGTATGCCAAGTTTTCGAAATGTGACTTCTGGCTTCGCGAAGTCCACTTTCTAGGCCACGTAGTAAACAAGGATGGGATTCATGTTGATCCATCCAAGGTTGACTCGATCAAGAACTGGCCTGCACCCCGCACACCAACAGAAATCCGCCAATTCTTGGGTCTGGCGGGCTACTACAGACGATTTATCAAGGATTTCTCAAGGATTGCGCAACCTCTCACTTCACTGACTCAGAAGGGTGTCACCTATCGTTGGGGTGATGAACAAGAGTCCGCATTTCAGCACTTGAAAGATAGACTTTGTAGCACGTCTATTCTCTCATTTCCTGAAGGCACAGATGATTTTGTGGTTTATTACGACGCATCCATACAAGGACTGGGTTGCGTGTTGATGCAACATGACAAGGTCATTGCCTACGCATCGCGCCAACTTAAGGTTCACGAAAGGAACTACACTACGCACGACTTGGAACTGGGAGCAGTTGTTTTCGCGCTTAAGATATGGAGACATTACCTGTACGGTACCAAGTGCACCATTTACACCGATCATAGGAGTGTCGAGCATATCTTCAAGCAAAAGGAGTTAAAAATGCGACAACGTCGATGGGTCGAGCTCTTGAACGATTACGAATGTGCGATCAAGTACCATCCGGGCAAAGCCAATGTTGTGGCTGACGCCCTCAGTCGAAAGGATACTATACCTAAGCGTGTACGTGCGTTACAGCTTACCATCCAATCCAACCTTCCCGCTCAGATTCGAGATGCTCAGGTTGAAGCATTGAAAGCAGAAAACATCAGGACTGAATCCTTACGAGGATCGAGGCAGCGCCTAGAACAAAAGGAAGACGACGCCTACTATGTTAACGGACGCATCTGGGTTCCACTGTATGGAGACCTACGCGAGCTTGTGATGGATGAAGCACACAAGTCTCGTTATTCGGTACATCCTGGTTCGGATAAAATGTACCACGACCTCAAGACTACGTATTGGTGGCCTGGCATGAAAGCTCATATAGCAACCTACGTCAGTAAGTGCTTGACTTGTGCGAGAGTCAAGACTGAATATCAGAAACCATCAGGCCTACTTCAACAACCAGAGATCCCGACATGGAAATGGGAGCAAATTTCCATGGATTTCTTTACTGGCCTGCCTAGATCTCAACGCGGAAATGATACCATTTGGGTGATCGTGGATCGACTGACCAAGTCTGCACATTTTCTAGCTATCAAGGAAACCGACAAGTTTTCTACTCTAGCAGACATCTACCTAAAGGAAGTGGTATCAAGGCACGGAGTGCCAACCTCTATTATCTCTGATCGTGATGCACGTTTTACTTCAAAACTGTGGCAAGCAATGCACGAATCTTTTGGCTCACGATTGGACATGAGCACAGCTTACCACCCGCAAACGGATGGGCAGTCTGAACGCACCATCCAAACCCTAGAAGACATGCTGCGGGCATGTGTAATCGATTTTGGTAATGGCTGGGAAAAGCACCTCCCGTTAGTGGAGTTTTCATATAATAACAGCTACCACACCAGCATCCAAGCCGCTCCGTTTGAGGCATTGTACGGACGTAAATGCCGATCACCTCTCTGTTGGGCAGAAGTCGGTGACAGTCAAATCACTGGCCCAGAACTCGTGATAGATACCACCGAGAGAATTGCTCAGATACGACAGTGAATGGCGGCAGCTCGTGACAGTCAGAAAAGCTATGCTGATAAGGGAAGAAAACCACTCGAGTTCCAGGTTGGGGATCGAGTGCTACTCAAAGTCTCACCATGGAAAGGTGTAGTCCGCTTTGGCAAACGAGGCAAGCTCAATCCACGTTATGTCGGACCGTTCGAGATCATTGAGAAAATTGGCAAAGTCGCCTACTGGTTGAATCTACCTGAAGAACTCAGTGGAGTTCACAACGTATTCCATGTGTCGAATCTGAAGAAGTGTCTGTCAGATGAGACTCTCATAGTTCCTCTCAAGGAACTCACAATCGACGGCCAGCTGCGATTCGTCGAGGAACCAGTAGAGATTACGGATCGAGATGTTAAGATCCTCAAGCGTACCAGGATACCTCTGGTCCGAGTTCGTTGGAATGCTCGTCGTGGCCCAGAGTATACCTGGGAACGAGAAGACCAAATGAAACTCAAGTATCCCCAACTGTTTAAGAAAAACGCAACCACTACTGAGGCTGAAGCTACTGCAGAATTTCGGGACGAAATTCCAAATCAACGGGGGGATGATGTGACACCCCAGGAAAATCAGGAAAACAACGCAACTTAACTAGCTTCCTCAGTAACCACGCGCTAAATTTCGGGACGAAATTCTCTTAACAGGGGGAGAATGTGACAACCCTCAAATTTACATGTATTCCGTACAATTTATTAGTGATAATTAAAGTGCTTGATGACTGTGCTGAATCATTTAACTGCTCTCTGATTACTGTGTTATGCATACATGTGCGTGTTAACATACTAGTAGTATACAGAAAAGTTACTAAATAGTCCGGTATATTTTCCTATGTGTTAGGAATTAATTGTGTTACAAAAATATATATATAAGACGCCTTACGGAACAATTAAACAATTTAACGGAACAGTATTCGACTGAACAACCGGACATTACCCGGAACACCAAATATTTGCCAAATACATTGTGTTATTATTTCTTGGCTAGTTATGATCCCCGTTCACCATAACACCCACTAAAATATCCACTAACTAACATATGTAACCATATACTTGGATTTGAATTAGTATTTACCACTTACAATCAAAATGTTACAATTAACCCCCTTCCCCTAGCCTATTTTCGGCCATCATCATCACCATATCCCACTCAAGATTTTATTTCAATATTTTATAAGATTACTTGCTTGTTGGATTGGCCAAACCATGGTGAGATGATTACTATTATGACATAAGTGATTTCCAAGAAATCCTTATATCATTACATATCTTCTCACTCCACAAGTTCACTCCATCTCCCTCATCTCTCTTCTCCCATTTTCGGCCCTCCATAGCAGCCACCATCACCACCACTTCACAACCATAAACATCCATCATCAAGTTCCATTAAGCTTCAAAGGTGATACAAGAAGGTTGCAACTTGTGGAAGCTTCAAAAGGGCCTTTGTTCTTACTTGTTCATCATCGTTCCTTATCATATTCTTCACTAAGAATCATCCCTAGCTTTAAGCTAGTAGTAAGTCCCTTATGTTACCTTTGTTCATCTTGTTTCATGATTAAAAGATGTAATATGTTAAATCTACAAGAACACTAAAAAAAGGGTTTAAACAAGAAGATGAAACATGATGTAAAAATGTTAGTATGAAGTTGTTTGGATATATTGCTGATTTCTTGCTGAGTTACTTGTTAATATTGAGTACTAGAAATGTTGTTGATCATTATGCATGTTAACGGAACCAATCTAACTCGCATTAGAATGTAAAAGCTGAAAAACAGAAAACTGTTTGGTGATTACAGCCAACTTCAGTTGGATGTAACCAGACCTTAATAAAGCAGAAAATGTGTTTTCTGAACTCCAGATTTATGTATTATGAAATACGGTTCTAATGGCACTGGAATCATAATTTTTGGACTTCGTTTACTGTTTTTAAAGGGTCATTTTGTAACAGCAGCTCAAGCTGCATTTTTGCTGCTGAAAATAGGTGTTATATTTTTAGTCATAACTGGAAATATATAATGAATCAGCTCATGAAATTTGTACAGTAGATGGCAACTGATGTATTTGTAATTACCCCACTGGAATTTCGTAAATTGAACTCTTGATGAATTTTAAATAAATTATTCCGTGGACTGTGGTCAGAAAAAGATAAATCTGAGTTCAGTCCGGAAAATGAATTTTTATAAAATATTGGTGATGAATTGGGTCCCGAGATTTTTACACAATAATATTTGGATCGATTAAGACCTTCTATAAAAAGTTGGGAATTTTTGGAACATGTTAACTATTTTATTAAAATCTCCGAAAACAGCCCAGTTTTGAATATAAAAGCTGAAATGACTTAAGTCGTAATTTGCATATCTAAACGTCGGGTAGGTTATCCATGAATGATATAACATGTTATATGTGTTATGTGCATTATCGTATGTATGTTTCTGAGTGGGGAATGGATGGGAAGAATATATGGGCATAAACAATTAAAGTGATGCATGTTAGGTGATAGATACGTGTAGGAACTTTGTGCTCTATAAAAAAAATCACTAAATGACTAACTGGTAATCATATTAGGACGTGATTGACCGACCTTGACTGTTAGCTATATTTGAGAATCTAACCGAGCAAACCGAGGTGAGTTCATACTTTCTACAAGGCATGGTATTCCTAGTGGTTTGGGAATGGGTTAAGAAACTAAAATGAAATCTACATATCCTCCTTGGGTAGGATATGTACGGCCATCCTCCATAGGTAGGATGCCATTATTAAACCTACGAATTCTCCTGGTGCAGAATACGTACGTTCGTCCTATTTGGGTAGGACAACAACCTTAAAACTAGCTAGACAAAACTCTATCATGAAGTCCCTCAATTTATATCGACTTAATCGTCGAGGCCAATGGCGAGCGGGTCATTAGTTAATAGCGCTATTAGGTTTAACAAACCTCACACCGTGCCAGTTGGACGGGCGTGTACTAATGGACTATGGCAGACTATCAGTGATGATAGACACTGATATAGGGCACAACTTATTTGCGTAGTAGTCGATATCATACCGTCTAGTAGTTCACACAGGGAAAGCCCCCACTGATTATGGTTATGGATTGGGTAATGAAAAAGGAACTGGTTAAACATACTTTCAACTACGGGGTAACCCCCACGGCAAATTAAGCCAACGAAAGTCAAACCACGTTTTTCAGAAACAACTTAAAACTAAACAACCAAACGTGAACTCACTCAACTTTGTTGTTGACTCGTTGTTACATGCCTTACAGGTCGTTAAACGCTTGGAGCTTGCACGAGGAAGGAGTCGTTGTGGTGTACGGACTGTTATGTTCCGTGCTTATTATTTAAATCCTTATGAACTTATTAAACTTGCGTTTTGAACTTTAACTTATAAACTATGGACTTATGCTCTTGGATTTACTCTTATGCTTCTGCTGTTTTAAACTAAACATGGTTAACTAGCTTTGGTCACCAATCGTATTGTGGTTGGTCTTATTTACTTAATTACGATGTTCAATATGATTGGTGGCTCGATCCTGGTCACGTCACGCCTCCAAGCGGTGGTACTCCGCATGGTGGATTTTGGGGGTGTGACAATCACGCACAAAGACCTAGTATGTCAGAAATAGAAAGCCCTTCAAACAAGATTTCAGGGGTTACCTATATATCCGAGAGATGTTCCCCACGAAATAAGTAAGTATGATATTTAGGTTTATATCTCGAACACAATCTACTAAGCGTGTAAAAATATACTGGCATATCATCAGTGAGACCGTTTATCACATTTTAACTTTCCAATTCTTTAGCGTACTGTGATTGTCTACTGATGTACTATCATTTCCTCTTTTTCACAACAAAACTCATTTTTGAATTTTTCGATGTTTTTGGTTTTTAGATTTTATCATGTTTTTGGATTTTTCAAATTTTCAAAATTTCAAAATTTTCTACTCCCCCTAAAATCAAAATTATGTTTCAAAATTTGATTTTCCAGGAAAATTTGAAAATAAACGCTATGGTTTTATCAGTTTATTGCGTTTACTAATAAAATGACAAACTGATGTGAAATGCTTCAATTCTCCATCCACTTGGCATAAACAATCAGAACCCCCCCTGACAACAAACTATTTTCCCATTATGATTTCAAAACACTTAAGTTTGTTTTAATCAAATGGTTTTTCCGGAAAATTAATTTGTTTGTCATTTCACAAACATGGGGATAAACTCATCATTTTGTTCTTTCAACCACTTTGTAAAATCTAACACTTGTAGGTTTTTCACAAACACATTTTTCAAGAAATATGACACTTGTAAGTTCTTATCAACAATACCACTTGTAGGACGAAATATCACTGTCGTGAATTTCTCAAGAAAGATGCCGATTCCTACTCCCCAATTACCAACCTGGGAGTTCCGGCAAGTTAGGATTTTTAGTTAAAGAGATTCACCCAAGCCTGACGGTCCTTGGGTGATTCCGAGTCATCATCTGATTCCGAATCATCATCACTCGGTTTCTTTCCTTTCTTTCCTTTCTTTTTCTTTTCATAGAATTCCTTTACCCCATTGACCTTCCCGTCAACCATTTTTCCAAAAATGTTTAGAACTTTAGGGTTAAAGGCTTTTTCAACATCAAATTCTTTCTTTTCAGAAAAGAATTGATTTGAAATCTCAACTTTGCCAATTTTTTGCTTTAAGTTTCCGTTTGTCAATGGTGGAAAATTTGCATCATCCATTGTCGGAACGGAATTATTTCTTTTTAGCTTAACTTGTGGCTCCTCTGACTTTGACGAGTCAGATTCATCGCCAGAAAGTGCATCTGATTTCTTAACAACCCACTTTTGATTGTTAAGATTCACATTTCTTTTGTAAAAACGTGTTGAACTCTCACCAACTTTAAATGAAGAATTTTTAAACACTTTGAATTTTTCACTTGGTGGTTCAGTTTTATCAACAACTTTTTCTTTGAGTTTAGAAGACACTCCCTGTTGTGTGTTGGTTGCCTTTGGACAGTTCAAGGCGATGTGACCAACTTTTCTACATTGATAACAGGTTCTTGTCTCCTTCTTCTGAGTAATATCACTCTTCATTCCTTCTTGCTTCTTAGCAAGGAATTCTTTGTTCGTCTGCTTTCTGAACAAATTCTCGTTTTCTTCTTCAGAAGATGTTCCTGATACAAAAACAACTTTTGATTTAAAATCTTTAACATATTTTTCATTTTCTTTTGGAATAAAACATAATCCTTTCTTTTTGAAATTACTGTTATGGTTTGGTTTCTTTCGATAACCCGAACCAGAACTGTAACCTTTTTTATTGTTTAACCTTTGTTGAACTCTTGAGGTGTACTTTTTAGGTTTTTCAGTAAGATTTACATCTTTTATTTCAGAAATATTAATTTCTGTTAATTTGAAAACTTTGTTAATCATTTCAGTTTTAACACCTCTTATTGGAAATTCTTCATCAGAATATAATTTTTCAGAATCATTCAAATTATTTTGTGACATCAGAAAATCTTTATTGTAAACCCTTTTGACTGATGATTTTGAACTGTTGACTGACGAACTCGAAGTCTCAGACTCAGACTTTGACTCTGACTTTGACTCCTCGGTTTCATCTTTATCTAACACCTGATCGACCACCTTCTTTATTAACTCAGACTCATGATCAGTGTCAGACGATGTGAAAGTGACGTCAATATTATCTGGCAATCCATCTGAAGGTTCAGATTCCCACTTTAAATTGGTTGCCTTTTTTACTCTTTCTGAATTAGGATTTCGTGGAGAATATCCATTTTCAAGCGGAGGTGGACACCTTGTATAATCAATACTATGTTTCTTACCAGTATTCTTTACTTCAGATGTCTTCTCCTCTTCAAACGCTTTCATACCTTCTACTGTAGGGTAAATCCTGTCAATCACGTAAGAAGCACATGAGTAACTTTTCAATAACCTGTTTACCCTCTCAGTTTCTATTCTCTGAATTTCCAATTTTTGTTCAAGTTCAACACATTTCTCAATGTAATTATTGATGATTTTCTGCTTCGTCATGAACGCTCCTTTGAGTGTTTTCATAGCTATTCCTTGTTCATTGCTTGACTTGTTATATTGATTCATCGCTTTGTTTAAAACATTATATGATTCTTTTAGTCTGTTCATGTTATGAATCAATTTGTTGTTGTGCCTTTTCACAGTATCACAATTCTCACACTTCTCAGGCATCTTTTCAGTATCAGCTTCCTTCTCAACCTTGACAGCTGGAATTTCTTTAACCTGCTTCTTTATCGCTCGAACATTTTCATCATCACTGTCATCTTTTTCTTTAACAATTGCTGCCTTGTGATTCTTCTTTTTTGCAGCTTGTCTTTCTTTGCCCTCTTCCATTTTACCTGCAAAATACAAATTATCATCATCACTATCAGGTGAAAATTTTCTTTTATAATATTCAAGTTTTCGAATTTCTTCACTATCATCATCACTCTCTTCATCTGATGAGTGATCAAAGATTAGTGCTTTTCTTGAAGTCCTTTTTGTTGAAACTGATTTTTCTTCTTTCTTTATAGGACTGAATTGCTGAGATTCTTAATAAGCATACGCCATTTCTTCTTCAGCAGTTGAATCTTCAAAGATTTGAGCAACAAATGCTTTAGAATATGAAGGTCTGTTAGGATCATAATCATCCCAATTAAAACCTTCTGGAATCCTCTCATCATCTTGATCTATCAGACCATAACAAGCTCTCTTTGATGGTTCTTCGATCTCTTTCCTAGCATGTGAAGTTTGTGACTGTTGATGCGGCTGTTGAGCAATCTGATGATAAATCGCTTTTCGATGATAATCATTGTTGCCGAACGGATTTTGAGCTCCACTTGCTTCGCGGTTGGTACATTCTCGCTTAAAATGCCCCTTTTCCCTACAACGAAAACAAGTAACTTTAGATTTATCAAAACCTAAAGGTGAAGTTCCAGCATCACGGAAATCATCTCTTCCAGTGATCTGTTTAAACTTCTCAGCTCTTCTCAACACGCTAGCCATACACCACTTTATATCCATAAGTTCCATCTCTTCAGCATCGATCTGATTATAATCCTCTTTGGTCAACATCGGATTACCAATCTTCCCGGCTACCAAACTCTCATAAGACTCTAAAACAGTCACCAATAAAAACATATGACCTTTAGCAACCTCTTCCAAGAAATTCTGACCATTCTCAAGATTTAATGCTATGTTGCATTGTAGTACTTGGCCATTCTTGGTTGCTGAAAAATTTGGATCAAATGATGAATATGAAGAAAATCTCTTATTGCTGTTTGATCCTTGAGATGACCCTCCAGAAGAACTGTTTGCGTTAAATGCAGTTTCAATCTTTGGTGCAATGTTGGTCTTATCAACCGTACTTCCTTTGTAGTACAAACCAATGTCTTGTTCACCATTAAAGTCCTTCATTTTCGCTATCTTCCGTTGTTCCATCTCTTGAACTTCGAGTTTTTCAATAAACTTGCTCAACGATAGATTTGCAAATTCATCACTATTCTTCAACATCATAAGATACGTGCCCCAAACATCTTGTGGCAACGCATCGGCCAACTTTTCAACCCATTCTTCTCTATCTTTCTTGATATCCAATCGCTTCATGTTAACCACCAAATTGCAATATCTTTCTATAATCTGCTTGGTGTTTTCAGTTTTTAATCCACGAAATAGATCAAATTCTTTCTTCAAAAGCGATTTTTTGTTCTTGATCATGTCTTGACTTCCAACAAACTTCGTTTTTAGTGCTTTCCACATTGAGTGTGCACTTCCGTTGTGTTGCAATAAAATCAAGATGTCTTCCTTAATAGCTTGTTGCAATATACTGATCATCATTTTTTCACCTTTGTATTTCTTTTTCTCATCATCGGTTAGATCTTTAATAGCAACAATCTCTCCATCATCATCAATCGGTCTAACATATCGTTGTTCAACACATTCCCATGCATCTAAGTGATTCGCTTGAACCCAATTTTCAAAACGTTCCTCCCATCCGTTATACTCCTCGATATTCATGAGCTTAGGCGGTTTTTGCATGGTGCCCATTTCATTCTCTAAGTTCACGTTCTGAGCCATAGTGATCGGGGTAGCAAATGCGTTGTAGAATTCAGTATCCATGATTCGGTTTTGAAAGATTCACAAAGACTGATTGTTCAAACGAGCTGAGTTTTAAACGAACTGATTTGGTGCGATCTAGGTCACTTCGTACGACCTGGATAAACTACAAATAACATGAACCCTTCAAACAACCTCGTGCGAACTGAGATGGTGTGAACTGACTAAACTCCAAAGCGTGCGAACTGAGTCAATTCCAAACCGTGCGAACTGAGTCAATTCCAAATCGTGCGAACTGAGTTCAATCCGTGCGACCTGAGTTCAAGAAACCTGATAAGTTCAATTCGTGCGGACTGGGGTCACTTCGTGCGACCTGATCTAAATTTCCACACGGACTGGTTCAACCCGTACGACCTGGTTCACTATTGTTCAATCCGTGCGAAGTGAATGAACTTTCCACGCGACCTGGTTCAGACCTAAGCGACTTCGTACGACCTGGTTCACCTTTCATGCGAACTGAAACCCTAATTTCACACGATCTGAGCCATGTTCGAACGAAATGATGTGTTTTTGACAAATTTAATCATGTTTTAGGTTGAATTAAGTTCTGATTTTTTCAAGGATTGATTAAAACAGTGTTTCGCGTGTTATATGTGAAAATCAACTTATTTTAACCGTGAAAACTCAGTTAATTTTGAGAAAACGTGAAGAAAGTGAGTAGAAATGAGTAGAAATCAGAATTTTCGGTGAAAACAAGCTGAAATGGTAAGAACTCTTCCTCCTGAGCTCTGATACCACTTGTAGGATCGGTGAATCGATCAAACGAGACGTTCAGAAGACTTCTCGATCAACACGAAAGGCGGAAACAGACGTATCGATGTTGTATCAGCTTGATTTGCGCATAGAATCACTTTAAATGTCGATTAGATTGATTTCACAACGTTTTACAGGCTTGGCGACACTTCGGCAGAGCTTCGCTACCGGAATCCAAAGTTACAAATGAGAAACCAAGACTCACTATTTATAGACACAGCCAGTTCGCATGAACCATGCTCTCCAGTTCGCACGAACTGCCCAGTTCGCACGAACTGGTCACTTCGTGTGGACTGGCTTGTTTTGACCTGTTTCCCGTTTTTCTCGAACTACGTGTCCTGGTCTATCATTCTAGTTACAAGACTCGATACAAGACGAAGTCGACAGACATATGCACCAACAATTAGAGCATCAACAACGCACCGAAGTCCAAGAACCTCAACGTTAGACGTTTCTAGCAAAACTCATGAGAACCCAAAAACCTTAGTGACCTCACATGCCCACCCTCTCTCACCGAAAACCCTCTCTCTCCTCCAAGGACCGTCTGTAGGCAAGGTCTTCATTAAAAACCGACACTGATTACGTTATTATCCTCTCCATATGACGCGGCCTCCTTCTGAACGTCCAAAGAATTAAAAACTCGATTGCAAAAGGTCTTTATTCTCTTATGTTTTTTCCACATCATATAAGTTTGTCGTCTCAAACGATAACGATATAATGTGGTGATAAAATGTCAAACTTAAAAAAAATAGGTTTATTGTTTAAGAGGGTGTTTGGGATTACGTTTTGATGTGATTATTTGATTATTGCGATTGTAAAACATAAATAATCTAAAAAAGTGTTTGGATGAAAAAGTGATTATCTGCCTCCAAAACGCAGTTTTGGAGAAGCATGCACCTACATGCTTTTTCAAAACACAGTTTTAAAAACGCAAAATCTATTTTGAAAACGCAAAACCAAACACCCCCAATAAATACAATTGATTTCGTTTATCTGCATGGCTGTGAGACACAGACAGACCTTGTAAAGCTTACACGAGGATCCCTCTTCTTTCTCACACTATGCCACCCAAAGCTTCGTTTCTCTCTCTAAAACACTCGATTCAACGGCTGAGATTGTGATTCTTGCACCCCCACGATAGATCTAACGGCTGATTCACTTCATCAAAATTACTCAATTTTGGTAATCTTTATGAACTGGGGTTTGTTTGATTTCTTGAAAGTTTCATCTTTATCCGGTTTTCAAATGCAATGTCCGTGTTTTCTGAAATCTTGAAACACATACCATTCTTTTTAAGGTTTGCAATTGTAATTGTAATTGTAATTGTAATCGTGGGTATTTAAAATCTTGGACTGAAACATCATGGGCCCCATTTGTAATCTGATAATATTATGTGGATCCCATTTGTTTATTTTGTGTTTATTGAGGATGATGATGAAAAATTTGTGTTTATTCCATTTTGCTTAATTCAGTAATATTTCAAGTAACAAAAAAGGTTTTTGTGTTTACTAGAAAAGGGTTTTATTGTACTTTCCCTGTTAGCCCATACAGATTTTGTCTGTTTGTTTACTTAAGTGTTTGAATTTTAATGTAGAACAACTGGTTTGGGAACACAATTATGCCTGCAAATAAGTACAACAGCAATGGCAACACATCAGTCCCATCGAGTCGTATCGAGAGACTTTTACGAGAAAGAGAGCTAAGAAAGAACAGCAAAGCTTCAAATTCTAATGAACCAAACACTAATGATGGCTTTGAGTTTAGTGATAATTTGGTTGAACAATATCTAGAAGGTGCTTCTGCTGCGCGCGACAGTTGGGAGAAACCGGATGGTGGACTGTTTACGCAGCGGTTATTGGTTGTTGCTAATAGACTGCCTGTTTCTGCGGTTAGACGAGGTGAAGAAAGTTGGTCGCTTGAAGTTAGCGCTGGCGGGCTTGTTAGCGCGCTTCTTGGTAAGTTTTTTAATGTTTATTGTTCTCAAACTTATCGAAATCAGTTTAATCGGTTTCATTTTAACGTATTGAAGGTGTTAAGGAGGTTGAAGCAAAATGGATCGGTTGGGCTGGTGTAAATGTGCCCGACGAGCCCGGGCAACGAGCGTTAACTAAAGCATTGGCTGAGAAGGTACCGTGTTTCAAAATTTGCATAAAGGGTGTTGGTTGATGTTAACGGTTATGATAAGTTATTATTATTGTTATTGCAGAGATGTATACCGGTGTTTCTTGATGAAGAAGTTGTGCATCAATATTATAACGGCTATTGTAACAACATATTATGGCCTCTTTTTCATTATCTCGGTCTTCCACAAGAAGACCGTCTAGCAACAACTAGAAGCTTCCAATCTCAATTTGCAGCGTACAAGAAAGCGAATCAAATGTTTGCTGATGTGGTGAACGAGCATTACGAAGAAGGTGATGTGGTTTGGTGCCATGATTATCATCTTATGTTCCTTCCAAAATGCTTAAAAGATCATTACAGTAACATGAAAGTTGGTTGGTTTCTTCATACACCGTTTCCGTCTTCTGAAATTCATAGAACATTGCCTTCTCGTTCTGAGCTATTACGCGCAGTTCTCGCTGCTGATCTGGTTGGGTAAGTTTTTATTTCTGAAAAAAAAAAAACCCGTTACTAATTATGAAAACGTAATATGATATGGTAACTTAGTTAAATATTTTTCAGTTTCCATACGTATGATTATGCAAGACATTTCGTTAGTGCTTGTACTCGTATACTTGGACTCGAAGGTACTCCTGAAGGTGTAGAGGATCAAGGGAGGCTGACGCGTGTTGCTGCGGTAATTTTTAATTTAAATTGTGAGTTACTTATGTGATACATAATTAATCGTTTTCTCTGACGTTTGTTCTTTAACTGGTGGAAATACAGTTTCCAATTGGTATAGATTCAGATCGTTTCATTCGTGCGCTCGAGAATCCACAAGTGCAAGAACATATGAAAGAACTAAAAGAGAGATTTTCAGGGAGAAAGGTGATGTCAAAAGTCATTTTTTTAAACATACTTTTCATACATTGGTTTGCAGAGTATTCGTGGGCCCTGTGTCACGGTTACAAAATAAGAAAGAATAAATTACGAACCAAAACATGTCAAATTTCTTACAACGTTTAATCTTGTTACAGGTAATGTTAGGTGTTGACCGACTAGATATGATCAAAGGGATTCCCCAAAAGATCCTTGCATTTGAGAAGTTTTTGGAAGAGAATCCATATTGGCGTGATAAAGTGGTTTTGTTACAGATTGCCGTACCAACAAGAACCGACGTTCCCGAGTGTAAGTTAATAAAAATTTGATATTTTCAGTTTTTAGTGTTGCTGATATATCTTTAATCTCCCATTATGTTACTTTTCAGATCAGAAACTCACGAGTCAAGTCCATGAAATTGTGGGCCGGATCAATGGAAGATTCGGGACACTAACAACGGTTCCAATTCACCATCTGGTTAGCAATCTGTTTTCTAGTAAAAAAACTTTTCTTTCTTAACAAAATTAAGTTTGTGTGTGTGTGTGTGTGTGTTTACACTTTACACACACACACCCACTGATCTTGATGTTTATTTAATATTGAAGAGCATTCTGATATGCATGCAGGACCGGTCTCTTGATTTTCAAGCTTTATGTGCGCTATATGCAGTCACCGGTACTAACCCATACCTCTCATGATTGATTCTCTTCATATCATATAACCAAAGTTGAGCTTTGTGAACTATGTATTTATTTTTTACTTTAACAGATATAGCAATTGTCACATCTTTGAGGGACGGAATGAATCTCGTCAGTTATGAGTATGTGGCATGCCAAGATGCTAAAAGAGGGGTGCTGATTTTAAGTGAGGTAACTATATACAGTATATAACTAAGTGTGTGTGTGTGATCATTCATTTTGTGTACATGTAGTTTGCGGGAGCAGCACAATCCCTTGGTGCTGGGGCTATTCTTGTTAACCCATGGAACATAACCGAAGTTGCAGCTTCAATAGGCCAAGCTTTGAATATGAGCGCTGAAGAAAGAGAAAAACGCCACTGCCACAACTTCTTGCATGTCACGACCCATACTGCTCAAGAATGGGCCGAAACTTTTGTCAGGTACAAAATGGCCAGGTTGGGTAATGGGATGATACTAGTTTTTCTACAAACACGTCGAGTCGGTTTTGGCTCGCATACATTTCTTAAGGTACAAAATGGGCAGGGTGGGTCCCGAATCAGGTTGACTGGCAAACATTTTTTTTTCTTTTTAAAGAGTTGGTGCATTAGATAATGTTATTACAATAATAATCTGTTCATCAAAAAAAGACAGTTTAGTGACTTTCGATCCGTCCTAAAGTAACTGTTGACTTTTGACTTTAATAAGGTTTGACCTATTCAAATGTTGACTGTTGTAGTGAACTGAACGATACTGTAGTTGAAGCACAACAAAGAATAAGGCAAGTTCCACCACCACTTCCAGTTGAAGAGGCTATCGAGTGTTATTTACAGTCAAGTAATCGATTAATCATACTGGTAATACTGCTTGTGTTGACTTTACCTATCTTGTGTTGACTTTTCTCACGCTTGACATCGGTAAACAACAACAGGGATTCGGTGCTACATTAACCGAACCAATTGATACTCCCGGTAGACGTGGAGGTGATCAGATCCGCGAAATGGATCTTAAATTGCACCCGGAGTTGAAAGAATCACTGATGAAGCTTTGCGATGATCCACATACAACCGTTGTTGTTCTTAGTGGAAGTGATCGGAGTGTATTGGATGATGTATTATTCCAAATCTACGTATTAGTTATTTTTTAATCATTTAACGTGTTCATTTGACGATGTTGAAGTATTCTTAATTCGTCAGAACTTTGGTGAGTTTAACATGTGGTTGGCGGCTGAGAATGGAATGTTTCTGCGATCCGCTAAGGGAGCATGGATGACAACTATGCCCGAGCATTCAAATATGGAATGGGTCGACAGCGTAAAGGTTCTGCTTTTACCTTTATATGTAAATATTATTTCGACCCGTTTACTTATAAATGTGTTGGTTTGGGTTGTGTTTATCTACACGAACCCAACGTTCAGCAAACAGTTCGTGAACCGTTTGGTGGGAAGTTCGTTTGTTAAACAAATGAACACGAACAAGAAATTTTGTTCGTTTAGCTATATGAGCGAACATGAACAGAGGCCGCGTTTGTTCATGTATGTTCGTAAACGTTTGGTAACGTGTTCGATAGTTTATTAGTGTTTTTTCGTTTTTATATTTTACTTAAATACTTCAAAATTCTGACAAAGAAAATATTTAGTAAGTGTCAATGTATTTTATATTCTCTTCATGAAGGCTTGTTTGTGTTCGTTTGTATCCGTTTGTGTTCATGAACATTAGTTTGTGTTCATTGGTGCTCATTAACGTTCGCTGCCTAATATTTACAAACGAACATAGACGAACACGAACACATCCATCTCCTTAGCAAACGAACACGAACATAAAAACTCGTTCGGTAAGTGTTCATGAACAATTCTTAAAAATTATATATTTCTTAACAAATGAACACGAACAAGGTCGTTTGGTTTTTTTGCAGCCCTAGCCTAAACTATTTGAGATGCATACAACCTCCTAAATCGTTTTTATTCAAAGATTTTGATTATTTTTGTATAATTATTGTTTTATAAATCTTTATAACAGCATGTCTTTGAGTATTTTACTGAAAGAACACCACGATCACATTTTGAGCTTCGTGAGACATCACTGGTATGGAATTACAAGTATGCAGGTATTTCGACATGTTTTCATGATCCTTTGTTAAAATGTTGTGTTTTTTTGGTTGCTTGTTTTAATGGAAATGCGAATGCGAATGCAGATGTTGAATTCGGGAGGCTTCAAGCCCGAGACATGTTGCAGCATTTGTGGACCGGCCCGATATCTAATGCATCTGTGGATGTTGTACAAGGTAGCCGATCTGTTGAAGTTCGAGCAGCTGGTGTAACTAAGGTTACTTCCCTACTTTGTTTATGATTTTATATAATTTAGTATGTCGGATTTGATTACAATTTTTCAACAACAATCTAGTTTTCAGAACATTATGCATAAAAAATACACATTGATGTACTTTCAACCCATTTTCAAATAAGCTAATTCTTTGACTCTACCTGTTTAATACGTTAAAGATAATTACATAACGTGAATTAACTCATTCATAGGTAAATGCGTCGAATTCTAATCCATGGTAACAATCTTTTACAGGGTATCACAATTGTTCGCATATTGGGCGAGATAGTTCATAGCAAATCTATTTCATCCCCAATTGATTATGTCCTATGTATCGGCCATTTTCTAGGGAAGGTAAGTTTTGCACCTATCTCTGCACATATACATACTATGACATCCGGCCTCTCAAATCAACCAATATTATTTGTTTTACCCACGAGGAGTTCACGGTTTTCGTTTTTTGGACTTTTGAAGAGGTCACCCAACCTAGAATTACTCCCCAAGCACGCATAACTGTAAAACTCTCCTCTCATCCATAGACAATGTGCCCAAAACCCGTTGGTAGTATTTGAGGTCGGACAATCTTTATATACCATACCCCAACATTTGTCTTGTTCACAACCAATTAGGGCTAGCAATTTCAAACACGGACACGACAACACGACACAGCCTTAATAGGTTTCGTGTTTGACCTTAACAGGTTTTGTGTATTAAACATGTCGACACGATAAGACCTGTTAATTTTCATGTCTGAATAGGTTAAAGACATGTTAAGCACCCATTAAGACACGTTAATAGTTTTTATTTAAAAAAATAGGATATGTGGTGGGAGTTAAACTGACATACGCGACCTCACAATTGAATAAAACCCTACTTTTGAAAGCGCATCTCACATTCTCCCTTCCTCAGTCTCTCTCAGCCGCATGCCCGTTGCCCACATCTCACAATCACATTCACAACCCTTAATCAATAGGTTCTTGTCTTATCGAACAAGTTCGTGTTCGTGTCTAGCCCCTCAAGTCATCTTGTTGTGTCTAATATGAGCCCTACAGCCAATGTAGGATTTGCCTAGAGTCTTGCATATACACATGTCATAATTTTGATTCAAGATTTATATGTATACTTTTAGGACGAGGATATATTCACCTTTTTCGAGCCAGAGCTTCCCTACAACGGCATGGGTATTCCCCGACCCAAACTAAGTGATGCTACAAAGGGTGCCGGAGATAAGAAACACTCTAAAAGTGGGCCGAAAACGTCTCAGAAGCAGCAACGACCTCTTCAAAGTCCACATAACAAACCAACAATAAACAATAATAGGAACAATGGTTTTGAGAATGGTGGAAAACGGTCATCGGTGGCACCTGACAAGGTGTCATGGAATGTTCTAGATCTTAAAGCAGATAACTATTTCTCGTGTGCTGTAGGACGGACCCGGACGAACGCGCGGTACCTTTTACCAACATCGGATGACGTGGTTTCGTTTTTGAAAGATCTTACTCAAGCCTTTTGAATATTAGTTCTATACACATTTGTTAGATTGAATGGTGTTTGTTCCATTACTATGATCATGTGTTGCAATCCTAATGTGGGACATGTGTGAAGCCAGCTAATGGTGTTATTGTTTTGTAAGAAAATGCATGTTGGGGGGTTGTGATTTGAGAGTGCTCATAATTAATGGTGAGAAGATGGATGATCTGTTTTTGGGTTCGTGTCAATTGTAGATTTGATGATCTTAAAAAAATGTACATCTTGTCTGCCCATTTTTTCTGTGTCATGGTCAAAGTTAATGCATTACTTTATTTTGGATACTTTTGAAACACGCATAATATTAAATTGTGCTAGACTTTGTTGCCATCTTTTTTGTATTTGATAATGACCAGCCTTTACAAAACAGTAAAATATGGACCCTTTGGTTTCACCAAAAGGCTTGAAGACGCAACCACATCTTTTCCTGCGCGCTTGGTACTGCTAGGCCAAACTCCTTTTGATTGCTGATTAACCAACTGAAGGGGTATGGTCCCAAAAAGCCGCGCAACCCCCTGCAAGGTCGCGCGAGACCATACTCCTTAATCAGCAATTTTCTTGATTGCCAACCTCGCGCGGGCTACAACAGACCGGTGTAGCGCGGCGCGAGGTCCACATAAGAGTAAAACTCCAGTTTGCAACACTTAGCATTCTAAAAGGAACATCTGAAAGCCCATGCCGCGCGCATGGTAACAACGTGCTCAGCAAGAATCGTGCGTGACTACGGCGCGAGGCTTTTCCAGATAGTACACAAGGTACAAGTGGCAGGATAAAAGAGCCAATCAGGGTCCTTCTGTTCCTGCGCAATCGTGCTCCACGATCGTCTGACATGCAGGAGACAAAAAGTACTGAAGGACGCCTATGTGGCACCAATCATCGGGCAGAGACAACTGCCCCACGATCTCCACTTACCTGCTGATGGCAGAGGGCGACCAGGCCGACAACAGTGACACGTGGCTCCAATCACGTTGCGCCAACTCAACAGAACTTCTAGAAACCACTAACGGTCGACACCAGTGAGACAAGGAGCATATCCTCCATGTTGTCGCCTTCCGGCCCAAGGCCCATCAGCCCACACCCTCTTACACCTCTCCGGCTATAAATAGAGTCCTTCACTTCACAGGTTAATTCATTCCATTCCCTCTACTCTCTCACTTAACACTTAATTATCTCCAAAGCACAGTCGCTTATTCTCACGCCGGAGCCCGGTTAAGAGGGAAACCCCCACATTCCCCTCTTAACGAGTAACGGTGTTTTGTTTTGCAGTTATACACGGTCATCAAGGAGCTCAGGAATCCAAGAGAAGATTAACCACTATGCAAGGAACATAAACCAAACTGATTATCTCCTAATTAGTTCTGTGTTTCTTCATTGGCGCCCACCGATTTTTTCTACAAAACCACTTTCATCTTCTTATTTCCTGAGTTTTCACTGCTTTTCTTCCTTCGATCATGGCTGGTCAAGGAATCATTCCCGAATTTGTTGGTCTCGGAGCAGACCCTAACGCAGCGTTTGGGGTGGATAATCAAAACGTCCAACCCCAAAACGTTGAAGAAATCGGCGAGATCGAGATGGCCAACACTGGGGGTCCCCGCGGGAGCTTCACCCGCATCAATCAAACTACCCCAGGAAACAACGGTGCTGGACCATCGAACCCAGCTCCTCCTCAGAATATCTCAGCGCTATTGGGGCTACCAGAGGGCGAAACCCCAGCCTCATGGTACGCCAAGCAACTCGCCACCATTAACGCGGCATATCAATCCTTGAGTGCGCAGCAAGCAGTTTTAACGGCAGAACCTTCCTTGGTTACGCCAACCGGCCCAAGTCACGGGCCGCGCCCGATGCCACCACCGCAACATATCCAAGGAAGAGCCAACAGACCTCCCCCTACCCGAAGACAAAGCGTGCAGGACACGCGCGATACGCGGGGGGAGACAGAAAGCTACTATGACGAACCGTCAAATTCCCGAAGAGGCCCAGTTCATAGCCGGCTCACGCCGCGCAACATGAACGATGAGTGGGAAGAAACTGACCCCAACGATCCAACCTGGGAAAACGATGACGAATCTTCGGTCTTCAATCGTTTGCAAAGAAACCATGAGTATTACAAACCAAGGCAACACGTTGGTTATACCGAGGAGGCGGAGCGCGACTTTCGCCTCGCCTATCGACCAGAAGAAGCTATAGAGCACTCGAAGTTCATTCCAAAGATAGCACTAGCGCCGCTCAAGAGAGAAAAGTTGCCTCCGACCGTCGGAAAGTTCAATGGATTGACTGATCCAGACGATCACGTCAGAGTGTTTACTAGCGTGGGCTGCATGGGAGGTTGGAACATGCCTATGTGGTGCCATTTGTTTATCCAAACATTAACCGGGGCTGCTCGCGCCTGGTTCGACAGCCTTCCTCCGGGCAAAATAAAATCATGGGTAGATTTCAGGACCCAGTTTCTGAGTCACTTCAGTCAGCAAAGGCGGTACCAGCGCGACACAGCTGAAGTTGAAGATATCTGGCGAAGAGATAATGAGGGTCTGGAAGATTTCATTACGCGCTTTAACAAAGAATGTTTGGAGATTGGTGGCGTGAGTGAACAACTCATGCGCTGCCATTTCAAGAAAGCAATCCGTTGTGATAGCCTGATTAGAACCATCACTGGGAAAGATGGAATGCCAAAGGAGTGGGATAAACTCATGGAAGCCGCGAAGATAGTCGCGCAAACGGAAGAGTCTCTCGCTCGAAACAACAACTATCGTTCTGAAGATAGATTTTCCAAAGGGGGTCACTCGCGCGATGACAACAGGCGCAACAAAGGCAAAAACCCTGGGTGGAAGGCCAACCACTCCAGCGGTTATAGCGATCGCCCCCGATACGAAGAACGATCCCGCTATAAGGAAGACGCGCGTGACACCATTGACCGCATTGGTTATAGAAAGGCAGTCCGAGATGATAATCGGGAAAAGCATTGGACTCCGCTCATAAAAACACCAAAAGAGGTGCTAATGACGGAGAACCATGACTTTAAGGCTCCCAGGCCTATGACGAACAAAAAGGGTCAAGACCCCAATCTGTATTGTGATTTCCACAAGGATACAGGCCACTTGACAGATGATTGTTACAGCTTGCGACAAGAGATCGAGAGAGCTCTAAAAAGTGGAAAGCTGAGCCACTTGGTGAAGAATGTGCGCAAAGAGACGCGACAGCTCCATCGCCACGATGAAGGAAATCACAAGAAGGTTCGACGCCTGGAGACACACATGGTCAATGGACCGCGATACAGCGCACGAGAAAAAGGCAAGAGGCCTTATGAGCCTTCATGGCAAGAACAGCAAGTTATCTTCCCGGTGGTGCGCGGGGGTCCCCGAGCCACACGACCCATCGTCATCACCGGTATCATCGGCCATTATGAAACTGAATACGTCTTCATCGACCCGGGAAGTACAGCAGACATCATCTATGAACAATGCTTTAACCAGTTCGACGACGAAGACAAAGCGAGACTCGAACCAGTCGACTACCCACTGTCTGGGTTCTGCAACGAAATGGTCTTCCCGTTAGGCCAAATTAGCTTCCCCGTCACACTCTCTGACGGGAAGCATTCAAGGACGACGAACGTCAACTTCATGGTGATGCCCGTTAAGTCAAGACATGACGTACTGATCGGGAGAGAAACGCAAGGTGAGCTGAATATGATAACTTCCACCCCCCACTCAGCAATTGGTTTCCCAACCAAGACGGGGGTGGCAATAGTTTATGCGAAGAAAGAAGTTATGTCAACTGAAGAGATGCGCCCAACAAAAGCGGCAAAGGTTTCAGCAACCGAGCCCGAAAAATGGGTCTTAAATCGCAAATATCCGGAGCAAACGGTGACGATAGGTCACGCTATCTCACCAGATATCAGAACTCGCCTCAAGCAGCTCCTATTCAAGAACATGGATATTTTCGCCTGGACCCCGGCCGACATGACCGGAGTCCCGCGCGACATCACAGAGCACTGTTTAAACACCTACCCCTCGGTTGAGCCGAAAGTTCAAAGAAGGCGCAGCCTAGGGGCAGACAAGACGAAAGCAATGAACGAACAAGTTTGCGAGTTACTTAAAGCTGGCATCCTGCGAGAGGTACGTTATCAGAGTTGGGTTGCGAACCCCGTAATGGTAGAAAAGTCTAGCGGCGGATGGCGAATGTGCGTCGACTATACCGATCTCAACAAGGCATGCCCTAAGGATTGCTATTCTTTGCCTGAGATCGACAAAAAGATAGACTCTCTCGCGCCATACAGATGGAAGTGCTTCTTGGATTGTTACAAGGGGTACCATCAAGTTCAAATGAAGCTCGAGGATGAAGACAAGACAGCTTTTCGCACGGATCTGGGGATTTTTTGCTATACGAAGATGCCTTTCGGCCTGAAAAATACTGGCGCCACATACCAGCGATTGATGGACAAGACCTTCGCAGGTGACATCGGAAAGCATATTGAAGTTTACATCGATGATCTAGTGGTCAAGAGTCCCGAAGAGGACAAAATGTTGAAGGACGTCGAGAAAACGTTCAACTCATTGCGCAGCGTAAACATGAAGCTGAATCCAGCCAAATGTTCTTTTGGCATGGAAGAGGGGAAGTTTCTAGGCTTCATAGTCACTAACGGCGGCTTCAAGGTGAATCCAGAAAAAGTTCAGGCAATAGAACGGATGCCATCGCCGCGAACAATCAAAGAAATGCAACGGTTGGCCGGCCGCCTAGCCGCGCTTAACCGCTTTTTGTCAAATCACGCCGCGAAGTCGTACCCTTTTATCAGCACACTGCGCAATTGTGTCAAGAAGCAAGAGTTCAAGTGGACACCCGACGCAGAAAAGGCTTTCCAGCAAATGAAAGCATGTCTGATCGAACTTCCTACCCTGACCGCGCCGTTTGAAAAAGAGCCACTCGTACTGTACTTATCCTCTTCCGACAAGGCAGTAGGGTCGGTGTTATTAGTGGAAAGAAATGGAGTTCAAACTCCGATTTATTATGTCAGCAGGGTACTCACTGACCCAGAAACGAGATATTCCACGATGGAAAAATTGGTTCTTGCGCTGCTACATGCTTCCCGAAGACTGCGCAGATATTTTACAGGACATGTGATCACCGTACTTACCAATTTCCATATCGGCACGATACTTCAGAAACCAGAAACATCAGGAAGACTCGCCAAATGGGCAATCGAGTTGGGAGGCCACAACATTCTATACCGGCCGCGCCCAGCCATCAAGGGTCAAGTTCTAGCGGACTTCATCACAGAAGTCCCAGCTGAGAAAATCAAGGATTGTGAGCTTGTTGAAACTCCAGTGAAAGACACGACAAACGAGACTTGGATGCTTTACACTGATGGGGCTTCAAACGAAGATGGCGCGGGAGCGGGATTGCGCCTCGTAAGCCCCGAAAACCATGAATTTACTTACGCCATCAAGTTGGACTTTAAAAACACCAACAACGAGGCGGAGTACGAAGCATTTCTGGCAGGCTTGCGCCTCGCCATCAAAATGGGAGCTAAAAATCTACAAGCGCATGTTGATTCGCTCTTGATAGCCAGCCAAGTCAACGGTATATACGATGCAAGGGGTGAAGTCATGGCCCTATATCTGGAACAAGCCAAAGAGTTGCTCCAACAATTCAAGTCTCACAAAGTCATCCACATCAATCGCTCGGAAAACAAACCAGCCGACGCCTTAAGCAAGCTTGCTTCAACATCCTTCCAACATCTCGCCAAAGATGTAAGGATTGAGGTACTCAAGAACCCTTCAGTCTTGTTACGACAGGTCAATGTGATTGAGTTAGGGCAGCCATCCTGGATGACCCCTATCATTCAGTACTTGGAAGACGGAATACTCCCAGAGAATAAGGCAGAGGCAAGAAAAATTCAGAACAAAGCTCTGCAGTACGAGATGAATGGCGGTATCTTATACCGAAAGTCCTTCTTGGGACCACTCCTGCGCTGTGTGGACCCTCAAGATGCGAAATATCTGATAAGGGAGATTCATGAAGGAATCTGCGGCATCCATGCGGGACCACGCATGGTTGTTGCGAAGATTATGAGCGCCGGGTATTACTGGCCAGGGATGCACGTTGATGCCCTGAAGGAGCTGCGCAAGTGCGACTCTTGTCAGCGGCATTCTCCAAAAACCCTGCGCCCCAAGAACGATCTAATCCCCGTATCAACTGCTTGGCCTTTTCAGCAGTGGGGAATTGACATGGTAGGACCCTTCCCAGACGCTCCCGGCGCCGTCAAGTTTATAATAGTAGCCGTCGATTACTTCACAAAGTGGGTGGAGGCCAAAGCCCTTGCTTCAACTACAGCCATGATGGTGCGCAAGTTCATTTGGGAACACATCATCTGTAGGTTTGGCCTCCCACTCAAGATAGTAACAGACAACGGCACTAACTTTGCATCCGATGACCACAAGAACTGGATGAAGGAGATGAAAATCGAACACACTTTCTCCTCCGTTGCGCACCCTCAAGGCAACGGGCAGGTTGAAAGTGTGAACAAGTGTATCGTCGAAGGGATTAAGGCCCGACTGGGCACTAAACGAAGAGGCTGGGTAGATGAGCTCCCAAGTATCTTGTGGGCTCACCGAACCATGCCAAAAACGAGTACCGGCGAAACCCCTTTTAGCCTAGTCTATGGCTCAGAAGCGGTTATCCCGGCGGAAGTTGGCCTGCCCTCTCCGCGTTTGACAGCAGTCAACGCAATCGACAACGAGGCAGAGCGTCGCCTTGACTTGGACTTGCTAGAAGAAAGGCGCGAAATCGCGCGTATCAAAGAAGCCAAGTACAAAACACAACTGGAGAGGTACTACAACGCGCGAGTCCGCATCTGTACCTTCACTCCAGGGGAATATGTCTTTCGAGATAACGAAGCCTCAAACGCCGAACGCCCAGGAAAGTTAGCACCTAAATGGGAAGGCCCATACTTGGTGCACGAGGTGCTAGGGAAAGGGGCTTACAAATTGCGCACCCTGGATGGACACATCATCCCGCGCACGTGGAATGCGCAACAACTGCGTAAATGCTATATATGACTAGGCAGGCCCTGCGCCTTTACTCACTAATGACGGCCACGCGCCCTTTACTTTTTATATCGGCTACACGCCTTTCTAAGTTACAAGCAATGTATCTCGGCCTAAGCGCCTACGTAATTAATGAAAAGCATACGACATGCTCTTTTATCATTGTCCGACTTATTTCGTTACAAATGCATGTTAAACTTCTGATTAGCACGAAAACACTCCAGTTACGCTCGCACATGAGACTCTCTTACATTTATTCGCGCTAACTTAACCAAAGTTTCCAACAACAGTGCAATAATTGTAACGGGAAAATAAGCAAACATACTATTTAAAAAACGCAACCGCGCAACAGTTATAAAAACACAATGTCATTCATTAGATAAAAGCGCCACAGCGCAACAAGTTACATCAGAAACCTACTAGAATTTCTTACAAGGCACAAAGCCTGGTGACAAACCTATTCGAATTCATCATCTCCACTGTCATCGTGCTTATCGCCATCACCGCCAGGCTTAACGCCATCACCTTCACCATCACCTTTCCCGTCGCCACCTCCACCCGCAGATGCCTCCTCATCCGACAGCTCAACAGTCTCTGGTGGATCAAGGATATTCTTCAGCCGCAGACACCAGTCATCATGTTTCAGTGCATCAGTAACCAAGTCCATCACTGGAATGGATAGATGATCATAACCATGCTCCGCGCGAGCTAGCTCAGCCTCAGCTTCTTCAGTCACCGAGCAGTGGCTAATATCGAACTCCTGTCCAAGCATAACCGACGCATGTTGCGCACATTCGACATAGCCCTTACGGTGACCTACGGCAAGGGAAGCATCTATGACGGCCGCAACAGCCTTATCCAACTCACCAGCATTCAGGATGGAGTTGGCCATCTACAGGAAGCTCAAAACTTTAGCCAACAGGTCTAAATAAATCAAATTAAAGTTAAAAAGAGGAATCATACCAGCACCATTCCACGACCGCGCAGCCACTCGGCATCAGAGACAAGAGTATCCACGATACCCTGAGCTTCGGCATAGTTAGTCTGCGCTACATTAAGAGCTGTAGTACTAACATCACGAGCCTCCTCGGCCCTAAGCTTCGCCTCCTCAGCTGAGGCAGCCTTAGACTTTTCAGCCTCCAAATCGATCTCCAAGGATTCACTTTTGTCAACCTGCTCTCGCAGGCGGCGTTTTAGCTCAGCAATCTCCACATCCTTGGCCCTAAGATCCTTGTCCTTGCCAGACAGCTGCACCTTCGCATCAGCAAGCTCAACCTACACAGGACAGAACTTAGCATATGCAACAGACAAAAACATAGAAAGAAAAGGTATAAGTTGTACAAACCTCAAGCTGTGCCTTAGCAGCCTTAACAGCTTGCATACCCTCAACCTCCGCCGTCAACTCCACAACCTTAGCCTCAAGGTTGACAATCTTGTTACGATCTGCAGCCGCGCGCTCATTATCCTTCGCGCATATGCGCTTGAAGTCAGCCTTCTCCTTAGCAAGCTGTTGTTCAGCAGAATGAAGCTTGTTTTTCAGGCCCTCGCGCCCCCAATCTTCAGCCTTCTTATCAGCTTCAAACTTCGCCTTCTCTTCATCAAGGGCGGTTTTTGACTTCTCAAATTCGCTTATCCGCTTCAACATCCGCTCGCGATACCTCTCCCAATCTGACCGTTCCCTAACCATTGTCCGCCACTCACGGACAATTTGGTGGTTAGCAGCGCGAGCGTTCGCCTCCCCAAGCATGTAAGTACGGTACAGCACTTCATGAGTTTTCGCCTTCTGCCTATTAACTTCACCAGGAGTGAAGGAGTTTAAGAACCAATCGCGGCAAGGGCCAAACTCTTGGAAGGTGTCCTTCTGCTTCAAATTCCAGGGAGCCTGGTGGGGGGCATTACCGCGCTCCTCTTCGGTATAGCTTTTATAGTAGATATCTCCAAGAGTATCCTTGGCCCCGATAGCTTGCGGATTATAACCCCCAGCGCCACCAGAGCTCGCGCCACTAGAAACGTACACATGGCGGACAGGTCTCTCAACCTCAGGTTCTTTCCTTCTCTCTTGATGGGACTTTGTAGATCCCGCAGCGCTCAAAACCTCCGGGCCCTGCGCCTTATCCTGGATAGTGATGGCAGCAGCACCTGTATATCTCAAAGAATCACCACCAGGTTTTTCAACAGCCTTATGCTTCTCCTTCTCCAATTCAGAAGCTTTCTTCCTATCCTCTTCAGCCTTCCTATCCTCTTCAGCCTTCCTATCCTCTTCAGCCTTCCGAGCCAACTCGGCTTTCCTCTGCTTCTCCTCCTCCGCCTTCTTCCTCCTCTCTTCATCAGCTTTCTTGCGCTCTTCATCAGCTTTCTTCTTCTCTTCAACAGCCTTCGCCTTATCACCCTCGGCAACATGTTTGTCTTTGACAGTCTCAGCACCAACAGCCTTAGAAGATTTAACAGTAATCTTTGGCCTCTTATGCACCGGCTCTACCGGGTCTATGAAGACCACACCCTTCTCTGGAGTCGTCTTCTTAACCTCTGCAAAATACAACATGTCAAAAATGGCGAAAGTAACAAAATAACGTAACTAAAGAACCTACCCGGAGAAACTTTGTAAAGCGAGCGCAAGTTGCTCCGCTTCCCAATCAGGGGAACCTCACCAGCTCCGGGCGCAGCAGAGACGCCAGCTGTAGTTTCACTCCTAACTCTCTTTCTGCTGATCAACTTTGCAGCAGCCTCTTCTTCTTCTTCTTCTTCTTCTTCCTCCTCCTCATGCAAACCAGAGGAAGGAGTAGCGCCAGCATCCGGATCGAGAGAACCCGCGCTCCCTGACCCAACGGTTCCAGTCTTCTTTCCGCCTGCGCGCGGCAAACCTTCAAGTGAGTCACTAACAATCACGAAATCTCTCAAGTCACTCTGATGGAGACGAAAAATACCTTTAGCACCAGTGGTTGCGCGACTACCCCCAGCACCTTTGCTGGTCACCTCAGCATCCTTCTTCTTCTTCTTCACCGGTTTCTTCTTCTTCTTCTCTTCTGGGTCAATACCCAAGTCGCGCAACACACCTGCAAAGACGTTAGACCACGAACTTAACTCCCCGTTCGAAGACCCTACAGACTCCTCGCTGGAAAGATAGACAACCTCTTTCCCAGCAGAAGTCACAGAGCGCAAAGGACGAGGGTTCGGTATGTGCGCACCTTCGTTTCCAGTAGGCGGCAAAGCAAACGCATCAGCAACAGGATACATAAAGTTATCCCTTATTTGGTAATACCAGTATTGCTCCCCGTCTCGAAGCGGGCGCACGCCCATTCTACCGCCAAAAGCGGCGAAGGCAGCTTGATATAAGCGCACCTCTACAAGATAAATCATATAAAAAAAAATAATAAAATAAGGGAAAATGCAAACCTCGGAAGATCAGTAAGAATGAGGAAATTACTAACCTTCATCGCCCATCATTAAGATAGGAACCTCCTTGCTATCAGCCGGCCACTGATCACTCATCCGCGCCGCAACCAAGACACTCTCCCCAAATACTCGGTTTGGGGTGGCGGTAAGCTCGCGATACCAAGCCGCAGTCTTGGGGATCTCCAAGTCTTCCTTCACGATTGGGTCAGTCCAAGCGCGAAACGTCATGGGTACCGGAACAACCTCCTCCCGAATATAGAAAAACTTTGGTTTCCAATCATGGAAACTCTTGGGAGGGTTCAACAGTATCTTCTTCGCCGCGCCTCGGCTGGCGAAGGAATAGAAACCCATGTTTCTCTGAAGTGTGTAGAAAACCCGGAATTTATCAACAGTTGGCTCGATGCCATGAGCCCAGCACAAGAACTCGAAATGTCGAACCCGAACCATCCCGGGTGGGCTCATTTGAGATATATGAAACCCATAATATTGAAGAACATGAGCCATGAAGTGAGTCGCCGGCAGCCGGAAGTTGCCCTGATGAAAGAAGTCCTCAAACAACGTGATGTACCCCGGTGGTGCATCAGCGGCCGTTTGGTTCTGATCCGGGTACCGGGCGTCCCACTCCGGTGGGAACCGGAAACTACGGGAAAGTTGTTCGAAAAGCCCTAAGTCCCACCGGAGAACAGGCACATGACCTTCTTCTCCGGGGATATCCTCATGTTCTTCAGCCATCGATGAATAAAACAAAGGTTTGGAGTGTTCTGCTTGATGATCTGCTACAATGTTCTTCAAAAACTTGATGATCTGCTACAATGTTCTTCAAAAACTTGATGATCTGCTGCAACGTTCTTCAAAAACTTGAAGATTCAGAGAAGATTTGAGAAGAAGTAGAAGAATAGTAGGAGAGAAAGTGATGAGCCTCACATCTCTTCAGATATATATACTGATCGCATTTAATGCGATCGATAACCGTGCCGAAACCGCCGCAAGCAAGGCCAACCAGAAAGCGCCACGTAAGGCGTGTTTCCCGGAGTGACAGTTACCACGCGCGCGTGGGCCTCACTCTCCTGACGAAAATCCGAATCGTCAGCAACAAGTTGATGACAACCATCAGAGGTCAACTCAAATGTCACCAACCGCGACTTTTTCACCAACCTGTCAGAGAATTCAAATTTCGAGGTTCCTCCCGCCCAAAGTCATTAGAAACTTCATGCAAAAGCCAACAACAAGCCTGGTAGCCGCGCCGTTATAACTAACAACTTACACGCGCCACGTCTACCAAAGCCAAAAGCATCATTCTACTTTATTTTCTTAAAGTCCAGAGCTCCAACCACTTGCCTTGCGCATGGTGCAGCACTGGACTGGGGGGACTTGAAGGGGTATGGTCCCAAAAAGCCGCGCAACCCCCTGCAAGGTCGCGCGAGACCATACTCCTTAATCAGCAATTTTCTTGATTGCCAACCTCGCGCGGGCTACAACAGACCGGTGTAGCGCGGCGCGAGGTCCACATAAGAGTAAAACTCCAGTTTGCAACACTTAGCATTCTAAAAGGAACATCTGAAAGCCCATGCCGCGCGCATGGTAACAACGTGCTCAGCAAGAATCGTGCGTGACTACGGCGCGAGGCTTTTCCAGATAGTACACAAGGTACAAGTGGCAGGATAAAAGAGCCAATCAGGGTCCTTCTGTTCCTGCGCAATCGTGCTCCACGATCGTCTGACATGCAGGAGACAAAAAGTACTGAAGGACGCCTATGTGGCACCAATCATCGGGCAGAGACAACTGCCCCACGATCTCCACTTACCTGCTGATGGCAGAGGGCGACCAGGCCGACAACAGTGACACGTGGCTCCAATCACGTTGCGCCAACTCAACAGAACTTCTAGAAACCACTAACGGTCGACACCAGTGAGACAAGGAGCATATCCTCCATGTTGTCGCCTTCCGGCCCAAGGCCCATCAGCCCACACCCTCTTACACCTCTCCGGCTATAAATAGAGTCCTTCACTTCACAGGTTAATTCATTCCATTCCCTCTACTCTCTCACTTAACACTTAATTATCTCCAAAGCACAGTCGCTTATTCTCACGCCGGAGCCCGGTTAAGAGGGAAACCCCCACATTCCCCTCTTAACGAGTAACGGTGTTTTGTTTTGCAGTTATACACGGTCATCAAGGAGCTCAGGAATCCAAGAGAAGATTAACCACTATGCAAGGAACATAAACCAAACTGATTATCTCCTAATTAGTTCTGTGTTTCTTCACCAACACACGCCAGAGGCTTTTAAAATTTCAGACTTCTTTCCGAAAAAGTTGTATAAATTGCCATCTCATAACGATGGATAATGAACAAAAGAAGAAAAAAACATCTAACTTTCTATAAAAGGAGAAATCTGAGTGAGATAAGAAAAGCCAGAGAGGCTGTCAAACAATGCTTTTCTTATGTCATTACTGCATCATAAGTCTTAATATATAAAATCATTTAAAATTCAATCAAACATCTGCCAAAGTAAACATCTGCCCATATATATCCGTCTATACTTTAATACCCAGCAGATGTTGTAGTTTTATGTAATGCTTTTAGATCAGCAGATGTTTAAGGTTAATTGCCGGCAAATTCAAATTAAAAAATGCATGGGAATAAGTAATTTGCAATTAATGCATATCACTCACAAACTCCTGTCAATCATCTTCTTATATAAGGTTTTTCTTCTCATTTCCCTCTTCTTATTTGATCACACTTTCATCTTCTCTGATTTTGAAATTTGAAATTTGATCACAATCCGAATTCCGAATTAGAAGCATGTCAATATCAGTTGACAGTAACAATCTTAGTTTTGTTAACGATTTGAATCCTGGGAAAGATATGTGGAACATAAAAGCGAGGATTATTCGAAAATGGAATCAAGGTTACAAAATGGATCTCATCTTCATTGATGAAAAGGTAATTTGTATTTATGCTTATCCGTTCTATCAGAGAATGTAGTGGTGTATGCCAAAAAAATATTTTGTTTAAATGTTCTTCAGGGTGCTAAGATTCAAGCATGTATTAAAAGTCATCTGATACCTGTTTTTGATGGACAACTTCAAGAAGATGCTGTTGTGATTCTGTCGAAATTTGGTGTTGGTGAGAATAAAGATTTATATAAAGTTGTACTACATGATTATAAAATCAACTTTTATAGATGCACAACTGTTACACCTGTGAGAGATTGGCAAGGTGTTGAGTATGGTTTCAACTTCAGAGCTTATCAAGATATTCTTCAAGGAGAGGCGTTAAACTATTTGAGTGTTGGTAGTGTATATTTTTGTAATCATGTCTTCTCTGTATAAAATTAGAAAGTTTTACTTATACTGTTGTATAATGTGATCATATAAATGTTGCTGGATCTGTGGCTTGGTGTGGAGATCTTGAATTCTACGGTCGACCTCAAAAAGAGACTAAGAAGATCAATTTCGATATTCAAGACTTGAAGTAAGTTGTTGTTTACATGTTCAGTCATGTACAGATCATTGTTTGTATTTAATGATGTTAATAAATAAGATGATGTTGGTATGTAATGTGGAATCATGGTAATGGTAATAAATGAGATCTATAGTGTTTGTATCTAATGTTGAATCATGGTAATAAATGAGATCAACAGTTTATTCTTCAAGTGAATATGTTAGTTAATTTATGGCTCATTTACTACTTTAATAAATGCCACAAATTTCCTTTGATTTTGTGTTGTTATTCATTCAATTTAGTTTTGATATTATAGATTCTAAAAAAATCGTCATAAATTAGTCTTTAGTATATCGTCATACGAATATTGTTTTCATGTAGGGGGTAAGGTTTTGCGGTGTACTGTGTAAAATGATTATGCTCTGCAGTTTAAGGAGTTCATCTCTAAAATCACAGCTCATGAGCATGTGATGGTTGTTATACAACATGGAAAGTGTAAGGAATGGAAAGGTATTTTTTTGTTACTTTCTGCAAATCATAACTATACTCTTTATTTCTGGCAATATAATAACAAGTTGACTAAATATCTATATACTTTTGCATGTAGGTGAATATACAGTTCAAAGTGATAAGTTTGCAACACGAATGTTTCTGAATGAAGAAATCGATGAAGTTAATCAGCTAAGGAGGAGGTAATTTGTCAATATAATTTCTATTGTATATAGATGTTCAAGTCAAATACTTGGTTTCATGTTATTTGTATACTAATTCTAATCATTTGTGGTATCCAAAAGTCTTATACTGAAATTTGGACAAGGGAATGGTTCTACTTCTCAAACAATACTATCGTCTCAGAGCGTTTTTCCATTGCATAAAGAATTTGTAACAGATGGTGTGAGGAAACATGTTGATGAGATTAGTGAGATAGAAAAGGTTTCACATCTTTTTATATAGTTTGGTTTATCACCTGCATGTTTGTCAAACTATAGATTACAAGTTGATATATTGTTTTTACAGGAAATGTCTTGTGTTGTGTTGTGTTGTGTTGTGTTGTGTTGTGTTGTGTTGTGTTGTGTTGTGTTGTGTTGTGTTGTGTTGTGTTGTGTTGTGTTGTGTTGTGTTGTGTTGTGTTGTGTTGTGTTGTGTTGTGTTGTGTTGTGTTGTGTTGTGTTGTGTTGTGTTGTGGTTGTGACAATTAAGATTGTGCAAGAAGAGTATGGTTGGTTTTATCCTGCCTGTCGTAAGTGTTTCAAGAAGGTGATGGCTAAAAGTGAATACTTACAGAATGTTGAAAATCTTTCGGATGATATTGTTCAATTGCCTGTGACTTCTTTGGTTTGTCCCAAATGTCGTAGTGAATGTACATCCATCACCACAAAGTAAGCAATGATGATTATTTAACATTTTATTTATATAAATAACAGTTTATGACTGATATTTCAATATAATTTTGGAGTTTACTTAGTCATTTCTATATATTTCAGGTTCAAGGTGCAAGTTCGGGTGCAGGATGAGAGTGGTAGTGTTTCTTTTGTTATGTTTGATAGAGATGTTCAGAAGCTTCTTGGATTAGCAGTGAGTGACATAAGAGAGAGGCAGGTGAAGGTGAATTATATTGAATGTTTCCCTCATGAGATATTTCGATTGGTTGATAAGAAGGTCGCTTTTAAGATTGATGTTTCAGAATTCAATCTTAAAAATGACTATCGTGTTTATACCGTGCAAAAAACATGTGATGATCCAGTAATAATTGCTGAGTTGGTTGGTGGAAATGGTAACGGTGATGAAAATACTGATGAGGTAGTATATAAAATTACTTTTTCAATTTATTTATTTTTGTTTTGAGGTTCAAAAACTGGATTCTGCACTTTTTTATATAATATCATATATTATGATCATTTAGGTTACTCAAGAGGTAGCTGAAGTTAAAAATGTTAACCTTTCAGAATTTTCTCAGGTGTCTGCTGAACAAACTTCAAGGGTGAGTATTTATTTTTGAAATTATGTTTAATATGTTTTTAGAGTTCATTATTTTATTAAATGAGATCAATAGTTGTTTTGTGATCTGCTGCAAGGATGTTGTCTCTGTTACGACTAACTCTTCAGCCGTTCAAGTTGAAAAGGATTCTAGATCAAGTCCCAATGGAAAGCGGACAACTCAAGATGTTGATGTTGTGAATGTTGGTGAACTATCCACTAATGTGAGAAGAACCCGGAAGAAGCTGTCTAAGGTTAACAATTAGATGCTTATGAAAAAAACATTTCTTATAGAGATAAGTAGAAACCACTTATTTTGAAGACTCCTTGTGGTTTTTTTTATGTCTGTTAATTGTTGTTTTAACAAACTGAGGTTAAAAGTTTTGGTAAGTAATGGCTACAATTTGAAGCATCTAAACTGATGTATTTGGTATGTAATGTCTACACTTTGAATATCAAGTAAATTTAACCTTTTGTTTGTTAAATAATATTGTTATTATACATTATATACATTTTTATTGATATTCATGGATTGCACAAGTAGTAGGGTTGTATATTATTGTTAGTGAATGAATGAAAATTTAATCAATTGGTTAGTGGGAAAACTGTTAGGGTCTGGTGTGCGTGAAGTGCAATATGATTTTATTAATATTTTGAGCCCATTTTACGCATTAATCAAGTTTTAAATTTATAAAACACGATATTGTACTAACACTAAACACACACTTGGGCAAGTGCACCCATCACGATCGTAGTATAGTGTTGGTAAGATACCGAGGTCGTCCAAGGACACAAGAGCTTTTAGTACCGGTTTATCCTCAACATCTAATCGATCTAAATTTTTGAGAAAATTTTGAAACATGAAAATAAAACTAAAAATAAAAACATAAATTATCGCAACCCCCGACCCCTGCCCTGGGATGCGGGTGGCCGCGAGCTACTTAGAGATAAATTGTCGCAACCCCCGACCCCTGAATACCCCGAAGGAGTAGGCTTGGAGGAAGTTCCTTCATCTCTAGGAGAACTAGATAGGTGACGATAGGCGTCAGACGGACCTTGATAACTCATACTGTAAACTAATAAATTGTCAAATAACACAAAACAATAATACACAGATATGCACGTAATCACATAGATTATTTCCTAACATAATGGATAAAATATTGGTGTCAGCAGAACACTTCTGTGGCTGAAATCAGTGGCTGTAGCTCTGATACCACATTCTGTCGCAACCCCCGACCCCTACCCCGGGAGGCGGGCGGCCGCGAGCTACTCAGAGCTGGTGGTATCGGTGTTTATTAATTTGGCAGCGGAAATTACATTAGGACCGTAGTTAGGAAATAGTTTATCAGAGTAAAACACCACATTTTTATAAAAATGAATATATGGGAAAACCCAAGTTTCCATTACAAACATGTTTTTAGGGATAAACCCAAATCTATTGAAAAACTTCTTCTTTATTTAGGTAATTTTTATAGCCACTTTTCCAAGCCTTCAGTGCTCTCCAGATGGCTTCTATTTGGCTTTCACATTTTGTTACCTGAAACGCGTTTTAAAAACATTTTATCAGCAAAAAATACTGGCGAGTGAATCTCAGTTTAATCAAAACAAGTTTTATCATTTTACAGCATTGAGGGCAACCCGCAATTACATTTGTTTACATCTACTTTAATTACCACCCACGATACTGTCAATCCTGACTTGTGGTAATGTTACTACTCACATGTAGTAAAAAGTTATGTATACAAAACCCCAACATACTGTCACACCCCGAAATATCAGAGCTGGCGTGACTGGACTGGTATCTTCATTGCACAGTGAAAGCAAATAAGCTAAGACTTCTAGAAAACGAACGCCCACTAAGTACTCGAATCTCCAATGGTTCTCCTATTCCAACCGTGCCATAGTTTTGAAAGAGTAACCTGAGAAAGAAACATGCGAAAAATCAACATAAAGTTGAGCGAGTTCATAGTTTGTTTGTAAAAGATTTGAAATAAATCTTTTTGAATAACCTTTTTTAAAAGTTGTGGAGAAAATTTAGTAAAATCATTTTCTCGGCATGTTGTATGAAAACTGTGGGTCTAGCCCACTAGAGTCTTTGTAAGCAGGACCAACCCGTCCTCTTACCTGTACATAAGTTGAAAACGTTACCCAAGTTTGTAAATCTATGTATTATAAGTTTGCGTCAAATGAATATTATAAATATATGAAAGTTTTAGTGTTGTAAATGGGTATGTAAAGCGTCTATGAACAGGTTGATCGTTATTGTTTCGCGAGGACATTAACATATGCGACGACATAGGAAGTACTCAACCTGTGTAGACGATTTTTAGTGTCGAATCACCTCGACTGTGTCGAATTGTCGAATCCCCCCGACTGTGTCGAATCCCCTCGACTGTGTCAAATCACCTCGACTGTGTCGCCCGTACCCATTAGAAAATCATGCACGTTTCGTAAATATGCGCGCGTTTTGTAAAACCGGTATGTTTGGTCTAAATCATTCGTAAACCATTTAAGTTTGTTGAAATTTAATTTCAAATTCATTTAGAAATGTGAGTTTTCGTTTATCGAAATATAGTTTAACTTTGCAAAACTTTGCATGTCTTTCCACCCCGAAAACATTTATAAAATTGTAAAAGCGTAAAAAATGGGGGTTATGAACTCACTTGGATTGCCTTGTGCAAAGCTAGCTAATTACGACTTCGTGATGTTGTTTCCAAGACGAGACTCGCTAGCGTGCATTCTACAATATTCCTAACACGGAATATCTAATAAGTTTCTAAATAAAAGCGGTAACTAAACTACGTGTCACCGAGCTCTACCGAATCGTTGACCGAACGATTCGACAGTAAGTTATTAACTTGAAGGAAACGAGGAAGTTATACTCGTTAAGTTCTGTTTATTTTCGGTAATAGTTTACTAAGTCTTTGAAAAACACTTAGTTCTCGTGAGATTTAAAATATATAAATATTTATATAAAAATATATAAATATATCGGTAGAATCTCGTTAGTCGTCTTGAGAAGTCGTTGTGTATGTAATAAACATTTATATGAAAATAACATGTAACTTACTCGTATTACGTCTCGCGCCTCGTATGCGTTTGTCAAATATATGTACGCGCCGTTTAGGCGTTTTGAAATAATTATAAAAGGTTATATTTATTTAATAAGATAATCTGAGTTGTTCGGTGTTTAAAATAATATAGAAGTTATGTTGAGTTTATAAGGTTTTCGAGTTGTCGTCGTATGAAATAAATATCATATCTATATTTATTTTATAAAATTATCATCGAGTTGTTGGATGTTTGAAATAAATAGATAAACTATATCTACTTTTATAAAAAGAATTCGTGTTGTACGATATTTGAAATAAATACATAAACTATATTTATTTTATAAGACGGAATCGTGTTGTTTGATATTCGAAATAAATATATAAACTATATTTATTTTATAAAACGAATTCGTGAGGTTTGGTATTTGAAATAAATATACGAACTATATGTATTTTTATAAAAGAAATCAAAGTTGTTTGATGTTCAAAACAAATATATAAACTATATTTATTTTTATAAAAGAATTGTCGAAGTTTAGAATAAATGTAATAACCACATTTATTGTCGTAAATAATATCCGAATCGTCGTTTTCGTATGTTATAAGATGTTGTTGAAGTAATATACACATTTATATTGGTTTTCATAAAAGTCGCTTGGTGTCGATAGTTGTCGCTTTTCAATAAAACACGTTTTGTTTTTACGGATTTTCTCGAAAAACGAGCAGAGTTTTCTCTGTTTTTGGACGCCCCCGACAACACAAGTTGTCGTTATTTTTCAAAATTCAACAATTTATCAAACAATATAAACGTTATTTATATAAGATTTTGTTGAAATAAGTTGAAATATAAACTAGTATTAGATCGGTTCGAGCTCGTTTCTCACGTATGATTAACACTATAAGAATAACGTAAACGGAATCGCGTCGTTAGACTTTACCCATCTTCGCGTCGAAACGTTGACTGAGTTGACCGGGTCAACTGAGTTGACCGGGTCAACTGAGTTGATCGGCTGACTTTGACCGAGTTGACTTGGTTTGACCGAGTTAATCGAACCATCTGACCAAGCCGCTTGACCCGAATCGACTGAGTTGACTAGCTGCCGTTGACCGAGTTGACTCGGTTGAGTTGACCGAGTCGACTCGCTGAGTTGACTGAGTCAACTGAGTTGACTCGGTTTGATCGAGTCAACCGCACCACTTCCGAATCTGACCCGAACCTCCACTGAGCTAATCGAACCCGATCTAAGACGAGACTGAACCTTAAAACCTGAACCCATCTGTGACCCGAGACCCGAAATATCACCAAACGTGAACCGAACATCATCAGCCACGGTAAAACATAATCATCTTCAAGTTTGCAGAAATTAAAGAGAAATGGGGGGGGGGGGTGTTTACCGGAAATTTGTCGGACTGAGACGCCGGCCGCCGGTTCTCTCTCTCTCCTTCTGAACTTGTCGCCTCCATCTCTCTCGTTGTACCATCACCGCCGCCACCAGACGGTGGTGGTGGCCGTACTTCTTTTATTAACCAGGGGGTTATCGGAGAAATCGCTCACGGCAGTCGGCCGTTACATAGACCGAAGGAGGAGGAAGAAAGGTGAGTGTTTAGGAGATGCAGGGGAGTCGAAGGGGGTGTGGCCGGTCGGTCATCGACGCCGGCAGTCACCAAGCGCCGCCACCACTGTTGGTGGCCGGCGGTTCGTTGTGGAGAGGGAGAGAGGGGTTCGAGTGAGGTGAAGGAGAGATGAAGGTGGAGGGTCTGCATATATTTTTGTTTGTTGTTGATTTGTGTGTGTGTATCTTAGATATATAGAAGAGAAAGTATTCATGTGTGTGTGTATTCCTCTGGTTAATCAGAGGAAAAAGAAATTAGGGAGATAGAGGATAGATAAGTTGATGTTGAGCTGAATAATGAAAGGATTTAAGGTCCACTACCCTTTATATATGTAGGTTTTCTCTAGTGGGCTTGGGCCCAAGGCCCACAAGCCCAATCCCCGTGTTTAAGTGGCCCGAATTTTTCTACAAAATCCGTTATTAAAACCCGATCTTTCGTAACGTTATAAATTATAAATTTAGTATTAAAACACGTAACATACAGTCCATAGTCGTTATTGGCGTGTCCGTTTGTCGATTACGTGAAATCGCGTAATTTTCGTCATTGTTCGTTTTTAATCTGTTTTTCGATCCGGTTTTGACTGTGGTTACTAAATTTTTATTATGGAGCTAAATATAGCATAAAATTTAACTTTTGAAAGTAACACGCGTGACCGATGCTCCCGTTTAGTTGCCGGTGCGTTCCTATAGTCGCGTTTTTCGTTCACGTTTGCATACGGAAGCACCATAAATTCGCAAAACTAAATTTATAAACATAAAATATTTGTATAAAATTCGTACTTGTCGGCGTTGTCAGTATTTTGTACGGTATCAGTTCGTTGTCGTTTAACGTTTAACAGGTTTCTCCGTAGACCACCGTTCGCGCACTGTAAAGTCGGATAGACGTTCCTAGGCACTCCAATGGCCTAATTAAGTTAATCTACATCTTAAACACTATTTATTATCGTCCTAATGTTTGTTAATCGCGCAATTAGGAGCCGTTAATTACCGGTTGTCACATTCTCCCCCTGTTAATAAAATTTCGTCCTCAAAATTTAGATTATGTTAACTCCTTAGAGTTATGTTAAGCGTAGGTAAAATACAAGTAGTGTCAAAGTGAATGAGCAAGAAATTCGAATCAAGACTTATTCGAATTATGTGAATTCAAGGATATATTACAACGATAAGAACCCAACGGTTAAAAGGAATGTGTTCCAGAAGTTGATGTCAAAGGAAACGAGATTTACTCATACAGTCACCAGTGTGACTAATTAACAGGGGTCCAATAAAAGAGGAATTTTGAGCAATAGAATTCCAAACGGACTTTCACAATATGCAAATGAATTCTAGAAACAATAACATCCGCTAGATGAACTTAGAATCAACAAGCTCAAATGTGATAGTGTGCATGAAATGCTCGATCATGATTAGCACAAGCTACAAGTTATACCGACGCCACAAGGTTTCGTGTGAATGAAATAATTCGATGATAACGGTGATCAAACAAGCCTCACCGTGACTTGCATGAAACACTCAATCATGATTAGCGCAAGCTACGAGTTCATACCGACACCTCAAAGTGTCGTAGTTATTGAAACAATTCAATAATAGCGGTGATCGAACAAGTACCACCGTCTTTGAATTCAACTGAAGGTTCAACAAAGTAAATCCGAACGTTTGTTCCAAACAAACATCAAAGGGTTTTCAATTGAAAATGGAACATCAAAGAAATAATGTTTTCGATCGACGATGAAGAAGTAATGAATATCGCGAAACATTCGATCGATAAAGAAAGAACCGTTAGTAGGTACACCGGAATATAAAATGAATTTGTGTACCATTGTCTTAACACACGATTGTGTTAAGACTGCTGTTATATGATAAATCAAAGCGGATTTAAAGCAAATCAATAAATAACTATTTAAATCCGTGCATGAGATGTGTAAACGAGATTAGCGCAAGCTTCAAATTAATGAAAACACCACCATAAGGTGTCGGAATCAACAAACGACTTAATGGAGTCGTAGTCCAAACAAGTCTACTACGACTCGAAACAAATGAAACGCTTGTTAAACGAATTTGAATATGATGTTTCCAATACATCATATGGTGTCTTGAATTGAATATGTGTAATAGACAAGTTCAAACAATCGAACTTGGTTTCAGCACAATCCGACAATAAATACATGTATCGACAAGGAAATTTCGGTATGGTTACAAAGATAAACAATGTATGTAACTCGAAAGAAAAAAAAAGAAGTTTTCAAGAAAGTTTTGTTGACTCGATATCAAGGAGTCAACTCTTACAATAATGCAGGTCATTCGAATCACAAAGAAATAATTGGATATAGCGAAATAATATTTGAAATTTTGATGAAAACGATCATTCGAATGGAAACCACATGCGTAACAAACGATGCACGTGTAACATATGAAATGAGAAAGAAATGAAGCAAATGAGTGTTCGCTCTAATGAAGAAAATTGTCATTATACAACAACCATTAAGAGGAGTAGAGATGTAAAAATCTACTCGCTAGATGCAAAAGTCGGAATTTCAATAAACGAAATTTAAGGACTTTACCTGGGGTTTCTTGTGATGACCGGTTGTTAACTGACATTACCATGGAATGTCGAACATAGCGTATTCGTCGTTAATGAGATAGGGGGAATGCGGAGACATGCGCCTTCTCCTTGGCGTGATTCGTGTCATTACAGGACCGCGCGACAAGTTGCCGCATCCTGATCGATAGTTTTCGTGCTGTCAGGATTAGTATCGTCACTGAATTGTTCCATCGTGTCTTCTCAAAGACCGTGCTTCGTAAGTCGTATGTGACGTACTTCAAGCTCCGTTGATGTATAGATTGAGTTTCGTGAAATCTCGCACACCTGTGCCTTATTTTGCATAGGTTACCTGCTCGATTAAATAAGATAACGTAGACGACATAATAATAACGTTTGCCTGAGTTAATAGACGTGGTTCCTACGTGATAACCTTTAATGAACTTCGACATAAGTTTCCAAAGGTTTCATATGCATGTTCCCTAAGCTCTCAAAGTTTTGCTTTTTGTGTGTGATTGTTTTGTGTATCGTGTATAAAACACCACATTAGCGTATGTTTGAAAACAAATTTTGACTCATTGTCTTCGGCAACGGTTGGAGACCATATTCGAGTCTTAGGCGTTCTATACGTATTCAATGTCTTAAAAATCTAAGTCCCCAGAGGAACGTGAGGTTAGAGCCTAGGTATCTCTACAGAAACCTAATTCCCTGTAACCTATAGCTCTGATACCAATCTGTCACACCCCGAAATATCAGAGCTGGCGTGACTGGACTGGTATCTTCATTGCACAGCGGAAGCAAATAAGCTAAGACTTCTAGAAAACGAACGCCCACTAAGTACTCGAATCTCCAATGGTTCTCCTATTCAAACCGTGCCATAGTTTTGAAAGAGTAACCTGAGAAAACACATGCGAAAAATCAACATAAAGTTGAGCGAGTTCATAGTTTGTTTGTAAAAGATTTGAAATAAATCTTTTTGAATAACCGGTTTTTAAAAGTTGTGGAGAAAATTTAGTAAAATCATTTTCTCGGCATGTTGTATGAAAACTGTGGGTCTAGCCACTAGAGTCTTTGTAAGCAGGACCAACCCGTCCTCTTACCTGTATATAAGTTGAAAACGTTACCCAAGTTTGTAAATCTATGTATTATAAGTTTGCGTCAAATGAATATTATAAATATAAGAAAGTTTTAGTGTTGTCAATGGGTATGTAAAGCGTCTATGAACAGGTTGATCATTAATGTTTCGCAAGGACATTAACATATGCGATGACAGAGGAAGTACTCAACCCGTGTAGACGATTTTTAGTGTCGAATCACCTCGACTGTGTCAAATCACCTCGACTGTGTCGAATTCCCCTCGACTGTGTCAAATCACCTCGACTGTGTCGCCCGTACCCATTAGAAAATCATGCACGTTTCGTAAATATGCGCACGTTTTGTAAAACCGGTATGTTTGGTCTAAATCATTTGTAAACCATTTAAGTTCGTTGAAATTTAATTTAAATTCGTTTAGAAATGTGAGTTTTCGTTTATCGAAATATAGTTTAACTTTGCAAAACTTTGCATGTCTTTCCACCCCGAAAACGTTTATAAAAATGTAAAAGCGTAAAAATGGGGGTTATTGTCACACCCCGACCGCGTAAAACAACAAACCGCGGCGGAAACGTCAGGGAGTGGAGTGGCAGAATTATTGTTTCACAACCATGGTATTTAAAGTTTTGTTTTATTTATTAGCAAATTGGTTACATTGTCTTAAAACAAGAAAACAAAAGTACATAACATAATTAAACTATTCTTGCTTCATTTTATGTCACTAAGGCCCAAGTCCGCCTAAGTGTATCCTGACCAATCCTATGCATCAGCTCCTGAAACACATGTGAAAATCGGCACGTCAGAATAAAAATGCCTGTGAGATACATAGGTTTATTGATTTAGGATTCATGACTTGTAAGTTTTAAGAATTGTTTAACAAAAGTTAGTCATGAACCTTGTAAAGTGTTTTCCTTTGTAAATCATATGAAAATCGATAAGAAATTAGATGATATAAAAGAAAGATGTGTGGTTAAATAAATAACCAAGTAAAATGAATTTGTATACGATATGTTGTTTGTAAAACAATGTTTTGTGAAGTTATGTTCTTTGTATAAAATGTAATATGTCTAAATTGAAATGGTTTAAATAACGCTACGATATGTAATACCATAAAAGCACATATATATAGGAAGTACCAGCGGCGTATCCACCATGTTTTTATCATATTATACACGCCTCGTCATTTAAATCACTTATCAAAACAAACCACCAAAATGTCTTGTTTAAATTAATGTCAAAATGTTTATGTTTAAACAATGTCAAATGCCAAATGTAAATCATTTAGTGTATAATCATATGTTATGTATGGCATGCGAAAGGTGTCAACCAAAAGCCATAGGTAAAATGCACAAAACAATGTATTTGAATAAATCATAGTTTAAATCAAAAGTTATGTTTTGTAGAATAAATGCTTTATTGATACAAACATCTATGCGGTAATGTTAAAACACATACATTCAAGCCTTGCGACTGTGGAGACAAACCCTTAAACAAATTAAAGGTTTATCAAAATTTATGAATATCGGATTCAGTCATTTCCTACTTCCAAACAAACCTAGGAAGCCAGAAATGGGAGTTGTCAATTCCTATGGTACCACTACTTACTACCGAGCGGCGTGATCAATGTTAATGAATGTATTTTTGTCCCGTTAAACAAACCAAATGTCATACCAAATGTAAGCATGTTATGTGTAAACAATGTTCTAAGTATGCAAAATGAACATACATAGCAAAAATGTGATGTAAATCAATGTGTACATATACTGAAATGAACATATGAAACAAATGTGTTGATGAAATCAATGTACTAGCATGTTAATTAAACATACATAGCATAAACATGGATGAAATCATGTACTATAAGTGTACTAATGAACATAGCAAGCATATGTTATAAAAGCAAGAAAGTAACAAGTAGGCACATGTGTTTCACCCCAAAATATTTGAAAACAGTAAAAGAGGGGACTATGTACTCACTTGAGAATGCTTAGTAATCTTGAAATAACAACCAAACAAAGCTAGACGGATCGCGGAATCAATCGGCACCTAATATAGGTAACTATGCTAATAAACCGGACCTAAATCGGAAGATCGGATAAAATGAGGTTTCGTAAACCAAATGAGTATAGGAACTCATGTAATATGGTTTAACAAAGCCTACATTCAAAATCGGAACCTATCCTAAGTGCTTACGACCCATTACGACTCGTTTAGGTAGCTTACGCGACTTTAATGCATCGTTCGCGTAAAACGCGTTCGGACCGCCTAACTAGTCTTATGACAAGTATTATATGCCTTAACATGTCTAATAATGTTGCCTAATCAGTTAGATGTCAAAATTTAGGTTACATATGCTTAAAATGAAATTATGCGCAAAAAGGGCATTTTGGTCATTTTCCTAAGGCATATAAACTACCTATCATACAACTAACTAAACAAAGTGATCATAAGGTATAACCTCGGAAGGTTATTCCCTATACAACTATGGTCACAAAATGTGTTTGGTCGGATCCTAATGATCGACCAAACATGTCTGGTTCGAAAGTCTAAGCGGTTGTTTAGACCGCTTATCTTACGACCCTATATAAGCACTAAACTAAAAGTGACGAGTTAAACATGTTAAAACATGTTTAACTAAGTTAGAAAATAAGTTTGATATCAAAACAAAGTGTTTTGATACCCAAAGATAGTTTCGTGGCAAAATACGCATAAACACGTATTTTGACCGAAACTATGACTCGTCACTACGCCTAATCAACGTGGTAATCAGTAGGTATAGTCACGAGGGACTATGACCATCGTGATTACGCTCACGTTGCGAAGTTCAAACGAACTTCGTGTTGACCATTGACTGGTCAAAACAGAAAGTCAAACACTGTTTGACTTTCGTGCTTAAAAACGCATAAAAGTATGAAAGAAGCTTACAAGAGGTCCAAGCAAGGAAGATTTGAACTCAAATTACTCAGGTATGAAGCTTGAGAGCTTCAACTTAGATCAAAAATGAGAACAAATGTGTGAAGAATGAAGTTAATCAAGTGGGTTTATATAGATTTTGGACAACCGTTAGGATCGTTCCTCGATTTTTGAGCTTCAATCCTTACCCTCCATGTGTTACCCATTGCTTCAAAATGCTATGGGTGTCCAAAACTAGCTCAAGGTATTGCAATTGTTACACAAAAGACCCTGAACTTCAAGTAGATTGCTGAAAACAGGCATGCTGTTGCTGAAACCAGGATTTCTGCCCAGATAGGGTGCTCGCGTGCCACCATGGCACCAGCCTTATGCTATGGTGCGACACCACCACCTCCTGTGTGCAGAAACTTTCAAAAGATGGCAGAAATGGTCCCTGCAGCATGTTTAAGCCATTTTCGACGCATTTAAACCCCGTTAACCCATTTTCAAGGCTCAATAATGAAGTTTAAGTATAGGGGACTTGAAACATGCTTGAAAATATCTCGGATGTCGGTTTGTTTGGTCGTACGGTAGCGTTGTTCGGTTAATTACGACGAAACTCGAACGGACGCGAAAAACGATCCAAATTACATGACGAATGGAATTTTAGCATTCCAATCACTAAAATAAAATATTTTAATGATCACAAAATTTTTTGGATGTCCGGACATATTCAGAACGTAAGATATGCGTGTAAATGCAAACTTATGCGCTTTTTGACGCTTTTAGTCCCTGATTGATTGACCAAATAAGTTTATTTTTGCATACCGAACCTCTCAAAGCCTATTTCTAAGCTATGTAAAGGATATTTAGGGTATGTTTAGCTTATGATCAAGTTCCGGAATGTTCGTTACTATACGAATAGGCATAGTTTCACAGTTTGACGTAAATAGTCCCTGTGATCGAATAAACTTGATTTTGCCATACCAAACCCTTTAAAACTTATTTATAAGTTATGTAAAGGTTATTTAAGGTATGTTAAGCATATATTGATGTTATGGAGTGTTTATCGCATTAAACTGATTACGTTTACGCATCAGTTTGCGTATAACTTTCCAGAAAACGATGTAGAGTTTGAAATTGAACAAAAATCAAAACGAGCATAATGTCAAACATAAATAAACAAACATTGGGGCCAAATCACATTGAGTTATTGATAAATGAACTATTCAAACTTTGTACATTGGTTACAAGCACAGTTGTCACAGTCTCCCCTACTTGTGGAAATTTCGTCTCGAAATTTATTTAGAGGAAACTTGTGAGAAAAGATGTGGATATTTCTCCTTCATTTGATCTTCATGTTCCCAAGTAAATTCTGGTCCACGTTTAGATTCCCAACGAACTTTAACAAGTGGTATGCGCTTGCGTTTGAGCCATTTGACTTCACGGTCCATGATTTCCACAGGTTTCTCAACAAAATGCATCGTGTGATCAACACGAATTTCATCAAGCGGTATGTGGAGGTTCTCATCAGCTAAACACTTTTTGAGATTAGAAACGTGAAAGGTTGGATGAACATTTCCAAGTTCAGGAGGTAACTCAAGTCTGTAGGCTACCTTACCGATTCTTTTGACGATCTTGAATGGTCCAACATATCTAGGTGCAAGTTTTCCTGTCTTTCCAAATCTAATCACACCTTTCTAAGGCGAAACCTTAAGTAAGACGCGATCACCGACTTGAAATTCCAAGGGCTTCAGTCGTTGATCCGCGTATCTCTTTTGACGGCTTCTAGCTGTCTGAAAGTTATCGCGAACTTTCTTAACCTTATCTGTTGTCTCTAGAATGAGGTCAGGTCCAGTAAGCTGAGCCTCACCGATCTCATTCCAGCAGACTGGTGAACGACATTTTCAACCATATAAAGCCTTGAAAGGAGCCATGTTGATGCTGGGGTGATAACTATTGTTGTAGGAGAATTCAATCAATGGAAGATACGAATCCCAACTACCACCAAAATCGATCACACAAGCCCTAAGCATATCCTCCAAAGTCTGGATTGTTCTTTCAGATTGACCATCTGATTGCGGATGATAAGCTGTGCTTAAATTAAGTTGGGTTCCCATAGCAGATTGCATGGTTCTCCAAAAACGAGATAAGAATCGAGCATCTCTGTCAGATATAATGTTCAAAGGAATGCCATGAATGGATACAATCTCATCCACATAGATTTTAGCCAGCTTGTCGGCAGATAAATCCTCATGGATTGGCAAGAAATGCGTTGATTTGGTAAGACGATCAACAACTACCCAAATAGCGTCATTACCTCGCTTAGTACGTGGAAGTTTGGTAATAAGATCCATAGCAATGTTTTCCCATTTCCAAACTGGAATCTCTGGTTGCTCCAATAATCCAGAGGGATGTTGATGTTCAGCCTTAACCTTAAGACAAGTAAGGCATTTGGATACGTATAAGGCAATGTCTTTCTTCATACCAGGCCACCAAAACTGAGTTTGAAGATCCTTATACATTTTGTCTGTACCAGGATGAATAGAATAACGAGAATTATGAGCTTCATCCATAAGCAAGGTGCGAAGATTGTCTTGACTTGGGACCCACAAACGGTCCATGAAATAATACAATCCATTGTCTTTTAGCTTGAGATCAGGCTTAATATGAAATGGTAATTCCTTACCCATCAAATCTTGTGAAACACAAGTATGTTGAGCCTGAGAAATGCGAGTTTGAATATCAGTTCGAACTCGAACACAATGAAGCTTGACATGCTCTTTACAACTCAGTGCATCAGCCACGACATTCGCCTTACCAGGATGGTAGCGAATTTCACAGTCATAGTCGTTTAGAAGTTCAACCCAATGTCGTTGCCTCATGTTGAGTTCTTTCTGATTGAAAATATGCTGAAGACTTTTGTGGTCAGTGAAAACCACACATTTAGTACCATACAGATAGTGTCTCCAGATTTTAAGAGCGAAAACAACTGCACCTAACTCAAGATCATGAGTCGTGTAGTTCTTCTCGTGAACCTTCAACTGTCTCGATGCGTAAGCTATAACTTTGTTCCTTTGCATGAGAACACAACCAAGACCCAATTTTGATGCATCACAATACACGAAAAAAATCATCATTGCCCTAAGGTAAAGATAGAATAGGTGCATCGCAGAGTTTCAGTTTCAAGGTCTGAAAAGCTTCTTCCTGTTTAGATCCCCAATCAAAGGGTTTATCCTTCTGAGTAATGTAGTGAGAGGAACTGCAATCTTGGAGAAGTTTTCGATAAAGTGGAGGTAATAACCCGCGAGACCAAGAAATGAACGAACCTCGGTTGGAGTAGTAGGCGTATCCCAATCCTTAATCGCACTGATTTTGGCGGGATCTACATGAATACCTTGTTCGTTGACGATATGTCCCAAAAATTGAACTTCCTTAAGCCAAAATTCACACTTGGAAAATTTGGCGAAAAGTTGTTCTTTCTTCAGGAGTTCCAAAGTAAGACGAAGATGTTGCTCATGATCGGCTCGAGTCTTAGAGTAAATCAAGATCTCGTCAATGAAAACGATGATGAACTTGTCCAAATAAGGCTTACAAACCCTATTCATCACGTCCATGAAAACAGCAGGAGCATTAGTCAAACCGAATGGCATAACAGTGAACTCATAATGCCCATATCTTGTGCGGAAAGCAGTCTTGGGAATATCTTCTTCAAGCACACGAAGTTGATGATACCCAGAATGTAGATCAATCTTCGAAAAATAAGTAGCACCCTGTAACTGATCAAAGAGATCATCAATACGAGGTAGGGGATATCGATTCTTGATGGTAAGCTTGTTAAGCTCACGATAATCGATACACATCCTGAAAGAGCCATCTTTCTTCTTGACAAAAAGAACAGGAGTACCCCAAGGTGAAAAGCTAGGACGAATAAAACCTTTGTCAGAAAGCTCCTGAAGCTGTTTAGATAATTCTTGCATCTCAGACGGTGCAAGACGATACGGAGATCTAGCGATAGGATTTGCACCAAGTACAAGATCAATACGGAACTCAACTTGACGTGCTGGGGGTAAACCAGGTAATTCTTCAGGGAAAACTTCAGGATAATCCCGAACAACAGGGATATCTTGAATAGACTTACCTTTGCCTTTCTCCTCCACAACATGTGCCAAGAAGGTGTGACAACCCTCATAATTACATGTATCCGTACGATTTATTAATGTTAATTAAAGTGCTTGATGACTGTGTTGAATTACTTAACTGCTTTCTGATTACTGCGTCATACTTACATGTGCTTGTTAACATACTAGTCTTGTGAAGAAAATTGACTAAATAGTCCTGTATGTTTTCCTATGTGTTGGGAATTAACTGTGTTACAAAAAGGATACATAAAAGACACTATTCGGAATAACTTGACACTTTAACGGAATGGTATCTAACCGAACAACCGGACATTACCCGGGACACCAAAATATTGCAAGAAACATTGTTTAATTATTTCTTGGCTAGTTATGATCCCCGAACACCATAACACCCGCTAGATATTTACTAACTAAAACATGTAACCTATTACTTGAAATGGAACTAATATTTACCAACTTATTATCAAATGTTACAATTAACCCCCCCCCATACCCATTTTCGGTCACAAGGGACCCACCCAAATCACCAACATATCCCACTAGATTTCCCCTAGATTTTATTTTGTGATCTTGCTTAATGGAGTAGCCAAAATATTAGAATGAGATCTTATAAGTATGGTTCAAGGGATTGCATATCATTTCATAATCTTCTCAAGATCACACCACATCCCTCTCACTCTCTACCTCTCTCTCTCGGCTCTACTTAGAACCGCCACCACCACCAACATACAACCATCAATCACCCATTTTAAACCCATTTCAAAGTGCAAGGAGGTGTTACATGGAGCTTGGTGTTTGAGGATCTTGAAGAACCTTCATCCTTAGCTTTCATCCATCATTCTTCATCATCATTTTCTCTAGTGATCTTCCCTAGCTTAAAGCTAGTTGTAAGCTTCTTGTTAGCTCTTGGTTACTTCCTATTTTTAGTAGTTAAAAGATGTAATATGATGAAGTAATGCTAGTATGATGTTGTTTTGTTTATGTTGATAATGGTTACTTGATGAAAACTTGTACTCTAGAAATCTGATATGAACAATGGTACTTGACATGATGAATCTGAGTTAAATAAACGATAACCTGCTGTAAGTGATGTTAAATGTCATTGTTGATCACTAAACATGTTAACGGAACAAATAGAACTTGTGTTAGAGTGCTATAAGCTGAAAACAGCTTCTGTCCAAACATTTACAGCCAACTTCAGTTGGCTATAAACAGGTCGATATTTATCGAAAAACTGATTTTCTTGAGTCTATAACGTGTTATTTCAAAATACGGTTCTAATGGCACTGGAATCATAATTTTTGGACTTCGTTTGCTATTTTTAAAGGGCTCGTTTTTCACAGCAGCAAAAGCTGCGTTTTTACTGCAGAAAATGTGTGTTATGTTTTTCGTCATAACTTGAAATCTGTGTAGAATTAGCTCATGAAATTTATACTATTGATGACCACTGTCCTCGGATTGGGAAGGGCACCAACGCTAAACCTACGTATTCTTATACGTACCTCTGTCCTCGGATTGGGAAGGACACCTATATATACATCTAGTCTAGTGGTTTTACAAAATGGGGTAGCCCCCACCGTTCATGTTTTGGAAAACAAGGAAAGCTGATTTAACTTGTAGTTGCAAACAAACTCATAGTTCTTGAAAAACTACTTTGTAACGAACACCTACTGTGAATTCGCTCAACTTTGTTGTTGACTTATTGTTACATGCCTTGCAGGTCGTTAGATGCTTATGGAGCTTGCATGAGGAGGAGGTCATTGTGGGATATGGACTGTCGAGTCCCATGTTAAACATTTAAACTTATGAACTTATTAAACTTATGTTTTGGTTTCACGTCTTATGCTTCCGGTGTTTAATTTGAACTTGGTTAACTAGTTGTTTGAACACCAATCATATTGTGGTTGATTTTATTTACTTAATTACGTTGTTCAATATGATTGGTGGCTTGATCCTGGTCATGTCACGCCTCCAAGCGGTGATACTCCGCGTGTGGATTTTGGGGGTGTGACAGATTGGTATCAGAGCCATTGGTTATAGTGAGCTTGGTTTAAAAAAAAAAGAAAAGCTTTTTGACGAAACCAGACTATAACCTGTACAGTGCTCAACGATCCACAACGATGCTTCGCTCCACGTGCAAGACTCGACACAATAGGTGGTATGATTCATGTTTATATTGTCTGTTTGATAGTTCACATAGTGCATTAGTTAACGTGATAACTGCTATTTGAGCCATGTGTGCTTACTCTCTTCTGTCGTCCCACGCTTACGCACTTTCACGACACTTTTCTCACTTATGTTGCTTCGTTGCGAAGATCATGAGTGGACGTTTGAACTTGACTCAAGCCCAGCTGGTGGCTCTAATCAACGAACGAGTGGCTGAGGCACTCGCAGCTGTCCCTGCAGGAGGTATAACCTGCCATTTCGACCTATCCTAGGATGTTTAGATCCTACAATCGCGAACCAACTCTTGTGCTTAACCTTGTCTTTTATTCTCGCGCAATTGGTCAACATGCTCAGCCTCCCGTATGTACGTTCAAAACATTCATGGATTGCCGACCTAGTACTTTCAGCGGCACAGAAGGAGCTGTAGGTCTTCTTCACTGGTTCGAGAAGATTGAGTCTGTTTTTGAGATGTGTGAATGCCCTGAAGCTCGTAGGGTGAAATTTGCTACTGGAACACTCGAAGGTGCTGCGTTAACCTGGTGGAAAGCACAGGTTCAACTGCTAGGGCTGGCGGTTGCTAATGCCACCCCATGGAATGACTTCAAAGATTTGATCAAGGAAGAGTACTGTAGTCGTGACGACATCCACAAGCTAGAGGTGGAATTTTTCAATCTGAAAATGACGGGGTCTGAAATTGAGGCGTATAGTCAAACGAGCTGGCCATCTTATGTCCTACTATGGTGGACCCTCCCATCAAACGTATTGAGCTGTACCTCAAGGGTCTTGTACCAGAGATTCAGAGTCACGTGACTTCAGATAACCTGGGTACCATTCAGCAAGTCATCCGGTTGGCTCATCGTCTCACTGATCAGGCAGTTGAGAAGAACAAGCTGCCCAAGCGTATTAGCGCTACTGCTACTTCTGATGCTCCCAGTGATAACAAGCGCAAGTGGGATGGAAATTCAGGAAAGGGTTCTACTTCAGTTCAGTCTCAGTCCCAGCAGCGAAAGACAGATGAGTACAGGAGCCCCAGTCAGCATTCTTCTGGGAATCAAGGTCAGGGTGGATACAGGGGAAATCACCCTAAGTGCAATCGATGTAATTTGCACCATAGCGGGGTGTGCAGCAAGGGTCGTTGTCAGAGATGTAACAAGCCTGGACATGAAGCCAAAGATTGCAGGAGCTCACGTCCTGCGAATCAGAATCGACAACAGCAGCCTCAAGCTCCACAGAACCAACGGCAACACCAGCAGGGTAATAAGGGATGTTACCAGTGTGGTGTTGAGGGTGACTTCAAGAGGCACTGTCCACAGCTGAATCATAATCAGGATCAGAACAACAACCAAGGAAACAGGAACAACAATAGAGGTAACAATGGAGGCAACAACGGGGGTAACAATAATGGCAATGGCGCCCGAGGTCGTGACTTCGTGATTGGTCTGGGTGATGCTAGGAATAATCCCAATGTGGTGATGGCTAAGTTTCTTCTGGATGATTTCTTTGTTACTGTTTTATTCGATTCGGGTACCGATACTAGTTATGTGTCCCTAAAAGTTAGTCAAATGCTTAAGCGCACTCCAACACTTTTGAACACCAAACACACGGTAGAGCTAGCAAACGGAAAAAGTCTCGAGGCCACACACATAGTTAAGGGTTGTAATCTTGTTCTTGCTGATCAGACCTTTTCTATCGACCTCATTCCTATCGTTCTGGGTAGTTTCGACATTGTTATTGGGATGGATTGGTTATCTCATCAGCAAGCGGAAATTCTTTGCAACGAGAAGATTGTTCGCATCCCTCGTTCTGGTGAAAAACCTCTCGTGATTCGTGGCGCCAAGAGTGGTGCTGTTGTGGGCATCATCTCTTTCCTTAAGGCCTAGAAGTGTTTGCGAAAGGGCCACACTGCCATTCTAGATCTCGTTACTGACACATCAATAGAAGAGAAGAGAATTGAAGACATTCCTATTGTACGCGATTTTCCTGAGGTATTCCCCGAGGAATTACCTGGTCTTCCGCCTCATCGACAAGTCGAGTTTCAAATCGAGCTAGCTCCTGGAGCAGCACCAATAGCTCGTGCACCTTATCGTCTAGCTCCATCAGAACTTGAAGAACTGTCCTCGCAACTACAAGAGCTCTTGGACAAGGGTTTTATTCGCCCTAGCTCTTCGCCTTGGGGAGCTCCAGTGTTATTCGTGAAGAAGAAAGACGGTACCTTCAGAATGTGTATTGACTACCGCGAACTCAACAAGGTGACCGTGAAGAATCGTTATCCTCTTCCACGCATTGATGACCTATTCGACCAGTTGCAAGGGTCGAGTTTCTATTCCAACATTGACCTGAGGTCCGGTTACCATCAACTGAGAGTCCGAGACGAGGATATCTCTAAATTAACATTCAGGACTCGTTATGGGCATCACGAGTTTCTGGTTATGCCTTTCGGATTGACGAATGCACCTGCGGTCTTCATGGATCTCATGAACCAAGTGTGCAAGCCTTACCTGGATAAGTTTGTCATAGTTTTCATCGACGATATCCTGATCTATTCAAAGAGTCAGGAAGAACACGAGCAACACCTGAGGCTTATTTTGGAACTTCTTCGAACAGAGCAGTTGTATGCCAAATTTTCGAAATGTGACTTCTGGCTTCGCGAAGTCCACTTTCTAGGCCACGTGGTAAACAAGTATGGGATTCATGTAGATCCATCCAAGGTTGATTCGATCAAGAACTGGCCTGCACCCCGTACACCAACAGAAATCCGTCAATTCTCGGGTTTGGCAGGATATTACAGACAGTTTATCAAGGATTTCTCAAAGATTGCGCAACCTATCACTTCACTGACTCAGAAGGGTGTCACCTATCGTTGGGGTGATGTACAGGAGTCCGCATTTCAGTACTTAAAAGATAGACTTTGTAGCGCGACTATCCTCTCATTGCCTGAAGGCTCAGATGATTTTGTGTTTTATTGCGACGCTTCCATCCAAGGACTTGGTTGCGTGTTGATGCAACGTGACAAGGTCATCGCCTACGCATCGCACCAACTTAAAGTTCACGAAAGGAACCACACTACGCACGACCTGGAACTGGGAGCAGTTGTTTTCGCACTTAAGATATGGAGACATTACCTGTACGGTACCAAGTGCACCATTTACACCGATCACAGGAGTCTCGAGCATATCTTCAAGCAAAAGGAGTTAAACATGCGACAACGCCTATGGGTCGAGCTCTTGAATGATTATGAATGCGCTATCAAATACCATCCAGGCAAAGCCAATGTTGTGGCCGATGCCCTCAGTCGAAAGGATACTATACGTAAACGTGTGCGAGCGTTGCAACTTACCATCCAATATAGTCTTCTTACTCAGATACGAGATGCTCAGGTCGAAGCATTGAAAGCAGAAAACATCATGGTTGAGTCCTTACGAGGATTGAGGAAGCGGTTAGAACAAAAGGAAGACGGCGCCTACTATGTAACAGGGCGTATCTGGGTTCCACTCCATGGTAATCTACATGAGCTTGTGATGGATGAGGCACACAAGTCTCGTTATTCAGTACATCCTGGTTCGGATAAGATGTACCACGATCTCAAGACTACGTATTGGTGGCCTAGTATGAAAGCCAACATAGCAACCTACGTCAGTAAATGTTTGACTTGTGCGAGAGTCAAGATTGAATATCAGAAACCATCAAGCCTACTCCAATAACCAGAGATCCCGACATGGAAATGGGAGCAAATTTCCATGGATTTCGTTACTGGCCTGCCTAGATCTCAACGCGGAAATGACACTATTTGGGTGATAGTGGATCGATTGACTAAGTCTGCACACTTCTTGGCTATCAAGGAAACCGACAAGTTTTCTACTCTAGCAGACATCTACCTAAAGGAAGTAGTATCAAGGCACGGAGTGCCAACCTCCATCATTTCTGATCGTGACTCACGTTTTACATCTGAATTGTGGCAAGCTATGCACAAGTCCTTTGGCTCTCGATTAGACATGAGCACGGCATATCATCCACAGACGGATGGGCAATCTGAGCGCACCATCCAAACCCTTGAAGACATGCTTAGGGCATGTGTAATCGACCTTGGTAATGGTTGGGAAAAACACCTCCCGTTAGTGGAGTTTTCGTATAACAACAGTTACCACACCAGCATCCAGGCCGCTCCGTTCGAGGCATTGTACGGACGGAAGTGCCGATCACCTCTTTGTTGGGCAGAGGTTGGTGACAGTCAAATCACAGGCCCCGAACTTGTAGTAGATACAACCGAGAAGATTGCTCATATACGACAACGAATGGCGGCAGCTCGTGACCGTCAGAAAAGCTACGCTGATAAGCGCAGGAAACCACTCGAGTTCCAGGTTGGGGACCGGGTGCTACTCAAAGTCTCACCTTGGAAAGGTGTAGTTCGTTTTGGTAAATGAGGTAAAATCAATCCGCGTTATGTCGGACCGTTCGAAATCATTGAGAAAATTGGCAAAGTCGCCTACAAGTTGAATCTACCGGCAGAACTCAGCGGAGTTCACAATGTTTTCCATGTGTCGAATATGAAGAAGTGTCTATCAGATGAGACCCTCATAGTTCCCTTAAAGGAGCTCACAATCGACGACCAGTTGCGATTCGTCGAGGAACTACTTGAAATCACAGACCGAGACGTTAAGATTCTCAAGCGTACCAGAATACCCCTTGTTCGAGTTCGTTGGAACTCCCGTCGTGGCCCAGAGTATACCTGGGAACGAGAAGACCAAATGAAACTCAAGTATCCCCAGTTGTTTAAGAAAAGTGCAACCACTACTGAGACTGAAGCTACTGCAGAATTTCGGGACGAAATTCCAAACCAACGGGGGGATGATGTGACACCCCAGGAAAACCAGGAAACCACGCAACTTAACTAGCTTCCTCAGTAACCACGTGCTAAATTTCTGGATGAAATTTTCTTAACAAGGGGAGAATGTGACAACCCTCATAATTACATGTATCCGTACGATTTATTAATGTTAATTAAAGTGCTTGATGACTGTGTTGAATTACGTAACTGTTTTCTGATTACTGCGTCATACTTACATGTGCTTGTTAACATACTAGTCTTGTGAAGAAAATTGACTAAATAGTCCTGTATGTTTTCCTATGTGTTGGGAATTAATTGTGTTACAAAAAGGATACATAAAAGACACTATTCGGAATAACTTGACACTTTAACGGAACGGTATCTAACCGAACAACCGGACATTACCCGGGACACCAAAATATTGCAAGAAACATTGTTTAATTATTCTTGGCTAGTTATGATCCTCGAACACCATAACACCTGCTAGATATTTACTAACTAAAACATGTAACCTATTACTTGAAATGGAACTAATATTAACCAACTTATTATCAAATGTTACAATTAACCCCCCCCCCCCCCCATACCCATTTTCGGTCACAAGGGACCCACCCAAATCACCAACATATCCCACTAGATTTCCCCTAGATTTTATTTTGTGATATTTCTTAATGGAGTGGCCAAAATATTAGAATGAGATCTTATAATTATGGTTCAAGGGATTGCATATCATTTCATAATCTTCTCAAGATCACACCACATCCCTCTCACTCTCTACCTCTCTCTCTCGGCTCTACTTAGAACCGCCACCACCACCAATATATAACCATCAATCACCCATTTTAAACCCATTTCAAAGTGCAAGGAGGTGTTACATGGAGCTTGGTGTTTGAGGATCTTGAAGAACCTTCATCCTTAGCTTTCATCCATCATTCTTCATCATCATTTTCTCTAGTGATCTTCCCTAGCTTAAAGCTAGTTGTAAGCTTCTTGTTAGCTCTTGGTTACTTCCTATTTTTAGTAGTTAAAAGATGTAATATGATGAAGTAATGCTAGTATGATGTTGTTTTGTTTATGTTGATAATGGTTACTTGATGAAAACTTGTACTCTAGAAATCTGATATGAATAATGGTACTTGACATGATGAATCTGAGTTAAATAAACGATAACCTGTTGCAAGTGATGTTAAATGTCATTGTTGATCACTAAACATGTTAACGGAACAAATAGAACTTGTGTTAGAGTGCTATAAGCTGAAAACAGCTTCTGTCCAAACATTTACAGCCAACTTCAGTTGGCTATAAACAGGTCGATATTTATCGAAAAACTGATTTTCTTGAGTCTATAACGTGTTATTTCGAAACACGGTTCTAATGGCACTGGAATCATAATTTTTGGACTTCGTTTGCTATTTTTAAAGGGGTCCTTTTTCACAGCAACAAAAGCTGCATTTTTACTGCAGAAAATGTGTGTTATGTTTTTCGTCATAACTTGAAATCTGTGTAGCATTAGCTCATGAAATTTATACTATAGATGACCACTGATGTCGTTGTAATGCTCCAACTGGAATTTCATCAATCGGACTTACGATGAATTTTTAATAAATTATTCCGTGGACTGCAGTCAGAAAGTGATGAATCTGATTGCAGTCCGGTAAATGATTTTTTTATAAAATATTGGTAATGAATTGGATCCCGATATTTTTACACAGTAATATTTGGATTGTTTAAGACCTTCTGTAAAACGTTGGGAATTTTTGGAATAGGTTAACTATTTTATTAAAATTCCCGAAAACATCCCAGTTTTGAATGTTAAAGCTGAAACGACATAAGTAGTAATTTGCGTGTCTAAATGTCGGGTAGGTTATCTGAGAATGATCTAACATGTTATATGTCAATGAAAGTGTTATGTGCAATGTCATATGTTTGCTTATGAATGGGAATATATGGGAAGTTTATATGGGCATGAACCGTTAAAGTGAGTGCATGTTATGTGGTTGATGCGTGTAGGAACTTCGTGCTTATTTGAAGTCACTAATAAACTAAGTGGTAATCATACTAGGACGTGATTGACCGACCTTGACTGTTAGCTATTTTTGAGAGTCAAACCGAGCAACCAAAGGTGAGTTAACACTCTTATGGCATGGGATTCCCGGTGGGTTGGGAATGGGATTAAATAGCTAAGACGGAACTTGTACTTTCACCACTACTAGACTACTTACCTCTGTCCTCGGATTGGGAAGGACGCCAGCGCTAAACCTACGTATTCACTACGTACCACTATCCTCGGATTGGGAAGGGCACCAGCGCTAAACCTACGTATTCACTACGTACCATTGTCCTCGGATTGGGAAGGGCACCAGCGCTAAACCTACGTATTCTTATATATACCTCTGTCCTCGGATTGGGAAGGGCACCTACGCTAAACCTACGTATTCAATACGTACCTCTGTCCTCGGATTGGGAAGGACACCTATATATACATCTAGTCTAGTGGTTTTACAAAATGGGGCAGCCCCCACCGTTCATGTTTTGGAAAACAAGGAAAGCTGATTTAACTTGTAGTTGCAAACAAACTCATAGTTTTTGAAAAACTACTTTGTAACGAACACCTACTGTGAACTCGCTGAACTTTGTTGTTGACTTATTGTTACATGCCTTGCATGTCGTTAGATGCTTATGGAGCTTGCACGAGGAGGATGTCGTTGTGGGATATGGACTGTCGAGTCCCATGTTAAACATTTAAACTTATGAACTTATTAAACTTATGTTTTGGTTTCACGTCTTATGCTTCCGCTGTTTAATTTGAACTTGGTTAACTAGTTGTTTGAACACCAATCATATTGTGGTTGATTTTATTTACTTAATTACGTTGTTCAATATGATTGGTGGCTTGATCCTGGTCATGTCATGCCTCCAAGCGGTGATACTCCGCGTGTGGATTCTGGGGGTGTGGTAGAAGGCTACATAGTTCTTGCGTAGATACTTTTGTGGTTGAGTACACGACATGAGTTTAAGATTATTAGCGGGTTTCTCACCACGAACCTCTAAGATCTCACTAGGTGAAAATGGTACACGAACAATCTTCTCAAAACAAACTACCTCTGCGTGGTACTTGGCTAACCAATCCATTCCCACTATAATGTCAAAACATCCAAGTTGCATTGGTGTGAGGTCGATAGGGAAAAGATAGTTATTAAGGTTCAACTGGAAATTTCGAAGAACAGAATCGAGAACAATGGGTTCATCACTAGCTACCTCTACTGTCAAGGGCTTTCCTAGTTTCGTTCTAGACATGCTAAGCAAAGGTTCAAAAGATAGTGACACAAAACTCTTATCGGCACCCGAATAAAAAAGAACAGATGCAGGCTGATTGTTAACAAAGAACGTACCATTGACCACCTCGTTATCTGCGCGTGCTTCATTAGCATTCATGTTAAAGACTTGACCACGAGCCTCCGCCTGATTTATATTGGCTAACCTCGGACACTGATTTCGATAGTGGGTCAGATCCCCACAATTATAGCAAGATCTAGGTGGATAGTGAGGTCGTGCAGCTTGTGCTTGTTGTTGAGCAGGTGGTTGAGCAGCTTGCTGAGCTGGGTTATGTGCGGCTTGATTTGGAGCAAAACGACAAACATCGGTAAGATGACCCGATTTTACACAGTTAGCACAGAAACGACACTGAACTTGCGGTTGATGGTGACTATTGCATCTGTTGCACAACGGTGCTTTGCCAGCATACTGTATCTTTGCTGGTGGTTGTGAAGGTTGGTTGGGAGCTGCCTGATTGGCTTGTGCAGTAACAGCGAAGTTCTGGGAAGCCTTGCGCTTCCTTGACCTTTTCGAAGAACCAGATTTCTTACCCTTCTTGTTCTCACCCTTATCAGACGATTGTTTCTTATCCTTATCACCTTTCTTGTGAAGCTTACCCTTTTTGATTTGCGACTCAGTCAAAGTCGCAGCCAACTCGATTGCCTGACGAACTGTGGTAGGGTTGCTACCAGTGACGATGTCTTGCACGGGGTCAGGTAAACCATCGACATACCTTTCGATAGCTTTTTTCGAGTGGGGTAACCATTGTAGGACATAACAAACTCAGTTCCTCGTACCTATCGGTATAAGCCCGATGTTCACCACTATCCTCTTTTAGATCATCAAACTCTCTTTCCAACGCCCTCTGTTCATGACGAGGACATAATTCCCTCATCATAAGAGCCCTAAGCTCTTCCCAAGTCTGACCCAAAGTAACATTAGCACGACGATCTCTCATTAACCCATTCCACCAAGTAAGAGCCCTCTTTTGAAACACACTAGAAGTGAACTCGACTTTGCGATTATCAGGACACTGAACATGATGAAAGGTACTCTCAATGCTCTCAAACCACTGTAGGAGCCCAGTTGCTCCCTCAGAACCACTAAACTTGAGTGGTTTAGCCGAATTGTAACTTTTAAAGTTGCATGGAGCATTATTGTTGTTGTTGGCTTGGTTAACTTGAGCAATAATGTTTTGGAGTGCAGCAGCCATTTGCTACGCAATGATTGCTGCCATTTCGGCATTAGGTAGTTGATTGTCGCGTCAAGGAGGCATTCTAAAAGAGGAAACATGAGAGAAAACGAGTGAGATGGTTAGATGAAAAATGAGATGATACAAATATCGACAAAAGCATGGATGGTGGTCATTCGTTCGTACCACAAAGCAAACAAACGACACACAGTGACTAATCAAAGTAAATGGGTCAAAATAATGTATCGCGAAGACATGCTTTAGCCTATAAGTGGACACTCACCCCAAGAGTTCCTAGGTAAGAGTGACTGGTCCGATTATGTGGATTTGTACGAACACTCTAGCCTAGACAGAAAACTCGAGGTACAGGCATCCACCCTTCCAGATTGCACGTGTTCACATTATTTAGACCCAAACTTTGCTTGATTTTGAAAATTTAGAAGGCATTAAGCCAAAAACGAATCGTTCAAAAGGGTGGGTGATTATTTTCAAAATCATTTTGGAAAATTGTGTTCTTGTTGTGGTTATCACCTGAAGATAGGTGACGTGTATGTTTTAAGATCTAAACACAAGATAACTTGTGTTGGGGTCCTAGAAAAGTTATAGTCTAGGTCAAAGCATTACTAATAACCTAATTCCCTATAACCATTGTCTCTGATACCAACTCTTCTGTCACACCCTGACCGCGTAAAACAACAAACCGCGGCGGAAACGTCGGGGAGTGGAGTGGCAGAATTATTGTTTCACAACCATGGTATTTAAAGTTTTGTTTTATTTATTAGCAAAGTGGTTACATTGTCTTAAAACAAGAAAACAAAAGTACATAACATAATTAAACTATTCTTGCTTCATTTTATGTCACTAAGGCCCAAGTCCGCCTAAGTGTATCCTGATCAATCCTATGCATCAGCTCCTGAAACACATGTGAAAATCGGTACGTCAGAATAAAAATGCCTGTGAGATACATAGGTTTATTGATTTAGGATTCATGACTTGTAAGTTTTAAGAGTTGTTTAATAAAAGTTAGTCATGAACCTTGTAAAGTGTTTTCCTTTGTAAATCATATAAAAATCGATAAGAAATTAGATGATATAAAAGAAAGATGTGTGGTTAAATAAATAACCAAGTAAAATGAATTTGTATATGATATGTTGTTTGTAAAACAATGTTTTGTGAAGTTATGTTCTTTGTATAAAATGTAATATATCTAAATTGAAATGGTTTAAATAACGCTACGATATGTAATACCATAAAAGCACTTATATATAGGAAGTACCAGCGACGTATCCACCATGTTTTTATCATATTATACACGCCTCGTCATTTAAATCACTTACCCAAACAAACCACCAAAATGTCTTGTTTAAATTAATGTCAAAATGTTTATGTGTAAACAATGTCAAATGCCAAATGTAAATCATTTAGTGTATAATCAAATGTTATGTATGGCATGCGAAAGGTGTCAACCAAAAGCCATAGGTAAAATGCACAAAACAATGTATTTGAATAAATCATAGTTTAAATCAAAAGTTATGTTTTGTAGAATAAATGCTTTATTGATACAAACATCTATGCGGTAATGTTAAAACGCATACATTCAAGCATTGCGACTGTGGAGACAAACCCTTAAACAAATTAAAGGTTTATCAAAATTTATGAATATCAGATTAAGTCATTTCCTACTTCCAAACAAACCTAGGAAGCCAGAAATGGGAGTTGTCAATTTCTATGGTACCACTACTTACTACCGAGCGGCGTGATCAATGTTAATGAACGTATTTTTGTCCCGTTAAATAATCCAAATGTCATACCAAATGTAAGCATGTTATGTGTAAACAATGTACTAAGTATGCAAAATGAACATACATAGCAAAAAATGTGATGTAAATCAATGTGTACATATGCTGAAATGAACAAATGAAACAAATGTGTTGATGAAATCAATGTACTAGCATGTTAATTAAACATACATAGCATAAACATGGATGAAATCATGTACTATAAGTGTACTAATGAACATAGCAAGCATATGTTATAAAAGCAAGAAAGTAACAAGTAGGCACACGTGTTTCACCCCAAAATATTTGAAAACAGTAAAAGAGGGGACTATGTACTCACTTGATAATGCTTAGTAATCTTGAAATAACAACCAAACAAAGCTAGAAGGATCGCGGAATCAATCGGCACCTAATATAGGTAACTATGTTAATAAACCGGACCTAAATCGGAAGATCGGATAAAATGAGGTTTCGTAAACCAAATGAGTATAGGAACTCATGTAATATGGTTTAACAAAGCCTACATTCTAAATCGGAACCTATCCTAAGTGCTTACGACCCATGACGACTCGTTTAGGTAGCTTACGCCACTTTAACGCGTCGTTCGCGTAAAACACGTTTGGACCGCCTAACTAGTCTTATGACAAGTATTATATGCCTTAACATGTCTAATAATGTTGCCTAATCAGTTAGATGTCAAAATTTAGGTTACATATGCTTAAAATGAAATTATGCACAAAAAGGGCATTTTGTTCATTTTCCTAAGGCATATAAACTACCTATCATACAACTAACTAAACGAAGTGACCATAAGGTATAACCTCGGAAGGTTATTCCCTATACAACTATGGTCACAAAATGTGTTTGGTCGGATCCTAATGATCGACCAAACGGGTCGGGTTCGAAAGTCTAAGCGGTTGTTTAGACCGCTTATCTTACGACCCTATATAAGCATTAAACTAAAAGTGACGAGTTAAACATGTTAAAACATGTTTAACTAAGTTAGATAACAAGTTTGATATCAAAACAAAGTGTTTTGATACCCAAAGATAGTTTAGTGGCAAAATACACATAAACACGTATTTTGACCGAAACTATGACTCGTCACTACGCCTAATCAACGTGGTAATCAGTAGGTATAGTCATGGGGGACTATGACCATCGTGATTACGCTCACGTTGCGAAGTTCAAACGAACTTCGTGTTGACCATTGACTGGTCAAAGCAGAAAGTCAAACACTGTTTGACTTTCGTGCTTAAAAAGGCATAAAAGTATGAAAGAAGCTTACAAGAGGTCCAAGCAAGGAAGATTTGAACTCAAATTACTCAGGTATGAAGGTTGAGAGCTTCAACTTAGAGCAAAAATGAGAACAATTTTGTGAAGAATGAAGTGAATCAAGTGGGTTTATATACATTTTGGACAACCGTTAGGATCATTCCTCGATTTTTGAGCTTCAATCCTGACCCTCCATGTGTTATCCATTGCTTCACAATGCTATGGGTGTCCAAAACCAGCTTATGGTATTGCAATTGTTACACAAAAGACCATAAACTTCAAGTAGATTGCTGAAAACAGGCCTGCTGTTGCTGAAACCAAGATTTCTGCCCAGATAGGGTGCTCGCGTGCCGCCACGGCACCAGCCTTATGCTGTGGCGCGACGCCACCACCTTCTGTGTGTAGAAACTTTCAAAAAATGGCAGAAATGGTCCCTGTAGCATGTTTAAGCCATTTTCGACGCGTTTAAACCCCGTTAACCCATTTTCAAGGCTCAATAATGAAGTTTAAGTATAGGGGACTTGAAACATGCTTGAAAATATCTCGAATGTCGGTTCCTTTGGTCGCACGGTAGCGTTGTTCGGTTAATTACGACGAAACTCGAACGGACGCGAAAAACGATCCAAATTACATGACGAATGGAATTTTAGCATTCCAATCACTAAAATAAAATATTTTAATGATCAAAAAATTTTTTGGATGTCCGGACATGTTCAGAACGTAAGATATGCGCGTAAATGCAAACTTATGCGCTTTTTGACGCTTTTAGTCCCTGATTGACCAAATAAGTTTATTTTTGCATACCGAACCTCTCAAAGCCTATTTCTAAGCTATGTAAAGGATATTTAGGGTATGTTTAGCTTACGAATCGGCATAGTTTCACAGTTTGACGTAAATAGTCCCTGTGATCGAATAAACTTGATTTTTCCATACCAAACCCTTTAAAACTTATTTCTAAGTTATGTAATGGTTATTTAAGGTATGTTAAGCATATATTGATGTTCCCGAGTGTTTGTCGCGTTAAAATGATTACGTTTACGTATCAGTTTGCGTATAACTTTCCAGAAAACGATGTAGAGTTTGAAATTGAACAAAAATCAAAACGAGCATAATGTCAAACATAAATAAACAAACATTGGGGCCAAATCACATTGATTTATTGATAACTGAACTATTCAAAGTTTGTACAATGATTACAAGCACAGTTGTCACAGTTATGAACTCACCTGGATTGCCTTGTGTAAAGCTAGCTAATTACAACTTCTTGATGTCGTTTCCAAGACGAGACTCGCTAGCATGCATTCTAAAATATTCCTAACATGGAATATCTAATAAGTTTCTAAATAAAAGTGGTAACTAAACTACCTGTCACCGAACTCTACCGAATCGTTGACCGAACGATTCGACGGTAAGTTATTAACTTGAAGGAAACGAGGAAGTTATACTCGTTAAGTTCTGTTTATTGTCGGTAATAGTTTACTAAGTCTTTGAAAAACATTTAGTTCTCGTGAGATTTAAAATATATAAATATTTATATAAAAATATATAAATATATCGGTAGAATCTCGTTAGTCGTCTTGAGAAGTCGTTGTGTATGTAATAAACATTCATATGAAAATAACATGTAACTTACTCGTATTACGTCTCGCGCCTCGTATGCGTTTGTCAAATATATGTACGCGCCGTTTAGGCGTTTTGAAATAATTATAAAAGGTTATATTTATTTAATAAGATAATCTGAGTTGTTCGATGTTTAAAATAATATAGAATTATGTCAAGTTTATCAGGTTTTCGAGTTGTCGTCGTATGAAATAAATATCATATCTATATTTATTTTATAAAATTATCATCGGGTTGTTGGATGTTTGAAATAAATAGATAAACTATATCTACTTTTATAAAAATAATTCGTGTTGTATGATATTTGAAATAAATACATAAACTATATTTATTTTATAAGACGAAATCGTGTTGTTTGATATTCGAAATAAATATATAAACTATATTTATTTTATAAAACGAATTCGTGAGGTTTGGTATTTGAAATAAATATACGAACTATTTGTATTTTTATAAAAGAAATCAAAGTTGTTTGATGTTCGAAATAAATATATAATCTATATTTATTTTTATAAAAAATTGTTGAAGTTTAGAATAAATGTAATAACCATATTTATTGTCGTAAATAATATCTAAATCGTCGTTTTCGTATGTTATAAGATGTTGTTGAAGTAATATACACATTTATATTGGTTTTCATAAAAGTCGCTTGGTATCGATAATTGTCGCTTTTCAATAAAACATGGTTTGTTTTTACGGATTTTCTCGAAAAACGGGCAGAGTTTCCTTTGTTTTTGGACGCCCCCGACAACACAAGTTGTCGTTATTTTTCAAAATTCAACAATTTATCAAACAATATAAACGTTATTTATATAAGATTTTGTCGAAATAAGTTGAAATATAAACTAGTATTAGATCGGTTCGAGCTCGTTTCTCACGTATGATTAACACTATAAGAATAACGTAAACGGAAAGCGTCGTTAGACTTTACCCATCTTCGCATCGAAACGTTGACTGAGTTGACTCGGTTTGACCAAGTCAACCGAACCGAACCATCTGACCAAGCCGCTTGACCCGAACCGACTGAGTTGACTAGCTGCCGTTGACCGAGTTGACTCGGTTGAGTTGACCGATTCGACTCGCTGAGTTGACCGAGTCAACTGAGTTGACTCGGTTTGACCGAGTCGACCGCACCACTTCCGAATCTAACCCGAACCTCCACTGAGCTAACCGAACCCGATCTAAGACGAGACTGAACCTGGAAACCTGAACCCATCTGTGACCCGAGACCCAAAATATCACCAAACGTGAACCGAACATCATCAGCCATGGTAAAACATAATCATCTTCAATTTTGCAGAAATTAAAGAGAAATGGGGGGGGGGGGGTGTTTACCGGAAATCTGTCGGACCGAGACTCCGACCGCCGAACCGAGACGCCGACCCCCGGTTCTCTCTCTCTCCTTCTGAACTTGTCGCCTCCATCTCTCTCGTTGTACAATCGCTGCCACCACCAGACGGTGGTGGTGGTGGTGGCCGTACTTCTTTTATTAACCAGGGGGTTGTCGAAGAAACCGCTCACGATAGTCGGCCATTACACAGACCGAAGGAGGAGGAAGAAAGGTGGGTGTGTAGGAGATGCAGGGGAGTCGCAGGGGGTGTGGCCGGTCGGTCATCGACGCCGGCAGTCACCAAGCCCGCCACCACTGTTGATGGCCGGCGGTTCGTTGTGGAGAGGGAGAGAGGGGTTCGAGTGAGGTGAAGGAGAGATGAAGCTGGAGGGTCTGCATATATTTTTGTTTGTGGTTGATTTGTGTGTGTGTATCTTAGATATTTAGCAGAGAAAAGTCTTAATGTGTATGTGTATTTGTCTAGTTAATTAGAGGAAAAACAAATTAGGGAGAGAGAGGATAGATAAGTTGATGTTGAGCTGAATAATGAAAGGATTTAGGGTCCACTACCCTTTTTACATGTAGGTTTTCTCTAGTGGGATAGATAAGTTGTTTGAAGTTCGAAATAAATATATAATCTATATTTATTTTTATAAAAAATTGTCGAAGTTTAGAATAAATGTAATAACCATATTTATTGTCGTAAATAATATTCGAATCATCGTTTTCGTATGTTATAAGATGTTGTTGAAATAATATACACATTTATATTGGTTTTCATAAAAGTCGCTTGGTATCGATAGTTGATGTGTGCAAAATGAAACATATAAATTACATCAATTGTGGCATAAAACTAACCCTTTTTTAGTACTAATGTTGGAAAAAGTGTGCTTTTGTCTTCCTTTTGTATTTTCAGGATTAAATGAGCTCAAATTAACAAAAGAAGCAAAAAGGCAGCTAAATCTAACATAAATACAAGAAAAGGGACAAACGTGGCATGCCCGACCTCCCTGAAAGCATCTTCCCAAGCAAAACAAGAGAACAGAAGGCTGAACACGCCCCGTGCTCAGTGAACACGGGGGCGAGCCCAAGTGCCAGCAGAAAAGACAAAGCTATAGAAGCTTCTATCGCCCACCACGGGGTCGTGCTCAGCGGACACGAGGCCGTGGTAAACTATAAGATTCGCAGAATCCAGGCAAATCTTGATAGTACAGATATGCTTCTGCACACGGGGGCGTGCCCAGCTGACACGGGGGCGTGGTCAACTAATGCAGACAAACTGCAATTAATGAAGACAGAGAAGAGGATGGACACGGGGCCGTGCCCGAGCTTCTGTTCAGCCTATAAATAGGAGTGCTTGGCTCAAGTTCAAACCATCCCTTGGCACACCACCTCTCTCACACTTCACCCACCACCCACCACCACCATAACACCATCATCCACCACCATCATCCATTGTCCATCGTAGAGTGTGTGAGTCGTCTCGGGATCCAAGATTGATCGTAAGAGTTCTTGACAATCAAGGCCATGTTTGCCTAAGTCTCTTACATCACTTGGTGAAGACAAAGTGTCTAGTGTAATACTTTTTATTTTTAATCTTTTCGCACTTTTTACTTGGTTATGTATTAATGACTTTAATAACTAGTTTCTTATGTTGAAGGTGATTCTTCCTTATCGTTTGTCCGTGGTGTCTTGGCATTATTTTACTGTCTATATAAAATAAAAGATTTTCACCATTCATATCTCCACGGTCTATATGGAGGTATGTTGGCTACCTGGTCGGGGGTTAAGGGAACGGTTTGGTAAGAGTCTTGCCTTGTTCAGTGTATAGATCCTGCAAGGTCCTGGGTCAAATTTAGTGGGACCTCCTTCAATACTTAACGGTATTGGATGGCGGGGGTCCAAACTCTTTGATCCCCTCATATGTAAGATACTATTAATACTTTAACCCGGCTACTTAGGACTGTATCCCTGCTGACTCAGACTACTTAGCCGAGGGTAACGTCACCTTCAAAAGAGGGGCCTACCATAATATGCATTAATAACTTAATTAATTATCTTTCAATAATCCGAGCCTTTAGGATTGTATCCTTGCTGACTCAAACTACTGGGTTGAGGGTAACGTCACCTTCAAAAGAGGGGCCTACTACAATAACTAAGATAATATCTTAAAAAGTGCAAAAGTGCGGAAATAATCAAAGGTTACGCTATACACGAGTCGGAGGCAAGTGATTCATCTTGTCTATCTGTTTTTATTTTATTTTATTTTCAGCATTTTAGTTAGTTTTTACTTTTCTAGTTTAAAACCTTTTTCTAACTTTTTGATTTGATTAGACGTTGAGGATAAACCGGTACTAAAAGCTCTTGTGTCCTTGGACGACCTCGGTATCTTACCAACACTATACTACGCTCACGATGGGTGCACTTGCCCATATGTGTGTTTAGTGTTAGTAAATATCGTGTTTTATAAATTTAAAACTTGGCTAAAGAAAGTGTAAAAGGGCTTAAAATAAACATTAAAACCATAACACACTTAACACGCATCAAGTTTTTAGCGCCGTTGCCGGGGACATAAGGATTTTAAGAAAGTTAGGAATCAACGGCCTAATCGTTTTTTTCTTATTTTTCTATTTTTTTTAGGATTTTTCTAAATTTTTCAGTTCCTGTAGAGCTCAGCACGGGCCGTGCCTGGCCGGACACGGGCCGTGTCCAGCATTATCACTGGCAGTTTTTATTTTTCCGAGTTACAGAGAGCTGAGCACGGGGCCGTGTCAGTGCAACACGGGGCCGTGTCCAACTCCCCAGTAACAGGGATCCGGAAAACAAACGTTGTACTTCTGACCACGGGCCGTGTTCACTGAGCACGGGGCCGTGGTGAACCTTCTGACCAACGTTCTTTTCTGTTTTTATTGCAGGACTTGGAACCCAGGCGCCACATTTGAACTTCCTATGTAGTGCATGAGCTCCAGTTCTAGTAGAGACATAAAAGAACCTCTAGAAGAACATGAACGCTTTCTCAGAAAAGACTTAAAGCTAAAAACCAAGAGAAAGTTTCGGGGGACCCACCTCCAATGGCGGACCAACGTACCCTCATGGATTACCTACGGCCCACTGTAGGTAATCTCGGCGCCGCTATCAATGCACCGAATGTCTAAGCCAATAACTTCGAACTTCGACCGCATTTGATACAAATGCTTCAAAACTCCGCAACCTTTCATGGGCTTGCGGACGAGGATCCCCATCTACATATTACTAATTTTTTAGAAATATGTGATACCTTTCGGATCAATGGAGCATCAAATGACGCCATCCGCCTTCGAATGTTTCCATTTTCACTAAAAGACCGAGCTAAGGCTTGGCTTAACACCCTCCCAGTTGGCTCGGTAAACACCTGGGATGAACTAGCCCAAAAGTTTCTATATAATTATTTCCCTCCTGCTAAAACGGCTAAATTAATGACTGAAATTAATACATATTCACAAGAGGATGGGGAATCCTTATATGAAACTTGGGAAAGGTTCAAGGAGCTACTAAGAAAGTGTCCTCATCACAGTCTTGCGGTATGGCAACAAGTATCCACTTTCTACAATGGGTTATTGCCACACACAAGACAAACACTTGATTCTAGCTCCGGGGGACTTCTAGGTAATCGTCGCCCAAATGAAATATATAATCAAATTGAGGAAATTGCTCAAACCAATTTTCAGTGGCACACTCCCCGAGGTAATAAATCTATTGCCCCGGGCGCCCATAAGGTTGATGAAAGCACTTCTTTACATGCCCAAATCGAGGTCCTTTCTTCAAAAATCAAAAAGTTAGAAATGGCAAAAACGGCCTCGGTTATGGCTTGTGAGGGGTGTGGTGGGCCACATGAAAATTGGAGTTGTATGAAAGAAGTAGATGATCAAGCAGAAACGGTAAACTACATTGATAATAGACCTAGGCCGTCGGGTCCCCCAACGGGTACCTACAACCAAGGATGGCGTAACCACCCTAACCTTGGTTGGAGAGATCCCGGCAATAGTAGTAACCAACAAAACCAACGAACTAACTTTCAACAACCACAAAACTTTTCTCAACGACAAGGTGGACGAGAAAGGCTTGAAGATACTGTATCTCGCCTAATCTCCGACACCGAAAAGAAAAACTCGGATCGATTTCAGCAATTGGAATCGAATTTTAGAAATCAACAAGCTAGCATTCAAAACATTGAAAAACAATTAAATCAAGTAGCTCAAAATTTCTCCGAGAGACCACAAGGCGCGTTACCAAGCAATACCGAAACCAACCCAAAAGCACAAGTACATCTCATCACATTGAGAAACCGAACTGTGGGTCCCGAGGAGGCTCCATTACTGCCAGCTGAAAGAAGCCAATCCAGCCAAACCACGACTCCACCCGCGCCCCAACCAGAAAAGGTTTCTCCACCAAATCAAGAGCCCACCAAGACTCCTCCGGTTCCATACCCCGGTCGGTTAACTCGTCAAAAGACCGATGAGCAATTCGCAAAGTTCGAAAATTTACTAAAACAATTGCATGTTAATATTCCTTTTATCGAGGTCCTAACCCAAATGCCTAAATATGCAAAATTTATGAGGGACTTCCTCACTCACAAAAGGAAAATTGAATCATTGCAATTAGTTAACTTAGGCGAAGAATGCTCCGCCTTAGTACCCAACAAACTCCCACAAAAGAAAATTGATCATGGAAGCTTCACGATTCATTGCTCGATTGGGGAATCCCCCATTCGTAATGCACTAGCCGATCTTGGGGTTAGCATTAACCTCATGCCCACATCAATGTTCAACCGACTCGGCCTAGGAAAAACGAGCCCTACAAAGATGAGCATACAACTTGCCGACAGATCCGTCAAATTTCCACAAGGTGTCGCTGAAAATCTATTGGTCAAAGTCGACAATTTCGTCTTCCCGGCTGACTTTGTCATACTAAGAAGACACCGATGTCCCCTTCATCCTCGGGAGGCCGTTTCTAGCCACCGCCCAAGCAGTGTTGGATATGAATAACGGAACACTAACGTTGAAGTTTGGGGACGAGGAAGTGAAGTTTGGAGTTGGAAAGAGAGTAGAAAACGAAGACCCGGTCAACTACATGAAGGTCATAGACTCAAGCTTGGATGACGCTATCCGACGGTGTAGCATGGGATGCAAAACATCCCACTTGAGTGACATATGACTAGGCTTTGGGTCTAGCCAAGGACCCTTATAAACGTGGCGCACCATGGAGGCATTCCGCGGAACTATCCTTAGTTTAGTTTAGATAAATTTTTATATTTTCTAGTTAGTTTTAATTTTCAGGAATAAAACACACTCGGGATGGCAAAGGATAACAAGGGAAACTTGAACCAGCACCCCATGCACGAAAACAGGGCCATCCGACGAACTTTCTTCATTACAGCAGGTTCAGCACGGGCCGTGTCTGCCCAACACGGCCCCGTGCTGCACAGTCTGCAGAAAATGCCCAGTTCAGGTAAACTGGACACGGGCCGTGTTGACCCAACACGCCCCCGTGTCCAGGCTTCTGTTTCTCTTTTTCAATTTTGTTACTGGCAACTGAACACGGGGTCGTGCCCGGACAACACGGGGCCGTGTCCAGACGCCCAGTAACACAATTTTTTGCTTTTTAACACCTTTTTACACATTCAATCAACCTAAAAACTTATTTTTGGGACACATTGAGGACAATGTGTAATTTAAGTATGGGGGGGATGCTAAAACCTTGAATCTTGCAAGTCCTAATAACAAGCCTTACACAAAACTCTATTGGAACCGCTAATCACCCCAAATTTTTTCAAAAATTTTCATTTTTTTTTACTTGTCTAGGTTTAACTCAGGAAATTCAAGTTCTAAAAAGGTTATATTTTTACAAATTTACAACCGATAGCGTCGTGATAAAAAGAACCAACATAAGAAAATTATGAAACGGCATGACAAGCTTAGTTAAAATTTGATTATATATACTTGATCACATAAAAAACCCATTCCCACAAAAGTGAGTTTTGAGCTTTTATTGAGCATACAAATACATATCATTAAACTAAATGCTCATTTTTCGTTTCTTGTGTGAATAGCCGCTTGGTTCTTATGACTCTAGAACTTGCCACGACGATACATTCCCGGTCCTTACCAACTTAAACCCGACTAAGTAAATGATGGAGGTATTAGGACTAACCCTTTTTATTTCTACACCATTATTTTTCTTTTTTTTTTACCACCTACTCCCGGTCCTTACCAACTTAAACCCGACTAAGTAAATGATGGAGGTATTAGGACTAACCCTTTTTATTTCTACACCATTATTTTTCTTTTTTCTTTTTTTACCACCTACCCAAAATCCCCCTAGTTAGCCCCTTTGAGCCTAAACCTTTTCATTTCATAACCCAAACCAAACACCCCTTTCACCCACCAAAACCTTTTTTATTTTTAACCTTTTATTTTAGTAAAAAGCTCGGTTTTTCTTATGACTTTTCAAAAAAAAATGTTGATGATGAAGCAGAAGAAATAAACAAACAAGTATCAAAAATTACTTTGTTTGAATAAAGGCTTCATCAAAATAAAAAAATAAAAAAAAGTCTTACGAAAACCGACGCTTGTTACGCTTTTTCGCCCTTTCAACTAACCACTAACCCAACCACCTACCTTTAACCCAAGCCTAACCATTCACCCAAAAAGTCCTCTTGATATTTACAAAGGTGTATAGTTAAAAAGGAGGAGGATTGATTGCTTGGCAAGCCTATGGTAGGAGTAAGTTCCATGCCGCTCTCGAGTGATTCACTAAAATACATTTTCGGCCGAGTGTTGAGTGATCCCCGTGAGGTATGTGAACTTGTATATAAATGGAATTTTAAAGGGGCATGTTATGCCCTAATAAATAATTTACCTTATGAAAAGTTTTAAATAAATCATGATGAATAGGATTGTAAATAAATAAAAATAAAACTTAATAAAGAATCTTGGAAATTCCGACACTCTATGACAAGCCCAAAAACCTTCCCTTCTACCCATTCCATTTGGGAGTGTAAAGCCACATTATAAAGAGTTTTGCTTGAGGACAAGCAAAGATTCAAGTGTGGGGGTATTTGATGTGTGCAAAATGCAACATATAAATTACATCAATTGCGGCATAAAACTAACCCTTTTTTAGTACTAATGTTGGAAAAAGTGTGCTTTTGTCTTCCTTTTGTATTTTCAGGATTAAATGAGCTCAAATTAACAAAAGAAGCAAAAAGGCAGCTAAATCTAACATAAATACAAGAAAAGGGACAAACGTGGCATGCCCAACCTCCCCGAAAGCATCTTCCCAAGCAAAAAAAGAGAACAGAAGGCTGAACATGCCCCGTGCTCAGTGAACACGGGGGCGTGCCCAAGTGCCAGCAGAAAAGACAAAGCTATAGAAGCTTCTATCGCCCACCACGGGGCCGTGCTCAGCGGACACGGGGCCGTGGTCAACTATAAGATTCGCAGAATCCAGGCAAATCTTGATAGTACAGATATGCTTCTGCACACGGGGGCGTGCCCAGCGGACACGGGGGCGTGGTCAAGTAATGCAGACAAACTGCAATTAATGAAGAAAGAGAAGAGGATGGACACGGGGCCGTGCCCAATGGACACGGGGCCGTGCCTGAGCATTTGTTCAGCCTATAAATAGGAGTTGTTGGCTCAAGTTCAAACCATCCCTTGGCACACCACCTCTCTCACACTTCACCCACCACCCACCACCACCATAACACCATCATCCACCACCATCATCCATTGTCCATCGTAGAGTGTGTGAGTCATCTCGGGATCCAAGAGTGATCATAAGAGTTCTTGACAATCAAGGCCATGTTTGCCTAAGTCTCTTACATCACTTGGTGAAGACAAAGTGTCTAGTGTAATACTTTTTATTTTTAATCTTTTCACACTTTTTACTTGGTTATGTATTAATGACTTTAATAACTAGTTTCTTATGTTGAAGGTGATTCTTCCTTATCGTTTGTCCGTGGTGTCTTGGCATTATTTTACTGTCTATATAAAATAAAAGATTTTCACCATTCATATCTCCACGATCTATATGGAGGTATGTTGGCTACTTGGTCGGGGGGTTAAGGGAACGGTTTGGTAAGAGTCTTGCCTTGTTCAGTGTATAGATCCTGCAAGGACCTGGGTCAAATTTAGTAGGACCTCCTTCAATACTTAACGGTATTGGATGGCGGGGGTCCAAACTCCTTGATCCCCTCATATGTAAGATACTATTAATACTTTAACCCGGCTACTTAGGACTGTATCCCTGCTGACTCAGACTACTTAGCCGAGGGTAACGTCACCTTCAAAAGAGGGGCCTACCATAATATGCATTAATAACTTAATTAATTATCTTTCAATAATTCGACCCTTTAGGATTGTATCCTTGCTGACTCAAACTACTGGGTTGAGGGTAACGTCACCTTCAAAAGAGGGGCCTACTACAATAACTAAGATAATCTCTTAAAAAGTGCAAAAGTGTGGAAATAATCAAAGGTTACACTATACACGAGTCGGAGCCAAGTGATTTATCTTGTCTATCTGTTTTTATTTTATTTTATTTTCAGCATTTTAGTTAGTTTTTACTTTTCTAGTTTAAGACATTTTTCTAACTTTTTGATTTGATTAGACGTTGAGGATAAACCGGTACTAAAAGCTCTTGTGTCCTTGGATGACCCTAGTATTTTACCAACACTATACTACGCTCACGATGGGTGCACTTGCCCATATGTGTGTTTAGTGTTAGTAAATATCGTGTTTTATAAATTTAAAACTTGGCTAAAAAAAGTGTAAAAGAGCTTAAAATAAACATTAAAACCATAACACACTTAACACGCATCATAGTTGTCGCTTTTCAATAAAACACGTTTTGTTTTTACGGATTTTCTCGAGAAACGGGCAGAGTTTCCTCTATTTTTGGACGCCCCCGACAACACAAGTTGTCATTATTTTTCAAAATTCAACAATTTATCAAACAATATAAACGTTATTTATATAAGATTTTGTCGAAATAAGTTGAAATATAAACTAGTATTAGATCGGTTCGAGCTCGTTTCTCACGTATGATTAAAACTATAAGAATAACGTAAACGGAATCGCGTCGTTAGACTTTACCCATCTTTGCGTCGAAACGTTGACTGAGTTGATGGGGTCAACTGAGTTGACAGGCTGACTTTGACCGAGTTGACTCGGTTTGACCGAGTCAACCGAACCGAACATCTGACCAAGCCACTTGACCCGAACCGACTGAGTTGACTAGCTGCCGTTGACCGAGTTGACTAGGTTGAGTTGACCGAGTCGACTCGCTGAGTTGACTCGGTTTGACCGTGTCGACCGCACTACTTCCGAATTTGACCCGAACCTCCACTTAGCTAACCAAACCTGATCTAAGACGAGACTGAACATGAAAACCTGAACCCATCTGTGACCCGAGGCCCGAAATATCACCAAACGTGAACCGAACATCATCAGCCAGGGTAAAACATAATCATCTTCAAGTTTACAGAAATTAAACAGGAATGGGGGGGGTGTTTACCGGAAATCTGTCAGACCGAGACTCCGACCACCGGACCGAGACGCCGACCGCCGGACCGAGACGCCGACCGCCGGTTCTCTCTCTCTCCTTCTGAACTTGTCGCCTCCATCTCTCTCGTTGTACCATCGCCGCCGCCACCAGACGGTGGTGGTGGTGGCCGTACTTCTTTTATTAACCAGGGGGTTGTCGGAGAAAGCGCTTACGATAGTCGGCCGTTACACAGATCGAAGGGAGAGGAAGAAAGGTGGGTTTGTAGGAGATGCAGGGGAGTCGAAGGGGGTGTGGCCGGTCGGTCATCGACACCGGCAGTCACCAAGCGCCGCCACCACTATTGGTGGCCGGCGGTTCGTTGTGGAGAGGGAGAGAGGGGTTCGAGTGAGGTGAAGGAGAGATGAAGGTGGAGGGTCTGCATATATTTTTGTTTGTGGTTGATTTGTGTGTGTGTGTATTTTAGATATATAGTAGAGAAAAGTCTTCATGTGTATGTGTATTTGTCTGGTTAATCAGAGAAAAAAGAAATTAGGGAGAGAGAGGATAGGTAAGTTGATGTTGAGCTGAATAACGAAAGGATTTAGGGTCCACTACCCTTTTTATATGTAGGTTTTCTCTAGTGGGCTTGGGCTTGGGCCCAAGGCCCACAAGCCCAATCCCTGTATTTAAGTGGCCCGAATTTTTCTACGAAATCCGTTATTAAAACCCGATCTTTCGTAATGTCATAAATTATAAATTTAGTAATAAAACACGTAACATACGGTCCATAGTTGTTATCGGCGTGTCCGTTCGTCGATTACGTGAAATCGCGTAATTTTCGTCATTGTTCGTTTTTAATCTGTTTTTCGATCCAGCTTTGACTGTGGTTACTAAAATTTTATTACGGAGCTAAATATAGCGTAAATTTTAACTTTTGAAAGTAACACGCGTGACCGATGCTCCCGTTTAGTTGCCGGTGCGTTCCTGTAGTCGCGTTTTTCGTTCACATTTGCGTACGGAAGCACCATAAATTCGCAAAACTAAATTTATAGACATAAAATATTTGTATAAAATTCGTACTTGTCGGCGTTGTCAGTATTTTGTACGGTATCAGTTCGTTGTTGTTTAACGTTTAACAGGTTTCTTCGTAGACCACCGTTCGCGCACTGTAAAGTCGGATAGACGTTCCTAGGCACTCCAAAGGTCTAATTAAGTTAATCTACGTCTTAAACACTATTTATTATCGTCCTAATGTTTGTTAATCATGCAATTAGTTGCCGTTAATTATCGGTGTCACACATACCGACGATAATTGTAGATTTACAAATACTCAATTATTGTGAATTGTAATTTAAAACAATTGAGGTTTGTAAAAACAGTTTACAAAAAGAGGAATTACTCACAAAAAGGTTTACAAAAAGAGGATTAACTCACAGTGCTAATTTAGGTATTTCTTTGTGACTTCCTGGTTATAATCTATTAATTTAAACAATGCATACGCGTTAGTATAATAACCCAATTTACATTAGCTATACCCTCCCCCTGAGACAAATCTCCAACGACTGAGTCGGGCAGAGCCTAGACATGTGTTACGGAGTTCTAGATCAATCGTGTAAAGTAACTAATACGTAACCGGGGGTTATAATACTTACAACGAGGCAGAGCTTCGCTTTTTAGTGGGTATTATGCCTGGGAATTACTTTAGCTATTCAGAGAATTTAGAGATTTTGAGGTATTTTGTACGAGGAAACTGAACATCGAACTTCCAAATTTATAGGGCTGATCAGGGGGCTTCTCGCGCCCCGCGACCCCCTGTGCTTGATCTCTCGCAGCCCGCGATTCAGTCTAGGGTAGGCCCTAGCTTTGCTGAATCGACCACTAGCCTCGACACGAATGGGACACATGGCAGCCCAGGGTTGTGCCTGGTGTCATGGGGTCGTGGCACGCGATAGACACACAAGAGTGTGTCGCGCCCCGCGAGCGGCTGATAAAACTCGTTTTATTTGATTTTTTGTAAAAACTAAGGTATTTCGAGACCGTTTTTCGTGTACGGGGTGTATTTTAGGACATATAGGTGTGTTTTAAGGTTCTTTAGGAGAGTTGTTATATCCTCCCCACCTTGTTTTAGAACTCATCCTCGAGGTCTACTGGAACAGGTGTGGATATTTCCTTTGCATCTCTGATTCGAGCTCCCAAGTGTACTCTGGTCCACTCTTGGAATCCCATTTTACTTTGACTAGAACTAATCTCTTGTGTTTGAGATTCTTGATCTTTCTGTCTTCAATCTGTAGGGGTTTCTCTACAAACTTAAGTTTCTCATTTACCTCTATGTCTTTAAGAGGTACCACTAATGATTCACCTGCTAAGCACTTCTTGAGATTACATACATGAAATACATCATGTATTCCTGCCATTTCCTCTGACAGTTGTAGCTGGTAAGGTACTGGTCCTATTCTTCTAATAATCTCAAAAGGTCCAACATACCTGGGGCTTAGCTTTCCCCTTTTGATGAATCTAACTATTCCTTTCCATGGTGAAACTTTTAATAGTACCTTATCTCCTACTTGAAATACCAATGGTTTTCGCCTGTTATCAGCATAACTCTTTTGACGATCGCGTGCTGCTTTTAGTCTTTCCTCGACTTGAATAATCTTGTCGGTTGTCTCCTGTACTATCTCTGGTCCAGACAGTTGATTTTCTCTAATTTCTGCCCAACAGACTGGAGTCCGGCACTTCCGTCCATAAAGTGCTTCAAATGGTGCAACATTGATGCTGGTATGATAGCTGTTATTATAGGAAAATTCTATTAATGGTAAATGATCGTCCCAATTTCCTCCGAAATCAATTACACAAGCTCTAAGCATATCTTCCATTGTCTGAATTGTCCTTTTGCTTTGTCCATCCGTTTCAGGATGATAAGCAGTGCTTAGATTTAACTTGGTTCCCATTGCTTTTTGGAAACTAGTCCAAAAATGAGAAGTAAAACGACTATCTCTATCAGACACAATAGATAAAGGAATTCCATGTAATGAAACTATAGCATTTACATACAACTTGGCTAGTTGTTCCATATTGAAAGTTTCCTTCATCGGTAAGAAATGAGCTGATTTGGTTAATCTATCTATAATCACCCAGATTGTATCATTTCCTTTCCGTGTCTTGGGTAATTTGGTAACAAAGTCCATTGTTATCAATTCCCATTTCCATACTGACATTTCTAACTGCAACAAACCTGAGGGTTTCTGATGTTCAGCTTTAACTTGTGAACAGGTTAGACATTTAGCAACATAGGCTGCTATATCCTTTTTCATTCCTATCCACCATAAATTCTTTCTTAAGTCTTGATACATCTTATCACTACCCGGATGTATCGTATATTTAGACTTATGGGCTTCTTCTAATATTCGGTGGCGTAGGTTTCCTTGTTTGGGTATCCAGATTCTTTTCTTATGGAATCTCCAAATTCCATCTGTTCCTTGTTATAATTCCTTAATCATTCCTTTCAATTTCTCAGTATCGTCCTTGATTACTGATTTTTGTACTTCTCTAATTTGGTCATTTAAATCTATCTGCAGATTTAGTTTGAGAGAACGTACTTTTCTGGGGTTTTTATGATATTTTTGACTTAAAGGATCAACTACTACATTAGCTTTTCCTGCATGATACTAGATATTACAATCATAATCACTAAGAATTTCCATCCAGCGTCTTTGTCTCATATTTAACTCCTTTTGCCCAAAAGCATATCTTATACTCTTATGATCGGTGAAAATAGTAAACTTACTACCGTAAAGATAACGTCTCCAAATTTTAAGGGCAAAAATTATGGCTCCTAATTCTAAATCATGGGTTGTATAATTCTTTTCATGATTCTTAAGTTATCTAGAGGCATAGGCTATAACCTTTTGACGTTGCATTAGCACACATCCATAGCCTAACTTAGAAGCGTCACAATAGACTACAAGGTCTTTAGTTCCTTCTGGTAGCGCGAGTATGGGTGCGTTGGTTAATCTTTGCTTAAGGGTTCTAAAGGCTACTTCCTGTTTTGGTCCCCATTCAAACTTAACTGATTTACAGGTCAGTTTTGTTAAGGGAATGACTATTCTAGAAAAATCTTGGATAAACCGTCTATAATAACCTGCTAGTCCAAGAAAACTTCTCACCTCTGTTGGTGATTCAGGGACTTTCCATTTAGTAATCACCTCGATCTTTTTGGGATCCACATGAATTCCTTCATGATTAACTAAATGTCCAAGAAATTGCACTTTTTCTAACCAAAATTCACATTTTGAAAATTTAGCATAAAGCTTTTGTAACATTCCTATTTTTATCATATAAGAATTTTAGGTTTGTTTAAATTTATTTGCCACTAGTAACTAGTTTTATTTTTAATATAATTATTCGACCCAAAATAATTTTAAACACTATTTTATATAGTTGGTTGAAATATTATATTAATTAATTGGCCTGTATATGGTTGACCTTTCTAATAAAATAAAAGTATATAAAAACTTATATTATTAGACGGGTAGTCTACGGGTAAGTTGACTATTAGAAATATGAAGTTCCTAGACGGGCCTAGGAACCGTATAATAATTAAATTATAAAAATACATTGTATTTTGAAACTACTATATTTTTAATGAAACTTAGACCCAAATATAGACAAAAATATTCTCGTTCTAATAACATAATTATTATTTTATAAAACGTCATATTTTAAAAGTTATACACGCCAAATAAGGGAAGCAGTTAAATTAATTATAATATATAAATTAATAAAATCATAATAATAAAAACAAACAAAACTTAAGAATTACGTAGACAATAAAATCAATATATAAATAATAATAATATAATAATCAAAACAAAACCAATCTTTCAAATATAAGGTGTACGTGTCATAGTAAAAAGGAATCAAAATAGAATAATTTGAAAAGGTGGATATATGTGTCTAGGTAGCAATAAGAAACAATGCATGTAGGTAACGTGTAGAGTTATCCGTAATTCTTGAAACAGTATAAATAGACATACATCAGTTCAAGCAAATTGCCTTCTTTTTCCTTCTTTTATCCTTCTTTTATCCTTCGATATTCTTTCTTTTTCTTTTTTTAAAAATAATAATAATAAATAAAGCCCTGTCTCGTTTTAAGTGTTTTAACTCTCGATCACCGTTACCCTTTCCGATTGATCTGAACCTCATAACATATGTCAGGGCTCTGCCCGACTAAATTGTTGGGGTTCTGTCTCTTGACATAGGGACAAGGTTGAAATTAGGGGTACTGTACTTAACACGAGTGCTTTATATATTTTCAAAATAGCTCAGAAGTTATACCCAAAATTTTATACCAGGAGGCTTTCTAGTTGAACCCTAAAGTTACAAAGTGGGTCCCTTTTCTTTTCTCACAATTTTATTTCCTTTTTGTCCCAAACCATAACAACTCTCACCAAAACTATTATTTATTATTATATTTTATACCAAAAGGAAACCTTAGTTAAGACCCCTAAGTAATCCTACATAAACTCTAAAATTTTTAGAACAATCAGAATCAGGATCAGGGCCCCTGAAACTCAGGGGGGGTAAACCCTAGTTGATATTATCCTTACAGTTTTTCATAGAAATCGAATTTTCTCGAACGGTCGACTCAGCTAGGCTACCAAGACACGTGGCAACCCTATGTTAAAACCGACCCGTCGCGCCACGCGACGCAACCACATGGACCCCTCGCGCCACGCGAGGGGGTCAATTTCTCAGTATAAATAGAGGGGTGTGGGAATTGTAGTTTGGCGTTGGAACGACGTAAAAACTCAATTCGTACGCTGAGTTATCGTCTGATTACTACCAAACACACACTAGCTCGAATTCTGCTACGATACAGGGTAATAACTCGATCGCTGCTACGATTCAATGTCCGATCGATTTAAACTATCCGACCGGATGTTTAAGTGCTATCCTTTGTCATTAGTCGTGATTCCGATGGATGTTTAAGTGATTGCACTTTGTCATTTGTCGTGAAGGTTTTAATCTCGTGAGTTATCGTAAATGTTGTATTAAGTTACTTACCGAGTTCGTGTGCACTAGGTTACAAGACTAATCAATAGGCTAAGCTCTGCCTATATAAATCTGCAATATCAAGGCTAACCAGTAGGCTAAATTCTGCCCGTATAAATCTGCATGCTTATAATGTGAGTCATTCTCTTTTTATCAAAATGCTTTATAAATTCTTAAATATTTTCAAAGTTATAATTACAGTGATTAAGTTTATGTAATCACCAAATTACAGCCGGTATGTGGGGTTTTGTATACATTACTTGATAATCTTTGCCATTGGACAAACGGGTGGCCAATGGTGATATGACCATAGTCACAGATCCGGTCGAGTGACAAATACTGTGGGTACTTGGTTGTTATCAGAAACATTGTAATCTCTCTTAATACTGTAAATTATAACAAACGTGTCATTTTAGTAAATAGAATGAACTCACCAGTATTTCCTGCTGACAAAACCTTTTTAAAACGCGTTTCAGGTAATTACAAGTAGATTGGAGTAAGAAATGGATACAGCACTGAAAGGCTTCAAGAAGTGGCTTATTTTATTAATTAAATCAAATTTAGAAATATGGTTTTATGTAATCAAATTTATCTTTATTAAAGCTACCATTGTAAAACATGGGTTTATCCCATCTATTTAATAAATAAAATCCGGTGTTTTCTAAACTCTGATATTTTTCCTAACTCACGGTCCTGATGAAATTTCCGCTGCAATATTTTTCAAAATAATCACCGGTACCACTTGGCTGTTCGCGGCTCCCGATTCCGTCCAGGGTGGGTCGGGGGTTGTGACAGCTTTTCTTTTCTCAGAAAATTTAGGAGTTCTTGTAGATGCGCTGCATGTTCCTCTTTACTCTTAGAGTAAATGAGAATATCATCTATAAAGACAATTATGAATTTATCCAGATATGGTTTACATATTCTGTTCATCATGTCCATAAATGCGGCTGGGGCATTGGTTAAACCAAATGGCATGACTGTAAATTCATAATGAACATACCTTGATCTGAAGGCAGTTTTAGGAATGTCCTCTTCTTGTACTTTTAGTTGATGATAACCTGAGCGTAAATCGATTTTAGAAAAGAATCAAGCTCCTTGTAATTGATCAAACAGATCATCGATTCTCGGTAATGGGTATCGATTTTTAATTGTGACTTTGTTCAATTCTCGGTAATCAATGCACATACGCATTGATCCATCTTTCTTCTTGACAAACAAGATTGGTGCTCCCCATGGCGATGAACTGGGCTGTATGAATCCTTTCTCTAGAAGTTCATCCGATTGTTTCTTTAGTTCTTGCATTTCTGTTGTGTAACACCCTTGTTAAAAGGACTGAATTTAATATAATTATTTACATAATTTATACCAACTTGGAGTTTACAAAAAGAATTATTCCATGTTAACAAACCAACATATTCATGACGCTTACTAAACAAGTTTAAAAGAAAGGATCTACTAGTCATCTACCGACTAGTTGTAAACATTCAAAACACGGATGACAATTCATTCAAAACATAACCATTGTCTTGACAAAATTTAGTTTAGCGCGGAAGCTTCAAAATGAGTCTTCGGTTCTTTAAGGCATGCTTGATCACCATCCGGAAAGCCCACACTTTTACCTAGGGTCAAAACCACATCGATTATTAGTTTTGACAACATTAAAAAGTATTAAATCAAATTCCAATAACAAACAAGTAAGAAAATTTAATATTTTCAGCTTTCTGATCTGTCGCGCCCCGCGACAGATATCATGTAAGCTTACGCGGGCCGCGAACATGCCTCGCGTGTCGCGACAGAAGTCTGGTCTTCCCCGCGTGGCGCGAGGGAGTACAATTTCCAGAAGATTATTTTCTGTGAGCTGCACTTGCTGCCAGCTCCGAAGAAGTCAGATTTTAACTTCAATTTAGCATATCTTTTGACTCGTAAGTCCGTTTTGGGTGATTCTTTTTCCTATACGTCTGTAAATTCATTACCGACGTACTTATTAAAACTATGATACCGAAAAATTTACTTACGGACCGAAAGACTAAATGTCATTATGCAATTATTCGACCCACTCTAATTTTACCATTTTACTACCATTTAACTAGTAAGTTTATGGCACTTTATACCCAACTTCCGGGGCTTATTATCACCCGCATTTCTTTACCAATCTCATGGCTTAATGCTCTTGTGATGTTTCATCGCCAATTTAACTTTCTAAACACTAGTGTAATAATTTACACAACTAATCGACCCGTTTGGCTCATCTTGTGGAATTCCCCAATATGATGACTACCAAGCGATTTCTTATCACTCTTAGCCTATTACTTCAAGTAACGACTCTAGTCGCTACAATCGACACCATAACTATCCTACAATGAGAATTCGCATAATTTAACAACAATTCGTTTAGCGTAACGGGTCAAGTTATATACTTGCATAACTAAACAACATTATCAACCAACAATTCTAATTAACTTATTTTGACCCGTTTGTTTGTCGAGTGAACCTCGTCACTTCTTATGACATACCAACTCGCAATTGAAACTACATTCTCATTAACATTTCTAAGACTATTATTTATGCATAATGTAACGAAACCGAAGTTACGTACCTGTAAAGCGCCCCTTTCAAACGCGTGTCACCATCGGCTTGTCCGCTCGACGCTCCGGTATCTTTTCCTATAGAGTTCAACCATAGCTTGTTTAGAACTCCTTTTTCCATTATATACTACATAATCCGCCCAAACATCACAATACGCGTTTTTAACTTAGATTTCAGTTTCGAGCCTTCTTTGAGGCATTTCTACAAACACTTATAGGGCAGAATTTTATATCTTTTATTTTCGAGTTCATGGCTTGTCGCTTGGCCAAAATTAACATTAATCAAGTTATCACGTATAGAATCCAACATCAAATTTTTCAGTAATCAGTTCCTATGAATCAATTTACACTAGAATAACCTTCAAAACCCTAGTGTTCATCTAGTTTTATATAACCCACTAATCACCCATATTGGTGGCCATGGATTTCACTAAAATTTGGCATGATTTCAACATGTAATTGCCTAGGGTTTACTCCTAGACACTTAAATGTCTTTATTTCATCTTCATAACACACATGCATCAACAAATTTCGAGTTCTATAATTCATGAGAATTTCAAGTAGAGAAATTTTATAAAATTTTGCATACCTTATGATCTCCTTTCGATGGGGATCATTAATCTTAGCTCGGATTTTGTTTTGGATCAGATTTGAACCTTCAATTGTGAGTTTTTGTGATGAACTAGGGCTTTGGGGGAGCCTGGGGTCGCCCCTGGTTTTGGTCGATCTCAACAACACAGACAAAATTGTGTTTTGAGTTTAGTTTTGTTGTTTTATTAAAAATAGTTTTCTTTTAGACATTTTTGGCTCCTCATCTTTCATTCTTTATTTGTTTTAACTTTTACCTGCTCATAAGTGATCAACTAACTTAGTTAGTGTCATTCCTAGTTAGTTTATTTTACTAGTTTATTTGCAACTTAATTGCAAATTTACGAACTCGCATTTTCGGGATGTTACAAGTCCACCCCCCTTAAAAGGGTTTCGTCCCCGAAACCAAAGTACGTACCAAATAAAGTAGGGTAGAGACGTCGCATCTCCTCTTCGGACTCCCACGTAGTGTCCGAGCCTTTCCTGTGCTCCCACTTGATCTTGACTTGATCGATTTGTTTATTCCGTAAGTGCTTGACCTTTTGATCTAAAATCTCCTCTGGTTTCACTGCATAATTCCGGCTATTATCCACTTCGATATCATCATAGTGGATACGAGCAGTTTCGTCTGCTAAACATTTTCGCAGTTGTGACACGTGAAACATGCTATGTATTCCACTCAATTCTTCCGGTAGCTCGAGGCGATAAGCCACCTTGCCAATCTGCTCGATGATTTTAAATGGCCCGATAAACCCCGGGCTTAGTTTCTCTCTTTTCCTGAATCGGATAACACCCCTCATTTGGGAAAACTTTTAGCATAACTATATCACTTATTTCCTATCCTCTGTCGCCCTTTTGATCGGGTTGTCTTTTGACCATTCAGTCACTGAGTCCGTCAGCATACTTACTTGACGCTAGTTTTATATTAACAAGCGCTCTACATAGGTCACAGTGTTATTTAGGCTACAACTTATTTTATTGCCTAAACTAATTGGTCACCATTTTACCTCATACCTCGTCATTCGGGTATGCAATATTGCCGTCATCGGCCCTTTGCGTGCTTATAATTTCATATCTAGTCATTCACACTATAACGTGATTACATTCTATATTACTTTTGTGTCCGTGATCACATCACGCCATGTTTAGTTTTACATCGACTTTTCATTCTTAAGAATCTTTCCTCCGAATGCATCATCTTACAGCTTTCGGCGTTAGACCTATATTCTTTAGTGCTAACCATTTTCTAATTTCTCTCTCGGTATTCATAGGTGTTAGAACATCGTTTCTTTACTAAAACTGAATTTTAGTTTAATGTTTTTTCTCTTTAACCATGTCGATTAATCATATCAAGGAATTGACGACAAGGATTATTCTTCAGGATTATCATTTTACGCGAGAGATCATAATTGGTCCTCCACGCTTTATATTATCGTCCCGTAGGTTCCTTTACTTAGCCTTGTAGACTATTCTATTAGGTCTTCACCTTTTTAGGGTGAGACCCCCCCTAGTATGTTCCATTTATATTTGCGACCCAATGGTCATTTTGTTCCCGTAGGTCTTTACATTGTTTATAATTTGGAGGTTATGGTGATCCCATGGATCATTCTTCTATTCGTTTGACCTTGAACGTAGTCTAAGGCTACACTCATTTTCTTTCGGATTATCTTCCCGACTCTATGATTCTTCTGTGTCTTTCGCGTCGGTTTATTTTAACTCATACCGTTATTTGGTTTATGCCTCTATTTCCTTTCAACCCGTTACCTGGGTTCTTCATCTTAATGGCTTTAACACTCCGGTTTTATTAGTTTTCGTTTCCCTTTCGATATTCTTTTACGACCTATCACATAGGTTCAGTAATATTTCACACTTCCATTATTTGTTTCGCGCTTACTCGGAATATCAGGTATTATACTTTATTCAGTCCGTCTAGCATTGCAATAGTCAAACATAACTATCGAAATTTCTGTTTTGTGAAATTTTATCGTCTTTTAGTCCTAACTATTAATCCGAGTCTTTTGACCTTTAATCTGCGTCACCGTCTCTTGGTTTACGTATAGATTTGTATTCCTACCCATCTATCGGGTATTTTACCGAAGTCACTATCAAAGCAGCCCTTCCGGCATGTATTAAGACTTCGTTTTGATTCATTCAGGAGTGTTAGCGTATTCCGTTTACTTTTATTATTAAGCGTTTTGCTTATTTGATCGTAACACCGCCTTTCTGTTGTTAGCGACTCTTAGGTCTGTTTCCTTTACTAATATTTCAAAAGCCCATCTCTTGAGTTTTATTTGGTAAAACCACTGTTATGGTTATACGGCCTTTGGGGTTTACTCGTTCTTATTCTAACGTTTTCAAAATGTTTGTCTTACTAATTCTTTTACATATTCACCCTCATCAAGGTGATTATCGTTCTTCCTTAGGAGGAATTTATTAATAACATGTTACTTGGGTATCTACCCATACCCGAGCTTTTAAATCCAAATTTATTGGTATTTCATTATTTACAGCAACAAATAATACATATTGTCCCTTTAGTTTCTTTTTCGAGGATATTCCTATCCAAATCTTAATCTCTTGATTTCCGACTTTAACCCATTGTTACAATAACAAAATCAATTCATTTCATGTTATTATTTCACATCGTTGTATGGAATTTATCTGCATCGTTTGTTGACATAAACGATGTTTCTATCTGTTTCATTTAGTTTGGCTTAGTCTATAATCATGTCCTTGTCATCTATTACTATTGTAAACTCCCAGGGTTCGGGTGTTATTACACTCCTCCCTATTATGACGCTTATCTTTCATTACGTTCTCGGGTTCGAGTGTGCGCGCACCCCTTCCCAAGGAAATATTTATCATGATTATTTTTACCTAGATGCTCAACGTACAGGTGTCAGCACCTCTTATAAACAATAGAACTTTTATTATTACCTCTTTCTATTTTTCAAAGCCTTGGTAATTTCGTTAACACTAATGTAGAATGTTAAATAAATTGATATAAAACAAACGATTTATTTGCACTCGTAATAATTAAAAATTCATGCTGAAATTTAATTTACAAGAGTATACCTGAAAAGACATCAGGTTCAGCTTTAGCCTCCGTGGCTGTTATATAAAACAACTTTGTCCTTGATTTCTGGGCATCAGACTTTGTGTCGGTTGTGTCCTTGGTTCCAAGCCTCTGTGGACATTTAGACTTTTTAGGTCTTGGCTTACCACATGTGCCCTTGTGAATTTTTTCACAAAATCTACACTGATGTAACACACTTTTTATAACTCCCTTCTTGGGAGCTTTATTAGACTTGGACTTCTTTACGGATCTTGGATTCATATTCAACACCCTTTTTTCTTCTATTTCTTGTAGTATGCTGTCTTTCAATTCAGCCATCATATCGTTCACCACCGGCACGATTGTGGTTTGTAATCTATCAATATACTGTGATAGACTATTTTCTAGAGCTTTTCCGACCTCCTCGGAAATCTTAGCTTTCATTTGTTCAGTCAATTGAGATGTCGAATCATCTCCGGTTACTCCAGACATTTCTTTAACTGAAACATCCATCACGATTTATCAATAATTATTTAATTCATTTCCATCTTATTATACGGAAATTTATATCACTCTCACTCAGTCATAAATAATATGTTATTCTTTTTCGGTTTGGTCAAGTATATATCTTGCCTTACCTTTCTTACTTAGTGTATTTTCCCGGGTTCGAGCGTATTCATACACTCCTCCCATCTCTCCGTCATCTTGAAATTGAAATGTTTACACTAATTGTTAAACATTTCATTTATGACATATACGTCATTCATTTTGATCTAGCCAAGTTCACTACTTGCTTAAACCATTTATGCTTAGTGCATTTTTCCGGGTTTGAGTGTGTAAACACACTTCCCGTGCATATTAATTCAAATTTCCTTTTTCTAGTATTCTAGTAAGTCTACTAAAGCAATTAATTCTTACCGGACGATCGATCAAGCTTGAACCGAACACTTTGTTAACAACCTTGAGCTCTGATTACCAACTTGTAACACCCTTGTTAAAAGGACTGAATTTAATATAATTATTTACATAATTTATACCAACTTGGAGTTTACAAAAAGAATTATTCCATGTTAACAAACCAACATATTCATGACGCTTACTAAACAAGTTTAAAAGAAAGGATCTACTAGTCATCTACCGACTAGTTGTAAACATTCAAAACACGGATGACAATTCATTCAAAACATAACCATTGTCTTGACAAAATTTAGTTTAGCGCGGAAGCTTCAAAATGAGTGTTCGGTTCTTGAAGGCATGCTTGATCACCATCCGGAAAGCCCACACTTTTACCTAGGGTCAAAACCACATCGATTATTAGTTTTGACAACATTAAAAAGTATTAAATCAAATTCCAATATCAAACAAGTAAGAAAATTTAATATTTTCAGCTTTCTGATCTGTCGCGCCCCGCGACAGATATCATGTAAGCTTACGCGGGCCGCGAACATGCCTCGCGTGTCGCGACAGAAGTCTGGTCTTCCCCGCGTGGCGCGAGGGAGTACATTTCCAGCAGATTATTTTCTGTGAGCTGCACTTGCTGCCAGCTCCGAAGAAGTCAGATTTTAACTTCAATTTTGCATATCTTTTGACTCGTAAGTCCGTTTTGGGTGATTCTTTTTCCTATACGTCTGTAAATTCATTACCGACGCACTTATTAAAACTATGATACTGAAAAATTTACTTACGGACCGAAAGACTAAATGTCATTATGCAATTATTCGACCCACTCTAATTTTACCATTTTACTACCATTTAACTAGTAAGTTTATGGCACTTTATACCCAACTTCCGGGGCTTATTATCACTCGCATTTCTTTACCAATCTCATGGCTTAATGCTCTTGTGATGTTTCATCACCAATTTAACTTTCTAAACACTAGTGTAATAATTTACACAACTAATCGACCCGTTTGGCTCATCTTGTGGAATTCCCCAATATGATGACTACCAAGCGATTTCTTATCACTCTTAGCCTATTACTTCAAGTAATGACTCTAGTCGCTACAATCGACACCATAACTATCCTACAATGAGAATTCGCATAATTTAACAACAATTCGTTTAGCGTAACGGGTCAAGTTATATACTTGCATAACTAAACAACATTATCAACCAACAATTCTAGTTAACTTATTTTGACCCGTTTGTTTGTCGAGTGAACCTCGTCACTTCTTATGACATACCAACTCGCAATTGAAACTACATTCTCATTAACATTTCTAAGACTATTGTTTATGCATAATGTAACGAAACCGAAGTTACGTACCTGTAAAGCGCCCCTTTCAAACGCGTGTCACCACCGGCTTGTCCGCTCGACGCTCCGGTATCTTTTCCTATAGAGTTCAACCATAGCTTGTTTAGAACTCCTTTTTCCATTATATACTACATAATCCGCCCAAACATCACAATACGCGTTTTTAACTTAGATTTCAGTTTCGAGCCTTCGTTGAGGCATTTCTACAAACACTTATAGGGCAGAATTTTATATCTTTTATTTTCGAGTTCATGGCTTGTCGCTTGGCCAAAATTAACATTAATCAAGTTATCACGTATAGAATCCAACATCAAATTTTTCAGTAATCAGTTCCTATGAATCAATTTACACTAGAATAACCTTCAAAACCCTAGTGTTCATCTAGTTTTATATAACCCACTAATCACCCATATTGGTGGCCATGGATTTCACTAAAATTTGGCATGATTTCAACATGTAATTGCCTAGGGTTTACTCCAAGACACTTAAATGTCTTTATTTCATCTTCATAACACACATGCATCAACAAATTTCGAGTTCTATAATTCATGAGAATTTCAAGTAGAGAAATTTTATAAAATTTTGCATACCTTATGATCTCCTTTCGATGGGGATCATTAATCTTAGCTCGGATTTTGTTTTGGATCAGATTTGAACCTTCAATTGTGAGTTTTTGTGATGAACTAGGGCTTTGGGGGAGCCTGGGGTCGCCCCTGGTTCTGGTCGATCTCAACAACACAGACAAAATTGTGTTTTGAGTTTAGTTTTGTTGTTTTATTAAAAATAGTTTTCTTTTAGACATTTTTGGCCCCTCATCTTTCATTCTTTATTTGTTTTAACTTTTAACTGCTCATAAGTGATCAACTAACTTAGTTAGTGTCATTCCTAGTTAGTTTATTTTACTAGTTTATTTGCAACTTAATTGCAAATTTACGAACTCGCATTTTCGGGATGTTACATGCTGGTGCCAAACGGTAAGGTGCCTTGGCAATCAGTGTTGTCCCTGGTAGTAGGTGAATTCTGAATTCGACCTCCCTATCCAGCGGTAGTCCCGGTAGCTCTTTGGGAAAAACATCTGAGAATTGAGATACTACGAGAATATCTTTCAATTCTTTTCCTTTAGTGTTAATGATTATAGAAATCATATACACTAATGATCCTTTCTGTGACAACCCGCACTTTCAGGTTAACACTGCTTCTTTACTTTGTCTAATCCCAGCTAAACTCAAAACACCCGTCCGCGTTATTTTCTTTCACGAATGGCAATCATGTTTTTTTGTTTTAATAATAATAATAATAATAACAATAACTATAATAAAAATAACAATACTAATGATAATCTTTGAGCAAGTTGTTCACACTTGATAATTGAGGGGTGTTTATGAAAGTTAGAATTCAAATTAGTATATTTAAACCCAACCCAACCACCCATCGCCCCCCACACCAAAACCCTAAAAATAAAAGTCTGCCGATCACCGCACACCGCTTTCTCTCCCTACGCTACGACACCTGTTGACGATGGAACGACCACCCAAGGCCACCGCCGTTTACGGTAAGTGCCTCTCACTCCGTAGTCACTTATTAAGGTTTGGTTATCTCGGGTTCGCTTCGATCTCGACTTATGTCATGCAAGAAAATAGGCTTATATATATGCAACTGTTATAATACTATGTGCATCGTTATATGTTAGGAGTAGATAATATGTGAACGTTTATGCGCATGAAAACTGTTTTAAACCATAGGCATGATCGTATGAATAAGCAGGCTACGTGATACTTGTTACGGAAACTGTGATTTAATTTATATGTGATGTGTTTACATATGAAGATTGACCTTGACTTTGTTTATAAGAGAAGGTGAATGAGCATGATCATAGGTATGTTGGTTATACGTGAGGTATACATGAATGGTACAAATCATCTACATGTGCTCATTGTTAGTCGATAACGTTACGCGTATCGACATGCGATCGATTGGAACATGAGCATGGGATATTAATATACGTGAAACGTGGTGTGAGTATGAAACCATTTTTTTGGTCTTATATGTGCCTATATACGTATTTCGTAATAAGTGCTTGCTTGCGGAATTTATCTATGACTTTAAGTGTATGACTAGGAGTAGGAGTATGATCTTATGCGTGTATGTCGGTACGTGAGTAATATTCGTTGTATGGTGTGTGGCTGATTGTTATATGTAGACATTAGATATGATTCGGGTTTGACATTCTCGATGATCTTGATGTTTAGTATAACGATTTTGATATAATTAACTATTAACCTGCTATGAATATGTTGGTGCATTTATGTCTATCGACTCCGTCAAGACAGATCGTAGCGGAAACAGCTTAATATTAGACCTTATAGTGTTATATCTAGTTAAAAGGCAAGGTGGCATTTCTGTAATTAATGAGTTTTCTCATTAAAGCCTTGGCCTATAAATAGGAGGCTTATGCCTTAGTTTAAGGACTTTTGCACATTTGAAGACTTGGAGAGCTAGAGGCTAGAGAGAGAAAGTCTAGAGAGAGAAAGTGACATCGTGATTCAGATGCTTGTACGTTTTTAGATTCAACCAATAGAATCACCGATTATATTACGTCTTGTGTGTTCGGTCACATTCGTGTACGGATTCCGCACGTCACATGTTCGGTTCGCAATCGTTCGGAGTCGAAAACCGGTCCTACAAGTGGTATCAAAGCAGGAGCTCGATTGCACGGATCAAACACACAATTTGGCACACGAATTCATCAGATTCAGATCAAAAATCGCATCGGATTTGCTCAATTTCTTCATCTTTTTCATTTCATCACGTTTTCAACTGAAAATCACCAAATTAAACGAGTTTTTAGGGTTAAAAATTGCTGATTTTTGGATATGTTCTGCGAAAACACTTGATCTAAAAGCCTACAAATTTTCAGATCTTAATTCTAAGCCGTTTGGGAGAAATCTTGATTTTTGTGGTTCGAAAATATTGAAAATGATAACTGATGTTGCTTTTGTTCTTGATGTTCACCAATCGGATGGCCACTCGATCGGGTGACCATCCGATCCAAAGCATCTAATTTTTGTTGAATTGTTGCAGTTGACGAAGTCTATTTGGTCAACGAACAATCATTCTCAACAAACACTTGCATGGAAATGTTGACTTTTGCTGTTGATGATCACCGATCGGGTGGCAACCCGATCGGGTGACCATCCGATTCAAGTCCCACTTGTTTCATTGTTTGTTAGTAAAATGTTGACTTTGACTGTCACCCGGTCGGATTACCACCCGATCGGGCGGTAATCCGATTCAAATATCACTCGTTCCATTTCATTAAATAGTTGACTTTGTTGACTGTCACTCAATCGGATTACCACCCGATCGAGCGGTAATCCGATTCAAAGCATCCCACCCGATCGAGCCACTTAGTCAATTTGTCAACTTTGTCAGTCAACTTTGTCAGCATTCAATATAAGTCATTAATTGCAATTGTTGGCTGCATGTGATCATCAATGAATTACCGTTGAGAGGTCCAATTACATTACACTTTAGTGAGGCACATTTAATTCAAACAAGAATTTGCATTGAGAAAAGAAGTCAGTGAAATTAAATTTGTGATAACATCTGACAATTGCATGTGCATGAGATCAGTTTGCATGTGAAGTATTAAAAATTTGGCGGCCACTGGATTCATTAAGAAATTGCATGTCATCAGTTTGATCGGTCAAATAGGATCAAGACTTGAATTACTTTGTCGGCCATTGTATTAAAAAATTGATATTTTGTATCATTTTGCATGTGATATAGTATTGAAATTCAAAGTTCATTGTTGAGGTCCAAGAGTCAACTAGCTACCCGATCGGATCACCGTCCGATCCCTTGCACGTTGTTTGTCGTGTAGTGCCATCAATCGAGTAGCAACTCGTTCGGGTTACCACCCGATTCATTACATTGCATTTTAAAGTCTGACTTTTATTGACCTACCCGATCGGATTACCACCCGATCGGGCAGCAATCCAATTCAACATTCTCACTTGATAAAGTAAGTTGGTCAAATTTGTTTAAAAAAAATATTATCAAGACACGAGACCTGTTAAAAGTGACGGCACATGTGATTTTAACAAAATAAAGAGTAGTGCTCATATTGAATTTGTGAAGTATTGTCAAGGATTCATTGCACATCCAATTTTATAGTTTGACTATGTTTGACCCACCCGATCGGGTCACAATCCGATTCATTGCATTTCATAAAAGTTTGACTTTGTTGACCCACCCGATCGGGTCACAATCCGATTCAAGGGATCTTGCTTGTTCAAAGGTTTAAGGTGCAACGAATCGAGTGGCAATCCGAACGGATTACCACCCGGTCCTAATCGTTCTATTGTGTTTTTGCTCAGGTCAAGCATCAGATACCCGCCCGAGCGGATCCCCACCCGATTCAAGACACATTGTTGCCCGAGTGGATCCCCACCCGATCCAAGACACATTGTCACCCGAGCGGATCCCCACCCGATCCGTTGTCACCCGATTATTGTCACTGTTGACTTTTGTTGACTCACTCGATCGGATACCCGTCTGATCCAGCTGTTTGATAATCTTTTAAATCTAATCACTGTTGTTTGATTGTTTCAGGTGATTCAAGGAGAAAAAATCATGGCTGAGATAAAAGAGAAAACACGAGAAGAAATTCTGAAAGAGAAAACCGAAAGAGAAATATTCTTTGCTGGTTGCAGAATTGAGAAAATGCACGAAGAATACAAAGATGCAAAATACTGTAGAAGATACGACAAGAAGAGAGATTGCTATATCAACCAAAATGGAGATCCTCTCATGTAACAACTCTCATTAAAAAGTCCTAATTATTATTTTAATTATCCAATAAAAAACCCTAATTAAGAAACCCAAGTGATTCTGAATAAAACCTAAAATTTTCAGAATAATCGGAATCAGGATCAGGGCCCCTAAAACTCAGGGGGGGGGGGGTAAACCCTAATCGGTAATATCCAAACAGTTTTACGTGTAAGTTGAAATTTAACGGGAGACCAACTCAGATAAGCTACTAGGACACGAAGCAACCCTATAGTAGACTAGGGTCTCTCGTGCCACGCGACGCGCACAAGAAGACCTCTCGCGTGGCGCGAGGGGGACGGTTTTTCATGTATAAACAGTAGAGTCTGGGACTTGATTCCTGGATTCAGTTCGACGTTAAAACTCAAAATATACGTTGAGATATTGTCTGAATACTACAAAAACACGCACGATTCACGAAGTGCTGCCGCAATAATCGGGTAATAACCCGATCGCTGCTACGATTCAATGTCTGATCGATTAAACTATCCAATGGATGTTTAAGTGCTGCCCACATTAGGGTTTATGCTTTGTCATTCGTTGTTAATTCAATGGATGTTTAAGTATCGCACTTTGTCATTCGATGTGAGGGTTTAATCTCGTGAGTTATCGTAAATGCTGTATTAAGTTACTAACCGAGTTGTGTGCATGTTATTAATTTAGGTTAAAAGGCTAATCAGTAGGCTAGGCTCTGCTCAATTAAATCTGCAATGTGAGTCATTCTCTTTTTATCAAATTTATTTACAAAAGTATGTTTATTTTCAAAGTTATAATTACAGTGATTAAGTATATGTAATCACCAAATTACAGCCGGTATGTGGGATTTTGTATACATTACTTGATAATCGTCACCATTGGGGCAGCTAATGGGGGATATGACCATAGTCACAGAAACGAGTCGAGTGACAAATACCGTGGGTAGTTGGTTGATATCTGGAAACATTGTAATCTCTCTTAATACTGTAAATTATAACAAACAGGTCATTTTAATAAATAGAATGATTCACCAGTATTTCCCGCTGACAAAACCTTTTTAAAACATGTTTCAGGTGATCTGTTGTGATCCAAGAAAAGTGCCGCGAAGCACTACAAGCTTAAGGAAGTGGCTCAATATAAAATAAAGAAACATGTTTTTGTAAAAGGAAGATTTCTCCGTGAAATCATAAGATTGTAAAATTACCAGGGTTTTATCCCGAATTGTGAAATAAAATAATCGGGAAAATTGCGGTTTTAAAAGATCCTGAAGAAAACTCCCGCTGATAAATAAATACCACGGGATTTTCTGTCCCGCGGCTCCTGAAACGGGTCAAACCGGGTCGGGGGCCGTGACATCTCATTCACAAAAAAGTTATGGTGTTCAATGATGTTCCTGCAGTAATTCCTCTTTTCGGAGAATACTATTCAAATGTCGAAAAAGATAAAACTTATCTGAAAAAGCTGGATAAGATAATTCGTGATGTTATGACAACAAGTTTGAAGAAGAGGGATGAAGAAAGAATGAAGAAGAATGTTGAAGAGTTACCGGGGTTTTATCCCGAATTGTGAAATAAAATAATCAGGAAAATTGCAGTTTTAAAAGATCCTGAAGAAAACTTCCGCTGTTAAATAAATACCACGGGATTTTCTGTCCCGCGGCACCTGAAACGGGTCAAACCGGGTCGGGGGCCGTGACAGAAAAAGGTGGTATCAGAGCCACTGATTTAAGCCAATTAAGTATTTAGAAAATACTTAAATTTTTCTACTTGTCATTTTGTGATTATGTGTTTTATTATTTGAATAATTGTTTACAGTATGGGTAAGCAAAAGCTGTCAAACATCAATCTTAAATTAGATAGGTCATCAAACGAGAAGGGAAGTTCATCCCAAACCAAATCCTCAAATCACTCTGTAATTCCTGAAGAAGGAATATTTGTGCGAAAGGCACAATATGAGGAACCACTTTCTCCTAATAAAATAAGTTTGATTTTTAGGAAAAGTCAAGAGAAAATAAAGAAATTCCGAGAAAAGAAGATTAAACAGGAAACCCAGGAATTAACCAGTAAATCACCTTGGGAAGACAAGTTAGATGAAAAATGGGCAGATCTTTATATGCTAGCTACTGTAGCAGTAAATGCAAATCTTTAAATAATCTGACCTAAGTTTTAGTACCATTATCACCTACAAATCCAGAAACCTTATCCAGTAAATAAATAAAAATTATAATAAACCCTAGCATGTTTTAATTTTTCAGTTGTTTTGTAGTTACCCAGTATGAAATAATATTTAAAGGTTATCTATGAAATGTTGTTATAAAATTTTTAACTTAGTAATTGTGTGTATTTTGCATGTGTACTAAACAGAATGATTGACTTGTCTGACGCCCTTCAGAATTTAAATCTCTATCCGGTAAAAATAGAGGTTTCCAGAGATTTCAATAGGTATATACCAGATATAGAAGAACCTATTGAATTCAATGCTCCACCTCCGGAGAAACCCAAGCCCAAGAAAAGGAGGAGATTTGTGGGATGGAGGCGTGTGCGTAGGAGGAAACCCGCTACTAGAAAGATTCCCAAAATAGAAAATCCCTTAGACAAAGGGAAGGGAATTGAAGTCGGGGAAGAGTCTAGGCAGATGGGAATACAGTTTGAAGAATATTCTAAGCAAATAGAAATGGAGATTGGAGGAGGTTCTAAACAAACCCAGATAGAAATTGGAGAAAGCTCTAAACAAACCCAGGAAATGACATTACAGGAGGAGCTAGATTTTATATTGGCAAGCTGTGATACTATTAAGCCTGTCAATGAAAATGTTTTTACTCGTCCTATTGAAACTCAACTCCCTATAAACTTAGAACCAGCAATCCCAGAACCTATAATCCACACCCAACCTCTAGGAATGGACGAATGGTGGACGAATGATTGGCAGTTCCAAAACCTTCTCAACAGTCCTTATTCTTTTCTCCCTCAGTTTGACCCTGAACCAATACCTAACCCACCTATGAGCAATGAGAATTTAGCTGAACTCCGCCACTTTGGCGAAGAACTGGTGGATGCAGGAAATAGGATTAGGGAAGTAGGAGAACAGATCTCCTGGAAGTACGATGAGAGGGAACGCCATTACTGAAATAACAAATGACGAAGGATAGTAGGTTGTGAAACTATGGTTGTAAATAAACAAGTAAAATATAGCTTGTAAAATAACCTAAAATAAAACTTGTGTAAGATAATGGTGTGTATTGATGCATACTATAAAATATATAAAATGGGAATCGAGAAATCGATAGTTTTGGCTATATGTGCTTTGTGAAATTTATATGATTGTTTTATGTATAATTGTTATTTATTCGATACTAATAAAATTATATATATTAATTATCAGATGGAAAACGCTAATAACGAACCAGTTAATGAGGTTAATCAATCTGAGCAACACCTGGAGGATCAATTTTTAAATAAGCAGGATATAGAAAATATCGTTGCTCAAGGAATAGCCAATGCTATTCCAGCAATAGTTGCTGCTGTTAGAAATCCAATTGAACCTCAACAAATCATTCCTAGCAAACGTATTTCTGAAGATAACTTCAGTAATAGCGTAAATGGAGGCGGTAATCATACTAATCACGATAATAATCCATGGCAGGCTCCGCTCCCTAAGAAAATGAAAGCTGCAACGTCTGGTTGTACTTACAAAGAATTTCTTGCTTGCAAACCCACTGAATTTGCAGGCAATGAAGGAGCGACTGCGGCACTACGTTGGTTAGAGAAAACCGAGGCCGTAATTACAATAAGTAAATGTGCCAAAGATGATCAGGTCATGTACGCGTCAAATTTTTTTAAGGAAGGGGCGCTAGAATGGTGGAACACGGTGTTACAAGCAAAAGGAAGGATGATGGCATATGCTATGAATTGGGAAGAATTTAAGAGTCTTGTAGAAAGAAAATTCTATCCCGAATATGAAAGAGATCAAATGGAAAATAAGTTCTTAAACCATCGAATGATGGGGGTAGATTGTCGCGGTTATACTTCGACATTCTTTAAATATGCTAGAATAGTACCAACGCTGGCTTCGCCAGAACCGGTACTCATTTCACGCTATATTTGGGGATTGATTGGCGAAATCCGTAATATCGTTAAAGCTGCGAGACCTCGTACTATTGACGATGCGGTAGAATTAGCTAATACCCTAACCGACGAACTGGTACGCACAAGAGATGAAAACAAGAAGAAGGAACTGGCTCAGAAAATTACCCAAGGATTTCGTGTGGGTAATAGTAGTAACTTTAAGAAAAGAGGAACAGGGCAATCTCCAACTCCTCAGTTCTACAGAAGTTGCAAAAAGAAACATTATGGAAGGTGCAATATAACCTGTAATTTTTGCAAAACTATAGGACATCGTGAAGAAAACTGCAGGAAGAAATCCACAATTTGTTATAATTGTGGAGAAGCAGGACATTTCAAAACAGAATGTCCTAAATTGGTTAAACCAGCAGACAACAAAGCCAAGACAGCCGACGGAGCTACTAAGAAGAATGTCAGAGCATTCCAGCTGACCACTCAAGAAGCAGAACTCATTCCAGATGTGATAGCTGGTACGTTTTTAGTTCACAACGTGTATGCAAAAGTACTATTTGACTCTGGTGCAAACCAAAGTTTTATTAATACTTCATTCTGCCAAGCTCTTAACTTACCCTTAACTAACCTTAGGCAGATTTTTACAGTCGAAACGGCATGCGGGAATTCAGTTAAAATAGATAAGGTCTTGCAAAATGAAGAACTAGAACTTTCAAGTTATAAATTTTCTGCAACCTTATTACCTATGAAATTAGCTGAATTCGATGTTGTGTTAGGAATGGATTGGTTAGTAGCCAACCATGCTCGAATTCTTTGTGATCAGAATTCCATAGAATTTCAAGCACCCACCGGAGAAGTAATTATGATTACAGGAGATAAACCACGAAAGCCCATGAAGTTCATATCAGTAATGAAAGTTGCTAGCTATGAACGAAAACAAGGAATAGTATATATGATTTCAGTAATCATTAATACTAAGGGTAAAGAACTTAAGGAGATTCCTGTAGTCTCAGAATACCCAGATGTATTCCCAGAAGAGTTACCCGGATTACCACCAGATAGGGAGGTAGAATTTAGAATTCATTTAATTCCCGGAACTATACCGATAGCCAAGGCACCTTATCGGTTAGCTCCCACAGAAATGTTAGAACTGAAAAAGCAATTAGATGAATTACTAAGTAAAGGTTTCATACAACCTAGTTCATCCCCGTGGGGAGCACCAGTGTTGTTTGTTAAGAAAAAGGATGGTTCAATGAGAATGTGTATTGATTATAGAGAATTGAATAAGGTTACAATTAAGAATCGATACCCATTACCTAGGATTGATGATCTTTTCGATCAACTTCAAGGAGCTAGATATTTTTCTAAGATTGATTTATGCTTCGGATACCATCAGTTGAAGGTACAAGAAGAAGACATACCTAAGACTGCTTTCAGAACTAGGTATGGTCATTACGAGTTTACAGTCATGCCCTTCGGATTAACGAATGCACCTGCAGCATTCATGGACATGATGAACAGGATCTGTAAACCGTATTTGGATAAATTTGTAATTGTTTTCATCGACGATATACTTATTTATTCCAAAAATCAGGACGAGCATTGCCAGCATTTGCATTCACTCTTAACTTTGTTAAGAAAAGAAAAGCTTTACGCCAAATTCTCGAAGTGTGAATTTTGGTTGCAAAAAGTGAAATTCTTAGGTCACATGGTGAATCATGAAGGTATTCATGTAGATCCTGCTAAGATAGAGGCAATTACCAAATGGAAGGTTCCGCAATCAGCAATGGAAATTAGAAGTTTTATAGGTTTAGCTGGATATTATAGACGGTTTATTAAGGATTTTTCCATGATAGCTGTACCATTAACTAAGCTAACCTGTAAAGTAGTTAAGTTTGAATGGGGATCTAAACAAGAAGAAGCTTTTAGGATTCTAAAACAAAAGTTAACAAATGCCCCAATCCTAGCCTTACCAGAAGGAACTGAAGATTTTGAAGTTTACTGTGATGCTTTAAAATTAGGATTTGGATGTGTGCTAATGCAACGCAAGAAGGTAATTGCGTATGCTTCAAGGCAATTGAAAAAGCACGAAGAAAACTATACGACTCATGACTTAGAATTAGGAGCCGTAATTTTTGCCCTGAAGATCTGGAGACATTATCTGTACGGAAGTAAGTTTACTGTCTATACAGATCACAAAAGTTTAAGATATATATTTGGGCAAAAAGAGTTAAACATGAGGCAAAGGAGATGGATGGAAATCCTAAGTGACTACGACTGTGATATTCAATATCATGAAGGAAAGGCAAATGTAGTTGCAGACGCCTTAAGTCGTAAGTACCATGAAAAACAACGACGAGTTCGTGCTCTTAGGTTAAATCTACAGTTAGATTTAATGGAACAATTGAAGAATGTTCAAGAAATAGCAATCAAGAATAATGCTGAAGGAATGAAGGGACGAATAAAAGAATTAGAACAAAGAGCTGATGGAATTTGGAGATTCCACAAAAGTAGAATTTGGGTACCTAAGCATGGAGAATTAAGAAATATATTTTTAGAAGAAGCCCATAAATCTAGGTATACCATGCACCCAGGAAATAATAAGATGTACCAAGATTTAAGAAATAATTTCTGGTGGATAGGAATGAAAAAGGACATAGCTAGATATGTTTCTAAATGTCTTACTTGTTCACAAGTTAAGGCAGAACACTAGAAACCTTCAGGTCTACTACAACAATTGGAAATGCCTGTATGGAAATGGGAACTCATAACAATGGATTTTGTTACTAAGTTACCCAAAACCAGAAAAGGTAATGATACGATTTGGGTAATTGTGGATCGATTAACCAAATCAGCTCACTTTCTACCTATGAAGGAAACCTTTAGCATGGAAAGGTTGGCAAAATTGTATGTAGATGAAATAGTATCCTTACATGGAGTTCCACTCTCCATTGTATCAGATAGAGATAGTCGTTTCACTTCTCATTTTTGGACAAGTTTCCAAGAAGCAATGGGAACTCGACTAAATCTGAGTACTGCATATCATCCACAAACAAACGGGCAAAGTGAAAGGACGATACAAACTCTAGAAGACATGCTCAGAGCATGTGTGATAGATTTTGGTGGAAATTGGGACGATCACTTACCATTAATTGAATTCTCCTATAACAATAGTTATCATTCAAGTATTGAAACTGCCCCATTCGAAGCACTGTATGGAAGAGAGTGCAGAACTCCAGTTTATTGGGCAGAAATAGGAGAAAGTCAATTGTCAGGTCCTGAAATAGTGCAAGAGACAACAGACAAGATTACTCAAATCAAGGAAAGACTAAAGACGGCTAGAGATCGTCAGAAGAGTTATACAAACAATAGACGAAAGCCGTTGGAATTTCAAGTAGGAGACAAAGTACTATTGAAAGTTTCTCCTTGGAAAGGAGTAGTTAGATTCGGTAAGAAAGGAAAGCTAAGTCCAAGGTACGTAGGACCTTTTTCAGTAATCCAACGTATTGGACCAGTTGCTTATCGTTTAAAACTACCAGAGGAGTTAGCTGGAGTACATGATGTATTTCATGTATCCAATCTCAAGAAATGTCTATCTGATGAATCGTTGATAGTACCTCTCCAAGATATAGAGGTAAATGAAAAGCTGAAATTTGTAGAGAAACCGCTTCAAATAGAAGATCGAAAGATCAAGTTTCTCAAACATAAACGACTAGTATTGGTCAAAGTTAAGTGGGATTCAAGGAGAGGACCTGAATACACTTGGGAGCTGGAATCAGAGATGAAGCGAAAATATCCTCAATTATTCCAGTAAATCTCGGGGACGAGATTTTATTAAGGTGGGGAGAATGTAACAACTCTCATTAAAAAGTCCTAATTATTATTTTAATTATCCAATAAAAAACCCTAATTAAGAAACCCAAGTGATTCTGAATAAACCCTAAAATTTTCAGAATAATCGGAATCAGGATCAGGGCCCCTAAAACTCAGGGGGGGGGGGGTTAAAGCCTAATCGGTAATATCCAAACAGTTTTACGTGTAAGTTGAAATTTAACGCGAGACCAACTCAGATAAGCTACTAGGACACGAAGCAACCCTATAGTAGACTAGGGTCTCTCGTGCCACGCGACGCGCACAAGAAGACCTCTCGCGTGGCGCGAGGGGGACGGTTTTTCATGTATAAACAGTAGAGTCTGGGACTTGATTCCTGGATTCAGTTCGACGTAAAAACTCAAAATATACGTTGAGATATTGTCTGAATACTACAAAAACACGCACGATTCACGAAGTGCTGCCGCAATAACCGGGTAATAACTCGATCGCTGCTACGATTCAATGTCTGATCGATTAAACTATCCAATGGATGTTTAAGTGCTGCCCACATTAGGGTTTATGCTTTGTCATTCGTTGTTAATTCAATGGATGTTTAAGTATCGCACTTTGTCATTCGATGTGAGGGTTTAATCTCGTGAGTTATCGTAAATGCTGTATTAAGTTACTAACCGAGTTGTGTGCATGTTATTAATTTAGGTTAAAAGGCTAATCAGTAGGCTAGGCTCTGCTCAATTAAATCTGCAATGTGAGTCATTCTCTTTTTATCAAATTTATTTACAAAAGTATGTTTATTTTCAAAGTTATAATTACAGTGATTAAGTATATGTAATCACCAAATTACAGCCGGTATGTGGGGTTTTGTATACATTACTTGATAATCGTCACCATTGGGGCAGCCAATGGGGGATATGACCATAGTCACAGAAACGAGTCGAGTGACAAATACCGTGGGTAGTTGGTTGATATCTGGAAACATTGTAATCTCTCTTAATACTGTAAATTATAACAAACAGGTCATTTTAATAAATAGAATGATTCACCAGTATTTCCCGCTGACAAAACCTTTTTAAAACATGTTTCAGGTGATCTGTTGTGATCCAAGAAAAGTGCCGCGAAGCACTACAAGCTTAAGGAAGTGGCTCAATATAAAATAAAGAAACATGTTTTTGTAAAAGGAAGATTTCTCCGTGAAATCATAAGATTGTAAAATTACCGGTGTTTTATCCCGAATTGTGAAATAAAATAATCGGGAAAATTGCAGTTTTAAAAGATCCTGAAGAAAACTCCCGCTGTTAAATAAATACCACGGGATTTTCTGTCCCGCGGCTCCTGAAACGGGTCAAACCGGGTCGAGGGCCGTGGCATCTCATTCACAAAAAAGTTATGGTGTTCAATGATGTTCCTGCAGTAATTCCTCTTTTCGGAGAATACTATTCAAATGTCGAAAAAGATAAAACTTATCTGAAAAAGCTGGATAAGATAATTCGTGATGTTATGACAACAAGTTTGAAGAAGAGGGATGAAGAAAGAATGAAGAAGAATGTTGAAGAGTTAGTCGTTGATTTGAAGAAAGTGGCTGAAGAAGTGAAGGAAGAGAAGGTTAAAGAAAAAGTTGTTGTGAATGAACAAGTTGTGAAAGAAGCTACTATTGAAGCACAGCAAGTTGTTGAGGAAGACAAGAAGAAAGAAGAAGGAGAAATAAAGGATGAGAGTTTAGAAGTTGGTAATGGTACTGGTGAAGAAGAAAAGAAGAAAGATGCTAATGAGACAAAGACAGCAGAGAACACCGAGGTGCCAATTACTAAGGTAAAATCTGATTCTGAAATCTTAAATGAAACAGTTGAACAGTGCAAGAAATGCATGGAAACGTGCAGTGCTTATACTGAAAAAGATGAAAAATTCAGAACAAGAGATCTAGAATTTACTAAAATAGAAAATGTTTTCAAAGAAAAATGCAAAGAAATGTTAGAAAATGAAAAGGTTTTAAAAGATAATGATGAAAATCTTACACAAAAATGCAAAAATTTAGATAAAGAAAATGAGACTTTGAAAGAAAAGGTTTCACAAATGACTGAAGAATGTTTACAAAAGGAAAATGCTTTTCAAGAAATGAAGAAAGAGTATGATTCAATAAAATTGGCCTATCACATTACAAAAGAGTCATATGAAGATGTGAAGAGTCAAATGAAACTTGTTCAATCCAGATTGAGATACTGTTCTGAAACAATTGATACGCTTAAGCGACATTATTCAATAAAGCAACAAGTTGTCAATTCTTACATTGAGGATGTTGCTAAGCTAAAGCGTCAAATAGCTGATTTAGAACAGGATAACAACAAGTTAAAAAGCTATCATGCGTCATCATATGTACTTGAAAGAATTTTCAACATAAAACCGAGTGATGATGATTCTGAGAAAAACAAAAAGGGTATTGGTTCTGAGTATCATCAAGTTCCTCCACCGGAAAAGTTTGCATTTTATGATGATGAGAAAGTCGAAAAAGCTTTCAACATGGTCGATCAATTGCCAGACAATATTGACGTAACCTATTCCAAATCTGATGATTCAAGTGATTCAGAGGAGGTAGGTAAGGTCGTTGAAAGAGTGTTGAAAGAAGAGTCGGTTGAAACAGGTAAATCTGAATCACAGGATGAAAATGAAGGTAGTTTTCATGAAGAATATCTGAAAAACTCAAAATCTGAGAAAAATTTGAATGATGATTCAAAAGGATTGGTTTATACCATGATTGGATCGGACAAATTATTCTTAGATATTGTATTCCCGATTCAGAATGTGATTTCAGAAAAGATTGATAAAGTTTTCAAAATGGTTGAAATTGAAAAATATGAAATTCCAAAGTTTGCTGGAAAAGGTCACAAAACTTTTTATAACAAACCTGGTTACAAAAAGAAAAACATGAAGGCTGGGTTGGGTTATAAGAAGAAACAAAGTTGGAAAAGAAATGAAACGCCAAATTATCAAACAAAGTTGAATTTTGTTCATGGAACAAGTTCAGAAGAAGAGAAAGAACTTCAATTTAGACGACAGTCTAATGAAGAGTTCTATGCTCAGAAAAAGCAACAACAACAGGTCAAAGATGTGTCAAAGAGAACATGTTTCAAATGTGATCAAACTGGACATCTTGCTCGCAAGTGTCCAAATCTGAAACCTGTTGGTGTTGAGACGAAAAAGGAGTCTTATGATGTTGAAAAACAGAAATCTGAGGATGTGAAACAAAAGCCAACCAGATATGATTCAAACCAAACTTGGAGGTACAACACAAACAAGTTTGCTTCGAATCAAACTTGGAAATCAAACCCGAATAGGTTCGATTCTAGACAGACCTGGAATTCTCACACACCTAGATTTAGAACAACACAAAGTTGGAGAACAAATGTCGATGGAACAAAACCACAACAGTTTTGGAAACCAATTGTTGTTCAGAATCAAAATGTTCAAAAAGATTCACATTTTTACAAAAGAGGTACTCCAAAAGGTCAAACATTGTCTGTTAAGAAACAAATCGCTTCGGTAAATGATGAAAAAGTTGAAGTCAAAATTGACAAAGTCTTTGTATAAAATGACAAAGAGTTTCCGAAGTTGAATGAAGCATATTGTATTGAGATGCCTAAGGTCAAACAGACCTGGGCTAAATTGTTCAAGTAATTGAATAGTTTGAATGTGCAGGTGCTCCTGAAGACAACTGAATGTCAACAAGAGGATTGTCGGAGCAGCCTGGCACGAGAGAAGGAGGTTGCTGGTCCCTGCAACTAAAAACAGGGAGTTTGTTTGATTTCTGTACATAAATAAACAATATTTCAAAAACCCAAAAAAATTGAAAATTTAAAAACCAAAAATATGTTTTTATTTTGTCAAAATTTTGAAAAATCAAAAATATGTTTGTTTTTTAATTTTGTCAAAATTTCAAAAATTTCAAAAATATGTTGATTGAATACGCCGAAACCCTCACGGCTGAACAAACATGATTACTTTCACAAGATTGAAAAACGGTTTTCAAACTGTAAAATATCAATGTGTTGTAAATCATGGGGGTACATTATATTTTCTGCAAAACAGAGCATGAGAAGCAGAAAATGGATGGCGAGACAAAGCTATCAGTATCAGGTTGTCAAATTTTCTTTAAATGTTTTGAATTTTAGGGGGAGTAAGAGTAGTTGTCAGAAAATCCAAAAACATTAGAAAATTTGAAAAAGCCAAAAACATGATAAAACTCAAAATGAGTTTTGTGTAAAAAGAGGAAATAATAGTACATCAGTGGTCAATCATAGTATGCTAAAGAAATGGAAAGTTAAATATGTGATAAACGGTCTCACTGATGATATGGCAGTAGGTTTTTACACGCTTAGTAGATTGTTTTCGAGATATAAATCTAAATATCAATACTTACTTATCTCGTGGGGAACATCTCTCGGATATATGGGTAACCCCCGGAATCTTGTTTGAGAGATTGCCTGATTCTGAGATACTAGGTCTTTATACTGTTTGATATCTGGGGTATTATACCTGGTCTTCTGATATTGCGGAAGCAATGGCCTAGACCTCGTATAATACTTTACGTGCTTTTAAAAGCTTACCCTCTGCATAAAAATTGAAAAATATCGAAAGATATGAATCAATTGCAGTTGAAGAAAAGATTCTCTAAAGGGAACACACCTAAAGTCGAGCCTTCATCTCTTTGACTGAACGGAAGTTCATACCTGAGCTCTCAAGGTCTCGCACTAACCCAGAGAACAGATATCAAATTGGTATACTCACCTGTAAGACTGAATCTAGGGAATTTTGATACGGGAATATATTCTGAGGTGGGACACGCGAATAAGTTAAGTCATTAAAACACTAATCTCGTATCTCGAATCAATTGAACTTTGTGTGAAAATTTAAGTGGATCAGTATACTGACAATATAAGTGAATCGTTTAGAACTTAAAGTGTTTAAAGCTCAACGGTACTAGTGATTTGTCATAAACTGATATGATCCTCTGACACATACTCAAACAAAAATATTGTCTGTAAATATTTCTTTACTGCTTTATATTTCAGAAAACTACAAAAAGATTTTGATTTCTGTCTTATTTTCGACAACCGATGTCTGAAAGCTAAGTTTCAAAATCTAAGTTTGCTAATCGTGTTTATGAAAATAAACAAGTTCATTAATTTGAATCTTGAAGTTTTTTACACAAAAATCAAAAATAGTTTGTGATCTCCAAGGTCATTAAGTTGGACTTGGATAATTAACTGTGAGGGAGTTGGTTGATTAAATTGTTAAGATCTGTTCTAAAGAGCTAGATTTCAGTTTTGGATTCTTAATACTGCCAAATCTATGAAGTTTGTTGATAGGGGGAGAGAATCAAGTAATCCTGGATATATTTATATTATTATATTTAGAGCCAGGATCTTGATTTGAAAAGTTTTAAAAGAGCCAGGTTACGATACCTGGACAACTGAAAATGCTTTCACTGTAAAAATATTTTAGCATATGTTGAGAAAGAAAGGTTTTCAATCCTGGATATACAAAACATTTGTACTTATAAATGTTTGAGAGTTGCAGATGTTGTACTAGATTACGATCCCGTTAGCCGAGTCTAAGGGGGAGTATGAAGACGAGCTCGACGCAAGGGGGAGCTTGTATCCGGAAATCCAGGTGTCGGTCCCAAAAGCACGGAAGCTTGATGAAAGGGGGAGCCTGAAGAGAAAGAGTCTAATGAGAGGGGGGGCAACTGAAGCCGAAGACAGATCCACGGGGTGTCTGTTCAAGAAAGAGGGAGTCTGTGTTTGCTGAAGATGTCAAACCTTTAAGAAGACTCGAAGAGAGAAAAAGACAAGACGCTACGAGATTGACTGCGGCAATATCCAAGGGGGAGTCTGTTGGTGCATTTATGTCTATCGCCTCCGTCAAGACAGATCATAGCGGAAACAGCTTAATATTAGACCTTATAGTGTTATATCCAGTTAAAAGGCAAGGTGACATTTCTGTAATTAATGAGTTTTCTCATTAAAGCCTTGGCCTATAAATAGGAGGCTTATGCCTTAGTTTAAGGACTTTTGCACATTTGAAGACTTGGAGAGCTAGAGGCTAGAGAGAGAAAGTCTAGAGAGAGAAAGTGACATCGTGATTCAGGTGCTTGTACGTTTTCAGATTCAATCAATAGAATCACCGATTATATTACGTCTTGTGTGTTCGGTCATGTTCGTGTACGGATTCCACACGTCACACGTTCGGTTCGCAATCGTTCGGAGTCGAAAAATGTAACACCTGTGTCATTTCAACCATCAAACAAATGCCAAACCAATGAAATATTGTATTTCATACTTTGGACTTGTATAAATATGTGTATCTTTTGCACATATCAACTCATGTTCGATTTCAAGCTCTAAATCGCTTTCTGGAAGGTTATACGCGCACTGATGTGTAGATATAACCAGTTTAATCCAACGAACACTCCGGAATAGTGAAATAGGCTTAACATACCTTAAATAACCTTTACATAACTTAGATATAAGTTTTGGAAGGTTTGGTGTGGTGAAATCAAAGTTTAATCGCTTACAGGGACTAAAGTTGACAAACTGCGAAAGTATGCCAATTTGAACTGTAACAGACATTCCGGAACATGACCATAAGTTAAACATACCATAAATATCCTTTACATAGCTTAGAAATAGGCTTTGAGGTGTTCGGTATGCTAAAATAAACTTTTGTGTCATTCAGGGACTAAAAGTGTCAAAAAGTGCACAAGTTTGCATTTTTACGCATAACTTACGTTCTGAATACATCCGGACATCCAAAAATTTATGTAAGCACTAAAACATTTTATTTTCGTGTTTGGCATAAGAGAAATCCATTCGTTTCGTCATTTGGATCGTTTTTCGCGCTTATGCGCGTTCCGTCATAATTAACCGAACATCGCAACCGTACGGCTAAACGAACCGACATCCGAGATATTTTTGAACACATTTTAAGTTCCCTATACTCTAACTTCATTTTAGAGCTTTGAAATGGGGTTAACGGGCCTTAAACGTGTCAAAAATGGCCTAAATACAGTTCAGGGACCAAAACTGTAATTCTGCCAAACTTGCACCATACGATGCGTATGGTATATATACCCTACGATGCGTATGGGTTCTGCAGAACAGATAATATCAAACAGTCAGCAGATTATCAGCTGATTAAACCACAACCACAAGTTCTAAACTTGCCCTTTCAGCTCTTAATAGGCCATTTTCAGTAACCATAACATTTTGACAAATGTACGCATGAGATTCAAGCACGGTTTTCATGAAACGATCTTAACGGTTACCCGAAATCTATAAATACCCATCACACTTGCACACATTTCTCACAAGAATCTGATCATTTATGCTCTAAGTTGAAACCTTTGTTTCATACCTGAGCTATTTTGATCTTGATTAGCATTCGGGGACCTTTCGTAAGTATTCTTTCGTTCTTTTATCGCTTTCGAGTCCGAAAGTCAAACTTTGTTTGACTTTCTGCATTGACCAGTTTATGGTCGATGCGAAGTTCGTTTGAACTTCATAACGTGAGCGTGATCACGATGGTTATAGTCCCTAGTGACTATACCTACTGATTACCACGTTATCTAGGCTCAGTGACGAGCCGTAGTTTCGGGCAGAATACGTATTCTTGCGTATTTTGTAACCAAACTACTCTTAGGTATCACAACCGTTTGTTGTGATACCAAACCTATTTTCTAAAACTTAGTTAAGCATGTTTTAACATGCTTAACTCGTCACTTTTAGTTTAGTGCTTATATAGGGTCGTAAGGTAAGCGATCTAAACAATCGCTTATACTTTCGAACCCGACCCGTTTGGTCGATCATTAGGATCCGACCAAACACATTAGGTGACCATAGTATATAGGGAATAACCTTACGAGGTTATACCTTATGGTCGCTTCGTTTAAGTAGTTGTATGATAGGTAGTTTATATGCCTTAGGTAAATTACCAAAATACCCCTTTGATGCCAAAATTCATTTTAAACATATGTAACATAAATTTTGACATCTAAACTGATTTGACAACCATATTAGACATGTTAAGGCATATATTACTTGTCATAGGACTAGTTAGGCGGTCCGAACGCGTTTCACGCAAACGACGCGTTAAAGTAGCATAAGCTACCTAAACGGGTCGTAATGGGTCACAAGCACTTAGGTTAGGTTTCATTTAGTATGTAGGCTTTATTAAACCATACTACATGAGTTCCCATACTCATTTGGTTTATGAGCCCTCATTCTATCCGATCTTCCGATTTAGGTCCGGTTTATTAATGTAGTTACCTATATTAGGTGCCGTTTGATATTCCGAGATCTCTAGCATTACTTGGTGGTTATCTTTATACATCTGAGCAATCACAAGTGAGTACATAGACCCCTCTTTTACTGTTTTCCAAACTGTTTTGGGGTGGAACACATGTGCCTACTTGTTACTTTCATGCTTTCCTGTTTTCACATCATATACATGCTATGTTCATTAGTACATTATAGTACATGATTTCATTGCATCTTATGCTAGGTGTGCCCATTGTGTGCATTACTTAGTACATTGTTTTACATTACATTTCATGCTATGTATGCCCATTGTGTGCGTACTTAGTACATCGTTTTACATTACATTTCATGCTATGTATGTCCACTGTGTGCATACTTAGTACATTGTTTTACATTGCATTTCTGTTGCATATGCTCATCCAGCATATGAACACATTATACTACATTTTGAACTGTTGAAATCATTTGACTATGTGAACCGTTTGTATCTGTGAACCGTGTGTATCTGTGAACCGTTTGTATCTGTGAACCATGTGAACCATTTGTATCTGTTGACATGTTTTACATTTGACAATAGACATTTGACATTACATAAACATTTCTACAATTGTTAAACATTACTTTGGTGGTTTGGTTTGATTAAGTGATTAAGTAACGATGCGTGTGTAATATGATACAAGCATGGTGGATACGCCGCTGGTACTTCCTATATATAAGTGCTTGTATGGTATTACATATCGTACCGTTATTTGAATCATTTCGGTTTGAGACATAGAACATTTTATACAAGTAACATACTTTTTACAAGACATTGATTTACAACAACTTATTTTACACAAACACATTTTACATGGTTATTCATTTAACCTGACAATTATTTATACATATCATCTGATCTTATCGTTTTTCAAATGATTTACAAGACAAAGCAAATTACAAGGTTCATGACTAAACATTTTCTCAAACATAAGTCATGAATCTTATTTTCACAAAACCTATGTATCTCACAGGCATTTTTATGCTGACGTACCTATTTTCACATGTGTTTTCAGGAGATGATGCATAGGACTTATCAAGACATACTTAGGCGGACCCGTGCCTTAGTGACTTAAAACGAGACAAGAACTAGTTAATTTATGTTATGTACTCTTGGTTTCTTGCTTAAAACAATGTAAACTGGGATGGTTGATTAATAAAACGAACTTTAATTTCCATGGTTGTGAAACATTAATTCTGTTACAACACTCCCCGACGTTTCCACCACGTTTTGTATGTTCCACGTGGTCGGGGTGTGACAAAAACCGGTCCTACATAATATTTGATTATGTTCCTATAATCGCAAAAACATGTCAAGTAAACTAGAAAACTCGTTTTAGGTCACCAAGGGCTGAAACAGGAAATCTGTCCAACGAATTCAGTCAAGTTCAGTTGGCTATAACGGGGTCATACTTTAATGAAATCTGGATTTTCTTGAGTCTATAACGTGTTATTTTGAAATATTCTTTCAAATGGCACTGGAATCATGATTTTTGGACATCGTTTACTATTTTAAATAATTTATTTCTTTTCAGCAATTTAAGCTGCGTTTTCTGCAGATTTTAAGCGATATGCTTTGGGTCATAACTTGCTGCGTACTTAGAGTTAGACCATGAAATTTATACTGTAGATGCTCTTAAGTGTTCGAGCAAACCTACAACTGGAATCTTGTCAATCGGATAAACGTAGATTTTTAAATAAATAATTCGGAAAACAGGGTCAGATTACGACGAATCTGATCACTGTTTGGCGCAAGATTTGTCACGGAAAATCCGTAAGGAGTTTGGTCACCAAATTTTTACACAATAGTTGATGCTCCGAGTGACACGTCCTGTAATTTTTTGGGAATTTTTCCATACACGAACTATTCTGGATAACACGCCGAAAACTGTCCGAAAATGCACTATATTGCTGAATTTTTATTGAAGAGTATTTTAAATTTTTCGTGACACTTGTGTTGTCGCTAAGTGATGTCGTGATAGATGCATGCATGATAATTAGTATTGTATGATAAAATGTGCTACGTGCTAGATGCGTGTAGGATTCGTGTTTCCGCGTGAGCACACCCACTGACCCATAAACGGTAATCATGGTAGGACGTGATTGACCAGTTCCACCTCGCGTGTTTCTTTTCATAACTTAATCTACCGAGCTAATCTAAGGTGAGTTCACACTTTCATCAAAGCATGGGATTCACTGTGGTTTGGGAATGGGTTAAATAACAACTATCCCCCTTAGGTGGGATATAATCTGCGTATTCTCCTTGGGTAGAATACGTACCTCTGTCCTCCTTGGGTATGACAACAACCTTAAACTTATTAGACAACAACTCTATCATGAAGTCCCTCCTTTTTATATCGACTTAATCGCCGGGCCATTGGCGAACGGGTCATTAGTTAAATAGCGCTATTAGGTCTGACAAGCCTCACACCGTGCCGCAGAGGACGGGAGTGGACTAATGTACTTGGGCACTTAGTCAATGATGATAGACATTGACGCATGTGTTGGTGCATGTTTGTGACAACAGCTTAGATTTGGTCTTTGGATATCTTGTAATTAGTTAAACGATAAACAGTTAGCGGGTTTAGCTTTGTATTAGTGAGATAATAGAGTTTGGGCTAAACAAAACCCACATTGGGCGATGGGGGACGATTTGGGCCTAGCCCATGTAGCAAACCCAGCCTAAAGTTGCAACCTTGTGTTATATAAACAAGGTTAGGCTTTAGGTTTTAGGTTAATCAGCCAAAAACGTTTTTGTGAGGAATTTCGTGAGAGACATTGTGCTTGGACGAAATTGTGTGGTTAGGGTTTAGATTGATTGTAATTCTTGAGTGATTGATAATCAATAGAAACCCGGGTTTGAAAGCGAATTGCTGTTTCTGTTCTTCTACTTGTTTCTGTGATATTCAGATCAAGAGGATTCCGCACTCTTGATTGGAAAGACGATCCTGTGAAAGATCCATACGACTCAAGGGGATCTACAATTGGTATCAGAGCATTAGGCTCTTGAAGAAGCTCGGTTCAGAATTTGTTGCTGCAGAAAAGGGTGGATTTTCGGGTTCTTTTGGAGATTTTCGAAAATTTTGAGTTTTGAAAACTAGGGTTTTGAAAATTTTCTTGGGTTTTGATATAATTTTTGAAAATTTTTGAAGTTGTTTGATCCGTTTGCGTATTTAATTTTGTTGTTTAAGTGTTTTTGGTTGCAGGTTTGGTTTATTTTTGAAGGATTTTGGCTTGAATTTCTTGAAGATTCGAAGACTTTTCTTCGTGGTTTTCCATCTGTTCTTGATAATTTTTGAAATTATTGTTCTGATTTGGTGTTTTGATTTTGCAGATTTGTGTTGGAGAATCAGAAAAATCTTCAGAATTTTGATCAGATTGAGTTTCCGAATTTACTGGTTTAGCGAAAATAACAAGTCAGCGAAATTGTCTGTACTGGCGAAATTGACTGATCTGCGAATTTAACCAGCATACTTATCGGCGAAGTTAAATCCAAAGGCGACTTTGGTAATCGTATAATTTTCCTCAGCGAAATTATTACGGTTTTCGGCGAATTTACTGGTCGTCGTAATAGCGAAATATACAGCGAATTTGACCTGCGAACTTAGCCTTTCAGCGAACTAGAGTAGCGAAATTGGACAACTTATTGACCAGCGAAATTAAACAGATTTTCCAGCGAAATTAACCAAGGACTTAAAACCAGCGAATTTAACAGGGGGTGGAATTTTTGTTGGCAAGCGTCGATAAAATTTCAGTGTTTTGCAAATAGAAATTGATCCGTAGCCCGTTAGACAGAATCGTTTGGACCGTTGAATTCCTTGGATTTTTAGGGTAAAAAAATGTCGAATCCGGTTTTTTACATTATATATCATTGGATTCGTCTTTTCGAGACGATTCTAACGGTTTAATTTGGTAACCACTGTTTTCGGAGATATTTTGTACGGTTTTACCAGTCTGTTTGCGTTAAAATGTCGAACATGACAAAATTGAATGCACCTAAGATGATGAAGGTGGAGAATTATCTTACATGGAAGGACAGCTTCAAATCATTCATTGAATCTCAGGATACTCGCATGTGGATCTGTATTGAAGATGGGTACACAAACCCAACACACGATTATGAGGGCAGACCACGTCGAACAGACTATGTGAACATGAAAGAGGATGATAAAAAGATGTATGAGGCTGAAAAGAGAGCCTTTGCTGCGATAAAGATGTCCTTACCTGATAGCATCAAGCATACCTTCACAAAGTACACTAATTCAAAGGATATGTGGGATGCAATACAAAAGTGATATCAAGGAAATGAGAGTGCCACTCAGGCATTCATGGCAGAGATAGTGCCAGTTGATGAGGCTGAAACTACTGTGAGTGATGCTGAATCTGAAGTGAAAAATGCTGAAGCAAAAGTGGATGCTGAAGTAGAGAAAGAAAGTGAAGCTGAACAGGTTGTTGCTGATGAAAATATAGAAGTTCATGAGGAAAAGGTACAATCTAATTCTGTGTGTTTAAGATGTCGTGAACTACAGGGTGAGGTTGACAGGTTGAGAGCACAAAACCAAAGTCTGGTAAGCGAGATGTCGAACTTAAAAGTGTCAAACTTTTTTGCTAAAAGAAATGAATCTACATACTTGAAGAAGATAAGAGGTTATGAAAGTGAAATTGAAGCTTTAACTTGCAAACTAAATGAAAAACTTCAAGTCATAGACTTAGCTCATGACATGATGGCTGAGAAAACAAAAGAGATTTCTGAAAAATGCAAAGAGTTGTCAGATGCACAACTCAAAATCGTTGAACTTGAAAAGAAATTGAGTCAATTCAGAGATTCGTCTTTTGTAATGAAACACATGATGGGTGGGTTAAAGAAGAGTAATGACAAGACCAGTGTGGGCTTCCAGGGCTTTAATGAAGTTCCACCTCCTCTTAGTCATGACTATTCATTCCTGCCTAGTGAAGATGAGCTAGCAAACTTTATGGCATCTACACCAAGTAGTTTCGCATCCACATCAAGTCAAGGCGATGGATCTGAGAGTGATGATTCTAAGAAGAACAATAACAGGGAACCTTTTAAAATGAAAAATTCACCTCCTAAGAATAAAAATCAAGCTTTTGTTAAAAAGATTAATTTTGTTCAAGGTAGTGATATGAAAAATGAAACAACTGTTATTGAAAATGAATCAAATGTAGAGTTTGCAAAAAATAAGAGCATAGAAAAATCTGAAATCAAGCAAACTAAACAAGGTTCATCCAAGGGATCATCACCATCTGATAAGGGATCTACCTCAGAGACTCCAGCTAAGAAGTCTTTGAAAAGGAGATCGTGCTTCAAGTGTCACACCAAGGGACATGTAGCTAGCTGCTGTCCTAACAAAAAGAGTGAAGCACAACTTAGTGAAAAACAGAGAGGGAAATTACCAGAGAAGAAAGGTGATAGTGAGGAGAAAGGTTCAAATTCTCCAAAGAAATCTGCTCCTAAGCAACCAGAGAATGTTGCTGTTGGTGTAGATAAGGCTGAAAAAGGAACTCCACAAGTTCCTCGTTTTCAAAGAAATCAACAAAGATTTCAGCCTAGATCTCCACCAGGCAGATACGAGAGACCTAGAAGCAGTTCAACTAGAGTGAACAATTATAATTCAAATAATTTCAGAAGTCAAGGTCAATATCAAAATCGATACCAAAATAATGGTGGTCGAACTTTTTATAACAATGGCTTTAGAAATTACAACAATAATGCTTCTTGGTATCAAAATCAAATTTTTCAAAGGTCAAATAGTCCAAACATATATAGGAACCCTCAGGACCAGAGACCTTATGGAAATCAAAATCAAATTCCATCAACAGGTCTGAGATCCAAGACTCCTGTTAGGAGTAATGGATATTGGATGGATGTTCCAGTAGTTGGTGAATTTGGACGACCCAAGACCATTAAGGCTTGGGTCCCCTAATCTAACTAATTTCTTAGTTGGTGTGTGCAGGAGCTGCTAAGGAGGATTATCAACTTATGTTGATAATGGCTGCTCTAGGCATATGACGGAGAATGTGAGATTGTTGATATTTATATATTGATTGATTTAAATTGAAGTTCAAAGTGCTAAGTTGACACACTAGATAACCTGGCAGATCTTTATACTAAAGCTTTTGACAGGGCTCGCTTTGAACATTTAGTCGAACTCAACGGGATGAGGAATCCTGAATAACTGGTTTTTCATAAGAATTTTGTAAATAGTTTACTGCTTTTCTTAAAAATCAAAAATAAAAAAAATTGAAAAATCAAAAACATAAAAAAAATAGAAACTTAAAAATGAGTTATCACTGTGTGAAAAAGAAGAAATGATAGTACATCGGCAAGTTAGACTGTCACACTGAAAATGAAATTAAAATGCTTAAGTGTGATAGCAGCTTCATCATACGATGTACAAGTAGGCAAAAAGCATGAAATAATCAACTTACCAATGTGATATAAACCTAAATGAACTGTGTATGAGTGGGGAACACATCAGTGGTGTATGGTTTAATGACCTTAAATCTTGCGTTGATAGATTGCCAAAATCTGAAGTTTTGGGTCTTTATACTGTTATTTCATCTGGGGATATCAGGGGTGTCCTTCTGCTGCATCCAGATATATGCTGACCTAGACACACCCAGGATATCTTAAAAGAGCTAAAAATGCCAAAACCTTGAAAATGAAGAAGCTCTCAAAGAGAGTCATTCAAAAAGTGCAAAAAGCACAAATCGTACCAAAAATGGTATTTGTCTTAGCCCTCGTTAGATATTTTGGTCTCTCTGCTGTACGGAAGTACTGACCTGTTCACCAATTATCTAAACGTTGAAATACAAAACGGATGAATTCAGTATACTCACCTACTAGGATGAATCGTTGTGCATACCTTGATCGCGGGGGTATATCCTGAAGTGGGACACGCTAGTATATCAGTAATTAATATTACCTTAACGTATCATACGGTAATGGTACTTGAAATGTTCATGCATTTTGTTTAAGTGGACAAACATACTGGTAATCGTCTTGGACTGCTTTTCACGAAAAAATTAAATAAAGAATTATCTAATAGTGTGAAACGCTTTGATTGTGCTGATATGATCTTCTTACCGGTGATTCTCACAAAAATAGAGTGTTTATTGCTTTTGTTATTTACTTTCTTTCAGAAAATATAAAAATCCAAAAATAGTGTCTTTTTCTGTTTAAAATGCTTAACGTACGGAAAACTGCTATTCTTGGAGGAATTGTTACTGATAGGGGGAGACGGTGTTAGAAAGTGAGTTCAAAATTTTAAATCATGCGGGTTATAGGATGTGTGATTAAAAAGTTTTGCGTGTTGGTGATAAGTTGATAATGCTTAATCTGTAATTGTCACACCCCGACCACGTGGAACATACAAAACGTGGCGAAATCGTCGGGGAGTGTTGTAACAGAATTAATTGTTTCAAATCCATGGCAATTGAAGTTTCGTTTTATTGATTAAAAGTGTTACAATGTATTAATAAACAAAGAAATACAACATAATTAACTAGTCTTGCATCTTTTATTGTCACTAAAGCCCAAATCTGCCTATATGTATCTTGATCATCTTATGCAACAGTTCCTGAAAAACACATGTGAAAATATGGTACGTCAGCATAAAAATGCCGGTGAGATACATAGGTTTTGTGAAAATAGGTTTCATGACTTATGTTTGAGAAAATGTTTAGTCATGAACCTTGTTATTTGCTTTGTTTTGTAAATCATTTGAAAATCGATAAGATCAGATGATATGTATAAATAATGTATAATGTATGGTTAAATGAATAACCATGTAAAATGAGTTTGTATTAGATAAGTTGTTTGTAAATCAATGTCTTGTGAAAAATATGTTATTTGTATAAAATGTTCTATGTCTCAACCTGAAATGATTCAGATAACGCTACAATATGTAATACCATACAAACACTTATATATAGGAAGTACCAGCGGCGTATCCACCATGCTTGTATCATATTACACACGCATTGTTACTTAATCACTTAATCAAACCAAACCAACAATGTACAATGTCTATGTTTAAACCAATAGCCAAAAATGTAAGCATGTAATGAATAATAAATGTACTAAGTATGCAACAACATACATACATAGCATGTAAACTGAAATATCTGTACTAAGTATGCAACAACAAACATACATAGCATGTGAACTGAAATATATGTACTAAGTATGCAACAACAAACATACATAGCATGTGAACTGAAATATATGTACTAAGTATGCAACAACAGACATACATAGCATGTGAACTGAGATAATGTGTCCATATGCTGAGTAAACATATGCAACAGAAATGTAATGTAAAACGATGTACTAAGTATGCTAAGTTAACATACAAAGCAGAAAAGTCATGTAAATCAATGTACTAATAGTGTACTAATGAACATAACCAGTATATGATATGAAAACAGGAAAGCACGAAAGTAACAAGTAGGCACATGTGTTCCACCCCAAAACAGTTTGGAAAACAGTAAAAGAGGGGTCTATGTACTCACTTGAGATTGCTCAGAAGTCCTAGGATAACCACCAAGCAATGCTAGAGATCGCGGAATATCAAACGGCACCTAATATAGGTAACTACATTAATAAACCGGACCTAAATCGGAAGACTGGGTAGCATGAGGGTTTGTAAACCAAATGAGTGTAGGAACTCATGTGATATGGTTTAACAAAGCCTACATACTAAATGAAACTTAACCTAAGTGTCTACGACCCATTACGACCCGTTTAGGAAGCTTATGCTACTTTAACGCGTCGTTCGCGTGAAACGCGTTCGGACCGCCTAACTAGTCCTATGACAAGTGTTATATGCCTAAACATGTTACATAATCAGTTATGTGACAAAAGTTTAGGTTACATATGCTTAATTACCAATTATACATGAAAAGGGTATTCTGGTAATTTACCTAAGGCATATAAACTACCTATCATACAACTACTTAAACGATGTGACCATAGGGTATAACCTCGGAAGGTTATTCCCTACCTACTATGGTCACCTAATGTATTTGGTCGGATCCTAATGATCGACCAAATGGGTCGGGTTCGAAGGTATAGGCGATTTATTAGATCGCCTACCCTACGACTCTAGACAACGTGGTAATCAGTGGGCATAGTCCCAAGGGACTACGACCAACGTGATTACACTCACGTTGCGAAGTTCAAACGAACTTCGCATTGACCATTAATGGTCAACGCTGAAAGTCAAACAAAGTTTGACTTTCTGACTCGAAAAGCAGTAAAATAAGGAAAAGAACGAAAGAATACTTACCCAGGGTCCCCGAATGCTAATCCCGACTCAAGAACTCAGGTATGAAACAATGGTTTCAACTTAGAGCTCTCAAATCAGAATTCTTGTGAGTTTTAAAGCAATGGGGGGTGGGGTATTTATAGTATTCGGTCCACCGTTGAGATCGTTTCATGGAAAACGTGCCATGATCCGATCCGTACAAGTGTTGAAAGGTTATGGAGGCCACATATGCTCCTTATCTTCATGACTAAGCAAGTAGGAACATGTGGTGGTGGTTTAAACAGCTGAAAACAGGCTGTTTAAACATTGTATCTGGTCAGGATAACCCCTGCGCATCGTAGGGCAAAAGTCCCTGCGCATCGTAGGGGTTAAGTTTGGCAGAAAGTCAGTTTTGGTCCCTGAACTGTATTTAGGCCATTTTTGACACGTTTAAGGCCCGTTAACCCCATTTCAAAGCTCTAAAATGAAGTTAAAGTATAGGGAACTTAAAATGTGCTCAAAAATATCTCGGATGTCGGTTCGTTTAGCCGTACGAACGCGATGTTCGCTTAATTACGACGGAATGCGCACAAGCGCGAAAAACGATCCAAATGACGAAACGAATGGATTTTTCTTAAGGCGAACACTAAAATATAATGTATTCATGCTTACATAAATTTTTGGATGTCCGGATGTATTCAGAACGTAAGTTATGCGCGAAAATGCAAACTTGTGCACTTTTTGACACTTTTAGTCCCTGAATGACACAAAAGTTTATTTTAGCACACCGAACCCCTCAAAGCCTATTTCTAAGCTATGAAAAGGATATTTAAGGTGTGTTTAACTTATGGTTATGTTCCGGAATGTCTGTTACAGTTCAAATTGGCATACTTTCGCAGTTTGTCAACTTTAGTCCCTGTAAGCGATTAAACTTTGATTTCACCATACCAAACCTTCCAAAACTTATATCTAAGTTATGTAAAGGTTATTTAAGGTATGTTAAGCCTATTTCACTATTCCAGAGTGTTCGTTGGATTAAACTGGTTATATTTACGCATCAGAGCGTGTATAACCTTCCAGAAAGCGATTTAGAGCTTGAAATCGAACAAGAGTTGATATGTGCAAAAGATACACATATTTATACAAGTCCAAATTATGAAATACAATATTTCATTGGCTTGGTATTTGTTTGATGGCCGTGGAGACACAGGTGTTACAGTCTCCCCTACTTTAGGAAATTTCGTCCCGAAATTTATTCGTAGGAGTCTGTCTATGACTTTGTGTCAAATAGTCATCAAAGATATGTAAAGCAAAATCTGATTATTTTCCTCAACGGATATTTTTCAGAAGCGAACATGAACGAACAGAGTCATTTTCTTCAACGGGTTCTTCGGAAATGGAAAATAAGGAATTAACTAAACGGATATAGATTTCCCTCAACGAATATTCTTCAGAAGTGAGAATGAATGGATGATTCATTCTTTCTCAACGGATTCTTCGTCAGAAATGAGAATGAAGGAATAATCCACGGATATTCATTTCTCTCAACGGATATTCTTCAGAACGAAAATGAGTAGTGGCTGGATCCTGGGCAGTCGCACGCCTCGCGGTAATATTCCGCATGTGGAAATTTTGAGGGTGTGACAGATTGGTATCAGAGCCACTGGTTATAGTGAACTAGGTTTAAAATATAAAATATTTTGGTTTTAGAAATAAAATATTTTTATGTGGAAACCAGTCTATAACCGTTCTTCAAAAAGACACCACAACATCACATTCCAGATTTGCGAGGTTCGTCAGACTTAGCTGCTTACTTGGTAATTGTACCATTCGTCCATTACTTGTATATGATATATGTATAAAGGTGTATACATATGTATATTTAGTATCTAACACCGTAATTTACACGTACACAAAAACTGCAAACACTATGTATTTTAGGAAAGCATGAATTCTCTTAACCTTAATTCGACATCACAACACATTGAATATTAGAAATTAGTTAGTCATAACCTTCGTCCACACCTTTTACCGATCTCATCATTGGACAAGGACGAACCGACGCGATGAACGTTTAGGAGCCTGCTACGTATCGTCAAAGGAAGTCTCGAGAGCGCATCGACGAAGGAGAGTCATACCTATACCCCGTGTTATTAGAGGAACAAACTGTTATAGCACGACAACGCAACGATTTGGTCCCATATATAGTGAAACTAGCGAGGATTAGAAGGTTCAACGACGTTATTCATATCCTTCCTATTCACGTATTTCTTTTTCCAGCTTAAGTGGTGACACTTGTTCCCTTATCCGACTGGTTATTGGATTCTTGAAGCGTTCTAGTAGATCTGCACTACTCTATTCCTATTTGCATACCTCGAATGAGAGAAACGTACACGGTGTATACTTCTCATGGCAGTACTAACAATCGCATCAAATTCCCATCAATCACAAAGCTGTTTCTTCTAATTCCTTGATATGTGGGTACTTCTTAGTCGAACCTAACTTTATACTTCCGCATACCTCGACTCAGCAAATTGATAACTTTCATATAAATCAGCGGATTTGGAGACATAAGAGGACGAAGATGCGAACCAGTCAACCCACCGACGATCACATTGATCTAGATGCTTACCTTATCCTTTATTTGCAAGAGCCGTTATTCCTTGATGACTTTTCTGGTTATGTTGTAGGATCGTTCCGTGACCCAAACGAGTCAATCAGAAGAGTTCTTGTCTGTTTCAGAGGTGGAAACAAAGAAACAGACTTGGAAAACAGCTTGTTTTATTGATTTAACAGCAATACAGATCAATTGATGCGTCGGCAGCACTTCGGCACCGGAAACCCGAATGTTACAAATGATTTCGCTTGAGGACCTATATATAGGGGAGGTGATTCCGTTTGAAAGTGGCAGTTGCCATTTCAAACGGAATTAACTATGTTAATTTCGTTTGAAACTGCACAAGTCACTTTCAAACGGAATTAACTCCTTCAAGCGAAATTACAACATCTCCACCCTATTTTCTCGTACTACGTGCCCTGATCTAACAATTCTAACACTAGACTCGATACAAGACGAAGTCGACAGACGTATGCACCAACAGACTCCCCCTCGAATGTTGACGAGTCTTAAGTGTCGAGTCTTCAACGTCTTCAGTCTTTATCAGTCTTCGGGCTTCCAGGATCTCGACCTGGCTCTTGCCTCACTCCAATTTCTTCTTCAAGTAATCTCCCTTTCGGATGATACTCTATCAGCAGACTCCCCCTTGAATTATGCTGGGATCGTAGTCTGGCTTTTACTCTGCTCACATGTTTACAGGATCAGGATCGATTCCTGTCTCACCTGCAAGTTCTCTACCCAAAACATAAGTTTCACAAATTTAACAATTTGACAAATTTAAACTCTGCTAACCACTTGATTAACTCAGTTCAAAGCATCAATTAATGATATAACAATTTTAATTACTAACGATCACTTGTATGAATATCATTTTCAACACCACACACACTCCCAAACCTGTTCATCATGTTCAGCACTTGGAATTTTGAAAATCAGCTTTCCAACATCAGTTGTCGAAAATCTTTTTGAATTTTTGATATAAAAGAAATGAAATGCAGGTAATGAAATATTTACAAACAATATTTTTTGTGAGTTTGCGTAAGAGGATCATATCAGTTTTTGAGACAAATCACCAACACCGTTAAGCTTTAAACATTTTAAGTTCTAAACGATTCACTTAGATTGTCAGTATACTGATCCACTTAAATTCTCACACAAAGTTCAACTGTTTCGAGATACGAGATTAATGTTTTAGAAACTTAAACTTATTCGCGTGTCTCACCTCAGAATATACTCCCGTATCCAGATCCCAATATTCAGTCTTACAGGTGAGTATACCTAGATGATATCTGTAAGGGGTTAAATTGCGAAGGCCGTGAGAGCTCAGGTCAGAACTTCCGTTCAGCAGAGAGATGACGGCTTCGACTTTTGGTGGGTCCCCTTTAGAGGATCTTTTTTACAACAGCATATGATTAGCATTTTTCAATGTTTTATCATTTTTATGCTGAGGGCAGGCTTTTATTTCAAGCAAGCATAAAGTATTCTCCGGGGACTAGGCCATTGCTTCCACAAAATCAGAAGTCCCGGGATAATACCCCAGATATCACTAAGCATAAAGACCTAGTATCTCAGAAAGAGGGGCCCTTCAAACAAGATTTTGGGGGTTACCCATATATCCGAGAGATGTTACCCACGACATAAGCAAGTTTGAAATTTAGATTTATATCTCGTCACAATCTACTAAATGTGCAAAAACCTACTGACACATCATCAGTGAGACCATTTATCACATTTTGTCTTTCCAATTCTTTAGCATGCTGTGATAGTCCACTGATGTACAATCATTTCCTCTTTTCACAACAAAACTCATTTTTGATTTTATCATGTTTTTGACTTTTTCAAATTTTCTAATGTTTTTGGATTTTTCTGAAAATTTCTTACTCCCCCTAAAATGCAAAATCATTTAAAGGAAATTTGAAAACAAACTGTACACAAAATTGACAACTGATATCGAATCAATTCAATTCGCCATCCACTTGGCATAAACAATCAGAACTCCCCCTCACAACAAAACATTTTCCCATTGTGATTTCAAAACACTTAAGTTTGTTTTTATCAAATGGTTTTTCCGGAAAATAAGTTTTGTTTATTTTATCACTTGTAAAATCGGAGTTCATCACATTGTTCTCCAAAATACCATTTGTAGGAAAAACAAGTACAATTTAATGTCCTTGCTTTACCACTTGAAAGTGAAAACCTTTCTTCAACCACTTGTAGGTTCACTTATCAACCAAAACCACTTGTAAATCAAAATATAACAATATAAAGATATCACCTGTAGATTTACCAACTAAACAATTTAAGAATGATGCCGATTCCTGCTCCACTCTAACCAACCTGGGAGCTCCGGCAAGTCCGGATTATCAGTTAGGAAGTACTTTCCCCCAAGCCTGATCAGCCTTGGGAGATTCTGGGACACATCTATCCCACCAACATTTTGATTTGTAAAATTCTTTTGCACCCTCACTTTTCCATCAACCATCTTCCCAAAAATATGTTTAACTTTTCCATTAAACACTTTTTCAGCATCAAATTCTTTCTTACCAGCAAAGAATTGACCTGAAATTTCAGTTTTACCCACTTTCAACTTCAAATTTTCCTTTGATAGTTTTGGAAAATTTTCATCGTTCACCTCTGGAACGGAATTCTCAATCTTCTTCTCAACAAATGACTTCGCTGATTTTATGGAATCAGATTCATTGTCAGAACTACTCTCAGATTTTACAACCCATCTTTGTTTGTTTAAATCAACTTTTCTTTTGTAAAAACGTTTTGAACTTTCACCAGTTTCAAAAGCTGAATTTTCAAACACTTTAGAATTCTCAGTTGATTGTACGGTTTTATCAACACATTTCTTTTTCACTTCAGAGTTAGAAGAAACTCCCTGTTTTGAATCACTGGACTCAAGGCAATTCCAAGCAATATGTCCAGCTTTTTGACATTTGAAACAGGTTCTTCTGTCAACTCTTGAAGCAAATTTCTTCACATTCTTCTTTATTTCAGCAAGAAACTCTTGATTTGACTGTTTCCAGAATGGTTTCTTCTGCTCATCTTCAGAACTTCCTCCTGCAACAAATGTTGTTTTTGGTTTATAATTTTTCTCATTTTTATAATTTTCTGAAGAATTAAAACCCAAACCTTTCTTTTTGAAATTACTATTATGGTTTGGTTTCTTTTGAAAACCATAACCAGAACCGTAACCCTTTTTCTTGTTCAATCTCTGTTGAACTCTTGAAGTGTACTTTTTAGGTTTTTCATGAAGATTTAAATCTTTTATTTCAGAAATATTAATTTCTGTTAATTTGAAAACCTGTTTGATCATTTCAGTTTTGACACTTCTTATTGGAAATTCTTCATCAGAATATAATTTGTCTGAATCATTCAAAGTATAAGCCACTTTGATTGATCCATCATTCAAATTAGATTTTGATAACAAGAATTTTTTATTATAAACCCGTTTAACCGGTGAATTCGGACTCTTTTCTGACGAACTCGAACTTCCAGACTTAGACTCCGGTTTTGACTCTTCATCCATATCTAACACCTGATCAACCACTTTCTTTAACAACTCAGACTCATGATCAGTGTCAGACGCTGTGAATGTGACATCAATATTGTCTGGTAATTCATCAATGATTTCAGACTTTAACTTGATGTTGAGAGCCTTATTTAAACGTTCCTCATTTGGCTTTCTGGGATAATAACTTTCATGGATCGGGGGCGGACATATGTTATACTTGACACTTTGTTTCTTACCAGTATCAGTATCTTCAGTCTTTTCCTCTTTAAACGCTTTAAGACTTGCAACAGTAGGATAAACACGATCAATCAAATAATCACATGTTGTATAACTCAACAGTAACCTTTTGATTCTTTCACTCTCAATCTTTTCGAGTTCCAATTCTTTCTTCAACTGTCCACAGTCTTCAATGTACTCATTAATGACCTTTTGCTTTGTCATTAATGTTGAGTTCATTTTTTGTCATTGCATTCTCAATTTCTGAATTCGTTCTTTTCAGACTATCAACTGTTTTGTTCAGCACATCATATGATTCCTTCACATCAGACAGTAAATCTTCTTTAATCTTCACTAATTCAGCAATCTTCTTATCTTTCTCCTCACAAGCTCTGCAAGATTCTAAACACTTCAAACATGGTTTTTCAACTTCAACCACCTTTTCAATTATCTTCTCAATCTCGATAATTTTCTCAACTTCAACGATTTTTTCTACCTCGACGAGTTTCTCTACTTCAATAAGTTTTTCAACCTCAACTATTTTTTCGACTTCAACTATCTTTTCTACCACTTTCTCCACTTCAACGATTTTTTCTACTACTTTCTCGGTTATTTGATCAACATTAGCTTCTCCAGCTTCTGTCTTTGCTTTTTCATCAGCAAGGATTCTTGCTGCTTCCAGCTCTCTCCTTAATTTGTCAATCTTCTTCTGATTCAGCATCTCCATTTTATCTGCAAAAAACAAATTAAAGCTGTCAGGATCTATGCCTTTTCTAGCTTTGTTAAGATATTCTTCTTCATCATCAGTATCAATATCACTTCCAAGATCTGGAAAAATCAGAATTCTTTTCTAACTAGCCTCATCTTCACCCAGAATTCTAGCAACAAGGCCTGAACCGGGTGGAATGTATTTATCCCAGCTAAATCCCTCTGCAACAAATTCATCATCTTGATCAATTATACCAAACAAAGCTCTTTTCTCTTCAATGGGACATGCATGAGCAGTTTGTGGTTCCCTTTTTTGAGGTTGTTGATCAATCTGATGAAAAATTGATTTCTGATAATAATTGTTCTTATCTTGATTCCCGGTTGCTTCTTTATTTGTACATTCTCTCTTAAAATGACCCTTTCCTTTACACCGGAAACATGTAACTTTTGATTTATCAAATCCCAAAGGAGAAGTAGCCATTCCCCGAAACTCATCTCTACCAGTAATTTGTTGAAACTTTTCTGCCCTCCTACAAGCACTAGCCAAACACCACTTCACATCCATCAACTCAAGCTCCTCTGCATCAATTTGGTCATAATCTTCTTTTATAAGCATCGGATTTCCAATCTTGCCAGCAATCAAACTTTCATAAGATTCCAACATAGCAACAAGTGATGCCATGTGTTGCTTGGCTATTTCTGGAGACAAATTCTGACCATTTTGAATGTTCAAAGTGACGTTGCATTGAAGATTTGTTGAATTCTGTCGTTGAGGACTTGATGTTGTATGATTCGGATCAAAGCTTGAATATGAAGATGAAGATCCACCACTCTGTGTCACATTACTACCCTTTGTTCCAGAGGAACTGTCAGCACTAAAACCAGTTTGGATCTTTGGGCTAGCGCTGGAGGTAGCCTCAAACTTGTTCCCTCTGTAATACAAACTGACATCTTGTTGAGCATTTCGATTCGTCATGATAGCAGTTTTCTGAATATCCAATTCATGCTCTTCAATTTTCTGATTGAACTATGCCTAATTCATATTCTCAGACTTCCTCATGTGTTTCACAATCATCAAATAAGTTCCCCACTTATGCTGTGGTAGTGCTTCAGCTAGTTTATCAACCCATTCATCATCATCTTTCTTAATGTCCAATCTTCCCATTTCCAATACCAGATGACAATATTATCAATGGTCTGCTTTGTTGTTTCATGGTCGAAAGCTGTAAACATATCAAACGATTTCTTCAATAACGCCTTTTTGTTTTTGATCATATCTGCGCTTCCTTTGAATTTCTGAATCAATGCTTCCCAAATTGATCTAGCCGTACCATTATGTTGGAGCAAAATAAATATATCTTCTTTAATTGCTTGTTGAAGAATACTGATCATCATTTTCTCACTTGTAAATTTCAATTTGTCACTCTCTGAATAATCACAAATAGCTTTTTCAATCCCACGTTCATTCTTTGGTTTCTCATAATCTTTCAACAATGAACACCATGCGTCAAATTTATAAGCTTGCACTCAGTTTTCAAAACGATTTTTCCATCCTTGAAAATCTTCAATGTACATGAGTTTTGGTGGATTCTGATAAGTTCCTGTCTCATTCTCATTGTACACAGTTTCAGCAGCTGTAACAGGTGCAATCGGTGTAGCAAATGCATTGTAGAATTCCTCGTCCATGTTTCGGGAAATTGTTTCACAAACACAAGTTCAAACGGAATATCAAACTCAAACGGAATTATCTTTTAAACGAAATCACTTGAAACGGAATACCCTTCTCAAACGAAATAACACTTTGGAACGAAATCCCTTTTCAAACGGAATACTGACTTTCAAGCGGAATTATCAAACGAAATTACCCTTGAAACAAAATTACTAATTTCGTTTGGAACGTCTCAAACGGAATTACCCTTTGAAACGAAATCACCTAATTTCGTATGAACCTACTCAAACAGAATTACACCTAGAAACGGAATCAGGTACATTCAAGCGGAATTAGGTGTATCTTTCAAGCGGAATTGCAAATTCAAGCGGAATTAAGTCCTAGTCTCGTTTGAAATGCTGCTGACGTCATCACATTCGATTTGATTTTGAAACGGAATTACTGATTTTATCAAATTTAGATTTAATTATGGTCCAATTTTCTCAAGGATTTATTAAAACACAGTTTCGCACATAATATGTGCAATTCAAGACTTTTTGACCGTGAAAAGTAGTTCAATTTTGAAAAGAAGGTGTATAAGACATATTTTAAGACTGTTTTGGCAAGAACTCTTCTTCCTGAGCTCTGATACCACTTGTAGGATCGTTCCGTGACCCAAATGTGACACCTGTGTCACTTCAACCATCAAACAAATGCCAAACCAATGAAATATTGTATTTCATACTTGGGATTTGTAAAAATATGTGTATCGTTTGCACATATCAACTCTTGTTCGATTTCAAGCTCTAAATCGCTTTCTGGAAGGTTATACGTGCACTGATGCGTAGATATAACCAGTTTAATGCAACGAACACTCTGGAATAGTGAAATAGGCTTAACATACCTTAAATAACCTTTACATAACTTAGAAATAAGTTTTTGAAGGCTTTGGTATGGCAAAATCAAGTTTAATCACTTACAGGGACTAAACTTGACAAACTGCGAAAGTATGCCAATTTGAACTGTAACAGACATTCCGGAACATGGCCATAAGTTAAACATACCATAAATATCCTTTACATAGCTTAGAAATAGGCTTTGAGGGGTTCGGTGTGCTAAAATAAACTTTTGGGTCATTCAGGGACTAAAAGCGTCAAAAAGTGCACAAGTTTGCATTTTCGCGCATAACTTACGTCCTGAATACATCCGGACATCCAAAAATTTATGTAAGCACTAAAACATTTTATTTTAGTGTTCGGCATAAGAAAAATCCATTCGTCACGCCATTTGGATCGTTTTTCGCGCTTATGCGCATTCCGTCGTAATTAACCGAACAACGCAATCGTACGGCTAAACGAACCGACATCCGAGATATTTTTGAGCACATTTTAAGTTCCCTATACTTTAACTTCATTTTATAGCTTTGAAATGAGGTTAACGGGGCTTAAAAGTGTCAAATTTGCATCAAAATACAAGTTTTTGGGCTGCATGGACTAAAATGGTAAATCTGCCAAACTTGGCCCTTGCGCACCGTAAGGGTTATTTGTTACGGTGCGCAAGCATAAGTCAGATGCAGCAACTTGTTTTTCAGCTGCTGTTTCCTGCCCTTAACCCCTTCCAAAGGCCAATGCCATGTGTCCAACTCTTATGGTGGGTCAATATCAGTTACCACAACCTTCCGACAAGTGTACGGGCGAGATCATTCCCTCTTCTCCAAGAAACGATCCTAACGGTGAACCGAAAACTATAAATACCCAACCCATTTCACTTCTTTTCTCACTAGAATCTGATCAATTGTGCTCTAAGTTGAAACCTTTGTTTCATACCTGAGCTATTTTGATCTAGATTAGCATTCGGGGACCCTTCGTAAGTGTTCCTTCGTTCTTTTATTGCTTTTCGAGTCCGAAAGTCTCTGAATTGACCAGTTTATGGTCGATGCGAAGTTCGTTTGAACTTCATAACGTGAGCGTTGTCACACCCCCAAAATCCACATGCGGAGTACCACCGCTTGGAGGCGTGACTGACCAGGATCCAGCCACCAATTATACTGATCATTGGTTAGTAGTAAAAACGTTTGCCAACACAATGGTTAGTAAACATTATAGTTTAAAGTTCAAAAGTTCAAGTTTAAGTAACAGTCTAAATAAGTAGCGGAAGCATAGGCAAAACAATTTAAAACAAGGTTCATAGTTCAAGTTTATTTAGAACCCAACGCATGGGTTAGATGACCACTACACATTCCCAAGTAGCAAGCTCCTGAGTCACTGGGTACCTGCAAAGCATGCAGTAGGGTATCAACAAAAATGTTGGCGAGTTCACGAGTTGTCCAGTTTTAATTACCAAAAACTTGTTTCGCTAGTTAATTTATCCGTTTATACATGCGATGGGGAGCTACCCCATAAGTAAGCGACTAAACTGTTTTACAATACCGAATACTTACTTAACCGTACGTTTCCGCAGTGCCCCATTTGTCAATGTTCTATCATCATTGACGGTTTGCCAGAGTACATTAGTTCACTCCCGTTCCCAGTAACAAGGGTCGGTGTGAGGCTGGTTAGACCTAAATAGCGCTACTAACTAATAACCCGTTCGCCTGGCCCCGGCGATTGATCGGTATTAAGTAGTGAGGACTTGAGTGATAGAGTTTCGTTTAGTGTTGCTTGTTGCATTACCGTATAAACAATAATTAACTAAGAGTCCCATTTAAGGGGGAAAAAGTAGGTTTGTATCCCTTACGAGGGGATAGCGTTGTTTAAGTTTCCGTTTTCCCAAAACCACCGGGAAGGCATGCTTTGATAGTTGTGAACTCACCTTGGGTTGCTCGGTAGACAGTTTACTTGGTCAAATACGTTGGTCACCACGCCCTAACATGGTTACCAGTATAGGTCAGGTTGGGTACAAGTATTCACATTTATCTTACACGTATCTAACACATAGCATGCAGATTACACTACCACACATAAGGTTGGGCTTATTTAGCAGTTTAAGCAGTAACAGTTAACACGTAACATGTATGTCAATCAGGGTTATAGGGCCTGCCCTAACATGCTAGCAAATTTAGGCAGAAATCAAATAATACTTAGTCCATGCGAGAAACAGTTCATCAAACCAAACTGGTCCAATAACAACATGGCCCAATAACTAAAGTCAGCAGTCCAGTCGGGACAAGGTGGTCTCGACTCGAGAACACGCGGTCTCGAGTCGCAACCAGGAGGTCTCGAGTCGTGCATGCATGAGTCGCAAGCTCGAAGGTCTCGAGTTCAGGCTTGAGTCGAGATCAGGAGATCTCGAGTCGCAACTGTGTTGGTCTCGACTCATGAAGCGCATGTCCGGGTCTCGAGTTGTCCAATTGACGGTCTCGAGTAGCAGCCTTCATTCTCGACTCGCAACCTGGCTGGAATCTTTCTAGAGCCTTTACCTGTAATAACCGAAAATTTAAAATCATAATAAACTAATAATATTAAAAGACCTAATTATTTTATTAAATTAACCCATAGGAAACCCTAATTAAGACACCCAAGTAATTCCATACAAAACCTAGAAATTTCAGAATTTTCAGAATCAGGATTAGGGCCCCTAAAACTCAGGGGGGGTATTCCCTGTTTGATAATTATCCTTATAACTTGCTGCCGAAGTTGCATTTATTAAAATTATCGACTCACCAGACCTAGTCCCACATGTGGCAACAATTTAAGCATGAAGTGTACCTTACGGACCGTAAGGTCACCAAGCTTACGGTCCGTAAGCAGCCTTACGGACCTCAACCTTCTTAAGCTTACGGTCCGTAAGCTTGTCAAATTTCGTGTATAAATAGCAGGCCTTGGCACTTGAATCTGGGCACAAAATCGACGAAGAAACTCAAAATACACGCTGAGATTTCGTCCGATTACTCTCCAAACACACACAAAACACTAATTAAGAATAGCAGGGTGCTGCAGAACAGGGTATTAACTCAATCGCTGATACGATTCATTGTCCGATCAATCAATATATCCAATGAATGTTTAAGTGCCGCCCACATTAGGGTTATACTTTATCGTTCGTCATTAATTTGACGGATTGTCGTTAATTCGATAGATAAAGTATTATACTTTATCGTTCGTTGTTAATTCAACGGATCATCGTTAATTCGATGGGTAAAGTATTATACCTTGTCGTTCGTTGTTAATTCAACGGATCATCGTTAATTCGATGGGCAAAGTATTGCATTTTGTCATTCATTGTGAGAATTTGATCTCGTGAGTTATCGTAAAGGCTGTATTAAGTTACTAACCTAGTTTGTATGCATGTTATTTAAATTAGGTTAAAAGACTAATCTATAGTCTAAACTCTGCCCGTATAAATCTGAAATATTATCACAAGGTAGCTTCACTTTGGAATTTTTAAAAGGTACGGATCCTACCCCACTTCTTATTGCTTCATATTCAAATTGTTATAAAACCCATTAAATTCATACACTCTTCACGTCTTTGATTTTCGATTCATTTGACAGTCCGTTCGAATTCTGTTCAAATCCTTTGATTTAAGCTTTCATGTCATGCGATAGTATTATGTTAGTTATACTCATTATCGCATGTTCCAATATAAGTTCTGTTTTGTTATGAAAATAAGTTCTGTTCTGTTATGAAAATAAGTTTTATAAGTTATGTGAATAAGACCATTTGTACTCTGTTACCCTGAGTATCGCTTCTCGTGGAGTGTCCCACGAGCATGTTGTTGCGGCATCAACAGCATGTGCTCCATCTGTGACGGAGAGATTAGTTCACGGCGTCCCTAGGTACAAGTGTGGTACAAAGCTACTAGGAGGCGTATGGATCGATCCTAGAATTTAAGTTAATGAGATGGATAACAGGTATGCCAACTGGCCATCTCGTGTGATAAGTATGCAGGAGTAGCTACCTGTGTATTATCACGTTTTCAGTTTGCTCATGGGTACATCCGTAAGATATGATTATGAAATTATGTTCTTGCATTGTATAAGTTTTGAATAAAGCATTATTTATTCTTTGAGCCTATAATTCCGTACTGAGCATTCGGCTCATTCCGTATAAATTTTGTATTTTCAGGTCAGCAGGTTATCTTGGGCGGGGGAAAGAGAGAAGAATAAAGCTTAGGAATAAATCTGAAGATGTTAGTTAATAAAATTGATTGTGTCTGCTTGTATATAAATCTTAAGTTTCGTTGTTAAATGGTTGTATCCTTGTCAAATAAATAAATGGAATTATGACTTTTGTTTATGATATCACTGTTATTGTGACACGTCAGCCCTTCCGGGTTGGGGTGTTACAGCTATGGTATCAGAGCAAAGGCTCTTTCCTGTAGAAAACTTGAAGATAGTAATTAAAACCTGTGAGGAATGGGTAGATATCTATGATAGGATTCAAATTGGTCTCTTATTTGGTTTAATTCCTGTATTTATTCGTATAGATATGCCTCCTCGTCGTCCGCAACGTAGGAGTACTCGTACTAACCCTGTACGTAACAACACTTCTTCGAATGAGACTCCAGTCGATCCAAGTGTAATTAATGCTATCAACCAGGCTATTGCCGGGTTGCTTCCAAACCTGGTTGCTCAAACAGCTGAGGCCGTTATTCAACAAACTCGTCATCCAGAAGGCACTAACACTAATCCAATCTCTGGTGGTGAAACTCGTGAAAATACCACAAATAATACTACTTATAGTATAGACATATGGATTAGTAAATTCCAAAAACAAAAGCCGAAATCCTTTAGTCACGCTAATAATCCAGTCGAAGCAAGGAACTGGATAGCTCATATTGAAAAGATCTTCGGAGTTCTTGGAGTTCCGGAGCAATACAAAGTTAGATTGTCTACCTACAAATTCGAAGATGACGCATAAACTTGGTGGGAAGGATATAAGAAAGTCAAAGGAGGGGATGATTTTGACGCTAATCTTTCATGGGTCGACTTTCGTAATATCTTTTACGACAAGTATTTTTCGACCGCTGATAAAGAAGCTTATATCAGGGAGTATGCGGTGATTCGACAGGGGAGTGATGAACCAGCCTCTGAGTTCATTACTCGATTTTCAAGGTTGGCTAGTATTGTAGGAGACGTTGCAGGATCAGCAGAAGCCCAGGCAGAAAAATGCAAGTGGGCAGTCAATGATCGAATCCGGAAATCGATCATGTACATGAAATTTAAGGACATCACCGAAGTTGCCGATGCAATCAAAACTTTTGAATTCGAAAGGAAAGAATTCTTATCTCGAACTGGGGATAATAAGAAGAGAAATAGGGAAGGACAATTTAAGCAGGAAAACGGCCAATCATCCACTACGCCACAGCATCAAGATCGTAAAGTGCAAGGAAATCAAAACTCTGGAAATCAGGCACGTCCATGGCAACCTAGACCACAAAACCCGAGGCCTGCTCAAAACCAGATTCAGTTGTATGCAGAACCTGTTAGAACTCAACCACTGAATCAAATTACATATCCTCTATGTAATACTTGTGGTAAGAGACATCAGGGCGTATGTCACCGAAGTACAGGAGCATGCTTTAGATGTGGCCAAACTGGACACATGATCAAGGAATGTCCTAAGAAAGATACTAAGAAGAATAACCAACCAAACGTTGCACCACCCAATGTTGGAGGAAGAGTTTTCGCACTTTCTGCTACTGATGCTGCTAGTGTCCCAGGTACTGTGTCGGGAACCCTTCAGCTTGGTAAACATAGTATCTATGTGTTATTCGACACAGGAGCGACTCATTCTTTAGTATCCCACTCGTTTACTAAGTACCTTCCGATAAAACCAACTCTCTTAAATCATACCTTAACCATTTCCACTCCCATGGAAAATTCATCCGCAATCACTTACGTATATAAAGATTGTCCGATCAGTATTGAATCCATAGTGTGTAAGGCCGACCTATTTCCAATACATATGTATGATTTTGATGTTATTCTAGGAATAGATTGGTTGTCTAGACATCGTGTAACTATAGATTGTCATTCTCGCCGTGTTATTTTCGGTAATATTCATCATCCTGATATTATATATCAGGGAACTCAAGCTCATAAATCCCTTAAAATTATCTCTGCGCTTAAGGCTCGAAAATTCTTATCAAACGGCTGTGCTGGATTCCTAGCATCGATTAAGGATACTTCTGCTAGTGTTAAGAGCATAGATAGCCATTCCGTTGTCCGTGAATATCCTGATGTATTTCCGGATGAACTACCAGGATTACCAACCGACCGTCAGGTAGAATTCACCATCGACTTGATCCCTGGTGCTGAACCTATTTCTAAAGCTCCATATCGTATGGCTCCAATGGAACTGAAGGAGTTGAAGGAACAATTGCAAGAATTGTTAGATCTAGGATTCATAAGACCTAGTGTTTCACCTTGGGGTGCTCCGGTCTTATTTGTGAAGAAGAAAGACGGTAGTATGCGTTTATGTATTGACTACCGAGAACTGAACAAGATTACTATTCGTAATCAGTATCCTCTGCCTCGCATTGATGATCTCTTTGATCAACTTCAGGGGGCTCAGTTCTTCTCAAAAATTGACCTGAGGTCCGGGCATCATCAGCTAAAGATCAAGAATGATGATGTTCCCAAGACCGCCTTTCGTACTCGATATGGTCATTACGAATTTTTGGTTATGCCCTTTGGGTTAACTAATGCACCTGCAGTCTTCATGGATTTGATGAATCGCGTATTTCACAAATTCTTAGACAAATTCGTTATTGTCTTTATCGATGACATTCTAGTGTATTCTAAGAGTCACGAAGAGCATGAAGCACATCTACATGCAGTACTTGGAACCTTGAGGCATGAGAAGTTGTACGCGAAGTTTTCCAAATGTGACTTTTGGCTTAGCCAAGTGGCATTTCTAGGTCATATCATATCAGCAGAGGGAATTATGGTAGACCCAACAAAGGTTGAAGCTATTACAAAATGGCCAAGACCTACTTCTGTTACCGAAATACGAAGTTTCTTGGGTCTTGCTGGCTATTACCGAAGATTCGTTGAAAGATTCTCGGTAATCGCTTTACCACTCACAAAACTCCTAAGGAAAGGGGTGAAGTACTCATGGAATGAGGAACAAGAGAAAAGCTTTGAAGAATTGAAGAAACGACTCGTATCCTCTCCGATACTCGCTCTTCCTTCTGGATCAGGAGGTTACCAAGTCTATAGTGATGCCTCAAAGAAAGGATTAGGTTGTGTGCTAATGCAACATGGGAAGGTTATCGCTTATGCCTCCCGTCAGTTGAAGCCTTATGAAGTCAACTACCCTACACATGATTTAGAACTAGCCGCAGTCGTTTTTGCACTTAAGATTTGGCGACACTATCTGTATGGTGAAAGTTGTGACATCTTTACTGACCACAAGAGCCTCAAGTACATATTTACGCAGAAAGAGCTAAATATGAGGCAAAGAAGGTGGTTAGAACTTTTAAAAGATTACGACGTAAATATTCAATACCATCCAGGTAAAGCCAATGTTGTAGCTGACGCATTGAGCCGAAAGAATTCCGGGACTATATCTTGCTTACAAATTCAGCCTCGTATTAGGAGGGATCTCGAAAGGATGAACATTTGGCTTCAGGTTAGCAAAGCTGATGGATATCTAGCTAAAATGCAGATTGAACCCAACCTCATATCACGGATTAAAGATGCACAAAAGCAAGATGGAGAACTTTGGGCAATTGTGCAAAATCTTGAGGTGGGTAAGCAATCTGAATTTAGTATAGACCATCATGGGGTGATTTGGTGTGGTAAAAGACTTTGTGTACCCGATGACTCCAGCCTTCGTGAGTCATTGTTAGCCGAAGCTCACAGCTCACCATTTTCAATTCACCCAGGATCTACTAAGATGTATAGAGACTTAAGACAGAACTTCTGGTGGAATGGCATGAAAGAAGACGTTGCTCGATATGTAAGTAAATGCCTCACTTGCCAACAAGTGAAAATTGAACACAAACGAGCAAGCGGTCTATTGCAGCCATTGGATATTCCCATATGGAAGTGGGATGAGATCACAATGGATTTTGTTACCGGTTTGCCTAAGACATTCAAGAAGAATGATGTTGTATGGGTTGTTGTCGATATATTATCGAAGTCAGCCCATTTTCTACCGATTCAGCAAGGATTTTCGGTTAATAAGTTATCCGAAATATTTCTTCAAGAAATTATTCGACTCCATGGCACACCATCTTCCATTGTTTCCGATAGAGACCCACGTTTCACCTCACGATTTTGGAAAGGTTTTCAGGCAGCTTGGGGTACACGCCTGAAGTTTAGTACGGTATTCCATCCACAAACAGATGGGCAGTCAGAACGTACGATTCAGACCTTAGAAGACATGCTCCGAGCATGTGCACTTGAATGGTCTGGAAACTGGGATGAATATATATGTCTTGTTGAGTTCGCTTACAACAATAGTTGGCAAGCAAGTATTGGCATGGCACCTTTTGAGCTTTTGTATGGTCGGAAATGTCGTGCACCGATATGCTGGGATGAAGTTGGAGAAAAGATTATTGAAGGGCCAGAACTAGTTCAGATTACAAATGAAAAAGTCACTATGGCACGAGAAAAACTGAAAGAAGCTCAGAGCAGACAAAAGAGCTATGCAGATCAAGATAGACGACCACTCGAATTTAAAATTGGCGACCACGTTTTCTTAAAGGTATCACCTTGGCGTGGCGTTCGTAGATTTCGAATTAAAGGAAAGCTTAGTCCCCGTTTCATCGGTCCATTTGAAATCCTTGAAAGAGTTGGAGAAGTGTCATATCGATTAGCTTTACCTCCTCAGCTCTCTCACGTTCATAACGTTTTTCATATCTCATCGTTAAGAGGATATAATTATCATCCACTCCATGTCATTAGTTATCCGTTACTTACAATTCACGAGGATTTGTCCTACGAAGAGGAACCAGAAGCCATCTTAGATCGACAAGAAAGGGTTTTGCGTAGGAAAGTAATTCCGTTTGTTAAAATCCTCTGGAAGAATCACTCTGAACATGAAGCAACATGGGAATCTGAAGAATCAATTCGTTCTCTATACCCCAATCTATTCTAGCAATAGAATTTTAGTCGAGTAACGGTAAATCTTGCTATTTAATTTATGTTCATTTGTTTCTGGTTGTGGTCATTCATGCTTTGTCTTATGTGATTATATATCTTAGTTATGATTAAGCATGTTTAAGTAGGAGATTCGTATTATATAAGTTAGTAACTCTGCTATAAAAATTTCGTTTCCGTTATTTATATGTTATATTCTTATGTGCAAAATTTCGAGGACGAAATTTCTTTTAAGGGGGTAATAGTTGTAATAACCGAAAATTTAAAATCATAATAAACTAATAATATTAAAAGACCTAATTATTTTATTAAATTAACCCATAGGAAACCCTAATTAAGACACCCAAGTAATTCCATACAAAACCTAGAAATTTCAGAATTTTCAGAATCAGGATTAGGGCCCCTAAAACTCAGGGGGGGTATTCCCTGTTTGATAATTATCCTTATAACTTGCTGCCGAAGTTGCATTTATTAAAATTATCGACTCACCAGACCTAGTCCCACATGTGGCAACAATTTAAGCATGAAGTGTACCTTACGGACCGTAAGGTCACCAAGCTTACGGTCCGTAAGCAGCCTTACGGACCTCAACCTTCTTAAGCTTACGGTCCGTAAGCTTGTCAAATTTCGTGTATAAATAGCAGGCCTTGGCACTTGAATCTGGGCACAAAATCGACGAAGAAACTCAAAATACACGCTGAGATTTCGTCCGATTACTCTCCAAACACACACAAAACACTAATTAAGAATAGCAGGGTGCTGCAGAACAGGGTATTAACTCAATCGCTGATACGATTCATTGTCCGATCAATCAATATATCCAATGAATGTTTAAGTGCCGCCCACATTAGGGTTATACTTTATCGTTCGTCATTAATTTGACGGATTGTCGTTAATTCGATAGATAAAGTATTATACTTTATCGTTCGTTGTTAATTCAACGGATCATCGTTAATTCGATGGGTAAAGTATTATACCTTGTCGTTCGTTGTTAATTCAACGGATCATCGTTAATTCGATGGGCAAAGTATTGCATTTTGTCATTCATTGTGAGAATTTGATCTCGTGAGTTATCGTAAAGGCTGTATTAAGTTACTAACCTAGTTTGTATGCATGTTATTTAAATTAGGTTAAAAGACTAATCTATAGTCTAAACTCTGCCCGTATAAATCTGAAATATTATCACAAGGTAGCTTCACTTTGGAATTTTTAAAAGGTACGGATCCTACCCCACTTCTTATTGCTTCATATTCAAATTGTTATAAAACCCATTAAATTCATACACTCTTCACGTCTTTGATTTTCGATTCATTTGACAGTCCGTTCGAATTCTGTTCAAATCCTTTGATTTAAGCTTTCATGTCATGCGATAGTATTATGTTAGTTATACTCATTATCGCATGTTCCAATATAAGTTCTGTTTTGTTATGAAAATAAGTTCTGTTCTGTTATGAAAATAAGTTTTATAAGTTATGTGAATAAGACCATTTGTACTCTGTTACCCTGAGTATCGCTTCTCGTGGAGTGTCCCACGAGCATGTTGTTGCGGCATCAACAGCATGTGCTCCATCTGTGACGGAGAGATTAGTTCACGGCGTCCCTAGGTACAAGTGTGGTACAAAGCTACTAGGAGGCGTATGGATCGATCCTAGAATTTAAGTTAATGAGATGGATAACAGGTATGCCAACTGGCCATCTCGTGTGATAAGTATGCAGGAGTAGCTACCTGTGTATTATCACGTTTTCAGTTTGCTCATGGGTACATCCGTAAGATATGATTATGAAATTATGTTCTTGCATTGTATAAGTTTTGAATAAAGCATTATTTATTCTTTGAGCCTATAATTCCGTACTGAGCATTCGGCTCATTCCGTATAAATTTTGTATTTTCAGGTCAGCAGGTTATCTTGGGCGGGGGAAAGAGAGAAGAATAAAGCTTAGGAATAAATCTGAAGATGTTAGTTAATAAAATTGATTGTGTCTGGTTGTATATAAATCTTAAGTTTCGTTGTTAAATGGTTGTATCCTTGTCAAATAAATAAATGGAATTATGACTTTTGTTTATGATATCACTGTTATTGTGACACGTCAGCCCTTCCGGGTTGGGGTGTTACATTACCAGCTTGTATCATCCAATCAGATTTCATGTGTATGCTATCCAATCAAATTTTACAGACATGTTCCCTTGTACTATCCAATAAAATTGCATAAACATGTTTTCTTGTTCTATTCTATATCAAAATGGATCAAACACAATAATTTTTCAAATATCCATTCCATCTTCAAACAGTTCATCATGTTCCTAATTTAAAACCAATTCATCCCAACTTCATTACTAAATCCCTCATGGACACATAAAATCATTTATCACAAAAATCATTCTAATGCACAGCTTAATCATGGTTTCATTATCAAATAATACCCTAGTTTGTTAACAAGTTCATCATCATCACCTCTTTATTTCTATCATGCAAAAACATATTCGTGTTTTCATATTATTCTTTCATTTGCAATCATCATCAAAATAGCCACATCTATATTCTTAAGCACACAATGTAATCATTATACAAAATGCACATTTCAATTAATCAAGCACCTTTGTCCTATGTTTTCATCTATTTGCAAGGAAACAACTAACCGGTTGGTAGTCAAAAGTGTGAGGGTATGGAGGATTGGTGAAGGAAGCTTCCGAGTGATGACAATGAGCTTGAACCGAGGTCCCTTGTTGTCGCCGGTTAATCCAAGAGAGAGGAGAAGGATGCTTGGTTTAGGGTTTTAGTGAAAGAAAGATGAGGGAAGAGTGTGAGTGGGAGAGAGTGAGGATAAGAGAGTGTGAGTGGGTTTTATACAAAGTGGTGCACTCTAATGGGCTTTCAAGTGGACTCACAAGGGGTGCGGCCCAATTGTTCCGGATCACTCGGGACCGAGTGGTCTCGAGTCGGGCCTTTGTGGTCTTGGTTCCTAGTTCATGCGTACACATATATACATATACTACATACACATAGCTTATTTCAAAGATCACATAGCACAATAAGATAAATCACCAACTTTCCATTTAATAATATATACACGCACAATGTTAATACAACGAAGGTTGCTCGGGAAAACCTAGAGTGTCACATTATCCCCAAGTTTTGAGAACTTTCGTCCCGAAAGTTAAGGCAGTCACTGTCAAGCTAGTATGAGTGAGAACGTTTCAACGGGGTGTCACATCATCCCCCCGTTAGTTTGGAATTTCGTCCCGAAATTCGGTTGTAGCTTCAGTGCTGGGAGTTTCGTTAGGGAACAACTGGGGATAATTGCGTTTTATCTGGTCTTCCCGTTCCCAGGTAAACTCTGGGCCACGACGCGAGTTCCAACGAACTCGTACGATAGGTATCTGGCTACGTTTGAGGGTTTTGATTCCTCGATTCGTGATCTCAATCGGTTCCTCAGTAAAGTGTAGCTATTCGTCAATAGTTAGTTCCTTGAAAGGAATGATGAGTGTTTCACCTGACAGACACTTCTTCAGATTAGACACGTGAAAGAGGTGGTGCACCGCACTCAGTTCTTCAGGCAGATTCAATCTGTAAGCGACCTTACCGATCTTTTCGGTAATTTCGAATGGTCCTTCGTACCGCGGATTAAGCTTGCCCCGTTTTCCAAAACGAATCACACCCTTCCAGGGTGAGACTTTAAGTAGAGCTCGGTCACCGACCTGGAATTCTAGCGGTTTCTTACGCTTCATCAGTGTAACTTTTCTAACAGTCACGAGCTGCCGCCATGCGTTGTCTGATATGGGCAATCCTTTTCCATTTTGGCAGTTCTGGTTGTTGCAACAAGCCTGGCGGCTTCTGGTATTCGATCTTGACCCTAGCACATATTAAACATTTGCTAACGTACTTAGAAATGAGGACTTTCGTGTTAGGCCACCAATATAGGATCTAGATCGTGTTACATTCCATCCGTACCAGGATGTATCGAGTAGAGAGATTTGTGCACTTCGTCCATAACTAGTTCTTGGAGGTTTCCATAAGGTGGGATTCAGATATGGCCAGCAACGTAATGATTACCATCGTCCTTGAGTTCCAACTGCTTCTCCATGCCCCGCAGGGATTTGGCTAGGGGGGGGGGGGGTTCTCCCTTAAGTGCTTCAACTTGAGTGTTGTGGATCTGACTAGGGAAGTTTGCGTTAGTGAGCTATAGAGCACGAACATGCTCAGGTTTGGTTTCCTTTCTGCTGAGGGCGTCGGCCACCACATTGGCCTTGCCTGGATGATACTTGATTGCGTATTCGTAGTCGTCAAGGAGTTCCACTCATCTGCGTTGCCTCATGTTCAACTCCTTCTGATCCAAAATATGCTAGAGGCTCTTGTGATCGGTGTGAATCGTTCACTTGGTACCGTACAAGTAATGTTTCCATATCTTGAGTGCAAGGACGACTGCTGCGAGTCCCAAGTTGTGTGTCGTGTAGTTCCTTTCGTGAATCTTAAGTTGTCGAGAAGCATAGGTGATAACTTTCTCGCGTAGCGTTAACACGCTCTTGAGCATCATTCCACTTGTAAGAAATGCCCTTCTGGGTGGGAGTCGTAAGGCGTTGAGCGATCTTTGAAATCCCTTGATGAATCTACGATAGTATCCTGCCAATCCCAAGAATTGGCGAACTTCGGTCGGTGTCTTTGTCACACCCCAACCGATGGCGGAATCATCGGGGCGCGGCACTGAGCGAAACAGATTGTCCAGAAGTTTCCATAACAACTATCATTACCATTTAATTTAAGTTAACATGTCCCATACCATGTCTCAAATAGTAAAACAAGTTATTACAGACAAAAACTAAACAAATATTCTGTTCCGACAACTCAGATTTAAACATAACTAATTTGTTTATTGGTTTCTAGGACTCCAATTCCTAGCTTCGATTTCATCACAGCACAAAGAGCAAACATGCAACCTAAGCACCTGTCACATACGTTAAAATAAAGTCAATACATAAAATGTAAAGGTGAGCATACAAGTTTGATAATAGCATATAGAGTTCGAATTCGTTTACGCATAACCAGCACGTACACATAGTGAAATGAAGCACGTTAGTTATCGACATAGATCCATCGATACCAATGACTGCGGGTTGACTGCCCAAGGCAGTTCGCAATACATGATTACCACTGTAATCCATGCAAGTAAAAGATCCTTAACAACCCCCGTGTGAACGGGTGCTGAGTCCAAACTATAGTACTATCGTTGCTAAGGCAGGTAGACAGCATTCCATGTGTAAACATAACAAACAAGCATTCATAAGCCACGTATAACATGCAATAATGGTTAAGCGTTAAAATAGCTTGAGTAGTGTGATAGTTGTAGTTTGAATAGTTGTAACGTATGTAACACCCAAAAGTGCTAAAGCAAAAAGGGTTCGAGTATACTCACAGCGATATGGATTGAAGGGAGCGCTTTACAGCGAGTACGATTAGCCTGAATAGATTCGATAACGTAACGATAAGTGACGCGTAAAACAGTACAAGCGAGAGTGGGTAGGATGACTGATCGTGCGGATCAGTTGTCCGTGAATAGAAGTCATCCGTGCGCATGACCTATCCGTACGGATAGTGGTGCGTGCGGATGGTGATGCGTGCGGACGGTGTTCCATCCGGATAGGTCATCCGTGCGTGTGACTGTCCGTGCGGGTGGCAACCCGTGCGGACTAGTTATACGTGCGGACGACTTATCCGTACGGTTAGATTGCTTGTGTGGATAAATGTTCAAGTGGATTGTTTCTTCCTAAGATGTGTTTGTGTATGATGGCTTGTGCTTTGGAGTTTTCGTTGTAGCATTTAGAAAACACCAAAGTGTTTCTACCTTTCAAGCCGGCCGCGCGGACGGCGGTCCGTGCGTATGGTGGTCCGTGTGGGCAGCCTGTGCGCGCGGCAGAGACAATCCGTCCGGATAGCCTGTCCGTGCGTACGGCTTGGCCGTGCGGATGAAGATTGTTTGAGTTTCATCTTAAGGCCTTAGTATCTCATGATCCGAGGAGTAATCCATTCAGAGGTCGTCCGTCCGGATTGCTCGTTCGTCGATACTCAAACCTTGTTTGGAAAGTGGGTCCCAAGGGTAGTCCGTGCGGATAACAACCCGTGCGTATGACCTGTACGTGCGTACGGCCTGTACGTGCGTAGGACCTGCACGTGCGTGTGGCTCGTACGTGCGTGCGGCTCGTCCGTGCGGACAGCTAGTCCGTGCGGATAGCTTGTCCGTGCGGACAACTGGTTGTTCCGTTCGTCTACACTTGGTTTCTGTTGTCGTTTATCGAGACGTTCTGAATACGTGGCAACCACCTGGAGTTGTGTTCTTGCCCGCATGACCGGACCGGTCAGGAACCACCCTAACTGGGCCTGTCGGCGACTCAGAACGGTCATCCCGGTTAACCCCGATATCAGTCGTCTATGGGTAGGATTCCGGAACTAGAACTAGTGCATTACTATTGACGAGTAGAACACTAAAACCGATCGGATTCGTACTGGTTTTAAGGGTAAAAGAAGAAGAGAACTTAGGTTTATTTCTTTCAACCCTTTTATCCTTAGAAAAGTTTAGATCTAGGTGAAATTATTGTAAAAACTTGTAGAAATCGTTTAGATCTGGGATATTCTTGGTGGAATGAGGCCAAGCATGAAGTTCTTACGAACTTCATGATGACGTCACCCATGAATACCTCAAATCCGGATGATTTCATGGTTTAAATCGTAGATTCGAAAGATAGAAGTGTGCAGAATTGTGTAGTGATTAAAGATGTACAAGGATTAGTGTGAGATCTTACCTGGATTGAGAGAAATCTGAGAAAAGGTGAAGAATGCGTGTGGTTCGGACGTCACTTGCCAAAAGTGGAAAAAGTGGAGAGTGACCCGGGTATTTATAGGATGCCAAAAAGGGAAAGGAGGTGAGCCGTGCGCATGGCATGCACCCAGGCAGGTTATCCGCGCGGACTGGTCATCCGTGCGGACTGGCAATCCGTGCGGGTTGGCCATCCGTGCGGATGGGCCATCCGTGCGGATGCCACCACCTTGGGCGAGCTCGATGCGATGTTGGTTCGGCTCGGATTTACGAGCGGTTCGATAGAGTGTCCTAATTCAAATTACTTTCAGTCCCAACTACTTCTTACTGGGTTCGACTTGGAATTCGGGTTCGGGTTCATTCACATTCGAGTTAGACTTCGAGTTCGATTGAGTTCGCTTGATTTATACAAACATGAAATAACATAAAAATAACATGCACAGGTTCACGTAAGGCACACACACATATAACCACAAGAAAAAAAATACATAGTTCGAGTTACGATTTGGTGTCGATTTGATTAGCTTGCTTGATTAACTTTATCGCATTGTTACTTCCTATCGTTCACAGTCGTAGGTCGATTGAAATACGATTAGTAAGGCTTGATTATTGTAATGTACAACAATTACTCCACATAATCTAAATATCATACAAACAATTCTACGAGTCACGTCGCGCGAAATCGGTCGTTGACTTTGTCCTTGACTTTGACTTTCACTTGTGAAAACACGGGGTGTTACAGCCTCCCCTTGTTTAGGAAATTTCGTCCCGAAATTAAGCTGAAGCTGTAACTAATTCGTGAATCACATGTGAGAGTCCTTAGTTTGAATTTGAAGTCGTTTGGAAGAAATTCGAATTATTGTAGGTCCGGATTTGTCTCCGATTCGATTGCGTAACAACACGTTCAACGTGCGGAATCCGCGAACGTGTGTGGACTAAACACAATCGTACGGTGTCGAATCGATCCTACAAGTGGTATCTGAGCAGGTGCTCGGTTGCGAGATCAAACACGCTCAGATTTGAGCAATTTCTTCATCTTTGCAGGGTCGGTTTTAAACCTGACCCGATTGCGTAACCGATCGTGCAACGTGCGAAATCCGTGCACAAGTGAGATTGAACAGACAAGAACGTACTAATGACGTGATTCTATTGGTTGATCGGATAACAGACAAGAGCTTTCTCTCTCTAGTTTCTCTCATTTACAATATTCAATCTTCAGTAGTTTCGGCGGTTTCTGTTGGCTTCCATACATATTATCATATTTCAAATTCTCTGAAATCTCTCTCGAATACTCTCTTTTTACAATATTGCCACCTTGCCTTACTTAGCTGGACGTTACTTCTTCGTTAAACAGCTGTGGATACTTTGCCTTCATGTCGCTTTCGAGTTCCCAAGTGAACTACGCGCCTTGTTTGCCTTCCCACCGGACTTTCACAATAGGAATGCGTGAGCGCCTGAGTTCTTTGGTTTGGCGATCCATGATTTCGACAGGCTTTTCCACGAAGTGTAATGTTTCGTTCACTCGTAAATCATCTAGAGGAACATGTACGGCTGGTTCGTAGATGGTCTTTCGGAGGTTTGACACGTGGAAGATCGGATGGACATTGTTAAGTTCTTCCGGTAATTCGAGTCTGTAGGCGACTTTTCCGATCCTTTCCAGAATCTTAAAAGGTCCCACATACCGAGGCGCAAGTTTCCCCTTTTTGCCGAATCGGACTACACCCTTCCAAGGTGATACCTTTAGGAGTACGTAGTCACCAACGCCATACTCACGGTGCTTGCGCTTTTTATCGGCGAGAAGCTTCTGTCTATCTCGAGCCTTCGCTAGATTGTCCCGAATTTGGAAGATTTTGTCTGTCGTTTCTTGTAGCAGTTCCGGACCGGTTAGTTGCGAGTGACCGATCTCGTGCCACACAATAGGCGATCGACATCTTCTCCCGTATAAGGCCTCAAAAGGTGCCATCTGGATGCTAGCCTGGTAGCTGTTGTTGTACGAGAATTCGACTAACGGAAGGTGTCTATCCCAATTACCACCGAAGTCTAGGACACATGAACGGAGCATGTCTTCAAGCGTACGAATCGTTCTTTCGCTCTGACCGTCAGTTTGTGGGTGGAACGCAGTGCTTAGATTAAGCGTCGTACCGAGTGCCGTTTGAAATGTTCCCCACAATCGCGAAGTAAATCGAGCATCACGGTCAGAGATGATGTCACGAGGCGTCCCATGTCGACAAATGATCTCGTCAGTGTAGATTCGGGCTAATCGTTCCACCTTGTAATCTTCTCGTATTGGCAGAAAGTGGGCTGATTTGGTCAAACGGTCAATAACAACCCAAATGCTGTCGTGACCTGATGACGTGGTTGGAAGCTTGGTTACGAAATCCATAGCTATGCTTTCCCACTTCCACATGGGGATTGGAGGTTGTTCGAGTAAGCCAGAGGGTCGTTGATGTTCGGCCTTGACTCTAGCACAGGTTAGGCATCTTCCGACGTAGAGAGCGATATCCCGTTTCATGCCCGGCCACCAGTACCTATATCGAAGGTCATGGTACATTTTGTCGGCACCAGGATGAATAGAGTATCGGGATTTGTGGGCTTCGTCCATGATGATCTGTCGCAGGTTAGTTCGCTTGGGAATCCAGATTTTGTCTAAGAAGTGGAATATCCCGTTTGATTTGCTCGCAAGTTGGGCTCCATCGTGGTAGATTCTTTCTTTCTTCAAGGTGCGCTCGTTGAAACATGCATGCTGGGCGTCGCGGATAAGAGCTTCTAGATTGTGCTGGGCTTGAACATTACGAGTGCTAAGCAGATAACTCCGTCTGCTAAGTGCGTCGGCAACAACATTTGCTTTGCCTGGGTGATAACGAATCTCACAGTCGTAGTCGTTGAGAAGCTCTACCCATCGGCGTTGACGCATATTTAGTTCCCTCTGATTAAAGATGTGTTGTAGGCTCTTATGATCGGTGAAGATCGTACACTTGGTACCATACAGGTAGTGTCGCCAAATCTTTAATGCAAAAACAACTGCGCCTAGCTCGAGATCGTGGGTTGTATAGTTCTTCTCGTGGATTTTGAGCTGACGGGATGCGTAAGCAATAACCTTGTCTCGTTGCATTAAGACACAACCGAGACCAAGGTTAGAAGCATCACAGTAGACAATGAAATTATCGTTTCCGTCGGGTAGCGTGAGAACAGGAGCATTGCAAAGCATGTATTTGAGGGTTCGAAAGGCAGACTCTTGTTTGGTTCCCCAGACAAAAGGCTGATCCTTATGAGTAAGAGAAGTAAGTGGTACAGCAATCTTCGAGAATCCGTTGATAAATCGTCGATAATAGCCCGCCAGCCCGAGAAAGGAACGGACTTCAGTCGGGTTCTTAGGCGTAACCCAGCTTTTAACAGCTTCAATCTTCGCAGGATCGACGTGAATGCCCTGACTATTTACGATGTGACCCAGAAATTGAACCTCCCCCAACCAAAATTCACACTTGGAGAATTTGGCGTAGAGTTGATTTCCCTGGAGTAACTCGAGAACCAAACGTAGATGCTGCGCGTGTTCGGATCTTGTTTTGGAATAGATCAGGACATCGTCGATGAACACGATGACGAAACGGTCAAGATATGGTTTACACACTCGATTCATCAGATCCATGAAAACTGCTGGTGCATTGGTTAGGCCAAAAGGCATGACAACGAATTCATAATGGCCGTAACGAGTGCGAAACGCTGTTTTGGGAATATCCTCCTCCTGTATACGCAGCTGATGATATCCGGAACGCAGGTCGATCTTCGAGAAACACGTAGCGCCCTGTAGTTGATCAAACAAATCGTCGATTCGAGGCAGAGGATAGCGATTCTTGATAGTCAACTTATTCAATTCCCGGTAATCGATGCACATCCGGAACGTCCCATCCTTCTTTTTGACGAAAAGGACTGGTGCGCCCCACGGAGAGGTGCTCGGGCGAATAAAGCTTTTTCAAGCAATTCCTGGAGTTGGGTTGAGAGTTCGCGCATTTCGGACGGCGCAAGTCGGTAGGGAGCTCTGGCAATATGATTTGCTCCAGGAATAAGATCAATGCGAAAATCGATATCACGCTTTGGAGGTAGTCCGGGAAGATCCTCGGGAAAGACTCGAGGAAATTCTCGAACCACTGGAACGTCCTTCACTTTCTTCTTCTCTTTCTTTTCCTTCTCCGCTGCTACGACATGAGCCAAGAACGCCCTGTACTCCTTACGGAGATACTTGCTGGCTTGTAGGCATGATATAAGTTTGAGACCCTTCGAAGTAGTATCTCCATAGACGCACAATGAATCCCCGTTGGCGAGCGAAAAACGAATCATTTTATCGAAGCACACAACTTCGGCATGGTTTTCGCGAAGAAAGTCCATACCTATTATGACATCAAAACTTCCTAGTTCCATTGGAATAAGATCGATCGGGAAGACGTGATTGTTGAGTTCGAGCGTGCAATCACGAATAACAGAGTTTACAGCGACGGTTCTCCCGGTAGCGACTTCAACTTCGAATGCAGAGGAGAGTCGAGAGCGCTTACGACTAAGGAGTTTCTCAAATTCGAGTGACACAAAGAAATTATCGGCTCCAGTATCAAACAAACATGAAGCATAAATACCATTCACAAGGAACGTACCATTGACCACGTTGTTGTCGGCCTGGGCCTGACGCATGTTGAGATTGAAAGTTCTGGCACGTGCGGCCTGTTGCTGTTGCGGTTGTTGCTGTTGTGGTTGCTGCTGTGGCTGCTGGGGTTCTTGTTTCACCACCCTGTTTGGGCACATGTTGGCGAAATGATTTGGGTCGCCACATGTGAAGCATGCTCTGGCTTTGACTGCTGGTGCCGGAGGAGCTTGTTGACCCTGTGGGGCAGCGAGTAGGGCTTGATTTGCAGGAGCTTGACGAATACGACAGTTAGCAGTAAAGTGGCCGTAGACGTTGCAATGAGCACAGAAGCGGCATTGGATAGCAGTCGGGTGATGATAGGTGCAAGTAGGGCAGAGTGGGTGTGGTCCAGTATATGCACGCTTTGCAGGCGGTGCATTGGTCACAGGTGCCGCCACTTGACGCTGTTGTGCAGGTACAGTCTGAACTGGTGCAGCAGTGATCGCACAGTTCTTGTTGGTGGTGTTGCTCTTGCTCTTGTTCTTTCTCTTGTTGCTTGATGATGTGGGTTCAGCAATTGGTGTAGTGGTAGTGGCTTGATGCAGATGCTTGGAGGTCTTATCCCACATCCCAGCTTTGACCCTTTTGTCATTGATCTCAGCGGCCAGCAGATAGGTTTCTTCGATCGTGGTAGTCTTAGCCGCTTGCACGAAATCAGCAACGCAGTCGGGCAAAGCTCGGATGTACTTCTTGATGGTGATCTCAGGAGTCTTGACTTGATCGGGACAGATAATGCTGAGCTGTTTGAAGCGAGCGGTAAGACCAGCATTGTCTCCATCCTTCTGATGTATGTGCCAGAATTCATCTTCAAGCTTTTGTCGTTCGTGAGGAGGGCAGAATTCCTCCAGCATGACTTCCTTGAGCTCATCCCACGACAACCTGTAAGCTGCATCATTCCCTCTCTTGTTCCTCTCGGCCGTCCACCAGTCCAAAGCACGGGACTGAAAGACGCCGGTAGCGTTCAGAGTTCGAAGGTCATCAGGGCAACCACTTTGTCGCAGGGTAACCTCGATAGAGTCAAACCAGTGGAATAGAGCAGTAGGACCTCCTTCGCCCGTGAATTCTTTCGGTCCACATGACTTGAATTGTTTGAAACTGAAAGGTCTCGCGGCAGCTTTGGGACCCTCAGTCCTCGATTCCTCGGATGACTTGCTGGCATTCTCGCAGACACCGCTCACAGCCTTTGCTACCGCTTTCGCGACGATGGAAGCAAGGCGTATGTCCCTCTTTTCCTGACGAGAGAGTTGATGACGGGATCCAGACGACATTGTCTGCAATAGACACCGCCATGGAACTCAACATATGTATTCGAATCTCACCTCACACGTCTAGGATTACTAAAGCTCAGTAACACGTACCATGTAAACGCATATAGTCACAAATTTACAGAGTTGCACAAAATCACATAGACATATAGAGCACATAATTACAGTATCCCTAATCACATGGGCACAATAAGCAAGAAACACATAAACTTAGTCACTAAAAGCACCTACGAGCGTACAAAGTATCCTAATTGTTCCTATTGTTAAGTTGCTAGCGAGGAGAGGTGTGGGTTTTGTGTTTTAGCTGAAGCAATAGTGTTGGGTCGAAACCAATAATATCTCAAAACGTTAACAAATAACAGAAAAAGCATAAAATTTTCATAAAGATCGATAATCGAAGGTGGATTGTCTGCGGCTAATAGACTTCGACTTAACCAAAGTAGCTCGACTATTCTCAAGGATCCTGCACAACGACCTCCAGGACTATGCCTTTGCCTCGATTCTTGGGCGTTGGCGCAATTCCCTTTGGTTAGGTTGTGTCTTTAGACCGTTGGAGTCCATCGAACTTTGGTGGAGTTTTGTATAAAAGTGGGACGAGTCGTCAAGGTTAGGGTTTCACCCCTATCTTGCAACCCCCGTCCTCGTTTTCTGATAAAAATTAAGGAGATTATTCATCAAAATATGGATTTCACTCCTGATTTGGTATAATTCTCCTCGTTTGTAGCTAAAAACGCCAGCTGACTAGGCAACTTAGTCGAGAGTTTGCGGTTTTCACACCTATTCTCGGCCTCATCGCCTGTTCACAACTTGAAAATTTGAGTGTAGTGCTAGAAAAGAGTGAGTGATAGTGGTGAGTTTACGCATACGCGTGAGTTGGTCTGTTGGTTCTTAACTATAGCCTAGGTCTCTAAGGCTTCGACCCGGACTAGGTCGAGTCTTGCCTAATTCCCTATAGTTATGGCTCTGATACCAATCTGTCACACCCCAACCGATGGCGGAATCATCGGGGCGCGGCACTGAGCGAAACAGATTGTCCAGAAGTTTCCATAACAACTATCATTACCATTTAATTTAAGTTAACATGTCCCATACCATGTCTCAAATAGTAAAACAAGTTATTACAGACAAAAACTAAACAAATATTCTGTTCCGACAACTCAGATTTAAACATAACTAATTTGTTTATTGGTTTCTAGGACTCCAATTCCTAGCTTCGATTTCATCACAGCACAAAGAGCAAACATGCAACCTAAGCACCTGTCACATACGTTAAAATAAAGTCAATACATAAAATGTAAAGGTGAGCATACAAGTTTGATAATAGCATATAGAGTTCGAATTCGTTTACGCATAACCAGCACGTACACATAGTGAAATGAAGCACGTTAGTTATCGACATAGATCCATCGATACCAATGACTGCGGGTTGACTGCCCAAGGCAGTTCGCAATACATGATTACCACTGTAATCCATGCAAGTAAAAGATCCTTAACAACCCCCGTGTGAACGGGTGCTGAGTCCAAACTATAGTACTATCGTTGCTAAGGCAGGTAGACAGCATTCCATGTGTAAACATAACAAACAAGCATTCATAAGCCACGTATAACATGCAATAATGGTTAAGCGTTAAAATAGCTTGAGTAGTGTGATAGTTGTAGTTTGAATAGTTGTAACGTATGTAACACCCAAAAGTGCTAAAGCAAAAAGGGTTCGAGTATACTCACAGCGATATGGATTGAAGGGAGCGCTTTACAGCGAGTACGATTAGCCTGAATAGATTCGATAACGTAACGATAAGTGACGCGTAAAACAGTACAAGCGAGAGTGGGTAGGATGACTGATCGTGCGGATCAGTTGTCCGTGAATAGAAGTCATCCGTGCGCATGACCTATACATACGGATGGTGGTGCGTGCGGATGGTGATGCGTGCGGACGGTGTTCCATCCGGATAGGTCATCCGTGCGTGTGACTGTCCGTGCGGGTGGCAACCCGTGCGGACTCATTATACGTGCGGACGACTTATCCGTACGGTTAGATTGCTTGTGTGGATAAATGTTCAAGTGGATTGTTTCTTCCTAAGATGTGTTTGTGTATGATGGCTTGTGCTTTGGAGTTTTCGTTGTAGCATTTAGAAAACACCAAAGTGTTTCTACCTTTCAAGCCGGCCGCGCGGACGGCGGTCCGTGCGTATGGTGGTCCGTGTGGGCAGCCTGTGCGCGCGGCAGAGACAATCCGTCCGGATAGCCTGTCCGTGCGTACGGCTTGGCCGTGCGGATGAAGATTGTTTGAGTTTCATCTTAAGGCCTTAGTATCTCATGATCCGAGGAGTAATCCATTCAGAGGTCGTCCGTCCGGATTGCTCGTTCGTCGATACTCAAACCTTGTTTGGAAAGTGGGTCCCAAGGGTAGTCCGTGCGGATAACAACCCGTGCGTATGACCTGTACGTGCGTACGGCCTGTACGTGCGTATGACCTGCACGTGCGTGTGGCTCGTACGTGCGTGCGGCTCGTCCGTGCGGACAGCTAGTCCGTGCGGATAGCTTGTCCGTGCGGACAACTGGTTGTTCCGTTCGTCTACACTTGGTTTCTGTTGTCGTTTATCGAGACGTTCTGAATACGTGGCAACCACCTGGAGTTGTGTTCTTGCCCGCATGACCGGACCGGTCAGGAACCACCCTAACTGGGCCTGTCGGCGACTCAGAACGGTCATCCCGGTTAACCCCGATATCAGTCGTCTATGGGTAGGATTCCGGAACTAGAACTAGTGCATTACTATTGACGAGTAGAACACTAAAACCGATCGGATTCGTACCGGTTTTAAGGGTAAAAGAAGAAGAGAACTTAGGTTTATTTCTTTCAACCCTTTTATCCTTAGAAAAGTTTAGATCTAGGTGAAATTATTGTAAAAACTTGTAGAAATCGTTTAGATCTGGGATATTCTTGGTGGAATGAGGCCAAGCATGAAGTTCTTACGAACTTCATGATGACGTCACCCATGAATACCTCAAATCCGGATGATTTCATGGTTTAAATCGTAGATTCGAAAGATAGAAGTGTGCAGAATTGTGTAGTGATTAAAGATGTACAAGGATTAGTGTGAGATCTTACCTGGATTGAGAGAAATCTGAGAAAAGGTGAAGAATGCGTGTGGTTCGGACGTCACTTGCCAAAAGTGGAAAAAGTGGAGAGTGACCCGGGTATTTATAGGATGCCAAAAAGGGAAAGGAGGTGAGCCGTGCGCATGGCATGCACCCAGGCAGGTTATCCGCGCGGACTGGTCATCCGTGCGGACTGGCAATCCGTGCGGGTTGGCCATCCGTGCGGATGGGCCATCCGTGCGGATGCCACCACCTTGGGCGAGCTCGATGCGATGTTGGTTCGGCTCGGATTTACGAGCGGTTCGATAGAGTGTCCTAATTCAAATTACTTTCAGTCCCAACTACTTCTTACTGGGTTCGACTTGGAATTCGGGTTCGGGTTCATTCACATTCGAGTTAGACTTCGAGTTCGATTGAGTTCGCTTGATTTATACAAACATGAAATAACATAAAAATAACATGCACAGGTACACGTAAGGCACACACACATATAACCACAAGAAAAAAATACATAGTTCGAGTTACGATTTGGTGTCGATTTGATTAGCTTGCTTGATTAACTTTATCGCATTGTTACTTCCTATCGTTCACAGTCGTAGGTCGATTGAAATACGATTAGTAAGGCTTGATTATTGTAATGTACAACAATTACTCCACATAATCTAAATATCATACAAACAATTCTACGAGTCACGTCGCGCGAAATCGGTCGTTGACTTTGTCCTTGACTTTGACTTTCACTTGTGAAAACACGGGGTGTTACAGTCTTAGGGGTAGGCCAATTCTTTATAGAGTCGATCTTAGCTGGATCGACGTGAATTCCATTCTTATTGGCCACGTGTCCAAGGAATGTGGACTTCTCGAAGCCAGAAGTCGCATTTCGATAACTTGGCGTACAGTTGTTCCTTGCAGATGTGCTCGAGGGTAAGACGCAAGTGTTGTTACTGCTCCTCTTGACCTCTTGAGTAGATTAAGAGGTCGTCGATAAACACAGTCGCGAACTTGTCGAGGTAGGGTCTGCACATTCAGTTCACGAGATCCATAAAAAAAAAAAAAACGCAGGCGCGTTGGTCATTCCAAAAGTCATGACGAGAAATTCATAGTGACCATAACGAGTTCTGAACGCAGTTTTGGAGATATCTTCCTCACGGACTCTCAGCTGATGATAACCTGATCGCGGTCGATCTTAGAGTAGTAGCTTGATCCCTGCAACTGATCAAACGGGTCGTCGATACGTGGGAGTGGGTAACGGTTCTTGATGGTAACCTTGTCCAACTCATGATAGTTGATGCACATACGGAATGTGCCATCCTTCTCCTTAACAAAGAACGCTGGTGCTCCCCAGGGCGACAAGCTAGGACGGATAAATCCTTTGTCTAACCGTTCTTATAGTTGCGTAGAGGGTTCCTTCGATTCTGGGGAGCCAGTCGATAAGGTGAGAGAGCTATAGGTGCTGCTCCGGGAGCTAGCTCGATTTGGAATTCGACCTGACGGTGAGGAGGAAGTCCTGGTAGTTCTTCAGGAAATACCTCAGGATAGTCGCGTACAACTGGAAAAATTCTCGATCCTCTTTTCCCTTCACTGGGTGCCGGAGACATAAACACTTCGGGGCTTTTAAGCTATGAAATTATGCCGGTGACTTCTCCGCCTTTGTCACCTTGAATGATGGGGGTTTGCACGAAGGACGTGGAATACAAACGATTTCCTCTCAACAGAGGATTCCAGCCCGCAGTTTGGATAACCAATCCATACTAATGACGAAGTCGAAGCTTTCGAGTACGATAGGAAAGAGGTCGATGGGAAAGGTCTGACTAGACAATATGAGGTTGCAGTTACTGACAACGGGTGAGCCTAGCTCGACGATATGCTTAGAACTTAATAACGTAGACGTACGCTTAAGCTCTTTACTAATACATAGGGATACATAACTAGCATCTGCTCCAAAATCAAATAAGATGGAAACATAACGATCATCGAGTAGAAACTTGCCCGCTACGACGTTGGGGTCATTCCACGCTTCTCCAGCTCCAGTCACGAAAGTTCTTCCTCTTGCACCATTCCCAGCATTGTTGGCGTTGTTGTTGTTATTTCCCGCACCTCGATCATTGTTGTTGCGATTCTGGTTCAGCTGAGGGCAATCCTTTCGCATGTGTCCTATTGCCCCACATTTGTAGCATTCACGGTTGTTCCCTTGTTGCTGTTGTGGTTGCTGTTGATTCTGCCTAGCCGGAAGCTGGCTCCTGCAGTCTTTGGCTTCCTGCCCCAATTTGTTACATCGCTGACACTGACCATTGCCACATGGCCCACTGTGGTGTCGGCCACACTTGTTACACTTGGGTAGTTTTCTTCGGTAACCACCCGTTCGCGGGTCAGGGCCCTCGCTCCCAACGACCCTCCTTTGTTGAACTTGAGGTGGCATAGTGCTGGGACTCCCACTTTGGTAGTCATTCCACTTGCGTTTGCAAAAATCGAAGGCATTAGCTGTAGCAGTTAAACGCCTGGGCAACCTGCCTTCTTCCACCGCTTGGTTTGTGAAATGGTGTGCTAGACGGATGGCTTGTTGGATTGTAGGGGGTTTGGTTGCGATTACTGAACCCTGGACTTCTGGGACTAAGCCCCTAAGGTAGAGTGCGATTCGTTTGTAGGGAGGCTGCGATAAGTTAGGACACAAGGCAGCCAAGTCATTGGACCTTTTCGTGTACGCTTCGATTTCCGAGCCAACCATTTTTAACCCATAGTATTCCATTTCCAGCTTCTGCATGTCATCCTTGTGACAGAATTCCTCCCTGATTAGATCCTTGAAATCATCCCAAGGAGTGGCATTTGCATCTGCCAATCCGAGCATCTGGACTTGCTCGTTCCACCATGAAAACGCTTTTCCTAGAAACGTGCTAGTGGCGTATTCTACTCGTTTGCTACATGGGCTTTCACCTTCTTCAAATGCAGACTCGATCCTCCTGAACCAATGTAAAATGCCCACGGCTCCTTCTGTGCCATCGAAAGGGAGTGGTTTGCATTCCAAGAACGCCCTGAGGGTGCCAACTCGGGGTTGGGTGTATGTGGATGGTCCTTCTGGGTTGGTTGCCAAGGCTTCAGCGACCCGAACGTCTACCAGGGCCGCCAGCTGGTCCCTTGTCAGGGTTATGCTATCTCCATCGAGTCCGATCATTGTCTTGATGTTCAGAAGACACAGAGTGAGAAAAGACGTCGTAGTGAAACAAGAATGTGGGGGGGGGGGAGATTGTGTATACATCTAGCTAGGCACACTAATATGTATATTAGCACATAAGTACTTAAACAAACAGCAAGTAAACATAAGTGAGAGCTATGAGGTCTAATACGTTGAGTCTTGCACTTGGAGTGTAGTGTCGTCACGAGTCACGGGTTATAGTCTGGTTTTTCTCAAAAAGACTTCCTTTTTAAAACCAAGTTCACTATAACCAATGGCTCTGATACCAATCTGTCACACCCCCAAAATCCACATGCGGAGTACCACCGCTTGGAGGCGTGACTGACCAGGATCCAGCCACCAATTATACTGATCATTGGTTAGTAGTAAAAACGTTTGCCAACACAATGGTTAGTAAACATTATAGTTTAAAGTTCAAAAGTTCAAGTTTAAGTAACAGTCTAAATAAGTAGCGGAAGCATAGGCAAAACAATTTAAAACAAGGTTCATAGTTCAAGTTTATTTAGAACCCAACGCATGGGTTAGATGACCACTACACATTCCCAAGTAGCAAGCTCCTGAGTCACTGGGTACCTGCAAAGCATGCAGTAGGGTATCAACAAAAATGTTGGCGAGTTCACGAGTTGTCCAGTTTTAATTACCAAAAACTTGTTTCGCTAGTTAATTTATCCGTTTATACATGCGATGGGGAGCTACCCCATAAGTAAGCGACTAAACTGTTTTACAATACCGAATACTTACTTAACCGTACGTTTCCGCAGTGCCCCGTTTGTCAATTTTCTATCATCATTGACGGTTTGCCAGAGTACATTAGTTCACTCTCGTTCCCAGTAACAAGGGTCGGTGTGAGGCTGGTTAGACCTAAATAGCGCTACTAACTAATAACCCGTTCGCCTGGCCCCGGCGATTGATCGGTATTAAGTAGTGAGGACTTGAGTGATAGAGTTTCGTTTAGTGTTGCTTGTTGCATTACCGTATAAACAATAATTAACTAAGAGTCCCATTTAAGGGGGGAAAAAGTAGGTTTGTATCCCTTACGAGGGGATAGCGTTGTTTAAGTTTCCGTTTTCCCAAAACCACCGGGAAGGCATGCTTTGATAGTTGTGAACTCACCTTGGGTTGCTCGGTAGACAGTTTACTTGGTCAAATACGTTGGTCACCACGCCCTAACATGGTTACCAGTATAGGTCAGGTTGGGTACAAGTAATCACATTTATCTTACACGTATCTAACACATAGCATGCAGATTACACTACCACACATAAGGTTGGGCTTATTTAGCAGTTTAAGCAGTAACAGTTAACACGTAACATGTATGTCAATCAGGGTTATAGGGCCTGCCCTAACATGCTAGCAAATTTAGGCAGAAATCAAATAATACTTAGTCCATGCGAGAAACAGTTCATCAAACCAAACTGGTCCAATAACAACATGGCCCAATAACTAAAGTCAGCAGTCCAGTCGGGACAAGGTGGTCTCGACTCGAGAACACGCGGTCTCGAGTCGCAACCAGGAGGTCTCAAGTCGTGCATGCATGAGTCGCAACCTCGAAGGTCTCGAGTTCAGGCTTGAGTCGAGATCAGGAGATCTCGAGTCGCAACCGTGTTGGTCTCGACTCATGAAGCGCATGTCCGGGTCTCGAGTTGTCCAATTGACGGTCTCGAGTAGCAGCCTTCATTCTCGACTCGCAACCTGGCTGGAATCTTTCTAGAGCCTTTACCAGCTTGTATCATCCAATCAGATTTCATGTGTATGCTATCCAATCAAATTTTACAGACATGTTCCCTTGTACTATCCAATAAAATTGCATAAACATGTTTTCTTGTTCTATTCTATATCAAAATGGATCAAACACAATAATTTTTCAAATATCCATTCCATCTTCAAACAGTTCATCATGTTCCTAATTTAAAACCAATTCATCCCAACTTCATTACTAAATCCCTCATGGACACATAAAATCATTTATCACAAAAATCATTCTAATGCACAGCTTAATCATGGTTTCATTATCAAATAATACCCTAGTTTGTTAACAAGTTCATCATCATCACCTCTTTATTTCTATCATGCAAAAACAGATTCGTGTTTTCATATTATTCTTTCATTTGCAATCATCATCAAAATAGCCACATCTATATTCTTAAGCACACAATGTAATCATTATACAAAATGCACATTTCAATTAATCAAGCACCTTTGTCCTATGTTTTCATCTATTTGCAAGGAAACAACTAACCGGTTGGTAGTCAAAAGTGTGAGGGTATGGAGGATTGGTGAAGGAAGCTTCCGAGTGATGACAATGAGCTTGAACCGAGGTCCCTTGTTGTCGCCGGTTAATCCAAGAGAGAGGAGAAGGATGCTTGGTTTAGGGTTTTAGTGAAAGAAAGATGAGGGAAGAGTGTGAGTGGGAGAGAGTGAGGATAAGAGAGTGTGAGTGGGTTTTATACAAAGTGGTGCACTCTAATGGGCTTTCGAGTGGACTCACAAGGGGTGCGGCCCAATTGTTCCGGATCACTCGGGACCGAGTGGTCTCGAGTCGGGCCTTTGTGGTCTCGGTTCCTAGTTCATGCATACACATATATACATATACTACATACACATAGCTTATTTCAAAGATCACATAGCACAATAAGATAAATCACCAACTTTCCATTTAATAATATATACACGCACAACGTTAATACAACGAAGGTTGCTCGGGAAAACCTAGAGTGTCACAAGCGTGATCACGATGGTTATAGTCCCTAGTGACTATACCTACTGATTACCACGTTATCTAGGCTCAGTGACGAGCCGTAGTTTCGGTCAGAATACGTATTCTTGCGTATTTTGTAACCAAACTACTTATGGGTATCAAGACCATTTGTTTTGATACCAAACCTGTTTTCTAAACTTAGTTAAGCATGTTTTAACATGCTTAGCTCGTCACTTTTAGTTTAGTGCTTATTTAGGGTCGTAAGGTAAGCGATCTAAACAATCGCTTATACTTTCGAACCCGACCCGTTTGGTCGATCATTAGGATCCGACCAAGCACTTTAGGTGACCATAGTTTATAGGGAATAACCTTACGAGGTTATACCTTATGGTCGCTTCGTTTAAGTAGTTGTATGATAGGTAGTTTATATGCCTTAGGTAAATTACCAAAATACCCCTTTGATGCCAAAATTCATTTTAAACATATGTAACATAACTTTTGACATCTAAACTGATTTGACAACAATATTAGACATGTTAAGGCATATGTTACTTATCATAGGACTAGTTAGGCGGTCCGAACGCGTTTTACGCGAACGACGCGTTAAAGTAGCATAAGCTACCTAAACGGGTCGTAATGGGTCGTAAGCACTTAGGTTAGGTTTCATTTAGCATGTAGGCTTTGTTAAACCATACTACATGAGTTTCCATACTCATTTGGTTTACGAGCCCTCATTCTATCCGATCTTCCAATTTAGGTCCGGTTTATTAATGTAGTTACCTATATTAGGTGCTGTTTGATATTCCGAGATCTCTAGCATTGCTTGGTGGTTATCTTAGGACTTCTAAGCAATCTCATGTGAGTACATAGAACCCCTCTTTTACTGTTTTCAAACTGTTTTGGGGTGGAACACATGTGCCTACTTGTTACTTTCGTGCTTTCCTGTTTTCACATCATATACATGCTATGTTTGTTAGTACATTATAGTACATGATTTCATTACGTTTCATGCTATGTATGTCCATTGTGTGCATACTTAGTACATTGTTTTACTTTACATTTATGCTATGTATGTTGACTGATAGCATGCTAGCACATTGATTTACATGACTTTCAGCTTTGTATGTTAACTTAGCATACTTAGTACATTGTTTTCATATAACATGTTCACTTTTGCTATGACATTTGGTTTGCACAAACGAGACTATTATACGTTCATTAACATTAGCTACGCCGCTCGGTAGTAGGACTTGACAAATCCCATTCCTGACATCCCGGGTTTGTTTGGATGTAAGGAATGACTGAATCCGAAAACATTTCTTTTGATAACCTTGACTGAAAGGGTTATACGACTGTCTCAAGGCTTGAATGTATGCGTTAACTTACCACATAAATGTTTGTATCAATGTAACATGCATTACTTTACAAAACATAACTTTTTTATATATTCAAATTACTTTGTTTTGTACATTTCTACATTTGGACTATTTGACAATACTTTACTTACAAGACATAACATTTGTTACACATTACTTGACTACTTTTGGACTGTCAACATTTGACATGGTTTATACAAGGACTTTTGACAATTGGTTTAAACATAGACATTATACATTGTTGGTTGGTTAAGTGACTTAAGTAACGAAATGTGAGTAATATAATACAAGCATGGTGGATACGCCGCTGATACTTCCTATATATAAGTGTTTGTATTATATTAAATATCATAGCGTTATTTAAATCATTCATTTTGGACTTATACATTTTACACAAGTAACATGTTTTCACAATACGTTGTTTTACAATACGGTTTATTTTATACAACTCATTTTACTTGGTTATTCATTTAACCATACATTACTCTCTTATTTATACATATCATCTGATCTTATCGACTGTCAAATGATTTACAAGACAAAGCAAATTACAAGGTTCATGACTAAACATTTTCTCACACATAAGTCATGAATCCTATTTTCTCAAAACCTATGTATCTCACAGGCATTTTTATGCTGACGTACCTATTTTCACATGTGTTTTCAGGAGATGATGCATAAGACTTATCAAGACATACTTAGGCGGACCTGTGCCTTAGTGACTTAAAACGAGACAAGAACTAGTTAAATTTTGTTATGTACTCTTTATTTCTTGTTTAAAGACAATGTAACTCGCTTGTTTGATGAATAAAACGAAACTTAAATTTCCATGGTTGTGAAACATTAATTCTGTTACAGCACTCCCCGATGTTTCCGCCACTTTTTGTATGTTCCACGTTGTCGGGGTGTGACAGAAAAGATGGTATCAGAGCCAATGGTTATAGGGAATTAGGTTATTAGTAATGCTTTGACCTAGTCTATAACCTTCCTAGGACCCTAACGCGAGTTTACTTGCGTTTAGTCATAAAACAATACCGTCACCTATCCTTAGGCGACGACCACAACAAGAACATAAATTTCAAAACCGCTTTGAAAACTAATCATCTGTTCTAGGATGATTGATTACTAGGTTTTGAACCCTCTATTATAAGGTTTTGAACCCCTTTGAGTTTTCAAAAAAAAATCTCGTCTAGGTTTTGGGTTTTAAATAATGTGAACACGTGCAAACTGGAAGGGTGAATGCCTGTATTCTGGGTTTTCTGTCTAGGCAAGCACTTCGTATATATCTCATCAGACGCGAGACCAGTTGTGCTTACCTGGGAATTCTTGGGATGGGTGTTCACTTATAGGCGAGCATGTCTTCGCGAAACATTATTTTTGACCTAATTACTTTGATTAATCACCGGGGTCGTTTGTTGCTTTGTAGTAACAAACAAATGACCACTATCCTTGCTTTCATCAGATTTGTTCATCTCATTCTTTTCGTCTAATTCTCTCACTCGTTTCATTTCATGTTTCCCCTTTTAGAATGCCTCCACGACGCGAAAATCCGGTATCTATTGAAGATCTGGCAGCTGTCATTACACAGCAAATAACTGCTGCAATCCCGAACATCGTTGCCCAATGTCACCAAGCTCTTAACAACAATAATGCCCTCTGCAACTTCAAGACGTTCAACTCGGCTAAGCCATCAAAGTTTTCTGGGTCTCAAGGAGCGACTGCACTTCTGCAATGGTTCGAGAGTCTAGAGAGCACCTTCAGGCATGTTCAATGTCCAAACTAGCGAAAGGTAGATTTCGCATCTAGTGTCTTTGAGAAACGAGCTTTGACGTGGTGGAACGGTGTGGTGAGAGATAGGGGTGCCGAAGTGGCACTGGCTCAAACGTGGGAAGAACTTAGAGCACTCATGATGAAGGAATTCTGTCCTCGTCACGAGATCAGGGCCTTGGAAAGGGAATTCGACGATCTTAAGTAAGACAGCGGTGAACATCGAGCATACACTGATCGATATGAGGAGCTGAGCCTGTTGTGTCCTACCATGGTTACGCCTTTGGATAAGGCGATCGAAAAATACATTGATGGTCTCCCTGACTCAGTTCAAGACATTGTTACTGGTAGTAACCCCACTACGGTTAGGCAGGCCATTGAGCTATCTGCAACCTTGACTGAATCTCAGATCAGGAAACGTAAACTTTTTCGAAAGGGTGACAAGAAGCCAATCGAGGAATCAAAGACCATGGATGAACAGACTGGATCCCCTGAGCGGTCAAAGAAGCGAAAGGCTTCTCAGAACTTCGCCATGGTTACTCACAATGATCAAGCCGTCCCCAACCAACCGGCTCAACCCCCTGCTAGGAAGCCATACAATGGAACTTCACCCTTGTGCAACCAATGTAACCTTCATCATCATGCTAGGGTGAAGTGCCGCGAATGCCAAATTTGTGGACTTAAAGGTCGTACAGCAAAAGTTTGTCGAGCAGCAGTTGCACCAAATCAAGCTGACAACAACCCTGCTCAAGCTCGCTTTCCACCAGGTTCTTGCTACAGTTGTGGCGAGATGGGTCATTTCCGAAGAAATTGCCCAAAGCTTGCAAATGCTAATCCAGCGCAGGGATGAGCATCTGACCGACTAGAAGACAACACCCTTTAGAAATAATCATGTCTTATGTACTATTTTCTTTTGTTGTCAAGGTCCATAAAACAGTTGTTATCATTGTTTATAAATAAATCTTTTATTTACATTGCAATGTATTTATGTGGTTATATGTATAAACAACATATCCCCTACAATACCGACAATCAAGGAATCGTATTCCTTGGAAAGCAAACTACCCACAAATAATTATTCTATTTTATGATCTCTTGCGTTTTCCACGAAATTCCTAAGTACCCGTTTCTTCCAAGAAAAACGAAGTACAAGGCGCAAGTTACAACACTGGACGAATACCCAAAGTACCACTATAAATCCTTAATAGGGTACCTAAGGGTATTTCAGTAAATCCTAAAAATTTTATGTTCCTTAATTCGAATATTACGTTTCTTTGAAAACAAAATCGAATTTTTGGGAGATCTTCCTATCTTTTCAGATAGATCCCAGAGGACATTGAAGTTCATCGACTGGATTCCATATCCATATTTAATCAATAACGAGTTAATAACAAATTAATAACCAAGTTAAACAACTATGTGATTATGTGCTTATGTGTTCCCTTTTATGTTTTTGGTGTAATCCAAGTTTTGTTATCCAAATCCTCGTAGAACCTTTCGTATCTTCATATGAGGGATTCGTAGTAGGATACCCAAAGGTACTACCTAAGATCCTTAAATGGACTTCTACGTTGTAGTTAAGTCCCTTGGATCATAAAGTACTACTCAATACTTAGACCCCATGAGTGGTCTAGTTAAACAGATCGATAAAAAAAAATCTGGTTAGGAACATCATGCGATGATATAGCCGAAAGGACTCCTTGGTGGCCTAATTAAAAGGATCATTTGTCGATCTAATTAAAAGGACCCTATGGTAGTCTAGTCACACTCATCACAGGTTTGATTTTCCTCCCTTAAACATTACAAGACAAACTGTGCGGACTATGCAAGGAATTACGTAATTATGGATGCATACATAATTATGGAATTCAGTGCACAGAAACCACAGCGAGTTTTGTCATGTGTCTAGAGTTGATTCGTTCATTTTTGTTTCCGAAGAAATTGTGAAAAATGACTTATTCCGTTCATTTTTGTTTCTGAAGAGGTTGTGAAAAATGACTCATTCCGTTCATTTTCGTTCCTGAAGAAATCATGGAAAATGACTCATTCCGTTCATTTTCGTTTCTGAAGAAATGGTGGAAAATGACTCATTCCGTTCATTTTCATTCCTGAAGAAATCGTGGAAAATGACTCATTCCGTTCATTTTCATTCCTGAAGAAATCGTGGAAAATGACTCATTCCGTTCATTTTCATTCCTGAGGAAATCATGGAAAATGACTCATTCCGTTCATTTTCATTCCTGAAGAAATCGTGGAAAATGACTCATTCCGTTCATTTTCGTTTCTGAAGAAATGGTGGAAAATGACTCATTCCGTTCATTTTCATTCCTGAAGAAATCGTGGAAAATGACTCATTCCGTTCATTTTCATTCCTGAAGAAATCATGGAAAATGACTCATTCCGTTCATATTCATTCCTGAAGAAATCATGGAAAATGACTCATTCCATTCATTTTCGTTTCTGAAGAAATGGTGGAAAATGACTCATTCCGTTCATTTTCAATCCTGAAGAAATCGTGGAAAATGACTCATTCCGTTCATTTTCATTCCTGAAGAAATCATGGAAAATGACTCATTCCGTTCATTTTCGTTCCTGAAGAAATTGTGGAAAATGAGTCAATCCGTTCATTTTTGTTTCTGGAGGAATTGTGGAAAATGACTTGTTCCGTTCATTTTCGTTTCTGAAGGATACCCATTAAGGAAAATAACTCATCCCGTGTATTTTTCGTTTCTGAAAATTTTCCATCGAAGGAAAATGAATATTCCTGATTCTTCCTTCTTTTCCATTTCTGAAAATATTCGTTAAAGAGGAATGTCAGGATATGCCTTATCCTTGATGGTTATTTAACACAAAGTCACAGACATGCTCCTACAAATAAATTTCGGGACGAAATTTCCTAAAGTAGGGGAGACTGTGACACCTGTGTCACTTCAACCATCAAACAAATTCCAAACCAATGAAATATTGTATTTCATACTTGGGATTTGTAAAAATATGTGTATCGTTTGCACATATCAACTCTTGTTCGATTTCTAGCTCTAAATCGCTTTCTAGAAGGTTATACGTGCACTGATGCGTAGATATAACCAGTTTAATGCAACGAACACTCTGGAATAGTGAAATAGGCTTAACATACCTTAAATAACCTTTACATAACTTAGAAATAAGTTTTTGAAGGCTTTGGTATGGCAAAATCAAGTTTAATCACTTACAGGGACTAAACTTGACAAACTGCGAAAGTATGCCAATTTGAACTGTAACAGACATTCCGGAACATGGCCATAAGTTAAACATACCATAAATATCCTTTACATAGCTTAGAAATAGGCTTTGAGGGGTTTGGTGTGCTAAAATAAACTTTTGGGTCATTCAGGGACTAAAAGCGTCAAAAAGTGCACAAGTTTGCATTTTCGCGCATAACTTACGTCCTGAATACATCCGGACATCCAAAAATTTATGTAAGCACTAAAACATTTTATTTTAGTGTTCGGCATAAGAAAAATCCATTCGTCACGCCATTTGGATCGTTTTTCGCGCTTATGCGCATTCCGTCGTAATTAACCGAACAACGCAATCGTACGGCTAAACGAACCGACATCCGAGATATTTTTGAGCACATTTTAAGTTCCCTATACTTTAACTTCATTTTATAGCTTTGAAATGAGGTTAACGGGGCTTAAAAGTGTCAAATTTGCATCAAAATACAAGTTTCTGGGCTGCAGGGACTAAAATGGTAAATCTGCCAAACTTGGCCCTTGCGCACCGTAAGGGTTATTTGTTACGGTGCGCAAGCATAGGTCAGATGCAGCAACTTGTTTTTCAGCTGCTGTTTCCTGCCCTTAACCCCTTCCAAAGGCCAATGCCATGTGTCCAACTCTTATGGTGGGTCAATATCAGTTACCACAACCTTCCGACAAGTGTACGGGCGAGATCATTCCCTCTTCTCCAAGAAACGATCCTAACGGTGAACCGAAAACTATAAATACCCAACCTATTTCACTTCTTTTCTCACTAGAATCTGATCAATTGTGCTCTAAGTTGAAACCTTTGTTTCATACCTGAGCTATTTTGATCTAGATTAGCATTCGGGGACCCTTCGTAAGTGTTCCTTCGTTCTTTTATTGCTTTTCGAGTCCGAAAGTCTCTGCATTGACCAGTTTATGGTCGATGCGAAGTTCGTTTGAACTTCATAACGTGAGCGTGATCACGATGGTTATAGTCCCTAGTGACTATACCTACTGATTACCACGTTATCTAGGCTCAGTGACGAGCCGTAGTTTCGGTCAGAATACGTATTCTTGCGTATTTTGTAACCAAACTACTTATGGGTATCAAGACCATTTGTTTGGATACCAAACCTGTTTTCTAAACTTAGTTAAGCATGTTTTAACATGCTTAGCTCGTCACTTTTAGTTTAGTGCTTATTTAGGGTCGTAAGGTAAGCGATCTAAACAATCGCTTATACTTTCGAACCCGACCCGTTTGGTCGATCATTAGGATCCGACCAAGCACTTTAGGTGACCATAGTTTATAGGGAATAACCTTACGAGGTTATACCTTATGGTCGCTTCGTTTAAGTAGTTGTATGATAGGTAGTTTATATGCCTTAGGTAAATTACCAAAATACCCCTTTGATGCCAAAATTCATTTTAAACATATGTAACATAATTTTTGACATCTAAACTGATTTGACAACAATATTAGACATGTTAAGGCCTATGTTACTTATCATAGGACTAGTTAGGCGGTCCGAACACGTTTTACGCGAACGACGCGTTAAAGTAGCATAAGCTACCTAAACGGGTCGTAATGGGTCGTAAGCACTTAGGTTAGGTTTCATTTAGCATGTAGGCTTTGTTAAACCATACTACATGAGTTTCCATACTCATTTGGTTTACGAGCCCTCATTCTATCCGATCTTCCAATTTAGGTCCGGTTTATTAATGTAGTTACCTATATTAGGTGCCGTTTGATATTCCGAGATCTCTAGCATTGCTTGGTGGTTATCTTAGGACTTCTAAGAAATCTCATGTGAGTACATAGAACCCCTATTTTACTGTTTTCAAACTGTTTTGGGGTGGAACACATGTGCCTACTTGTTACTTTCGTGCTTTCCTGTTTTCACATCATATACATGCTATGTTTGTTAGTACATTATAGTACATGATTTCATTACGTTTCATGCTATGTATGTCCATTGTGTGCATACTTAGTACATTGTTTTACTTTACATTTATGCTATGTATGTTGACTGATAGCATGCTAGCACATTGATTTACATGACTTTCTGCTTTGTATGTTAACTTAGCATACTTAGTACATTGTTTTCATATAACATGTTCACTTTTGCTATGACATTTGGTTTGCACAAACGAGACTATTATACGTTCATTAACATTAGCTACGCCGCTCGGTAGTAGGACTTGACAAATCCCATTCCTGACATCCCGGGTTTGTTTGGATGTAAGGAATGACTGAATCCGAAAACATTTCTTTTGATAACCTTGACTGAAAGGGTTATACGACTGTCTCAAGGCTTGAATGTATGCGTTAACTTACCACATAAATGTTTGTATCAATGTAACGTGCATTACTTTACAAAACATAACTTTTTGATATATTCAAATTACTTTATTTTGTACATTTCTACATTTGGACTATTTGACAATACTTTACTTACAAGACATAACATTTGTTACACATTACTTGACTACTTTTGGACTGTCAACATTTGACATGGTTTATACAAGGACTTTTGACAATTGGTTTAAACATAGACATTATACATTGTTGGTTGGTTAAGTGACTTAAGTAACGAAATGTGAGTAATATGATACAAGCATGGTGGATACGCCGCTGATACTTCCTATATATAAGTGTTTGTATTATATTACATATCATAGCGTTATTTAAATCATTCATTTTGGACTTATACATTTTACACAAGTAACATGTTTTCACAATACGTTGTTTTACAATACGGTTTATTTTATACAACTCATTTTACTTGGTTATTCATTTAACCATACATTACTCTCTTATTTATACATATCATCTGATCTTATCGATTGTCAAATGATTTACAAGACAAAGCAAATTACAAGGTTCATGACTAAACATTTTCTCACACATAAGTCATGAATCCTATTTTCTCAAAACCTATGTATCTCACAGGCATTTTTATGCTGACGTACCTATTTTCACATGTGTTTTCAGGAGATGATGCATAAGACTTATCAAGACATACTTAGGCGGACCTGTGCCTTAGTGACTTAAAACGAGACAAGAACTAGTTAAATTTTGTTATGTACTCTTTATTTCTTGTTTAAAGACAATGTAACTCGCTTGTTTGATGAATAAAACGAAACTTAAATTTCCATGGTTGTGAAACATTAATTCTGTTACAGCACTCCCCGATGTTTCCGCCACTTTTTGTATGTTCCACGTGGTCGGGGTGTGACACCAAACGAGTCAATCAGAAGAGTTCTTGTCTGTTTCAGAGGCAGAAACAAAGAAACAGACTTGGAAAACAGCTTGTTTTACTCTTAAACGTCTTGTTTTATTGATTTAACAGCAATACAGATCAATTGACGCGTTGGCAGCACTTCGGCACCGGAAACCCGAATGTTACAAATGATTTCGCTTGAGGACCTATATATAGGGGAGGTGATCCCGTTTGAAAGTGGTTGTTGCCATTTCAAACGGAATTAACTAAGTTAATTTCGTTTGAAACTGCACAAGTCACTTTCAAACGGAATTAACTCCTTCAAGCGAAATTACAACATCTCAACCCTAATTTCTAGTACTACGCGCCCTGATCTAACAATTCTAACACTAGACTCGATACAAGACGAAGTCGACAGATGTATGCACCAACATAGGTGAATCTTTTCGCTAGCCTTCGTACGAACCAGCATTTATTATTCACAACGGTATCCCCGTTTCTATCATTCCTTTATCACGACATTCACGGTTCTTCGTATATAAACCCTAACCAGATTTCCCTCCAGTTTAGTGAACCCCGCAAGCTCGACTCCTGGTCGAAAAACTCCTTAAATCTCTGAAATGGGTGACGTATTGATTCAATTATACCATTTCGAACATATTTTTGCATTTTTCACATTGAAACCTCTCTATGATACAAGCGCTACTTCGAACTCATTCGCACGACTTAGAACAATCCATTCGAATTTGATTACTTACCGATTTAAGAAATCACATCCTGTTATATGTTTCAGTAGATCCTAAACCTACAAACCCGTACGACAACTATTCTTCTTTGACTACTTCCTGCTCTGCAAATCTTATCGGTGTAACACCCTTATCAGTGAATAACATTCTTATTACCATCCTTACATCACCAATGTACGATCAGCTATATCCTCGACATTAGATAAACCTTTGATGTCAATCCCGAAACCTTTATGTTTTGTCTCGAGTTGAACGCATCGATTTCGACTACCCTTCTTGCATGTTTTCATGTTTACTCATGTTATGATTCACGAATTCCAACATTCTGCGCGAACCCTTGCTTAGACGAATTACTCTCTACGCACGTTACTCGAGGAGCAACGAGCCATAGATACCTTAGATATGAAGATGTCACAAGCTGTGCCATTCGAATTCACCCTGCCTTGACACGTTTGTCGCCCGTTTTCCTCAACGACACCTGAGCATACCCTGAGAAACCCGAACGACATGTACGCCTTACCTTGGAAATTCTACGAAGACAAATGCCATTACGCTAAGTTTTCAATGCGTGGCCTTTGACGTCGCAAAGCCCGCTTTTCGCGATCACATACACAATCCCTCATGGCTTAAACTCGAAGGAGTATCATCTAGAATTAGAAAGATGGTCAGGAATTTGCAATTCCAGCAATTGAAAGGTAAGCTATGAGGCACTCCTATCCTGTCCTATTCCGTCCGACACATTGATGAAATAATGCTTGCAACGGTACACCCATTCAAGTGCTCGATCGTAAGCCGAAGCAACGCCAAAATAATCAATGCCTACGTAACTCGCCAACTCAATGTTCGCAAGGAAAACAACACTACCCACAATTTAGAACTGGGTGCTGTAGTTCTTGCACTCAAGATGTGGAGACACTACTTGTACGATACCAAGTGCACAATTCACACCGATCACAAGAGTCTCCAGCACGTACTCAACCAGAAGGAATTGAACTTGCGACAACGCCGGTGGGTCGAACTCCTAAACGATTACGAGTGCGCGATCAATATCATCCGGGCAAGGAAAATGTTGTAGCCGATGCCCTCAACCGAAAGGAAACTAAACCTAAGCGTGTACGTGCGTTATAGCTTACTATTCACCAAATCTTCCGACTCAAATCCGAAACCTTTAGGTTGAGGCACTGAAGGAAGAAAACCTTCAAGCTGAGTCCATGCGGGGCATGGAAAAGCAACTCGAACTCAAGGAAGACGACACTTACAACTTCATGGAACGTATATGGGTTCCCTCCTATGGAAACCTATGAGGGCTGGTGATGGATGAAGCGCACAAGACTCGCTACTCGGTACACCCTGGTTCCGACAAGATGTACCATGATCTCAAGACGTTGTACTGGTGGCCCCACATGAAAGCAATCATAGAGACCTATGTTAGCAAATGCTTGACCTACGCTAGGGTCAAGGTCAAAAACCAAAAGCCATCAGGACTACTGCAATAACCAGAATTACCAACATGGAAATGGGAGCAAATTTCCATGGATTTCGTTACCGGGCTACCCATAACTCAAATCGAAAACGACACCATCTGGGTGATCGTAGATCGACTGACTAAATCTGCGCACTTCCTAGCGATCAAAGAAATCAACAAGTTTTCGACACTCACAAATATCTATTTGAAGGAAGCAGTTGCTAGGCACAAAGTTCCAACTTCCATCATCTCTGATCGTGACCCGCGTTTTGCATCTGAATTGTGGCAAGCGATGCACAAATCCTTTGGCTCGCATCTAGACATGAGCACTGTTTATCACCCGCAAACGGATGGTCAGACTGAATGCACCATCCAAACCCTTGAAGACATGCTGCGAGCATGTGCTATTGATTTTGGTAAACGGTTGGGAGAGGCACCTGCCTTTGGTGGAGTTCTCATACAATAATATTTACCATACCAACATTAAGGCTGGTCCGTTCGAGGCATTATACGGACAGAAATTCTGATCACCTTTATGTTGGGCTGAAGTTGGCGACAACCAAATCAGTGGCCCATAACTTGTACTCGACAAACGGAAAAGATTGCCCAGATCAGACAACGAATGGCGGCAGCTCGTGATTGTCAAAAGAGCTACGTCGATAAGTGTAGAAAACCATTGGCATTCCAGGTTGGAGACCGAGTTTTGCTGAAAGCCTCACCTTGGAAAGGCGTGGTTTGTTTTGGCAAACGAGGCAAACTTAATCCACGATATGTCGGACCCTTTGAAATCATAGAGAAAATCGGCACAGAGGCGTATAGATTGAACTTTCCAGAAGAGCTCAGTGGGGTACACAATGTTTTTCACGTGTCAAATCTGAAGAAGTGTCTGTCAGATGAGACTCTCATTGTTCCTTTTAAGGAACTTACTATCGATGACCAGCTACGCTCGTCGAGGAATCGGTGGAGATCATGGACCGGGAAGTCAAAACTCTTAAACGTAGCAAGATATCTATAGTTCGAGTTCGTTGTAACTTCCATCATGGCCGAGAGTTTACCTGGGAACGAGAAGATCAAATGATGCGCAAGTATCCTCAGTTGTTTAAGAAAGACGCGTCCAGTGCCGAAGCTACTACTGAATTTCGGGACGAAATTCCAAACCAACATGGGGATGATGTGACACCCCGCGAAAATACTCAACAGAACTAGCTTCTTCGGTGACTGGCCGCTAAATTTCGGTACGAAATTTATTTCAACTTGGGGATGATGTGACAACCTGCACTTTCAGGTTAACACTGTTTCTTTACTTTGTCTAATCCCAGCTAAACTCAAAACACCCGTCCGCGTTATTTTCTTTCACGAATGGTAATCATGTTTTTTTTTGTTTTAATAATAATAATAATAATAATAATAATAATAACTATAATAAAAAATAACAATACTAATGATAATCTTTGAGCAAGTTGTTCACACTTGATAATTGAGGGATGTTTATGAAAGTTAGAATTCAAATTAGTATATTTAAACCCAACCCCACCACCCATCGTCCCCCCACACCAAAACCCTAAAAATAAAAGTCTGCCGATCACCGCACACCGCTTTCTCTCCCTACACTATGACACCTGTTGACGATGGAACGACCACCCAAGGCCACCGCCGCTTACGGTAAGTGTCTCCCACTCCATAGTCTCTTATTAAGGTTTCGTTATCTCGGTTTCGCTTCGATCTCGACTTATGTCATGCAAGAAAATAGGCTTAAATATATGCAACTGTTGTAATACTATGTGCATCGTTATATGTTAGGAGTAGATAATATGTGAACGTTAATGCACATGAAAACTGTTTTAAACCATAGGCATGATCGTATGAATAAGCAGGCTACGTGATACTCGTTACGGAAACTGCGATTTAATTTATATGTGATGTGTTTACATTTGAAGATTGACCTTGACTTTGTTTATAAGATAAGGTGAATGAGCATGATCAGAGGTATGTTGGTTATACGTGAGGTATACATGAATGATACAGATCATCTACATGTGCTCTTTGTTAGTCGATAACATTACGGGTATCGACATGCGATCGATTGGATCATGAGCATGGGATATTAATATATGCGATACGTGGTGTGAGTATGAAACCATTTTTTTGGTCTTATATATGCCTATATACGTATTTCGTAATAAGCGCTTGCTTGTGGAATTTATCTATGACTTTAAGTGTATGACTAGGAGTAGGAGTATGATCTTATGCGTATATGTCGGTACGTGAGTAATGTTCGTTTGGTGTGTGGTTGATTGTTATATGTAGACATTAGATATGATTCGGGTTTGACATTCTCGATGATCTTGACGTTTAGTATGATGAATTTGATACAATTAACTATTAACTTGCTGTGAATATTTGATTATGTTCCTATAATCGCTAAAACATGTCAAGTAAACTCGAAAACTCGTTTTAGGTCACCAAGGGCTGAAACAGGAAATCTGTCCAACAAATTCAGTCAACTTCAGTTGGCTGTAACGGGGTCATTCTTTAATGAAATCTGGATTTTCTCGAGTCTATAACGTGTTATTTTGAAATACACTTCAAATGGCGTTGGAATCATGATTTTTGGACGTCGTTTACTATTTTAAATAATTTATTTTGTTTCAGCAATTTAAGCTGCATTTTCTGTAGATTTTACGCGATATGTTTTGGGTCATAACTTGCTGTGTACTTAGAGTTAGACCATAAAATTTGTACAGTAGATGCTCTTAAGTATTCGTGCAAACTTCTAACTGGAATCTCATCAATCGGATAAACGTAGATTTTTAAATAAATAATTCGGCAAACAGGGTCTGATTACGACGAATCTGATCACTGTTTGGCGCAAGATTTGTCACGGAAAATCTGTAAGGAGTTTTGGTCACCAAATTTTTACACAATAGTCGATGCTCCGATTGACACGTCCTGTAATTTTTTGGGAATTTTTCTGTACACGAACTATTCCGGATAACACTCCGAAAACTATCCGAAAATGCATTATATTGCTGAATTTTTATTGAAGGGTATTTTAAATCTTTCGTGACACTTGTGTTGTCGCTAAGTGATGTCGTGATAGATGCATGCATGATAATTAGTATTGTATGATAAAATGTGCTACGTGCTAGATACGTGTAGGATTCGTGTTTCCGCGTGAGCACACCCACTTACCCTTAAACGGTAATCATGTTAGGACGTAATTGACCAGTTCCACCTCGCGTGTTTCTTTTCATAACTTAATTTGCCGAGCTAATCTAAGGTGAGTTCACACTTTCATCAAAGCATGGGATTCCCGGTGGTTTGGGAATGGGTTAAATAACAACTATTCCCTTGGGTGGGACATAATCTGCGTATTCTCCTTGGGTAGAATACGTATCTCCGTCCTCCTTGGGTAGGACAACAACCTTAAACTTACTAGACAAAAACTCTATCATGAAGTCCCTTATTTTTATATCGACTTAATCGCCGGACCATTGGCGAACGGGTCATTAGTTAAATAGCGCTATTAGGTCTGACAAGCCTCACACCGTGCCGCAGAGTACGGGAGTGGACTAATGTACTTGGGCACTTAGTCGATGATGATAGACATTGACGCAGGGCACTTAAACATGACTTAAGTCAGTAGTCGATATGGTAACGGGTCTAGTGGTTTACAACATGGGGTAGCCCCCACGGTATATGGTTATGGGAACAAGGAACTTAACAACTTATAGTTTTCGAAACAACTTATGGTTTTTGGAATCACTTTAAAATAGACAATCAACTGTGAACTTGCCAACCTTTTGTTGACACTCTACTACATGCTTTGCAGATCTACAGGTACAGCTGCGGACGGACGTTGCAAACGGATGGAGTGTGTGTGGTTTGGAAAGTGGTGCGTTTTGTACATTTGTTTAAACTGTGGTTTCTAACCGTGATGAGTTTATTTTACATTTCCGCTGCAAACATAAAGTAAATTTTTAAATATTTTAAACTAAATCACCAATCGTATTATTTGGAATAATTTACACATTTCTTAAACGGTTCAAAATAATTAGTGGCTGGATCCTGGGTAGTCACACGCCTCGCGGTAATACTCCGCATGTGGAAATTTTGAGGGTGTGACACTTTCCTTGCATAACTTGCGGTTTTCATCACAGAGATGAATTTCGCTGATCTAGTTGGCTTATCTCCTTTAATTGTGATCTTTTCACCCTTTGGTGAATTTACTTATATTGACTTTTGATCATATAGAATACTGGCTTTATTGGCTACTAACCAATCCATTCCTAATACAATATCAAATCCAGCCAGATTCATTGGATAAAGATTAGCATTAAAATTATGGTTTAAAATTTCTATTCTTGCTCCCTACAAGATTTCAGTGATCTTAATGGATTCTCCATTTGCCGTTTCTACCAGACATTCTTGTTGGAGTTTAGTTAATGGTTGATTGAGAAGTTTGCAAAATGAAGTATTAATAAAACGTTGGTTCGCACCAGAGTCAAATAATACTTTAGCAAAACATCATTTACTAAAAACGTACCGGCAATCACATCCGGAATCATCTTTGCTTCTTCAGCAGTTAGAACAAACGCTCTAGCATTCTTGGTAGTCTTGTTGTTCATGGCTGGAGCTAGTTTCGGACAGTTCGGTTTTATATGCCCCTTTTCTCCACAATTGAAGCATATCCCATTACTGGGTTTCTTCCTACAATCTTCTTCCTTGTGTCCCGGTATTTTGAAGAAGTTGCAGTAGGTGGAACATTTTCCCGAATGCTTCTTCTTGCAGGACTTACAGTAAGGTGCAGAAGTAGAACCTATGTTTTTCCCACGGTTGGAATTACCGTAGCGAAATTCCTGGGTAAGCTTTTGGACTAGGTTCTTTCTCTGGTTTTCTTCTTGCGTACGTACCAATTCATCAGTCAAGGTATTTGCTAGTTCTACTACTTCTTCTATGGTTTGTGGTCTAGGGTTGGCACAATTCTAGCATATTCGAAAAATATGGTAGTGTAACCCTTACAGTCAACTCCAGTCATTCTAAGGTTTAAGAACTTATTAGCTATTTGTTCCTTTTCAATGGGAGGACATAATTTTCTTTCGACCATGTTTTTAAACTCAGTCCATTCCATATTATAAACTCTGTCACTCCCCCCAGACTGGAGAATAGTGTTCCCCCATTCTAAGGCTGCATTCTTAAAAAGATTGGAGGCAAACATGATTTTATCTTCTTCTGCACATTTGCTTATTTTTAAGACTGCCTCAGTCTTTTCTATCCAGCGTAGAGCTGCAATGGCTCCTTCATTGCCAGAGAATTCTATAGGTTTGCAAGACCAGAATTCTTTGTAAGAACAACCATAAGACATGGTTCTTCTTCTTTTTGGAATAGGCAATTGAAGTAACGGTCCATTGTTTACGCTATGACTAGGTTCAGTAGGTGGTCGTTTACTTCCACTGATAGTTTATTATTTTCTGCTTCTTTAACAGTCTTGATAATATATGGCATAGCGTCTATAATCCCTTGTGCCACTACATGTTGGATGACACTATTAGGTAATTGGTTCCCGTTATTATCGTTATTCGGGTTTTCCGGATTCACTTCGTTGTCCATCTGGATTATAAACATTTACCAAGTATTAATATCACAGAACAAGATGTAATGACAACAATTACATAAACAACACATTCGTCAAAACCGTCGTGCATTGCGACATTTACTCTATTTCATATATATATATATATAGGATGGTTCAAATGAAAACCACTTTTATTGTGAAAACTCGAAAACTAACTAAAAAAACCTAAAAAGCACACAAATTTTTTTTTCAATTTTTTTATAAAAATCACAGGTTTTTTTATATATAAAAAAAATTTCAAAAAAAAAATTTTGTTGTAGTACACATGTGTAATACTACACATGTGCACTACAAAAACTTTTTTTTTTGAAATTTTTTTTTTATGTGTAGTATTACACATGTGCACTACAAAATTTATTTTTTTTTGAAAATTTTTTATATATATAAAAAGCTGTGAAAATTGGTATGCAAAAAAAAAATTGGTATGTTTTTTTTGGCTTTTTTAATTAGTTTTCGAGTTTTCACAATAACTAGTGGTTTTCATTTGAACCTTCCCCCATATATATATATTACAAGCTGCAACTGGAATTTAAAATACAATACTAGTTGTGCATCAGTAGGTATTGGTTTATCTATTTTAGTTGATATTTATTTTTTATTATTTTTTTTTTCAAACTACACACATATATATAGATTTATATTATTATTATTATTATTATTATTATTATTATTATTATTATTATTATTATTGTGACTAGGGGTTCATCCAGTATTGCATATTTCGCTCGTCGTATTTCCAAACGAGCTTTTCCCCTATTTGTCTTATTCTTTCTCCTTTATCTACTAACTCCTCACCAAATGTGCGGAGTTCCTGCACGTTTTCTGTACTCATGGGTGGCGGTGGTGCGGGGATTGGGTCAGGGTACTGTGGTATCGGTTCTCCATATGGGTACGGGTTCTCTAGGATTTCCCGAACATACTGGTCGGCATCCTGATATGGATTTAGAGGGTCACGGTTGGGGTATGGTGGGTATGGGTTCCTCATGTGGGTAGAGTTCTCGATAATCCCTATGTTAATCCTCCCATGGGTTATAAGCGAGAGGATTTGGTGCTGGGATTTTAGGGATTTCGGTCGAAGGCGGGTATAGGAACCTGGTCTCCTGGGTTAGGTTCTATTTCTATAGGTTGGGTTGGGAACAATGGTAGTGGCTGTGGTGCAATGATTTGGTCTAAGTTTGGGTCTGCTGCAGTGGTGGCTAGTATGTGAAAGTTGGCCAATCGCCTATTCATATTGGGTATGGGCATTTATCTCCCTATTTGCTGCCGCTAAAGCCCTTTGTTGCTGTAACTTCCTCATTTGCTTCCTACGCTCGTGTGCTCCCCGACTGAACCATTCTCTCTTTTTCGTAGGGAATGGTTCTTCGGATTGCACCTTAAATATGAAGATCCACTCTTCTGTGTCAGCTGAATACCCCGAAGGAGTAGGCTGGGAGGAAGTTCCTTCATCTCTAGGAGAACTAGATAGGTGATGATAGGCGTCCGACGGACCTTGATCACTCATACTATAAACTAACAAATTGTCAAATAACACAAAACAATAATACACAGATATGCACGCAATCACATAAATTATTTCCTAACATAATGGATAAAATTTTGGTGTCAGCAGAACACTTCTGTGGCTGAAATCAGTGGCTGTAGCGCTGATACCACCTTCTGTCGCAACCCCCGACCCCTGTCCCGGGAGGCGGGCGGCCGCAAGCTACTCAGAGCTGGTGGTATCAGTGTTTATTAATTTGGCAACGGAAATTACATCAGGACCGGACCGTAGTTAGGAAATAGTTTATCAGAGTAAAACACCACATTTTTATAATAATGAATATATGGGAAAACCCAAGTTTCCATTACAAACACGTTTTTAGGGATAAACCCTAATTTATTGAAAAACTTCTTCTTTATTTTGGTAATTTTTATAGCCACTTTTCCAAGCCTTCGGTGCTCTCCAGCTGGCTTCTATTTGGCTTTCACATTGTGTTACCTGAAACGCCTTTTAAAAACATTTTACCAGCAAGAAATACTGGCGAGTGAATCCCAGTTTAATCAAAACAAGTTTTATCATTTTACAGCATTGAGGGCAACCTGCAATTACATTTGTTTACATCTACTTTAATTACCACCCAGGGTACTGTCAATCCTGACTTGTGGTTATGTTACTACTCACAGTGTAGTAACAATTTATGTATACAAAACCCCAACATACCGACGATAATTGTAGATTTACAAATACTCAATTACTGTGAAGTGTAATTTAAAACAATTGAGGTTTTGTAAAAACAGTTTACAAAAAGAGGAATTACTCATAAAAAGGTTTACAAAAAGAGGATTAACTCACATTGCTAATTTAGGTATTTCCTTGTGACTTCCTGGTTATAATCTATTAATTTGAACAATGCACACGCGTTAGTATAATAACCCAATTTACATTAGCTATACCCTCCCCCGAGACAGAACTCCAAAGACTGAGTCGGGCAGAGCCTAGACATGCATTACGGAGCTCTAGATCAATCGGGCAGAGTAACTAATATGTAACCGGGGGTTATAATACTTACAACGAGGCAGAGCTTCGCTTTTTAGTGGGTAATATGCCCGGGAATTACTTTAGCTATTCAGAGAATTTAGATATTTTGAGAAATTTTGAACGAGGAAACTGAACGTCGAACTTCCCAATTTATAGGGCAGATCAGGGGGCTTCTCGCGCCCCGCAACCCCCTGTGCTTGATCTCTCGCGGCCCACAAGGCAGTCTAGGGTAGGCCCTAGCTTTACTGAATCGACCACTAGCCTCGACACGACTAGGACACGTGGCAGCCCAGGGTTGTGCCTGGTGTCATGGGATCGCGGCCCGCGACAGACACACAAGAGTGTGTCGCGCCCCGCGAGCGGCCCATAAAACTCGTTCTATTTTATTTTTATAAAAACTAAGGTATTTCGGGGCCGTTTTTTTCGTATACGGGGTGTAATTTAGGACATATAGGGGTGTTTTAAGGTTTTTTAGGAGAGTTGTTATATAAATAAAATGAAAAACAAATAGACAAGATAGAATCACTTGGATCCAACTCATCATTAATGTATCCTTTGATGATTTTCGCACTTTCGTACTTTTTAAGAGATTATCTTAGTTATAGTAGTAGGCCCCTCTTTTGAAGGTGACGTTACCCTCAACCTAGTGGTTTGAGTCAGCAGGGATACAATCCCAAAGGGTCGGAATATTGAAAGACAATTAAGTTAGTTAATAATGCGAAAAGTGGTAAGCCCCTCTTTTGAAGGTGACGTTACCCTCGGCTAAGTGGTTTGAGTCAGCAAAGATACAATCCCAAGAAGCCGGTTTAAAGTATTAATAGTATTTTACTTATGACGGGTTCAAGCTATTCGCCCCCCGCCATCCAATACTATTGGACATAAGGAGATCCTAGTAAGCTTGAACCAAGTCATCGCAGGATCTATACACTGAACGAGACAAGAACTTTACCAAACCACCCTCCTAACCCCCTTCCAGGTAGTTAACGCGCTTTATATAGACCGTAAAGACACGAATGAGCAAATCAATGACATCATGAAGAAATGGTAAAGAAAATTCAATTTCCATATAAGAAACTAGTTATTAAAGTCATTAATACAAACCCAATTAAAAAGTGCCAAAAGATTAAAAATCAAAAGTAATACATTAATGACATGTCTTCACCAAGTGATGTAAGATTTTAGCCAAACATGGCCTTTGATTGACAAGAAATATTACGATCAATATTGGATCCCAAGACTACTACACACTCTAAAGATGGATGATGGATGATGGTGGTGGGTGTTGGTGTTGTAGTGGTGATGGAGTGGTGGCAAAGTGGGAGAGAAGTGGTTTGCCAAGGGATGCCTTTGAAGTGAACCAAGCACCCCTATTTATAGCCAGAACAGAGCCCTGGCCACGGCCCCGTGTCCAGCCAACACGGCCTATGGCCATCCTTTTCTCTTCCTTCATTAATTGCAATTGTCTGCAGAGGGCCCCACACGACCCCGTGTCTTCTGGGCACGGCCCCGTGGTCAACTCTTTGCTGTACTATCAAGATTCTGCAAATCTTAGAGTTGACCACGCCCCGTGTAGAGCTGGGCACGGCCCCGTGGTAGGCGTAGAAGCTTCTGCAAGTTTGTCTTTTTGTGCAGGGCCTGACCATGCCCCATGCTCAGCTGGGCACGGCCCCGTGGTCAGGTTCTGTCTTCTTGTTTTTGTCTTGGGAGATGCTGTCGAGGGGTCGGGCATGTCACTTTATTCCTTCTTCTTATATTTATGTTGGTTTTGGCTGCTTATTTGTTCCTTTTGTTCTTTTAAGCTTGTTTAGTCCTGTAAATTCAAAAGGAAGAAAGAAACACGCTTTTTCCAACATTAGTACTAAAAAAGGGTTAGTCTTTTGGCGAAGTAACCGACCGGGATAGGGTACCGGGGGGTTTTTGGTAGGTTCGGAATTTTGTGGGGTAGTTGTTTCTTGGTGGGTTGAGGGTGAGTTTATGGTTTTGTCAAGTGGATTGTTGTTGGGTGGGGGTATTGGTGTTTCCTCGAGACATACGGTTCGGTTTCTTAATGTTATGAGGTGTACTTGCGCCTTTGGATTGGTTTCGGTATTGCTAGGTAATGCGCCTTGTGGTCTCTCGGAGAAATTTTGGGCTTGTTGATTTAATTGTTTTCAATGTTTTGAATACTAGCTTGCTGGTTTCTAATGTTGGATTCTGTTTGTAAGAATCGATCCGAGTACCTTTTGTCGGTTTCGGAGATGATGCGTGTGATGAGGTCTTCAAGCCTCTCCCGTCCCCCTTGTTGTTGTTGAGTGAAATTCTGTGACTCATTTCTTGGTTGTTGTTGAAAGTTTGGTTGTTGATTTTGATTTTGTTGGTTACTACTATTTCAGGGCTCCCTCCAACCAAGGTTTGGGTGGTTACGCCATCCTTGGTTGTAGGTACCCGTTGGGGGACCCGATGGCCTAGGTTGATTATCAATGTAGTTTACCATTTCCGTTTGATTTTCCATTTCTTTCAAACAACTCCAATTTTCATGTGGCCCACCACACCCTTCACAAGCCATAACCGAGGTCGTTTTTGCCATTTCTAACTTTTTAATTTTTGAAGATAGGGCCTCGATTTGGGCTTGTAAAGAGGTGCTCTCATCTACTTTATGGGCGCCCAGGGCAATAGATTTTGAGCCTCGGGGGGTGTACCATTGAAAATTGTTTTGAGCAATTTCCTCAATTTGATTATAGATTTCATTTGGGCGTCGATTACCTAGGAGTCCCCCGGAGCTTGAGTCGAGTGTTTGTCTCGTGTGTGGCAATAATCGGTTATAGAAAGTGGATACTTGTTGCCACACTGCGAGACTATGATGAGGGCATTTCCTCAATAGCTCCTTGAATCTTTCCCAAGTTTCATATAAGGATTCCCCGTCCTGTTGTGAATATGTATTAATTTCAGTCATTAATTTAGTTGTTTTAGAGGGCGGGAAATACTTATATAGAAATTTTTGGGCAAGTTCATCCCAAGTGTTTACCGAACCACTTGGGAGGGTGTTTAGCCAAGCCTTAGCTCGGTCTTCTAGTGAGAATGGGAACATTCGGAGGCGGACGGCGTCGTTTGATGCTCCGTTGATCCGAAAAGTGTCACATATTTCCAAAAAAGTTGGTAATATGTAAATGGGGATCTTCATCGGGTAGGCCATGGAAGGTTGCGGAATTTTGGAGCATTTGGATCAAATGCAGCCAAAGTTCGAAGTTTTTGGCATCGACGTTCGGTGCATTGATGGCGGCTCCGAGATTACCGACCGTGGGCCGTAGGTAATCCATTAGGGTACGCTGATCCGCCATTGGGAGTTGGTCCCCCAAAGCCTTCTCTTGATTTTTTGGCTTTTAGTCTTTTTCTGAGAAAGCGTTTGGGTTCGTCTAGAGGTTCTTTTATGTCTTTATTGGAACTGGAGCTCATGCACTGCGTAGAGAATTCAGGCCATGTGATTGAGTTCCCAGTCCTGTGATAAAAACAAAAAAGAATGTCGGTCAGATCTCTCACCACGGCCCCGTGGTCAATAACCACAGCCCCCGTGGTCGTGTTTACAGTTGCTATTTTCTGGATCCCAATTACTGGGGAGTTCAGCACGGCCCCGTGGTGCACTTCCATGGCCCCGTGGTCATTCTTCTGTAACTCAGAAAACAAGAACTGCCAGTAAGAATAATGGGCACGGCCCCGTGTCTGACCAGGCACGGCCCGTGCTGAGCTTCTGCAGAATCTGAAAAACTAAGAAAAATCCTAAAAAATAGAAAAAATAAAAACAATTAGGCCGTTAATTTTAAACTTTCTTAAAATCCTTGTGTCCCCAACAACGGTGCAAAAACTTGGTGTGCGTGAAGTGCAATATGATTTTATTAATATTTTGAGCCCATTTTACGCATTAGTCAAGTTTTAAATTTATAAAACACGGTATTGTACAAACAATAAACACACACTTGGGCAAGTGCACCCATCGCGAGCATAGTATAGTGTTGGTAAGATACTGAGGTCGTCCAAGGACACAAGAGCTTTTAGTATCGGTTTATCCTCAACGTCTAATCGATCTAAATTTTTTGAGAAAAGTTTTGAAACATGAAAATAAAAAGATAAATAAAATGAAAAACAAATAGACAAGATAGAATCACTTGGATCCAACGCATCTTTAATGTATCCTTTGATGATTCTCGCACTTTCGGACTTTTTAAGTGTCACACCCCGACCACGATAAAACAACAAACCGTGGCGGAAACGTCGGGGTGTGTTGTAACAGAATCATCGTTTCAACAACCATGGTAATTAAAAGTTTCGTTTTATTGATTCATTTAGTAATTGACATTGTCTTAAAACCAAACAAGCAAATTAAACATCGTCTACTATCGTTTTTATGTCACTAAGGCCACGTCCAGATCCTAAGTGAACATGCTCCCTAGCAATCATCACGCAACATCACCTGAAACATATGTAAAAATAAAGTCAGCAAAGAAATGTTGGCGAGCACACAGGTTTTATAAGAGTATCGGAATCATGGCTCGTTTATATATATTGCAATACCTCGAAAACCTCGTTTTTGAAAAGTATATAATATTGCAACATGATTAACCAACTCAAATCAAGATGGTTATAATTTATAAAATCTCGTAGCCATGATTCTTAACTCAAAAACTTTTGTTTTAGTAAACCACTTCGTAAAACATCTCGTTAAAACTCGTTAATAAAACTCGTATGGTTTATATCATTTCGAAAACCTCGTTGTGTTACATCGTTTCAAATCGTTTCCCAAGTGAACTAAATAATGACATGAAATGTAATATGATAAAAGCACTTATATATAAGATGTACCAGCGGCGTATCTACCATGCTTTTATCATGTTACACCCATCCCATTACCTAATCACAACCCAAACCAATCATTCGTTCAAATCGTTTTATCTCATTTAATTCGTCCCAAATCGTTTAATTCGTCCCAAAATCGTATTCGTTTTAAATTGTGAAACTACTTATGGTCGTCTCGCTAATAACATTCAAACCTTCGTGACTCGACTACCTCATTTCTCGCATTAACAAACCACCAAAGGGTAAGTTAACAATCATCAGATTCGGTCGTTACCTACATAACCCCCACACATAACTATGGGTGTAGTCTGATAACGGGATTTGTCAGATCCTATGGTACCATAACCTAATACTGGTCGGCTTGATCAATGCTAATGAATGTCATTCGTTATGTAGTTACAACCAACAAGTTTCGTTCACATTATCAAAATTGTTATTAGTTTAATATAAACCATCTTAATCGTTTTTGAAAACATCGTTAAAATATTGAAATCGTTTTGATACATATGAATCACCCCAAAACAATTGAAAACAGTAAAAAGGGGAACTATGTACTCACATTGAATGAAAGGGTATCCTTGATCTAAAGAACTTAGCGAAGCTCAGACAAACCAAGGAAATTCAAGTAGTACCTAGTAATCGGATCACTAGTAAATAAATCGACACCTAAATCGGAAGATCGGATAGAATGAGGTCTTGTAAACCAAATGAGTGTTGGAACTCATGTGATATGGTTTAACAAAGCCTACATTCTAAATCGGAACTTAGCCTAAGTGCTTTCGACCCGCTACGACCCATTAAGGTAGCTTATGCTACTTTAACGCGTCGTTCGTGCGAAACTATGTTCGGATGGTTAACTATGTGCTATGTCAAGTCTTATATGCCCAATTATGCCTAATTATGTTACCATATCAGTTTAGATGTCAAAAATATGTTTACATATGCATATTATGGATTTATGCTTCAAAAGGGCATTTGGTCATTTTCTATGGGCATACAAGCTAACTAGCAAATGACTAACCAACCTTATGTGATCATAAGGTATAACCTCAGTGGTTATTCCCTATGCAACTATGATCACTAATCAAGCTTGGTCGGATCCTAATGATCGACCAAACGGGTCGGGTTCGAAAGTCTAAGCGGTTGTTTAGACCGCTTAACTTACGACCTTAAACAAGCACTAAACTAATAGTGACGAGTTAAACATGTCAAAACATGTTTAACTAGCTTATAAAACTGATTTGGTATCAAAACAATGGGTTTTGATACCCAAAAATAGTTCCGTTGCAAAATGTGTGCTAGAACGCATTTTGACCGAAACTTTGACTCGTCACTACGCCTAGTTAATGTGGTAATCAGTAGGTATAATCGCTAAGGATTATAACCATCGTGATTACAATCACGTTACAAAGTTCAACTGAACATTGACTTGACCAATTGATGGTCAAAACCGAAAGTCAAACTGTTGGCCAAACTGTTTGACTTTCTGCTTAAACATAAAGAATAAGCATGAAAGAAGACTTACAAAGGGTCCTAGCTATCTTTTCTACAAAGAATAATCAGATTAGAAAGCTCCAAATGTGACAACCCTCACTAAACCAGGTATCCGTACGACTTAATTAATAATTAATTACTGTGCTTGTTTGAAATTACTGATGAACTGCTACTTGAATACTGATACATGTACTTACTTGCATCATACTTTACTTGCTGTCACTACATTATTTACATGCTGAACCTTAGTGACAAACATGATGCACAAAAAGCACAGTAGCACTATAACGGATAACCTATTGAACATGCTGATAAAGCCAGCATCAGGCAAACACTGTCTCTAAGGCCTGTAAGAGCCTGAAATATTTTGCTACACTAGTGGTGAGTGTAGGGATATAAGGGTTGTAGAACTGCGTCTCTAGGAATAAGTCACAATGACTGGATGTGCCTAAAACGTACTCTAAGTACAAAACTCAGCACTTTACATAATAATTCAGCTTTTAGCTAACTAATAAAGTGCCAAAACATGAGAAAAATATTACTAGACACTTTCCAAAGTGTCAGAAATGAGTTGTGTCACTAAAAGGGGTAATAACGACACTTTAAAGCTTTGTTAAGCACTTTAACGGATTACTATCCAACCGAACAACCGGACTATACCCGGAACATGAAAATATTGTTATTTTCATTATTTATCTTTTTCTGAGCCAGTTAGGGTCCCTGAGTACCCTAACACCCGCTATAAAACACTACACGCAACTAACCAGGTTAAGTACCTAACTAACTAACTTAACCTAACTATGTGCCTAACTATCTAGTTAGAATCGAACCAAGGACCCCCCCCCCCCCCTTAACCAAACCGTCCCCATGAGGGGGACATACCTTGTACCCTTGTGATTATTTTAATCCCATATGTTTAATATCTTATAGACACAATATCCTTTGGTTAAACATGATAGAATTGTCTATAAGTTCCATGTTTAGCCTAACATAACATACACTTAACACAACACCACTCCACAACTCTCTCTCCTTCTCTACATAGCTTCGGCCGAACACCCCTCTCCACATCCATCCATTTTCGAGTTTAGTTCATTCCATTCCAACATCATACAAGCTTCAAGGATCACGTATTAGGAGGCTTGGTGCACTCGGAGTTTGAAGGACCTCTTTATCTTGCTTTTATCCACGCCTTTTTCGTCTAGATTCTTCCCTAGCCTCGAGCTAGTGGTATGTTACTTAAATCACCTTCTTGAACTATTCTAAAGTGGTTAATACGATTTGTAACGGTTAAAACTCGAAATCTTACAAGATGATACTTTAAAGTCTACTAAAAATGCTATAAGTGTTGGATAAAAGCTCATATGTTGTGCAAATGTTGTAGTAATTGAAATTTGTGATTATTTAGACCCGATCTATGTTGTGGTAGCTCGGATCATCACTTAACCCGGTTTGGTCATGACCACGAATCATGACATAAGGTTGCTTTGAATAGAACAAGGGTTAAAGGGTGAAACTCTACCACAGACGAATCATGAACTTGTGTAAAAACGTTTTACTTGTGGAATAGTGTTTAAAACTAGCAGATCTACGTATCTGCAAGTGGTATTTTCAAAGGACCAAGCGTTAAAGAAATCATGCTTTCCAAAAATGGATCTTACACTAACAAGAATGGTTTTTAGAACACACAAGTGTGTAAACACTTGTGTAACACAAAGTTTCGACAAAATAACTATTTTTGTAAAAGTTGACGAGAAGTTGTAAAGACGGAACTTCCATAAAAACGAGTTTTTTTCAAAATCGGATTGTTTTATATAAAGATCCACTAAAAGTAATGAGATTTTCTTCATAGTTTGAATAAATCACAAGTTCATGAAATTTTATGCGATTTATATACATATTTTGACTAGTTTGTGATTTGAACATTGTTTTGGTTGATTGAGAAAATTGTTGGTTTGATTTATAAAAGAAAATGATACGCTTGAAAGCGTGGCCACCTCCAGTTACAGAGGAAACTCTGGCGAAATTTTTCTAAAACCTAACACTTAGAAATATTTTCACTATAAGTGTTAGAAATACATTTTGACTTGTTTTCAAAATATAAGTTTCGCCACGACTATATTTACAAAACATCGGAGGTGGGATTTTCACAAAATAAAACGTGATACATATATATATATATATATATATTTAGTATATATTTTCACAACATCACTTGTATAAGTGTTTGTGATTATTTTGTGAACTACGTAAATATTATTTTTAGAGTAAAAATAATATTACTAAGTATTATTTTGAGAAATCACATGTATTAAAATATAATATTTTTGGGAAGAATATTTATATTTTGGGAGTTGGAAATAAAATATATTAAGTGAGACTTAATAGTGAAATCCGAACTATACGAACGCACATGTATTAAATTCCCCCATCCTTGGGAAGGAGAATAACTACCAAGTATATACAGAATGTAAACACGAAATAGTTGCCTAACTATTTCCCAAAAACTTAAACCATAAAGCTAAGGCACGGCCATCCGTCTAATAGAGTTAGCACGTGTAGGTCGTCATACAGCTGATCGATTTGGAGACATACTTGGTAGAGACGCACCACTGTGAGTTCATGTCCCCCTTTTCTCTAACTGTTTTCAGTTTTCTTAACTGCGGGGGTGAAATACATGTTACTTTGATTATAAGTACATTATACATGGTATGGTTAGCGTAAGGAGGTTTATTACTTAGATCATGTGAGTGGGTAGGCAGAAACTGGAGGCCATTAATCCTCATTGTAGGACCGAGGGACGTAAGCGGTAGATCTATCTGGGTGTAGCGAGCCCAACTCTAGGCCCAACAGAACGGACCTCTGAGAGGCCCAACAGAACGGACCTTGGAGTGACTTTGTACCCAACGCTAAATCTGCTAGGTTTGAGTCTTCCTACTTGCACTTCACACATATCAATGGCCTTGCAAACCATTGGTGATCTCTTTTTCCTTATTTGCTACATACCAAGACTATTTTTATACATACAAAGGTTTACTTACTCACCTTCACATGAACTCGCTCAACATTATTGTTGATTTTTCAACTTACATGTATTTCAGGGAATTAAAGATCTGGCGCGGTATGGCACGTTTTCCCGCTGCACTAGTTATGAGGTCATCCGGGTTTGGGGAATGTGACTCTTTCCTGGACAAGTCACAGTCCTTAAACTGTGTTTATGTCATGTTGATGTTTGTGTCTGTTGAATAATGTCGTTAAGATGTGTTTTCGTTAAGACAATGTTATTGTATTTGGTTTTTAAAACTTAAATCGAATGGATGATCTTGCATGATTTTATTTCATATAGCTTTGTTATGGTTAAGCTATGGTATTAAGAAGTCACCCCAAAATAACCACGCTTCCGCAAAGCCAGGGTGTGACAGCTTGGTATCAGAGCTCTGATCATAGCGAACTAGGATTCTTTCTCGAGTCTAGACTATGATCACTAGGGCTCTCACGAAAACATTTTTCTGCATACCACTTAAGTCCGGATCCAAAACTTTTTACAAACAAATGTTGAGCACATTTTATTATTTATAGGCTCAGTCTAGAAAGTCTGAGGCTCGGTCTGAGAGGCCGAGGCTCGGTCTGAGAGATCGAGGTAGTTGGCTAGTGAGACTAGGAGAATTGGCTAGTGGGACTAGGAGAATTGGCTAGTGAGACTAGGAGAATTGGCTAGTGGGACTAGGAAGAGCAGTCTAAGAGACTGGGAGGCTAGTGAGACTAGGAGAATTATTTGATTGCTTACTTGGTGACTTATGTGATTATTTGATTATATGATTGACTGTTTGTGCATGTTTGTGTTTATGTTACAGACACTATGGACACCTCTGGCACTGGTGATTCAGACACCACAGGACCTAGACCTATAGTATCGGACGACCTAGAGTCTTCTGAGCGCGAGGTTCACACATCCGACGTTACGAGCACGGACGAGGATGATTTCCAGCCCTTCGCTTTACCTGATGGTGCTGATGAGCTCGCTGATGGCCCTTTGGCCGGGGACCTACCGTTAGTGGAGATCCCTGCTCCCATACCCGTAGCTGTTTATCCTGCCTATGATTTGCTTCTCGACGCCGACGATGACGACGACGTCGATCTTTTTGATGACAAGCCTTTGGAGGATGAGGTTCAGGGCGAGGCCCTTCTTGCTGCTGGTGATCTTTTGTTGATTGCAGGTGACTCTTCTGCTCACTCTCCGGTCCCAGACTCTTTCGAGTCTGTGGCCTCCGCACCTTCACACACTCAGAGTGCGCAGCACTTTTCTCATGGATCAGATCCCGACCAGGCATCCTCTGTTGCCCCTATTCCTAGCTTTGCTTTCGACCACGATGATATGGAAGATTCCGATCCTGTCTTTCCCCCAGGATTCGACCCAGATGAGGATATAGAGTTTATACCCATGGATCAGCCTATGGAGGATCCAGTCGACCCAGTTGATCCCATCGACCCTGAGTTTGATTTTGAGATGGCCTTTGATGAGCCCGAGCAGCCACTAGACCCTGCTCCTGACCCAGTACTTGAGCATGACCCAGTTCATGCTGACGCACCTATTATTGAGTCTGTCTTTGCTGACCCACCTATTGATGATCACCCTATAGATGCTCCATTGTTGGAGGGCGATCATGTCATTGCTGCTGATCATGTTGATCCCCCACTCATTGTTGATGCACCAGTTGACCCTCTTATTGTACCTCACCATGATCCTATGCCAGCCCAGTTTGATCGTGCGCTTTTTGAGGCACGGATCGACCCCCGAGACGAGCACGCCCAGTGTGGGTGGATTCCGGCTGATGACGAGGTCCCACCTTTTCCCCCTCAGATCCCTGATACACGTCACATTGATACTTCCTTTTCATTTCCTCAGTTTACACCTCCAGCACGAGCTGGAGAAGGTTCTTCGGCTCACCCTTTTGGATATGTACCGGTATCTATCTCTGCTATACCACCGTCTGTTACTTTTCCCACTGTTTCTCCATTTCATGTGGCACCTTTTGATCCCACCAGTGAGCCGTTCCTTTGGGCGCCACACTTTGCTGTGCCACCTACTGACCCCTACCATTCTTTCCACATGGGGTATACTATTGAGGACGTTTTGATGTCTTTTGTCGCCCAGCACGAGGCACACACACAGCGCATCCAGGAGCTTGAGAGAGCTCAGCCACCGCCGTGTCGGTGTCAGGGTCAGACCCACCCTATTTCTTCACAGCACACTCGACCTTTACCACCAGACTATGCTGCACGCCTTTTGGCACTTGAGCAGCGGGTTGCTTCTTGGTTGCGTACCCAGAGAGCCATGGAGGAGGACTGGCTCCAGTTGCGTCGTTTGTTTTACACTCACTTTCCCCCTCCTCCACCGCCATCCGTGTAGAGCTCTTCAGTACCGTATAGGTAGACGTTGGTGAGAAGACGGCGAATGCTTTTGACTGCACAGCATTTTTGGAGACTGCATTTTGATTCTGACTTTTGTTGACATGTATTTGATGTATTGGCACTGATTTGATATAGTTTTTGGACTAGGGTGATGTAACCCTTAGTCGACTGATGTTGTATGACACTATGATGTACTTGTACGCTTACTATGTGGTCTCGATATATGGCAATCGCAGTATTCTCACCATATCTGATGCTTGATTGGTTATTTATATTTGTGACATGGGATGTTGTGTGATTGATATGATTATAACATGAGATGTTATGTACTATTACTATCGTTATATACATACGCTATATGATGACCTGACTTATGTATTATAACTATGGCCTGACCAACGTAAACCATCTTTTAGAAGATGCCGCCGAGACGTGAGACACGCATGCCTACCAATGAGGCAGAACTCCAGCAAGTCATCGCTGCTGCCATCGCACAATACGCCGCCTCTCAAGGAGGGACTAGTGGAAGCAACTCTGGCAACACTGGCAACAACAATAATCCACCTCATGGTAATACTAAGACATTTAGACATACCATGACCTAAATGGATATCTTTAGCAATGGTGCTAATGCCGATCATATGTTACAACGTATGTGCAGGATGCACCTACAAGCAGTTTCTAGACTGCAAACCAGTCAACTTTGATGGCACAGGAGGTGCTGTCGCCTTTGTTCGTTGGGCCGAGAAAACTGAATCTGTTCTGCGCATGAGCAAATGCGCGCTAGATCAGCAAGTCACCTATATCTCAGGGCTATTCTTGGATGGAGCCCTCTCTTGGTGGAATCTGCAAGTACAGACACTTGGTGAAGCTGCTGCCTACGCGCTAACCTGGACCGAACTGAAGGAACTTATGCGCAAAATGTACTGCTCTCGCGCGGAAATCCAAAGATTGGAAACCGAGTTCTGGCACTTGAAAATGGACGGTCCAAAGATTGCGGAGTACGTTCAAAGGTTCCATGACTTATCGCATGTGGTACCCTACATGGTCACTCCGGAGTTCAAGAGGATTGAACGTTTCATTTGGGGATTAGCTCCTCAAATCATAAGCATGGTAACCTCATCCAAGCCTGCGACCATTACTGAAGCGATCGATTTGAGCGTGGCTCTCACAAAGGAGGCCATTCGCCTGAACAAGTTTGATGATGCTGAGCCTAAGAAGAAAGAGACTCACATCGAGTCGTCAGGAGGTAACAAACGGAAGTTCTCAAACTTCAAGCAGAGCGCCAGTGTGGCGGTTAAGAAAGGAGGATCAGACACGCCAGCTTAGGTTACAGCTGGTAGAGGGAAGAAAGGAAAGGGATACATGGGCACCCAACCCAAGTGCAACGACTACCAACGCCACCATTCTGGTCGATGCGGGCCAAAGGTATGCGAAGCATGTGGGAAACGTGGCCACTTGAAGGACACTTGTTGGGCCACTGCTGGTCAGGGAGGCCAGGGAGGATTCGGAAACATAAATTACAACCGGGGTGGGAATGGAAATCGCCCACAAGGAAACTATGGAGGTAACGAGAATCGAGGCAACAATGCTAACCAAGCGGGCGCCGTGAATCGTAATCAGAGGAATGATCAAGCTGGTGGAAACGGGCAAAGACTTGGATGCTTTAACTGCGGCGATATTGGGCATTTTAAAAGGAATTGCCCAGAGTTGAACCAAGCCCGTGGAAGAGTGTTCCAAATCGAAGCGAGGGAAGCGCGCCAGGACCCCAATGTCGTTACTGGTACGTTCCCTGTAAATCAACGCTATGCATCCGTTTTATTTGATACTGGTGCCGATCATAGCTTCGTGTCGTTAGAATTTAAGAATATGCTTGGGTTAGCCGCTAGTAAGTTAGATATTCCCTACTCAATTGAATTGGCTAATGGGAAGTTAGTAGAAGCCAACGAAGTCATCAGAGGTTGTGTGATCGAATTAGGAGAGCGTGAGTTTGCTTTGGATTTACTACCAGTCCAGTTGGGAAGCTTCGACGTGGTGGTAGGAATGGATTGGTTATCAGGCAACAAGGCTGAGATAGTTTGTCATGAAAAGGTCGTTCGTATCCCAACCGAAGATGGCGAAACAATTGTGGTTCACGGGGAGAAGCGTGATACGCCGTTAAGAATTATCAGCTGCCTGAAAGCACGAAAGAGTTTGCAGAAAGGATGTGCTGCCTTCCTGGCACACATTGTAGACAAGAAAGCTGCAGAACCGAAGATCGAAGACATCCCTGTCGTGAGGGAATATCCAGAAGTCTTCCCAGAGGACTTACCTGGACTGCCACCTCAGAGACAAGTAGAGGTCCTCATTGACTTAGTTCCAGGCGCCGCGCCTGTGGCTAAGGCACCGTATAGACTTGCTCCGTCTGAGATGCAGGAACTGTTGACACAACTTCAAGAGTTGTTAGACAAGGGTTTTATCCAACCAAGCTTCTCGCCTTGGGGAGCTCCGGTCCTGTTTGTCAAGAAAAAGGACGGTAGTTTTCGTATGTGCATTGACTACAGGGAATTGAACAAGCTGACGATCAAGAATAGATATCCTCTGCCAAGAATTGATGATCTGTTTGACCAACTGCAAGGTTCAAGCTTTTATTCAAAGATCGATTTGCGATCTGGATACCATCAGTTAAGGATACAAGAAGAGAGTATCCCGAAGACAGCCTTCAGAACTCGTTATGGACACTACGAGTTCCTTGTTATGCCGTTTGGTTTGACAAACGCACCTGCAGTCTTTATGGACTTGATGAATAGAGTTTGCAAGCCGTACTTGGACAAGTTCGTGATAGTGTTTATCGACGACATCTTGATATATTCAAGAACAAAGGCTGAGCACGAACAGCATTTAAGAGCTATTTTGGAATCGCTGAAGAAAGAACAACTGTATGCCAAATTCTCTAAGTGCGAATTTTGGCTACGTGAAGTCCAATTTCTTGGACATGTGGTGAATGAAGATGGAATCCATGTGGATCCAACCAAGATCGAAGCGATTAAGAATTGGGAAACGCCAAAGACGCCAACCGAGATTCGACAGTTCTTGGGTTTGGCTGGCTATTATCGAAGGTTCATTGAGGATTTTTCGAAAATCGCTCAACCTTTGACACTCCTCACGCAGAAAGATAAGAAGTTTGATTGGGGAATCAAACAGGAAGAAGCGTTCTAGATATTGAAGGATAAGCTCTGCAATGCGCCAATCTTAGCACTACCGGAAGGTACAGATGATTTTGTGGTATACTGTGACGCCTCGCGTCAAGGATTGGGTTGTGTGTTGATGCAACGCCAAAAGGTTATTGCTTACGCATCACGCCAACTGAAAGTGCACGAAAAGAACTATACCACACATGATTTGGAGCTTGGCGCAGTGGTTTTTGCATTAAAGATCTGGAGACACTACCTTTATGGTACAAAGTGTACAATCTTTACAGATCACAAGAGCCTACAGCACATATTCAACCAGAAGGAGCTGAATATGAGGCAAAGACGATGGGTTGAGTTGCTGAACGATTACGACTGCGAGATAAAGTATCATCCAGGGAAGGCGAATGTGGTCGCCGATGCCCTAAGTCGAAAGGAGAGGATCAAGCCCATAAGGGTTAGGGCATTAGAAATGATTATCCGAACCGATCTTTCCTTGCGCATTCGTGTCGCGCAGAAGGAAGCTCTCAAGGTAGGAAACCTTGAAGAAGAATACCTCCGTGGGATGGAGAAGCTACTGGTACCAAACGAGGAAGGAACGTTATGTTTTGAGAAAAGGATTTGGGTTCCTTTGTTTGGAGGTTTAAGGAAGGTTATTTTCGATGAAGCTCACAAGTCACGGTACTCTATCCACCCAGGAGCGGATAAGATGTACCAGGATCTCAAAGATTATTATTGGTGGCCTAGGATGAAAGGCGATGTTGCTGTTTATGTGAACAAATGTTTAACATGTGCTAAGGTTAAAGCCGAATACCAGAAGCCTTCAGGACTTCTGCAACAACCTGAGATTCCCAAGTGGAAATGGGAACAAATCTCAATGGATTTTATTACAAAGTTGCCAAGAACGCCAAGAGGCCATGACACTATTTGGGTAATAGTGGACCGATTAACGAAGTCAACACACTTCTTACCTATCAGAGAGAAGGATAATACGAGCAAATTGGCTGAAATTTACATGAGAGAGATCGTCGCACGTCATGGAGTACCTCTCTCAATCATCTCTGATAGAGACGGAAGGTTTGTGTCAAGGATATGGCAATCCTTCCAAGAAGCCTTTGGCTCACAATTGAATCTGAGCACTGCGTTTCATCCGCAAACTGACGGTCAGAGCGAGCGAACGATCCAGACTTTGGAAGACATGCTGAGAGCGTGTGTTATGGATTTGGGCGGTAGCTGGGATAAGCATTTGCCTTTGGTCGAATTTTCCTACAACAACAGCTACCACACCAGTATTGGTGTCGCGCCATTTGAAGCCCTTTACGGACGCAAGTGCCGATCACCCTTATGTTGGGCTGACGCAGGTGATAGGCAGCTTGCTGGTCCCGAAATCATCCAAGAGACGACAGACAAGATTGCGCAGATTCTAAAACGCATCGAAGCAGCTCGCCACAGGCAGAAGGCCTATGCGGATCCAAACCGGAAACATGTGGAATTCCAAGTTGGAGAAATGGTGTTATTGAAAGTTTCACCCTGGAAGGGTGTGGCACGCTTCGGAAAGCGTGGGAAGTTAAATCCGCGCTACATTGGTCCTTTCAGAGTTTTGGAAAGAATAGGACTAGTAGCATACAAGTTGGACCTACCTGCTGAACTCCATTCTGTTCACGATACATTCCATGTATCCAACCTGAAGAAAAGTCCAACTCAAGATAACATTGCCATTCCCATCGACGAGATCCATGTTGACGACACGCTCCATTTCGTTGAAGAACCGGTTGAGGTTACGGATTGGAAGGTAAACAAGACCCGCCGGAGCAGTGTCAAGCTCGTCAAAGTTCGTTGGAATGCCAGACATGGTCCTGAATACACCTGGGAACGTGAGGACCGGATGAAAGAGAAATACCCCCACTTATTTCCTAAGAACCCTGCATCTACAAGCAGAACTTAAAATTTCAGGACGAAATTTATTTAACGGGGGGAGAATGTGACAACCCTCACTAAACCAGGTATCCGTACGACTTAATTAATAATTAATTACTGTGCTTGTTTGAAATTACTGATGAACTGCTACTTGAATACTGATACATGTACTTACTTGCATCATACTTTACTTGCTGTCACTACATTATTTACATGCTGAACCTTAGTGACAAACATGATGCACAAAAAGCACAGTAGCACTATAACGGATAACCTATTGAACATGCTGATAAAGCCAGCATCAGGCAAACACTGCCTCTAAGGCCTGTAAGAGCCTGAAATATTTTGCTACACTAGTGGTGAGTGTAGGGATATAAGGGTTGTAGAACTGCGTCTCTGGGAATAAGTCACAATGACTGGATGTGCCTAAAACGTACTCTAAGTACAAAACTCAGCACTTTACATAATAATTCAGCTTTTAGCTAACTAATAAAGTGCCAAAACATGAGAAAAATATTACTAGACACTTTCCAAAGTGTCAGAAATGAGTTGTGTCACTAAAAGGGGTAATAACGACACTTTAAAGCTTTGTTAAGCACTTTAACGGATTACTATCCAACCGAACAACCGGACTATACCCGGAACAAGAAAATATTGTTATTTTCATTATTTATCTTTTTCTGAGCCAGTTAGGGTCCCTGAGTACCCTAACACCCGCTATAAAACACTACACGCAACTAACCAGGTTAAGTACCTAACTAACTAACTTAACCTAACTATGTGCCTAACTATCTAGTTAGAATCGAACCAAGGACCCCCCCCCCTTAACCAAACCGTCCCCATGAGGGGGACATACCTTGTACCCTTGTGATTATTTTAATCCCATATGTTTAATATCTTATAGACACAATATCCTCTGGTTAAACATGATAGAATTGTCTATAAGTTCCATGTTTAGCCTAACATAACATACACTTAACACAACACCACTCCACAACTCTCTCTCCTTCTCTACATAGCTTCGGCCGAACACCCCTCTCCACATCCATCCATTTTCGAGTTTAGTTCATTCCATTCCAACATCATACAAGCTTCAAGGATCACGTATTAGGAGGCTTGGTGCACTCAGAGTTTGAAGGACCTCTTTATCTTGCTTTTATCCACGCCTTTTTCGTCTAGATTCTTCCCTAGCCTCGAGCTAGTGGTATGTTACTTAAATCACCTTCTTGAACTATTCTAAAGTGGTTAATACGATTTGTAACGGTTAAAACTCGAAATCTTACAAGATGATACTTTAAAGTCTACTAAAAATGCTATAAGTGTTGGATAAAAGCTCATATGTTGTGCAAATGTTGTAGTAATTGAAATTTGTGATTATTTAGACCCGATCTATGTTGTGGTAGCTCGGATCATCACTTAACCCGGTTTGGTCATGACCACGAATCATGACATAAGGTTGCTTTGAATAGAACAAGGGTTAAAGGGTGAAACTCTACCACAGACGAATCATGAACTTGTGTAAAAACGTTTTACTTGTGGAATAGTGTTTAAAACTAGCAAATCTACGTATCTGCAAGTGGTATTTTCAAAGGACCAAGCGTTAAAGAAATCATGCTTTCCAAAAATGGATCTTACACTAACAAGAATGGTTTTTAGAACACACAAGTGTGTAAACACTTGTGTAACACAAAGTTTCGACAAAATAACTATTTTTGTAAAAGTTGACGAGAAGTTGTAAAGACGGAACTTCCATAAAAACGAGTTTTTTTTCAAAATCGGATTGTTTTATATAAAGATCCACTAAAAGTAATGAGATTTACTTCATAGTTTGAATAAATCACAAGTTCATGAAATTTTATGCGATTTATATACATATTTTGACTAGTTTGTGATTTGAACATTGTTTTGGTTGATTGAGAAAATTGTTGGTTTGATTTATAAAAGAAAATGATACGCTTGAAAGCGTGGCCACCTCCAGTTACAGAGGAAACTCTGGAGAAATTTTTCTAAAACCTAACACTTAGAAATATTTTCACTATAAGTGTTAGAAATACATTTTGACTTGTTTTCAAAATATAAGTTTCGCCACGACTATATTTACAAAACATCGGAGGTGGGATTTTCACAAAATAAAACGTGATACATATATATATATATATATATATTTAGTATATATTTTCACAACATCACTTGTATAAGTGTTTGTGATTATTTTGTGAACTACGTAAATATTATTTTTAGAGTAAAAATAATATTACTAAGTATTATTTTGAGAAATCACATGTATTAAAATATAATATTTTTGGGAAGAATATTTATATTTTGGGAGTTGGAAATAAAATATATTAAGTGAGACTTAATAGTGAAATCCGAACTATACGAACGCACATGTATTAAATTCCCCCATCCTTGGGAAGGAGAATAACTACCAAGTATATACAGAATGTAAACACGAAATAGTTGCCTAACTATTTCCCAAAAACTTAAACCATAAAGCTAAGGCACGGCCATCCGTCTAATAGAGTTAGCACGTGTAGGTCGTCATACAGCTGATCGATTTGGAGACATACTTGGTAGAGACGCACCACTGTGAGTTCATGTCCCCCTTTTCTCTAACTGTTTTCAGTTTTCTTAACTGCGGGGGTGAAATACATGTTACTTTGATTATAAGTACATTATACATGGTATGGTTAGCGTAAGGAGGTTTATTACTTAGATCATGTGAGTGGGTAGGCAGAAACTGGAGGCCATTAATCCTCATTGTAGGACCGAGGGACGTAAGCGGTAGATCTATCTGGGTGTAGCGAGCCCAACTCTAGGCCCAACAGAACGGACCTCTGAGAGGCCCAACAGAACGGACCTTGGAGTGACTTTGTACCCAACGCTAAATCTGCTAGGTTTGAGTCTTCCTACTTGCACTTCACACATATCAATGGCCTTGCAAACCATTGGTGATCTCTTTTTCCTTATTTGCTACATACCAAGACTATTTTTATACATACAAAGGTTTACTTACTCACCTTCACATGAACTCGCTCAACATTATTGTTGATTTTTCAACTTACATGTATTTCAGGGAATTAAAGATCTGGCGCGGTATGGCACGTTTTCCCGCTGCACTAGTTATGAGGTCATCCGGGTTTGGGGAATGTGACTCTTTCCTGGACAAGTCACAGTCCTTAAACTGTGTTTATGTCATGTTGATGTTTGTGTCTGTTGAATAATGTCGTTAAGATGTGTTTTCGTTAAGACAATGTTATTGTATTTGGTTTTTAAAACTTAAATCGAATGGATGATCTTGCATGATTGTATTTCATATAGCTTTGTTATGGTTAAGCTATGGTATTAAGAAGTCACCCCAAAATAACCACGCTTCCGCAAAGCCAGGGTGTGACAGCTTGGTATCAGAGCTCTGATCATAGCGAACTAGGATTCTTTCTCGAGTCTAGACTATGATCACTAGGGCTCTCACGAAAACATTTTTCTGCATACCACTTAAGTCCAGATCCAAAACTTTTTACAAACAAATGTTGAGCACATTTTATTATTTATAGGCTCAGTCTAGAAAGGCTGAGGCTCGGTCTGAGAGGCCGAGGATCGGTCTGAGAGATCGAGGTAGTTGGCTAGTGAGACTAGGAGAATTGGCTAGTGGGACAAGGAGAATTGGCTAGTGAGACTAGGAGAATTGGCTAGTGGGACTAGGAAGAGCAGTCTAAGAGACTGGGAGGCTAGTGAGACTAGGAGAATTATTTGATTGCTTACTTGGTGACTTATGTGATTATTTGATTATATGATTGACTGTTTGTGCATGTTTGTGTTTATGTTACAGACACTATGGACACCTCTGGCACTGGTGATTCAGACACCACAGGACCTAGACCTATAGTATCGGACGACCTAGAGTCTTCTGAGCGCGAGGTTCACACATCCGACGTTACGAGCACGGACGAGGATGATTTCCAGCCCTTCGCTTTACCTGATGGTGCTGATGAGCTCGCTGATGGCCCTTTGGCCGGGGACCTACCGTTAGTGGAGAACCCTGCTCCCATACCCGTAGCTGTTTATCCTGCCTATGATTTGCTTCTCGACGCCGACGATGACGACGACGTCGATCTTTTTGATGACAAGCCTTTGGAGGATGAGGTTCAGGGCGAGGCCCTTCTTGCTGCTGGTGATCTTTTGTTGATTGCAGGTGACTCTTCTGCTCACTCTCCGGTCCCAGACTCTTTCGAGTCTGTGGCCTCCGCACCTTCACACACTCAGAGTGCGCAGCACTTTTCTCATGGATCAGATCCCGACCAGGCATCCTCTGTTGCCCCTATTCCTAGCTTTGCTTTCGACCACGATGATATGGAGGATTCCGATCCTGTCTTTCCCCCAGGATTCGACACAGATGAGGATATAGAGTTTATACCCATGGATCAGCCTATGGAGGATCCAGTCGACCCAGTTGATCCCATCGACCCTGAGTTTGATTTTGAGATGGCCTTTGATGAGCCCGAGCAGCCACTAGACCCTGCTCCTGACCCAGTACTTGAGCATGACCCAGTTCATGCTGACGCACCTATTATTGAGCTTGTCTTTGCTGACCCACCTATTGATGATCACCCTATAGATGCTCCATTGTTGGAGGGCGATCATGTCATTGCTGCTGATCATGTTGATCCCCCACTCATTGTTGATGCACCAGTTGACCCTCTTATTGTACCTCACCATGATCCTATGCCAGCCCAGTTTGATCGTGCGCTTTTTGAGGCACGGATCGACCCCCGAGACGAGCACGCCCAGTGTGGGTGGATTCCGGCTGATGACGAGGTCCCACCTTTTCCCCCTCAGATCCCTGATACACGTCACATTGATACTTCCTTTTCATTTCCACAGTTTACACCTCCAGCACGAGCTGGAGAAGGTTCTTCGGCTCACCCTTTTGGACATGTACCGGTATCTATCTCTGCTATACCACCGTCTGCTACTTTTCCCACTGTTTCTCCATTTCATGTGGCACCTTTTGATCCCACCAGTGAGCCGTTCCTTTGGGCGCCACACTCTGCTATGCCACCTACTGACCCCTACCATTCTTTCCACATGGGGTATACTATTGAGGACGTTTTGATGTCTTTTGTCGCCCAGCACGAGGCACACACACAGCGCATCCAGGAGCTTGAGAGAGCTCAGCCACCGCCGTGTCGGTGTCAGGGTCAGACCCACCCTATTTCTTCACAGCACTCTCGACCTTTACCACCAGACTATGCTGCACGCCTTTTGGCACTTGAGCAGCAGGTTGCTTCTTGGTTGCGTACCCAGAGAGCCATGGAGGAGGACTGGCTCCAGTTGCGTCGTTTGTTTTACACTTACTTTGATTATAAGTACATTATACATGGTATGGTTAGCGTAAGGAGGTTTATTACTTAGATCATGTGAGTGGGTAGGCAGAAACTGGAGGCCATTAATCCTCATTGTAGGACCGAGGGACGTAAGCGGTAGATCTATCTGGGTGTAGCGAGCCCAACTCTAGGCCCAACAGAACGGACCTCTGAGAGGCCCAACAGAACGGACCTTGGAGTGACTTTGTACCCAACGCTAAATCTGCTAGGTTTGAGTCTTCCTACTTGCACTTCACACATATCAATGGCATTGCAAACCATTGGTGATCTCTTTTTCCTTATTTGCTACATACCAAGACTATTTTTATACATACAAAGGTTTACTTACTCACCTTCACATGAACTCGCTCAACATTATTGTTGATTTTTCAACTTACATGTATTTCAGGGAATTAAAGATCTAGCGCGGTATGGCACGTTTTCCCGCTGCACTAGTTATGAGGTCATCCGGGTTTGGGGAATGTGACTCTTTCCTGGACAAGTCACAGTCCTTAAACTGTGTTTATGTCATGTTGATGTTTGTGTCTGTTGAACAATGTCATTAAGATGTGTTTTCGTTAAGACAATGTTATTGTATTTGGTTTTTAAAACTTAAATCGAATGGATGATCTTGCATGATTTTATTTCATATAGCTTTGTTATGGTTAAGCTATGGTATTAAGAAGTCACCCCAAAATAACCACGCTTCCGCAAAGCCAGGGTGTGACACCAAACACTTGGGAGAGCTCCCAAATCAGATTGTAGAGAAGAGAATGAGGAAATGAGCAATGGACAAGTGAAATTGCTTGGCTATTTATAGTTGTTGCAACTTCACAAGATCATTACACATGTTTGTGTAGCTTCCAAGCATTAAATCTCATCCATACAAATGTAATGAGCAGCTTAGAAGCCTTGGGGAAGAGATAACTTGGCTACCACACAAGGAAATTGCATTAACAGCCCCTAAACTATCAAACAGTTTGCTGAAATCAAGTTTCTGTCACTGGGCAACTCATACGGCCTGCGTAAGCGGAGGGAGGGAGCTTACGCCCCCCGCCTGGCCTCCCCAGATCAGCATAAGTTTGAAAATTGGCAGTTTAGGTCCCTGCATGTGTTTTAAGCCCATTTAAGCCCATTTTGACCCCCCGTTAAGCCATTTTCAAGGCTCTACAAGGTCAATAAAGTTTAGAGGACTCAAAATGTGCTTGGAACACTCTCAGATGTCGGCTCGTTTGGTCGTACGGTCGCGTTGTTCATTAAATTACGACGAAACTCAAACGGACGCGAAAACGAACCAAATTAAGCGACGAACGGTATTTTTGCATGCCGATCACTAAAATAAAAATATTTTAGTGTCTACAAAAATTTTTGATGTCCAGATGTGGTCAGAACATAAGATATGCGCGAAAATGCAAACTTACGTCGTTTTTGACACTTTTAGTCCCTGTAAGATCAAATAAGCATATTTTTGTACACCGAACCATTCAAAGCTTATTTATAAGCTATGTTTAGGTTATTTATGGTATGTTTAGCTTATGATCAAGTTCCGGACTCTTCGATACCATACAAATCGGTATAGTTTCGCAGTTTGACACAAATAGTCCCTACGATCGAATAGACTTGTTTTCAACACACCAAACCATCCAAAACTTATTTCTAAGTTATGTGGAGGTTATTTAAGGTATGTTAAGCCTATTTCACTATTCCGGAGTGTTTGTCGCATTAAACTGACTGCGTTTACGCACCTGTTTGCGTATAACTTTCCAGAAAGCGATTTAAAGCTTGAAATCGGAATCGAATCAAATTGTAAAATCATCAACCATAAAAATACACATAATAACACCAAAACACATTGTTTTATTAATAATTAACATTGTCTTGCATTGTTCATCGATTACAGAGCACAGTTGTCACATTAAGAGATTATCTTAGTTATAGTAGTAGTCCCCTCTTTTGAAGGTGACGTTACCCTCAACCAAGTGATTTGAGTCAGCAAGGATACAATCCCAAAGGGTCGGAATATTGAAAGACAATTAAGTTAGCTATTAATGCGAAAAGTGGTAGGCCCTCTTTTGAAGGTGACGTTACCCTCGGCTAAGTGGTTTGAGTCAGCAAGGATACAATCCCAAGAAGCCGGTTTAAAGTACTAATAGTAGTTTACATATGAGGGGTTTAAGCTATTCGCACCCACGCCATCCAATACCATTGGGCATTGAAGGAGGTCCTAGTAAGCTTGAACCAAGTCCTCGCAGGATCTATACACTGAACGAGACAAGAACTTTACCAAACCACCCTCCTAACCCCCTTCCAGGTAGTTAACGCGCTTTATATAGACCGTAAAGACACGAATGAGCAAATCAATGACATCATGAAGAAATGGTAAAGAAAATTCAATTTCCATATAAGAAACTAGTTATTAAAGTCATTAATACAAACCCAATTAAAAAGTGCCAAAAGATTAAAAATCAAAAGTAATACATTAATGACATGTCTTCACCAAGTGATGTAAGATTTTAGCCAAACATGGCCTTTGATTGACAAGAAATATTACGATCAATATTGGATCCCAAGACTACTACACACTCTAATGATGGATGATGGTGGTGGGTGTTGGTGTTGTAGTGGTGATGGAGTGGTGGCAAAGTGGGAGAGAAGTGGTTTGCCAAGGGATGCCTTTGAAGTGAACCAAGCACCCCTATTTATAGCCAGAACAGAGCCCTGGCCACGACCCCGTGTCCAGCCAACACGGCCCGTGGCCATCCTTTTCTCTTTCTTCATTAATTGCAATTGTCAGCAGAGGGCCCCACACAACCCCGTGTCTTCTGGGCACGGCCCCAAGGTCAACTCTTTGTTGTACTATCAAGATTCTGCAAATCTTAGAGTTGACCATGCCCCGTGTAGAGCTGGGCATGGCTCCATGGTGGGCGTAGAAGCTTCTGCAGGTTTGTCTTTTTGTGTAGGGCCTGACCACGCCCCATGCTCAGCTGGGCACAGCCGCGTGGTCAGGTTCTGTCTTCTTGTTTTTGTCTTGGGAGATGCTGCCTAGGGGTCGGGCATGTCACTTTATTCCTTCTTCTTGTATTTATGTTGGTTTTGGCTGCTTATTTGTTCCTTTTGTTCTTTTAAGCTTGTTTAGTCCTGTAAATTCAAAAGGAAGAAAGAAACACGCTTTTTCCAACATTAGTACTAAAAAAGGGTTAGTTTTATGCCTCATTTGATGTAATTTATAAGTTGCATTTTGCACACATCAGGGTCTGAGATACATTAACATCTGTTAGAGGCTAAGCACTATTACAGCGTCCTAACATCTGTTAATGCCTATGAACTGTTAGGATCTGAGTTACATTAGCATCTGTTGATAGACTTTGCTTCAACAGACCTTATCAGCTGTTGATCATCATCTGTTAAAGATCTTATATTATAGATCTTCTGTTGAATTGCAATATCTGTTGGTCCACAACAGAACTTAGATTCGTCATACATTTGGCTTCATCAGCAAAGGTTCCCTTTGGGAGACCTTTACTTCAGCAGTCTTTGTCTTCAACAGACCTTTTAGTTCATCGGTAGAGGTTGTCTGGTTCATCAGCAGAGGTTGTTTGGTTCAACAGACTTTGCTTCAATAGTCTTTGTCTTCAACAGACCTTTTGGTTTGCAAAGTTTAGTGAAATAGATGTTGAGTTTATCCCTTTGGTAGGAGCAGATGTTTAAAAGACTGTTATTTGTAATTAGAGGTTGTATACTATTTTGTTAATTTTGAATCTTATACTTCTTTTCCTTGAGCGACCAGGAAATGTGATGCAAAATAGTAATGTTTAGATGCAAAATATAGTAATGATTAGATGCAAAATATAAAAAGGTAAATCCACAAAGTTTTGAAAGTATATAACTTTATATACTAACACTACATAACTTCATCCTTAAGTTAGTTTTGGAAGAAGAAATTTGTCCATAAAAATATTAACAAAACATAAATCATTAAACACTAAAAAGATGTTTAGAGACTATATCAACAAACTTCAAAGTGTACTTTATCTCCTGGCACACTTTTCTCTTCGACTATCTCAAACCTCAGCTTTTTGCCCATAGATATTCCCGTTTCATCCATGATACGCTGCCAGTTTGAATACATCACTAGATGGGTATTGTCATCAGGTCTTCTAGGATCTCTCCTTACAAGCAGCTGTACCAGAAACTTCACATGACCAAATGACAACACAGCTCTACGGTACTCATTTAGCTGGTGTTCTTGAACAAACTTCCTCGGTATTGCCTGTAAAATAAAATTCTTTCTTTGGTTATTCATTCAAAACAACATATACTTTAAGTAATAACAGATAGATCCAACATTATAAGTAAAATCAACCATATTAAAAGTAGATATGTAAATACCAAGCTGTGTGTCTCTATAACATGGTATTCAAACTGTTTCTTATAATGTGGACGCTTTTTGCGGTGTTGGTGGTTGCTACGACTTCAGTGATGTTTAGTCTCCCCGTGAAGTCCAATCCCATCTTTGTTAAAAATCTTGACAGTGAAGTTAAAGTGTTCTTCAGGAGTACTTCCCATCCATTGAAACAACAGTTGGCAGCTTTCCTCAATGTCATTTTCAAAGCAAAAAGTTGTTCATCCTGATCCCATAAAACCAGCAGCCAATCCCTTTTCGTTTTCAGTAGAGAAATATAATACTCATCAACTTTACTACTCTGCTTTGTGTCACACCCCAACCGATGGCGGAAACATCGGGGCGTGGCACTGAGCGAAACAGATTATCCAAGAGAATCCATAACAACTATTAACGTTAATGTCCCATACCACTAACATATAAAGCATAAACAGTCATTACAGATCATTATCTCATAAACCAAATACTGTTCAGACAACTCAGATTTATTTAGTTTGTTTCTAGACTTCCTACTTAGTTTCGTCACAGCAGACTTAGCATCCTATCAACCTGTCACATACGTTAAAATAAAGTCAATACATAGAATGTAAAGGTGAGTACACAAGTTTGAGTAGCATATAGTATAGCGAAAGCGTTTACGCATAACCAGCATGTAACATGTAGAAAGGTGAATCAAGTAAGCTATCGACAATGATGTATACAACCGACATGACTGCGAGTGTAGAATGCGCAACACATTATCACCACTGTGACCATGTGAAGTAATACCCTTAACAACCCCTGTCCACGACAGGTGCTGAGTCCAAACTATAGTACTATCGTTGCAAAGGTGTTAGGCAAACAATCACTGTGTAAACATAACATACAAGCATTCATCGAGTCACGTATAACATGCGAGAGCGGTTAGCGTTTATAAATGAGTTTGCGTTGTGTGATGTTTGTGTTTTGATATAAAACGTATGTAACACCCAAAAGTGCGTTAAGCGAAGAAGGGTTCGAGTATACTCACAGTGCGTGTTTAGCTAGTAAACACAGACTTGGATTGAAGGGAGCGCGTTGAGATTAGCCTGAGCATAGAACAGTAGCGTAAGCATTGAACGGTGCGTAACAGAGTGTCGAATGTGATGAGTGTCGAATGGCTAGTCGATCGGATGTTCATTCGGACGGATGGTCATCCGGACGGATAACCATTCGAACGGTTGATCATTCGAATGAGCTAGTGTGTTTGTAAATCGTTTTGGAAACTTGAAGTTTTCGTTGTAGCATTTAAACAATGTGGTGTATAGTTGCCAAGTCATCCGGTCGGATGGCTATTCGATTGAGGAGTTGGTAGTTTGAGGTTTTCGTAAAATTTGATTAAGTATGGAAAGTCATAAAGAAGGGCAAGCCACTTGGTCGGATGATCATTCGATCGGATAATCATTCGAGTGAGTGATCTGTTTCTTTTGGAAACTTCAAAAGTTTTCTAAGTTCAAAGTTTTGAATTCAACAGAGATAGCGTGACGACGTGTAAAACAACGGGAATCCACACCAAGTCCAGCTCAGTCAATCGGATGGGAATCACCCCATTCGATCAGACTAACTATCCTTGATGAGTTTTCATAATCAACCCATGAATCGGTCGTCTCTCTGATGGAAATCCATCTGTAAGCCAGTTCTCCACTTGAGAATGAGTAGAGAGCCTGAATGAGTCTAGGGTTTTGAGTAAAAAGTGAAGAAAAGTTGAAGAAAGTTTGAAAAGTGATGAAATCAGTTGAAAAATGTTGAATCTCGTTGAGATTTGTGTTGTATAGTGTGGAAATCCTTTAGATCTGAACCATCCTTGATGAGATGACATCACACAACCGATTGCATAAGTAACTGAGGTGATGTCACCTTCAAGGGGTCCAAATCAGGTGATTTCGTGAAGAAAATCAGTGATTTTGATGGAGAAGATGATGAAGAAGCGTGTAGTGATGATGAAAGTACAAGATTTGAGAAGAAACACTTACGAAATGGCCTTGAATCGAGAGAAGAAGTGCTTGAAAGTGACTGGGAGCGAGTTGGGTCGAATGGAGCTGTCACATCAGTGAACAGTAGCGTGTACGGGTATTTATAGTGTGAGAGAGAGAGGTTAAGGCGGTGTAAGTGAGTGCGAGGGTCAAATGGATGTCCTGTCGGATGGCCATCCGATCGGATGGTCATCCGAACGGATGTCCATCCGATCGGATGGTCATCCGAACGGATGTCCATTCAATCGAATGGTCATTCGAACAGTCGAGTTGTGCGAGTTAGTTTTCCAACTTTCGTTTCGTGTGTTAAGCGTTGCGTTGCGTTTAGGCGAGTTGCGAGTAAGCGTTGCGTTGAGATAATCCACATAACATTAAACAAATAATCACACAAATAACACACATAACACATAATTGCATAAAGTAAATCTGCGTTTCGAGTTGCGTTGAGAGTGCGTTACAATAGCGTTTAGTCTAACATGCGATGTAATATACGACAAAATGCATTAAAATAGTATGCGTTATAAACTGCGTTAAAATGCGATAACTGCTTTTTGAATAATTGTTGTGAATGCGTTGTAGAATATAGTTTAAAAATATTCGACCCATGGCGATAATCGAAATCTCGAGAGTACAAGTCAATTAAGCAATAAATGACAGATCTAAGTAATGACCCAAAAAGTCGGGTTGTTACACTTTGGTCCATGTACTTTTGCAACCAAGTTATCAATTTTTAATATCCTCTCTGACAACAGCTTCAACAAATCGTGTGATAAATGCTATAATTTTCATACATTTCAGAAATGTCATATTATAATTTATACAGGATACAAAATACAAAATACAAATTAGAAGTTTTTCTAACAGCCCAAAAGATACACTGGCTGAAGAAACAGTGATCACCCTCCGGCGTGAGAATAAGTACCGTGATCTCAAAGGAAGAAGATGGAGTAGTAAGTGTGAGAGTAAGTGAAAGTAACTTGTGAGATCATACCTGAAGCATCTTATTTATAACCAGATTTTGGTGGGAAAATGGTGTAACGGAGATAGTAACGGAAGATACTTTTTTCATTGGTGGTTATCTCTTCTTTCCGTCAATCGTTAACTTCATGTCCATGCACACGGATCGTGGGTCTGATCGACGGTTGGGGAGATGCCACGTGGAAAGTGGTTTTATGTAGATCTTCCTTCAAGTTAGTGCCACATCGTGATTTAAATGAATGCTCAAGATCGTGCCACGTCACATTCGTTATAACCGAATGGAGCCATGCATGAAGAGCATTTAAGACCTTCTAGAAGATCTACAGCTGTAAACCATTGTATTATTACCACCTGTTCATTCTGTTGCAACAGAAAAGATTACTTTGTTTAAGTCTTTATTTCCGACGCGCGAAGATGTTTAGGTTTTTATCTTTGAGCCTAGCTGTACCCTTGCGCGAGCCTGCGTAAGGGTCTTAGTTGAATGTTTGTCCTTCTTTTCTCCGGCGCATGGTTCTCGAAGACTGTTATTTTCCAAATCCTGTTTAGAACCGCTGCGCGGCCATGCAGGGTCTTGTTCAAGATGTTCTTGGAATAAGGTTATGGTATGGTCCTATGCGCCTGCGCGAGGTTTTTGGGACCATATCCCTTCAAGTCCCCCCAGTCTAGTGTTGCTCCTATGTGCCAATGGCAAGTAGGTGAAGCACTGGACTATAAAAATGAACTGCGCACTTTCGTTGTTTGAGAAGTAGCAAGGTTGTTCGGCAAGGTATGAACTTAACTTTTGAAGTTGACTGGTTGCGCGCCATGGTGGCCATGCGCGAGGATATATAGCAGTTTTCCGTATGTTGTAATGCGCCAAAGGTTACCAGTTGTTCTGACCTTAGCTAGGGTTATTACCAATGTTGCCTTAACTGCTGTTAAGAATAATAACGTCCGTTTTCCGTTGTGGCGGAGATCTCGGATGATGACAACTTAGCGTATGAATATACAACTTTGCAAAGGTTGCCATTTATTTTGAATTCGTTTAGGATGTTGAATCCATTTGTGTACTATTTAGTTAATACGCTATTGCGTGAGTAACTTTGTTAATATGCTGCCGCACAAGTAACTTTGTTAATGTGCTGCCGCGCAAGTAACTTTGTGAATGTATTGTATGTTGTAGTTACAATGTTTGCATGAGTACAATTACTTTGTTTAGGTAAGACAAATAAAGATGGTATAAAGCTCATGTGTGAACGTAGGGCTGGACCTTGCGTAGTACCTGTGATCGCGGACCGTTCATGAGACTTGTATTAGATTACCATAGTGTTTTTGTTCTTACCAAAAGAGATTGCATGCATTTGTAATAAAACATAAAGGCGTAATGTAAGTAACAAACTTTGCATTGATTTGGATAAGGCACAGAGGCCAGCAGATACAAAGCTGTTAATAAATAAGATAATTATGATGCATATGTAAGTAGCGACCCTTGTGTTGTACGTTGGTCAGCGTAGTGTGTTTTCCAAGTACGAAGGGTGCTAGGATTACATGTAGCATTTGCGCAGCTGCTGCACATTCCACGTGCGCGGAACATCCGTTTCGTCAAGCCGACGTAGGGTGTATGCTCCTTTTCCTAGGACCTCATTAATGACATAAGGTCCTTCCCATTTAGGCGCGAGCTTCTTTGGTCGTTCTGCGTTCGATGCTTCGTTATCTCTTAGGACGAAGTCTCCCGGTAAGAAAGTGCATACGCACACTCGAGTATTGTAATATTTTTTCCAATTTTGACTTGTACTTGGCCTCGTTAATGGCTGCATTTTCTTGCCTTTCTTCGAGGAGGTCCAAGTCGAGTCTGCGCTCTTGCTCATTGTTTTGTTTCTCCATGGCTAGCATGCGAGGTGACGGGAGGCCGATTTCCGCCGGATTTACGGCTTCTGTGTCGTAGACGAGGCTAAATGGCGTTTCTCCCATGCTAGTCATTGGCATGGTGCGGTGAGCCCATAGAATACTTGGGAGTTCATCGACCCAACCTCTTCTTGCGGTTCCCAACCTTGCCTTAATGCCATCTACAATCTGTTTGTTGACGCTTTCGACTTGACCGTTTGCCTGTAGGTGCACCACAGTGGCGAAACTATGTTCGATGCGCATTTCTTTCATCCATTTTTGTAGATTGTCAGACGCAAAATTGGTACTGTTGTCTGTGATAACACGTAGTGGTAACCTGAACTGGCATATAATGTGTTCCCAGATGAACTTTCTGATCACCATTGTTGTGGTTGATGCTAGAGCTTTGGCTTCTACCCACTTGGTGAAGTAATCCACAGCAACTATGATGAATTTTACTGCGCCAGACGCATCGGGAAAAGAACCTACTAGATCAATTCCCCATTGTTGAAAAGGCCATGCTGCGGTTACCGGGACCAAAGGGTTCTTTGGGTGAAGGGTCTTTAGAGTGTGGCGTTGGCATGAGGTACACTTGCACAGAATCTTGACGGCGTCCAGATGCATGCCAGGCCAGTAATAGCCTGCGCTCATGATTTTTGCTACCACCATTCGAGGACCAGGGTGTATTCCACATAATCCTTCATGGATTTCTCGGACAAAATATTGCGTATCGTGTTTGTCAACGCATCGTAGAAGAGGACTCATATAAGACTTTCGATACAGAATTCCATTCGCCATTTCATAATTAAGCACTTTGTGCTGAATTTTCCTCGCTTCTGTTTTCCCTTCTGGAAGGGTTCCATGTTGTAAGAACATAATAATCGGGGACATCCAGGATGGATTCCCGATTTCTATCATGTTTACATGTCTCAGAGCAATAGATGGGTTTGAGAGAACTTCAATGCGGACCTCCTTTGCCAGGTGTTTGAAGCTTGTAGCAGCTAATTTGCTTAGCGCGTCGACGTGCTTGTTCTCACTTCTGTTAATATGGATAATCTTGAAGGTCTGAAACTGGTTGATTAAGGTTCTTGCCTGTTCAAGATACAAGGCCATCACTTCACGTTTCGCATCATAACGACCGTTGACCTGCTCGGCAACCAACAGAGAATCGACATGCGCTTCTACATTCTTTGCCCCCATTTTAATTGCTAGGCGGAGACCTGCGAGAAATGCCTCATACTCTGCTTTATTGTTGGTGCTTTTAAAATCTAGCCGAATGGTGTAAGTAAGTTTGTGGTTGTCGGGGCTGACTAGACGAAGACCAGCCCCTGCGCCGTCATCGTTGGAAGCACCATCTGTATATAAGATCCAGACCCTGTCGTCGAAGACTGGGGTAGGATTTTGTATGGCTTCGCATTCTTGGATTCTATCGATGGGAACTTCAGTAACAAAATCTGCTAGAACTTGGCCTTTGATAGCTGGGCGTGGCTTATACAAGATGTTATATCCGCCCAGTTCAATGGCCCATTTCGCTAATCAGCCCGCGACGTCCGGCTTGGATAAGACTTGACCCAAATGATAATTGGTAAGAACAGTTATAACGTGGCCAGAAAAGTACCTTCGTAATCTTCGCGAAGCGTGAACTAACGCGAAAACAAGTTTTTCCATGATTGAATAACGTATTTATGGGCCAGTCAACATCTTGCTGATGTAATAAATTGGAGTTTGGACTCCGTCTCTTTCGACCAGTAACACCGCACCTACGGCTACCTCTGATGTGGAGAGGTACAAGATTAATGGTTCTTCTTTTCGCGGAGACGTTAAAGTAGGTAGTTGAATTATGCATTCTTTCATTTCCTGAAAACCTTTTTCGGCCTCCGGAGTCCATTGAAACTGGCTTTTCCTAACGCAGTTGCGCAATGTGCTAATAAACGGATATGACTTGGCGGCATGGTTTGCTAAAAATCGGTTGAGCGCAGCTAGTCGACCAGCTAGACGTTTCATCTCTTTGAAAGATGCTGGTGACGGCATGAGCTAAATAGCCTCTACCTTTTTTGGATTGACTTTGAAACCATCCTTGGTTACGATAAATCCTAAGAATTTGCCTTCCTCCATTCCGAACGAACACTTTACTAGATTCAGCTTCAGGTTAACTCTGCGTAAAGAGTCGAAGGTGCGCTGGATGTTTATGAGCATTAATTCTTCTTCGGGACTCGTGATGACAAGGTCATCCATATAGACTTCGACTGCTACGCCGATATCTTCCCTGAAAGACTTTATCCATTAGGCGTTGGTATGTAACTGCCACATTGCGGAGATCGAAAGGCATTTTTTGTGTAACAAAATATACCTTTGTCCGTGCGGAAAGCGGTCTTGTCTTCGTCTTCTTCCTTCATTTGTACTTGGTGATAACCTTTGTAACAATCTAGGAAGCATTTCCATCGAAAAGATGCTAAGGAATCCACCTTCTTGTCTATCTCTGGGAGAGTATAACAGTCCTTTGGGTAGGCCTTGTTGAGGTCCTTGAAATCAACGCACATGCGCCATCCACCATTATACTTTTGCACCATTACTGGGTTAGCCACCCAAGTTTGATACCGAACTTCGTGTAGTATGCCGGCTTGAAGCAGTTCAGCCACTTGCTCATTCATTGTGCGAGCCTTTCTGGACCGAGACTGCGCTTTCCTTGTGGTATTGGCTCTCCTGAAGGTCAAACATTTAAACAATGTTCCGTCACCTCTCTTGGGACGCCGGTCATGTCCGCTGGGGACCATGCAAAAATATCCATATTTTCAACTAGAAGTTCTTTCAGCCTTGTGCGGATTGCTGGTGATATGGTGTGTCCTAGCAAAATGATTTGCTCAGGGTATTCATTGTTGAGTACCCACTTCTCTGGTTCGTTAGATGGAGATGGCTTCGCGGTCTTTACTGGTGGCTCATCGTCGACAGACATCACATCTTTGCTTGAAAATAAGATTGCTACTCCGGTTTCTGTCGGAAAACCACAAGCAGCGTGTGGTATAGAGGTAATCATGCTAAACTCCCTTTGTGAACGTCTTCCCAACAGTACAACATGGCGGGATGTAGCTGGCATAACCATGAAATTGACTGGAACGGTGCGCGAGTGCTCACTGTCAAAGAGTGTGACAAGAAAGGAGATCTAACCCAGCGGAAAGACGGCTTCATTGCAGAAACCAGTTAAAGGAAAATCGAATGGTTTCAAGAAAGCCTTGTCCTCTGGGTCTAACTGTTTGAAACACTACTCATAGATAATATCCATAGAACTACCCGGATCGATGAACATGTAATCAGTACGATAATGACCGAAAATACCAGTTATGATGATCAGTCGTTCTTCTTGGGGACCTCCTGGTACAACAGGGAAAATTACTTGTTGTTCACGCTAGTGTTGATTGTGGCTTCGTTTGTTGTTATGCTTGCGCGATGGTCCTCCTTGCACCATGTATGTTTGCTCTGTATTGTTACTGCTTGGACTGTCACTTTCGCGAATAATCCCTCAGACGTCTTTTCCCACGTTTTGTATCGTGTGACTGAGCTTCCTTAGATGTTTCTCCTCACTGAGCTGGGTGTCCCATTGCTGTAGTGGATGTGGGCCCAACTTTGTACGATCGGATTGCTTCTGAGAATTTTTCTCTGCAGGAGATTCTTGACGTCCAGATTTGAGGTGAGTAAACTCGTATTTGGTGCTAGACTGAGAGTATGCTTTTGTGTCCTTGGCCGGCAAAGTTGATGATAAATCATAATAGGATACTCGAGATGCGGTCATGGTTTGCTCCTGAGTTGTAGATTCCTGAGCCTGCGTGTCACACCCCTATTTTCCACGTGTCACCGGTGGGCCCGGTGGGGAGTATCGTGACGTAGTTGATATCATCATAGACAAACAACACAATATAATAATGCACAGCGGAAGCAAAGATAGATTCATTTCAACTTTAAATAAAAATGTAATATTAAATATCACGAGTAGTTGAAACGGATCCACAGGCGGATCAAAATAAAATAAGATATTGTTCAACAGTTTATTGTCGTCCAAGCTTGCGAGACTTATTGTGGACGCTCTAGAAGACAGCCAGCCTATTTCGTGTAGTACCTGCACTTAATCTTTTGGGAAAAATACGTCAGTTTACACTGGTAAATACAAATTAACTGACTCATTTTGAAAATGATTGAAAATTTATTTGAATGCACATGGCACAAAACATTTTATAACTTGGGATAATTATGTAATATAATCTTGTAAAGGATTTACATGTTACTTATGCGTTCAGTAGCCCGGTTCGTGCCGGGTTAAAGATCAATAGACACACCACAATATTGAGTTATACACTTGACAGGTGTACGCCTACACCCCGTGCTCAGGTCGTGGCCATCTCGTAAGATAATGCCGAGGATATCCGGGACATAGTCATTAACCCCCCAAAGGCTTTAAGCAATAAAACATACATTCAAAACAAGGCATCTCAATAAATTTAACCTCTATTCGATTAAAGAATTCAATGCCGGACCAAGCGGTATTTTATATACCGTACCCCAAGCCCGTATAGGGAAAATAAGTCAAAAAGTATTTACCTTGGTAAGTATATATCTCAACAAGCAAAAAGGCAGGTAGCTTTTACCGGTGCTCCTAATCTGGAACGAAGGTTTAATATAACCTATTAGATTTCTAACGGGTCTTTATTTAAGCTTAAGCTTAGACCGGTTAGCTTTAAGGACGAAACGGTTCAAACGCACGATTAAGCGAAGACCGGATAGAATGTGATTTAGACCCGACAAGTTTGAATACTTGTATAATATGGGTATACTAAATACATTCTGGATTTTGAGACAAAAATGATAATGTTTGACCCGTCTCGGTCAATTTATGCAAACTAGTTACATAAACCGAACCGAACGCGAAAAGAGCGTTACGGGTAACCGTGAGAGTCATATGCAAGTTCCCTGAGTTAATATGCTCTAAATATGTTATAATATCAGTAAGTTATTTCCTATTATGCCCCAAATGAATTTAAACACAATTTATGCCTCATAAGGGCATTTTGGTCATTTAAAGGATTATAAAAGAGTTAAATTAGAAATCTGAGTTACAGGTCTGGTTTGTACAGCAAACATACTTAGTTTAACATATTATAACAGTAGGGTATGACCTATGTATGAAATTTATCATTTTAAACCAAACTATGCACCTTAGGGGTATTTCGGTAATTTCACAAGGGCTAAAAATGTCAAAACTGGAAATCTGAGTTCCAAAACTTATACTTACTGTTATTTTATAAAAATATGCTAAGAACATCAGTAGGTATCAACCTTATATGTTTAATATGGTTATAGTACATACTAGGCGTTAAAAACGCTTAAAATGGCGATTTAGAGCCGTTTCCGGGTTTTCAAAAGAAAGCTGATATTTTATATTTCCAGAATGCTCAAAATATTTTATTTAACAAATAACATCAGTAGAAAAAGGTTTGAGGTCAAAAAGATTTATAAAACTCATTTTATGGCTAAAAAGGGCAAAACCGTCATAACCGAATCAAACCTAAAGACCTATGTTATGCTCAGTCAAAAATTAAATAAAAATCTTTAAAAATCCCAAAATATTATATAACATCAGTGGGTAAAAAGTTTTATATTAAAAAGTGGGTTTAAATGGGTTATATGCTAATTACGCCGTTTATGTAACATAAAGCTTGCAAATTACGATATTGAGCATAACTCTTATTCTGGACCTCAAACTGATATCAAATTTTCGGTGCAAGTTTATAAATCAGTAACAAATGTTTCTACTCTTTCACTTTTTCAAAAATCGCGTTTTATAGTCAAAAGGGCAAAATAGTCATATTTAAGCATAAACCGGAAACATGCATACGAATCAGATAAGTGTTGAACCAAGTTGTAAAATCTCAGAGAATTAAACTTATATAAAAATTGGTCCAAAATATGCTCTAATACAGATCTCAAACATGCATGGATGGATCCGAACCGATAGTCAAACAAAAAGTCAATTTATGTGACTTTCGGTTCCGATTCGTGTTTAAACTGAAAATTGTCGAGTTGATCAAGTTGAAACATGTTCTTACATTATTTATAAAGTTATTTTGATGATCAAACAGGTTGCATGTAGCCTACATTACTGATTATGCTTAAATTCGCAAAAACACATTCTGTTGACTTTTTAAGAAATGCTTTGACTCGACAATTAACATGCTTAGAGTGTGAATCTGATAATACCCTTTTAGGGGTTTGTTACACACATAAATACCAACATGTAGGTACTTTCAATTTGAGATTTGACAGAGCCAATCTCGTTTAATCATAAAGTCAAGTTTAAATTACGATACTTTGACTTTCGGTGAATACACTAAGCTAGAACGAATTTGAAAGAGTTGTAAACACTTACAATGGTCCTAAACAAGCTTAGAGATCACTATGAGGCTGCCTTGTCGACCAGAATGCTCCAGGAGAAGTCTTGTGAATTTTTGAAAGTTCAAGTGTTCTTAGTTTACTACATAAAGTGCCTTATAAGCAGATTTTGGAGTGTTGTGAGGCTGCCACAGAGGTTCACAGGTGTTGTAAGACCTGTACAAGTGTCCTCAAATGCATGTAATTCGATTGGGGAGGTCCTTGAGTCGATTACAGCTGTAAACAACTCGCAAACAGCCCAGAAAACCGACATCTGCAGGTTTTGTCGCTGGTAACAGGTAGGCGGGCCGCACAGTGACCCCAGGCGGGCCGCACACCAGTGTGCGACCTGGTCTCCAATTTTCATACATTTTGCATTTCAGTCCTTGTACTTTTGTAACGTGTTTTGGCTTATTTATTTAGCACTCTTGGCCCTTATATCTGACTTTTATAAACCTTGGGACTTTTATAAACTTGGGTATGTCCTCGGTTAACTTTGCGCTTACCCGAAAAATCACGAAATTCACGATAACGCAATTAACCTTTCGTGTACGGTTTTAATCATAACTTTCTCATACGTTCACGAAACTTCACGAAATTTTTATCATATATTCTCGTGAGTATATTTTATCATTACAAAGCTTCGGGTTTGCCAAAAGATCACTCAGAGGTATACTTTCAACATGTTGACACTTTTAGCCCCTGTAGTTTGTAATTCCTCACTTTCTTTCATTTTTCGCCTCGTATGATCCATGATTTACCCGTTTAAGATTATAAACATCATGTAGGGTTATTTTATAGCCTATTTATCCATTGTTGACACTTTGGGCCCTTGTATTCACATAGTTTCACTGTTTGTCAACTTTAGTCCCTCTAAAGTATGTTTTCACATATTCAAGGCCCATGACACGTGTCAATACATTATTGGACGTAAATTTTCGAGGTGTTACATCCTCACCCCCTTAAAAGAAATCTCGACCCCGAGATTTACTGAAACAAATGAGGGTATTTTTCTTTCATCGTGGATTCTACTTCCCATGTGTATTCGGGACCTCTACGGGCATCCCATTTGACCTTAACAATAGGTATGTGCTTCCTTCGAAGCTTCTTTACCTTTCGGTCTTCAATCGAAAACGTCTTTTCCACAAATTTCAAGCTTTCATCTATATGTACATCCGTATACGGTATAACCAGTGGTTCATCAGCGGAACACTTCTTCAAATTACAGATGTGGAACACATTATGGATAGCACTAAGTTCTTCAGGCAAGTTTAACTTATAAGCAACTGACCCGACACGTTCAATAACCTCGAAAGGTCCTATGTATCTCGGGCTTAGCTTGCCTTTATTACCAAATCGCATCACCCCCTTCCAGGGTGATACTTTAAGCAGCACTTTATCACCTACTTCGAAGTGAAAATCTTTACGCAGTGGATCCGCATAACTTTTCTGCCTATCCCTGGCAGCTTTCAAACGATCGCGAATCTGGACAATCTTGTCCGTTGTCTCAAAAACAATTTCTGGTCCTGATAGTTGGACATCTCCAACTTCCGCCCAACAAATAGGCGATCTACACTTTCTACCGTATAAGGCCTCAAAAGGCGCAACTTTTATGATGGTGTGGTAGCTATTGTTGTAGGAGAATTCAATTAGTGGTAGGTTCTTATCCCAACTACCACCTAAATCGATCGCACATGCACGTAGCATGTCTTCCAAAGTTTGAATAGTACGCTCACTCTGACCGTCAGTCTGTGGATGATAAGCCGTACTAAAATTCAAACGAGTGCCCAAAGATTGTTGGAAACTCTTCCAAAAATGTGACGTGTATCTAGTGTCTCTATCCGAGATAATAGATACAGGTATACCATGCAGAGCTACAATTTTATCAACGTATAATTGAGCTAACATATCGGAGCTATAAGTCTCCTTGATGGGTAGAAAATGTGCTGACTTCGTCAGTCTATCTACTATGACCCATATAGTATCATTTCCCTTTCTCGTCTTTGGCAACTTGGTGATGAAATCCATCGTCACCATCTCCCATTTCCATGTGGGAATTTCAGGTTGTTGTAACAAACCTGATGGTTTCTGATGCTCAGCTTTGACTTGCGCACAAGTCAAACATTTAGCTACATAAGCAGCTACAGACTTTTTCAAACCAATCCACCAGTAGTTGGCCTTTAGATCCTGGTACATCTTATCAGCTCCAGGATGAACGGAATATTTGGAATTGTGGGCTTCCTGGAGAATGACATCTCGAAGTCCTCCATAAACTGGAACCCATATTCGTCCATTCAATCTAAGCATTCCGTCTTTGTCATAGGATAACTGCTCCTCAGTTACTCCTAACTTTTCTTCAGGATAATTAGCTTCTAGCACAGCTTCCTTTTGTGCAGCTAATATCCTTTTGTTCAAATCGTTCCTGATTTCGATGCGCTTGGCATTGATTCTTATTGGCTTCACTCTTTCTTTTCTGCTCAAAGCGTCAGCAACTACATTTGCCTTGCCTGGATGGTACTTTATTTCACAATCATAATCATTTAGAGTTTCCATCCAGCGTCTTTGCCTCATGTTTAAGTCCTTCTGGTTAAACAAATGTTGAAGGCTCTTGTGATCTGAATAGATCACACACTTGGTACCATATAAGTAATGCCTCCATAGCTTTAATGCAAATACAACGGCACCCAGCTCCAAGTCATGGGTGGTGTAGTTCTTCTCGTGTACCTTTAGTTGTCGTGAAGCGTAGGCAATAACCTTGCCTTTCTGCATGAGTACACAACCCATACCAATGTGTGATGCATCACAGTACACCACAAATTCTTCTATACCATCGGGCAATGTTAACACTGGTGCATTGCTTAACTTTTCCTTCAGAATGTCAAAGGATTCCTGCTGCTTAGGGCCCCAATCAAACTTAACCTTCTTACGTGTCAACGAGGTTAAGGGCGCAGCAATCCTTGAAAAGTTTTCGATGAAACGCCTATAATATCCTGCTAGACCCAGGAAGCTACGAATTTCAGTAGGCGTCTTTGGCTCTTGCCAATTCATAACTGCTTCTACCTTAGCGGGATCCACTTGGATTCCATGCTCACTTACTACATGTCCAAGGAATTAGACTTCTCGAAGCCAAAATTCGCACTTTGAAAATTTGGCGTAAAGTTTCTCTTGATGTAGAAGTTTGAGAATACAACGAAGGTGTTTCTCGTGATCAGCTTTGTTCTTTGAGTAAATAAGGATGTCATCAATAAAGACGATGACGAATTTGTCCAAATAAGGCTTGCAGACGCGATTCATGAGATCCATGAATGCGGCTGGTGCGTTAGTGAGCCCGAAAGGCATCACTAGGAACTCGTAATGTCCATAACGAGTCCTAAACGCTGTCTTGTGTACATCCTCATCCTTGACCTTCAACTGATGATAGCCCGACCTCAAGTCGATCTTAGAAAAGTAGCTTGCTCCTTGTAACTGATCGAACAAGTCGTCGATCCTGGGCAAAGGATACCTATTCTTGATAGTGACTTTATTAAGCTCACGGTAGTCGATGCACAAACGCATCGATCCATCCTTTTTCTTGACAAATAAGATCGGCGCTCCCCAAGGAGACGAACTAGGTCTAATAAAACCTTTAGCTAACAGATCATCCAACTGCGTCCTTAATTCCTTCATCTCCGTTGGTGCTAACCTATAAGGTGCTCTCGCTACTGGTGCAGCACCAGGGATGATGTCAATCCGGAATTCCACTTGCCTATCTGGTGGTAAACCAGGTAGTTCTTCGGGAAAAACTTCAGGATATTCTGAAATGATAGGGATATCTTCAATCTTAGGCTTTGGCTCGTCTATAGTAACTTGTGCCATATAAATGACACAGCCCTTCTGCATACATCTGGATGCCTTGAGCATGGACACTTGATCAGGCAATCCATGCTGTGTATCCCCTTAGATGGTAAGTGACTCCCCAGATGGAGTTTTGACTATCACTTGCTTCATGTTGCATACAATCTGGGCTTGGTTATGCGATAACCAATCCATGCCTATAACTACATCAAAGCCGGCGAGTTTAAAGGGGAGTAGGGACAAAGGAAAAGAATGATTCCTAATGGATATAACACATCCATCTAAAACAGTTGAGGCTGTTTCTATGGTTCCATCAGCTAACTCCACCTCATACTTCACACTTAAGGCTTTTACAGGCAATTTTAACAACTCACAAAACTTATTATCTACAAAAGACTTATCCGCTCCAGAATCAAACAAGACTCTAGCAAAAACATCATTTACAAGAAAAGTACCTGTAATAACGTTGTCATCTTGAACTGCTTCCTTAGCGTCCATCTTGAAGACCCTTGCATTGGTCTTCTTTCCATCATCGGTTTTCTTAGCGTACTTTGGGCAATTAGACTTAATGTGCCCTTTCTCGTTGCAACCGTAACATGTTGCATCCTTCAGACCCTTACACTTCAAAGTCGTATGATCAGTAGATTTGCAGATTCCACAGGGTCTCGTGTGGGACTGCGATTTCGACTCAAAACGACATTTCCCAAAATGGTTCTTCTTGCAAGTTTTACATTTGGGCTTATCCCCTGACTGTTGTCCATCTCTTTTAGATCCCGACCCTTTCCTGTGGTCGTTATTTCCTCAGTGTCTCTTTTCCGATCTCCGTGAGGTATCGTCCTCACGCTTTCTCTTATTCTCTTCCGAGTTCCTAAGTGCTCTCAACCTGACTACGTCCTGGGTGAGAGAGAGAGACAGATCAGCTACTGATCTGAAAGTTGTAGGCCTCGATGCCTTAACACTTGCTTTAATCTCAGGGGCCAAACCCCCAATGAAACGGGCAATCCTTCTCGGCTCTGGGGTTACCAAGTATGGAACCAACCGAGATAGAGTATTGAAAGTGGTGAGGTATGCCTGGCAGTCTAGATTCTTCATCACCAAAGATACGAAGTCTGACTCGATCCTTTCAACTTCATGTTGCGGGCAAAAATTCTCTTTAATAAGGGCCACAGACTGTTCCCATGACATACTGTAAAGTGTGGCCTTTCCGGCAGCTTGTAAGAGAGATTTCCACCACGCTAGTGCGTCCCCTTTGAACGATTGGGATACGTACTTCACTACATCCCGATCAGCACACCCGCTGATATCTACAACTGTATCCATTTCGTCTAACCAGGTCATGCAGTCGACCGCTCCTTTCTCCCCAGTAAAGTCTCTGGGTTTACATGAGACGAAGTATTTATAAGTACAGGACTTACTGTGCGATTCATGTTTCTGCTTGATCTTCTTTATCGGGATACTATTTTGGTTTGAGGAGTGATGATCCTCATCATCCTTCTTTGGCTTATCTTTCTTAGGTACCTCCTTCTGAGAGGGCGGTTTGCTATGAGCCTCTGAGTGCGTTCTCGGCTTGGAACGTGATGCGGTTCGGGTCCTACTTCGGGTCCCGCTTCCTTCACTAAATTGTCTGTTTAGTGCTTCAACTACAGCATCATTCACCGGTGCTTTCAATTCCGCACCAGTTACTAATATCTGAGCATTTTCAGGGTTTTGTGCCGGACGACTGTTTAGTTCTTCGGACTTAGCCATGTAGTTTTAATTTGCTACATAAAAATATGCACAAGGTCTATTTAGAAATCTAAACAATCTTATCGTTCTTAACGATTTATTAACCATGGTAAACAAAGCCATATTAGTTAATTTAATAATTTCATTCAGGATTTTTTACTATTAATCTTTTTAGAATGAAATATAATATTGGCATAATAAGCCTAGTCACGTAGACAAATTTCCAAATTACTAGTTTAGATCTTATAGGATTAAAATTTTGAATAAATAATACAAATCAATCCTTTTCTTGGCAGGGAGTGTATAAACTACAGCTGCCGTTTGTTTTATATGACATTAATTATAACCCGTAGGCATTATGTCACAACCAACTATATATAGAAATATTAAACTTGGATAATTTATAAAAAGGGTGGCGTGTGTGATTTTACGGATCACACTAGCCAAGAATGTTAACATGTTTACAGATGTTAACAGAGATTTTGAATCTTTTTAAACGGTTCTACCATGTTAGCAAGATTTATGACAACATAACAGCTAGGTTTTACCTTTTAAGATTCTTATTATATTATCGAAATGGTACATCAAAATATTAAATGTTATTTTTCATTTGTTCATACTCTATGTTTATGCACATAATTTAAAATGAAAAATTTAAATTAACCATTTCAAATAAAAATTAAATCAGTACAAGTTGCCCTAAACGGGTCTTTTACATAAATCATATGCCCACGCAGGGGCCAAATAACAAAACAACAAACCCACGCAGGGGTTAAATAAAAAGATATGCCCACGCAGGGGCAGAACAGAAAGAAATACCCTCGCAGGGGTAGAGTACTGAAATAAATAAATGTCCACGCAGGGACATGAGTAACACACTAAAATAAACAACAAATAAAGGATTTAACGATCCTTCTTTTTCTTTCCCTTAATCAGATCCGTTAACTTCCTAAACATCCCATGTCTACGCCTTCGTTCATGTTGCAACCCATCCTGCATCTCTTGACGCACCCCTTGTATCTCATTAATGATTTCTTGCATTTGGGGCGGTGACATCACCGGTGCCTGAGGTGGTTGCTGATAGTGCAGGGGTTGAGGAGGCTGCGGTTGATAATAAGGAGGTTGAGGAGGCTGCGACTACTGATATCCATATGATGGGTACCCATAAGTCGAGGGTCCCGTAGTCCAGGGACCTCCGTAGGGAGCCTCTTGATGGAAGGTGTTGGAGTTTGCTGCTATCCAGTATGGATCCTCCGTAAAGTTGTAACCCGTGGGAAACTGTTGCTCGAAGGGGTTAAATGCTGCAGCTCCAGTGTAAGCGGGGATTGGGTCTCCAAAACCCTGTGGTGGTTGTGGCGCGACTGGCGCAGTTACTACTTCAGAGACGGGGTTTGAAGATTCACCCATCTCTGTTTCTTCATGGACCGGTGAGTACCGGCTGCCACTCGAAAGTGGAGGGGTGCTGATACGCACTCCTCCTCGTGCGGACATTCGCACTGTAGTTCTCCTTCGCCTCGGAGGCGAGGGAGGCTGAAGTGGAGGTGCTGCTGCTGGCGGAGTGACCGCTACAAATCGAGAATCCTCGGAAGGATTCTGCTGCTGCTGCTGGGGCTGCTGCTGTGGCTGGTGTTGGGGAGAGTGGTGAGGCAGGTGCAAAGGAGAGTTGTGGTATGACTGGTGCAGAGGGGAGTTATGGTAAGATTGGTGAAGAGGAGAGTGATGGGACTGGTGCAAAGGAGAGTTATGATAACTGGGGGTAAATACCCAGTCATACTGTTTGAACATCTCCTCATAACTATCGGGACCATTGTATGGTGATCCCATGAAAGGTGACCCATCAGAAATCTCGATGGGGTGGTTCGGTGTTCCGGAGGGTGGCATGACAGGATCAGTATCCTCGTCAATGTCCATCGGGTTGCCACCCGAAAAATGGTCTTCCGGTCCAAGTGGGTTAAAACCCACTGCTGCTGCCTCTATGTAGTCATCAGGGTTGAACTGACCCTGAAAGACGGGTGATGTGTTGTCAAAAGGTGATTGATGTCCTTGAAGAGGTATATAGGACTGGTGTGAGTTGTGGGGCTCATTCTCCGAATGAGGCCCAAAGGAATGTGGGATCGATGGAGAGGTGCTTAGCGAGACTAAGCGCCTCGCTGGTTCGGTGAAAGACCTCCAAAGGTCTTGAGCATCATTGCGGTGAGGATCCGATGGTGTCCGCCGGTGTGATGGTCCGGCCTCATGGTCATTTGGAGCTACATATGCTCCTCGGCCTCTACCTCTCATTCTTGGTGGCATTTTCGTGAACCTGTCAAAAACATCAAGTAATACAACAAAATATATATAAGACAAGGTTAGAAAATTAAACAAAAATTTGGAAATTTCCTAAGTTCTTTGTCTAGACTCGAGAATCGAGGATTGTGCAATTGTGTAACTGAGATTAAACACAAATGGCTAGTGTTTAATTCACACAGAGTTGGCTCTGATACCAACCTGTCACACCCCTATTTTCCACGTGTCACCGGTGGGCCCGGTGGGGAGTATCGTGACGTAGTTGATATCATCATAGACAAACAACACAATATAATAATGCACAGCGGAAGCAAAGATAGATTCATTTCAACTTTAAATAAAAATGTAATATTAAATATCACGAGTAGTTGAAACGGATCCACAGGCGGATCAAAATAAAATAAGATATTGTTCAACAGTTTATTGTCGTCCAAGCTTGCGAGACTTATTGTGGACGCTCTAGAAGACAGCCAGCCTATTTCGTGTAGTACCTGCACTTAATCTTTTGGGAAAAATACGTCAGTTTACACTGGTAAATACAAATTAACTGACTCATTTTGAAAATGATTGAAAATTTATTTGAATGCACATGGCACAAAACATTTTATAACTTGGGATAATTATGTAATATAATCTTGTAAAGGATTTACATGTTACTTATGCGTTCAGTAGCCCGGTTCGTGCCGGGTTAAAGATCAATAGACACACCACAATATTGAGTTATACACTTGACAGGTGTACGCCTACACCCCGTGCTCAGGTCGTGGCCATCTCGTAAGATAATGCCGAGGATATCCGGGACATAGTCATTAACCCCCCAAAGGCTTTAAGCAATAAAACATACATTCAAAACAAGGCATCTCAATAAATTTAACCTCTATTCGATTAAAGAATTCAATGCCGGACCAAGCGGTATTTTATATACCGTACCCCAAGCCCGTATAGGGAAAATAAGTCAAAAAGTATTTACCTTGGTAAGTATATATCTCAACAAGCAAAAAGGCAGGTAGCTTTTACCGGTGCTCCTAATCTGGAACGAAGGTTTAATATAACCTATTAGATTTCTAACGGGTCTTTATTTAAGCTTAAGCTTAGACCGGTTAGCTTTAAGGACGAAACGGTTCAAACGCACGATTAAGCGAAGACCGGATAGAATGTGATTTAGACCCGACAAGTTTGAATACTTGTATAATATGGGTATACTAAATACATTCTGGATTTTGAGACAAAAATGATAATGTTTGACCCGTCTCGGTCAATTTATGCAAACTAGTTACATAAACCGAACCGAACGCGAAAAGAGCGTTACGGGTAACCGTGAGAGTCATATGCAAGTTCCCTGAGTTAATATGCTCTAAATATGTTATAATATCAGTAAGTTATTTCCTATTATGCCCCAAATGAATTTAAACACAATTTATGCCTCATAAGGGCATTTTGGTCATTTAAAGGATTATAAAAGAGTTAAATTAGAAATCTGAGTTACAGGTCTGGTTTGTACAGCAAACATACTTAGTTTAACATATTATAACAGTAGGGTATGACCTATGTATGAAATTTATCATTTTAAACCAAACTATGCACCTTAGGGGTATTTCGGTAATTTCACAAGGGCTAAAAATGTCAAAACTGGAAATCTGAGTTCCAAAACTTATACTTACTGTTATTTTATAAAAATATGCTAAGAACATCAGTAGGTATCAACCTTATATGTTTAATATGGTTATAGTACATACTAGGCGTTAAAAACGCTTAAAATGGCGATTTAGAGCCGTTTCCGGGTTTTCAAAAGAAAGCTGATATTTTATATTTCCAGAATGCTCAAAATATTTTATTTAACAAATAACATCAGTAGAAAAAGGTTTGAGGTCAAAAAGATTTATAAAACTCATTTTATGGCTAAAAAGGGCAAAACCGTCATAACCGAATCAAACCTAAAGACCTATGTTATGCTCAGTCAAAAATTAAATAAAAATCTTTAAAAATCCCAAAATATTATATAACATCAGTGGGTAAAAAGTTTTATATTAAAAAGTGGGTTTAAATGGGTTATATGCTAATTACGCCGTTTATGTAACATAAAGCTTGCAAATTACGATATTGAGCATAACTCTTATTCTGGACCTCAAACTGATATCAAATTTTCGGTGCAAGTTTATAAATCAGTAACAAATGTTTCTACTCTTTCACTTTTTCAAAAATCGCGTTTTATAGTCAAAAGGGCAAAATAGTCATATTTAAGCATAAACCGGAAACATGCATACGAATCAGATAAGTGTTGAACCAAGTTGTAAAATCTCAGAGAATTAAACTTATATAAAAATTGGTCCAAAATATGCTCTAATACAGATCTCAAACATGCATGGATGGATCCGAACCGATAGTCAAACAAAAAGTCAATTTATGTGACTTTCGGTTCCGATTCGTGTTTAAACTGAAAATTGTCGAGTTGATCAAGTTGAAACATGTTCTTACATTATTTATAAAGTTATTTTGATGATCAAACAGGTTGCATGTAGCCTACATTACTGATTATGCTTAAATTCGCAAAAACACATTCTGTTGACTTTTTAAGAAATGCTTTGACTCGACAATTAACATGCTTAGAGTGTGAATCTGATAATACCCTTTTAGGGGTTTGTTACACACATAAATACCAACATGTAGGTACTTTCAATTTGATATTTGACAGAGCCAATCTCGTTTAATCATAAAGTCAAGTTTAAATTACGATACTTTGACTTTCGGTGAATACACTAAGCTAGAACGAATTTGAAAGAGTTGTAAACACTTACAATGGTCCTAAACAAGCTTAGAGATCACTATGAGGCTGCCTTGTCGACCAGAATGCTCCAGGAGAAGTCTTGTGAATTTTTGAAAGTTCAAGTGTTCTTAGTTTACTACATAAAGTGCCTTATAAGCAGATTTTGGAGTGTTGTGAGGCTGCCACAGAGGTTCACAGGTGTTGTAAGACCTGTACAAGTGTCCTCAAATGCATGTAATTCGATTGGGGAGGTCCTTGAGTCGATTACAGCTGTAAACAACTCGCAAACAGCCCAGAAAACCGACATCTGCAGGTTTTGTCGCTGGTAACAGGTAGGCGGGCCGCACAGTGACCCCAGGCGGGCCGCACACCAGTGTGCGACCTGGTCTCCAATTTTCATACATTTTGCATTTCAGTCCTTGTACTTTTGTAACGTGTTTTGGCTTATTTATTTAGCACTCTTGGCCCTTATATCTGAATTTTATAAACCTTGGGACTTTTATAAACTTGGGTATGTCCTCGGTTAACTTTGCGCTTACCCGAAAAATCACGAAATTCACGATAACGCAATTAACCTTTCGTGTACGGTTTTAATCATAACTTTCTCATACGTTCACGAAACTTCACGAAATTTTTATCATATATTCTCGTGAGTATATTTTATCATTACAAAGCTTCGGGTTTGCCAAAAGATCACTCAGAGGTATACTTTCAACATGTTGACACTTTTAGCCCCTGTAGTTTGTAATTCCTCACTTTCTTTCATTTTTCGCCTCGTATGATCCATGATTTACCCGTTTAAGATTATAAACATCATGTAGGGTTATTTTATAGCCTATTTATCCATTGTTGACACTTTGGGTCCTTGTATTCACATAGTTTCACTGTTTGTCAACTTTAGTCCCTCTAAAGTATGTTTTCACATATTCAAGGCCCATGACACGTGTCAATACATTATTGGACGTAAATTTTCGAGGTGTTACACTGCGTTGCTATTTGAGCCGCTGATTTACAAGGTTTTGCAAAAGTTGCATTCAAAGCTTTTTGAAATTTGACAAACCAATAAATCGGAGTTTCCTCTAGAGGTAGATCTGGACTACCCTGAGTTCCGAGTTGGACTGCTGAGGTAACAGGACCATTCACCTGATTCACCTTGTGATGAATATCGTCATTGTTGAACAATTTCCCCACGATTCCGTCGACACGAGAACCACGGGCCGAAGTGCCCCTGTTCTCGGACCGAGGACTTGGTGGATAATTTGACGGATTTTTTGCCATTAAAAACAGAGGAAATGAATTGATCGAGAAGATGAAAATGAAAATAGAAGAATCGGTGAGTGCCAATGAAGAAACAGTGATCTAAATTGACCGGAATCAATTAGGTCGGGGGTTTTGTCTCTACATAAAAAGGGTTAATCTCCTTGTCGATTCGGTGGTTGGTTGGACTACTTCCCCGGTGATCACTGCAAAACAGAAAGCCGTTAGACTCGCCACGGGGAGAATGGGGGTTCTCTCCGTGATCACCCTCCGGCGTGAGAATAAGTACCGTGATCTCAAAGGAAGAAGATGGAGTAGTAAGTGTGAGAGTAAGTGAAAGTAACTTGTGAGATCATACCTGAAGCATCTTATTTATAACCAGATTTTGGCGGGAAAATGGTGTAACGGATATAGTAACGGAAGATACTTTTTCATTGGCGGTTATCATTTCTTTCCGTCAATCGTTAACGTCACGTCCATGCACACGGATCGTGGGTCTGATCGATGGTTGGGGAGATGCCACGTGGAAAGTGGTTTTGTGTAGATCTTTCTTCAAGTTAGTGCCATCATCGTGATTTAGATGAATGCTCAGGATCGTGCCACGTCACATTCAGTTATAACCGAATGGAGCCATGCACGATGAGCATTCAAGACCTTCTAGAAGATCTACAGATGTAAACCATTGTATTATTGCCACGTGGCCATTCTGTTGCAACAGAAAGGATTTCTTTATTCAAGTCTTGATTTCTGGTGCGCAGAGATGTTTAGGTTTTTATCTTCGAGCCTAACTGTACCCTTGCGCAAGCCAGCGCAAGGGTGTTAGTTAAATGTTTGTCCTTCTTTTCTCTGGCGCATGGTTCTCGAAGACTGTTATTTTCCAAATCTTGTTTAGAACCGTTGTGCGGCCGCGCAGGGTCTTGTTCGAGATGTTCTTGGAATAAGGTTATGGTATGGTCCTATGCGCCTGCGCGAGGTTTTTGGGACCATATCCCTTCACTGGTAATTTATAAAAACAAGGTAGCAATTTTTAACCTGCTTGCAGTATGTTTCTTCTTCAGCCTGTATCAAGCAACCATGAACATAATATATGTTCGAGCCATCCTTTCTAATCTCCAATCCCTCATTGTTCAAAACATTTATCTCAAATTTTACTTCTTTCAATTTTTTTAAACACAGCTTGTCGATATTCTTATTTCGGTAAGTTTCAACAAACTGAGTCCATTCTGGCCCATTTATCCTCTTACTTTTATGATCGGTGCTCTGTACCGCAACCTTATACTTAAATCTCGTATAATCAACCAACTTCATTACTTCACACTTTCATGGTAATTGGTTACACATTATCCTTGGAAGTACCTATGTATATAAAATACACAACATTTAATTTTATATTTTCATTATAAATACAGTTTTAAGCATACAATTGTGACTTGAGTTAAGTTGTTCTAAGAATATAGTTTACCAATCCCTCACATAGGTCTGTCAATTCAGAGACATTGATAATTATCATAAACTCCATCTGAAAGTAAAAAATACAATAACAATTAAATACTTAAACATAAAATCAAGTGTATCTGAAAAGCATGCTATTTAAGGTAATAAAAATATCCAACAACCTGTAGGACCAAAGTTATATGTTGTGTACTTCAATATGGTCCTTACAACCAACAATATGAGTCTAACACCGTGTAAGATGAAATTTATATTGTTGTATAATAAAAAAAGTATTATATGACATTAAACTTTTCAAATATCCATGTTTGTGTCAACTTTTGTCACACCTCGAAATATCAAAGCTGGCGTGACTGGACCGGTATCTTCATTGCACAGCGGAAGTGTTTGAGCTAAGACTTCTAGAAAATGAACGCCGCTAAGTACTCGAATTCCCATGGGTTCTCCTATTCCAACCGTTCCATAGTTTTGAAAATGCAACCTGAGAAAGAACATGCGAAAAATCAACATAAAGTTGAGCGAGTTCATAGTTTATTTTGAAAAATATTTAAAATAAATCTTTTTGTTCACCGGTTTAAAAGTTGTTGAGAAAATATAGTAAAATCGTTTTTCTCGGCATGTTATATGAAAATTGTGGTTCTAGCCCCCAAGAGTCTTTGTGCGTTGCACGAGTGAGAATGGGTCGAGCCCAAAAGAGTCTTTGTAAGCAGGACCAACACATCCTCTTACTTATACATAAGTTGAGAAACATTACAAAAGTTCGTAATCCATGTATTTATGAGTTTTCATCAAATGAATCTTGAATGCATTTGAAAGTTTGAGTATCGAAAGCCGGTATGTAAGCGTCTATGAACCTAATGATCATTAATGTGTAGCTAAGACATTAATATGTGTGTCGACATAGGAAGCACTCAACCCGGTAGACGATTTAAGTGTCGATTCACTTTGACAGTGTTAGTGCACTACGTCTATTGACTTCGTCTTGTATCATGTAATAGGATAGGATAGGATATCTAGTGCTCGAGGTGCAAGAAACAAAGATTAGAGAGTTTACTAGTGAGTTCGCTTGAAAGTGCCAAGAGACAAGTTCAAGCGAAATCAGATTAGTCAAGTTCGCTTGAACCTGTCCTGGTCCATTTCAAGCGAACCTCCACTAGTATAAATAGGGCACTTGTTTATTTCATTTGGTACGGCTTCTGGATTTGTAACGAAGTGTTGCCAAAATCTGTTCAGGTTGTAATTCGTGTTATATTCAATATAAGTGACAGATTTAAGAGTATCAAGTTGTTTCCACGTCCGTTTCACTGATTCCGCCTTTGAATCAGATATAAAGCTCTTCTGAACGACTCGTTTGGGTCCAACTACGATCCTACAAGTGGTATCAGAGCTCAGGAAGAAGTGTTTAGCTTGATATCATCTATTTTCTGACTTCTACACCTTCTTTTTCAATCTGAATAAGATTTCACGGTCAAAATGGCATGAATTTTTCACCGAACATGCAAAACAGTGTTTTAACAAAGCCTTGAGAGTTTCAGACTCAAATTCGAACTAAAAATGACAAAAACGAGCCTAACACTTGAGTTCGCTTGAAAGGATATCGACATTTCGCTTGAAATTAGCATTTTAGTTCGCTTCAACTTGCCATTTCGCTTGAAAAACCTTGCTGAGTTCGCTTCAAATTGATGTTCGCTTGAAATTAGACCTGTCTCGCTTGAATCAGTGTTGTCGCTTGAAAGTTCATCAGGTTTCGCTTGAAGTGCTATCTCGCTTGAAGTGTCAGTTCGCTTGAAAGCTGATATTCAGTTTTAACTTGTTGTTTCGCTTGAAGTCTCAGTTCGCTTGAAAGTGAAAATTCCTAGTCAAGATCATTTCACACCAACCGAGTGTCAGTCTGTGTTGGAATATTTGATATTATTGATTCTGATTGTGTTTGTTTAATCTGTTCAGGATCAAACCATGGCTGAAGAATTCCACAATACGTTTTTCAACGCGTTCACATCCGAATCGTCCGAGATTACCACGGTTACACCAAAAACCATCACGAAAGCTATCAATGAAAACATCAAGCATGATAATTTCTACGGAACACACTCAAAGCCACTAACCTTGGAGAGCATTGAGGATTATACATGGTGGAAGGAACGGTTTCTTAACTGGGCGAAAGTGTTGGTGCACTACATCTGTCGACTACGTCTTACATTGAGTCTTGTAGTGTATAGGTTAGAATATGGCACGAAATCCAAGAAACATATGTTAGTCTAGGTTTCGCTCATATGTCATCATGCTGATTTCGCTCTTGTGTCATAGTCATGGTTTCGCTCATATGTCATTGAGTGGTTTCGCTTATATGGTACTTAAAGGTTTCGCTTTTGTGTCATGTATGTATAAGCGAAACCTTCATGCCTATATATAGGTCATTTGAGCGAAAGCTCAAGCATAGTTGTAGGTGTTATCTTCCAGCAAGCCACGAAGTGCTGCCGAAGTGTTGTTAGAGCTTGTAATCACATTCGTGATCAATACAACAACAGTTAAAAGTGAATCCAGCTGTAATTGCACCAAAGCATTAGTTTCCGCCTCTTGTTTTGGATAGGAATTCTTCTGATCGACTCAAACAGGGCCGAATACGATCCTACAAGTGGTATCAGAGCTCAGGAGGAAGAGTTCTTGCCATTTCAGCTGCATTTATTCTGTTTTTCTACATTTTCTTCAAAATTACAAAATTTTTCACGGTAAAAACGGCTCAATTTCACACATAACACTCGCAATCATGTATTAATAAATCCTTGAAAAGTTCAAAGCTAAAATCGATCTAGAACTTAGGAATTTTGAGGTTTCGCTTGTATGAACTCGTGCAAAAAGTGACGTCATCAGTTGTCATCAGTTGATTTCGCTCATTTGGACAACTTGAGGTTTCGCTCATTTGGACAATTTGAGGTTTCGCTCATTTGGACAACTTTGAGATTCTGCTCTTAAGACACTTTGAAGGTTTCGCTCTTAGTGACACTTGAGGTTCCGCTTTTGTGACCACTTTGAGGTTCCGCTCCAGTGACATTGAGGTTTCGCTCCAAGGAACACTTTAGTGGTTTCGCTCTTCTGTACAACTTGATTTTGCTCATCTGTACAATCTGATTTCGCTCATCTGTTCAAGCTGATTTCGCTTAAGTGTTCTTGCTGATTTCGCTTCAAAGTCAATATTGTCTATAACTTGGAAGTTTGTGAACTTGTGAATTTTGAACAATGGATACTGAATTCTATAACGCATTTGCTAGCCCGATTACAATCACACAGAATGCTTTACTTGAAAATGAAACCGGAACGTCTCAGAAACCGCCTAAACTCATGGATATTGATGATTACAATGCATGGTCCGAACGATTTGGGAATTGGGTTGAAGCTTATCATTTGGATGCTTGGGAACACACTGAAATACCTTATGTAAAACCCACAACAAATGGTGTTCAGCAAACAATTAGAGAAATGAGTACAGAAGATAAAAAGAAATATCGAGATGAGAAATTGATGGTGAGTCTTCTTCAGCAAGCAATAAAAGAAGATATCTTGATACTGCTTCAACATGATGGAACTGCTTATTCAATCTGGATAGAATTGGAAGCAAAATTTGTTGGAAGTGATGATATGCTTAAAAACAAAATGTCTCTCATGAAGAAAGAATTTGATTTATTCCGTGGTTTGAAATCTGAAAACACCAGACAAATAATTGATAGATATTGTAACTTGGTGAGAAATATGAAAAAACTTGGAATTAAGAAAGATACTGATGAATTGATTGAAAAACTTGCAGATGCACTACCTCATGAAACTTGGGGAACATTTCTGATGATGCTGAGATCCAATAGAAAAGATTATAAAAATATGACACTGGGAGATTTCATCAAACACCTGGAAGCTCAAGAGATGGAGCAGAGAAAGATTGCCAGGATGAAGAACTACGATGGAGAACAAGAGATCAGCTTGTATTACAAAGGTGGTGTCAACGAAAAGTCAAATTTTTCTCCAAAAGTCGAAACTGCTTACAGTGCAAAAGATTCTTCTGAAAAGAAATCATCCCAGGGATCAAGTAGCACAAGATTTTCATCATTTGATCCAAACATTTCAGCAACAAAGAACAGAAGAAAACTTCAGTGTAATATTGTTCTAAGTCTTGAAAATGATCAAGATTATACTGAAGAGGTTGCTAAAAATCAAATGTCTTTGTTAGGAATGGTGTTGGAATCTTATAGTAGTTTTGTAGCCGGAAAGATCGGTAATCCAATGCTCACGAAAGAAGATTACGATCAAGTCGATGCTGAGGAAATGGAATTGATGGATATTAAATGGTGCATGGCCAGTGTATTGAGAAGAGCTGAGAAGTTTAAACAAATTACAGGCCGAGATGATTTTCGTGAGGCTCATGTTTCAACTTTAGGCTTTGATAAATCTAAAGTTACATGTTTTCGTTGCAGGGAAAAGGGGCATTTCAAGAGAGAGTGCAAAAATCGTGAAGCTACTGGAGCCTAGAATCCTTTTGGAAACAACGATTATTACAAAAAGGCGATTTATCATCAAGTCACACCACCAGCATTGAATCAGGCACAAACTGCACACGGAAGAGATGTGATTGAAGGATCAAAAAGAGCATGTCTAGTCAATCAGGGCAAGTATGATAATTTTACCTGGGATAAATATCTTCCAACAAACAGCAAAGTGTGTTTGGCAGAACAAGATGATGAAAAGTTGGCTGAAGGTTTCAGTTGGAATGATTTTTGCTCAGATCAAGAACTTATGGCCAAAGATGCTAAAGCTTTCATTGCAAATGCTTATGATTTGAAATGTGCCGAAAGGTGCAGAAAAGTAATGGAAGCTGCTGAAGCAAGACGGAGAAAGCTTGAAGAAGAGGAAGAAGAGGAAGAGAGATTAAAAGCTGAGGCAGAAGCTAAGAAAAAGAGAAGAGCTGAATTTTTAGAATCAAACCGAACAGTCAAAGAGGTTCCTGAATTTGAAGTCAAAATTGATGCAGAACTTGTTAAAGTTCCTGAAAAGTGCGTGAACTGTGATTCTTTAATCAAGCAGAACAATGAGTTGTTGCACAACATAAACAGATTGAAAGAATCCTATGATACAATGAACAGAGAAATCAACAAGTATACTGATTCAAATGGTGAACAAGTTGTGGCAATGAATACACTAAAGAAAGCTTACCTGAGACAACTTGATGATGTCAACTTTCACATAAAGAAATGTGTTGATCTGGAGTTGAAGTTGGCAACACAAAAGATAGAAACTGAGAGAGTCAACAAGCTATTAGAAAGTTACTCATGTTCTACTTTTGTTGTTGACAGGATTTATCCGGTTGTGGAGAATTTGAAGACTTTTGAAGAAGTAAAGACTTCAGAAGAAGAAAAATCTGTGATAGAAGACAAAGATAAAGTGAAGATTTCTGGTAAGAAACCAAGTGTGGTCTATAACAAGTGTCCGCCCCCGGTCAAAAATGGATTTTTACCTCGAAATCCAAATTCCGAAAGAATCGAAAAGGTAATAAACTTACAATGGGAGTCTGGGCCGTCGGATAACTTGCCAGAAAATATTGATGTCACATACACGTCATCCGACACTGATCATGAGTCAAAGTTGATAAAAAGTGTGGTCGATCAGGTGTTAGATAAAGATGACATAGAAGAGTCAAAACCGGAGTCCAAATCCAAGTCAAAGTCTGAGTCCGATACGTCAAAGTCAACATTCAAAAAGGACAAACGGGTTTATGATAAGAAATTTTTGCTATCAAAATCTAATTTGAATGATGAACCGGTCAAAGTAGCATATACTTTGAAAGATTCTGACAAATTATATTCTGATGAGATTTTTCCAATAAAAAGTGTTAGATTTGAAATGATTCAAAAGGTTTTCAAAATTACAGAAATTAATATTTCTGAAATAAAAGATTTAAATCTTATTGGAAAACCTAAACAATACACTTCAAGAGTGCAACAAAGATTTAACAAGAAAATGGGTTACAATTGTGGTTATAATTTCCAAAAGAAACCAAACCATAATTGTAATTTCAAAAAGAAAGGATTAGGATTTAATCAACCGAAAAATTATAAAAATGAAAAATTTTCTAAACCAAAAACTGTGTTTGTTTCAGGAAAATCTTTAGATTATGAGAAAGAACAAGCATTCAGAAAACAGACGAATCAGGAATTCCTTGCCAAGAAGCAAGAAGAACTGAAGAAGAATGCTGTTCCAAAGAAGATTGAAAAGAGAACCTGTTTTCAGTGCAAAACTGCTGGTCATATCGCTAGAAATTGTCCAAAAACTTTCAAACCAAAACAGGAAGTCTCTGGTAAAATGAAAGAAAAAGTTGTTGAGAAAACTGAACTAACAACCAGAAAGTTTACAGGCTTTGAAAATTCAACCTTTGAGATTGGTGAATGTTCAAAGGATGCGGTTAAAAGAAAAGAAAATTTGAAAAATCAAAAATGGGTTGTTAAGGGTTCAGGGAACAGTTCTGGTGATGAATCTGATTCCATAAAATCAGAGGAGCCACGTGTTAAAGAAAAGGTTGAGAAATCAGTTCCAAAAGTGGATGATGTGAATTTTCCACCTTTGCGGGCTGAAAATTTTAAAAGGAAAGTTGGGAAAGTTGAAATTTCAAATCAATTTTATTCTGACAAGAAAAAATTTGATGTTGATAAGGCTTTCAATGGAACTGTGAAAAACATTTTTGGCAAAATGGTCAATGGTAAGGCCAAAAGTGTCAAAGAATTTTATGCTTCTAAAAGACGTGTTCATAAGTCTGTTGAAAGAAAAGAAGAAGAAGAGGTTGTTTCACCCAAGGAAGGTCAGGCTTGGGTGGACATATTTTTCAAACAGTAAAAACCTGACTTGCCGGAGATCCCAAGTTGGTAATTGTGGATCATGAATCGGCATCTTTCTTAATTTGTGTTTGAGAAGTTTTGCAGGACTTGCCGGAACTCCCAGGTTGGTAAGTGTGGAGTAGGAATCGGCACCTTGAGAATTCAACCAACAGATGATGTTTGGTTGAAAATGGTTGATTGGATTGATCTTACAAGTGGTAAATCAGGGACATTAAGTTGTATCTGATTTCCTACAAGTGGTTGAACAACAATGTGATGAACCAAACCCCAAACCTACTAATGGTTTACAAAATCAACACAACTTATTTTCCGGAAAAACCATTTGATTAAAACAAACTTAAGTGTTTTGAAATCAATGGGAAAATAGTTTGTTGTGAGGGGAAGTTCTGATTGTTTATGCCAAGTGGATGGCGAATTGAGGCAATTCGATATCAGTTGTCACGTTGTTGTACAGTTTGTTTTCAAATTTCCTAAAATGTGTTTGCATTTTAGGGGGAGTAAGAAATTTTAGAAAATCCAAAAACATTTGAAAATTTGAAAAAGCCAAAAACATGATAAAATGAAAAATGAGTTTTTGTTGCATAAAAGAGGAAATGATAGTACATCAGTGGACTATCACAACATGCTAAAGAATTGGAAAGTCAAATGTGATAAACGATCTCATTGTGGATGTGTGAGTAGGTTTTTTACACATTTAGTAGATTGTGACGAGATATAAACCTAAATTTCAAACTTGCTTATATCGTGGGGAAACATCTCTCGGATATATGGGTAACCCCCCAAATCTTGTTTGAAAGGTTCCTTTTTCTGATATACTAGGTCTTTATACTCAGTGATATCTGGGGTATTATTCCTGGACTTCTGCTGAATGGAAGTTCTGACCTAGTCCTCGAATAATACTTTCCGCAATGCTTGAAACATAGCATCACCCTCAGCATATATGATAAGACAATAAAATTGCTTAGCAATGCTGTTGTAAAAAAGATCCTCTAAAGGGGACACACCCAAAAGTTGAGTCATGATATCTCTGCTGAACGGTAGTTCTGACCTGAGCTCTCATGATTCTTCATAATTTATTAACCCCTACAGATATCATTTGTGTCATAATTACCTGTAAGACTGAATATTGGGATCTGGATACGGGAGTATATTCTGAGGTGGGACACGCGATTAAGTTAAAGTGCTTAAAACATTAATATCGTATCTCGGATCAGTTGAACTTTGTGTGAAAATTTAAGTGGACCAGTATACTGACAATCTAAGTGAATCATTTAGAACTTAAAATGAAATGAAGCTTAACGGTGTTGGTGATATGTCTCAAAACTGATATGATCCTCTTGCACGAACTCACAAAAATATTGTCTGTAAATATTTCATTTCTGCATTTTCTTGATTCTACAAGTAGTGTCAGTTATTTTGTTTAGAAAATCCAAAAAGATTTTAGTGTGTTTTAGCATAAATTTTGAAAAATTCAAAAAGATTTTCGACAACTGATTTTGGAAAGCTGATTTTCAAAATTCCGAGTGCTAAACATGTAGGTGTTATCTTCCGGCAAGCCACGAAGTGCTGCCGAAGTGTTGTTAGAGCTTGTAATCGCATTCGTGATCAATACAACAACAGTTAAAAGTGAATCCAGCTGTAATTGCACCAAAGCATTAGTTTCCGCCTCTTGTTTTGGATAGGAATTCTTCTGATCGACTCAAATAGGGCCTAATACGATCCTACAGAAAGCGTATGCGCATGAAAGCTGGTTCTGTTTAGAATTTGGATATGAACGACCAAAAGATGATAAAGGCGAAGAACTTTCATTCAAGAAATTAACCAGAGAGGATAAATCTGAATTTGCCGCCGAACAGAGAATGATTGCTTTGATCCAATCTGCAATCAGAAATGATATTTTTGCATTGCTTAACCATGATGGGTCATCAAAATCTGTTTGGGAAGCTTTACGTGTTAAAGCTGAGGGGGGTAAACAGATTAAAAAGAACAAAATTGCGTTGCTTAAAAAAGAATTCGATCTATTTGATAGTTTAAAAGGAGAGACTGTGAGACAAATGATTGAGAGGTTTTGTCATCTTAAAATTGAACTTGAACGTTTTGAAATCATGAAAACAAGAGAGGAACTTATAGACAAAGTGATTGAAGCGTTACCACGAGCTAATCAGTGGCAAACGTTTGTTTTTATTTTGAAAAATGATGCTTTGTATGAAACAATTTCTCTAGATAAATTGTTTGAAAAAATTGAAACCCATGAACTTGAATTGCAGAAACAGAACAAGATGAGCAGTTCTTCACCTCAACAGAATGTTGGCTTGTACTACAAAGGAAGTTTACCTTCAGAAAAAATTGTCAGTTCACCAAAGACAGCATTCAGTGGTGAGAGGACACAAGAGCCACAAAAGAGTTCATCAAATTATGATCCGGGTTATCATTCATTGGCTTCAAAAGCTAGTTCTGAAGAAGCAGAGGAGATACTTTGCAACATTGCTCTTAAGTTGAAGAATTCTCCTGCAATGAGCATCAACACAGCTAAGCAGCAAATGAGTTTCCTTGCATCTGTTCTGGAATCGTATGAAGGTCTTGTAGCTGGAAAAATTGGAAACTCCGAATTGACCAAAGAAGACTACGATTAGATTGATCCGGAAGAGATGGAGCTCATTGACATCCGTTGGTGCTTAGCAAGTTGCATCCGAAGAGCTCAGAGGTATATGGAGATTACTGGGAAACAATCTCTTGGAGGTGCATCAACAAAGCTTGGATTTGACAAATCCAAAGTGACCTGCTTCAAATGTAAGCAGAAAGGTCATTTTAAGAGAGAATGCACAAATTCTGTAGTAGGTGGAAATGAACATCCGTTCAATGATGATTATTACCGAAAGGCGATCTACCATCGAAGCAGAGAAGAGCCAAAGTTGATTGAAGATAAAACCAAATCAAGAGCTTGTTTTGTAATTCAAGATGATGAAGGTTTTGACTGGAGCTCAATTTGTCCAGAAGAAGATCGTTTATAGAATGTTCGAAAAATAGCTCATGGCAAAGCCATAACAGAGGAAATAAAGTTTGTTTTTATTGCTGAGATAAAGTTTTCAAAATGGTTGAGATTGAGAAGTCTGAAATTTCAAAGTTTGCTGGTAAGAGTCATAGAGGTTCGTATAACAAACCTGGTTACAAAAAGAAAAACATGAAGGCTGGGTTGGGGTATAAGAAGAAACAAAGTTGGAAAAGAAATGAAACTCCGAATTTAAAGACAAAAATGAGTTTTGTTCAAGGAAAAAGTTTGAAGAAGAGGAAAAACTTAAAATTGGACAACAGTCTATTGAAGAGTTTCTAGCTCAAAAGAAAAAGCAACAACCACAGGTCAAAGATGTGTCCATGAGAACATGTTTTAAATGTGATCAAAAAGGACATCTTGCTCGCAAGTGTCCAAATCTGAAACTTGTGGATGTTGACATAAAGAAGATTGATGCTGAGAAACAAAAATCTGAGATTGTGAGACAAATGTCAACCAGATTTGACTCAAAACAAACTTGGAGGTACAACACAAACAAGTTTGCTTCGAATCAAAACTGGAAATCAAACCCGAACAGGTTCGATTCTAGACAGACTTGGAATTCTCACACACCCAGATTTAGAACAACACAAAGTTGGAAAACATCTGTTGATATGACAAAACCACAAGAGTTTTGGAAACCAAAAATTGTTGTTCAAAAACAAAATGTTCAAAAAGATTCACATTTTTACAAACGTGGTACTCCTAAAGGTTAAACATGGAGTGAAAAGAAAAAGGTGATTCTTGAAAAAGATGAAAAAGTTGACGTAAAAGTTAAAAAGATTTTTGTGAAAAATGACAAAGAGTTTCCAGCATTGAATGAAAATTATTGTGTTGAAATGCCTAAGGTTCAACAGACCTGGGATAAATTGTTCAAGTAATCAAGTAGTCTGAATGTGCGGGTGCTCAACAAATTCAAAGATTGTGAGAATGGAAGTTGGAGCAGCCTGGCACAATGAGAAGAGGTTGCTGCTGGAACCTGGTTTGGTTGAACAGGGAGTTTATTTTCATTCTGTAAATAAATAAACAATATTTTAAAACTCTAAAAATTGAAAATTTTGAAAAACCAAAAATATGTTTGTTTTTAATTTTTTTGTCAAACATAGAAAATTAAAAAAAATATGTGTTGATTGAATACGCCGAAACCCTCACGGCTGAACAAACATGATTACTTTCACAAGATTGAAAAACGGTTTTCAAACTGTCGAAAATCAATTGGTTGTAAATCATGGGGGTACATTATATTTTCTACAAATCAGTACACTTGAAGCAGAAAATGGATGGCGAGACAAAGCTTTCAGTATTGGTTGTCAATTTTTTTTAAATCATTTTGCATTTTAGGGGGAGTATTGTTGTTAGAAAATACAAAAACATTTGAAAATTTGAAAAAGCCAAAAACATGATAAAATTAAAAATTGAGTTTTTGCGTAAAAAGAGGAAATGATAGTACATCAGTAGACAGTTACAGTACGCTAAAGAAATGGAAAGTTTAAATGTGTTAAACGATCTCACCGTGGATGTGTCGGTAGATTTTTATACATTTAGTAAACTTTTTTGGGATATAAACCTAAATTCAAACTTGCTTATTTCGTGGGGAACACTACTTGGATATATAGGTAACCCTTGAAATCTCGTTTGAAAGGTCCCTCTTTCTGAGATACTAGGTCTTTATACTCAGTGATATCTGGGGTATTATTCCGGGACTTCTGCTGAATGGAAGTTCTGACCTAGTCTCCGAATAATACTTTCCGCATTGCTTGAAACATAGCACAGCCATCAGCAAATTGATGAAACAATAAAATTGATAGTCATTGTTGTTGTAAAAAAGATCCTCTAAAGGGGACACACCTAAAGACAAACCTGAGTTCTCTGCTGAACGGAAGTTTTGACCTGAACTCATATGGTTTCATAATTTATTCCCCTTACAGATACCATCTAGGTATATTCACCTGTAAGACTGAATATTGGGATCTGGATATGGGAGTATATTCAAGAGGTGGGACACATGAATGAGTTTAAGTTCTTAATACACCTAACTCGTATCCTGAATTAGTTGAACTTTGTGTGAAAATTTAAGTGGATTAGTATATCGACAATCTAAGTGAATTGTTTAATTCTTAATTTGTACATATTTCTTTACTGCTTTATATTTTCAGAAAAATACAAAAAGATTTTTGATTCTGTTTTATTTTCGACAACCGATGTCTGAGATGCTGAGTTTCAAAATCTAAGTAAGCTGATTGTGTTTCTGAAAATAAAACAAGTTCATTAATTTGAAACTTGAATTAAAATCAAAAATTTCAAAAACAGTTTGTGATATCTCCAAGGTCATTAGTTTGGACTTGGATGATTAACTGTGAGGGAGTTGGATTCTTTAATGTTGCTAAATCATTTAGTTTGTTGATGGGGGGAGCAGTTAAAGAGTTTAAAAGAGCCAGTTTACGATTTCTGGGTAGTTAGATTTGAAAAACATTGTATTTATAGATGTTTGAGTGGTTGCAGATAGTCCAGACTACGATCCTGAGAGCAGAGTCTAAGGGGGAGTCTGAAGACAAGCTTGAAGCAAGGAGGAGTTTGTAGATGGAAAGCTAGGTGTCGATCCCAAAGCACGGAAGCTTGACGAAAGGGGGAGCTTGATGTTGATGGAAAAAGAAAAGGATTGATGGATGCTTATAATGTTACAACTTGAATGAGAAGGTAGAATGATCAAGACCGAAGATGTGTTATGCTGAAGACTAGACACTGAAGACTTCGTCAATATCCGAGGGGGAGTCTGTTAGTGCACTACGTCTATTGACTTCGTCTTGTATCATGTAATAGGATAGGATAAGATATCTAGTGCTCGAGGTGCAAGAAACAAAGATTAGAGAGTTTACTAGTGAGTTCGCTTGAAAGTGCCAAGAGACAAGTTCAAGCGAAATCAGATTAGTCAAGTTCGCTTAAACCTGTCCTGGTCCATTTCAAGCGAACCTCCACTAGTATAAATAGGGCACTTGTTTATTTCATTTGGAACGGCTTCTGGATTTGTAACGAAGTGCTGCCAAAATCTGTTCCGGTTGTAATTCGTGTTATATTCAATATAAGTGACAGATTTAAGAGTATCAAGTTGTTTCCACGTCCGCTTCACTGATTCCGCCTTTGAATCAGATATAAAGCTCTTCTGAACGACTCGTTTGGGTCCAACAATGATCCTACAGACAGGGACACAAAAGAACTCTAAGTGGCCGCACAAGGACCGTGAGTGGGGCTCGCCCGTACCCGATAGATCTACCCCCTGTTTCGTGGTCCTTAAAAGGATTAATGGTGTGACACCTGTGTCACTTCAACCATCAAACAGATACCAAACCAATGAAATATTGTATTTCATACTTTGGATTTGTATAAATATGTGTATCATTTGCACATATCAATTCTTGTTCGATTTCGAGCTTTAAATCGCTTTCTGGAAGGTTACACACGAACTGATGCGTAAATATAACCAGTTTAACGCAACAAACACTCCGGAAAAGTGACATAGGCTTAACATACCTTAAATAACTTTTACATAACTTTTAAATAAGTTTTGGATGGTTTGGTGTGTCGAAATCAAGTTTATTCGCTTACAGGGACTAATTTCAACAAACTACGAAAGTATGCCGATTCGTGTGGAAATGAACATTTCGAAACTTGGTCATAACTTAAACATACCATAAATATCCTTTACATATCTTAGAAATAGGTTTTGAGGTGTTCGATATGCTAAAATAAACTTTTTGGTCATTCAGGAACTAAAAGCGTCAAAAAGTGCATAAGTTTGCATTTTCACGCATATCTTACGTTCTGAATATATCCGGACATCCAAAAATTTATGTAATCATTAAAATATTTTATTTTAGTGATTAGCATGCTAAAACTTCATTCGTTTCGCAATTTTGATCGTTTTCGCGTCCGTTACGATTTCCGTCGTAACTAACCAAACAATGTAACCGTACGGCCAAACGAACCAACATCCGTAAAGTTTCTGAGCATATTTTAAGATCCCTATCTTTTAACATCCTTATGGAGCTTAAAAATGGGCTTGACGGGTGTTACAAGTGCCAAAACGCATCAGAAATCAAGTTTGGAGATGCAGGGGCCTGTTCTGCCAATTGTTGAAACTTACTGCCAGCAAATAGGTGCCATACGGACCGTATGGGGACCTTTACGGTCCGTAAGCCTTCATCAAACCAGCAGAAACCATTTCTTTTAAAACCCAGCTATCCCCTTGTTTTGCACATGGTTTCTTCCATTCTATGGACTGGTTTTGGATGCCCCTAGTATGTTAAAACAATGGGCACACATGGAGGGCCAAGATTGAAGCTCGGATTTCAAAGAACGATCTTAACAATTTTGAGAAATCTATAAATACCCACTCCATTTCATTTGCTCCTCACACTTGATCTGATTTCAGTCTCTAAGTTGGAGTGTTTTCATACCTGAGAATAATTAGATCAAACCTCCATTTCTTGGACCCTTTGTAAGTGTTCTTTCGTTCTTTTACGCGTTTTAAGCGTGAAAGTCAAACAAGTGTTTGACTTTCAGCTTTAACCAGTTTATGGTCAACACAAAGTTCGTTTGAACTTCGCAACGTGAGCGTAATCATGATGGTCATAGTCCTTAGTGACAATACCTACTGATTACCACGTTATTTAGGCTTAGTGACGAGTCATAGTTTCGGTCAAAATGCGTATTCTTGCGTATTTCGCAACCAAACTATTATTGGGTATCAAAATCGTTTGTTTTGATATCAAACTTGTTTTCTAACTTCGTTAAACATGTTTTAACATGTTTAGCTCCTCACTTTTAGTTTAGTGCTTATATAGAGTCGTAAGTCAAGCGGTCTTGACAACCGCTTAGACTTTCGAACTCGACCCGTTTGGTCGATCATTAGGATCCGACCAAACATGTTTTGTGACCATAGTTGTATAGGGAATAACCTTCCGAGGTTATACCTTATGATCACTTCGTTTAAGTAGTTGTATGATAGGTAGTTTATATGCCTTAGGTAAATGACCAAAATGCCCTTTTTACGCATAAATTCATTTTAAGCATATGTAACTCAAACTTTTGTCACTTAACCAATTATGAAACATATTTAAACGTGTTTAGGCATATAATACTTGTGATAGGACTAGTTAGGCGTTCCAAACGCGTTTCACGCGAACGACGCGTTAAAGTAGCATAAGCTACCTAAACGGGTCGTAATGGGTCGTAAGCACTTAAGTTAGGTTTCAATTTAGTATGTAGGCTTTGTTTAACCATATTACATGAGTCCCCATACTCATTTGGTTTACGAAACCTCATTCTATCCGATCTTCCGATTTAGGTCCGGTTTATTTACATAGTTACCTATATTAGGTGCCGTTTGATTCCGTGATCCCTCTAGCTTTGCTTGGTTGTTATTCAAGACTTCTAAGCATCCTCAAGTGAGTACATAGTCCCCTCTTTTACTGTTTTCAATGTTTTGTGGTGAAACATGTGTACCTAATTGTTATGTTCATGATTTCAAAGTATAAATGATTATACATGTTAGTACTTATCTTTTGACAAACTGAATGATTATTTATGGTTTAAACACTAATTTTTCAAAGATTATAAAGTTAATTCTTTGATTGTACTTATTTTATTTGTTCACCAGACCGATTGGTAGTATGATATAGCGCTACAGGATTTGACACCCCATTCCTGTTGTATGGAATGTCAGAAACCAATATTTTATCCAAATAGGGATTGCCTTTGTGGTATTTCTATAGTCTCAAAGGTGTATTTTGATACACTAAGGTTTGGTTGAATTCTAAAATCACATTTTTGTTGTTTATTTTGTTATACTCCCAAAGGTATAGTTTGATATGCTCTTATATTTGATATTGTACAAAACAACATATATTTTGTTAATTACTAAAACATAGTTTAATATGTTATTTACAAAACCAAAGCATAGTTTAATATGTTTTGTATAAAACCAAAGTATACTTTTGATATACTATTGAAAACTATTATTTTGACACTAAAGTATATTTAATATACTATCTGTTTTGGAACTAAAATATATTTTAATATATTACTTATTCGAATTTCTTAAAACCAAAGTATATTTTATATATACTACAAACCTTTTATCAAAACATTGTTTTACAAACAACATATTTTATACAAGCTCATTTTACTTGGTTATTTTATTATCTATGCATCATTCTTTTATATCATCAAATCTCTTATAAATTTTCGCATGATTTATAAAGAAAATATTTTCAAGTTCATGACTACTTTTTGTTAAACATTCTTTTAAACTTACAAGTCATGAATCATGCATTAATAAAACCTATGTATCTCACAGGCATTTTTATGCTGACGTACCTATTTTTACACAAGTTTCAGGTGCTGCTATGTGATGATTGTTGATGCATGATATACATAGGATGGACTCGTGCCTTAGCGACTTTAAAATTTGAAAGACAATAATTGTATTTATTTGATTTGTAATAAAACAATGTGTTCAATAATTCAATAAAACAAAATTATTAAATCCATGGTTGTGAAACAATGATTCTGTTATGACACTCCCCGACGTTTTCGCCACGATTTGTTGTTTTACGTGGTCGGGGTGTGACAGAAAAGTTGGTATCAGAGCCAATGGTTATAGGGAATTAGGTTATTAGTAATGCTTTGACCTAGACTATAACCTTCCTAGGACCCTAACACAAGTTATCTTGTGTTTAGTTTTAAAACAATACCGTCGCCTATCATTAGGTGACAAACCACAACAAGAACACAAATTTCGAATCCGCTTTGAAAACCAATCATCTGTTCTAGGATGATTTATTATAAGGTTTTGAACCCTCTAGGTTTTAAAAATCTCATCAAAGTTTGGTCTAAATAATGTGAACACGTGCAAACTGGAAGGGTGGGTGCCTGTACCCTGAGTCTTCTGTCTAAGGCTAGAGTGTTCGTACAAATCCGCAGTATCGGACCAATCACTCTTACCTGGGAACTCTTGGGGTGAGTGTCCACTTATAGGCGAGCATGTCTTCACGATACATTATGAGGACCTATTTACTTTGATTCAACTTTTGCGTGTCATTTGTTTGCTTTGTAGTTCGAACAAATGACCACCACCCATGCTTTTTGGTCAGTAATTGCAACATCCCATTCTTACCCAATGCCATTTCACTTGGTTTCTCTCTTGTTTCCCCTTTTAGAATGCCTCCACGATGCGACAATCAGGTACCTAATGAAGAACTGGCAGCTATCATTATGCAGCAAATGGCTGCTGCAATCCCAAACATCATTGCTCAATGTAACCAAGCCCTCAACAACAATAATGCCCCATGCAACTTCAAGACATTCAACTCTGCCAAGCCATCAAAGTTTTCCGGGTCTCAAGGAGCGACTGCACTTCTACAATGGTTCGAGAGTCTAGAGAGCACCTTCAGACATGTTCAGTGTCCGAACGAGCGAAAGGTAGAGTTCGTATCTAGTGTTTTTGAGAAACGAGCTTTAACGTGGTGGAATGGTGTGATGAGGGACAGGGGTGCTGATGTGGCACTAGCTCAAACTTGGGATGAGCTCCGCGCTCTAATGATGAAGGAGTTATGTCCTCGTCATGAGCTTAGAGCATTGGAAAGGGAATTTTATGACCTAAAGCAAGATAGTGGTGAACATCGAGCCTATACTGACCGTTATGAGGAACTGAGCCTGTTGTGTCCTGCCATGGTTACGCCTGTGGAGAAGGCGATTGAAAAGTACATTGATGGTCTTCCTGACTTAGTTCAGGATATCGTTACTGGCAGCAACCCTACTACCGTCAGACAGACCATTGAATTGTCTTCCACCCTGACTGAATCCCATATCAGGAAGGGTAAGATTTTTCGAAAGGGCGACCCAAGACCATCTGACAAGTCTGCATAAGATGAACCAAAGGAAAAAAAAGCCGAGACGCCCAAGAAGAAGAAGCGCAAGGCTTCTCAAAACTGCGCCATAACTGCTCAGAACGATCAGGTTGCACCAAACCAGCCAGCACAACCTCGTAAAAGGAAAAATTATGTTGGTACCGCACCCTTGTGCAACAAATGCAACCGTCATCATCTAGAGCAAGTGCAGTGTCACAAATGTACCCACTGTGGGTGACTGGGACATTTGGTCAATACCTGCCGTTATACCAACCAAAACCAAGCTGTTGTAAATCCTGCTGTTGTTCAAGCACGATTTCCACTTGGGTCGTGTTATAACTATGGTGACCTTACTCACTACCGGAACAATTGCCCAAGACTTGTTAACGCAAACCCAGCGCGTGGACGAGTGTTTAACATAAATGAGGCGAACGCAGACGATAATGCAGCATTGAACAATTAGCCTTTTGTATTTCCTCGTATGTTATCTTTTGGATGTTTGAATCGACTCAGTTGTTATATAAATAAAATTTGTTGTTTCAATTTTATTTTACGAAACTGATACGATTATGTGTATGTTTAATACAACCCTATGATGCCGACACAAAGACAAACTACTCGTGTGGTTCTGTCATTTTTATGATCACTTGTGATCTTCCCAAAAATCTTAAATACTCGTTTCTTTTAAGAAACAAATCCAAATTCCTTTTAAGATCTTCCTATCTTCATAGTTAGATTCTTGAAAATGTTTAAAGTGCCAAACGGAATTCACGGATTGGGTTCCTAGTGTGCTTTGAATACCCGTGTGCTTAATTAACAAGAAAATTAACAAAATGAAGATCAAGTTAAACAATTATGTGATTATGTGCTTATATGTTTTCTTTTATGTTTTGTGTTTTGTGTAATCCGAATAATCATTATCCAAATCCTCATAGAATTCTTCCATATCTTTATATGAGGGATTCATAGTGGGATATCCAAAGGTACTACTTTAAAATCCTTAATGGGCATCTACGTAAAAGTTAAAGTCCCTTGGATTATGAAGTACTATTCTATAATTGGACCCCTTGAGTGGTCTAGTTTAAAAGATTGATTCAAAAATCTGATTAGGAATATCATGTGACGATATAGCTGAAAAGATCCCTTAAGTGGTCTATTTAAGGAGATCGTATAACGGTCTAGTTAAGAAGATCATGTGTTGATCTAGTTAAAAAGATCGTCCGTTGATCTAGTTAAAAAGATCCTTTGGTGGTCTGATTAAGTCACTTCATGGTTATTCGATTGATTTTTTCCCCTACGCATTATGAAATGAACTGTGCGAACTGTGCAAGGAATTACGTAATTATGGATGCATACATAATTATGGAATTCAGTGCACAGAAACCACAGAAAATTTTGTCATGTGTTAAGACCTATAGTGATGAGAATAACGATACGGGAACAATGTAAAAAGGGGCATGGTGGATACGCCGCTGGTACTTCCTATATATAAGTGTTCCTTATTACATTGCAAACGTAGCGTTATTTAAGTTACTAGAAGTTCTGGACCTTGACCAATGTCTTTTTATTTTATAATCTCCGACTCCGATTTCGAGCACACACAAGTTTCCTATGATAGTCTTCATAAGAAACGTTCCTCTATCCGTAGTTCGAAACTCCATGTTTTGTTACTACAAGGACTTCACTTTGACAGTTGACAATTTTGCTAAGAATCCAAACATGGCCCAGAGTTTTACTTAGGGTTCGAGGGATTCATTCAAAATCGAGACCATCACAGTTGTCTACACAAGTTTCCTCTAAAATTAAATTTCGGGACGAAATTTCCTAAAGTAGGGGAGACTGTGACACCTGTGTCACTTCAACCATCAAACAGATACCAAACCAATGAAATATTGTATTTCATACTTTGTATTTGTATCAATATGTGTATCATTTGCACATATCAATTCTTGTTCGATTTCGAGCTTTAAATTGCTTTCTGGAAGGTTATACGCGAACTGATGCGTAAATATAACCAGTTTAATGCAACAAACACTCTGGAACGGTGACATAGGCTTAACATACCTTAAATAACCTTTACATAACTTTGAAATAAGTTTTGGATGGTTTGGTGTGTCGAAATCAAGTTTATTCGCTTATAGGGACTAATTTCGACAAACTGCGAAAGTATGCCGATTCGTGTGAAAATGAACATTCTGGAACTTGATCATAAGTTAAACATACCATAAATATCCTTTACATAGCTTAGAAATAGGCTTTGAGGTGTTCGGTATGCTAAAATAAACTTTTTGGTCATTCGGGGACTAAAAGCGTCAAAAAGTGCATAAGTTTGCATTTTCGCGCATATCTTACGATCTGAATATATCCGGACATCCAAAAATTTATGTAATCATTAAAATATTTTATTTTAGTGATTGTCATGCTAAAACTTCATTCGTTTCGCAATTTAGATCGTTTTCGCGTCCGTTACGATTTCCGTCGTAACTTGTCACACCCCGACCACGTAAAACAACAAATCGTGGCGGAAACGTCGGGGAGTGTTGTAACAGAATCATTTTTTCATAACACATGGAAATTTGAAATTTTGTTATATTGATTAAAAGAGTTACAATGTCTTAACAATAAAGAAGCGTAACATAATTAACTAGTCTTGCATCTTTTAATGTCGTTAAGGCCCAAGTCCACCTAAGTGTATCTTGATCAATCCTAGGCATCATATCCTGAAACACATGTGAAAATAGGTATGTCAGCATAAAAATGCATGTGAGATACATAGGTTTTGTTGATTTAGGATTCATGACTTATAAGTTTAAAGAGAATGTTTAAGAAAAGTTAGTCATGATCCTTGTAAATTGTTTTCTTTTATAAGTCATTTGAAAAGCGATGATAAAATAGATGATATGTAAAAGAATAATGTATGGTTAAATAAATAACCAAGTAAAATGAGTTTGTATAAAATAGGTTATTTTGTAAAACAATTGTTTAGTGAAAATATGTTATTTGTGTAAAATGCAATATGTCAAATATTGAAATGGTTTAAATAATGCTACGATATGTAATACTATAAAAGCGCTTATATATAGGAAGTACCAGCGGCGTATCCACCATGCTTTTATCTTATTACACACGCCTCGTTATTTAAATCACTTACCAAAACAAACCACCAATGTAAAAATGTTCATGTATAACCAAATGTAATGCTTAAGCAAATGTTGTAATGTTATTGTGTAAACAAATGTAATGTAGAGTGAATAAAAGCATTTATTGATTAAAAGCATTTATTCTACTCCATAAGAAAGAAATGTACAAAACAATGCATTTGATAAAATATAAATCAAAAGTTATGTTTTGTAAGATAATGCATGCTTTAATGATACAAACATCTATGCGGTAATGTTAAACGCCTACATCCAAGCCTTGAGACAGTAAGATAACCTTAGAGTGAAGGTTATCAAAAAAATGTTTTCGGATTCGGTCATTCCTTCCACCCAAACAAACCTAGGGTTTTAGGAATGGGAGATGTCAAGTCCTATGGTACCATTACCTACTACCGAGCGGCATGATCGGTGTTAATGAATGTAATTTAGTCCCGTTAAACAAACCAAATGATATACCAAATGTAAGCATTTTTTTATGAAAGTAATGTACCTAGTATGCTAAGTGAACATACAAGGAAGAGATATGTAACAATGTGTCCATATGTTACGAGAACATATGCAACAGAGATGCAATGTAAAACAATGTGCTAGGTATGCTAAGTTAACATACAAGGCAGAAGAGTCATATAAATAAATGTGCTAGCATGCTCAGTAAACATACATAGCAGAAATGTAATGTAAAACGATGTACTAAGTATGCTAAGAGAACATACATAGCAAAAGAAATGAATGTAAAACAATGTGCTAGCATGCTAAGTAAACATACATAGCAAAAGAATATGTAATGTAAAACAATGTGCTAGCATGCTAAGTAAACATACATAGCAAAACATAATAAAATCATGTACTAATAGTGTACTAACGAACATAGCAAGTATATGATATGAAAACATGGAAAGCACGAAAGTAACAAGTAGGCACATGTGTTTCACCCCAAAATGTTTGGAAAACAGTAAAAGAGGGGTCTATGTACTCACTTGAGGGTGCTTAGAAGTCTTGAACAACAACCAAGCAAAGCTAGAGGGATCACGGAATCAAACGGCACCTAATATAGATAACTACATAAATAACCGGACCTAAATCGGGAGATTGGATAGAATGAGGTTTCGTAAACCAAATGAGTATAGGAACTCATGTAATATGGTTTAGCAAAGCCTACATTCTAAAATGAAACCTATCCTAAGTGCTTATGACCCATTACGACCCGTTTAGGTAGCTTACGCTACTTTAACGCGGCTTTCGCGTAAAACGCGTTCGGACCGCCTAACTAGTCCTTTGATAAGTAATATATGCCTTAACATGTCTAATATTGTTGTCTAATCAGTTTAGATATCAAAATTTATGTTACATATGCTTAAAATGAATTTTGGCGCAAAAAGGGCATTTTGGTAATTTTCCTAAGGCATATAAACTACCTATCATACAACTAACTAAACGTAGTGACCATAAGGTATAACCTCGGAAGGTTATTCCCTATACAACTATGGTCGCCTAATGTGTTTGGTCGGATCCTAATTGTGACAATCGGTAATTAACGGCTTCTAATTATGTGATTAACAAATGTTTAGATGATAATAACTAGTGTTTAAGATACGTATTAACTTATTTAGGCCCGTGGAATGCCTGGGAACGCTTATCGGACGTTACAGTGCGTGTGGGAGGATTTTTGGAAAAACTGCGAAACGATAAACGATAACGAACTGATGCCGTACAAAATACTGACCATTCCGAAAAATATGAAGTTATACGTATAATTTAAACTCATGGATTTCGTTTTGCGAACTTATCACGCTTCTAAACGTCACAACACGCAAACGTGAACGAAAAACGCGGCTGTAGGAACGCATCGGCAACGAAACGAAAGCACCGGATGCGAGTTACGACCCAATATTAATATATTATGATATATTTAATTTCGTTTTCAAATTTTATTATCCGTAGTTGAAACCGGATCGCAAAACAGACACGAAACCACGAACGACACAATTTTACGTGATTTCAACGCAACCGACGAACGAATGCGTTAAACATCAAGTTCCGATGTAATTTTTAGCATTTGACTCTAAAAGTTTATTATACGACAATTTACGACGATCGGGGTTTCAAAAACGGGCTTCGTAAACGTTTGGGCCGCACAAAACGGGCTTGTGGGCCCTGGGCCCAAGTCCACTTAAAACCTAACTATAAATAGAAATCAAAACCCTAAATCCCCATCTTCCATCAAACCTGCGCACACAACCACAGGAGCTCCCTCAGCTCTTCTCTCTCGACACTATCTCAGGCGACCGGAGCCGGAGATCTGACCGAGCTCCGGTGACTCGTTTTTTTTGCCAGCGACGAGCTCCCACCACGTACACCACCACCTCCTCCGACCCCCCTCTTCCTGCGATGACAACCACACACCCTCGCAGAGCAGAAGCAGTGACGGCGACGGTTCGGTTTGGTTCTGCCGGCATCAGCTGCTGTGGATGTTGGTGATGACGATGCAACAAGATGATGTCTGATGGAGATGATGATGTTGATGTTAAGACAGTGGTGGTTGACGGAGCCGGCAGCGGTGGTGTTCGATGTTCCCGACGACAGACCCGGTAAGCACTCATCTCGATTCCTAATTTTCTTTTAAGTTTCTGATGATGACTGAAATGTTGTTGATATTGAAGACGGGTTTACCAGCTGAAGTGGTGGTGGTGAGCGACTGTAATGACGACAGTAGTGATGCTTAGTTTATATCGGGTCACGGTTCGAGTTACGGTCCAACGGTTTCGGGTTACAAAACAACTCAGTCGGTTAACTGAGTCAACTCAGCTGGGTTTTGGGTCAAACCCAGTTGACTCGGTCAACATCCGAGTCAACTCGGGTCAACAGCAGGTCCAGTGGTCAACGGCTCAGATGTTTAAGTTTCGGTTCACATAGTTCAGTCTTGGTTCGGGTTATGTCTCGGCTCGGTTCAAGGTTGGTTTAACTCACTCGGTTCAGCTTTGATGTTTGGTTCGGTTTCGGCTCGAGTCAACAAGTCAAAGTCGGTCAAAGCTGGTCAACAAGAGACTCGGCCCAGTTCAGTTTTGCGGGTCCATTATGGTTCGGGTTTACGTTCGGGTTCCGGTTCAGTTTCGAGAAGTTTGGTTCAAAATACTCACAGTGAACGGTTCGGGTGTCGAACGCGGTCAACGCATGACCCGGTAAAGTTTTAACGATGCGTTAAACTTTATATATAGATTCGTAGATTTATAGTTATACGCGACCGAGCTCGACCCAGAACGACTAAATATTAGTTTACTTTTGATACTTTGACGAAAATTATATATTGTCATTACTTTGCGTTGAATTATCGTTGAATTTTGAAAAGATACGACAACTTTTATTGTCGGGTTATTCCAAAAACAGAGGAAACTTTGTCCAATTTTCGTTAAAAATCCGAAATACCAAACATATCTATATTGTATAAGCGACGCCTATCGAAGTATTTTCGCTAAATGAATATAAAGTATACCTATACTTTTGGCGACGTTTTATGAGTTACCAAAACAAAGTTATAACATCTCGACAAAACACGAGCTACTAGTTTACGAAATTCGCATACTTTTATAAAATAAATATAATTATTTATATTTATTTTAAACGTCTTTACTCGAAGTATGACACCTTGCCGTAAGATTCATAACAAACGATATCATTAACCGACTCGATACGATAACAACGAGCTATATATATAATTATCTACGCTTTTTATTCGCGATGACTAACACGATTTCATAAGTATATTTGAATATATACATATAAAATATATATTCTAAATCACTTGAAAACTAAGTCGATCTCGAAACTTAGTTTTATCCCGATTATAAACGGGATCAATTAACCATAGAATGGTTTTTTTTCTAAAATCAAGATAACACCCTTGGTAGAGTCGTTTAGTTAACGATTCGGTAGAGCTCGGACACGTAGTTTAACTACGTTGTTTTCTTAGAAAACTTATACGTATTCCTTCGTAGGAATGTCGTAGTTGCACGCTAGCTAAATACACGTTCTTGGAACGACACTTCGGAATCACGCTAAACTAGCTTTGCACAGGAATATCAAGGTGAGTTCATAACCCCCACTTTTTACGGTTTTACATTTTTATAAATGTTTTCGGGGGTGGAAAGACATGCAAGTTTTGCAAAAGTACTCAATATTTCGATGAACGAAAACTAGATATATTTCTAAACCATTTCGCAACAGGATTTCAACGAACTCAAATGGTTTACGAAAATTTCATGCTGACCTTACCGGTTTTTACAACAATACAAGGTTTTCGAAACAAGCATGAGTTTAATGACGTGGGCAAAGTACCAATGTCACTAGGGCTGGATAGTCCACTAGAGCAAAGACCCAAGGCCACTAGGGCTTGATAGTCCACTAGGGCAAAGGCCCAAGGACATGGGCAAAGACCCAATGTCACTAGGACTGGATAGTCCACTAGGGCAAAGGCCCAATGTCACTAGGACTAGATGGTCAACTACTCACTAAGGGCCGTAGGGTCTCTAGAACTGTACAGTTAAGTCCTCGCTACTATTTGGAACTATAATCGCCTGCTAGTCTACCGTCTTGAGTAAACGGTTTGGCGAGGCACTTGCTAGCACAGGGTGGGTTATAGGCTCATGCGGGCATGTTGTCTTTGTCGTACACGGACATTGACGGTTATACAATTTATACAAACACAAGATTTTCAAATGACATGCCAAAGAAAATGGTTTTGTTACATTCTTTCGACAATACTTAAATCGGTTATCAAAAAGATTTGTTTAAATCTTTTTCAAAACAAGCTATGAACTCGCTCAACTTTATGTTGACTTTTTCGCATGTCTTTCTCAGGTTGCATTTTCAAAACTATGGAACGGTTGGAATAGAAGAACCCATGGGATTTCGAGTACTTAGCGGGCGTTAAATTTCTAGAAGTCTTAGCTCAAATACTTCTGCTGTGCAATGAAGATACCGGTCCAGTCACGCCAGCTCTGATAATTTCGGGGTGTGACAGATTGGTATCAGAGCTATAGGTTTCAGCGAATTAGGTTTCTGTAGCGATACCTAGGCTTTAACCTCACTATCCTCTGGGGACTTAGATATCAAGAATTGAACGCATACAGAACGCCTAAGACTCGAATATGGGTTCCAACCGTTGCCAAGAACAATGAGTCAACTGTTTTGATTTTAAACATGAACAAGAGTTGCGTTTGATACACGATACACGAAACGATTACATACAGTAAGCAAAACCTTGAGAGTTTTGATAACATGCATCTAGGACCTTTGGAGAATTTATGTCAAAATGCATTAAAGGTCATTACGTAGGAACTGCGACTATTAACTCGGGAAAACGCCATTATATTATGTCGTCTATGCTATCTTACTTACCCGAGCAGGTAACCTACGCGAAACGAAACACTAGTTCACAGGAATACAGGAAACTCAAATTATACGTCAAAGGATGTCGGAGCACATCACATTCTACGCGGAACAAAACGCTAGTGCACAAGTATACATGGAACTTAAGCTATACGTCAGCGGACGTCGAAGTACATCACACGACTTTCGAGGCAAGGCCTTTGGGGAAAACACACTTGGACACAAATCTAGCTGAGGTACGTTAGAACAAGATTTCACAACAATCGGTGCATAGTCTAAAGAGACTCACAACTATTGGCGCTTCAAAAGAAGTCACATGTCTTCGTATTCCCCCTACTTCATTAATGGCGATTACACTATGTTCGACATTCCATGGTAATGTCATCTAACAACCGGCCATCACACGAAGTTCCAGGTAAAGTCCTTATACTTTTTCTATTGAAATCCTGACTTTTGCATATAGTGAGTAGATTTTCGCATTTCTACTCCCCCTAATGGTCATTTCATCACGAAGATTTTATTTCCTGATAGCGGACACTCATTTGCTTATTTCTTGACAAATTCGTACGCCGCACATGCATTGTTTGCTACGCGTGTGGTTTCACTTCGAGTGGTTGTTTTGTCAAAATCGTATATATTATTTCGCTATACTAAATCTTTGCATTGTATTCTAGACGACCCGTATAGTTGCAAAATGTTGACTCCTTGGTATCGAGTCAACGGATTTATTGGAAAACTCATTTTCTTTTGAGTGGTATACATGGTTTTTCGTTGTGGCCATGTCGAAACTTTCTTATTGATACATGAATTCATTGTTGGATTATGTTTCAACCAAGTTCAATTGATTGAACTTGCTCGTAATATATATTCGATTCAAGATTCCATATGATGGATTGAGGCCATCATATTTGAAATACTCCCAACAAGCACTTCATTTGCTTTGAACCATAACATGCTTGTTTGGTCTTCGACTTCATTGAATCGTTTCCTTAATCACAATCACCTTGTGGTAGCATTTTCACAAGTTGAAGCTTGCGCTAATCTCGTTGCTCACCTCATGTACGGATTTAATTATTTTTTATTTGTTTATTGATATTAAATCCGCTTTGTTGATTTATCATATTAAAGCAATCTTAACACAATCGTGTGTTAAGATAAGGGTACACAAATTTATGTCATATTTCGGTGTACCCCTGTTCTTTCATCATTGATTGAACATCTTGTGATATTTATTGCTTTCCATCTTCGATCGAAAACACTAATTATTCGTTTCATTTTCATTTGAAAATCCTATGGGATTTGTGTGGAACATTCACATTTATTTCGTTGAGCCTTCATTTGATTGAAAACACGGTGATACTTGTTTGGTCACCGCTATTATTGAATTACTTCAATCAGTACGACACCTTGTGGCGTCGGTATAAACTTGTAGCTTGGGCTAATCATAATCGAGCGTTTCATGTAAAACACAGGTGATACTTGTTTGATCACCTCTATTATTGAATTGTTTCAATCACTACGACACCTTGTGGTGTCAGAACGAACTTGTAGCTTGGGCTAATCATGATTGAGCGTTTCATGCAAACACGGTGATGCTTTTTCGGTCACCGCTATTGTTGAATTATTTCATTCACTACGACACCTTGTGGCGTCGGTATAAACTTGTAGCTTGTGCTAATCACGATCAATCGCTTCATGCGAAACAACGTATGCTCTTTGTTTGACTAATCACTCGAATAGTCTTAATGCAACTATGTATTAAGGCGATGATACACCCGGGTCGGTTGTATTTCATTTCGGTGTATCTTTGCAACCAAACAATGTCAACACGCTGATTTTATCTTATTCATTTATTGGTTCAATAGTTGACAAATCATTTTCACGTTTCTACATCATTTGAGATGGTTGACCTCTAAGTTCATTTTTATGACCAAAGCAAGTTTCGTTTGACAACGAATTCGATTGTTTCTAAAGGTCAATTGCAGATTGTAAACATTTGTTTGGACATCTATTGGTCATAATCTCTTTTGTTTGACCCATGTAAATGTGGTCCCATTGGTGATAATATCACTACGCTCCGTTCGCTTGACATTGAATTCTAGAACAAACTCAGTTGAGCCGCTGGGTTCTTATTGATGCAAAATGTCTTTACATTCGCGTAATCTAAATAAGTATTGACTGGATTTCACGGACATTCACTTTGGTATTATTCGGACTTACCTAGGAACGTCATAACTCTAAGGAGATAACATAGCCTAAATTTCGAGGACGAAATTTCTGTAACAGGGGGAGAATGTGACAACCGGTAATTAACGGCTTCTAATTACGTGATTAACAAATGTTTAGACGATAATAACTAGTTTTTAAGATACGTATTAACTTATTTAGGCCCGTGGAATGCCTAGGAACGCTTATCGGACGTTACAGTGCGCGTGGGAGGATTTTTGGAAAAACTGCGAAACGATAAACGATAACGAACTGATGCCGTACAAAATACTGACCATGCCGAAAAATATGAAGTTATACGTATAATTTAAACTCATGGATTTCGTTTTGCGAACTTATCACGCTTCTAAACGTCACAACACGCAAACGAGAACGAAAAACGCGGCTGTAGGAACGCATCGGCAACGAAACGAAAGCACCGGATGCGAGTTACGACCCAATATTAATATATTATGATATATTTAATTTCGTTTTCAAATTTTATTATCCGTAGTTGAAACCGGATCGCAAAACGGACACGAAACCACGAACGACACAATTTTACGTGATTTCAACGCAACCAACGAACGAATGCGTTAAACGTCAACTCAGCTGCGTTTTGGGTCAAACCCAGTTGACTCGGTCAACATCCGAGTCAACTCGGGTCAACAGCAGGTCCAGTGGTCAACGGCTCAGATGTTTAAGTTTCGGTTCACATAGTTCAGTCTTGGTTCGGGTTATGTCTCGGCTCGGTTCAAGGTTGGTTTAACTCACTCGGTTCAGCTTTGATGTTTGGTTCGGTTTCGGCTCGAGTCAACAAGTCAAAGTCGGTCAAAGCTGGTCAACAAGAGACTCGGCCCAGTTCAGTTTTGCGGGTCCGTTATGGTTCGGGTTTACGTTCGGGTTCCGGTTCAGTTTCGAGAAGTTTGGTTCAAAATAGTCACAGTGAACGGTTCGGGTGTCGAACGCGGTCAACGCATGACCCGGTAAAGTTTTAACGATGCGTTAAACTTTATATATAGATTCGTAGATTTATAGTTATACGCGACCGAGCTCGACCCAGAACGACTAAATATTAGTTTACTTTTGATACTTTGACGAAAATTATATATTGTAATTACTTTGCGTTGAATTATCGTTGAATTTTGAAAAGATACGACAACTTTTATTGTTGGGTTATTCCAAAAACAGAGGAAACTTTGTCCAATTTTCGTTAAAATCCGAAATACCAAACATATCTATATTGTATAAGCGACGCCTATCGAAGTATTTTCGCTAAATGAATATAAAGTATACCTATACTTTTGGCGACGTTTTATGAGTTACCAAAACAAAGTTATAACATCTCGACAAAACACGAGCTACTAGTTTACGAAATTCGCATACTTTTATAAAATAAATATAATTATTTATATTTATTTTAAACGTCTTTACTCTAAGTATGACACCTTGCCGTAAGATTCATAACAAACGATATCATTAACCGACTCGATACAATAACAACGAGCTATATATATAATTATCTAAGCTTTTTATTCGCGATGACTAACACGATTTCATAAGTATATTTGAATATATACATATAAAATATATATTCTAAATCACTCGAAAACTAAGTCGATCTCGAAACTTAGTTTTATCCCGATTATAAACGGGATCAATTAACCATAGAATGGTTTTTTCTAAAATCAAGATAACACCCTTGGTAGAGTCGTTTAGTTAACGATTCGGTAGAGCTCGGACACGTAGTTTAACTACGTTGTTTTCTTAGAAAACTTATACGTATTCCTTCGTAGGAATGTCGTAGTTGCACGCTAGCTAAATACACGTTCTTGGAACGACACTTCGGAATCACGCTAAACTAGCTTTGCACAGGAATATCAAGGTGAGTTCATAACCCCCACTTTTTACGGTTTTACATTTTTATAAATGTTTTCGGGGGTGGAAAGACATGCAAGTTTCGCAAAAGTACTCAATATTTCGATGAACGAAAACTAGATATATTTCTAAACCATTTCGCAACAGGATTTCAACGAACTCAAATGGTTTACGAAAATTTCATGCTGAACTTACCGGTTTTTACAACAATACAAGGTTTTCGAAACAAGCATGAGTTTAATGACGTGGGCAAAGTCCCAATGTCACTAGGGCTGGATAGTCCACTAGAGCAAAGACCCAAGGCCACTAGGGCTGGATAGTCCACTAGGGCAAAGGCCCAAGGACATGGGCAAAGACCCAATGTCACTAGGACTGGATAGTCCACTAGGGCAAAGGCCCAATGTCACTAGGACTAGATGGTCAACTACTCACTAAGGGCCGTAGGGTCTCTAGAACTGTACAGTTAAGTCCTCGCTACTATTTGGAACTATAATCTCCTGCTAGTCTACCGTCTTGAGTAAACGGTTTGGCGAGGCACTTGCTAGCACAGGGTGGGTTATAGGCTCATGCGGGCATGTTGTCTTTGTCGTACACGGACATTAACGGTTATACAATTTATACAAACACAAGATTTTCAAATGACATGCCAAAGAAAATGGTTTTGTTACATTCTTTCGACAATACTTAAACCGGTTATTAAAAAGATTTGTTTAAATCTTTTTCAAAACAAGCTATGAACTCGCTCAACTTTATGTTGACTTTTTCGCATGTCTTTCTCAGGTTGCATTTTCAAAACTATGGAACGGTTGGAATAGAAGAACCCATGGGATTTCAAGTACTTAGCGGGCGTTAAATTTCTAGAAGTCTTAGCTCAAATACTTCCGCTGTGCAATGAAGATACCGGTCCAGTCACGCCAGCTCTGATAATTTCGGGGTGTGACAGATTGGTATCAGAGCTATAGGTTTCAGCGAATTAGGTTTCTGTAGCGATACATAGAGAGATGAAATCAGATTCAAAGGTGTGAGTTGCAACAAATGAATGGGGGTATTTATAGATTTCATGGAACCGTTAAGATCGTTCGTCGAATAACGTGCATTAATCTTAACCGTACATGTGCACCCCTTGTTTTATGAAACCATGGGAGCCCCTAATATGAGCCCATGGTATTGAAAATACCATTAAATACCAGCCCATGGTTTTGCAAAACCATGGGTTAAAACCATTAACACTTCAAAATTGGACTAGGTTCATTGAATCTGGTCAGAAATTTCAAAAATGGTCCATGCACTTGTAAAACTTGATTTTTGGCACTTTTAAGCCCCGCTAACCCCATTTCAAAGCTTTAAAATGATGTTAAAGTATAGGGAACTTAAAATATGCTCAAAAACATCTCGGATGTCGGTTCGTTTGGTCGTACGGTTACGTTGTTCGGTTAATTACGACGGAAGTCGTAACGAACGCAAAAACGATCCAAATTAAGCGACAAATGGAATTTTATCATGCCAATCACTAAAATAAAATATGTTAATGATTACATAAATTTTTGGATGTCCGGATGTATTCAGAACGTAAGATATGCGCGAAAATGCAAACTTATGCACTTTTTGACGCTTTTAATCCCTGAATGAGCATAAAGTTTATTTTAGCACACCGAACCCCTCAAAGCCTATTTATAAGCTATGTAAAGGATATTTAGGGTGTGTTTAACTTATGATCAAGTTACGGAATGTCCGTTACAGTACAAATCGACATACTTTCATAGTTTGTCGAATTTAGTCCCTGTAAGCGAATAAACTTGATTTCGGCATACCAAACCTTCCAAAACTTATTTCTAAGTTATGTAAAGGTTATTTAAGGTATGTTAAGCCTATTTCACTGCTCCAGAGTGTTTGTTGCATTAAACTGGTTACATTTACGCATCAGTGCGCGTATAACTTTCCAGAAAGCGATTTAGAGCCCGAAATCGAACAAGAATTGATATGTGCAAATGATACACATATTTTTAAAAATTCCAAGTATGAAACACAATATTTCATTAATTTGGTATTTGTTTGATGGCCGTGGAGGCACAGGTGTCACATAACTAACCGAACGTAACCGTACGGCCAAACGAACCGACATCCGTAAAGTTTCTGAGCATATTTTAAGTTCCCTATGTTTTAACATCCTTATGGAACTTAAAAATGGGCTTGACGGGTGTCAGAAGTGCCAAAACGCATCAGAAATCAAGTTTGGAGATGCAGGGGCCTGTTCTGCCAATTGTTGAAACTTACTGCCTGCAAATAGGTGCCATACGGACCGTATGGGGACCTTTACGGTCCGTAAGCCTTCATCAGACCAGCAGAAACCATTTCTTTTAAAACCCAGCTATCCCCTTGTTTTGCACATGGTTTCTTCAATTCTATGGACTGGTTTTGGATGCCCCTAGTATGTCAAAACAATGGGCACACATGGAGGGCCAAGATTGAAGCTCGGATTTCGAAGAACGATCTTAACGGTTTTGAGAAATCTATAAATACCCACTCCATTTCATTTGCTCCTCACACTTGATCTGATTTCATTCTCTAAGTTGGAGTGTTTGCACTTCATACCTGAGAATAATTAGATCAAACCTCCATTTCTTGGACCCTTTGTAAGTGTTCTTTCGTTCTTTTACGCGTTTTAAGCGTGAAAGTCAAACAAGTGTTTGACTTTCAGATTTGACCAGTTTATGGTCAACACGAAGTTCGTTTGAACTTCGCAACGTGAGCGTAATCACGATGGTCATAGTCCTTTGTGACTATAGCTACTGATTACCACGTTATTTAGGCATAGTGACGAGTCGTAGTTTCGGTCAAAATGCGTATTCTTGCGTATTTTGCAACCAAACTATTCTTGGGTATCAAAACCGTTTGTTTTGATATCAAACTTGTTTTCTAGCTTCGTTAAACATGTTTTAACATGTTTAGCTCGTCACTTTTAGTTTAGTGCTTATATAGAGTCGTAAGTCAAGCGGTCTTGACAACCGCTTAGTTGTATAGGGAATAACCTTCCGAGGTTATACCTTATGGTCACTTCGTTTAAGTAGTTGTATGATAGGTAGTTTATATGCCTTAGGTAAATGACCAAAATGCCCTTTTTACGCATAAATTCATTTTAAGCATATGTAACTCAAACTTTTGTCACTTAACCGATTATGAAACATATTTAAACGTGTTTAGGCATATAATACTTGTCATAGGACTAGTTAGGCGTTCCAAACGCGTTTCACGCGAACGACGCGTTAAAGTAGCATAAGCTACCTAAACGGGTCGTAATGGGTCATAAGCACTTAGGTTAGGTTTCATTTTAGTATGTTGGCTTTGTTTAACCATATTACATGAGTCCCCATACTCATTTGGTTTACGAAACCTCATTCTATCCGATCTTCCGATTTAGGTCCGGTTTATTTACATAGTTACCTATATTAGGTGCCGTTTGATTCCGTGATCCCTCTAGCTTTGCTTGGTTGTTATTCAAGACTTCTAAGCATCCTCAAGTGAGTACATAGTCCCCTCTTTTACTGTTTTCAATGTTTTGGGGTGAAACATGTGTACCTAATTGTTATGTTCATGATTTCAAAGTATAAATGATTATACATGTTAGTACTTATCTTTTGACAAACTGAATGATTATTTATGGTTTAAACACTAATTTTTCAAAGATTATAAAATTAATTGTTTGATTGTACTTATTTTATATGTTCACCAGACCGATTGGTAGTATGATATAGCGCTATAGGATTTGACACCCCATTCCTGTTGTATGGAATGTCAGAAACCGATATTTTATCCAAATAGGGATTGCCTTTGTGGTATTTCTATAGTCTCAAAAGTGTATTTTGATACACTAAGGTTTGGTTGAATTCTAAAATCACATTTTTGTTGTATATTTTGTTATACTCCCAAAGGTATAGTTTGATATGCTCTCATATGTGATATTGTACAAAACAACATATATTTTGTTAATTACTAAAACATAGTTTAATATGTTATTTACAAAACCAAAGCATAGTTTAATATGTTTTGTATAAAACCAAAGTATACTTTTGATATACTATTGAAAACTATTATTTTGACACTAAAGTATATTTAATATACTATCTGTTTTGGAACTGAAATATATTTTAATATATTACTTATTCGACTTTCTTAAAACCAAAGTATATTTTATATATACTACAAACCTTTTATCAAAACATTGTTTTACAAACAACATATTTTATACAAACTCATTTTACTTGATTATTTTATTATCTATGCATCATTCTTTTATATCATCAAATCTCTTATAAATTTTCGTATGATTTATAAAGAAAATATTTTCAAGTTCATGACTACTTTTTGTTAAACATTCTTTTAAACTTACAAGTCATGAATCATGCATTAATAAAACCTATGTATCTCACAGGCAATTTTATGCTGACGTACCTATTTTTTCCACATGTTTCAGGTGCTGCTATGTGATGATTGTTGATGCATGATATACATAGGATGGACTCGTGCCTTAGCGACTTTAAAATTTGAAAGACAATAATTGTATTTATTTGATTTGTAATAAAACAATGTGTTCAATAATTCAATAAAACAAAATTATTAAATCCATGGTTGTGAAACAATGATTCTGTTACGACACTCCCCGATGTTTCCGCCATGATTTGTTGTTTTACGTGGTCGGGGTGTGACAAATGGTGCCTAAGTTAGCGCCTATTCGCACGTGATCCAAGAATTCATTCCATAGCTTAACCATACCCTAGTTATCATGTATATTCAAAAGAAAAGGGGGACATAAACCCATTAGGTTGTCTCGTTGTCCGTACGCAGACCAACCCAGTCCCGTTGTTGTCACTAGGACCTTCCCGTCACTAGTTATGAAAATCATGCACGTTTGCGAAAATACGCGTTTGTTTTGTAAAACCGGTATGTTTAGTATAAAGTTTTCGTAAACCTTTCGAGTTCGTTGAAATTCATTTGCAACATGGTTTATAAATATGTGATTTCGTTCATCGAAATAGTGTTTTCTTTTGCAAAAACTTGCATGTCTTTCCACCCCCGAAAACATTTATAAAAATGTAAAACCGTAAAAAGTGGGGGTTATGAACTCACCTTGATATTCCCGTGCAAAGCTAGCTTAATGTGATTCCGTAGTGCCGTTCCAGGAACGTGAATTAGCTAGCGTGCAACTATGACATTCCTACGAAGGAACACTTATAAGTTTCTAGTATAACGACGTAGTTAAACTACGTGCCCGAGATCTACTGGGTCGTAAATAAAACGACTCTACGAAGGTGTTCTTATTTTGATTTAGAATAACCAATTTATGGTTATTTGATCCCATTTATAATCGGGATAAAACTAAGTCACGAAATATACTTAGTTTTCGAGTGTTATAAGATATATATATAGTTATATATTTAAATATAAATATACTTACGGCGTCGTGTTAGTTGTCGCGAATAGAAGTACGTAGGTTGATAGCGGTTCGTGTCGTCGTAGTTGTCAAAAGATGAAAACAAATATATATGTATATATACACATATATATTAAGTCGCGATGTTTGGAGTATAAACTCTGAGTTCAGTCGTTTGGAATAAATACAAAAACTATATTCAGTTCGTAAGAAAGTTTCAAGTCGAAACTTATAATAAACATAGATGATTATATTTATTTCACAAAATAACACGAAGTAACGACGTTTGAACGAAATATAACTAATTATAGTTATGTTGTGAAAGTTTCCGAGTTATGGGCGTTTGTAATAAATATAAATAATTATATTTATATTAATTAAATATCGGTTTTTCGTTAACTTATAACGTCATAAAAATAAGTACGACTTTTTATTTAATCTACAAGAAAACTTGGATTTCAACAAGTATCGTCCAATCAATAAAGTTATGTTTTGTATTCGGATTTTTATGAAATTTGGACAGGGTTTCTTCAGTTTTTTGAATAACCCGACAATAAAAAGTTGTCGATATATTTTTCAAGATTCAACAATATAACACTATATGCATAATTTTTTCGTCAAACGTATCAAAAGTAACTAAATTATAAACGAGTAGGTTCGAGCTCGTCGCGAATAAATCTAAAATCTAAAATCTTTAACAATCTAATCTAAATTTCGCGTCGTTAAAATGTTACCGGATCTTCGTTTGACTAAGTTTTGAATGCGTTGACCGTCTGTTGACCTGAGTTGACTCGGGTGTTGACGAGTCGACTCGGTTTGACCTGACGTTGACCGGGGTCTGACCCGCTGACTCGAACCTGCTTCTCGACCCGTGACTGAAACTGAAACCAAAGATCACACTTGAATCGAGGAGTTTAAACCCGACTCAAATCCAAACGAAACCCGAACTAGAATAAAATCGAATCTGAACGTGAACCTGACCCGAACATTTTGACCGTGAATACCAACCACCACTACCATCACGTCACGCCAACCAACACAACGGTCAACCACCATCGTCGTCACCGTTGTAGTCGCCGGAAAATAAGGAACGAGAGGGAGAGGTGTTTTTCATCGGTTTGAAAACCAGCGCCAGAAAGTCAGCGCTCTCTCTCTCCTTTCTGATCTCTTTGTCGCGTCGTACGCCACTGTGAGCCACCACCCAAGGGTGGTGGTTGGCCGTATAATCGAGAGCAGGGGGTGTTGTGTTGGCGGTGTGAGGGTTAGAGGTGTAACAGGTGGTTGTGGCGTGGGGGGGTGCTTGTCGGAGAACGGAGAGCACCGGTGAAACCGGTCAGAGGTTAACTCCAGTGACTGGAGTTGAGTGAGGGAAATTTCGCACGGTTTCAGTTCATTATCGTTTAATATTCAGCGGATTTTTCCGCAAATCACCATACGCGTCCTGTAATGTCGGATAGACGTTCCTAGGCATCCTAAAGCCCTAATTAAGTTAATTTATGTCTTAAACACTATTTATTATCGCCTTAAATTTTTGTTAATCGTGTAATTAGAAGCCGTTAATTACCGGTTGTCACAACTTTAAACTTCAATTTTTTTCAGCAGCTAACACTATTTTCACTTACAAATCAGGCATATTAGTACTATAAAGTGATTGCAGAATATTTTATCAAAATTAAGATTGATAGAAGAAATATATCAATACTACATGGCAGTTCATACAATAATTCTAAAACCATTCGTAAAATATACAACCAAATATTTATGAAACAACATTATTTCATATTCTTATTTAGATGGAATGAATCAAAATGTAACTAAATAAGTTGATATAAATCTTATTATAAAACAAACAAAACAAGTTCATATAAGTTTATCTATTTTAACATCAGCAGATTATGATTTTGATGTCCATGTAATTTGAAATGAAGAAACTGAAACGATCATGTCAAAACATAACTGTAAAATACGCAAGAGAACAAAAAAAAATACATGATCTAAAACTTTAAACTTCTGATCGTCAAGTCTAAAGAAGAAGAAACTGTAGAGTTTTTTCGCTGAAGAAGAAGATAGAAGATTGTATTGGGATTGTTCAAAGTAAGATACTTATCTATAACTTGTAATTGTTTATTTATTTGACTTATAATAATCTTTAATATCGGGATTTAAAAACTATCTTTAATTATGTAAATGCATGAATTAATACATAAGCTTTTGTTATTTAACATTAAATTTATATTGAAGCAGTGGTTGATGCAGTGCTAAAATTACATTATTTTAAAGAAAAATGGGGTAAAGTATAAATTTTACAAAACTTAATTCTAACCAACCAGTGTAAATGGAACATCTATATTAACTCTATTTAATATACTTTTCATCTCCATTATTGAACATAAGCATCAGAAAACATATTCGGCAGTTTTCTCACATAACTTTCTTATCAAAATCGGAAAGTTTCTATTGCATAATATAGATTACACACTATAAAACCAAGTATTGTTTCTTTGAAGTTATTGTTTGTATTATAAATGTTTGATTAATCATTGTTTGTTGTTATGAGTATGCATTTCTCATAAATGGTGTTTCATATTCTTTGTTGAAGCAAATAATAATTGCTGTAATCTAGTGTACTTTTATTGATTAAGTACTGCATTAACTTAAATGAAGTTACTGATAGCATTCTCTGTCACAATTTATGCATGCATCTTCTTGATGTTGTCTTCTACATTACGATTGATAAATCAACCATATAATTTTTGGTTGTTGTTGATTTGCTTAACTGTTGTGAGAGATGATGATTTTCGTTTTGTGTTTTTTTTTGTAAAATCTTAAGTGTGTGATTATACAAATAGTCTCGTTAATATTTGGTACTTTTGTTTTTTAAGTGCTGATTTAGTCTAAGGGAAGTTAGTGATGTTTTTTATGATGTTGTTTGTCTATGACTTTTCTTGGATGTTGTTCGTCTTTATAACTTGTAAGTTTAAATTCTTTATTGCAGATATGAATCCATCCAATCAAACACCATCCTTTTAAAAATTCCTTAATGAAGATGATTTTATATTTTTGGTATGTTTTTTTTAACTTTCTTGCTACTATTAGGATTGTACATTAATTTTTGATGTAAGATGTTTGTTAACTACTGTCGCAGAATATACCACTTGATTTTGAGAGTCTGTTGTGGGGCAAGGAGGTCCTGCGGTCAAATTATAGAACTACTTGATGGTGACAAATCATGGTTAGTACGAGTAAGGAAGAGAGATGATCATTGTATATTTACGGATGGATGGACAAAGTTGGTTAGAGATTGTTGTTTGAAAACCAAAGATGCTGTATTGGTAAAAGCTATTGGAAGTTTGTCATTCGTTGTCTCATGTTTTAAAGAAAATGTCTACAAGAACTCTTACATTTCAGCAAATATTAGACTTGAATTTGGCATGACTGTATGTAACTAAATATTATTTTGTTACTTACTGTAAACATTTTTTGCTAGCTCAACAACTTGCTAGCATCTGTTTGCCCTTTTAACGTCTGTTTCTTTATCCTTTTAACGTCTGTTGGCTAACCTTTTTAATTTCTGTTGACTTTGCTAGCTCAACAACTTGCTAACATCTTTTTGCCCTTTTAACATATGTTTTCTTTTAATCTTAACGTCTGTTGACTAACCTTTTTAACTTCTGTTGACTAACTCTTTTAACGTCGGTTGACTAACATCTGATATTTAAGATCTGTCCACGTTGCAACTTCTGTTGGACATAATGGATGACAGTTGTTACGAAACTTCTGTTGGATAGCAACAAAGGTATGTAACAGTTGATAGCCAACAGTGGTTAGGTTGTGTGTAAATACTGTAACTCCTATTGACTAACTCTGTTGACTAATCCTCATTTTAACTTTTGTTGACTAACCCGTTGTAACTTCTGTTGATCATTAGTTCATAACAAATTTGTAAGTCTGCACTAATTATTTTTTTACTTCTTCTATAGCTAATTGCTGACAAATTTTGGAAAGAATTCTATGGTAAAAATAACGAGTATGGGATGGCAACTATCTATGTTGGCGAAAGGTTTTGGAATGTGATGATGAAAGGATGGACTGATGGATGCGGTTTTACTGATGGATGGTTAAATGTGATTGAAGAAGTTCCGATAGCAGTTGAATCTTGGTTGGTTTTCACCATGATTGCTTCTAAAACGTTTGAGCTTTCCGTTTTCCATCCCGAAACTGGAACTGAGGTTTCTTTCAAGAAAGCTGATGTTGTTGTTTTGGATGATTCGGTTTATGGAGATGATGGGTTTGACTTATTGGCTGCGGTATAAAAATTTGATGATAAAATACATTGTTTGATAACATGACGGTGAAAAGTAAGTTTTATTATATTATGCTAATAACTTTTGAAATGCCATATTGTAGGCTAAACACAAACAAGTTCTGGATTTCGGGGAAGTTGCTTTAGATGATGATGAGACTAGAGCTACGGTTGGTAATTCTAAGCAGTTTACGAGTTTTGAGGATATTTTTAATGTATATATATATACACATGTAATATTTACTTATTATTATGATTTAAAATATGGTTTCTTATATATGATCATTCTTATAAATATAGTATGTTGATGATGGGCTATTTGATTCAAAGGTTGCGCGTCTGGTTGATGAGTCAGATGTTAAAAATGCTGTAAGTTTATATTTTCCTATGGATATATTTTATTGTATAAAAAGTATAACAAGGTTTTTTAAAATTTTGTTGTGGCCTAAAGATCATTCTGTAAAAATAGCTGATGATGTTAATGATCCTCAACTTCAGTCTAAAGATTTTTCTGTTCATGACATTCCTGCCTCTTCAAGTGTTGTATCTAATGTTGGACCGGTTTCCGACCCTGAAAAGTCAGTCAAGGACGTTCATCTTCACGTATAAAGGCGGAATCAGTATACACGAAGTTACACAGCTTATCCTTTCAATTTCTTCTCTTTATTAGCTTTCTAGAATGATTTTGACAGAGTTTCGTTACCAAGCTAATGACCAGGTCTCGCTCCAACGTCCTGACATGAATGATCAGGTTCGCTCCAAGTGACTATATATAGACCATGTGGTTTCGCTTATACGGCATGACCAATAAGCGAAACCTCCTTGAAAGACCCTATGAGCGAAACCCCTTGACACATAAGCGAAACCTATGACCTAATGAGCGAAACCTCTTACCTAATGTACATATGAGCGAAATTACAATATCAAACCCTAATCTTTGACTTTCAAGTTCCAATCTTGACCATCTTGACCTAATACTTGATGCAGACGAAGTCAACAGACATTCCGTGCACTAACAGACTCCCCCTTGGATGTTGACGAAGTTTTCAGCTCCGAGTCTTCAGTCTTAGTCATTTTGCCTTCTCATTCAAATTGTAACATTGTAAGCATCCATCACTCTCTTGATCAGCTTCACGCTTTGACTCTTACACCAGGATCTCATCACTGGCTCTATCATCAACAGCTTCATCATAAACAGGCTCCCCCTTTCGTCAAGCTTCCGTGCTTTTAGGGATCGACACCTAGCTTTCCAGCTACAAGCTCCTCCTAACTTTCAGCTTGTCTTCAGACTCCCCCTTAGACTCTGCTCTCGGGATCGTAGTCTGGACTTTTCCTGCACTCACTCATACAACTATAAGTAACAACATTTTAATCTTCCAGATATTGTAATCTGACAATTCAATCTTCTCAAAATCACCTCTCATAAATTTGGCAGTTTCATCGAATCGTATCGGAAACTAGCTCTATAACAATATAAGCATCCAAATCCCCCACAGTTAATCATCCAAGTCCAACTTAATGACCTTGGAGATATCACAAACTGTTTTTGAATTTTTGATTTTAAAACTTCAAGTCTCAAATTAATGAACTTGTTTTATTTTCAGAAACACGGTCAGCTTACTTAGATTTTGAAACTCAGCGCTCAAACGTCAGTTGTCGAAAATAAAGCAGAAATCAAAATCTTTTTGAATTTTTTTGAAAATATAAAGCAGTAAAGAAATATGTACAAACATATTTACAGACAATATTTTTGTTTGAGTATGGGTCAGAGGATCATATCAGTTTCTGACAAGTCACAAGTACCGTTGAGCTTAATAACACTTTAAGAATTAAACAATTCACTTAGATTGCCGATATACTTGTCCACTTAAATTTTCATACACATTTCAACTGATTCAGGATACGGATTAAGTATTTTAGAGACTTAAACTTATACGTGTGTCCCACCTCATGAATATACTCCTGTATCCAGGTCCCAAAATTCAGTCTTACAGGTAATTATAACACAAATGATATCTGTAAGGGGTTAATAAATTATGAAGAATCATGAGAGCTCAGGTCAGAACTACCGTTCAGCAGAGAGATCATGACTCAACTTGGGTGTGTCCCCTTTAGAGGATCTTTTTTACAACAGCATTGCTAAGCAATTTTATTGTCTTATCATATATGCTGAGGGTGATGCTGTGTTTCAAGCATTTGCAGAAAGTATTATTCGAGGACTAGGTCAGAACTTCCATTCAGCAGAAGTCCTGGAATAATACCCCAGATATCACTGAGTATAAAAACCTAGTATATCAGAAAAAAGAACCTTTCAAACGAGATTTCATGGGTTACCTATATATCCAAGTAGTGTTCCCCACGAAATAAGCAAGTGTTTGAATTTAGATTTATATCCTGAAAAAGTTTACTAAGTGTATAAAAACCTATCGACATATCATCAGTGAGACTGTTTAACGCTATATAATCATTACAATTCTTTAGCATACTGTAACTGTCTACTGATGTACTATCATTTCCTCTTTTTACGCAAAAACTCAATTTTAAATTTTTATCATGTTTTTGACTTTTTCAAATTTTTCAAATGTTTTTGGATTTTGTAACAACAATATATCTCCCCCTAAAATGCAAAACCATTTAAAAATTTGACAATCAATACTAATAGCTTTGTCTCGCCATCCATTTTCTGCTTCTCGTGCTCTGATTTGCAGAAAATATAACATACCCCCATGATTTACAACCCATTGATCTTAACAGTTTGAAAACCGTTTTTCAATCTGATGAAAGTAATCATGTTTGTTCAGCCGTGAGGGTTTCGGCGTATTCAATCAACAATTATTCAAACAAAATTAAAACCAACATATTTTTGGATTTTCAAATTTTAACAAACTAAAACATATTTTTGGTTTTTAATTTTTAAAATTTTTAGGGTTTTGAAAATATTGTTTATTTATATACAGAAATTGATAAACTCCCTGTTTAACCAAACCAGGGTTCTGCAACCTCTTCCTGTGCCAGGCTGCTCCAACTTCCCTTTTCACAATCTTCAGCTTCGTTGAGCACCTGCACATTCAACAATTTGATCATTTGAACAACGCAACCCAAGCCTGTTTAGACTCAGGTAGTTGAACATGAATCTTTCCAGTTAAAACTGGATAGTTTCTTTCATTTTTCTCAAACACTTTATCAATGTTAATCTCAACTTTTTCATCTTTTACCGAGTTATCATTTTTCTTAACAGACCATGTTTGACCCGTCGGTGTTCCTCGTTTATAAAAGTTTGTCTCTTTTTGAACCTTTTGATTTTGAATAACATTTTTAGGTTTCCAAAACTCTTGAGGTTTTGTCATATCAACAGATGTTCTCCAACTCTGTGTTGTTCTGAATCTGGGTGTGTGAGAATTCCAGGTCTGTCTTGAATCGAACCTGTTCGGGTTTGATTTCCAAGTTTGATTTGAAGCAAACTTGTTTGTATTGTACCTCCAAGTTTGTTTCGAATCAAATCTGGTTGACCTTTATTTCACATTCTCAGATTGCTGTTTTTCAACATCAACAGGCTTTGGATTTGGACACTTTCGAGCAACATGTCCAATTTGATCACATTTAAAACACACTTTCTTTGAAACATCCTTGGCCTGTTGTTGTTTCTTTTTCATAGCATCAAACTCCTCATTAGACTGTTGTCCAAATTTGAGTTTTTCCTCTTCTTTCAAGATTTTCCCTTGAACAAAATTCATCTTTTGTTGCAAATTTTGTTTTTTACTTTGATTCCAATTCCGTTTCCTTTTATAACCCAAACCAGCCTTCATGTTTTTCTTCTTAAAACCAGGTTTGTTATAAAAAGATTTATGACTTTTACCAGCAAACTTTGGAATCTCAGACTTCTCAATCTCAACCATTTTGAAAACTTTATCAACCTTTTCTGAAATCACATTCTGAATCGGGAATACAACATCTAAGAATAATTTGTCCGATCCAATCATGGTATAAACCAATCCTTTTGAATCATCATTCAAATTTTTCTTGGATTTTGTGTTTTTCAGATAACCATCATAAAGATTTCCTTCATCTTCATCCTGTGATTCAGACTTACCTTTTGTAGACTCATCTTTCAAAACGCTTTCAACAACCTTACTTACCACCTCTGAATCATTAGCATCATCAGATTTGGAGTAAGTCACATCAATACTTTCAGGTAACTGGTCAGCTATGTTCAAACCCTTTGCCACCTTTTCCTCATCATAAAAAGTATAATTGTTTCTCAATGGTGGTGGTACCTGATGAAATTCTGAACCAATACCCTTTTTGCAATTTTCAGTATCTTTGTCATCTGGTGTGATGTTGAAAATGCGTTCGAGAATGTACGAAGAGTTATGATAACTTTGAAGTTTTGTAACAACCTTTTCTTTTTCAGCCAAGACTTGTTTAAGATTAGCAATTTCATCAACACATTTGTTCAATTCAATTTGCTTTTCTTTAAACTTTCTTTCATACATTTCTTTAGTGACTAAAGTTTCTGACAATCTTTGATCAAAACTTTTGACTTGGCTTTTCAAAGTATCATAAGCTTCTTGTACTCTCTGACTTGACCACTTTAAAGAATCATACTGTTTTTGTAAATCTTGAAATTTAGATTATTTTTCAACACAATCGACACATTTTGCAGAACACAGTTGTCTATAAACATCATTATCCTTTTCAAGACCTTGACATTTCTGTGTCAATTTTTCAACTTTTAGTTTCAAAATTTCTTCTTTTTCAATCATATCTTTACATTTTGTTTTGAAACCATTTTCAAGTTTAACTATGTCATTGTCTTTTGTTTTTATGATGTCATCTTTTTCAGTACAGGCTTTGCATATTTCTATGCAATTTCTGCATTTGTTTTCTTTTTCATCAACCAATTCAACATTCGATAGATCAGAAGATTTTCTAACCTCAGTCTCATTCAGCACCGGTTCTTCTGACTCAACTTTCTGATCTTCCTCCTTTTCTTCTATCTGAGTTTCTTCATTCTTCTGCGTTTCTTCAGCTCTCTGTTCCTCTCCAGCAAGCTTTGCAACAGTCTTCACTTCTTCAATCATCTTGTTCAATTCTTCTTCTTTTCTTTTCTTCAGTTCTACCACCTTCGGTAAACTTGCTTCAAAAACTTCTTTTAACTTGTTCATCAAATTTGGCAAATAGCTTTTATCAGAAAGCCTTCTTGTGTTGAAAGTGCCCTCACTTGGAAACACATTGGTTACAACATCAAAATCCACTTTTGATGGATCAACTACTGGATTACCCTGTGGATCCATGTAACACTCTAGTTCTTCATTCCATCTCTTGGCTCTTTGTGCTTCCTTAAATGGTTCATACAATTTGCCAATCTCCCATCTCGCACTGTCTCTTCTCCACCAAGTATCATGATCATCATTTGCAACAAATGCATATCCAACTGCATCTTCTTCAGGGCAAACTTGACTCCAGTCGTAACCTTCATCGTCATATATAACTGCAAGAGCCCTTGATTTTTCTTCAGGTTGTTTCAATCTTGGTGGCTCAGACTTGTTCTGATGGTAAATCGCTTTCTTGTAATAATCTTCATTGAACGGGTTTGCAGAATCATCATCAGCATACGCATTTCTGCACTCGCGCTTAAAGTGACCTCTTTGTTTGCATTTGAAGCATGTCACCTTAGATTTATCAAATCCCAGTTTGGTAGATGGTCCACCAATTGACTTTCTCCCCGTAATCTCCATGAACCGCTGTGCTCGACGAACCGCACTGGCCATGCACCATCTTATATCCATTAGTTCCATCTCCTCGGGGTCTAATTGATCATAATCTTCTTTCGTCAAGTTGGTGTTGCCAATCTTCCCTGCAACAAGGCTTTCATACGATTCAAGTACAGATGCCAAGAAAACCATCTGTTGTTTTGCCGACTCTTCGCTGAAATTCTGCCCATTCTTCAGATCCACTGCGATATTACACTGAAACAAATTCTTGGAAGCAGATTGACTTGAAGTGTTTGAAGAAGATCCACTGTGAAAACCACTGTGAAGACTTTCATTGTTCACTGAACCTGAACTTTCTGCAGAAAATGCTGTTCTTGGAGACCCAGCCTGCGGTACATTTCCTCTGTAGTAAAGCTCTACATTCTGCTGATAAGCCGAATTGTTGACTTTAGATCTCTTTATCTCCAACTCATGACTTTCAAGCCTTTCAATCAGCAAATCCACTTTTAAATCTTCAGGCTTGATTGTATTTTTCAACATTAGAGCGAAATATTGCCAATCTTGATCATTTGGCAATGAATCAAACAATTTATCCACCAGCTCCTCTTCAGAAGGTAAAATTTCATGTCTGGTCAGCTCCATTTTCAGATATCCGAATCTCTCAATCATTTTACAAACAGACTCATTTTTCATACAGTTGAATAAATCAAACTCTTTACGCAACAATTTCTTTTTGTTTTTAACAATTTCATTACTTCCTACACATTTTCTCTCTAATGCTTCCCACAAACTCTTTGAAGTCTTTTCTTGTTCGAGCAATGAAATAATATCCTCTCTTACTGACTGTTTGATCAATGTTATCATTCTATATTCAGCCACAACATTTTTTATATCTTTTTCTGTAAAATCTTTTGCATCTATTAACTCTCCTCCCTCTTTTACTGGTTCAACGTATTCATGTGTCAGTTTTAACCAGCTTTCAGGAGCAAAAGCTTTTACCCAACCCTCAAATCGATTTTTCCACCAGTTATAATCTTCAACTTTCATCAGCTTTGGTGGCTTCTGTTGGCTTCCGTACATGTTCTCAAACTTCAAATTCTCCGAAATCTCTCTTGAATATTCTTTCATCTCAGATCTTCTATCTGACGATTCGGAAGTGAATGCGTTGTAGAATGTGTTGTAGAACTCTTCACCGTTGTTTGACATCTTCAATTACCTGAGAACAAACAAACAAACTCAATCAGCTTAAACACTTAGAAAAATTTTTGAGATTTTGAAAAACAGTGACTCAAAAGCGAAATATCAGCTATTGTGACTGATAAGCGAAAGTGTCAAATAAGCGAAACCACTCTTGTCAAATAAGCGAAATCTGTCTTGACAGATAAGCGAAATCAGTATGTTGACACAAAAGCGAAATATCACTTTGTCCCTATAAGCAAAATAGGTGATGTCCCTGTAAGTGAAATAGGTGATGTTCAAATAAGGGAAATCAGATGTGTCCGTATAAGCGAAACTGACTAGTCTGTATGTCCGAATAAGCGAAACTATAGTGTCCGTATAAGCGAAATAGGATGTCCCTATCAGCGAAATCAGTACATGTCCGAATAAGCGAAATCAAGTAATTACAATCGATGTCCGTAAAAGCGAAATCATGTTTTTAACTGATTTTTACCATTTTTAAGCCGTATTTTAACCTGAAACTTTCTAGGGTTTGTTATTACTGTATTTTACACATTATATTCAAAAATCAGGCCATTTCATCCGTAGGAACTAGTTCAAAATGAAAAAGTATGAGAGAAAGTGAGTAGAAATTAGAGAATTCGGTCGAATCAGCTTTAGTAGTATGAACTCCTCGTCCTGATGCTCTGATACCACTTGTTGGACCGGTTTCCGACCCTGAAAAGTCAGTCAAGGACGTTCATCTTCACGTATAAAGGCGGAATCAGTATACACGAAGTTACACAGCTTATCCTTTCAATTTCTTCTCTTTATTAGCTTTCTAGAATGATTTTGACAGAGTTTCGTTACCAAGCTAATGACCAGGTCTCGCTCCAACGTCCTGACATGAATGATCAGGTTCGCTCCAAGTGACTATATATAGACCATGTGGTTTCGCTTATACGGCATGACTAATAAGCGAAACCTCCTTGAAAGACCCTATGAGCGAAACCCCTTGACACATAAGCGAAACCTATGACCTAATGAGCGAAACCTCTTACCTAATGTACATATGAGCGAAATTACAATATCAAACCCTAATCTTTGACTTTCAAGTTCCAATCTTGACCATCTTGACCTAATACTTGATGCAGACGAAGTCAACAGACATTCCGTGCACTAACATCTAATGTAAGCGTTTATTAGTTTTACACTGTCCATTTATTATTGTCTCAATATATTGATATTCTTCTGTATGATTGAGTCTTAAACTTCAAAGCTGAGTTGAGAAGATAGTTTTTGTGTTGATAAAAAAAGTTACAAAATTTCAAGAATTCAGAGTTGTTATAGTCTAAATTAATTTACTTAGGTTGAAAAGCTGCACAATCTTCGTGGCAAGACAATTGTAGAGGATAACCAAGCTGTTGATAGACCGTGTAAAGTTCAAAAGGTTCGTTTAGTATCATCCACTTTAGAGCCAGTCTTACACTTCACCACACATGCTGAAGACATGCTTGTAAGTTTTTGCAGTCCTTCCTTTGTTTCGTTATTTCAACAATTTCAGTTATATATCAATATTTTATAAAATTCATTATTCAATTTTCTGTTTTTTAGCATCTGCCAGCAGATTTATCTTCTGCGTTGCATCTGCATACTGATAATCCTAAGCCTGTCAAGATCCAAAATCTCAAATGTGAAGTCCAGGAACTACTTACAACATCTCAAAAAACTAATACTGGATTCAACTACGCTATTGTTGGATGGTCTGCTTATCTGAGATCTTGCAATATTGCTTTTGGTGATGAACTTTCGTTTGAATTTCACAAGTCTACTCAATTGTTGAAGTTAACAAAAGTTGTGCATTTCGTGACAGATAAAGTTCTCTTAGTTTGTGTTGCGTTGATTAAAGATTTATAAACAACGTTTCATGTGATGATTGTTTGTGGTTGTACATTTGGTTCGTCGGTGGTACTAATTTTGCTTCTTAGACATGTTCTATATGTAGTTATGTCTATAAACAAGTTTTATTGTCAATGGGTGGGTACTTAATTTTTTTTTTTTTTGATAGGACAATGGAAATACTCATATGTATCTTATATATTAACTGATGATGCATGTTTATAGTTATCTATTATCTATAATAGTAACAAGTTTTGGTACAATATCTATACACGTATCTATACGTTCTATTAATATGTGTTATACATGGTTTTCTAAGAAACCACCCGTGTTTGCACACGGATTTTACTGCTAGTTATTGTTAAAGGAATAAAGTTGTGTAAAGGGTGCGTGGTTCAAGACAAGTAAATTTTGTTATAGAATATAGAAATTGGAAGTTCTCGAATGATGGATTTGATTTATATAAGAGGGGGTGGGGGTGACAAGGGTCCGAGATTACAATTTCATTGGATGACTTTCTTCCCAGTTTAGAACTTATTTCGACTTCCATAAAGGAATTCAAGCGAATCAGTTTCATTTCCATTCAATTGTCAACCAAGCACGTTAACAAAGAGCCACGCCCGCCTTGCCCCTAAACGATACACGTGAATCGATGTATCTTATTACTCAACCAACAGTTGATACTGCAGCTACTGATTTTCCAAGACCTTTCACAAAAGGCCCTACCAATTTTTGAGGGACCGGTCAGGTGTGGTACTAGATCCCGTGTGAACCATAGAGGCATTAAAGCAGAGTAATTGCCTGTCAAATGGACCATGTGAGTTGGCCATTAGCTGGTCACACCAGGCATGTGATGTGAGCTGTCCCATCTCAAATTGTGCATTCAATGTATACATCTTCACAACAATACTTGCTTCTCAAACATGACATGAAGATTTCACACAAACAATTTATGGTCAAGAAATAACAAATATCATAGAGAATCCAATATTACAAGCCTGCGTGCGGTTTCTAATGAAACTGACCGTTGAACAAACCAACTGTAGACAAAATGATGAATATAAAATACGCCTAGAGAATCAACCTCGCCTCCTATAATCTCTGTATGATGATACTTGGAAACAAACACTAGAACGAATATGACTTTAAACATTACAGATGTATAATCCAAACCAAACTAGCAAGTAACCAAACACAAGTGAATCTTGAGTTCTACAAATTCTATAAAGAATCATCATATCATTTTTACTGTTTCTTGTTCGGTTCGAATACGTACTTGATCAACGACTCCTTAATCGATAGCAGCTCGGGGAACTCTTTCTTCAACTTTGATGCATCCAACTCATTATTGCTTCGTGCGGCCACAATCACTTTTGCTTGTTCTTCCAGAGTGAAATTTACCCACTTGAATTCTGGGTTTATGTACTTCTTGTACATTTCAAGAATCTCGTTGTGGCTTACCACCCCGGGATTCGTAAAGTTCCAGATTCCCCTCAGATTCCTCTTTGCCATCTCCATTGAAATCGGTAAAAGCTCATCCAAGATTGTCATGCTGTTGGGTATGTTCACAACTTTATCGTAACGAGCAATCTTGGTGATGAAGTTGCGTGGGTTGTTGAGATCGGATGATATCGGCATTCGGACTCTAAGCGTGCACACATTGTCATACTCTTTCAAAAGCTCCTCCACCTGAACACGCGATATTTATACATTACTACATTGACAATATATCGACAAAAAGAAATGACGGAATAATAGTGAATTAGTGATTACCATAGCTTTGGTTTTTGAATAGAAGGACCCAGTGAAATTTGGCGTATCTTCTTCCTTAAAACCGATTCCGGAACCTTCGGGGTGTTTAGCATCATACTCAAAGATGCATCCAGTAGCAAAGTTAATCATCAAGAGTCCATGTTCTCTACATACATCAGCTAGATTGAGTGTGCCCGACACATTGGTACGAATAGTTTCCGTCTTGTGAGATTCACACCAGTCAACATTTGGTCTGCCAGTGACGCCAGCAGCATTGAAAACATGAGTAGGTTTAATAGTTTGAATATCAGCCAAAAGTTGCGAACGGTCTTCCAAACGACCTCTTCCATACTCGTATTGAATCTGTTGCTTTTCACATAACTTCCCAAGTAAACCACCGATCCACCCTGTTTTCCCATAAATGAGAAACTTCAAAGCCGGTTTCTTAGGAGCAATGCCACTGGCTTTCGAGCTAGGGATCTGGACTCCGATCTGAGAAGTATTGATCGCCACATCAGCTGAATCAAAATCAGCATTTTCCGGCCCGTCAACGAGTCTGTCAACGCCACCTGGCATCATTAACATTCTTGGATGAGGCAGAAGTGCTCCAGAGACATCTCCCCACCAGTTCGGGTTACTCGTGTACCACTCGATGGTCTTTTTCAGACCCTCTTCCCATATGGTCCTTTCGGACCAACCCAAGCTCTTCAACTTCTCGTCGTCTAAGAAATACCGCTGATCGTTAAACGGCCTGTTCTCCACAAACTTAATGCTTGAATCTGGATCCATATTGAAAAGCTTACACATATCTTTTGCAACATCAATCACTCTCCTTTCCTTTTTGGTCCCGATGTTGTAAACATGACCAACTTCCCCCTTGTGAAGAATTACTTCAAACGCCTCAGCAACGTCTTCGCAATAGAGGTAACTCCTTACGTTAGAACCGTCACCGTGAATCGGAAGCGGTTGTCCTCTCATCGCCAGGAGAATGAACTTCGGGATTAGTTTTTCCGGAAACTGGTTTGGGCCATAAACATTGTTTCCTCTAGTGGTGATCACGGGCAAGCCGTATGACCTACCGTAAGCCATAACAAGCATTTCCGCACCAGCTTTTGTGGCTGAATACGGGTTCGTAGGAAGAAGTTGCGAAGCTTCATGGTTACCAACAACGGCATCCTCCTCTGTTTCTCCATACACCTCATCCGTACTCACGTGAATAAACCTTCTAATCTGGCCGGTGACTTTGCAGGCTTCTAGAAGCACATGCGTTCCATAGATGTTATTCTTTGTGAACTCAAAACTGTTGCCAAACGAGTTATCGACGTGAGTCTGTGCAGCAAAGTGCATGATGGTATCGATCGACTCGGTGATCAGAAGGTAGTTGACGAGGTCGGCGCTCCCGATATCCCCCTTCACAAACTTGAAGTTGGGGGATGATCTGGACGGGTTAAGATTCTTCAGATTGGAACAATAGTCAAGCTTGTCAAGCACAACGATCTTGTAATCAGGGTAGTTTCTGATCAGCCGGTTAGCAACATGAGAGGCAATGAAGCCCGCAGCTCCAGTGATAAGGATGTTCTTTGGCTCATAAGTAGCCATACCGGAACTGTCACAAGGTTAACAAATCAAAAAGTCTGATTACAAAAACCACACGATAAAAACCTTTATAATTATTCAACACACTATGAACAACAAACCAACAAAGTTAAGTCAACGACAAATCACATAATTGCCAAACTGTATAGCATGTTTGACAGATCCAAATAACATTCTTCAGAAATATGGAAAGCACAAGCTAACAGATTTCTCCTTTCTTTCTCTAGCACCTTGCTAGTGTTTTAGTAAACTTTAGCCGTTCAACAACAAAAACAAAACAAAAGAAACAAACAAGCTAATAAATACATCCTTGCTTTCTTTAGTACCTTGTTAGTGTTTTAATAAGATTTCACCATTTAAAAAAAAAAGAAAAAAGAAAAAAAACTAACTAACAGATCATAAATCTATAAGTTATTGCATTTAACCTAGAAAAACACATGCTAATTTCCTGAAAAAAAAAAAAAACTGCAATAAAAAACTAACTAATCAAAACAGATCACAATCAGCATCTATATCAAACATCAAATGTTCAACTTGAACTAAACCTAACTATAATCAGATACAAAATCAAACAAAATGTCAATCAATTATCAACCTACACATTAAACCTAAAACATGAATCATAACTAACGATAACACCAGATCTAGATCAAATTACGCATTTCTTAACATCGAATTAAGGTTTGCAGAGCTTCGATCCAGCACATCAAGCACTAAACCAGATAGATCTAAGCAAAACAATCAATTCTCATCATCATTCATATAAACAAATACTTGAATCGTGTAGCTACAATTGAAAAGAAATGTGAACTTACATAAATTGTGATCCGGATCGGGATCAATTAGCAGATTACGCGTATGAGAGAGAGAAAGATCTGGACCAGAAAGGTGATTATTGAGAAGAAATCACGAAATTTCACGCGAGTCTCAAGGAACCGACGCCTCGATCGATATATACACGCAGATATATATACATGTGTAAGGTTTGTTGAGGAATTATGTGGTTTGAGACTAATTAATAATTGAAAATTTAGATCTTTTATTAAGATATTTTTCATAAGTGTTACTTTTGACTAGGTGTACATCTTGGGTTACAAAAATCAATTTTGTGTTGATCAAGGAATATTATTATTTGTATTTTGTGGGATAAAACTAATTTTGTGTTTCCATTACTCCATTTGTAGTAGTAACATCTTATGATACGGAGGAGAGGTTATGTAACAAGTGTCACAAAAAGTATATAAGTGGTGTTATATAATATTTCAAAACATTTGTGTTTTTTTAATGGCGAAATTTCTATAAAAAAATATAGGAAAATTGGGCCAACTAGAAACTAGAACCCAAAGTCAGGGCCGGCCCAATAGGCTTAAGACCATAGGCCTACCACCTAAATTGAGAGGCATCCAATTTTTTGGTATGTTTTTGTTAACTAGGCCCATACATGTAATAATATGCTAAACAACCTTGGCCCAAATCCAATCCTCCAAACAATCAGAGCGGCAGTCACTAAACCCAAGTTTCACTCCCAGATAAACGTGAAAGGCGAGAGGCTATTAAAATTGACGTGCAATAATGATTCAATCGATGAGAAACAAGAATTGATGAACTTCGAAATCTACGGCGTCGACTGAGTAACCAGCGACGGAATCATTGGCAACTAGTATCATAGGGCGGACTTTAGGGATTTGAGAATTCATATTTGGGTAATCATGAATCATGGCATCTGAATCTCGATTGAACAAAGGTAAACAACTATTTTAAGATTTTACATAGTTATCAGTTGATATATTGCTCAAAGTCTGAAGTCCACCCTTAAAGATAAATAAGTTTTGCAATTATTTGTGACTCAATAATGCGATTTGAGATATGGTATTGTTGCTGGCTCAGTTTTGTGATTTGAGATTTGATATTGTTGTTGGCTAAGTTTTGCGATTCGAGATTTGGTATTGTTATTGGCTCAGTTTTGCGGTTTGACAGTGGCACTCAGGTTAGATATTATTATCCTCATATGTTGTGAACTTGTGATTTGTGAATTGCTTATTTCATTTGTTGCGATTTATGAATTGCTGATTGCCTGATTTCATTTTGATGTTTACTATTTAGGCCTTTAGGGCTTGTTTGTTTGGTTATTTTAGTTTGTTGTTTAGGAATTAGGGCTCATTGTTAATCTCTTAATTGATTTTTATTTTAGCAATGTCAGATCGAATCTGAACTTATAAATCTGGTGATGCAAAAAGGCCAAAAAAAAGGTAAACAAGAATCTGAACTTATAAATCTGGTGATGCCGGATATCATCTTCACAAGGAGGATCAAGGGTTTTTTCCCCATAACATATCGTTTGTGTTGGTTATTCTTCACTATTTTCATACATGTCTGTCGTAAATCCAAGGTTTTATCAAGCAAAATCATCACGTAATTTGTTTTCAGAACTGAGGATCCTGACAGTAAACTCAGGATCCTAGATATAAATTATAACATTTTCATAAGCACCTAACCTCACTTTCTTATTTTATTTATTAAGTTCATCATACAAGTTTTTGACCAAAACAATTTGGCGCCCAACGTGGGGCCAGTGGTGCTTTTCATCATAAAATTTTTGTTAAAATTTCTTTTGAATCAATTTCTTGTAAAACTATTTTCGAAAATGGCTTCTCAACCAAAATCCTCATCAACCACATCCTCTATAACTGTTGCAACAAATGGAACCAACAATCCTCTTCCCCCGTCTGCTCCGGTCACAAGAGGAAAGCCACTACTGCTGCAGGGAATGTATTCAGGATCTGGAAAATCAACTACATGACCTGTCTAGGCTTCAAATAATGAGATCCTATCGATGCTTGCATCGGTGCAAAACCAGATAAAACAACAATATGAGACCAACCAACTGTTGTTCAAGGAATTGAGGGAGTTGAAGAGCTCCATGAACTCGGCGATAGTAACAGTACCTCTCTAGGCCAGAACTCTGAACTTCAATACGCCAGGATCTTCAGGAGTTCACCAAGGAGATTTCTTACCCATGCGATCAGGATTGGCATTAATTGGTCCTGCTCATTCTGTCAGGATCACATCAAACAGAGATTCAGGAGCTACCCTAGGATCCTTGAGCCAGGATCCTAACACTGGTAATCTTACTAATAATAATTCGTTGAATACTGATGATTTTGTGCAGATTGCAAGAGTCAATCCAAAAATGGCAAGAGAACTGAAGAAGTTAAGGGACATGATCTCTAGTGTACCAGGAGTGGTGCAACCAATACCAGAGGTATCTCTTGAGAGTCACAAGATCTCCAGGTTCGCTCCCCCAATATGCAGTACGGAGATCCCAAAAAGATTCCAGACTCCTAATATGAAGTTGTATGATGGAACCACTGATCCTGAGGAGCACGTAGCCCAATATAAGGAACGAATGGAGCTCAATCCTATTCCATCAGATTTCAAAGAGGCTTGCTTGTGCAAAGGATTCGGATCCACCTTGACAGGATCAGCTTTGAAATGGCTGCTCAGCATTCCCTTATACTCTATAACTTCTTTTGCTCACTTAGTTAATGTCACACCCTCATTTTCCACTTTGCAAAGTATTACCGCGAGGCGTGCGACTGACCGAATCATGCCACAAATCATGTTGAACAATTAAGATAAATAAAGTAAAACCAACATTTCAAACATGATTAGTGACATCACATTCAAAGTCTAAAAACATAGTTTAAGTAGTTAGAGGAATCATAAATTACAAAATCCCATTAATAGTTTAAAACATAATTTTTCAAAATAAGAACCCAACAACGGTTCTAGGCATCTACTACACTCCTTCATGCGATCTCCAGCGCAGCACCTAAGGACCTGCAAGCATGCAGTAGTATGTCAACATATAGTTGGCGAGTTCACGATTTTAAAAGGTCTACTTGTTTATCGCAAAAACATAACTTATTTAATTACCAGGTTATAAAACATGTCATGGGGAGCTACCCCATCGTTAAGCTACTAACCTGTGTAGTACCAAAACTTAACGTAGTTTTTGATTTTGCCCTGGATCAATGTCTATCATCATTGATCCCATGCCAAGGCATAAAAGTTCACTCCCATCCTCTAAGGCCCAGTGTGAGGTTTGCTAAACCTAATAGCACTATCAACTAATGTCCCGTTCGCCAGGCCCCGACGATTAATCGGTATAAGTGTATGGGGACTTAAATGATAGAGTTTCGTTTAGTCTGCTAAAGACATGAATTATAGATATCGTTTAGTTACTATTCTGTTCCTCCGGAATATTAGGTTCCCAATCCACCGGGAATACATGCTTTTAGTGTTAGTGTGAACTCACCTTTGGTTTGATCGGTAGACAAATTATTTGTCCTAAGTTGGTCAACCACGTCCTATGATGGTTACCAATATTAGGTTCATATACAAGCAAGTCACGTATTTTGTACACGTACTTAACAAGTACTATATAAATAATATCCATTATGTAACACACATTATATACAGTTAAATACATATTCTAATTACAACTTACTGAATGAACAGTTCATGTGTACGAATCCATAAGGATATGGACCACCACAGTGTGCGGCCCATTGTGAGTGTGCGGCCCACTAGAAATACGGCCCAATATACATAAGTGTGCTTCCACCTGGCAAGTATGCGGTCATGCATGAGGGGTGTTGTACCCTGTGCAATAGATATTTGTACATAAGAAATGTGCGGTTCTAAGGAGTGTGCGACATAAACTTGTACATCGCACATTAATGGTTGTACAAAGAAGGAGTGTGCGCGCCATGGTGTGTGACCTAGCTTAGATCCTTTGTACGTTGTGTAGTAGTGGTTGCACATGTAGGAGTGTGCAACCACCTGAGTGTACGGCGTGTCGTGTGTGTGTTGTATGTCATGCAGTTTATGTTGTACATGCTTTAAAGATTCAAACAGATATTCATTCCATTTTCAAAATAAAAAAAAACTAAGCTTACAACTTTCACATCATTTATCATAAAACCTAACATTCTCTCTATCAAGCACAAGCAGATCTATGTATTAGTCACCAGCTAATCATTTGAACAACCTATGTATACCGAATCATCATTATCATAATATTCATCAAAATGGACTCGGGTTTCTCATATCTTCAAAGCTTTATTATAACCAAATTATTATCACGATCATCAACTAGATTCACACCATGGATCCATAACCATAATTTATTCATTTTTATACAAAAACCCAATCATCACCATCATCATACGAATCCATCTATTTAGCTCTATAAACATTATGTCACCTAAAAATCATTTAAACAGGTAATGAACATCCTAATTATAAATCATCGTTAGACATACTATTTCAAACGAATTTGACAATCATACAAAACCCTAATCCTTGTAACACATCATGAATGTTCCTAGATCATCAAGAACATTATCAAAGCACATATCTTCAACAACAATATCTTTTAACACGCTTAGGTTTTAGAACACATCATTCATTTATTTCATTTAGTAACAGTCCACCAAAGAATCACAAATATGAAACACCAACCTGGAGTAGAATGGGGTGTTGTAGAGGTAGGACAAATTTTCAAAGGAGAGGAAATCTTCGAAAGAAAGGGAGAAACTTTTGCGCAGGAAAGTTGAAGAATGTTGTTGAAAGGTGGCTCCCTTAACTTCTTCCAAAAGGGGAAAGTTTTCTAAAATGGGAGGAGAGGGAGAGAGTGTGTGTGTCGCCGCCGCAAAGAATGGGGAACATTCCCTAGGGTTTGGCAGAGGTATATATTTATACAAAATATTCCGTACACCTACATATGTATGGATAGGGTGTGCGCCCTCAATTCATGGTGTGCGGTCTCATTAGGGTTAGTTGTGGGCTGGGTTTGGGCCTGAATAAGAAGGGTGTGCGAGTGAGATATGCGTGTGCAACTACACTATTTGGTTGCACACTAATATTCAAGTGTACAGGTGGGATGGGGTGTGCGGTCTATCCTATCTAGATAATATCATCTTTAGTTATATTACACATAGTATTAATTCTAGTTACATTAAATCAACCAATATATATTAAAGCACCTTATTAATCGCACAAAATTACAACACAAAAGAAATGATACAGAGTCGTGGGTATGAGTTTTCACATAATCTATTTAATAACCAATTTTCTTGTAGCAGAACTTTTGTGTGAGGATCGTTTTCCATCGACATATAGCTCAGGTGATATCTATAACCTAGTCAAACTGTACGGGATCCATTTTAATTAGGAGACAATACAAGATTACTTTAATTTTCAATGTTTTCATTAATTGTTCAATGTTTACAACCAGAAAACAATCTGACAGGGCTTCGCCATCAGTTACCCAAAATCCTTACTAATACTCAGTCCACACGGCTATTTATACACGTGAGAATTCCTACCTTCGTGCGGACTAAGAGACACTACTTTTGTATGAATGTGACTTACATCTATGTGAATAAACTACCTTCGCATGGATGTACTACTTCTGTACGAAAATAACATACAAGTTAAAACATCAAATAATCTAACATTTTTCCTATTACATGACACGACTCGATGACGTAGGCAGTAGACATTGTGCATTAACAAACTCCCCCTTGGATGTTGCCGCAGTCTCGATCGGTCTTCAAAACTTCATATCTTCAAAAACTCTAACGCCCGAAGAAATACTTCCTAGGTCGTTGACGTTTTAGCTCATCATAAGACATCAGAGTCTGATCTATAGGAATCAGCTTGTTCATTAATTGAAATCTTATAATATTATCTTTAGTTATTTACACATAATATTAATTCTAGTTACATTAAATCAACCAATATATATTAAAGCACCTTATTAATCATACAAAATTACGACGCAAAAGAAATGATATGGAGTCGACATGAGTTCCAACGTGCTCGGACTATGGGTATCTTGCTCTGCTTGAGAATTTTGATCTCTCGGTCCATAATCTCAATTGTGTCACACCCCTTTCTAAGGCGGAAGCACGAGGTGTGATCATGAAAGGTTCTCATTGCATACGAATGGTAAACATACTACATGCTCGTAAAATAACTTCAAATGCCAATAACGTTACGTAACTGAAAACATAGTTTAAGTGTTTACATCACAAGACAGCATATTGTCTTAAAAGATTACAACTTTATTCAAAGACAAACAACATCCAAGAGCATGAGTAAGACCGCGCGCACATCCACTTTAGTTACCTGAAATACACGTGAGTTTTTGGAAAAACGTCAACATAATGTTGGTGTGAATTCATGCAATTTTTGTATTGAACGTTTGTACACTTTGTATGAAAACATGGTATGTAATTTGTATAACTCAAGTATTCCTGTATGTATCAAGGATGTTAATGGGTTGCAAGGCCATTAACATGTGACACGACATAGGAAGCAATCCAAACCATAGGCATTTTTCTAGTTGTCGATTCACGACTGAGACACAAAAGCACTACTTGGTACTAGTTTTCACCAAGAGTGTGGCTGCCCGAAAACCCATTAGATCTAACATTTTGTTCTGCGGTCTTAGTATGTACACGATTAATGGTGCTTATGGTACCCTATTCGTGACACGATTTCTCGTATCATTCCTCAATTCTTGTATCCATCATACCATTTGTAAATATTGTAACATTTGTAACATGTATTTCACCCCCGAAGTTATAAAACTGAAAACAGTTAAAAGAAAAGGGGGATCATGAACTCACAACTTTGCATTTCTTGAGCCGTAAACTTCATCGGGTTTGCTTATATAACGTCGTGACCTATACGTGTTTTATTAACGTTAGTCACTAGACTTGTATCGCACAAGTACAAGTCACCATCTTTTATGTATGTGTTCTTGTGTTAAAAATAATTTATATTTTTAACTATGTATCTTACTTATATTATTTTCTCATAAATAGATATAAGTATCTTGTATTTTTCACCCGAGTTATGTATTTTGTCCAAAACTTCATTTCATGTTCATAACTTGTCCAAGTTACGTAATCTATCAAGTAATATATTTTCATAAATATATTCTCTTGTATTTGTCTAAGCATGTTGTATGTGTATTTTGTATTTTCACTCCTTAGGAGTATTTAGTGTATTTTCAAGTCCTAATACACTATACATACAATACGTATTATATACACTTAGCACAAAATTTGGTGATCAATAAATATATATATTTTCCTCAAAAATATACATATTTAATATCAATTTTTATCTTGAAGAAATCATCATTTCTTAACTTTGAACTTTACACAAAAGTTAGGGAAACCTTGGTAAATATTTTTAGGGAATAAGTTTCACCAAAACTTATATTTTTCTAAGTGTCAAAATTTATAGAAATTTTGACATGGTTTCCCCTAAAAATGGAGGTTTCCCATGTTTTCAAAACATGTGTTTATTTTCTTTTAAAATCATCACAACAATCATCAACTCATTTAACACTTACCGAGTGTCAAAATCAAGTAAATTACACTACATCATGAACTTGAAGTTTTGTAAAAACTTGTAGTAACTTACCATGTTATTTAGTAGGTTTAGTTACCCTTAAAAACATGGTTATTTGTTTGTAAATCACTTTATTAAAAGATTTGGCCATTTACAACTTGCAAGATGATTTTTCTAAAAATACTTCTCTTGTATTTTTCTTGTTACAAACATGTTTCTAGTCTTGTTTAAACACTAAAAATATTATTAGTTTACTTAGAAACCATGACTTTGTAAATCTCATTCTTCAAGAAACTAGGTGTTTACAACTTGCAAACATATTCTACAAAAATTATTCTTTTGAACTCTTCTTGTAAATAAAGTGTTCTTACACTTATTTCTTCACCAAAAATAGTGTACATTTAAGTAAGAATCAAGTTCTACTAAAAATCATATTTTTGAACTTGGTTTTCTTGGAAAATCATTCATAAATCTTGACTCTATAAGTTTACTAGCTCACTTTATTTATTATTTTTCAAGAAATCAACTTATTATTCAAGTTCATGTTCATGCATGAGGATGATCTTCTTGTGTTAGCTCATAATCATCCTCTAACTTGCTAGATCACGTGTTTAATCACAATCTAGTAAGCTCCTTATGATGATCAACATCATAATCTCAAATAACAACAACAAGTATCATACATATACTTAACAACATTATTTCAACAAGACTTCATCATTTTTAAGCTTCATGTTCATATTTTTGTTTAAGTCTTTTAGTGTTCTTGTTATAAACAATATACTACAACTTTTAGCCAACAAAATGAGAAGTAAAAACTAGTAACAAGAAACTTACAACTAGCTCAAAAGCTAGGGAAGATCACTTGAAGAAAAGATGAAGAAAATGGTGTGTGAAACCAATGGATGAAGGTTCTTCAAGTTCTTCAAGCACCAAGCTCCACAAGACACCTTCTAACACTTGAAATGAGCTTGAAATTGGATGAATGGTGGTTGAATATGGTGGTGGTGGTGGCGGCACTTCTAGGCCGAGAGGGAGAGAGAGAGTATGAGGGAGGTGGAGTGGTGAAGTAGGTTGAAGTGATCTTATGAAGATACATGCCATACTTATAGAGATCTTTCCAATATCTTGTTCAAACAATCAAGTAATATCCAAATAAAATAAGAACAAAATCCATGAGTGGGTGGTGGGTCCTCCTTTGGACCGTAAATGGTGAGGGGGGGGGGGGTAATTGTAACTTTTGAATGGTAAGTGTAGGTAAATAGTTGGAGGTTAAGTGTAATATCTAGTGTTTTAAGTGTAGGATGCATTATGTAGTATGTTGGGGTGTTCGGGAACCATAACTAGCCAAGAAATAATAAAACAATGTTTCTGGTAAAATTTTGGTGTTCCGGGTAATGTCCGGTTGTTCGGTTAGATACCGGTTCGTTAAAGTGTTAAATTGCACCGTTTAGTGTCCTTTAAGTATCCCTTTGTAACCCTTTTAATTCCCAATGCTTAGGAGGGTATTCTAGATAATAAAACATGAATTCTGCATAATATTTATGTGTTAAAAAGCTGATTATAGCTGATTTGTGTAGAATTCTGCATTTAAAGTGCGTTTCGGGTGCTTTTTAGTGCATATTCTAGCTTCCGGAACGTCTATATGTTAACCCTTGTATATACTCTTGGGTTTTAATGTATTTTTGACGTTGGACCTACACCTAGGCCCCAATTCTATTGTCTGACTGCTTTCTGCAGAATTGTTGACACAGTGTGTCTTACCGGTGAGTTTACTAGTATTTCTGACGTAACGCTATCATTAATGCATAAAGCAAATTTCTTGTAGTATAAAACGTGCATGAATTCACAAGTATATAATGTAACCAAACAATGTTGACATTTAAGCACATAATTTCAGTTATTAAGTATTAATTAAATTGTACGGAGATTACCGGTTTTGTGCCAGTTGTCACAAATTGGTTCCTCAACTAAATCAAAGTTGATTGTCGATTGTGAGCTCCTTGAAAGGAACAACGAGAGTTTCATCTGACAAATAGTTCTTCAGATTCGACACGTGGAAGACGTTGTGTACCCCACTGAGTTCTTCGGGCAAATCTAGTCGATATGCCACCGTGCCGATTCTTTCAGTGATTTCGAAAGGTTTGACAAAACGCGGATTAAGCTTTCCTCGTTTTCCAAAAAGAACCACACCTTTCCAAGGTGAAACTTTCAGTAAGACTCGATCTTTCCCCCACTTGGAATTCCAACAGTTTTCTATGCTTATCGGCGTAGCTTTTCTGACGGCCGCACGCTGCCGCCATTCGTTGTTCGATCAGGGCAATCTTTTCTGTCGTGTCGAGTACGAGTTCAGGGCCAGTGATTTGGCTGTCACCAACTTCAGCCCAACACAAAGGTGATCGACATTTCCATCCGTACAACGCCTCGAACGGAGCATCCTGAATGTGGTAGCTGTTGTTGTAAGAGAATTCCACCAAGGGTAGGTGTCTTTCCCATCCATTGCCAAAATTGACAATGTATGCCCGTAGCATGTCTTCGAGGGTTTGGATGGTACGTTCGGTTTGACCATCTGTTTGCGGGTGATAGGCAGTGCTCATATCTAGACATGAGCCAAAGGATTTGTGTAGATCTTGCCATAAATCAGATGCGAAACGTGGATCACGATCGGAGATAATAGACATTGGCACTCCATGTCTAGCGACTACTTCCTTTAGTTAAATGCTTGCAAGTTTTGAGAACTTGTCGGTTTCCTTGATTGCGAGGAAGTGCGCAGATTTAGTTAAGCGATCTACGATCACCCAGATAGTATCGTTCCCGCTCTGAGATCTAGTTAAACCGGTGACAAAATCCATGGAAATTTGCTCCCATTTCCACTTCGGTAACTTTGGTTGTTGCAGTAGCCCGGACGATTTCTAGTATTCAATCTTGACTCTTGCACAAGTCAAGCATTTGCTGATGTACTTCACGATGATTGCTTTCATGTTCGGCCACCAGTACAAGGTCTTGAGGTCGTGATACATTTTATCGAAACCAGGATGTATTGAGTAGTGAGGCTTATGAGCTTCGTCCATTACAAGCTCTCGGAGGTTTTCGTAGAGTGGAACCAAGATATGTTCCATGAAGTAATGGATGCTATCGTCCTTGAGTTCTAGTTGCTTTTCCATGCCTCGCATAGATTCTGCTAGCAGGTTCTCTTCCTTTAGTACCTCGACTTGAGCGCTATGAATCTGTTCAGGAAGGTTCGAATGAATGATAAACTGAAGCGCACGGACACACTTAGGTTTGGTGTCTTTTCGGCTGAGGGCATCGGCTACCACGTTTGCCTTGCCTGGATGATACTTGATTGTGCACTCGTAATGGTTCAGGAGTTCGACCCATCAGCGTTGTCGCATGTTTAACTCCTTTTGATCTAGGATGTGCTGGAGACTCTTGTGATCAGTGTAAATCGTGCATTTGGTACCTTACAAGTAATGTCTCTATATCTTGAGTGCGAAAACTACAACTCCCAGTTCTAAGTTATGTGTAGTGTAATTCTCCTCGTGAATTTTGAGTTGTCGAGAGGCGTAAGCAATGACTTTCTCGCATTGCATTAACACGCAATCGAGCCCTTGAATAGACGTATCACAGTAGATGATGAAATTGTCGGTGCCTTCAGGTAACGAAAGAAGTGGAGCACTATAGAGTTTCTCCTTCAGCTTCTGAAACGTAGACTCCTGAGCATCGCCCCACTTGTAGGTTACTCTTCTGGGTTAGGGTTGTAAGGGGTTGAGCGATCTTCGAGAAAACTTCGATGAATCTATGATAGTAACTTGCCAAACCCAAGAATTGACGGATTTCAGTCGGAGTTTTAGGTGAAGGCCAGTTCTTGATAGAGTCAATCTTAGCTGGATCAACATGAATCCTAGCTTCATTGACCACATGTCCAAGGAAATGGACTTCCCGAAGCCAAAAGTCTCATTTTGAGAACTTGGCATAGAGTTGTTCGTTTCGTAGGAGTTTCAGAATAAGACGTAGTTGTTGCTTGTGTTCCTCTTGGCTCTTCGAGTAGATCAAGATGTCGTCGATGAATACGATAACGAACTTATCAAGGTAAGGTTTGCACACTCGGTTCATGAGATCTATAAAAACCGCAGGTACATTGGTTAACCCATATGGCATAACCAGAAACTCGTAATGGCCGTAACGAGTCCTGAATGCCGTTTTAGAGATGTCTTTGTCTCGGACTCTCAACTGGTGATAGCCCGATCTTAGATCAATCCTGGAATAGAAACTCGACCCTTGCAACTGGTCGAATAGATCGTCGATGCGTGGAAGTGGGTAACGGTTCTTGACAGTCACTTTGTTCAGTTCGCGGTAATGGATACACTTACGAAATGTGCCATCCTTCTTTTTGAGAAAAAGTACCAGAGCTCCCCAAGGTGACGAGCTAGGTCGGATAAAACCCTTATCTAATAGCTCATGTAGTTGCGTAGATAATTCTTCCAATTCGGCTGGGGCTAATCTGTAAGGTGCACGAGCTATAGGTCCCGCTCCAGGTGTTAGCTCGATTTGAAATTCGACTTGACGGTGAGGTGGAAGGCAAGGTAATTCTTCGGGAAATACCTCAGTAAAATCACGAATGATGGGAATATCTTCAATCTTCTTTTCTTTTCTTTGGGTGTTAGTGACAAGCTAGAATATCAGTATGCCCTTTTCGCAAACACTTTTGGGATTTTAAGAATGAGATGATGCCTATGACAACACCACTATTTTCGCCTTGAATAACGAGAGGTTCGCCGATAGAATGAGGAATGCAGACAATTTTCTCTTGACAGAGTATTTCTGCTCGATGTTGGGATAATCAATCCATTCCGATGATAACGTCGAAACTTCCAAGAACGATAGGAAAGAGATTGATAATAAACGTCAGACCAGATAACACCAATTTACAACCGTTGATGACATGAGTAACCTCTATGTTTCCACCATTGGCTAATTCGATGACGTGTTTAGTGTTTAAAGGAGTTGGTGTAGACTTAAGCATCTTACTAAATAATGATACATAACTAGTATCGGCTCCAGAATCAAACAGTGTGGAAACAAAATGATCATCGAGTAGGAACTTACCCGTCACTACGCTGGGGTCATTCCTTGCCTCCCCTGTGCTAATCACAAATGCTCGTCCTCTTACGCCGTTGTCGCCATTGTTGTCGTTTTTATTGTTGCTGTTTCCAGTACCTTGGTTGTTGTTGCGATTCTGAATCAGCTGGGAGCAATTCTTCTTGATGTGCCCCTCATCTCCACACTAAAAACACCCTCTAACATTACCCCGTTGTTGCTGCTGCTACTGTTGTTGTTGTTGGGATCTCTGGTTCTGCTTCTCTGGGTGTGGGCTCCTGATGGAGAGTGTGAAACCCGGGTGTTAAAGTGTTTATATTGTATGTTTTATTGCATTTTTAGTGATTATATATATTGAATGTGATAACTATGAGTACTTATGGTTTTACAGGTTAATAGTTTAAAATGGTGAAGTTAAGGCGCTCAGTGACGAAGCATAACACCCAACGATGATACGCAAGTAAAACACATTGATCGGGAAGTGTTTCGGGTCGAGAAATAGTTTGGAAGCTGAGTGTAGCGGAAATACAAAAGAAATGAGGAGATGAGATTTCGATGGGGGTTATGGATTGGAATGCATAGCCTACGGGTTGCATGGCTTCACACAAAAAAATAGACAAATCAACAAATGGCTTTCGGCTTTGATATGTGGCCTACGGATTTAACATCAAAGCAACATGTGTCAAAGGTTTGGTGGATTAAATGGATTTTAAAAGGAAAATACTTGTTGGGCCTCATCAATCCACGAAAGTCAACAACAAACATCACTATGGCTCTAGAATTTTTATTACTCACATCATCCTTCATCATTAATTCATCATCACCATCGAAATATATGCAGCAACTATTATATTGACTTTTGGGCTCTCCATTACTCACGAAGATCAGGAGCCATTATTCATAACTTTTTGGGGGCCCATTATCACGACTTGGGCCAGACCTCATGATTATCGAAGATTGACGGCAGACAACGTTTTTTTTTTGGTGGGCTCCCATATTTCAAAAAAAACATTATCATTCTACCATCATCGATATTGGAGGCAGCCGGCTCTCAACTTCATCACTCAACACCATCGACCATATCAAGCTTTTGAAGATTTGTCACACATCATGAGCGGCTAGTCTCTTCGGTTTCACCCCGGTGTAGGTAGTTGTATTTTCTAGGGTTTATGCATTTGTTCTTTGATTCGACTTTGTGACAACTTGTATTGATTTTTGAAACCATTGACAATAGTTTACATTTGTTTTGTATTCGTAAATTGTCGAACGATGTTAAAAGTTATGACTTTGCGAAATGGTTATGTGTAGTTATGCGTTGTCGTGGTTAGGATTTACTTGTGTTGATTACAAAGTGCATTCTTGTCCGTTCTTCGGGACGTTGATAGTTATTGGCACCTAAGTCACGGTACACTAAATCCGCTAATCGTATGCAATTGAGTTGAATTAAAACATGTAGGAACCCTAGGACTTACAAGTATCGAACCGGGTGTGAACCTTGTTCTCAATTCTTGTTTTCAATTAAGTAGTTTAGTTTTGCAATTTTAGTTAGTAAACAAGTGTTTTAGATAACATCAATTTGTCAGTTCACTCCGATATCCTTTCAAACTAATTAAACAAATAAAAGTAGCAAGCTTCATAATCACCTTGTACATTATTTGTAAATAGTCTAACTAATCGAACGGGTCGTGCGATATTGACCACCTGCTCTTCGTGGATACGATACCCGACTTACCCTAGCTACCTAGGTTTAATTGGGTTTTTGACTGATCGGGACGACACGGTCATGTCAAAATGGCGCCGTTGCCGGGGAGCTAGTGCGCTTAGTATTTCATTGCTTGTTCGATTTTAGTTTAGTTTATTTTCTTTCCTTTTTTTTGTATATTTGTGATTTTACTTCGAGTGGTCGAGCTTGTTTGTGCAGGTACATGTTTTGCAGGTACCATCTTTTAATATGAATTGGGTAGATGATGATCCGTGTGAGTGTTGCGGAAGCGGAGAGCATTACTTAGAAGATTGCTCTGTTTTCCACGCAAAAGTTCAAGCCAACAAGGATCGGGAAGACTACCTCAGCGGATTATATGAGTATAGGAGGGAGGATTATGAAGATTTCAGTGGTCCATCCTCATATTATCCATATGATAATCCACCACCACCACATTATCAAGAATACTACTATGAGCCCGAATTGCCACACTTCCCGAGTTACCAGGAGGAGTATGATGACTATTATCATGACTCCCCTCAGCCGATATACGAGGAGCCTCAAGATTCGTTAAACTCTAAACTCGATATGATTATGGACATGATGATAGAAATGAAAAAGAAAGACGAGATGAGAGACAAATCATTTGAGGCTTTGGTTATTCAGGTTGGTCAATTAACCGAGGAGATGGCACAACTTAGGCGAGACCAAGAGGTTTTGGCTAATGGTACCATAGTAGATGGTGATGTGGTGGAAGAGGTTATCGATCTTCCCGAGCAAGAAAATGAATGTTTGAACCGAGCGGAAGACATCACACCGCGAGACGAGTCGGATCCGAAAGATGCCTACATTCATATCCATCCTTCTCCCATACTTATCACTCCAACCAACAAAGTTGGGGATGCGGGTTCAGGTATAAGGATTCGAAGGGTGGCGTTGCAAGACATATGCCAGTTTAGTAAGAAGCGACCCCAAAGTTGTACAATATGCATGCCGAGCAAAATAAAAAGAGAATGGATCCGACATGCCAAATACCGAGCGTATGTAGGCAACTCGGTAGGAAAATGTGCACTTTGACCACCATGAGAGGCAAATCAGGTATAATTGTTGTAGAGTTTGTACTATTATTCATTATATTTTTATTTTATTTTTCTTCTTTTCTTAGTTAAATGAACTTTGTGGGTGTGTTCCCTATATAACCCTCACGAGACCTCTCGTCCTCCCGAGCTATCAGGTGGTTTAAAAGGGCTTGTTGCATAAGCTAAATGCAACCGTGATTCCTACGAAAGTGAGTTAGGCATGTTATTGTTGTAAATTATTTTTCCACATAAATCAAAGTGAAATAATGTATGACTTGGTAATGTTTCCTTTTCATAAAAGTGGTAGAACTAGGTAACTAACAAGTTTTAATGGTTGTGAGAAGCATGCTTCTACACAAGGGTTAAGATTTGTAGGTACATTATGTTCGTGGGACGACCGCTTTCTTGAAAAGAAGAAGAGCACACGAGGAATGAGCTCAAAATTCAGGTGCATACGTTTCCTTTTACTTTTGATTCTTAGTTTAGTAATAAGTGGATTGTATTTTGTATTTTATTTTTCCGGGGTGAAATTTTGGGAAGGGTAGTCGTGTCACATCCCTTGTGCGTTTTAAAAACTCTAGTTCTTACACATTGAGGACAATGTTTACCTCAAGTGTGGGGATGGATAAGTAGTAAAAGTTTTCGATTTTGACCTGTTCATTTAAACACTACACATTGAGGACAATGTTTACCTCAAGTGTGGGGATGAGGGAAAATTTCAAAATTTTCTTGTTTCAAAAGCGATCTTAAAAGCACAAGTAACTAAGTCAACGAGGGATGACACAACCCATTTGGTCTTTTGTCATGGTCAAGTTCAAATTAATAGCATGACGGGTATTTAGCGGGTGGTTATTTCGGAGTAATTCGCCTAAGGAACTAGCATTTGATGCATATCACATATCATACCCTTATACGTGAGGTTTTGAGCCACTTTTATATCATAGATTTACACATACATGTTTCTTTGTTTGAGTGGACCATTAGTCGCGTATTGTAGAACTTGCAACTTTGGATACGTTCGAGACCATAGACCGAATACAAGCAGGAGAATGATTAAGGCATTAGGTAAACCTTTTCCTTTTACACCAATTTTATATCCTTACCCGAAAGTTATCCCCTAGTAGCCAATGTTGAGCCTAATTCGTTCGTTTGACCACCCTTTAGCCCATAACCTTAAACCTTCTTCTTTTAAACCCGTGTGATGGAAATTCGATTATAGGAGTTAAGTTTGTATAGTTGTAAATTGTTTGTTTGTATAAAAAAAAAATAAAAAAAAGAGAAAATCAGAAAATGATACAAAAAAAAAAGAATAGAAATTGTTGAGAAAAGAACAATATATATATATATATATGTGTGTGTGTGTGTGTGTGTGTGTGTTTCTAGTTGTTGAATAAAAGGCGAAAATCATTGCCTCATAGTTGATGTTTATAGTTTACTCGTGTTTAGAATAGTTGTGTTGTAATAAAAATCGAATTTTCATCACCATTAGCCACTTTAAATATCCTATTTTCTACCCTTAGCCTAGCCCCGTTACAACCCTTACAAAGACCTTATGACTTGTGTTTAGTATTCGTGATCGGTGGTGGAGAATGATTGAGTTGCAAGCCTATGCGGGTACGTTTTCTAATTGGTGTTGAGCGATTAATTGTTGAAGTGCTAATACATTATACACATTAGCCAATTTTTAAGCCGAGTGGAGAGAACATTGTGAGGGATATGCATGGCTTGTTAGAAGTTTGAACCGGGCATGACATTGGATAACCACTTTTATACGATTAATCATTTATTGCTAAATATGTTGAAAATTGTAAGAAGTTTGAACCGGGCATGACATTAGACCTTAACCTTAGTCTCGGGGATGGGAAGTGTATTTCTTGTTTGACCCACGTGAAAGTGAAAGACAGATTTGCTTGAGGGCAAGCAAAAGACAAGTGTGGGGATGTGATGGAGAGTGTGAAACCCGGGTGTTAAAGTGTTTATATTGTATGTTTATTGCATTTTTAGTGATTATATATATTGAATGTGATAACTATGAGTACTTATGGTTTTACAGGTTAATAGTTTAAAATGGTGAAGTTAAGGCGCTCGGTGACGAAGCATAACACCCAACGATGATACGTAAGTAAAACACATTGATCGGGAAGTGTATCGGGTCGAGAAATAGTTTGGAAGCTGAGTGTAGCGGAAATACAAAAGAAACGAGGAGATGAGATTTCGATGGGGGTTATGGATTGGAATGCGTAGCCTACGGGTTGCATGGCTTCACACAAAAAAATAGACAAATCAACAAATGGCTTTCGGCTTTGATATGTGGCCTACGGATTTAACATCAAAGCAACATGTGTCAAAGGTTTGGTGGATTAAATGGCTTTTAAAAGGAAAATACTTGTTGGGCCTCATCAATCCACGAAAGTCAACAACAGACATCACTATGGCTCTAGAATTTTTATTACTCACATCATCCTTCATCATCACCATCGAAATATATGCAGCAACTATTATATTGAGTTTTGGGCTCTCCATTACTCACGAAGATCAGGAGCCATTATTCATAACTTTTGGGGGCCCATTATCACGACTTGGGCCAGACCTCATGATTATCGAAGATTGACGGCAGACAACGTTTTTTTTTTGGGTGGGCTCCCATATTTCAAAAAAAACATTATCATTCTACCATCATCGATATTGGAGGCAGCTGGCTCTCAACTTCATCACTCAACACCATCGACCATATCAAGCTTTTGAAGATTTGTCACACATCATGAGCGGCTAGTCTCTTCGGTTTCACCCCGGTGTAGGTAGTTGTATTTTCTAGGGTTTATGCATTTTTTCTTTGATTCGACTTTGTGACAACTTGTATTGATTTTTGAAACCATTGACAATAGTTTACATTTGTTTCGTTTTCGTAAATTGTCGAACGATGTTAAAAGTTATGACTTTGCGAAATGGTTATGTGTAGTTATGCGTTGTCGTGGTTAGGATTTACTTGTGTTGATTACAAAGTGCATTCTTGTCCGTTCTTCGGGACGTTGATAGTTATTGGCACCTAAGTCACGGTACACTAAATCCTCTAATCATATGCAATTGAGTTGAATTAAAACATGTAGGAACCCTAGGACTTACAAGTATCGAACCGGGTGTGAACCTTGTTCTCAATTCTTGTTTTCAATTAAGTAATTTAGTTTTGCAATTTTAGTTAGTAAACAAGTGTTTTAGATAACATCAATTTGTCGGTTCACTCTGATATCCTTTCAAACTAATTAAACAAATAAAATTAGCAAGCTTCATAATCACCTTGTACATTATTTGTAAATAGTCTAACTAATCGAATGCGTCGTGCGATACTGACCACCTGCTCTTCGTGGATACGATACCCGACTTACCCTAGCTACCTAGGTTTAATTGGGTTTTTGACTGATCGGGACTACACGGTCACGTCAGCTCCTACAATCCTTGGCTGCATGGCCAAGCTTGTTACACCGTTGACAACGGTTCTTCTCACACAGCCCGTAGTGGTGCAGATTCATTGGTTGCACTTGGGGAGATTTCCTTGATAACCGCCAGCTTGCTGGTTAGGACCCTTGTTGCCTTCAATTTTCCTATGCTGAGCTTGAGGTTGTGAAGAGTTGGAACCTTTGTTGTCATCCCACTTGCGCTTGTTATCTCAAGAAGCATCAGTAGCGGCGCTGATTCGCTTGGGCAGCTTGCTCTGTTCAACTGCTTGGTCAGTGAGACAGTGTGTGACGTGTGTGCGGGTGTATATAAATTTTAGATATATTTTAAGCTCTTTTTACTCGCGAATCAAGTTTTAAATTTATAAAACACGATATAATACTATCACTCTACACACGTTAAGGCAAGTGCACCCATCGCGGACGTAGTATAGTGATGGCAAGATACCGAGGTCGTCCAAGGACATAAGTGCTTTTAGTACCGGCTTATCGTTAACATCTAATCTAATAAAATTTTGATAAAAAGTTTTGAAAGTGGGATCACTGAATCAAACGTCACCCTATATAGATAGCTATATAAATAACCGGACCTAAATCAGAGGATCGGATAGTATGAGGTCTCGTAAACCAAATGAGTATTGGAACTCATATGATTTGGTTTAACAAAGTCTACATACTAAAATGAAACCTAACCTAAGTGCTTACGACCCATTACGACCCGTTTAGGTAGCTTATGCTACTTTAACGCGTCGTTCGCGTAAAACGCGTTCGGACAGCTTAACTAGTCCTATGACAAGTAAAATATGCCTTAACATGTCTAATATAGTTACCTAATCAGTTTAGATGTCAAAATTTTGGTTACATATGCTTAAAATAAATTTAAGCGTAAAAAGGGCATTTTGGTAATTTTCCTAAGGCATATAAACTACTTATCATACAACTACTTAAACGACGTGACCATAAGGTATAACCTCGGAAGGTTATTCCCTATACAACTATGGTCACCTAATTTGTTTGGTCAGATCCTAATGATCGACCAAATGGGTCGGGTTCGAAAGTATAAGCGATTGTTTAGATCGCTTACCTTTACGACCCTAGACAAGCACAAATCTAAAAGTGACGAGCTAAACATGTCAAAACATGTTTAACGAGGTTTAAAAACAGGTTTGGTATCAAAACAAACGGTTTTGATACCCACAAGTAGTTTGGTTACAAAATACGCGAGAATACGCATTTTGGCCGAAACTACGACTCGTCACTAAGCCTAGATAACGTGGTAATCAGTAGGTATAGTCACTAGGGACTATGACCATCGTGATTACGCTCACGTTATGAAGTTCAAACGAACTTCGCATTGACCATAAACTGGTCAATGCAGAAAGTCAAAAGAAGTTTGACTTTAATGCTAAAACGAATGAAAAGAACGAAGGAATACTTACAGAAGGTCCCCGCAAGTTTGATTTTCCAAGTATTCTTAGGTATGAGGTGATAAAACACCTCAACTTAGAGAAATCTCAGAAATCAAGTGGGTTTCAAGTGCAAAAGGGGTTGGGTATTTATAGGAAAACAAGAACCGTTAGGATTGTTTCTCGATTCCCGAGCTTAAATCTCATCCCTACACTTGCATCCCCTGATTTGCAATACAATGGGCACTAAAAAATGGCCCATAGATTGTTAGAAAACCAGTTGCAACACTCACAAACAGCTGGAACAGGCTGGAAATGGCTGGAATCAACTTTCTGCACATCTGGCAGTCTCACATGGGCCGCGTAAGGTTTAATGGGGGCTTACGCGGGCCGCCTAGGCCTTCTGATCAGCAACCAACTTTTAGAAATTGTAGAAATGGTCCCTGTTATAGTTTAAGCTCATTTCCGACATGTTTAAGTCCCGTTAAGCCAACTTTAAGGCCCTAAAATGATGCCTAAACATAGTGGACATGAAACATGCTCAAAAATATGCCGGATGTCGGTTCGTTTGGTCGTACGGTCGCGATAATCTCTTAATTACGACGAAATGCGCACAAGCGCGAAAAACGATCCAAATTGCGCGACGAATGGATTTTTCTTATGCCAAACACTAAAATAAAATATTTTAATGCTTACATAAATTTTTGGATGTCCGGATGTATTCAGAACGTAAGTTATGCGCGAAAATGCAAACTTATGCACTTTTTGACGCTTTTAGTCCCTGAATGAGCATAAAGTTTATTTTAGCACACCGAACCCCTCAAAGCCTATTTCTAGGCTATGTAAAGGATATTTAGGGTGTGTTTAACTTATGATCATGTTCCGGAATGTCCATTACAGTACAAATTGACATACTTTCGCAGTTTGTCGAATTTAGTCCCTGTAAGCGAATAAACTTGATTTCGGCATACCAAACCTTCAAAAACTTATTTCTAAGTTATGTAAAGGTTATTTATGGTATGTTAAGCCTATGTCACTGTTCCGGAGTGTTTGTTGCATTAAACTGGTTATATTTACGCACCAGGGCGCGTATAACCCTCCAGAAAGCGATTTAGAGCCCGAAATCGAACAAGAATTGATATGTGCAAATGATACACATATTTATACAAATCCCAAGTATGAAATACAATATTTCATTGGTTTGGTATTTGTTTGAGGGTTGAAGTGACACAGGTGTCACATAAACTTGCCATTGCAACTTACTTTAGGATCCTTAGATCCTACTCTCGTGAACCAACACTTGTTCTTAACTTTGTCTCTTCTTACACACACGACAGGTCAACATGCTCAGCCTCCTGCGTGTACTTTCAAAACTTTCATGGACTGCCGACCCACTACTTTCAACGGCACTGAAGGAGCTGTAGGCCTCCTCCACTGGTTCGAGAAGCTCGAATCTATCTTCGAGATGTGTGAATGCCCTGAGGCTGGTAGGATAAAATTTACTACTGGTACCCTTGAAGGTATAACGCTCACGTGGTGGAACGCTCAGGTTCAAATGCTGGGGTTGGCTGCTGCTAATTCCACCCCATGGAATGACTTCAAAGATTTGATCAAAGAGGAATACTGTAATCGTGATGACATCCACAAACTGGAAGTGGAATTCTACAACTTAAAGATGACATGGTCTGAAATAGAGGCATATACGAAGAGATCAAATGAGTTGGCTATCTTGTGTCCTACTATGGTAGATCCTCCTATCAAGCGTATCGAGATGTACCTCAAAGGTTTAGTGCCAGAGATCCAGAGTCATGTGACTGCAACGAACCTCGCCACTATCCAGCAAGTTATTCATTTGGCTCTTCGTCTCACTGATCAGGCAGTCGAGCAGAACAAGCTGCCCAAGCGTATTGGTGCTACTACTAATACTACTTCTGATACCCCCAGTGACAACAAGCGCAAATGGGATGGAGTCTCAAGCAAGGGTTCAACATCAGCTCAGTCTCAGTCTTAGCAGCGAAAGACTGATGACTACAAGAGCCCTGGTCAACAATCTTCTGGTAGTCAAGGGCAGAGTGGGTATAAAGGGAACCACCCCAAATGCAATCGTTGTGGTTTCCATCATAGTGGACCGTGTACTAAGGGCACTTGTCAGAGGTGCAACAAACCTGGCCATGCGGCCAAGGATTTCAGGAGCCTCTACCCTGCAAATCAGCGACGACAGAACCAACAGCAAGCTCCACAGAATCAGCGTCAGCAACAACAACAGTAGCAGGGTAACAACAAAGGATGCTTTCAGTGTGGTGCTGAAGGCCACTTCAAAAGAGACTTCCCCCAGCTGAATCAGAGACAGAACAACAACAACAATAAGGGGAATGGAAACAATAATGGGGGAACAATGATGGCAATGGTGCCAGGGGACGTGCGTTCGTGATTGGACAGGGTGATGCAAGGAACGATCCCTATGTGGTGATGGGTAAGTTTCTTCTGGATGGCTTCTTTGTTACTGTTTTATTTGATTTGGGTGCTGATACTAGTTATGTGTCCCTAAAAGTTAGTCAAATGCTTAAGCGTACCCCAACACTTTTGAACACCAAGCACATGGTAGAACTAGCAAACGGTAAAAGTCTTGAGGCCACACACATAGTTAAGGGTTGTAATCTCGTCCTAGCTGGTCAGGCTTTCTCTATCGATCTTATCCCCATCGTTCTTGGTAGTTTCGACATCGTTATTGGGATGGATTGGTTATCTCAACATCGAGCAGAGATCCTTTGCAAGGAGAAGATCGTCCGCATTCCTCGTTCTGGTGAAGAACCACTTATGGTTCATGGTGACAAGAGTGGTGCGGTCGTAGGCATCATCTCTTTCCTTATGGCCCAGAAGTGTTTGTGAAAGGGCCACACTGCTATTCTAGCCCTCGTTACTGACACCTCGACGACAGAAAAGAAGATAGAAGATATTCCGATTGTACGTGACTTTCCTGAGGTATTCCCTGAGGAATTACCTGGTCTTCCGCCTCATCATCAAGTTGAGTTTCAGATCGAACTAGCTCCAGGGGCAGCACCAATAGCTCAAGCACCTTATCGTCTAGCTCCATCAGAACTCGAAGAACTGTCCGCACAACTACAAGAGCTCTTGGACAAGGGTTTTATTCGTCCTAGCTCTTCTCCTTGGGGAGCTCCAGTATTATTTGTGAGAAGAAAGACGGTACCTTCAGAATGTGTATTGACTACCGCGAACTCAACAAGGTGACCGTAAAGAATCGCTATCCTCTTCCACGCATTGATGACTTATTCGACCAGTTGCAAGGGTCGAGTTTCTACTCAAAGATTGACCTGAGGTCAGGCTACCATCAACTAAGAGTCCGAGATGAGGATATCTCTAAGACAGCATTCAGGACTCGGTATGGGCATTACGAGTTTCTGGTTATGCCTTTCGGATTGACGAATGCACCTGCGGTCTTCATGGATCTCATGAACCGAGTGTGCAAACCTTACCTGGATAAGTTTGTCATTGTTTTCATTGACGACATCCTGATCTATTCGAAGAGTCAGGAGGAACACGAGCATCACCTAAGACTTATTTTGGAACTCCTTCGAGCAGAGCAGCTGTATGCTAAATTCTCGAAATGTGACTTTTGGCTTCGCGAAGTCCACTTTCTAGGCCATGTGGTAAACAAGGATGGGATTCATGTTGATCTATCCAAGGTAGACTCGACCAAGAACTGGCCTGCACCCCGTACACCAACAGAAATCCGCCAATTCTTGGGTTTGGCGGGCTACTACAGAAGGTTTATCAAGGATTTCTCCAAGATTGCGCAACCTCTCACTTCAGTAACTCAGAAGGGTGTCACCTATCATTGGGGTGATGCCCAGGAATCTGCGTTTCAGCACTTAAAGAATAGACTTTGTAGTTTATTGCGACGCGTCCATCCTAGGACTTGGTTGCGTGTTGATGCAATGTGACAAGGTCATTGCTTACGCATCGTGCCAACTTAAAGTTCACGAAAGGAACTACACTACGCACGACTTGGAGTTGGGAGCGGTGGTTTTTGCTCTTAAGATATGGAGACATTACCTGTACGGTACCAAGTGCACTATCTACACCGATCACAGGAGTCTCTAGCATATTTTCAAACAGAAGGAGTTGAACATGCGACAACGTCTATGGGTCGAACTCTTTAATGACTATGAATGCGCGATCAAGTACCATCCGGGCAAGGCCAATGTTGTGGCTGACGCCCTCAGCCGAAAGGAGTCAAAACCTAAGAGCGTGCGAGCGTTACAACTTACCATTCAATCTAGTCTTCCCGCTCAGATACGAGATGCTCAGGTTGAAGCATTGAAAGCAGAGAACATCAGGGCACAGTCCCTACAAGGATCGAGGAAACGGTTAGAACAAAAGGAAGACGACGCCTACTATGTAAACGAGCGCATCTGGGTTCCACTTTATGGAAATTTACGCGAACTGGTGATGGATGAAGCACATAAGTCTCGTTACTCAGTACATGTTGGTTCGGATAAGATGTACCACGACTTAAAGACTACATACTGGTGGCCTAGCATGAAAGCCAACATAGCAACTTACGTCAGCAAATGTTTGACTTGTGCGAGAGTCAAGATTGAATATCAGAAACCATTCGGCCTACTTCAACAACCAGAGATACCGACATGGAAATGGGAGCAAATTTCCATGGATTTTGTTACTGGCCTACCTAGATCACAACGAGGAAACGATACTATTTGGGTGATAGTGGATCGATTGACTAAGTCTGCGCACTTTTTGGCTATCAAAGAAACAGACAAGTTTTCTACTTTAGCAGACGTTTACTTAAAGGAAGTGGTTTTGAGGCACGGGGTGCCAACCTCTATTATTTCCGACCGTGATGCACGTTTTACTTCTGAGTTGTGGCAAGCTATGCACAAGTCCTTTGGCTCGCGTTTAGACATGAGCACCGCTTATCATCCACAGACGGATGGGCAGTCTGAGCGCACCATCCAAACCCTTGAAGACATGCTTCGAGCATGTGTAATCTATTTTGGCAATGGTTGGGAAAGACACCTCCCTTTGGTGGAGTTTTCATATAACAACAGTTACCACATCAGCATCCAGGCTGCTCCGTTTGAGGCATTGTACGAACGTAAATGCCGGTCACCTCTTTGTTGGGCAGAGGTTGGCGACAGCCAAATCACGGGTCCACAACTTGTAGTAGACACGACAGAAAAGATTTCTCAGATACGACAACGAATGGCGGCAGCTCGTGATCGTTAGAAAAGCTAAGCTGATAAGCGTCGGAAACCTCTAGAATTTCAGGTCGGGGACCGGGTTCTACTCAAAGTCTCTCCCTGGAAGGGTGTAGTTCATTTTGGTAAACGAGGCAAGCTCAATCCGCGTTATGTCGGACCTTTCGAAATCACTGAACGAATTGGCAAGGTCGCTTACAGATTGAATCTACCTGAAGAGCTCAGTGGAGTTCACAACGTATTCCATGTGTCAAATCTGAAGAAGTGTCTGTCAGATGAGACCCTCATAGTTCCTTTGAAGGAGCTCACAATCGACGATCAGTTGCGATTCGTCGAGGAACCAGTAGAAATCACAGACCGAGACGTTAAGGTTCTCAAGCGCACCAGAATACCTCTTGTACGAGTTCGTTGGAACTCCCGTCATGGCCCAGAGTTCACCTGGGAACGAGAAGATCAAATGAAACATAAGTATCCCCAGTTGTTCGAGAACAGTGCCACCACTACTGAGGCTGAAGCTACTGCGGAATTTCGGGATGAAATTCCAAACCAACGGGGGGAAGATGTGACACCCCAGGAAAACCAGGAAACAACGCAACACAACTAGCTTCCTCAGTAACCACGTGCTAAATTTCGGGATGAAATTTCTTTCAAGTTGGGGATGATGTGACAACTAGAGTTTTCGAAGGTCTTTTCTCGACACATTACTTACTTGTTTTCACAACTGCGTTTTGAAATTCGTTGTGTCGTAATTTGTTCGTGTTTTATTTAATGCCTAGTGAATGTTAGGATTTGTTTATATTGGGAATTTGTAAATTGTCTAAAAGTGTCTAAGTGATAAACTAAATGCATGCATGTTGAGATATGGAATTTGTGTCACTTTCACTCCCTGTGTGACGAAAACACCCACCCGACGATAACTCCCAGTTTTCGTCACCCTCATCGTTTTCGTCGGGAATGGGCTTTGGCCCAAGACTCTTTTGCCGGCCCAAGTTCGTTACATTATAACCATTTAGATCAGTTACTTTAGAGCACGTATAGAACCCTAGAGTCTCTCCCTATCCCCTGTGCGACGGCAGCCTTGAACACTCGAAGCCTCTTACATCGATCGATTCATTGCTCCTCCTGTTTGAGTTAGTGAACAACCATTGATGATTATTTGATTGGAATCATTGTTGACTATTTGTTGGCATCATGCGTTAACTGTTATTGTGTAATGCTTATGATCATATGATTGGATGATGATTTTGTGATTAAGTAACTAGATCTACGTGATTGTATCGGTTATGGATGGTGTGTAAATTAAGGCTCTCATGATTTGTATTCTTTATGATTCATCGCTCATAGTTGTTTTTCCTGATCACGTGTGTATGAATACATAGGCTTTGATTGAATAAATTGAACGTGTAGTTAAGCATACCGAGCAAACCGAGGTGAGTTCACACTTTTCACAAGGCATGGGATTCCCAAGGGTTAGGAATGGGTAAAGGATTTAAACCAAAACTGCGTGATCTCCTAGTTTGGAACACGTACACACCCTCTTTATTGAAGGGTGACAACATGCGATAAGGATTTGATTGGAAACCTGCGTAATCTCCTAGTTTGGGGATTTCGTACACACCCTCTTTATTGAAGGGTGACAACATGGATACTAGACCAAAAATCTCTATCATGAAGTCCCTCACTTTATATCGACTTAATCGCCGGGCCAATGGCGAGCGGGTCATTTGTTAGATAGCACTATTTAGGTTTGACAAGCCTCACACCGTGCCGCAGAGGACGGGCGTGAACTAATGGATCTGGGCACTAGTCAATGATGATAGACATTTACGTCAGGGCACCAACTTACTTTAGTCAGTGGTCGATATGGTAACGGGTCTAGTGGTTCACATGGGGAAGCCCCCACTGGTTATGGATATGTTTGGGGAAACAGGGAAATTGGTTAACTTATGGCTTACACATGAACTCATGGTTTTTGAAACAACTTATCAATGAACACCAACTGTGAACTCGCTCAACTTTGTAGTTGACTCGTTGTTACATGCCTTGCAGGTCGTTAGGTGCTTATGGAGCTTGCACGAGGAGGAGAAGTCGTTGTGGAATATGGACTGTTATGTCCCATGCTTAACACTTAAACTTTAAACTATGTTTTGATTATTTAAACATTGCTATGCTTCCGCTGATGACTTGAACATGTTTGGTTTCTTTGAACATCAATTGTATTGGGTTTGGTTTTATTTACATAATTGTATTGTTCAATATGATTGGTGGCTAGATCTTGGTCAGTCACGCCTCCATGCGGTAATACTCCGCTTGTGGATTTTGGGGGTGTGACAACAATTTAGTAGTAGATATTTCATTCTAGTACGAACGTTTATATATGTTTCATGATAGCCAAACAGGTAGAATGCAACATATACTGATCATGCATTGTTATCATAATGTAAGCATACCGAGAAAATGGTTTCAAATAATGTGCTAGGTATGCTAAGTTAACACACTAAGCAAAATGTATTTGAAAATAAGGTACTAAGTATGTTAAGTCAACATACGAAACAAATTGTATTTGTAATCATGTACTATACATATTAGATAAACAAATCATGTATGTAATGCCATAATCACAGAATAGTATTAACTTGTTCATAGTATTCGTATCGATCATGTTAGCAAGTTCGTATGAATGCACTAGAGTGCAATCAATGTATGCTAATTTACAAGATTTAGTTCCTAAAGAACGGAATCCTCAAAGTCAGCTTGTAGTTGTAATCACACATAGTGTAATCTCACTAGAGTTTGTAATTGGAAAATGAATAACAAGAATAAAGATAAACTTCTTGAAATTTATATTGTCATTACAAACATAGTTGAAATATGTACATTGTTTTAAAAAATAAACAGATAATATAGAGGTTCAAATGATCATAAGGGCTTGATCATTAGCTTGAGCCTCATTGATGTTGAACACTCATCCATTAGCATTGGCAAGCTTGGGGTAGTTTCGCTTGAAATGATTTAAATCACCACAATTGAAACATGCTCGAGGGCAAGTCTGAGTAGGGGCTGCTTGGTTCTGGATACGACAGGTCACAGCTAGATGTCCAAATAGACCATAAATTGTACACTGGCGACAAGGAGAATTTGTTGTGTGATGATAGTTGCAATGATTGCACCGAGGTTGTTTTCCATGATAAAATCCCTTAAAGGGTATCGAGTTTAGTGGAACTGGTGCAGGAATTGCAAAATTCTTTGAAGTCTTGCGCTTCTTAGAATTTCTAGAAGATTTGGCCTCTGTTATTTTCGAATTTCCATTAGTAGTTTCAGTGTTTTGTTTCTTGTCTCCTTTTCGAAATAGTTTCCATTTTCTAACCTAGGAGTCGGTTAAGATAGTGGCTAATTCCTTAGCCTCCCTAAGCGTTGCAGGTTGGCTGCCAGTGACAATGTCTTGGACAAGATCAGGTAGGCCATCAATGTATTTCTCAATGGCCCGATCCAAAGGTGTGACCATAGTGGGGCAAAGTAGGCTTAACTGTTCAAGTCGGTCAGTGTAGGCACGGTTTTCCCCACTATCTTGTTTTAGATGATAGAATTCGTTTTCAAGTGTCCTTATTTCGCTTCGTGGGCAGAATTCTTTCTTCATAAGATCCTTAAATTCTTCCCACGTCAGTACCATTGCCATATCGGCACCTCGGTCTCTCATAATACCATGTCACCAAGTGAGTGCTCTCCTTTGAAAGACACTCAAGGCAAAATCCACCTTGTACTCATTGGGACACTGAACATGGCGAAATGTGCTTTCTATACTTTCAAACCATTGTAGGAGCGCAGTTGCTCCTTCAGACCCATTAAACCTGAGCGGTTTAGTCGAGTTGAATTGTTTATAGTTATATGGCGATAAAACATTTTTGTTGTTAATGTTTTGGATTTGGTTGACTTGGGTCACAATTCCTGGGAGTAAAGTATTTAGCTGCTGAGAAATCATTGCTGCCATTTCAGCGTTCCAAGTGGCGTCGCGATGAGGAGGCATCTTGAGGGTATAGCTATAGTGAAAATCAAATAAGTTAGATTCATCAGATCATCATGAGTTTGTAATATCGTATGATGAAATAGTAATATCTCATTCTTAGATCTCGTTCTTGTATTTAGAAAATACAGTGTTGTGAATTTTGTTTTGAAACATGAGTTGTTTGAAAGGTAAACTTTTGTAATATTTTTGGATGAGAGAATACAAACAAAATTAATGGTTTATATTATAAATTCCTTACCTTTTAAAAATTTATTGCTTTTAAGACAAAATGTTTTAAATTAAAATTTTAAAATAAAGAAACTTTGTGTTTGAAATTTTGAAAATTCTCATCCAATATGGTAAAAATTTGAAATTTTGAAAGACAAAGGTAGTGTTTCGAAAATGAAATAGGATCTCATAGTGTCGTGAAATGAAATGAAATTCATTTCAATCGTCTCGAATCAAACATATCACCGAAGATAATATGATGAAATAGTATTGTGAAAGGAAATTTGTTTCTATTGTCATGAATAGCAAACATATTACCGAGGGTAATATGAATGAGTAGTGTCACAAAGGTCGTTTAGAAATTGTTCGACGTGGTCAAGATGGATAGGTTTTTATAATGTTTCACAAAGACATGCTTTAGCCTATAAGTGGGCACTCACCCTAAGAGTTCCCAGGTAAGAGTGACTGGTCCGATAATGCGGATTTGTACGAACACTCTAGCCTTAGACAGAAAACTCGGGGTACAGGCATCCACCCTTCCAGATTGCATGTGTTCACATTATTAAAACCCAAGATTTCGATGAAAAACGTTTGAGGAAAACATTTAAGAAATCTTTTGATACAAATTGTTTGAGATAAAACATGTTGTGAAACATTTTGACGAAACGTTTAAGAACATATTTTGAGAAATATTTCAATAAAAACGTTTTGAGAAAAACATTTTAAGGAACACCTTAAGGCATGAAGCCTAAGGTTCAGGATAAATCATCTAGGGCTAGATGATTTGTAATTCATAGTGTAGTTGTGGCACGAATAAGGATGAGGATTTAGGAAGGAGTTCCTAAGTCTACTCATGTATGGGTCCTAGGAAGGTTATAGACTAGGTTTAAGGCATGCTAATAACCTAATTCCCTATAACCAGTGCTCTGATACCAATCTATAACACCCCAATCGCGTAATACAACAACACGCGGCGGAAATATCGGGGAGTCACGTTACAAATTGCTCACAACTACTGGTACTAAATTGTTTCAATATTATTAACATCGTTTTACAAACATGGAATACATGTAATTATCCTTTGATTTAGAAGTCTAAGGCCTGAATGCAGTCCTATGCGTTGCATGCTTGATTAGTCGAAAACCTGAAACATATGTGAAAAACAGTCAGCATAAAAATGCCGGCGAATACATAGGTTTTGTTGGCCAAATAAATGGCAAAAGTTTGATATTGCAATACTTTAACAACTACGAGAGTTGTCAATTGAAAATAAATCTTGAAGCCAAAGAATGGCAAAAGTTTAGTATTGCAATACATGTTCTTGATTGTGAAAAATTGTGGCAAACAGTTTGTAAATGGCAATATGATTATTACTAAGTCATTTTTATGCCATTTTTGAACAACCTTGCGATCCATCCCCCGTAGAAAATCGGCGTTCGGGTATCCGTGGTAGCATTGGAGACCATGTTTCGGAGCAAGATGTGGGCAACATCAATAGGTTGGTGAGTCACGAGACAGTAGAGGATGGTAAGCTCTCGTAGATTCACTACTCCGCCACTATTATCCCTTTGACACAAAGAACCGCTTAGAACCTGGTGAATGTAGCGGATGAGTGGGTCTCGGATCTTTGTGCTTTTGGTGGAACTAGGATTATAGTGGCCATCTCCTATCGATGCCCATGCAACCTGGCGGAAGTTGTCGAGTAGTTTGCGAAGTGCTTCAGTAACCTCGGGCTCAGCCATGTCCTCTTCGGTGTATAGGCCAAGAAGAACACCGAATTAGGCAACTGAGATGCTATACCATACCGCCCCCACCGAAACTCCACAACATTCAAATCAAACAAATCCGGCTCGGTCCGTTTAAACTTAAGGGTGCTTAGAAACTCCAAGTTGTATTCGTGTATGGACCGGAGCCAGGTTTCAAGGAAGATTCGTAGCGGACCAGTTACAAGTGTGTCATATCTCTCCCTTTGTCCCACTGCATTGAGCATATCGTAAAACACCTGCCTTGATGGCTCTTCGTGACGTGCTTGCAAGATTTTGAAGCGATTTTGGAACTCCAACTTAGCAATTTTAAACCTCAAAAACTTGTGTGGAGCCATCCTGCAAGAAAGAACTAGTATGACAGTTGATACGTACGAAAAAATTGTAAAAATATGATAACAGGGCTCTGGACACGGCCCCATGTCAGTTGGACATGACCCCGTGTCAAAGAATTATGTTGGGCACGACCCCGTGCTGAACCAGCACGGCCCCGTGTCGACGAGTCTGTTCATCCAAAAATTAGGGTTTTCGAGCCGGCTTCGAAAAATATAAAATTTTTGGTTCATTAGCAGCGCCTAACCCCGATTAAGAAACCCTAATCATTTTACCAAAAATGCTCGTTTACCCTTCCAATTTTAACATTTCCCGTCAAGAACAAGGTTTTAGCGAAAACAGTGTGAATCAATCGATTTCCTCAACAATGTTCAAACATTTACTTTCAAAATTACTACTACTAACTACTACTAACAAGATCTAAACAAAAATTCGGGATTGGCACGGGTCTAGTTCAAGAACCCTAGATTAAACCCGAATTTTTGGGTGTTAAACTACATGCAAATCGTTACACTAACTATAATGATGTTAGAATCATACCTTGTAACACCTGTGCCTTCACGGCCATCAAACAAGTACCAAACCAATGAAATATTATATTTCATACTTGGGATTTGTAAAAATATGTGTATCATTTGCACATATCGATTCTTATTTGATTTCAAACTCTAAATCGCTTTCTGGAAGGTTATACGCGCACCAATGCGTAAATATAGCCAGTTTAATGCAACAAACACTCCGGAATAGTGAAATAGGCTTAACATACCTTAAATAACCTTTACATAACTTAGATATAAGTTTTGGAAGGTTTGGTGTGGTGAAATCAAAGTTAAATCGCTTACAGGGACTTAAGTTGACAAACTGCGAAAGTATGCCAATTTGAACTGTAACAGACCTTCCGGAGCATGACCATAAGTTAAACATACCATAAATATCCTTCACATAGCTTAGAAATAGGCTTTGAGGGGTTCGGTGTGCTAAAATAAACTTTTGGGTCATTCAGGGACTAAAAGTGTCAAAAAGTGCACAAGTTTGCATTTTCGCGCATAACTTACGTTCTGAATACATCCGGACATCCAAAAATTTATGTAAGCATGACTACATTATATTTTAGTGTTCGCCTTAAGAAAAATCCATTCGTCACGTCATTTGGATCGTTTTTCGCGCTTATGCGCATTCCGTCGTAATTAAGCGAACATCGCGTTCGTACGACCAAACGAGCCATCATCCGACATATTTTTGAACATGTTTCAAGTCCACAATGTTTAGGCATCATTTTAGGGCCTTAAAGTTGGCTTTACGGGCCTTAGAAGTGTCGGAAATGGCCTTAAACACGTGCAGGGACCTAAACTGTCATTTCTGAAACATATGTGCAGATCAGAGGCCCCAAGCGGCCCGCATTGTGTTTGCCTAAATCTAAAGCGGGCCGCATTAGCCCTTCTGACCAGATTCAATGTTTGTTTTGCAACTTGCAACTGAATTGATTCGTGTCCACACGTTTCCTATCGTCTAGTCAGCGGATAAGAACAACATTTTAGCCACCACAACATTGTGACAAGTGTTCGGCTTGGATCGTGGCACGATATTCAAGAAACGATCCTAGCGGTTACCCGAAATCTATATATACCCCATACCCCCCATTGCATAACTTACTAGAATTCTGATTTTGAGAGCTCTAAGTTGAAACCATTGTTTCATACCTGAGTTCTTGAAGTCGGGATTAGCATTCGGGGACCCTGGGTAAGTATTCTTTCGTTCTTTTCCTTATTTTTACTGCTTTTCGAGTCAGAAAGTCAAACTTTGTTTGACTTTCAGCGTTGACCAGTAATGGTCAATGCGAAGTTCGTTTGAACTTCGCAACGTGAGTGTAATCACGTTGGTCATAGTCCCTTGGGACTATGCCCACTGATTACCACGTTGTCTAGAGTCGTAGGGTAGGCGATCTAATAAATCGCCTATACCTTCGAACTCGACCCATTGGTCGATCATTAGGATCCGACCAAATACTTTAGGTGACCATAGTAGGTAGGGAATAACCTTCCGAGGTTATACCCTATGGTCACATCGTTTAAGTAGTTGTATGATAGGTAGTTTATATGCCTTAGGTAAATTACCAGAATACCCTTTTCATGTATAATTGGTAATTAAGCATATGTAACCTAAACCTTTGTCACATAACTGATTATGTAACATGATTAGGCATATAACACTTGTCATAGGGCTAGTTAGGTGGTCCAAACGCGTTTCACGCGAACGACGCGTTAAAGTAGCATAAGCTTCCTAAACGGGTCGTAATGGGTCGTAGACACTTAGGTTAAGTTTCATTTAGTATGTAGGCTTTGTTAAACCATATCATATGAGTTCCTACACTCATTTGGTTTACAAACCCTAATGCTACCCAATCTTCCGATTTAGGTCCGGTTATTTAACATAGTTACCTATATTAGGTGCCGTTTGATTTCCGTGATCTCTAGCATTGTTTGGTTGTTACTCAAGGACTACTGAGCATTCCCAAGTGAGTACATAGACCCCTCTTTTACTGTTTTCCAAACTGTTTTGGGGTGGAACACATGTGCCTACTTGTTACTTTCATGCTTTCCTGTTTTCATATCATATACCTGCTATGTTTATTAGTACATTATAGTACGTCGTTTTACATTGACATTTTATGCTATGTATGTATATAGCGTGCATACTTAGTACATCGTTTTACATGACATTTTATGCTATGTATGTTCATTTAGTTCATACTTAGTACATTGTTTTACATCACATCACATCACATGCTATGTATGTTCATTTGTTGCATACTTAGTACAGATTCATTTCATCACATGCTTACATTTTGGTATGACATTTGGTTTGTTAAATGGGACAATACATTCATTAACATTAGCTACGCCGTTCGTTAGTAGGTAGTGGTACCATAGGAATTGACAACTCCCGTTCCGGACATCCCAGGGAAAGGGGACAGTAAAGGAATGACCGAATTCGATGATATTTACTCAGATAGACCTTTAATTTGTTTAAGGGTTTATCACCTCAGTCGCAAGGCTTGGATGTATGCATTGGAACAACACCGCATAAATGTTCATTATCAGTACAGCATGCATTTACACAAGACATAATATTGATTTAAACACAGTTTTACTTCAATACTTTGCTTTTGTGCATATGGTTTAGTTGAGACATTTCGCTAGCCATACATGACATTTAGACATAGACATTTTAACATGATTGACCTTGATCATGCATTTACACAAGACATAATATTGATTTAAACACAGTTTTACTTCAATACTTTGCTTTTGTGCATATGGTTTAGTTGAGACATTTCGCTAGCCATACATGACATTTAGACATAGACATTTTAACATGATTGACCTTGATCATGCATTTACACAAGACATAATATTGATTTAAACACAGTTTTACTTCAATACTTTGCTTTTGTGCATATGGTTTAGTTGAGACATTTCGCTAGCCATACATGACATTTAGACATAGACATTTTAACATGATTGACATTGATCATGCATTTACACAAGACATAATATTGATTTAAACACAGTTTTACTTCAATACTTTGTTTTTGTGCATTTCACCTATGGTTTAGTTGATGCGTTTTCACTAGCCATACATATCATTTAGGTTACACATTACATGATTTACATTGATCATGCATTTTGACATATTATTCAATACATTTGGCAAATTCATTTATACATGGACAATTTACATTGTTGGTTTGGTTTGATTAAGTGATTAAGTAACGATACGGGTGTAATATGATACAAGCATGGTGGATACGCCGCTGGTACTTCCTATATATAAGTGTTTGTATGGTATTACATGTCGTAGCGTTATTTGAATCATTTCAGTTTGAGACATAGAACATTTTATGCAAATAACATATTTTTCACAAGACATTGATTTACAAACAACTTAACTTATACAAACTCATCTTTACATGGCTATTCATTTAACCATGCATTATTCACTTATTTATATGTATCATCTGAACTTATGTTTTTTTCAAATGATTTACAAAGACAAAGCAAATTACAAGGTTCATGACTAAACATTTTCTTAAACAGAAGTCATGAATCTTATTTTCACAAAACCTATGTATCTCACCGGCATTTTTATGCTGACGTACCATATTTTCTCATGTGTTTTTCAGGAAATGAAGCATAGGATTGATCAAGTTACACTTAGGCGGACATGGGCCTTAGTGACAATAAAAGATGCAGACTAGTTAATTATGTTGTATTTTCATGTTTGTTAGACATTGTAACACTTATATTGAATAAAACGAAACTTTAATTTCCATGGTTGTGAAACATTAATTCTGTTACAACACTCCCCGATGTTTCCGCCACGTTTTGTATGTTCCACGTGGTCGGGGTGTGACAGAAAAGATGGTATCAGAGCCAATGGTTATAGGGAATTAGGTTATTAGTAATTAGTAATGCTTTGACCTAGTCTATAACCTTCTTAGGACCCTAACGCGAGTTTACTTGCGTTTAGTCATAAAACAATACTGTCGCCTATCCTTAGGCGACAACCACAACAAGAACATAAATTTCAAAACCACTTTGAAAACTAATCATCTGTTCTAGGATGATTGATTACTAGGTTTTGAACCCTCTATTGTAAGGTTTTGAACTCTCAGTTATAAGGTTTTGAATCCCTTTGAATTTTCAAAATCTCGTCAAGGTTTTGGGTTTTAAATAATGTGAACACGTGCAAACTGGAAGGGTGAATGCCTGTATTCTGGGTTTTCTGTCTAGGCAAGCACTTCGTATACATCTCATCAGACGCGAGACCAGTTGTGCTTCCCTGGGAATTCTCGGGATGAGTGTTCACTTATAGGCGAGCATGTCTTCAGTGATACATTAATAAGACCTGTTTACCTTGATTAGTCACCGTCTCATTTGTTTGCCTTAGGTAACAAACAAATGATCGCAATTTTCATGCGTTATCATTCTGTTTTGATTATCCAATAACCTTTCACTTGCTTCTTCCTCTGTCTTTCATTTTCTTTTAGAATGTCTATTCCTCTCATCACTGGTCAAATGTCCGAGCAAACAGCCAAATTTGCCCAGCAAATAGGCGAGGTGATACTGAAGTCTGTGGATCTAGGCATTGCCATGGCTCGTCTCAAATATGAAGCCTCTCGTCTCGACAATGAAGCCACTCAAGAGCTACCAATGGAAGCAGAAATCAAGCCTGCACCAACATCAAGGAAGCGTAAGGCTTCAAGAAAACTCGCAGCGGTTACATCTAATCAAGCGGGACCTAGCCAGGTAGCGATGCCACCAGCTAGGAAGCCGTACTTGGGAACTGCCCCATGGTGCAAGCGATGCAACCGTCATCATTTAAACGTCATACCCTGCTCCCAATGTACCTACTGTGGACGGTGGGGACATTTGATTAACACATGCCGCTTTGTTGCCCAACACAAAGCTGCTACAAACCTTGCTGCTACCCAACCCCAAGTCAACCCTACTCAAGCTCGTTTCCCACGTGGTACTTGCTACAACTGTGGCAATACGAGCCATTTCAGGAACAAATGCCCAAAGCTTGCTAATGCAAATCTGACCCGCGGATGAGCAGTTGGCTGGCTAGAAGATGTTGCTGTCTTATGCTTTTGTTCTTTTGTTTCCTTGTAATGTGAAACAATTTGTTTTGTTTATAAATAAATTGTTGTTCACAAATTCTGGTATACAAGTATAATTACATGTGTGTATGACTTTTCCTATGATACCTGCATTAAGGAACTATGTTCCTTACAAACTACTCTTGTGATTCTCTCTTTCAAATGATCGCTCATGATTCCTTCAAAAATTTTAAGTACTCGTTTCACTCTAAGAAACAAAGTACAGAAAATTAAGTGACATTATGAGTAATCGTGCTTTTCGCACATCTGTGCCTTTGAATCCTTGGTTAGATAACTAAGGGTATTTCCAAATCTCATACCCATTACATTTTGATTTTTTTTTTTTTCAACATACACAGTACAAGTATTTCAAAACAATCTTCATGATCTCAAAACATTTCATATAGTTTGAAAAAAAAAAAAAAAAAAAAATTTTCAAGATATATTGTCTATGTTATTTCAAAAACATTGGCCATGTTATCAAAACCAACCTTTCAAATTTCAAAATATTTCATATAGTCTGAAGACAATATTAACACAATACATTTTCTTATCAAGTGCATGATTTCGAAAATCATCATTTAATTTTTTCAAAAACCTTATACATAATTTCAAAATTCATCTCGCATGATTTTAAAACATTTTTATAAATATACTTACCTAGTACACCTACTTTATGATTTCAAAATATTATATATAAGGTTTCAAAAACATTTTTCCCATGCATAGTTTTCCAAATATTTTTTCCTCACACATTTACTTAACCTTCAAATTCTGCTTCATATGTCGCCTTGACATATCTAGCATCTCAACCTCATAAGCATTTTACTTATGTTTTGACTTAAGCACATCCAGTGCAAGATTTCAAAACATCTTCAACTTCTAAAATTCATATGGGATCTTTTTATCTTCATATTTAGATCCTTGTGGACGATCATCATTCAAATCAGAGTCCTTAATTGGATTCCTTATGTACCTTAATTCGAGTATTTCGGTTCTTTATAATCGAAATCGAATTTTCTCTTCAATAATCTTTCTATCTTTATAGTTAGATTCTTGATAACGTTTAAAGTACCAAATGAAATCCGTTGAATGGATTCCTAGTGTGCTTTAAATGCATGTACGCAAGTAACAAGACAAATTAACAAACAATCTTTGTGGTTATATGACTATGTGTTTATGCATCTTGAGTTTTCATTTAAGTATTTTTGTGTTTTTATACTCTGGATAATTCGTTATCCAAATCCTCGCAGGATCTTTCATATCTTCATATGAGAGATTCGTAGCAGGATATTCAAAGGTACTACCTTAAATCCTTAATGGGCTTCTATGTAATAGTTAAGACCCTTGGATTATATAGTACCACTCCAGACCCTTTTTAGTGGTCTAGTCTAAAGGATTGATTCACAATTTGGTTAAAAAATGACATCTAGTGATGGAGCTGGACAGACTCCTTGATAGTCTATTTAGATCATTTATTGATCTAGTCTACGGGACTCTATGGCGGTCTAGTCACACTCATCACAGGATTGTTCATTTGGTTTTACCCTACGCATTATAAAATAGACTGTGTGAACTGTGCAAGGAATTGTCTAATTATGGACGCGTACATAATTAAGAAATTTAGTGCACAGAAAACCAGCAAGGTTTATTATGTGTAAGAACCGATAGCGACAACAAATAACAAAATGAGGACGATGTAATGGAGGTACGGTGGACGCACCAATGATGCTTTATATACTTGTATATAAGTATCCCTCTTACGTTGAAATCATGATGATTATTAAAGTTACTAGAAGTTCAGAAACCTAGCAAATGTTGTTCGATCTTTTCAACTTCATGTTTTAAACTCTTACAAGTTTCCTCTAAATAAATTTCGGGACGAAATTTCCTAAAGTAGGGGAGACTGTAACACCTGTGCCTTCACGGCCATCAAACAAGTACCAAACCAATGAAATATTATATTTCATACTTGGGATTTGTAAAAATATGTGTATCATTTGCACATATCGATTCTTATTTGATTTCAAACTCTAAATCGCTTTCTGGAAGGTTATACGCGCACCAATGCGTAAATATAGCCAGTTTAATGCAACAAACACTCCGGAATAGTGAAATAGGCTTAACATACCTTAAATAACCTTTACATAACTTAGATATAAGTTTTGGAAGGTTTGGTGTGGTGAAATCAAAGTTAAATCGCTTACAGGGACTTAAGTTGACAAACTGCGAAAGTATGCCAATTTGAACTGTAACAGACCTTCCGGAGCATGACCATAAGTTAAACATACCATAAATATCCTTCACATAGCTTAGAAATAGGCTTTGAGGGGTTCGGTGTGCTAAAATAAACTTTTGGGTCATTCAGGGACTAAAAGTGTCAAAAAGTGCACAAGTTTGCATTTTCGCGCATAACTTACGTTCTGAATACATCCGGACATCCAAAAATTTATGTAAGCATGACTACATTATATTTTAGTGTTCGCCTTAAGAAAAATCCATTCGTCACGTCATTTGGATCGTTTTTCGCGCTTATGCGCATTCCGTCGTAATTAAGCGAACATCGCGTTCGTACGACCAAACGAGCCATCATCCGACATATTTTTGAACATGTTTCAAGTCCACAATGTTTAGGCATCATTTTAGGGCCTTAAATTTGGCTTTACGGGCCTTAGAAGTGTCGGAAATGGCCTTAAACACGTGCAGGGACCTAAACTGTCATTTCTGAAACATATGTGCAGATCAGAGGCCCCAAGCGGCCCGCATTGTGTTTGCCTAAATCTAAAGCGGGCCGCATTAGCCCTTCTGACCAGATTCAATGTTTGTTTTGCAACTTGCAACTGAATTGATTCGTGTCCACACGTTTCCTATCGTCTAGTCAGCGGATAAGAACAACATTTTAGCCACCACAACATTGTGACAAGTGTTCGGCTTGGATCGTGGCACGATATTCAAGAAACGATCCTAGCGGTTACCCGAAATCTATATATACCCCATACCCCCCATTGCATAACTTACTAGAATTCTGATTTTGAGAGCTCTAAGTTGAAACCATTGTTTCATACCTGAGTTCTTGAAGTCGGGATTAGCATTCGGGGACCCTGGGTAAGTATTCTTTCGTTCTTTTCCTTATTTTTACTGCTTTTCGAGTCAGAAAGTCAAACTTTGTTTGACTTTCAGCGTTGACCAGTAATGGTCAATGCGAAGTTCGTTTGAACTTCGCAACGTGAGTGTAATCACGTTGGTCATAGTCCCTTGGGACTATGCCCACTGATTACCACGTTGTCTAGAGTCGTAGGGTAGGCGATCTAATAAATCGCCTATACCTTCGAACTCGGCCCATTGGTCGATCATTAGGATCCGACCAAATACTTTAGGTGACCATAGTAGGTAGGGAATAACCTTCCGAGGTTATACCCTATGGTCACATCGTTTAAGTAGTTGTATGATAGGTAGTTTATATGCCTTAGGTAAATTACCAGAATACCCTTTTCATGTATAATTGGTAATTAAGCATATGTAACCTAAACCTTTGTCACATAACTGATTATGTAACATGATTAGGCATATAACACTTGTCATAGGGCTAGTTAGGCGGTCCAAACGCGTTTCACGCGAACGACGCGTTAAAGTAGCATAAGCTTCCTAAACGGGTCGTAATGGGTCGTAGACACTTAGGTTAAGTTTCATTTAGTATGTAGGCTTTGTTAAACCATATCATATGAGTTCCTACACTCATTTGGTTTACAAACCCTAATGCTACCCAATCTTCCGATTTAGGTCCGGTTATTTAACATAGTTACCTATATTAGGTGCCGTTTGATTTCCGTGATCTCTAGCATTGTTTGGTTGTTACTCAAGGACTACTGAGCATTCCCAAGTGAGTACATAGACCCCTCTTTTACTGTTTTCCAAACTGTTTTGGGGTGGAACACATGTGCCTACTTGTTACTTTCATGCTTTCCTGTTTTCATATCATATACCTGCTATGTTTATTAGTACATTATAGTACGTCGTTTTACATTGACATTTTATGCTATGTATGTATATAGCGTGCATACTTAGTACATCGTTTTACATGACATTTTATGCTATGTATGTTCATTTAGTTCATACTTAGTACATTGTTTTACATCACATCACATCACATGCTATGTATGTTCATTTGTTGCATACTTAGTACAGATTCATTTCATCACATGCTTACATTTTGGTATGACATTTGGTTTGTTAAATGGGACAATACATTCATTAACATTAGCTACGCCGTTCGTTAGTAGGTAGTGGTACCATAGGAATTGACAACTCCCGTTCCGGACATCCCAGGGAAAGGGGACAGTAAAGGAATGACCGAATTCGATGATATTTACTCAGATAGACCTTTAATTTGTTTAAGGGTTTATCACCTCAGTCGCAAGGCTTGGATGTATGCATTGGAACAACACCGCATAAATGTTCATTATCAGTACAGCATGCATTTACACAAGACATAATATTGATTTAAACACAGTTTTACTTCAATACTTTGCTTTTGTGCATATGGTTTAGTTGAGACATTTCGCTAGCCATACATGACATTTAGACATAGACATTTTAACATGATTGACCTTGATCATGCATTTACACAAGACATAATATTGATTTAAACACAGTTTTACTTCAATACTTTGCTTTTGTGCATATGGTTTAGTTGAGACATTTCGCTAGCCATACATGACATTTAGACATAGACATTTTAACATGATTGACCTTGATCATGCATTTACACAAGACATAATATTGATTTAAACACAGTTTTACTTCAATACTTTGCTTTTGTGCATATGGTTTAGTTGAGACATTTCGCTAGCCATACATGACATTTAGACATAGACATTTTAACATGATTGACATTGATCATGCATTTACACAAGACATAATATTGATTTAAACACAGTTTTACTTCAATACTTTGTTTTTGTGCATTTCACCTATGGTTTAGTTGATGCGTTTTCACTAGCCATACATATCATTTAGGTTACACATTACATGATTTACATTGATCATGCATTTTGACATATTATTCAATACATTTGGCAAATTCATTTATACATGGACAATTTACATTGTTGGTTTGGTTTGATTAAGTGATTAAGTAACGATACGGGTGTAATATGATACAAGCATGGTGGATACGCCGCTGGTACTTCCTATATATAAGTGTTTGTATGGTATTACATGTCGTAGCGTTATTTGAATCATTTCAGTTTGAGACATAGAACATTTTATGCAAATAACATATTTTTCACAAGACATTGATTTACAAACAACTTAACTTATACAAACTCATCTTTACATGGCTATTCATTTAACCATGCATTATTCACTTATTTATATGTATCATCTGAACTTATGTTTTTTTCAAATGATTTACAAAGACAAAGCAAATTACAAGGTTCATGACTAAACATTTTCTTAAACAGAAGTCATGAATCTTATTTTCACAAAACCTATGTATCTCACCGGCATTTTTATGCTGACGTACCATATTTTCACATGTGTTTTTCAGGAAATGAAGCATAGGATTGATCAAGTTACACTTAGGCGGACATGGGCCTTAGTGACAATAAAAGATGCAGACTAGTTAATTATGTTGTATTTTCATGTTTGTTAGACATTGTAACACTTATATTGAATAAAACGAAACTTTAATTTCCATGGTTGTGAAACATTAATTCTGTTACAACACTCCCCGATGTTTCCGCCACGTTTTGTATGTTCCACGTGGTCGGGGTGTGACATACCTTGTGGTCGGATTGGATCGATCAAATGTGGAAAATTCTTGGAAAACCGGCAGGAACCGTCGTTGCAGAAGAAAGGGGTCGTGGTGTGTTGAAAAAAATGAAGACTGAAGGGTCTTGTATCACAACAGTCAGCCGGCCACGGACCCGTGCTGGTGCAGCACGTCCCCGTGCCGAGTTTTTATTTCCTTCATGTATCTGGGCGTTTGGGCACGGGGGCATCTCAGATGGGCACGGCCCTGTGTTCAGACTGCCAATAACTTTATTTTTAAATTCATGCATGTGTGTTTGACCATTTCTCTATGGTTCCTTTGGTACTTACCTGTTTTTCTTCAAATCCTCATGGTAGATGCTTTCCAAAGGTTCCTACAAGTTGATTAAAAAGAAAAATATGCAAAATAACTAAATAAAAGTTTGGTCGTTTTACCGATCATGTGTCTACCCCTTTAAGATCCATTTCAATTTCTTCCTCCTCAATGAAGCCTCGGTAGGGTTTAAGCCTTTGTCCGTTTACCTTGAATGGCGAACCGTTTGGAGGCTTAATTTCTACCGCTCCGTGTGGAAAGACTTGGGTGATGGAAAAAGATAACGTCCATCTTGACTTAAGCTTGCCCGGAAATAGTCGAAGCCTTGAATTAAACAATAGCACTTGATCCCCCTCCCGAAATTCTTTAGGTTTGCTTATTTTATCATGAATATTTTTCATTCGTTTCTTAAAAATTTCGGAATTGGAATATGCTTGATTTCTTAATTCGTCTAATTCATTTAATTGATAGAATCGACTTTTACCGGCAAGGTCTTGGTCAAGGTTTACGTTTTTAATGCCCAATAGCCTTGTGAGCAATTTCTACCAGGAGGTGACGATTTTTTCCATAGACGAGCTTATATGGGGTGGTGCCTATTGGTGTTTTGTAGGCGGTTCGGAAGGCCCATAAAGCATCGTCGAGTTTATCCACCCAATCTTTCTTGTTTTGACCTACGGTTTTCTCTAGGATTCTTTTTAGCCCTCGGTTTGTTACTTCGTCTTGACCGTTGGTTTGAGGATGGTAAGCGGTTGAAATGCAGTGATAGACCCCATATTTTGTTAGGATTTTGTATAATTGGTGATTGAAAAAATGGGTGCCTCTATCAACACTAATTAGTGCCTTTGGAGCACCAAAATGAGAAAATAACCGTTTTAGGAATCTTATTACAACTCTACCATCGTTGGTTGGAAGAGCTTCGGCCTCGACCCATTTGGACACGTAATCGACCGCTACAAGAATGCATTTATTACCTTTTGATGGTGGGAAAGGTCCCATAAAACCCATACCCAAACATAAAAAATTTCACAAATAAGAATGCCTTTTTGGGGCATTTCATTTCCTGTAGAGATATTACCTGTTCGTTGGCATGCATCACAAGTTTGAATGAAATTGTAAGCATCCTATGGATGGTTGGCCAATAAAATCCTGAATCGAGTACCTTTCGTGCAGTGCTTGCGACTCCATGATGTCCTCCATACGATCCTTCATGACAATGGCGAAGAATTTGTCTTGCTTCTCTTCCATGGACGCATCTTCGAATAAGTTGATCCGCACATATTTTAAAAAGATATGGGTCTTCTAAAAAATAGTGTTTTACATCGGCAAAGAATTTCGTTCTTTGTTGAGGTGACCAACCTTTGACTAAAATGCCACTAGCTAAGTAGTTAGCATACTCGGTGTACCATGGTTCTTCTTGATATTCGACCATTTCTAAAGATTCGATGGGGAACTTTTCATTGATTAGCTCTTCTCGAGTCGACTCCAAAGCGGGATCTTCTAAATGTGACAAATGGTCGGCGGTGGTGTTTTCGGCTCTTCGTTTATCTTTTATTTCTATGTCGAATTCTTGGAGGAGAAGAATCCACCAGATCAAACGTGGTTTGGCATCTTGTTTCTTGAAGAGGTATCGGATGGCGACGTGATCCGTATAGAGTATTGTTTTAGAAAGAACAAGATAGGAACAAAATTTATCAAAAGCAAATACTATGGCTAGTAACTCTTTTTCGGTTGTTTGTAATTTTCTTGAGCATCATTTAGAGTTTTACTTGCATAGTATATTGGGTGAAAATGCTTTTCTTTTCGTTGTCCTAGAACGGCTCCAACGGCAAAGTCACTTACATCGCACATGATTTTAAAGGGTAATTTCTAATCGGGTGCTATCATGATTGGTGCGTTGACTAGCATTTCTTTTAAGGTTAGAAATGCTTTCTTGCATTCCTCGTCAAAGACAAATGGTGCGTCTTTTTCAAGTAATTTTGTTAGAGGTCTAGAGATTTTCGAAAAGTCTTTGATAAATCGCCTATAAAACCCGGCATGTCCTAAGAAACTTCGAATGGCTCGAACGGAGGAAGGTGGAGGTAGTCGGGAAATAGTGTCTATTTTGGCCCGATCCACTTTCATTCCTTCGTTTGAGATTTTATGACCGAGTACTATTCCCTCCGTTACCATGAAATGACATTTTTCCCAATTAAGGCCGAGGTCAGTTTCCTCACATCAGGATATCATTCGTTCAAGGTTATCGAGGCATTGGTCATATGTATCTCCAAATATAGAAAAATCATCCATGAAAACTTCCATAGTTTTTTCTATCATATCGTGGAAGATGGCCACCATGCAATGTTGAAATGTAGCTGGGGCATTGCATAGACCAAAAGGCATGCGTCGAAAAGCGAATGTTCCATAGGGACATGTAAAAGTTGTTTTTTCTTGGTCCTCCGGTGCAATTGGAATTTGAAAATAACCGGAGAAACCATCGAGAAAGCAATAAAATTTGTGACCGGATAGTCTTTCTAGCATTTGGTCGATGAAAGGTAAAGGAAAATGATCTTTCCTTGTTGCTTCATTTAACTTGCGATAGTCGATACAAACTCTCCATCCGGTGACGGTTGTTGTTGGTATTAATTCATTTTTATCATTTGTTATTACCGTCATACCTCCTTTCTTTGGAACTACTTGAACGGGACTTACCCATGGGCTATTGGAGATAGGGTAGAGAAGCCCGACGTCAAGTAACTTGATTACTTCATTTTTGACCACTTCTTGAATATTTGGATTTACGCGATGTTGTGGTTGTATTATCGTTTTATATTCATCTTCCATTAAAATCTCGTGGGTGCACATGGATGGGTTAATGCCTTTGATATCCATGAGCCTTTATGCAATTGCACTTTTATGTTTTTTCAAAACTTTTATTAATTGTTCTTTTTCAAAAATTGTTAGTTTAGAAGAAATGATGACGGGGAACTTACCAAGTTCGTCTAAAAATGCTTATTCTAGACCTTTAGGTAGTTCCTTGAGTTCAAGTGGCGGTGGGTTTTCAAGAGACCGCTTATTTTCTTCTTTATTAACGTCGATGGACGAAAAGGATTGCTCGAGGGCAATTTCCGCTTCGACGAACTCTTTTTCTTCCATATCGGGTGGTTCCGCTTCATCTTCGATTAAGGGGTCATCGTCATGAATTGGATATTTCATTGATTGGTCAAGATTGACGTACCTTTTGTCGGCCCCTAATCGAAGTGGTAGGTTGTTTTGCTTCCGTTGGGTCAAAGCTTGATGGGATTTTTAAAATGGTTGTCCCAACACGAGGGGAGCATCATCTATGATGACGAAATCGGTTGGGATTACCTCTTGGCTTGTTTGAATTAAGGCATTTCCGACCATTCCCTTGGTAGTAATCGTTTTGCGATTTGAGAGAAAATAGGAATTTTAAGAGGAGAAAAATCACTTGTACCTAATTTTTTTGAAAATATAGTTAGGCATTATGTTAACGCAAAGATCTTTATCGATTAGCACATTACTAACAAAGATGTTTTGAAAAAAACATGGTACAGGTTTTATGTTCATTTCATGATATTTATCTTCTATTAGTGAAGTTTGATCATTTGTTAACGTGACGCTTACCAATTCTTCAATTTTAGTAGAAGTGTTCAACTCTTTTAAAAACTTAGCATGTGAAGAAACCAAACTATGATTTTCAAAAGAAGGTTGTAAAACGTGAATTTCTAAAAAAGTTTGCTCAATTTTAGAATCGTTAGTTTCAGAGTTACCTTCTTGTTGAGTTGCTTCATGCGTGAGTTTTTCATTTTGTTCTTCTATTTTTACTTTTTCGATTATTACCTCTTTAGTGCAAATAGCCTCTTCTTTTTCTCTTGATTTCTTAAGTAAGATTTCTAGATTTTTCATACTTTCTATGAGTCTTGCGGCTTCGGGGAAGATTGTTGGTGGAGTGTCGTAATCTTCAAATGGATTGGTATCCCAAAAGCTTGACTTTGGGAGTTCAAACCTTGTTTCTTCATAAGTAGTGTATGAAGAACTTGGTGTGGTGTACGAGGTTGATGGTCGTTTAAAAAGGTCACAATATTGTACCGAATGAGATTTTCCGCAAATGGTACAATAAGGTTCGTCATAATCATCCTCTATATAATAGGTGTAGTCTTCTGAGTAGTAATCCATTGTATTGGAAGATACCCAGAAGAACAACGAGCCTTGGGATCAAAAACAAAAATTAAAAATTTAACAGAAGGTTGAGCACGGCCCTGTGTTCAGTTCTGTATTTGGGCGTTTTAAGAAAGTTTTAGAAATATTTGCAGCACGGGGGCGTGTCCCAGCAGCACGGCCCCGTGTTAATCTACTGAAAAAAAGAAAAATTTAAAAACGAGCGCGCAGTTTTGAAAAAAAATGTTAAAATTTGATTAGGCCATTAATTTTAAGCTTCCTTAAAATCCTTGTGTCCCCGGGAACGGCGCAAAAAACTTGACGTGCATGGGTGAGTATATATTTTTTAGTTATATTTTTAGCCCTTTTGACTCGCCGATTTCAAGTTTTAAATTTATAAAACACGATATTCTATTATCACTCTACACACACGCTAGGGCAAGTATACCCATCACGGACGTAGTATAGTGATAGCAAGATACCGAGGTCGTCCAAGGACACAAGAGCTATTAGTACCGGCTTATCGTCAACGTCTAATGAAACCAATTTTTGAGAAAAGATTTTTAAGCTAATAAAAAAATAAAAACAAAAAATAAAATATAACAAAGATGATAGACAAGAAAGAATCACTTGGATCCAACTTATCTTTTATGTACCCTTTTGATGATTTCCGCACTTTTGGCATTTTAAGAGATTATCTTAGTTATAGTAGTAGGCCCCTCTTCCAAGGCGACGTTACCCTCAACCTAGTGGTTTGAGTCAGCAAGGATACAATCCCATTAAGTCGGATTATTGAAAGATAATTAAGTAAGTTATTAATGCAAAATGTGGTGGACCCCCCCTTCTGAGGCGGCGATCACCCTCAACCCGTTGGTCTGGGTCAGCAGGGTTACAGTCCTCGCAGGGTTGGTATAATGTTTTAATAAAAGTTTAAGAATAAGAGATTCAAGCTTTTTGCACCTCTCCCGTGGTGGGTAATGCCCGCTCCGACTCATGAGGTGTTACTGGGCTTGAATCAGGTTCTCGCAGGAACTATACACTGAACGAGACATATAATTACCCAAACCACTCTTCTAACCCCCTTCCAGGCAATTAACATGCTTTATATAGACCGTAACGACATGAATATGTTGAATCAACGAACATATGAAGAATGATTGAGTAAATTCGTCTTCAACATAAAAAAAACTATTTATTAACGTCATTAATACATACCCAATTAAAAAGTAGCCAAAGATTGGAAATCATAAAAGAAATACATAAAAGAAAAGTCTTCACCAAGTGATGTAAGAATTTAGCCAAGCATGGCCTTTTTTTGACAAAGATTCTTACGATTAATCTTGGATCCCGAGACTACACACACACACTCTAAAGATGGAAAGTGGATGATGGTGGTGGATGATGATGTTGTAGTGGTGGTGAAGTGGTGGCAAGTGAGAGAGAAGTGGTTTGTCAAGGGATGAGTTGAAGTGGAACCTAGCATCCCTATTTATAGCTAAAAATAGAACATCCAGCACGGCCCGTGCCCGCCTGGCACGGCCTCGTGGTCATCGGTCTCTCTCTTCTACATTAACTGTAGTGTCAGACTTGTACTAACACGGCCCCGTGTGTCAACGGCACGACCCGTGGCCAATGTACTTGCTGTACTTCTTCAGATTCTGGAAATCTAAGAATTGGCCACGCCCCGTGTTACTTTAGCACGACCCCGTGTTGAGCTTAAATTTTGTCTTTTGTTGTTGTCTTTTTCTGCTGTAGTAAATTCCTACTGGGCACGGCCCCGTGCCAGAGCTTCTGACTTTGTTATTTCTTGGGTTTGGATGCGGATGAGGGCTCGGTAAGTTGGTCAATCCTTCTTCATAGCATTTAATGTTGGTTTTTGCTGTATTTTTGCTTCTTTTGTTCTTTTAAGCTCATTTAACCCTGTTTATTCAAAAGGAACAAAAAACGCAAGATTTTTCCAACATTAGTACTAGAAAAGGGTTGATTTTATGCCTTATTTGATGTAATTTATATGTTGTATTTTGAACACATCATCTACGTAGTCAACGGAGCATTCAAGTGCAACGGAATCGATCCTAACACGCACGTTCAAGTGGTATCAGAGCGGGAGATTGATTACAAGGACTGGAGATTCAAGAAACAAGCTGAATTCATCCAATTCAGAGCTGATTTTATCATCTTCTACACATTTTTCTTCTACTCATTCTTTTTCTTGTTTTCATCTCAGATTCACGATGATTTTACGGTTAAAATTGTCTGATTATGCAACATGTTGTGCGAAATCAAGTTTTAAATAATACTTCAAAGTTTCATAATAAAATTCAAACAAAATCACTATAATATTTGAAAAACATGAAAAACATGGTTGAAATGTGTGTTGTTGACCTCACATGGATCTAGATACTTGTGTGAGTTCACACCGATCTACCATATAGTTGATCCGCACGAACCTAGGGTCATAATAGTCATGGATCATCTTGAAAGGCTCGCACAGATCTAGTGGTATTAGGGTTTATCCGCGCGAACCAAGGAATTCCACATCCGTACGGATCAATTAGTGTCCGTCCGCGCGAATCAAGGTTGTTGAGTTGTTTGTCTTTCAAAGTTGTTTAAGTGTTTGTTACATATTTGCAGTTGATTTTCTAGTTGTTAACAATCATGGAAGAGGAGTTTTACAACGAATTCTACAACGCTTTCACATCCGAAACAACACCCACATCGAAGAGCAAATCAAATGATATTTCGAAAAGTTTGAATTATGATAACGTGTACGGAAATCATCATAAACCACCTAGACTAATGAATATAGAAGATTATCATTGGTGGAAATACAGATTTGATGGTTGGGTGAATGCGTATGCTTACGGTAGTTGGGTTTTATTAAAATTGGGATATGTAAAACCAATAAATGAAAATGGAGAATTAATACCAATCAAAGAATATGTGGAAATGGATTGCACTGTTACAACAATCTGTTCGATGGGTGCGTTACAAATTGATGGGTGAAATTATTATCCAACAGGTGCGTTACAAATTGATGGGTGAAATTATTATCAAAGAACCAGTTGAGACCTCCGGACACTATAAGTGAAATTATTATCCAACAGGTGCGTTACAAATTGATGGGTGCAAAGCAGAAGAACTGTGACAACGTGCGTAGGCTTCTAGGTGATTGGGAGATTAACGGAAATGAACTTCAAGATGATGGCGGCTGATTAAGTTTGTTTATGTTTGTGTTTCTAGAGCCTAGTCTAGTTGTTTTTTCCCTTTTTGGTGGTGTTAGTTTTTGTTTTTCGAGTTGTTACTTTCATGGGGCATGTCCTGTGATTGAACTAGTGTAGATTCTCTACACTACTTGTGTGTTTTGGTTGTGAATATATAGAATCACCGAGGTAACCCTTTACCCAAAAAAAAAAAACAATCTGTTCGAGATGATATTCTGTTTTTGTTACAACATGACAAAACTTCAAAGTCAATGTGGGAAGCACTAGAAGTTAAAGCTGCAGGTGGGAAGGAAGTTAAAAAGAACAAAATATCATTGCTTAAGAAAGAGTTTGATCTGTTTAGCTGTCTAAAAGGAGAAAATGTCTGACAAATGATCGAAAGATTCTATCATTTGAAAATTGAATTAGAAAGATTTGGTATAAAAAGACAGAGAAGAGATAATTGACAAGCTGATTGAGGCATTACCTCATGTAAATGATTGGAAAATGTTTGTCATGATACTGAAAAATGATGCAAAGTTTGACGAGATAACTTTGGATACACTGATTGAAAAGCTTGAAGGTCATGATCTGTAATTGCAAAAGCACAACAAAATGGCCAGTTCAAATTATCAGCAAAATGTAAATCTATACTATCGTGGAAGCATGCTGATGAACAATCAAGCACCGAAGATTGGTACTGCTTTTAGTGCTGACAGTTCAAATGATTCACCACAAAGCAGTTCGTCAAAGTATGGTTTTGGAGGTTCAAGTTCAAATATCAAGAATCAATCATCTTCAATTTCAAACCAGTCTAATCCAAACATGGTTCAATGTAATATTGCCATAGATCTGAAAACTCTCAAAGCTTAAATGTAGATGCTGCCAAGCAACAGATGATCTTCCTAGCATCTATTCTAGAATCATATGAAAGTCTAGTAGCGGGTAAAGTTGGAAACTCAAATATGAAAAAGGAAGATTACAACTAGATCTACCTAGAAGAGATGGAGCTTATTGATATAAGATGGTGCATGGCAAGTGTTATCAGGAGAGCTCAAAGGTTTATGGAGATTACTGGCAGATCATGTCTTGAAGGTCTAAACACAAAACTGGGATCTGACAAATCAAAGGTTACTTGCTTCAAATGCAAGCAGAAAGGACACTTCAAGAGAGATTGTTCAAACCGGGAAGTGAATGAAAATGTCAATCCGTTTCATGACGATTACTATCAGAAAGCAATCTACCATCACAACAATGAACAACCACCAAAGATGAAGCAGATTAGTGAAGGTTCGTCAAAAGAAAGAAAACAAGCTTTGGTGGTAACTCAAGAAGACGAAGGCTTCAATTGGAATAAATATATTCTAAAGGAGAAAAGTGCATTGGTTGCTGTGGTAAAATGGACTAGACAAGAACGGATTCAACGTGCAAGATTGAATGAATTGTATGCTCCATTTAATGAAGCAAAGAAGGCGAAGAGATGGGATGATGAGAGAGAATGCTTCTTAGATCCTCAAGGAAATCCTGTTGTAGATCCCAAGAAAGTGGATTTTGATGCTTTGGTAGCTATTATACATACTGCAGGAGAATTTTATTCGAGGAGAAAAGCAAAGAAAGATTATGAAGAAAACTTGGAGAAGCGTATAAAAGAAGTAATGTACGCAAGTCTAGAGAAGGTGACAGAGATGATGAAGAAGAAGGAAGAAGAAATCATTGATGAGAACGTTGAGAAGATGGTTGAGAAGCTGAAGATGACGGTAGAAGAAGCGGTGAGGTCAGAGAAAACTGAGGTAAACACTCAAACTAAATCTTCTGAGTTGTCAAACAAAGATGAATCAATGGGTAATAATGATGAAATTGGTAAACAATCTGATAATAAAATTGATAAGTAGTGCAGGAAATGCATGGCAACATGCAGTGCCTGTACTGAGAAGGATGAAAACTTAAAATTCAGAAATATTGAGTTTACTAAAATTGAAATTCTTTTCAAAGAAAAATGTAAACAAATGTTTGAAAATGAAGAAGTTTTGAAACAAAAAGTAGAAAAGCTGACACTGAAACGTCAAGATTTTGAAAAAGAAAATGAGTTTTTAAAATAGAAGTGTTCAGCAAATTGCAACGAATGTTCACAAAAATATAATATCATTCAAGAGTTGCAAAAACAATATGATGGGTTGAAATTTTCACATCATAATGTAAAAGAAGCATATGAAACTTTGAAAGGTCAAACTCAACGACTTCAAGATAGACTTTCAAAATGTATTGAAATGACAAAACATGTTGAAGCCAAGTATGAAGGTAAACAACGGGTTTTAAATAAATATATTGATGAAGTTGCTGAACTTTAAAGAGATTTTGCTGAAAAAGAAAAGAAAATTAATAAACTTCAAAGTTATCATGCTTCTTGATACGTTCTCGAACGTATTTTCAACATCACACCAGATGATGATGGTTCTGAAAAGAACAAAAAGGGAATTGGTCCAGGATATCATCAGGTACCACCATCGTTGGAGAATAATTATACATTCTATGATGATGAAAAGGTGGCAAAAGAAATGGACATGGTTGACTAATTACCTGATAACATTGATGTGACTTACTCCAAATCTGATGACGTTGGTGATTCAGAGGTGGTAAGTAAGGTAGTTGAAAGCGTTCTAAAAGAAGATTTTACAAAAAACTGATAAGTCCATATCACATGATGAAGACGAGGAAAGTTTTTATAAAAATTATTTGAAGAATTCAAAATCTGAGAAAAATGCAAATGATGATTCAATAGGATTGTCATATTACATGATTGGGTCAAACAAATTGTTCTCAGATGTTGAAGTTCCGATTCAGAATGTGATTGCGGATAAGATTGACAAAGTTTTTAAATTGGTAGAAATTGAAAAATCTGAAATTGCAAAATTTGCCGGAAAAGCGAGCAAGAAAACTTTTTATAACAAACCTAGTTACAAAAGGAAAAACATAAAGACTGGGTTGGGTTATAAAAAGAAACAGAATCAAAAGAGACGTTCTGAAAAGACAAAATTTCAAAAAAAGACAAAATTTGTTTACGGAACAAGTTCTGAAGAAGAGAGAAAAATCTAATGTGGTCGACAGACTAATGAGGAATTCTATGCTTAAAAGAAGAAACAACAACATGCCAAAGATGTTTCAAAGAAAACATGTTTTAAATGTCAACCAATTGGACATGTTGGTCGCAAATGTCAAAATCTGAAGACTGTTGATGTTGAAAAAGAGAAAAACAAATCTAAGGCTGTGAAACAGAAGCCAACCAAGTTTGAGTCAAAACAAATTTGGAAACCAAAGACACCCAAATTTGAGCCAAAACAGATTTGGAAACAAAAAGTTGATATATCAAAGCAAAAACAAATCTGGAAATCAAAGATTGATTTGTCAAAACAAAATATTTAGATTGATTTAATATTTTATAAAAGGAATGTTTTAAAAGGACAAATTTGGGTGGTAAAGAAACCGACTTCTGTGAATGAAAAACGCAAAATCGATTCGACCAAGATGGTTGAAAATAAGAAAGAAAATGTTTTTGTGAAAACTGACAAAGATTTTCTGAAGTTGAACGAATCATGTTGTGTCAAAATACCCAAGGTCAAATAGGCCTGAGTTGCATTATTCAAGTGATTGAGTAGTTGTATGTGTAGGTGTTCCAGAATTCAACTGTAAGTCAAGATGAAGAACGGAGCGGCCTGGCATAGGAGAAGGATTCCTGTAGATGAAAACAGGAAGTTTGTTTTGTTAATAATAATAAATAAAACATAAAAATAAAAACCTAAAAAATAGAAAAACAAAAAAACAAAAAAAAATGAAAAAATGAAAAACATTGTTTGTTTTTAAATTATTAAAATTAAAATTTTTGAAAAAAAGTTGAAGGAATACGCCGAAACCCTGACGGCTGAACAAACATGATAAAACAAATTGAAAACATTGGTTCAAAATGTTAAATATCCATGTGTTGTAAATCATGGGGGTGCTTTATTCTAAGTGGGGAATGTAAAGCAGAAATGGATGGTGCGATGAAGCTATCTACATATGTTTGTCAATTTTTCTCTAAGTGTTTTAGATTTTAGGGGGAGTAAAAATTTTGAGAATACGAAAACATTTGAAAATTTGAAAAAAATGCAAAACATGAAAAATTCAAAAGAGTTTTGTGTAAAAAGATGAAATGATAGTATATCAGTAAGACAATCACGACATGCTAAAGAAATGGAATGTTAAAATATGATAAACGGTCTCACTGATGATATACCATTAGGTTTTTGCATATTTAGTAGATTGATTTCGAGATATAAACATAAAATCAAGAACTTTCTTATTTCGTGGGGAACATCTCTCGGATATATGGACTTAGTACTCCTAAATTTCGTTTGAGAGATTGCCTGATTCTAGGATATTAGGTCTTTATACTTATTGATATCTGGGGTATTATACTTGGTCTTCTGATTTTGCGTCAGCAATGGTGTAACACCTCTTAAAACCGTGTCCAATGATGTGTTGACACGTGTACTAAACCCTAATAAAGTCAAACGTTGACTATGAGGGACTAATTCCGTCAAAATCGAAAACTATGAATGTGGAGGGACTAAAAGTGTCAACATGCTTAAACTAAGCCTCTGAATGACCTTGCATGGTATCATATTCTCATATTAAGCCACTTGTTGGATATTCGAAAGCGTTTAAGATAAACTCAAAAGTTTCAGCAACGGAGGGTTAAAAGCGTCAACATGTTAATTCTTACCTCTGAGTGACCTTTTAACAAACCGAGAGCTTCATGATGTTCGAACATACTCTCGGGAATGCCTAATATTGGCCATTTAGGGCTTTGATGCCATTAAACGATAATATGCACAAGTTGCGCGTTAAGAGGGTTAAAAGTGTCAACATGTTTAATTTTACCTCTGAGTGACCTTTTAACAAAACCCGAAGCTTAACGATGTTTGATTACACCCTCGGGAATATTTATAACCTACCTTGAAGATCAAAATGCCAAAAACAAAACTTTAAATGGCTTGGAGGGGCTTATTATGTCAAAAATGGAAGTGTATGAAGGTTTTAGGAGACCAGGGACCAAATTTGACAAAATCTGAAAATTATGGATGGTAGCGCGACGCCACAACCCCCCCCCCCCCCCTTTGTTCTGGCGTGACGCGACGGCGTGAATTTCACAGAATCTCACTTACAGCTCCAGGTTTGTTTCTTGCAGCCCACACATACCACTCCTTCACTCACAAGATCGAAATCAATGGATCATAGCTGGTTTTTAACATCTGGTTAGACACATGGAATGATCTTAAGAACTCTCTAACACATGGCATGATCCAAAGGAACCACCTTCAAGTATAAATAGGGGTCTTGGGTTGGCTTGAATCCTTGCACCTCTCAAAAATCATTCTTTCTCTCCTTCTCTTATGGGAGTTCCTGAGCAATTGGGAGCACCATTTGAGTTTTCTTTAGTCAAATTTTCAAGCTAGGACCCTTTGTAAGTGTCCTTAGCCACTAGTTCTTTTATTTGGCTTTTAAAGCCGAAAAGTCAAGCGTTTACGATAAACGCTTTGACTTTTAGTTAGACCGTAAACGGTCAAGCCATGGTTCGCTATGAACATGGCTATGTGATCGTAATTAGGTAGGTGTTAATCCCTCAAAAGGGCACCTCCTAAGAATCATGTTTGCTTGGTCAATTGACGAGTCAACATAATATTGTTTTAAAAAGTCAAAGGGTCAGTTTTTAAAATAATTGTGATTTAAGTTTAAAAGTGTTCTAAAATATGTTTTATCACTTAAACAACTCGGTAATAATTATTAGAACATGCGTAAACATGTTCGGCTTGTCAATTCCAGTTTTAGGGTCGGTTCGCAATCGAAAGTTGCGAAGTTTGACTTCTGCTTTGACTTTCGTTTATGAACCGAAATAGAACTAGTTTGCTACTGATTTAAGTTTCCATTAGGATCGTAATATGATGTAGTATAACTCCCTAAGGTTATATTACATGTCATATAGTAATCTGAGATTATATTGCAAGTTTCGTTATTATGCTTAAAGATGACCAAATTGCCTTTTTCGTTAAAAATAAGGTTTTAAGCATACATGAGCATGCAAATAAATTGAATTCTAATATGTTAACATGTTTAGCATATTTTGATGTTATAAATCTGGTCGTAAACTGAGTTTGCTTAAATGGTCGTAAATTATGCTTTTAAAAGGACGAAAATGCCCTTTTTTATTTCTAGAATGATTTCAAGCATACTTTATTGGTAAAACTTGATACCTACTAATATGATATCATAATTAGGATTTTTTGGGATGTCAAGTTAGACTATATTCTGAGTTTATGCACAAGTCTTTGATAAGTATTATTAAATGACGATAATGCCCCCCTAAGGCACTTAAATTAGTTTTTTAAGCATAATGATCATGTCAAACCTTTTACCTACTAATATGTTATGACAATTAACATATTTTAACTATTCAAAGCTGGTCATGACATCAGATTTACTAAAACATCGTTAATATCGTCATTTAACGACTTTTACGCCGATTAGGCGCATAGTATGGTTTTAAACCATACGTATCACCCAAGACTTGTTACCTAATGATTTTATAAATTATTATAAATATTTTTAACTTTAGGTATAAGTCACGAACTCAGAATCCCAATATAAGTCATTAAAACTATGTATGATCCCAATATAAGTCATTAAAACGATGTATCATAAATCAAATATTTTTCCAAAATGTTTATGACCATAACATCAGTTTACTTGCAAGCTCCTTTTATAACTCAAAAAATGACCAAAACACCCTTATGAGGCCTAATTTGGTTTATAAACCTTAATGGGCATACATGTTAGTATCCTACTGATATTCTAATGTGTTTAAAGCATAATGACTTGTGGAACTTGTATATGTCTCATCTAGTTACTCGTGATCGCTTATACGCGTACGGTTAGACTTACGTAACTAGTTTACGTAAGTTTACCGAAATGGGTTTAACTTTATCATTTTTATTTCAAAATCCAAAATGTATTTAGTTTACCCATATTATACAAGTCTTCGTACTTGTTGGGTCTAAATTTCATTCTATTCCGGTCATCGCTTTATCTAGCGTATCGTACCATTATTAATACTTTAAGCTAGCCGGTCTAAGTCTATGACTTAAATAAGAATCGTTAGCATTCTAATTGGTTTTTATACCATCATTCCAGACTAGAGCCTTCTAGTAAATTGTACCTATGCTTACTTAATTGAATACGGTTGAGTTATTATAAATCTTGCAATTTAAGACAGGAGCTAACTCAGGTAAATACTCTTAACCTATTTTCCCTATACAGGCTTGAGATATGGTAAAATATTTACCACATGGTTGAGTATGGGATTCGAAGACCTATGTGTCGGGAAATTTACATAACCCGTTTTAATTCGTATTGCTTGACTGAAACATTAGGGGTTAATGCGACCATGTCCTGGATATCCTTGACTCATTAATTGCAATGGCTACGACCTAAGCACAGGGTGTAGGCATACACCTGAAAGATGCGATATAGTTTACTATTCCCCAATAAGGGAATAAGATATAAATTTTGATAACTCCTTTGTGGGTTTCCCGAAAAGGGATAAATGGTGTGTCGGTTAATCATGAACCGGCATAGTCCGAGCCCCGTATGAAGAGCAAGTTATGTAAAACTGATAACATGAGATGTAGTTTGTCCCAAGTATAAAAGATTTTTCGTGCCTTGTGCACCTAAATCAATTTTGAAAATATTTTCAAAATGTGTCGGTTGATTGTATTTACCAATGAAAACTGGCATATTTTGAAAAGACTAAGTGACAGGTACAAATACGTAAATAGGTTTGAAGCTGTTCGGATTTGTTAGATAAGGAATTTGCAACTCCTTCGCATAAGCCATTAGTCTGATAAACTTCTTTTGTATTTAATGACCCACCTGTGGATTATTATTACAAGCTCGTCTGTAATTATTTCTTTGGTATTTTCAGACAATTGAGTTGTAATCATATTTTATATTCCAAAAGACTTCCGCTGTGCTATGCTGTATATGTTTGACTATGACGATATCCATCTTACGTCACGATACTCCCCACCGGGCTGAGCTATAAATATCGGGGTGTGACAGGTTGGTATCAGAGCCAATGTTTGAGTGAATTAAACACTAGCCTTTTGTGTTTAATCTCAAATGACACAGTAGTATATTCCTTAGACCTTCTGAGTCTAGACTTAACATAGGAGTGCTCTCGTCCTTATTAAGTAAGATTTGTTTTCAATTTTAAGTGTTTTGAGCATGTCGCCAAACAAAGAAGCCGTCGATGGAGATTCTTCTCGTCCGAAGCCAAAGTAATGACAAGCTTCATACAACGGCTAGGATAAGTCTGTGACCGGTTTGGAGGAAAGACCTTTATGGACCTATTCCCAAAACCAAACCCATTGAAACTTGTAATCAGACTTCAGAGTCCGTACCGGAGGTCCCTAAGGCTCAAAATATTGAATTCTGTGCCAGTGGAGTACATACCAGGAAGTCCCTGAGACTCCCGTATTGAAATTAAAACCAGTGGAAGCTAATGATCCCTATTTCTTACCTCCAAGTTTTGGAATCCCAGACTTAGATTATATCAATCAAAACCCAATCCGTGATCCATATCATTCTTTAACCATAGAATCCTTGAATTCTATTTCTACAACGGATCCTGATTGGAATGCTTATTTCATGCACTAAGATCTCCAGTATCACTACCGCGTGCAGTAAACAAAGATGAGAAACAATCTGAATGAAACAAGGAAGGCATTAGAAAATCCCTCTTTCATTGTATTTTATTTTCCTTTAGGTCCCTGTATGGGCATTTGCTTATTGTAGTCCTTTGAGGACATATTATTTCATCATAGTCCCTGTGTGGACCTACATCTTCTGATAAGACCCTGTATAGACGTTTGTCTATCGTAGTCCCTTCGTGGACATTATATTTCAATATATTCCATTCGTGGACATTATATTCCATTATAGTCCTTTCATGGATATATTATTTCATTAAAGTCCCTTTGCGAGCATGATTATTTCATTAAGGTCCCTTTTGGGACATGATATTTCATTATAGTCCCGTAATAGACATATTGTTTCATTATAGTCTCAATGTGGACATATCTTTCGACAAAGGTCCCTGTGAGGACACTCGTTAAATATAGTCCCGTTGTGGACATTATATTACACTATAGTCCCTTCAAGGACATATATAGTCCCTATGTGGATACATCTTTCGACCTTAGTCCCTATATGGACTTATATTTTCCTTCTAGTCCTGTGTGGACTTGTGTTGCTTTAAAGTCCCCATGTGGAAAAATTAGTTGCTAAAAGTCCTGATTAAGGCACCATTACAATATCCTATTGATTCATGGAAAAGTTTTGGGATTTTTACATCCTTATGTTCAAGCGATTGTCTTGATTTTAATTCGAATTTTATCGATCTGCAAAATAATTTCAAAAGATCTTCTTAATGGTTTACCCCTGCCAAGTGGCAAGTCCACATTAATTGGCCAAAATTTTTTGTAGTTAAGGATAATTATTCCTTCTACTATGATAGTTAAGGGAGATACCCCTTCTATCCAGAGGTGGTGAACTATGTTCAAGCCTCCAAACCTATATGATCAATGCGACCATGGTGATATTGTGTAACCATTAAGACAAATTATTCTATGTTAGCATTCAGAAAATGTTAACACTCATGGCAGTGTGACTTGAGAAACCACACCAGCCATCAAGGTATTTGGACTACGTCTAAGCCTTAAAGCCTATATGATCAAATTAGATCATGGCAAGTATCATCAATGTGATGATCATATTATAAACATACATTAGTGATGAAGTGCCTACGGGCTATACTTGTTGCCCAATAAGACAACGACAGTTGTGGTCTATGACCCCCTGTCTAAAGATGTTGGAGTATGTCCAAGCATCATAGTCTATACGATCAATATAATCGTGACTAATATCATCTAATACGATGATCATATTATTTAACATCCTTAAGTGATGTTTCGCCTACGGGCCATATTATATTGTCCATTTGTGACAAAGACATTGATGATCTTTTAAGATTCCCTATCCAAGGTAGTGAGCTATGCTCAAACCTAATAGTCTATATGATCAATGTGATCATGATTAATATCATCAAATACGATGATTATATACATATAAACATCCATTAGTGATGTCAATTGATTTTCCTATGGGTCAAAATAAATCGTCTTTCAAGACGATGACGGTGGTAGTCTATGACTCCCTATCCAAAGGTAAAGGACTATGTTCAAGCCTTGAAGCCCCTGATTTAATAAGACTACGTCTTATAAATTAATGTCCTTCGTGAGAGGCCAATGAGCCATATTCTAAATATCCTTCATGACAAGCCAATGTGCTATAATTTGTTGTTCGTGACAAGCTAACATGCTAAATGTTAACATCCTTTGTGATAGGCCTTTTGTACCATATTTTATAATGTCCTCCGTGACAGGCCTTTGGTGCCATATCTTATAACGTCCTTGTGAAGAGGCCATTTTGTGCCATATCTAAATGTCCTTTGCGACAAGGCCTTCGTGCCATATGACTATTTATGTCCTTCATGACTAGGCTTTATGCCATATCATTTTATGTCCCTCGTGACGGGCCTCTGTGCCATATATATTAAAAGTCCTTTGAGGCTAGACTTCGAGCTATTCATAATCGTCTATATGACAAAGACAGTTGTGACATTTTGATCCCCTGTCAAAAAGGTAATGGACTTGGTCCAAACCTTAAAAGCCATTAATGGTCCTTTAGTGACCTAGGCTAAATATAATTGATATACTTTCAAGTAACATACTATAAGGAAGTTAAAACCTAATAGCCGATATGGTTTAATAATACCATGGCTTGTTAATCATCAAATACGATGATTCACTATTATTTTGCAACTAAGCAGTTGTTATTATTGGTGTTTAGTACCAAAAGCTTCAAAATGGTGGATTCTGATGAAGCACACAGCAGTACCACAAATAGAAACAATGATGCAAATGTAAATGTTAGTGGCGCTGATCTTCAGGCCAAGATTGACGCAGCAGTTAGTAAAGCTGTGGTTAAAGTTCTCGAGAACTATAAAGAGTCAAGTGCTACTCGCTCAAAGTCCCATACAAAACCACGTTCATCAGCTCGCAAAGAGAGCTCAGTTAACTCTTCGAATGCGAAGAGCACACCTCATAAATTAGTGCTTCATGATAAGCCCCGTTTAACTAAAGACGGGTGCACATAGAAATACTTCGTCTCATGTAAATCCAGAGATTTCGATGGGGAAAAAGGGGAGATCGATGCCATGAAGTTTCTCGATGAAATGGAGACTGTTGTGGACATCAGCAGTTGTGCTGATAAGGATGTGGTGAAATTTGTTTCACAATCCTTTAAGGGCAAGGCCCTCGCATGGTGGAAGACCATGGTACAGTCCACGGGGAAAATTCCCCTATATAATATGGGATGGTCCAAGTTTGTGGACCTTATCAGGGAAACTTACTGTCCACAGCATGAAGTGGAAAAAATGGAGACGGATTTTCTGACTCTCACGATGAAAAACCTAGATTGTCGTCAGTATGTCACTGATTTCAATTCAATGTCTAGGTTAGTACCCTATTTAATCACCCCTGAACCTAAACGCATTGCGCGTTTCATCGGTGGTCTGGCATCGGGAATAAAAGGGAATGTTAAGGCTTCCAAGCCTACTACTTTTAGGTCAGTTGTGGACCTATCATTGTCTCTCACTCTAGATTTAGCAAGACAAAAGTCAGTCAAAACTGAAACCGATAAGAAAAGAAAGAGGGAGGAGAATGACTCCTAGGATTCTAAGGAAAAGGGAAAATCCGAGTTCAATAGGAACCAACAGGATTCTAATAAAAAGCCTACATGCAAAACCTGCAAACGAAGCCACTGGGACAGTGTCGATCAAACCAAAAGCCAAAGCAATGTGGCATCTGTAAAAGAACTGGTCATCAGTCCCACGAATGTAGGGACATAAAGAATGCGGTCTGTTTCAGCTGTGGCAAGAAAGGCCACATCAGTACTAATTGCCCTAAAGCTGCTAAAGAAGGTACTGCTAAGTCTAGAGAGGCTAAGAAAGGAAACACCTGAACTTACCTGATGAATGCCAGAGGCAGTACATAGCAATAATGTCATCAGGTACATTCCTTATCATTTATCAATGATAATTTCTGCTAAGTGTCCTATTTTAATTCAGGTAATAATAAGTCTTTCATAGACCATAAGCTTAGCAAACTTTTAAATATACTCATACGAACTCCAGATATTAAGTATAAGGTAGAACTTACCAATGAAACCATAAAGACCGTTTCTTCTATTCTCGACGATGATCCTTTCGTAAGAATCTAGAGTACTCTTTCTCCAGATAGAGTACGATAATATATGTTATTTTATTTGTTATCTCATTGATTTCTATCAACTGCGAATGCCAAACTATGTTTGATAAAAGCACCATATGAGGATTGGCGTATCCTAGTGTGTCCCATAGATTGCTTCCATGCCTGATCAGTATGGAGGTTTAATGCATGGAACCACTAAGAAATTCCAATAGTCATATTGTACTGAAGTCAGCTAGTGGTATTCAAAGAAGATATCCATTATAGAAATGCCTGAGTAGGCGTCTCTACTTAAGGCATCCATATATTCGTAAAACAAATGTGTCATTTGCATGACACAAGTGTCGGTAAGTGAACCGAAGTCGGAGATTGAAGCTATCTCTATCATATTTGAATAACTTGATGTCTTCTCCATAGAACTACCCTGTTTACCTCCTGAGAGGCAAGTGGAGTTAGGATTGACATCCTATTAGGAGCCGTATCTGTTACAGAAGCTCTATATTGGTTAGCACCAACAGAAATGGAAGAACTAAGAGCCAATCAGATGAGTTTATGGAGAAAGGCTTGTATAGCCTAGCTCATCATCTTAGGAGCTCTGATTATTGTTGATAAAAGAAAGCACGGTGCAATACGCTTGTGCATTGATTACCGCAAACCTAACTAGGAAACGATTGAGAATCGTTATCAGCTGCCCAGGATCGTCGATTTGTTCGACTAACCATGAGGGTAGCTATTCTTTAAGGTTGATTTAAGTAGTAGTTGGAATGACTATCTCACCCTAATTAAGTTCTCCTATAACTAATAGTTATTATATAAGCATCAAAGCTGCTCCTTTGGAGGCCTTATGTGGAAGAAAATGTTAGACACCCGTTGGTTGGACAAAAGTTGGGAAGGCCCAACTAACAGGATCAGCGATTGTCCTAAAGACGACGGATAAGATAATACGAATCCATAATCATGTGAAAGCTGCCAGTAATCGGCAGAAGAGCAATGCGAACAAGAGGCGCAAATCTCTTAAAGTTCCAAGTAGGGAACAAGACTCTATTGAAAATACCAACATGGAAGGGTGTGATACGTTTCAGTATAAAGGGCGAGTAGAGCCCTGGATATATAGGACCATTCGAGAGAATCGAATACTTCGGATTAGTAGCCTATAAGCTAAAACTTACTCAAGGAGCTTGGTGGAATTCACGATGTATTCCACATTTGTAATTTAAGGAATATCTAGCCAATGAGTTGCTAGCATTGTCACATGAAAATGCGCAGACAATAAATATTTTTTTGGTTTGATGAGAAACCGGTATCGATCAAGAACCGACAAGGATTAAGAAGCTCCGATGAAAACATATACCTATTATTAAGGTTAAGTGGGATGTCGTAGAGGCCCTGATTATACATGGGAGGTCGTGTTCACTACGTGACAGAAGTACTCCTATCTTTTTGAGCAAATCTTGAGGTCGAGTTTTCTTTTAAGGGGGTGAGGATGTAACACCTCGTAAAATTGTGTCCAATGATGTGTTGACACGTGTACTAAACTATAATAAAGTCAAACATTGACTATGAGGGACTAATTTCATCAAAATCAAAAACTATGAATGTGGAGGGACTTAAAGTGTCAACATGCTTAAACTAAGCCTCTAAATGACCTTTCACGGCATTGTATTCTCATATTAAGCCACTCGTTGGATAATCGAAAGCGTTTGAGATAAACTCAAAAGTTTCGGCAACGGAGGGTTAAAAGCGCCAACATGTTAATTCTTACCTCTGAGTGACCTTTTAACGAACCGAGAGCTTCATGATGTTCGAACATACTCTCGTTAATGCCTAATATTGGCCATTTAGGGCTTTGATGCCATTAAACGATAATATGCACAAGTTGCGCGTTAAGAGGGTTAAAAATGTCAACATGTTTAATTTTACCTCTGAGTGACCTTTTAACGAAACCCGAAGCTTAACAATGTTTGACTACACTCTCGAGAATATTTATAACCTACCTTGAAGATCAAAATGCCAAAAACAAAACTTTAAATGGCTAGGAGTGGCTTATTATGTCAAAAATGGAAGTGTATGAAGGTTTTAGGAGACAAGGGACCAAATTTGACAACTTATGAAAGATTATGGATGGTAGCACGATGCCACAACCCCCCCCCCTTTTGCTCTGGCGTGACGCGACGGTGTGAATTTCATAGAATCTCACTTACAGCTCCAGGTTTGTTTCTTGTAGCCCACACATACCACTCCTTCACTCACAAGATTGAAAACAATGGATCATAGCTGGTTTTTAACATCTGGTTAGACATATGGAATGATCTTAAGAACTCTCTAACACATGGCATGATCCAAAGGAACCACCTTCAAGTATAAATAGGGGTCTTGGGTTGCCTTGAATCCTTGCACCTCTCAAAAATCATTCTCTCTCCTTCTCTTATGGGAGTTCCTGAGCAATTGGGAGCACCCTTTGAGTTTTCTTCAGTCAAATTTTCAAGCTAGGACCCTTTGTAAGTGTCCTTAGCCACTAGTTCTTTTATTTGGCTTTTAAAGCCGAAAAGTCAAGCGTTTACGATAAACGCTTTGACTTTTAGTTAGACCGTAAATGGTCAAGACATGGTTCACAATGAACATGGCTATGTGATCGTAATCAGGTAGGTGTTAATCCCACAAAAGGGCACCTCCTAAGAATCACGTTTGCTTGGTCAATTGACGAGTCAACATAATATTGTTTTAAAAAGTCAAAGGGTCAGTTTTTAAAATAATTGTGATTTAAGTTTAAAAGTGTTCTAAAATATGTTTTATCACTTAAACAACTCGGTAATAATTATTAGAACATGTGTAAACATGTTCGGCTCGTCAATTCCAGTTTTAGGGTCAGTTCGCAACCGAAAGTCGCGAAGTTTGACTTCTGCTTTGACTTTCGTTTATGAACCGAATTAGAACTAGTTTGTTACTGATTTAAGTTTCCATTAGGATTGTAATATGATGTAGTATAACTCCCTAAGGTTATATTACATGTCATATAGTAATCTGAGATTATATTGCAAGTTTCGTTAATATGCTTAAAGTTGACCAAATTGCCCTTTTCGCTAAAAATAAGGTTTTAAGCATACATGAGCATGCAAATAAATTGTATTCTGATATGTTAACATGTTTAGCATATTTTTAATGTTATAAATCTGGTCGTAAACTGAGTTTGCTTAAATGGTCGTAAATTATTCTTTTAAAAGGACGAAAATGCCCTTTTTTACTTCTAGAATGATTTCAAGCATACTTTATTTGTAAAACTTGATACCTACTGATATGATATCATAATTAGGATTATTTAGGATGTCAAGTTAGACTATATTATGAGTTTATGCACAAGTCTTTGATAAGTATTATTAAATGATGATAATGCCCCCCTAAGGCACTTAAATTAGTTTTTTTAAGCATAATAATCATGTCAAACCTTTTACCTACTGATATGTTATGACAATTAACATATTTTAACTATTCAAAGCTGGTCATAACATCAGATTTACTAAAACATCGTTAATATCGTCATTTAACGACGTTTACACCGATTAGGCACATAGTATGGTTTTAAACCATACGTATCACCCAAGACTTGTTACCTAATGAGTTTATAAATTATTATAAATATTTTTAACTATAGGTATAAGTTACGAACTCAGAATCCCAATATAAGTCATTAAAACTATGTATGAAAGGACCAAAATGCCCCTACGGTGCATAGTTTGGTTTTGAAGCATAAATCACACATATAGTTAATATCCTACTGATATGATATCATAAATCAAATATTTTTCCAGAATGTTTATGATCATAACATCAGTTTACTTGCAAGCTCCTTTTATAAGTCAGAAAATGACCAAAACACCCTTATGAGGTTTAATTCGGTTTTAAAACCTTAATGGGCATACATGTTAGTATCCTACTGATATTATAACATGTTTAAAGCATAATGACTTGTGGAACTTGTATATGTCTCATCTGGTTACTCGTGATCGCTTATACGCATACGGTTAGACTTACGTAACTAGTTTACGTAAGTTTACCGAAACGGGTTTAACTTTATCATTTTTATTTCAAAATACAGAATGTATTTAGTTTACCCATATTATACAAGTCTTCGTACTTGTTGGATCTAAATTTCATTCTATTCCGGTCATCGCTTAATCTGGCGTATCGTACCGTTATTAATACTTAAACCTAGCCGGTCTAAGTCTATAACAAAAATAAGAACCGTTAGCATTCTAATTGGTTTTTATACCATCATTCCAGACTAGAGCCTTCTGGTAAATTGTATCTACGCTTACTTAATTGAATACGGCTGAGTTATTATAAATCTTGCAATTTAAGAAAGGAGCTAGCTCAGGTAAATACTATTAACCTATTTTCCCTTTACGGGCTTGGGATACAGTAAAATATTTACCGCATGGTCGGGTATGGGATTCGAAGACCTATATGTCAGGAAATTTACATAACCCGTTTTAATTTGTATTGCTTGACTAAAACATTAGGGGTTAATGCGACCGTGTCCTGGATATCCTTGACTCATTAATTGCAATGGCCACGACCTAAGCACGGGGTGTAGGCATACACCCGAAAGATGCGATATGGTTTACTATTCCCCAATAAGGGAATAAGATATAAATTTTGATAACTCCTTTGTGGGTTTCCCGAAAAGAGATAAATGGTGTGTCGGTTAATCATGAACCGGCATAGTCCGTGCCCTGTATGTAGAGCAAGTTATGTAAAACTGATAACATGAGATATAGTTTGTCCCAAGTATAAAAGATTTTTCGTGCCTTGTGCACCTAAATCAATTTTTGAAAATATTTTTAAAATGTGTCGGTTGATTGTATTTACCAGTGAAAACTGACGTATTTTTAAAAGACTAAGTGACATGTACAAATATGTAAATAGGCTGGAAGCTGTTCGGATTTGTTAGATGAGGAATTTGCAACTCCTTCGCATAAGCCATTAGTTTGATAAACTTCTTTTGTATTTAATGACCCGCCTGTGGATTATTATTACAAGCTCGTCTGTAATTATTTCTTTGGTATTTTCAGACAATTGAGTTGTAATCATATTTTATATTCCAAAAGACTTCCGCTGTGCTATTCTGTGTATGTTTGACTATGACGATATCCATCTTACGTCACGATACTCCCCACCGGGTTGAGCTGTAAATATCGGGGTGTGACAAATGGCCTAGACCTCGTTTAATGCTTTTGCACTTAAAACTTTCCCTCTGCATAAAAATTGAGAAAATATCGAAAGATATATATCAAGTGCAGTTGTAAAGAAGATTCCTAAGTGGAACACACCTTAAGTCAAGACTTCATCTCTTTGACATAACGGAAGTTCTAACCTGAGCTCTCAAGGCCTCGCACTAACCCAGAGACATATATCATTTAGGTATATTCACATGTAAGACCGAATCTAGGGAATCTTGATACGGGAGTATTTTCTGAGGTGGGTCACACGAATAAGTTATGTTCTTAAAACATTAATCTTGTATCTTGAATCAATTGAAGTTTGTGTGAAAATTTAAGTGGATTAATATACTAACAATCTAAGTGAATCATTTAGAACTTAAAGTTTATAAAGATCAATGGTGCTAGTGATGTGTCAAAAACTGATATGATCCTCTGATACAAACTAAAACAAAAATATGTTTGTAAATATTTCTTTATTGCATTTCATTTCAGACAAAATCACAAAAATATTTTGAGTGTGTTTTAGCATAAATTTTGTAAAATACAAAAAAGATTTTAATTCTCTTTATGTTTCGATAACCGATGTTGGAAAGCTGAGTTTCAAAGTAAGTATGATGAACATGTCTCAGAAAATAAACAAGTTCATTAATTTGAAACTTGAGGTTTTTAATTAAAAATCTTAAAACAGTTTGTGAAAATCTCCAAGGTTATTAATTTGAACTTGGTTGATAATCAGATGATTCAAGGTCATTAAATTGGACCTGATTATATGTGAGGGTTTAGGAAATTAGATTCTTCGAATGCCAAATATATATAGCTTTTTGATAAGGGGAGCTGAGCCAGTTGGATTCTTTGAATGTCAAATATCTTAACTGTTAAATATTTGTGCTTAGAGCTAGGTTACAAATCCTAGAAATCTCAAAAGGTTTATCTGTCAAATTAATTTTGTTGAGGGCCAGGTTCTTGATCCTAAAGTGGCTAGATATTCTTACAAGTATTTTGAATTGATAATGAGCCAGGTTTAGATCCAGGAGCTTAAAGCAAGGGGGAGCCTGGAGAGAGAGAAAGTTTGTCGAAAAGGGGAGCTGATGATTCAGAGAGGCAAAGGGGAGTCTGTGATGCTGAATTTTTCAAAGCTTCTTGAAGACTCAGAAAGATGATAAAGACTAGCTACAAGATTGACTGCAGCAATATCCAAGGGGGAGTCTACGAGTGCATATGTCTATCGCTTCTATCAATCACGTATCGTAGCTAAACAGATGAAACAAGACTTGGTACTGAAGTGGAAAACATATTAAAGAATATAGTCAATCCGCACGAATGGACTCTTGCTAGTCCGCATGGATCGGTGCGCCTAATTAGGGTTTCATATTAAAGCTTGATCTGTGCGCAGGGACATGTGCATTTGCAAGTAATAGTTGGTCCGCACCAGGTTTCCAGATCCGCACCAGTAGATCCGTGATTATGTTGTTGATCCGTACTGGCTGTCCATCCGCGCAAGGGTTTCATGCAGACCTACTTAGGCTATAAATAGGAGAGTCTTGTTCATTTGTAATGGAACTTTGGTTGACAAGAGTGGGGAAACTCTGTCAGTTTGTTTTCATGGTATTGTACTGATAATTAATCAATAGTAAACAACTTCTAATTAGCTTGTTCTTGTCTGATTCACTCTCGTACTTGGATTCCGCACAAGATACGAGATCTACGAAATCAACAGAGCATTCAAGTGCAACGGAATCGATCCTAACACGCACGTTCGCAAACTTACAAACCTCACAAGTCGTAACTCATCACTCTCTTACTCCTACTATAGGCTTGACAAACAATTAAACGTCCTCCTTTGTGAAGTTTAATCCTCGTAAATATCAAGAGGGCTTTAAAGGGTAGGTTGTGGTTCGGGTACGTGTGTTTTATTGAAAGTGGCTAAAATGTAAAATGCCGGTTTTTCGTTTGAAAATGTATTTGTTTGTGACTTTAGAAGCTACATATTTATAAGCAATAATTTCGGCTTATTTATTTCAAGTAACTAGATTTTTTTACTAAGTCACCTCTTTTATATGAATTTCAAAAGAACTGAATTTACTAAAAACAGGGGGGTTGTGAAAATAAAAAGAAATAGTTTTGGGGTGATGGGTGGCTGTTTTTTTGCAAAATATATTTTTGCGGGTTTAGAAATGAAAGGTCTAAAGCTCAAAGGGGTTTTTCTAAGGGGATGTTTTTGGTAAATAAGGAAAAAATAAAGGTTTTAAACGGAAAACGGGTATAGTCCTAATGCCTCTATCATTTACTTGGATTTGTGTCGGTAAGGATTTGGAACGTAATGCTTTGGCAAGTTCTAGATTTGTAAGAAGCAAATAAACTATTCACACAAGAAACGAAAATTGAGCAATTAGTATGGATGTGTTTTTATATGCCCGATAAAGGCTCAAAACTCACTTTTGTGGGAGAAGGGTTATAGTGTAAAAATGTATATATAATTAAATTTTACAAAAATTTGTTATGACCATGTTTATAATTTTCTTAATTGGTTCTTTTTATCATGATGCTACCAGGTGTAAATTAGTAAAAACATAATTTTTAGAACTTATTTTATCCAACTAAACCAAGATAAGTAAAAAAAATGAAAATTTTTTGACAAAAAAGTTTGGGGTGATTAGCGATTTTCCAAGGCGAGTTTTTGTGTAAGGATTGTTTTTAGGACAAACGATTCAAAGTTTTAACATCCCCCTCACACTTAAATTGCACATTGTTCTCAATGTGTCCCAAATAGGATTTATTTTAATTAAATTTGTAAAAATAACAAAAATTTGTAGTTACTGGGCACTGGACATGGGGGCGTGTCTGGTGGACACGACCCGTGGCTGAAGTGCCAGTAACATGTTTTTAAGAAAACTTACAGTGTAGTGAGCACAGGGTCGTGCCTAGTGGGCACGACCCGTGTCACTTTCTGGGGAGAAATTTTTTAGCATTAGGTATGTGGGCACATGGGGCATGTCTGGTGAGCACGGCCCCGTGACAATCATCTGTTTCAGTTAAAATCTCAAGTTGTGTTGTTCGGCTTCTTTTTTCCGAGCTTGGGGACCACTATACTTAGTGTGTCCATGCCTCCAATGGTACCTGTGAGCTACAATTCTACCATAATACAGCAATCCAACACAAACATAACAACGTCCCAAATTACGAAAGTTAAAGTTGTTCTACCCCCACCACATCACAAGAAAATAAAAACAAATGCAGAAAAGTAAAGTGTTCAAGGAAGTAAATTGTTCAACGGGACACAACCTGGGAAATAATAGATTGTTCATTAGTTAAGGAAAGTTAACCTGGAAATACCCATGTCGCCTGCCACCACCACCGCCTAGTCTGAGTCCATGTCCTATCCTTCCTCCTCTTCCTCCTCCTCGCCGCAAAATACCATGTTGTCCCGGATGTAGGTGATGTCGTTTTGCATGGCGATGATGTTGCGCTCCATGCTTCTGATCCGGATACTTGAGCTTTGGCCCAAGTTGTAGGCGTTTTTTGAGACTTGGAGGGTTTCCTGTATGATATTATATAAATTATAGAGGTTAGGAAAATCTACTCCACCTTGGGACGAGGAGCCCGAAAATAATCCGGGGTGTGGAGGACGATTGGGGACATCTTTGATTGTGAGGATTTCATCTGGGTCATTCAGGTTCCAAACCCGGCCGCGTGCATCCTTAAAGCATAGCAATCTGTTCTTGCAATCGATGATGAGGTTCAGACTTCAGCACAAAGCAAGATCAGCTCGCGTCACACTTACACCCTTGTGAAATGTAGTCGGAGTTCGCCAAATGTAGTTCTTGAAGAGTTTGGTGATCCATCCTCCATAAAAGATGGGTATGGGAGTATCTGCGGAGGCGTTGGTGGCCATGTTTCTCAGAAGCATATGGGCGGCGTCGATAGGCTGGTGGTTCACGAGGCAATAAAGGCAAGTGAGCTCGCGAAGGTTCACCAGCCCACCATTATCTTTCCGCTAGCACAAAGAACCGCTAAGGACCCGATGGATGTAGCAGATAAGCAGGTCCTTAATCTTGGTGCTTTTCGTGGAGCTCGGGTTATAGGGGCCGTCTCTGATCTGTGTCCATGTAGCCTGCCTCAGGTTATCTGGTAGTTCACGGATAGCCTCCGTGAATTCGGATTCGGAAGTATCTTCCTCAGTGTAAAGCCCAATATTAACACCGAATTGGGCGACTGATATACTATACCACTTACCCCACACCTGAATTGCACTGCATCAGACTCAAAGAGATCTGACTCATTCTTGTTGAAAGTTAGTGTGCTCAGAAATTCCATGTTATACTCATGGATTGACCGGAGCCGAGTGTCCAAGAAGATGCAGAGAGGACCAGTGACGAGAGCATCATATCTTTCCGGTTGTCCCACAGTGTCAAGTGTCTCATAGCAAACTTGTCTTAGAGGCTCTTATGCCTAGCTTGCAACACCTCCAACCGAATTTGGTATTCAAGCTCAGAAGATTTGAACCTTAGGAACTTGTGTGGCACAATTTCTGGAAGAATGAAACAGTAAGACAGTTGGTATGTTGAAAATTATGCGAAAAACTGAAATCAAATGGTCTGGACACGGCCCCGTGTATGTGGTCTGGATTGCCCACAGCCCCGTGTCCATTGGGCACGACCCCATGTCAAATTGTCTGTCAACCCAAAAATGAAGGTTTTCGAGCCGGCTTTGAAAAATTCAAAGTTTTTGGTCCATTAGGTGTGGTTTACCCCGAAAATCAAACCCTAAGTGTCAATTTTGCATAAAACACTTGTATACCCTTTCGATTTTAGATTTTTTTCGGTCAAGAACAAGGGTTTAGGAATAACTGCTTGAACAACCCAATTTTTCCAACAATGTTTAGTGATTTACATCTCAATACAGTAGTACTAACTACTACTAGCAAGATCTAAACAAAAATTCGAGATTAGCACGGGTCTAGTTCAAGAACCCTAGATTAACCCCGAATTTTTGATGTTATACTACATGCAAATCGCTAAACTAACTAACTATGATGTTAGAATCATACCTCGTAGTCGGATTTGGTCGGATGATCGTTGAAATTTGGCGGAAAAAGGCCAGGAACCGGTGCTTCTAGAAAAACGGGTCATGGTTTGTGTTGAAAAAGTGAAGACAAGCCTTTTATACCCTGTCTGCAGATCGGCCACGGCCCCGTGCCGTGTTATTAATTTTTTGTGGTACTGGGCGTTTGGACACGGGGGCGTGCCAAGTGTGCACGACCCTGTGGTCATAGTGGCAGTAATATAATTTTTATGTGTACGTGTGTGTGACCGTTTTTCCGAGGGTTCCCTTTTTGTACTTACCTGTTTCTCGTTCAATCTTCAAGGATGATGCTTTCCTATTATTCCTACAAGATGATTAAAAAGAAAAACATGCATATTTTCAATTAATGTTTGATCGTTTTCCGATCACATATCTACCTCTTGAAGAGTTACTTCAACCTCCTCATCTTCAATGAAGCCTCGGTAAAGCTTAAGCCTTTGTCTGTTTACCTTGAAAGGTTCACCGTTTGGAGGCTTAATTTCTACGGCTCCATGTGGAAAGATTTGGGTAATGGAAAAAGGTCCCGACCACCTTGACTTAAGTTTTCCTAGAAATAACCGAAGTCTCAAGTTAAACAAGAGCATTTGATCCCCCTCCTAAAATTCTATAGGTTTGCTTATTTTATCGTGTATATTTTTCATGCGTTCCTTATAAATTTCGGAGTTGGTGTATGCTTGATTTCTCAATTCATCCAATTCGTTTAACTGATAAAATTGATTTTTACTAGAAGTTTTTTGGTCTAGGTTTACGTTTTTTAATGCCCAGTATGCTTTGTGTGCAATTTCTACTGGGAGGTGACCATTTTTTCCACAAAGCATACTGGGTGTTATATGGGGTGGTGCCTATTGGTGTTTTATAGGCGGTTCGGAAGGCCCATAAAGACGGTGATAGACCCCATATTTTGTTAATGCCCAGTATGCTTTATCTGCCCTATCTTTTTAATGCCCAGTATGCTTTATCTGCCCTATCTTTTTTAATGCCCAGTATGCTTTATCTGCCCTATCTTTTTTATTTTGACCTACGGTTTTTTCTAAGATTCTTTTTAGCCCTCGATTTGTTACTTCAGCTTGACCGTTGGTTTGAGGATGGTAGGCGGTTGAAAGACGGTGATAGACCCCATATTTTGTTAAAATTTTATTTAATTGATAATTGCAAAAATGGGTACCTCTATCACTAATGAGTGCTTTTGGAGTGCCGAAACGAGAGAATAATCGTTTCAGGAATTTTACCAAAACTCTCCCATCGTTAGTTGGAAGAGCTTCGGCTTCGGCCCATTTGGACATGTAATCGACTGCCACAAGAATGTATTTGTTTCCTTTTGACGGTGGCAAAGGTCTCATAAAATCCATACCCCAAACATCAAAAATTTCACAAATAAGAATGTCGTTTTGGGGCATTTCGTTTCTTGATGAAATATTACCTATTCGTTGGCACGCGTCACATGTTTTAATTAAATTGTATGCATCCTTATAGATGGTTGGCCAATAAAATCCTGAATCGAGTACCTTTCGTGCGGTGCTCGTGGCTCCATGATGTCCTCCGTACGATTCTTCATAACAATGGCAAAGAATATTTCTTGCTTCTTGACCATGGAGGCATCTTCGGATGAGTTGGTCGGCACCTATTTTAAGAAGATATGGGTCTTCCCAAAAATAGTGTTTTACATCGGCAAAGAATTTTTTCTTTGTTGATGTGACCAACCTTTGACTAAAATGCCACTAGCAAGGTAGTTAGCATAGTCGGCGTACCATGGTTCTTCTTGATATTCGACCATTTCCAAGGATTTGGTGGGAAACTTTTCATTGATGAGCTCTTCCCGAATTAGCTCCAAAGCATGATCTTCTAAGCGAGATAGGTGATTGACGGCGGTGTTTTCAGTTCCTCGTTTATCTTTTATTTCAATGTCAAATTCTTGGAGGAGAAGAATCCACCGGATCAAACGTGGTTTGGCATCTTGTTTTTTGAAAAGGTATCGAATGACGGCGTGGTCCGTATAGACTATTGTTTTAGAAAGAACAAGATAGGAACGAAGTTTATCAAAAGCAAATACTACGGCTAGTAGTTCTTTTTCAGTTGTTGTATAATTTTCTTGAGCATCGTTAAGAGTTTTACTTGCATAGTATATTGGGTGAAAGTGCTTTTCTTTTCGTTGTCCTAAGACGACACCAACCGCAAAGTCACTTGCGTCACACATGATTTCAAAAGGTAGTTTCCAATCGGGTGTTATCATGATTGGTGCATTGTCTAGCATTTCTTTTAGTGCAAGAAAAGCTTTATTGCATTCCTCGTTGAAGATGAATGATGTATCTTTTTCAAGTAATTTTGTTAGAGGCCTAGAGACTTTTGCAAAGTCTTTGATAAATCGCCTATAAAATCCGGCTTGTCCTAAGAAACTTTGAATGGCTCGAACGGAGGATGGTGGAGATAATCGGGAAATAGTGTCTATTTTTGCCCGATCAACTTCCATTCCTTCGCTTGAGATTTTATGACCAAGTACTAGTCCTTTAGTTACTATGAAATGGCATTTTTCCCAGTTAAGGGCGAGGTTAGTTTCCTCACATCGGGATAGCATTCGTTTAAGATTGTCGAGGCATTGGTCAAATGTATCTCCAAAGATAGAAAAGTCATCCATGAAAACTTCTGTAGGATCGTTTTCAGACACGAATGAGTCGATCAGAAGAGTTTTACTCAGTACGAAAGGCGCAAACAGACGTACTGAGGTCAATTTAGCTAGAATATCACTTTAACTGTCGATATTATTGATATAATTCAGACCCGAATGAGTCGATCAGAAGAGTTTTACTCAGTACGAAAGGCGGAAACAGACGTACTGAGGTCAATTCAGCTAGAATATCACTTTAACTGTCGATATTATTGATATAATGACGTTTTACAGCGAGACGACACTTCGGCAGCACTTCGTTGCTCTGACTGGAACCGTTACAAATGAACAAGACACAAAGGTATTTATAGATGGAGTGATTTCGTTTGAAGCTGTCTCAAACGAAATCAGTAATCTCGTTTGAAACACATTCAAATGAAATCATCTTCTTAATTTCGTTTGAAATGGTCTTGACCCATTTCAAGCGAAATTACCTATGTACACTTTCTCGTTTTTCGTGCCTTGATCTATCTATCACAACAAGACTCGATACAAGACGAAGTCGACAGACGCATGCACTAACAGACTCCCCCTCGAATGTTGACGAATCTTAAAGTGTCGAGTCTTCGCATCTTTAGTCTTTATCAGTCCTCTCGAACTCTTTGAAGTATCTGACGCTGTAAGCATCCTCAAATCTCTCTCTTCTCTTGATCTCCAGGATCTCTAGCTCTTACCATCAGCACCAACAGATTCCTCTCCTCGAATACTGATAACCTCCAGAATCTGAGTCTTGCTCTTGAGCTTTTTAATTCTCTTGATCATATCTCTTGATTCCTTAAGTTCATCAGCATCAGCAGTTCCAGAATCGTAACCTGGCTCAATTCCAGCTCAGGATCGAAACCTGGATTACCTGCACAATCTCTACCTCACAATAAATTTTACAATTTGATAAATTTATACTCTGCTTACCACTTTGTGGAGTAAATCTTAGAATGATCTAACAATTAGTCTCTGATGAACCACCTGTAGGAATATCATTTTTATTTCAAAAACTTTTCTCATTTTATTTCAAAACATCTCAAACAATTTCACCCAAACCATTTGTTCATCATGTCTAGCACTTGGAATTTTGAAAATCAGCTTTCCAACACCAGTTGTCGAAAATCTTTTTGGATTTTTCAAAGATTATGCTAAAACACTCCAAAAATCTTTTTGTATTTTTTGAATATAATGAAATGCAGTAAAGAAATATATACATACACTATTTTTTGTGAGTTTGTGTAAGAGGATCATATCAGTTTATGACAAGTCACAAGTACCGTTGAGCTTAGTTACACATTAAGAACTAAACAATTCACTTAGATTGCCGATATACTGATCCACTTAAATTTTTACACAAATTTCAACTGATTCAAGATATAAATTAAGTGTATTAAGAACTTAAACTCATTCATGTGTCCCACCTCTTGAATATACTCCCGTATCCAGATCCCAATATTCAGTCTTACAGGTGAGTATACCACAGATGATATCTGTAAGGGGTTATAAATTATGAAGAACCGTGAGAGCTCAGGTCAGAACTACCGTTCAGCAGAGAGATGACGGCTCGACTTTTGGTGGGTCCCCTTTAGAGGATCTTTTTTACAACAACATTGATTAGCAATTTTATTATCTCATCATTTTATGCTGAGGGCGGCGCTATATTTCAAGCAAGCAGTAAAGTATTCTCCGGGGACTAGGCCATTGCTTCCGCATTATCAGAAGTCCCGGGATAATACCCCAGATATCACTGAGCATAAAGACCTATTATCTCATAAAGAGGGATCCTTCAAACGAGATTTCAGGGGTTGCCTATATATCCAAGTAGTGTTCCCCATGAAATAAGCAAGTTTGAATTTAAGTTTATATCCCGAAAAAGTTTACTAAATGTGTAAAAACCTATCGGCAAATCATCAGTGAGACCGTTTAACGCTATTTAAACATTACATTTCTTTAGCATACTGTAACTGTCTACTGATGTACTATCATTTCCTCTTCTTTAAACACAAAAACTCATTTTTGAATTTTATCATGTTTTTGTCTTTTTCAAATTTTCAAATGTTTTTGGATTTTCAGAAAAATTCTTACTCCCCCTAAAATGCAAACACATCTTAGGAAATTTGAAAACAAACTATACAATAAACGTGACAACTGATATCGAATTGCTTCAAATCGCCATCCACTTAGCATAAACAATCAGAACTCCCCCTTACAACAAACTATTTTCCCATTGATTTCAAAACACTTAAGTTTGTTTTAATCAAATGGTTTTTCCAGAAAATAAGTTGTGTTGATTTTATAAAACTATTTGTAGGTTAGGGGTTTGGTTCATCACATTGTCTTTCAACCAAATACTACTTGTAGGAAAATGCAAGTACAACTTAATGTCCTTGATTTACCACTTGTAGGTAAAAACCTTTTTCAACCACATGGCTTATCAACCAATACCACATGTAAGTTGAATTCTCAAGATGCCGATACCTACTCCTCACTTACCAACCTGGGAGTTCCGGCAAGTCATAATAGTGACCAATGTTCAATTTTTCAAGCAAACAATATAAGAATGATGCCGATTCCTGCTCCGCGATTTCCAACTTGGGAGCTCCGGCAAGTCCAGGATTTTACTGTTCATAGTAGGTACCATCCCAGTCACAAACCAAGGATGATACTTTACCTTGCTTCTTTGTTTTCTTTTCGTAAAATTCCTTGACACCTTTGACCTTCCTGTCAAGTTTTGCCTTTTTCTTGTAAAACTTGTTTGAACATTCACCAATCTCAAAAGTTAAATTTTTGAAAAGTTTATTTCTATCAATTGGTGGTTCAAACTCAACCTCTTTATCTTTCAATTTACGAGAAACTTCCTGTTTTGATTTTATTGCCTTGGAACAATTCTAGGTAATATGACCAACAGTGTTGCATTGGAAACATGTTCTCGTTTCTTTCATCTGATCAGCAGTTTTCATCTCTTCTTGCTTCTTCGCAAGGAATTCTTTGTTTGACTGGTTTCTGAATAGATTTTCTTTATCTTCTTCAGATGATGTACCTGAAACAAATATCATTTTTGATTTAAAATCATGAACATATTTTTCATTTTTATGATTTTCTGGAGGAATAAAACCAAGTCCTTTCTTTTTGAAATTACCGTTATGGTTTGGTTTCTTTCGATACCCAGAACCAGAACTGTAACCTTTTTTCTTGTTTTCTTTTTGTTGAACTCTTGAGGTGTACTTTTTAGGTTTATCATTAAGATTTACATCTTTTATTTCAGAAATATTAATTTCTGTAAGTTTGAAAACCTTTTTAATCATGTCAGGTTTAACACCTCTTATTGGAAATTCCTCATCAAAATATAATTTGTCAGAATCATTCAAAGTATATGCAACTTTAAACATTTCGTCATTCAAATTAGACTTTGATAACAGGAATTCTTTGTTGTAAACTCTTTTGCCCTGTTTGTCGGTTTGACTCGGAATGCTGGACTCAGACTTTGACTCCTCGGATTCATCTTTATCCAACACCTGATCGACCACGTTCTTTATTAACTCGGACTCATGATCAGTGTCAGAAGACGTAAACGTGACATCAATATTTTCTGGCAAGTTAACTGAAGACTCCGACTCCCACTGTAAATTTGTAGCTTTTTCGACTCTTTCTGAATTTGGATTTCTCGGAGAATATCCATTTTCAAGCGGGGGTGGACACTTGTTGTAACTGAAACCTTGTTTCTTACCAGATGTCTTTTCTTTAGAATCCTTCTTTTTGTCTTTCTTCACAGAAGTCTTTGTCTTTTCTTCAGAAACTTTCTGTTCTTCAGTTACTTCATTATCTTCAAATGCCTTCATGCCTTCAACAGTTGGATAAATCCTGTCAATGACATAAGAAGTACATCAGTAACTTTTCAACAAACAATTAACTCTTTCAGTTTCAATTCTTTGGGTTTCAAGTTTCTATTCTAGTACAACACACTTCTCGATGTAGTTATTCACACTTTTCTGCTTTATCATGAAAGCTCCCTGAAGTGTTTTCATGGCTGTTGCTTGTTCTTCACTTGTTTGGTTATACTGATTCATAGCTTTGTTCAGAACATCATAAGACTCCTTCAGCCTGTTCATGTTGTTCATCAACTCACTGTTTTTCTTCTTAATAATCTCACAATTCTCACAAAGCACCGAAACATTCTTAGCATTAGCTTCTGCATCAACTTCGAACTTTGGAATATCTTTCATCTTTTTCCTTATCACTGGAACAGCTTCATCATCACTGCTGACCAGTGTTTTGACCTTTTTCTTTTTCTTTTTAGCTTTTTCATCTTCACTATCACTTTCTGCCATCATTTTGAAATAATCTGCCATTTTTCTTGCATAATACTCTCTATCATCATCACTATCTTCTTCAACTCGAGCAACAAACGCCTTTTGATGTGAAGTTTTGTTTGGATCATAATCATCCCAACTAAAACCTTCCCAGTTAAATCCTTCAGGAAATTTTTCATCATCGTGGTTAATCAGGCATGCTTTATTATCAGCTGAGATATATTTGTCCCAATTGAAACCTTCGTTGGCTTATTGTCATCCTGATTCACCATACAAGCTCTCTTTGAAGATTCTTCAATCACTTTTCTTCCATGTGCCACTTGTGGTTCTTGTTGTTGTTGTGCAACTTGATGATAAATGGCCTTCCGATAGTAATCATTGTTGTTGTTAAATGGATTTTGAGTTCCACTTGCTTCACAGTTTTTGCACTCCCTCTTGAAGTGTCCTTTTTCCCTGCAACGAAAACAAGTGACTTTAGATTTATCAAATCCTAAAGTAGAAACATTAGCTTCACGTAAATCATCTCTTCCTGTGATCTGCTTAAATTTCTCAGCTCGTCTTAATACACTTGCCAAACACCACTTAATATCCATCAATTCCATTTCCTCAGCGTCAATCTGATCGTAATCCTCTTTAATCAACATAGGATTCCCGATCTGACCTGCAACAAAACTACCATATGATTCCAACACTGTTCCCAACAAAGACATGTGACTCTTAGCAATTTCTGCTGAATAATCCTCATCATTCTCCAGATTCAGTACAATGTTGCATTGTAGCTTCTTGCCATTCTTTGTTGTTGAAATGTTTGGATCAAATGACGGATATGATGAAAAACTTGTATTACTGTTTGATCCTTTGGAAGAACCTTCCGACGAATTCTTTGCATTGAATGCAGTTTGAATCTTCGGTGACATGTTGGTGGTTTTATCACTGACCCCACCTTTGTAATAAAGTATGATGTCTTGTTCACCGTCAAAATCTTTCATTCTTGAAATCTTTCTCTGGTCCATCTCCTGAGCCTCAATCTTTTCAATGAACTTGCTTATTGTCAGATTACTAAAACCTTTCTTGTTCCTCAACATCATGAGATATGTGCCCCAAGTCTCATATGGCAACGCATCAGCTAGTTTTTCGATCAACTCTTCATTATTTTTGTCGATGCTCAATCTCTTCATGTTGGCTAACAAATTGCAGTATCTTTCTATAATCTGCTTTGTGCTTTCATTTTTCAGCCCATGAAACAGATCGAACTCTTTCTTCAAAAGCGATTTCTTGTTCTTAACCATTTCTTGGCTTCCATGAAACTTTGATCTTAATGCTTTCCAGATTGAATAAGAAGTTCCATTGTGTTGCAATAGAACCAAGATATCTTCCTTCACAGCTTGTTGTAGAAGACTTAGCATCATTTTCTCATCTTTGTATTTCTTTCTATCTACAACACTAAGGTCTTTAATAGCAATAATCTCTTCTTCGTCATTCATCGGTCGAACATATTTTGTCTCAACGCATTCCCAAGCATCTAAATAGTTTGCTTGTACCCAATTCTCAAAACGTCCTTCCCAAACTTTATACTCCTCGATGTTCATGAGCTTAGGCGGTTTTTGCATCGTCCCCGTTTCATTTTCCAGCATTGTGTTCTGTGCAAGAGTGATCGGGGTAACTGGGGTAGCGAACGCGTTGTAGAATTCCTCTTCCATGTTTCGGTTTTTCAAAGTTCACAAAAAACAGACTGTTCAAACGGAATTACAATCTTCAAACGGAATCACTCTCCTCAATCGAAATCCCTGATTTTTTGTTTGAAACCTTCAAGCAGAATAACAAACTTGAAACGGAATTATCAAATTCAAACAAAATTCTCAAACTATATACGGTCCTTAAACGTAATTACTCAAACAGTTCAAGCGGAATACATGTTTCAAACGGAATTAACATGTATTTTCAAACGAAATTACGATTTCAAACAGGATTGCTACTTTCAAACGAAATCCTCAAACGAAATGACTATCTTCAAACGAGATAACCCAACTTTCTCAAACGGAATTCCGAATTCAAACGGAATTATCAAGATCTTTCAAACGAAATCAGCAACTATGTGCAATCTCAAACGAAATCAGCAAGCAATTTCAAACAAAATCAGCATGATGTCAGCAATTCGGTCCAAATTTTGTCCAATTGATCAAGTTTTAAGCTGATTTTAGATCTGAAACTCTCAAGGGTTTGTTAAAACACAGTTACGCACACATTGTGAAAAGATTAGCCGATTTTAACCATGAAAACTTGTTTAATTTTGAAAGAAGGTGTAGAAAAACAGAATTTGCAGCTGAATTGATATGAACTCTTCCTCCTGAGCTCTGATACCACTTGTAGGATCGTTTTCAGACCCGAATGAGTCGATCAGAAGAGTTTTACTCAGTACGAAAGGCGGAAACAGACGTACTGAGGTCAATTCAGCTAGAATATCACTTTAACTGTCGATATTATTGATATAATGACGTTTTACAGCGAGATGACACTTCGACAGCACTTCGTTGCTCTGACCGGAATCGTTACAAATGAACAAGACACAAAGGTATTTATAGATGGAGTGATTTCGTTTGAAGCTGTCTCAAACGAAATCAGTAATCTCGTTTGAAACACATTCAAACGAAATCATCTTCTTAATTTCGTTTGAAATGGTCTTGTCCCATTTCAAGCGAAATTACCTATGTACACTTTCTCGTTTTTCATGAATTGATCTATCTATCACAACAAGACTCGATACAAGACGAAGTCGACAGACGTATGCACTAACAACTTCCATTGTTTTTTCTATCATGTCTTGGAAGATAGCCATCATGCAACGTTGAAATGTAGCAGATGCGTTGCATAAACCAAAAGGCATGCGTTGATAAACGAAAGTTCCATAGGGACATGTAAAAGTTGTTTTTTCTTGGTCCTCGGTGCTATGGGAATTTGAAAATACCCGGAGAAACCATCGAGAAAACAATAGAATTTATGACCGGATAGTCTTTCTAACATTTGGTCGATGAATGGTAAAGGAAAGTGGTCTTTCCTTGTTGCTTCGTTTAACTTGCGATAGTCGATACAAACTCTCCATCAGGTGACGGTTCTTGTTGGTATAAGTTCATTTTTTATCATTAGTTACTACCACCATACCTCCTTTTTTGGTACCACTTGGACGGGACTTACCCACGGGCTATCGGAGATAGAGTAGATAAGTCTGGCATTGAGTAGTTTGATGACTTCGTTTTTAACCACTTCTTGTACGTTTGGATTTACTCATCTTTGTGGTTGTATTACCGTTTTATAGCCATCTTCCATTAAAATTTTGTGTGTGCACATGGAAGGATTGATGCCCTTGATATCCATAAGTTTCCATGCGATTGCGTTTTTATGTTTTTTCAAAAGTTTTATTAATTTTTCTTTTTCAAAAAGTGTTAGTTTAGAAGAAATGATGACAGGGAGCTACCATGTTCGTCCAAGAATGCGTATTCTAGACCTTTTGGTAGTTCCTTGAGTTCAAGTGGCGGTGGGTCTTCAAGAGACCGCTTATTTTCTTCTTTATTAAGATCGATGGCCGAAAAGGTTTGTTCGATGGTGTCTTCCTCTTCGACGAATTGTTACTCTATTTCTTCCGTATCGGGTGGCTCTGCTTCGTCTTCAATTAGGGGGTCGTCATTGCCAATTGTGTATATCATTGATTGGTCAAGATTGACGTACCTTTTGTCGGCCCCTAATTGAAGTGGTTGGTTGTTTTGCTTCCGGTTGACTAAGGTTTGATAGGATTTTATGAACGGTTGTCCCAACACGAGGGGGTATCATCTAGGATGATAAAGTCGGTTAGTACTACCACTTGGTTTGTTTGAATTAGGACATCCTCAACCATTCCTGTGGCGTTTATTGTTTTTCGGTTAGAGAGAAAAATATGGATTTTAAGAGGGGAAAAATCACTAGTACCTAATTTTTCAAAAATGTAGTTTGGCATTATGTTAACACAAAGATCTTTATCAATTAGCACATTACTAACAAAGATGTTTTGAAAAAAAACATGGTACCGGTTTTATGTTTAGTTCATGATGTTCATCTTGTATTAGTAAAGTTTGATCATTTGTTAAGGTAATGTTATCTAACTCTTCGATTTTAGTGGTCGTGTTTAACTCTTTTAAAAACTTGGGATGAGAAGATACCAAACAATGATTTTCAAAAGAAGGTTGTAAAACGTGAATTTCTAGGAAGTTTTGTTCAATTTTAAAATCATTAGTTTTAGATTCACCTTCTTCTTGGTTTGGTTCATGCATGAGTTTTTCGTTTTGTTGCTCTTCTATTTTTATCTCTTCGATTATTACCTCTTTAGTACAAATGGTCTTCTCCTTTTTGTGAGATCTCTTAATTAAGAGTTCTAAATTTTTGAGACTTTGTATAAGGTTTCCGGCTTTGGGATTAATTGTTGGTGGTGTGTCATATGTTTCAAACAGATTGGTATCCTTGTCAAAGCTTGACTTTGGGAGCTCAAACCTTGGTTCTTCGTATGTGGTGTATGAGGTTAATGGTTGGAAAAAGTAACAATGTTGTACCGAATGGGATTCACCACAAATGGTACAATAAGGTTCCACATAATCATCCTCAATATAGTAGTTGTAGTCTTTTGAGTAGTAATCCATTGTATTGGAAGATACCCAGAAGAATAACGAGCCTTGGGATTAGAGAACAGAAAATTTAAAATTTAATAGAATGTTGACCACGGCCCGGTGCTAAACTGGCACGGCCCCGTGGGCAAGTATGTATCTGGGCGTTTGAAAAAGTTTTTCTGAAAATTTGTAGCACAGGGGCATGTCCAAGTGGCACGGCCCCAAGTTAAACCTACTGTAAAAAGAAAAAAAGTTTTGAAAACGGGCGCGTAGTTTTGAAAAATGTTTAGAATTTGATTTGGCCGCTAATTTTAAGCTTTCTCAAAATCCGTGTGTCACCGATGACGACGCCAAAAACTTGACGTGTGTGTGGGTGTATATAAATTTTAGATATATTTTAAGATCTTTTTACTCGTGAATCAAGTTTTAAATTTATAAAACACGGTATAATACTATCTCTACACACGTTAGGGCAAGTGCACCTATCGCAGACGTAGTATAGTGATGGCAAGATACTGAGGTCGTCCAAGGACACAAAAGCTTTTAGTAGCGGCTTATCGTTAACGTCTAATCTAATTATATTTTGATAAAAAGTTTTGAAAGTTGTAAAAAGATAAACTAGAAAACAAAAATAAAATATAAGGAAAAACAAATAGACAAGAAGGAATCACTTGGTTCCAACTCCTCTTTTATGTATCCTTTAATGATTTCCACACTTTGGGCATTTTAAGAGATGATCTTTAAGTCGTTGTAGTAGGCCCCCTTCCAGGGAGCGTTACCCTCAACCTATTGGTCTGAGTCAGCAAGGATACAGTCCCGCAAGGTTGGATTATTGAAAGATAATTAAGTAAGTTATTAATGCGAAAAGTGGTAGGCCCCCTTCCAAGCAGCGTTACCCTCAACCCATTGGTCTGAGTCAGCAAGGATACAGTCCCGCAAGGTTGGTTTAAAGTTTTAATAGTAGTTTATAGATACGGGATCCAAGAAGCTCTTACTTATCCCGAGGCAGATTAGACCGCCCACTCGTGATGTCTTACTAAGCTTGAACCAGGTTCTCGCAGGATCTATACACTTAACGAGACAAGAATTTACCCAACCACCCTTCTAACCTCCGTCTAGGAAGTTAACGTGCTTTATATAGACCGTAAAGACTCAAATGAGTGAATCAACAAAACATGAAGAATGATGAAGTTAAATTCGCCTTCAATATAGATAAGTAGTTATTAAAGTCGTTAATACATACCCAAATAAAAAGGAGCCAAAGGTGGGAAATAAAAATGTAATACATAAAAGATTTGTCTTCACCAAGTGATGTAAGAGTTTAGCCAAGCATGGACTTTGTTTGACAAGAACTCATACGATCGATCTTGGATCCCGAGACTACTACACACTCTAAAAGATGGAAAATGGATGATGGTGGTGGTGGTGGGTGTTGGTGTTGTAGTGGTGGAAAGTGCGAGAGAAGTGGTTTGTCAAGGGATGGATTGGAATGAAACCAAACACCCCTATTTATAGCTGAAGTCAGACAGTTCACACGGCCCCATGCCCACCTGGCACGACCCCGTGGCCTTTATTCTCTCTCCTCTTCATTAACTGCAGTGTCAGACCTTGTACTAACACGGCCCCGTGTGTCAACTGCATGGCCCGTGGCAATTGTACTTGTTTTACTATCTTAGATTCTGTGAATCTTAGAGTTAAGCACGTCCCGTGTTGAGTTGGCACAACCCCATGTTGGTTTGTCTTTTCTTCTTGTCTTTTTCTGTAGGGAATCTTGACTGGGCATGGCCCCATGCCTGGTGGGCAACTCCCCGTGCCAAAGCTTCTGTTTTTTGTTATTTTTGTTGGTTTGGATGTGGACGGGGGCTCGGCGAGTCGTGTCAATCCTCCTTCTCTGCATTTATGTTGGTTTCTACTGTTAATTTGCTTCTTTTATATGTTTAAGCTCTTTTGACCCTGTAAATTAAAAAGGAAGAAAGAAAATGTTTTTTCCAACGTTAATACCGAAAAACGGTTGATTTTACGTCGTATTTGATATAATTTATATATTGTATTTTACACACATCAGTGTGCCAAGCGGATAACTTGCTGGATTGTGGGGAGATTGGCTGAAGTCACTAAGCTCTGGATTTCTGGAACTAAACCTCTAAGGTAGAGCTCAGTTCGCTTGTAGGCAGGCTGTGACAAGTTTGGATGAAGAGCAGCTAATTCATTGGACCTTTTGGTGTGTGCTTCAATTTCAGACCCAACCATCTTCAGGCCATATTACTCTACTTCAAGCTTTTGAATGTCATCCCTATGACAGTACTCCTCCTTGATCAGATCTTTGAAGTCATTCCAGGAAGTGGCATTAGCATCCGCCAACCCGAGCATTTGAACTTGCGCGTTCCACCATGAAAGCGTGTTTCCTTCGAGAGTACCGGTAGCAAACTTCATCCGACTATTAGCAGGACATTCACACATCTCGAACACTGACTTGTGACAACTGTGTTCTGTAATCGATGTACTATGTAAAACAATGATGATTATTAATAAAACAATGTGCTTTGGTGTTATTATATGTATTTTGGTGTTTCTATGTGTGTATTTGTGTTTAGTGATTTTACAATTTGATTCGATTCCAATTTCAAGCTCTAAATCGCTTTCTGGAAGGTTATACGCAAACTGGTGCTTAAACGCAGTCAATATAACGCGACAAACACTCCGGGATAGTGACATAGGCTTAACATACCTTAAATAACCTCCACATAACTTAGAAATAAGTTTTGAATGGTTTGGTGTGTCGAAATCAACTTTGTTCGATCGCAGGGACTATTTGTGTCAAACTGCGAAACTATGCCGATTTGTTTAGTACTGAACATTCCAGAACTTGATCATAAGTTAAACATACCCTAAATATCCTTTACATAGCTTAGAAATAGGCTTTGAAGGGTTCGGTGTGCTAAAATAAACTTTTGGGTCATTCAGGGACTAAAAGCGTCAAAAAGTGCACAAGTTTGCATTTTCGCGCATAACTTACGTTCTGAATACATCCGGACCTCCAAAAATTTATGTACGCATTAAAATATTTTATTTTAGTGTTTGGCATAAGAAAATTCCATTCGTCGCTTAATTTGGATCGTTTTTGCGTCCGTTACGACTTCCGTCGTAATTAACCGAACAACGCAACCGTACGGCCAAACGAACCGACATCCGAGATATTTTTGCGCACATTTTAAGTTTCCTATACTTTAACTTCATTTTAGAGCTTTGAAATGGGGTTAACGGGGCTTAAATGTGTCAAAAATGCATCGAAAACCAAGTTTTGGGGCTGCAGGGACTAAAACTGCCAAACTGTGAAAGTAGGTCCTTACGGACCGTAAGGGTGAGGGTCTTACGGTCCGTAAGCATGCCCCAGTTGCTCAGAAACTTCTAAACCAGCTGCTAAAAACTGTTAAGCACTTCTAATCCCAATTGAACTTGGCTCTTCCTGATGATGGGGGGCCAATTTGATGTACCATAGAATTTCAACAAGTGTAGGGATGAGATTGAAGCACGATTTTCGATAAACGATCTTAACGGTTCAAGGAAAACTATAAATACCCAACCCCCACTCCTTGCAAACCCACATTTGATCTGAGTTTTTCTCTAAGTGGTTGTAATTTCTCACTTCCTACCTGAGATTACTTGGAATCAAATCTTGCGGGGACCCTTTGTAAGTGTTCTTTCGTTCTTTTCATTCGTTTTAGCGTTAAAGTCAAACTGTGTTTGACTTTCTGCATTGACCAGTTTATGGTCAATGTGAAGTTCGTTTGAACTTCATAACGTGAGTGTAATCACGATGGTTATAGCCCCTAGTGACTATACCTACTGATTACCACGTTATCTAGGCTCAGTGACGAGTCGAAGTTTCGGCCAAAATGCGCATTTACGCGTATTTTGTAACCAAACTACTTGTGGGCATCAAAACCGTTTGTTTTGATACCAAACCTGTTTTCTAACTTAGTTAAGCATGTTTTAACATGCTTAGCTCGTCATTTTTAGTTTTGTGCTTGTCTAGGGTCGTAAAGGCAAGCGATCTAAACAATCGCTTATACTTTCGAACCCGACCAGGTTGGTCGATCATTAGGATCCGACCAAACACATTAGGTGACCATAGTAGCATAGGGAATAACCTTCCGAGGTTATACCTTATGGTCACCTAGTTTAGGTAGTTGTATGATAAGTAGTTTATATGCCTTAGATAAATTACCAGAATACCCTTTTCATGTATAATTGGTAATTTAGCATATGTAACCTAAACTTTTGTCACAAAACTGATTATACAACATGATTAGACTTGTATAGGCATATAATACTTGTCATAGGACTAGTTAGACGTCTCGAACGTGCTTTGCGCGCACGACGCGTTAAAGTAGCGTAAGCTACCTTAATGGGTCGCGATGGGTCGAAAGCACTTAGGCTAGGTTTCATTTAGGATGTAGGCTTTGTTAAACCATATCACATGAGTTCCAACACTCATTTGGTTTACAAGACCTCATTCTGTCCGATCTTCCGATTAGGGCGTCTTTTGTTTGACTAGTGATTCAATTACTAGGTGCTACGTGATTTCTCTGGTTTACTCGAGTTTGTTGAAGTACTATTGATTGAGGATACCTTGAAATACATGTGAGTACATAGTTCCCCTATTTTACTGTTTTCAATTGTTTTGGGGTGATTCATGTCACACCCCGACCACGTAAAACAACAAACCGTGGCGGAAACGTCGGGGAGTGTTGTAACAGAATTATTGTTTCAAACCATGGATGCAAAGAGTTTCGTTTTATTACATATTAAACATTGTCTTAGAGTTAAACAAGCAAATCAAACATAGACTATTATCATTATTAAATCACTAAGGCCTCGTCTGGTCCTAAGTGAGCATGCATCCTATTCGCAATCAACATTAAGCAACTTCACCTGAAACATATGTAAAAACAAAGTCAGCAAAGAAATGCTGGCGAGTACATAGGTTTTGTGAGAGTGTCAGATTCATGGCTCGTTTACATATTGAAATATTTCATATAACTTCGTTAATCGATATTAGAAACCTTGTTTTGTAAAATGTTTGTATTGTAAACTGAATAACCAAGTCGAAACAGATTGATTATAATTTTATAAACCTCGATGCCATGAATCTTAACCCAAAACATTTGTTTTCGTAAACCAAATCGTAAATCATTCTCGTAATAATACTCATATGGTTTATATCGTTTCGTAAACCTCGTTTGTGTGACATCGCTTCCAATTGTTTACCCAAATCGTTTAATTCGTTAATAATCGCTTTAGTCGTTTAAATCATTCTCGTTTTAGATCGTGAAACTACTTTTGGTCGTCTCGCTAATAACATTCAAACCTGTGTGACTCGTATATTGTTCAACTCGTTTTCGCATTACCAAACCTCCAAAGGGTAAGTTAACAATCATCAGATTCGGTCGTTACCCACCTAACCCACACATAACCATGGGCCCGGTCTGATAACGGGATTTGTCGGATCCTATGGTACCATAACCTAATACTGGTCGGTTTGGCCGAAATTAATGAATGTCATTCGTTATGTAACTACAACCACAAGCTTGTTCACATTATCGAAATCATTATTAGTTTGGTATAAACCATCTTACTCGTTTTGAAACAATCGTTAAAACTTCGAAATCGTTTAGATACATATGAATCACCCCAAAACAATTGAAAAGAGTAAAATAGGGGACTATGTACTCACCTTCGGGTGCGTTTTTAATTGTTAACACAATCCCTCAAATTGTTTATCCGCCCTAAATTAAATAAGAGTGATTTTAATAATCAAAACCCATGCTTCGACATGCAAAATGCTACTTATATTATTTCTGTTTTAATACATACGAAACTGGACTGTTTTCGGACATTTAAATGAAATAGTTAACTTATTCCAAAAATTCCCAAATTTTTATAGAATGTCTTAAACGATCCAAATTTTATTGTATAAAAATATCGGGGTCCAGTTCATTACCAATATTTTATAAAAATTCATTTTCCGGACTGCAATCAGATTTATTACTTTCTGATCGCAGTCTACGGATTAATTCACCAAAAATTAATCGTAAGTCCGTTTGATGTAATTCCAGTTGGAGGATCACGGCGACAACAGTGACCATCTACAGTATAAATTTCATGGTCTAACCCTACACAGAATTTAAGTTATGACTGAAAACAGGACGCATATTTTCAGCAGAAAAATGCAGCTCCAGCTGCTGTTACGAAAAGACGCTTTAAAAATAGTAAACGGAGTCCAAAAATTATGATTCCGGTGTCATTAGAACCGTATTTTATAATACATAATTCTATACTTCAGAAAATACATTTTTCGTTAAGATACGGTCTGGTTACAGCCAGTTAAAGGCGGCTGGAAATGCAGATCAGCAAGTTGTTTTTAGTCTTTTAACATTATAAAGTGTGTTCGATTGATTCCGTTAACATGTTTAGCGATCACAACAATACTTACAGCATATTATTACTTATATATTCCAGATTTATCATGCAATATCATATTTCATTCATCATTTTAACACTACTTTAACCATACATCATCCTTAGTTAATTATACTTCAAGACTTGTTTAAGTTCTATAAACTTTCCATCTTTTTTGATCTTTAAACATCATTAACCACTACAAACATGAAGTAAACAAGGATTCAAGATACTTACTACTAGCTCTTAAGCTAGGGAAGATCAAGAGGAGAAAAGTGGTGGTTAATAGCGAATAGGGAAGGTCCTTGACAATCCGTGAGCTCCACACTTCGTGATTCACCGTGTAGCACCTTGTTGTTACACTTGGAAGGCTTGAACAAGAATCGAAAATGGTGATGGTGTTGGAGCTATGTTCAGCCGAGAGCAAGACAAAGAGGAAAGGAAAGTTGAAGTGTGTTGTGATGTGAAGAAGTAGGTTGCTTATAACATTCCTAAAACTTACAAACCAATGGTTAATGTGTCCCATGGAGTACACTACAAGATCCTCCAACTTCCAATGCTAGATTTAAAGAAGATATGGAAAAGATTTAAAACTCTTGGGGTTGTCCTATGTTTCAAAACCGGATGGGGGGGGGGGGGGTATAGGGTTGGGTTGTAATTCTTGGTTACATGTCTAGTTAGGATTTAGTTAGAGTTTAAAAGGGTAAGCTTGTATGTTGAAATGTGATATATAATATAAGGTGTGTAGGGTGTTCGGGGACCCTAACTAGCTCAGAAATAATAAAATAATGTGTGTGGCAAAATTTTAGTGTCCCGGGTAATGTCCGGTTGTCCGGTTAAACACCGTTCCGTTAAAGTGTTTAATTAGGTATCGGGTATTTTATCTAGCGTTCAAATTCCGATTTATGGCGTTCTAATTTATTTTTATTAAAAATTAAACTCGCCAAAATATTACTGAAATAGATTTCAGTTGCCAAGACTGGCTGCGTTGTCCGCGTTTCGCAGTAAAAGCACTGTGTCGCGCAGAAACACGCGGTACGCGCTTAAACTTGAAAAATAACATTTTTAAGCGTTTTAATTTATTTTTCAACACGAACCTGATTAAAATAAAATTTTAATCATAACAGAATATTTGTGGGATTTAAATATTATCCGGGCGGTCACCAACGTTCGTTTCGCAGTTTTGTCGTAATTAGTTCTTTAGTTCAAATAAACATGTTTTCTCCATACCGAATCCTTCGAAACTTATTTCTAAGTTATGTAAAGGATATTTAGGGTATGTTTGGCTTACGTCACAGTTCCGGAGTGTATGTCGCGTTAAACTGATTGCGTTTAAGCACCAGTTTGCGTATAACCTTCCAGAAAGTGATTTAAAGCTCGAAATCGAAATTGAATCAAATTGTAAAATCATTAAACACAATTGCGTATACATTAACACCAAAACACATATAATAACACCTAAACACATCGTTTTATTGATAACCAACATTGTTTTACATTGTACATTGATCACAGAGCACAGTTGTCACAGTCTCCCCTACTTTAAGAAATTTCGTCCCGAAATTTTATTTAGAGGATTCTTGTGAAAACAAATGCGGATATTTCGCCTTCATCTGGTCCTTACGTTCCGAAGTAAACTCGGGGCTACGTTTGGATTCCCAGCGAACCTTGACTAAATGAATCCGTTTGTTCTTCAACTGTTTGTATGTACGTTCCACTATCTCCACAGGTTTCTTGACAAAGTGCATCGTTTCATCAATTTGAATTTCATCGAGAGGAATGTGAAGATCAGCGTCCGCTAAACACTTTCGCAAATTGGACACGTGAAAAGTCGGATGAACATTTCCAAGCTCTGGAGGTAGCTCTAGTCGATAGGCAACCTTTCCAATTCTTTCAACAATCTTAAATGGTCCAACATATCGTGGTGCAAGTTTTCCTTTCTTTCCAAATCTCAACACTCCCTTCCAAGGTGAAACCTTGAGTAGGACACGGTCTCCAACTTGAAATTCCAAGGGCTTGCGTCACAAATCTGCATAACTCTTTTGACGGCTTCTAGCTGTCACAAGATTATCGCGGATTTTCTTGATTTTGTCTGTTGTTTCCAGAATGAGCTCAGGTCCAGTAAGCTGAGCTTCACCGATCTCATTCCAACAAACGGGTGAACGACATTTTCGACCGTAGAGAGCTTCGAATGGTGCCATCTTAATGCTAGCATGATAACCATTATTGTATGAGAACTCGATCAATGGCAGATGAGAATCTCAATTACCACCAAAGTCTATCACGCATGTTCTAAGCATATCCTCCAAGGTTTGAATCGTCCTCTCAGATTGACCATCTGTTTGGGGATGATAAGCAGTGCTTAGATTTAGTTGGGTTCCCAAAGCAGATTGCATGGTCTTCCAAAAATGAGATGAAAATCGAGCATCACGATCAGAAATGATATCCAAGGGAACACCATGTCGTGATACGATCTCGTCTACATAGATCTTGGCAAGCTTCTCAGCAGAGAAATCCTCACGGATTGGTAAGAAGTGTGCAGATTTGTCAAACGATCAACTACAACCCAAATAGCGTCGTGACCTTTAGACGTACGCGGTAACTTGGTGATGAGATCCATTGCAATGTTCTCCCATTTCCAAACCGGTATCTCTGGTTGTACAAGCAACCCAGAAGGTCGTTGATGTTCCGCCTTGACTTTGAGACAAGTTAGGCATTTTGATACATACAAGGCAACATCCTTCTTCATACCAGGCCACCAGAACTTAGTATGAAGATCCTTGTACATTTTATCAGCACCAGGATGGATAGAATATCAAGACTTGTGAGATTCGTCCATCACTAAGGTGCGAAGGTCGTCCTGATTCGGAATCCACAAACGATTCTCAAAATAGAGTAAACCATCGTCTTTCCTTTCGAGTTTAAGCTCAAGTTGAAGTGGTAGCTCATATTTCAATAAGCCATTGATCACACAAGATCGTTGAGTTTGAAGAACACGAGATTGAATATCAGATAGAGTTCGCACAGAATGAAGCCTGACTCGTTCCTTTCGACTAAGCGCATTGGCTACGACATTCGCCTTACCAGGATGGTAGCGGATCTCGCAATCATAATCGTTTAAGAGTTCAACCCAACGTCGTTGCCTCATGTTCAGCTCCTTCTGATTGAGAATATGCTGGAGACTTTTGTGGTCTGTGAAAACCACACACTTCGTTCCATAGAGGTAGTGTCTCCAGATTTTAAGCTCAAAAACCACAACTCCTAACTCAAGATCATGAGTCGTATAGTTCTTCTCGTGAATTTTCAGCTGTCTGGACGCATAAGCTATAACTTTACCACGTTGCATAAGAACGCAACCAAGTCCTAGATTCGACGCGTCACAATAGACAACGAAATCATCGTTTCCCTCAGGTAGAGATAGAACAGGAGCATCACAGAGCTTCCGTTTCAGCGTTTGGAATGCTTCTTCTTGCTTAGGTCCCCACTCAAAAGGCCTATTCTTCGGAGTCAAAGCAGTGAGTGGAACCGCAATCTTTGAAAAGTTAGAAATAAACCGTCGATAATAACCAGCAAGACCAAGAAAAGAACGAACTTCTGTAGGTGTCGTCGGTGTATTCCAATCCTTAATTGCAACAATATTGGATGGATCTACATGAATACCCTGCTAATTGACAATATGACCCAAGAACTGAACTTCTTTAAGCCAGAATTCACACTTGGAGAATTTAGCAAAAAGTTGTTCCTTCTTCAGAAGTTCCAAGGTCAAACGTGTGACAACCGTCACTTTTCCGTACATTCCGTACACGAAATGAACAGTAATTTGTGCTTAAATGACTGTGCATGATCTGGTTTACCAGACAAATAAATTTCTGAATTCCATGCAAGTGAATTCATGCACATTTTGTGCTACAAAAAAATATAGCTTTATGCATAAACGAGAGCGTTGCGTCAGAAATATTAGTAAACTCACCGGTAAGACACATCGTGTCAACAGAACTGCAGAAAGCAGTCAGACATTAGAATTGAGGCCTAGGTGTAGGTCCGACGACAAAAGTACATTAAAACCCAAGAGTACATATAAGGGTTTAATTTATAGACATTGCGAAAGCAAAAATAAGCACTAAAAACCACCCGAAACGCACTTTAAATGCAGAATTTATATAATTCAGCAATAATTCAGCATCTAAACATATGAATATTTTGCAGAAATGTCGTTTTATTATCCAAAATACTTCCCCAAGTGTTGGGAATTGAGAAGGATACAAAAAAGTACTTAAAAGACACTAAAAAGTGTAATTTAGCACTTTAACGAACCGGTGTCTAACCGAACAACCGGATATTACCCGGAACAAAAAATATTGCCAAGAACATTGTTTTATTTGTTCTGAGCTAGTTAGGGTCCCCGAACACCCTAACCCACTATATATTATATAACACATTATAATGCATCTTACAAGTACATAACACAAAAAAAAAAAAAAACACTAACCATTTTCCATTAAATCCTAACTAACCCAACTAGAACCCCCCTCCCCCATTATGGACGGTTGGGACATGGGGACTACACCAAGATTTTGTTAAATTGTTTATTTGATTTGTTGGGTATCTTGGAGACATAATATCCAAGAGTTAATTAAATGTTGGGAGAACTTCTTTATAAACCACAAGTCTATACCTCATGATCATTTCATCATCTCCACTACACCACAACCTCCCCTCCTTCCTCCATGGTTTACGGCCCAACACCCTCACCTTACAACCTCCATTTTTCAATCATTCTTAAACATTCTAAGGTGATCCAAAGGTGCTAAAGTGCAAACAACGAAGCTTGGTGCATTCGGGACGTGAAGGACCTCTTCTCATTGCTTTTATCCACTCATTCTTCGACTAGATTCTTCCCTAGCCTCGAGCTAGTAGTAAGTTGCTTGAAACACACTCTCGATCTATTTTAAAGTGGTTAAAATAAGATATGACGGTTAAAACTCGTGAACTTGCAAGATGAAGTGTTAAAAGTCTACTAAAATGTTAAAAATGTTGGTTAAAAGCATAAGAGTTGTATAAAACTTGTAAGACTTGTTTTGTTATGATTATTTAGTGCCGATCTATGTTGTGGTAGCTCGGATCATCATCTAACCCGGATTAGGCATGTTCATGAAACATGACATAGAATATGTTAAGAATGAAAAGGGTTAAATGATGAAACTCTACTACACACTAAACATGAACTTGAGTAACAGTAATTTTTCTTGTAAAATAAGACTCTAAACATGTAGATCTAAAGATCTACAAGTGGTTTTTCGGAAGAACCAAGCAAAAATATTAGTCTTGTTTAAAACCCGGATCTTACATGAACTAAATATATTTTTAGTAAATAAACAAGTGTGTAAACACTTGTGTAACAAGGAAGTTCAAAAAAGAAATATTTTTGTGAATCTTGACTAGAAGTTGTGAAACTTCATATTCTATAAAAATAAAGTTTTTAAGAAACTTAACTTATTTTTAAAGACGACAAGACTTACTAAATGTGCTAGTAAGTTACTACACATTTTTGTAAATATTCAAGTTCATGAAATGGAGAAATTAGTGATCATTGTTGATGATTATTGTTGATAATTGTTGTTGACGATTTAAAAGAAAATAAACACATGTTTTGAAAACATGGGAAACCTCCATTTTTAGGGGAAACTCTGACAAAATTTTTATAAATTTTGACACTTAGAAAAATATAAGTTTTTGAGAAACTTATTCCCTAAAAAGGTATTTAAAAGTATTACCAAGGTTTCCCTAATTTTTTGTGATAAGAAATAAGGATTTCTTCAAAAAATAAAAATGGATATTAAGTAGGTATATTTTGAGAAAAATATATATATTATTTGATCACCAACTTGTGTGCTAAGTGTATATAGTATGTGATATACGTGCTAGTGTATTAAGACTTAAAAATACACTAAATACTCATGAGGAGTATAAACATAAAAATACACATACAACATACAAGATACATAATTCGGGTGCAAAGTGCAAAACATGAGATACTTATATTAATTGTTGAGAAAATAATATAAGTAAAACACTTAGTTAAAAATATGGAATATTTTTAACACAAGAATATATACAAAAGAAAGTGACTGTACTTGTGCGACGCAAGTCTAGTGACTAACGTTAAGAAAACGCGTATAGGTTACGACGTTAATTAAGCAAATCCGGTGAAGTTTACGACGCACAGGAACGCAAAGTTGTGAGTTCATGCTCCCCCTTTTTCTCTAACTATTTTTGGTTTTATAACTCTCGGGGGTGAAATACATGTTACAAATATTATAATTTTTACAAGGGTAAAAATACAAGAAGCACTCTTGGTGAGAACGAGAACCGAGTGCAATATGATTTAAAAATACAAGAAGCACTCTTGGTGAGAACGAGAACCGAGTGCAATATGATTTGAGAATACGAGAAGCACTCGTGGTGAGTGCAATATGATGAGCTTTAAGAAAAGCCTAGAAAATACTAGATCATGTGAGCTTAAACTAGACATTGAGATGCCATTAATACTTAATTAGGGACGAGGGTTAGATCTAACGGGTACGGCCGAGCCCCACTCATGGTCCTTATGTGACCTCTTGAGTGCTTCGGTGTCCCAGTCGAGGGAAATCGACACAGTCGAGGTTAATCGATACAGTCGAGGGAAATCGACACAGTCAAGGGAAATTGACGCAGTCGAGGTTAATCGACACAGTCGAGGGTAATCGACACAGTTAAAGGAGAAAATACTAATGCTCCTATGTCCTCACATGCCTTAAGGGAGAAAATACTAATGCTCCCTATGTCCTCACATGCCTTGAGGGAGAAAATACTAATGCTCCCTATGTCCTCACATGCCTTGAAGGAGAATATACTAATGCTCCTTATGTCCTCACGTGCCTTAATGTCCTTATATAAACAATCATTTAAAACGTGGGGTACACAAGAAAACTTGAATGATACTTGAGTACGTGGGGTACTCAAGAAAACGGGAATTATACTTGAGTACGTGGGGTACTCAAGAAAGACTTGAATTATACATGACAAATACTATGTTTTCATACAAAGTATAATAACGTGAAATACAAAAACGCATGAACTCGCTCAACTTTATGTTGATGTTTTCCAAAATTACATGTATTTCAGGTGACAGGATGGATCTTGGGCGCAAGTGTCGTAACTAGAAGTAGACTACAAGTTTAGATGTCATCCACTTTTGTTGAATTGAAACCTTGTCAAAGGTCGTGTTTTGAAAACTTAAATAACAAGTATTTGTAATACTTAAACTTTCATAAATGGATGAACATCGTTTTGATCATGTAGTTGTTTATTACGATTGAATGCAATGATAACAAGCTAGTCACACATCATACGCTTCCGCAAAAGACACGGTGTGACAGTTTGGTATCAGAGCTTCGATTGTAGTGAACTAGGATTCCTTCTCGAGTCTAGACTACAATCACTAGAGTTCTCTCACAAAAACATTTTACAAAAAGGTTTTCATTGCATTCACGAAAGCGCCAAGATCCACGAGTCAGACACTTTTCAAAAAGTGACAAGGCTAGGACATTAGTGAGGAATACCTTTACAATAAGATGCCAACCAAAGCATAGTCTACACGGGTTAGACTTGCCAAAAACAAAATGACCCCCCAAAAACGAGAGTTATACGTGATATAATGCATTAAATTGCTTGATTATGCTAAGTAGCATATATGTTATTGATATACATACATACAAATAAGTGTACGGAATGATTATTGACGTGAATAAGATACTTTCGACTCCGATTCCTATTACTATACGTAACTCGCACGATGAAGCTACCGACCTCGCGTCCTTTGCAAAGCTCATGGCTGGGAGTGATTACCAAACAAGATGCCGAGCTTGCTTCCGTAGGAGATGGCTGCTCTTCCCTCTCGATCGTGAAGGTGCCTAACTACGGTGACGATGACGAGGCAGAGGCGGCAACCTTGAACGAATTCTCAATCAACGGGACGAGATCCCTGCGGCTTATGTGAAGCAAGATTAACGATATGCTTAACCAGAAAAGGGAGATGAGGTATTCATCTCGAAGGTGCCCCTCCAACTACTAGGAATTCTCTCTATTCCTATTCCATCTAATCAGCGTGCCTATACACGCGTAACGATAACGAATGTTAGCGCGTGGACCATCGCAAAGGTCCTTTCCATGACAGAGGTAGAAGGACAGTAGTGTTCCCTCCTTGATGGATCATCTGCTTGGACGAGAGAAAATTTGGGGTAACTGTGCAAGACAATTTATTATTACGGGGGCCCACGTAATAACGACTTGTAGTGCACAGAAATCCTGGTGGACTCTGCGGGTCGAGCTAATGAAAACCATACAAAATTAATCTATAGGTGTCCTCACCTTCATCTGGTAGAACAACACATAGATCAGTTCTTTAGCACGTTAGAAAGTAGGAAGCCTGTCTTAGCCTACTTCGTGACTAACACTTCTACCTGCATACGAGACGTTTGAGAAAACGATATTTGAGCGAGAGAGGTGGAATGACATTCAGAAAGAATCAGCGACGATACACTCCCTATCACCTCTACACAAACAACCCCATCAAAGGGGGAATATACGCACCAGTAAAGCTAAAGACCTAAGGAAACCAATGTAGCAGGAAATAACTAAAACTTGAATGACCAAGGCGATGTAGTCTCGAGTTCATTTCAAACAATAAGCCAAGTTGGCAAGCCTATGTGAAGGCTCAATAACTGTTTCCTCGCTTATACACTGGTTATATATACGTGTGAGATTGGGTAGCTTATGGTGCTATGTATATCATAGGCAATTGAAATATTGTCAAACCTACTTCGTACCATTTTGGCAGAAGAGAATGCCGCCCAGGCGAGACACAAACACCAGTACGTTGCCAAGGACAGAAGCCGAGCTGCAAGAACGCATCTCACAGGCAATTGCGCGACATGAAGCCCTCCGCTCTAAGCACAGCGATGGCACTACTGAAAATAACCCTCCAACTAGCTGCACCTTTAAGCAGTTCCTAGACTGCAAACCATTAACCTTTGACGGAATAGGAGGCGCCGTTGCATTTGTTCGTTGGACAGAAAAGACTGACTCCATTCTAAGAATGAGTAATTGTTCGCCCCAACAGAGTGTTACCTATATCTCTGGGTTATTCCTAGATGGCGCACTCTCCTGGTGGAACCTTCAGGTTCAAACCCTTGGTGCAGATGCTGCTTATGCACTAAGCTGGGACGAGCTCAAGGAAATGATGGAAAATTTTCGAAATCTGAGGATAACAAGAAAGAGACTCATATGGAGTCATCAGGCAATAAGAAAAGGAAGTCTTCGAACCTAAAGATGAGCACCCAAGTCAACTATGGAAGCTCTAAAATAGGCAAAAGAAAGAAAGTGAACCCGCCGCCTGGAAGGAAAACTGATGGAGCCACTAATAAGGCTGGTGGTAAATTATACTCGGGGACTAAGCCGAGATGCGGGGAATGCACTTTTCACCATGAAGGTCGATGTCTAAGGCCTACGTGCAGAAAGTGTGGAAAAGAAGGGCACAGCAAGGATGCCTGTTGGGCGAAGGACCCAGATGGAAGGAATAAGAGAATACCAGGCTGCTACAAATGTGGTGAACCAGGGCACTTTAGGAAGAATTGCCCTGAGAAGAAACAAGCATGGAAGGGTTTTCACGATCGAAACGCGTGAAGCACGCCAGGATCCAGATGCGGTTACGGGTACGTCCCCTATTAACCAACCCTATGCATCTACTTTTAATTAATACTGGCATCCACTTTAACCTTACATGCTTAGAACTTAAAAACTGCTTGGCCTAGTTTCAAGTAAAATAGACGTCATGTATTCTTTAGATATGGGCATATAGAAGGCTAGTTTAAACAGTCGAAGCGAGTAAGGATTGTATTTAGGGACTCAGAAGGCCGGAACCTTCTGTTACCATTGACTCGCGAAGTCATAAAATGATAGTCAGCATGGATCAGAAATCCAAGTACAGATGAAGTCGTTCGACATGAGAAAATCAGATGCAACCCTCTTGCGGATGATGAAACCCAACTTTCCTGCAATAGGTGTAAGGATGCTAGACCCCACAAGGCGGCAGATCTACGACATCCCTCATTGGTCGAAGAGGCATAGAAACGCCTCCGAGTAGACTGCAGAGCCTGAGAACATCCCCGTGACGGAAGATGTCCCTGTAGCCTTTTCAAAAGACTTGCCAGGAACGCCTCTCTATAGCGACGAGAGGAGTTTTGGATAAATCGTGTGCCAGGAGCAGCGCCAGTGATGAATGACGCCATACCGACTAGCTTCACCAGCGAAGCATGAACCTCTGATATATCGGCAAGAGCTGCTAGACAGGGGAAATTAAGGACATAACATCCTTAGTTAAGGAGACAGGGAGAAAGTTGGTAGTCTCCACTTTACATAAACCTCAGAAAATTGAGAATCAGAATCCTTTGCCAAGGATCAACCTGAGGACAAGAGGTCCTCCACTGTGAATACAAGAGGAAATATCCCTAAAACGACCCTTAGGACTTGCTCGAGCATTACGAGATCCTTGTCGTATCATTTGGCTTAACACATGCATCGACAATATTCATGGACCTCATGAATCGAACGTGTGAGCCAATCCTGGATAAGTCATATACATATTTGACTACATTCTAATATGGCCAACGACCAAGGAAGGTCGTGAGCAACAGCTGCAACTTACCTTGCAACTCTTAGAGAAAGCACAGTTATGTGCAATGATGACGAAAAGCGGATTTCGAGTTCGCGAAGGGAGAACTTTAAGATACATGGTGGATAAGAACGAAATTCACGCCAACCCTGCAACCAAGAGCTAAGGAGCTAGAGTTGCAATTATGTGACGTCTCTCGACAAGTCTTGATTGTACGTCGATGCAACGAGACCACGACATTGCATACGCGGCACATTGATTAAGGAATCATGAGAAGAGATCTTGAGATAGATATAATAATTGCGCGCCGCAAACTAGACGTCACTACCTGAAAGAAAACGTTGCACGATCTTTATTGATCACAAGGGTTGCAACACACCGATGATCGTAAAAACTCGAATATGAACTGAGCTGCTGAACAATGCAGACTGTATGAACACAATACGTTCTTGTGTGATAAACTTTGATGAAAAGCCGGAACACTCACTTGCCCTTAGTGGAGTTTTCCTAAAACGGTATCTATCACACCGTCGTCTAAACCGCTTCGTGTAAAGCTTTAGACGGAACATATTGAGTAAATTCCCGTCATGTTGAACGGAGACGAGAAATAAACAATCAACTGGCCCAAGATGGCCCAGGAAAACTAGAGGCCAGATCCTTCAGATATGTAATCATATCAGGACAGCCCGTAGAATACAGAAAGATTATGCCGATGAGCGGCAGAAGTCGAAAGAATTTGAGACAAGAAGTATGGCTTTAATGAGAGCCTCGCCTAGAGAAGGCGTAGTGTGAGTTGAAAAACGAAAAGGTTGAATCCCCGGTGTAGGGATCAGAACCATTGTTCACAAGATGAAACTCCCAGAAAAAGATCAGTAGTGATCGCGACACATTCATGTGTCTAATCGTTAGAGGAGTCTGACTTAAGGAACAATCGTTGTTCCCACAAATAAAATTCACGTCAATGACAAACGACAAGAATTACTATAGAAACCTGTTGAGGTTTTGGACCAAGAGTCCGTGATACTATAGAAACCTGTTGAGGTTATGGACCAAGAGTCCACAGGATACAGAAAAGTCATGATCGACTTACTTGAATACGATAGAATTCATGACATGACCCAAAGATTTCATGGGAACATAAAGACAAAACATGAATCTAAGTGACCATATTGGTTTCACAACTCCCCTGCGACCGATGGCATCGCTTGAATTTCGGGACGAAATTCTTTTAACGGGGGGAGACTGTGACAACCGTCACTTTTCCGTACATTCCGTACACGAAATGAACAGTAATTTGTGCTTAAATGACTGTGCATGATCTGGTTTACCAGACAAATAAATTTCTGAATTCCATGCAAGTGAATTCATGCACATTTTGTGCTACAAAAAAATATAGCTTTATGCATAAACGAGAGCGTTGCGTCAGAAATATTAGTAAACTCACCGGTAAGACACATCGTGTCAACAGAACTGCAGAAAGCAGTCAGACATTAGAATTGAGGCCTAGGTGTAGGTCCGACGACAAAAGTACATTAAAACCCAAGAGTACATATAAGGGTTTAATTTATAGACATTGCGAAAGCAAAAATAAGCACTAAAAACCACCCGAAACGCACTTTAAATGCAGAATTTATATAATTCAGCAATAATTCAGCATCTAAACATATGAATATTTTGCAGAAATGTCGTTTTATTATCCAGAATACTTCCCCAAGTGTTGGGAATTGAGAAGGATACAAAAAAGTACTTAAAAGACACTAAAAAGTGTAATTTAGCACTTTAACGAACCGGTGTCTAACCGAACAACCGGATATTACCCGGAACAAAAAATATTGCCAAGAACATTGTTTTTTTTGTTCTGAGCTAGTTAGGGTCCCCGAACACCCTAACCCACTATATATTATATAACACATCATAATGCATCTTACAAGTACATAACACAAAAAAAAAAAAAACACTAACCATTTTCCATTAAATCCTAACTAACCCAACTAGAACCCCCCTCCCCCATTATGGACGGTTGGGACATGGGGACTACACCAAGATTTTGTTAAATTGTTTATTTGATTTGTTGGGTATCTTGGAGACATAATATCCAAGAGTTAATTAAATGTTGGGAGAACTTCTTTATAAACCACAAGTCTATACCTCATGATCATTTCATCATCTCCACTACACCACAACCTCCCCTCCTTCCTCCATGGTTTACGGCCCAACACCCTCACCTTACAACCTCCATTTTTCAATCATTCTTAAACATTCTAAGGTGATCCAAAGGTGCTAAAGTGCAAACAACGAAGCTTGGTGCATTCAGGACATGAAGGACCTCTTCTCATTGCTTTTATCCACTCATTCTTCGACTAGATTCTTCCCTAGCCTCGAGCTAGTAGTAAGTTGCTTGAAACACACTCTCGATCTATTTTAAAGTGGTTAAAATAAGATATGACGGTTAAAACTCGTGAACTTGCAAGATGAAGTGTTAAAAGTCTACTAAAATGTTAAAAATGTTGGTTAAAAGCATAAGAGTTGTATAAAACTTGTAAGACTTGTTTTGTTATGATTATTTAGTGCCGATCTATGTTGTGGTAGCTCGGATCATCATCTAACCCGGATTAGGCATGTTCATGAAACATGACATAGAATATGTTAAGAATGAAAAGGGTTAAATGATGAAACTCTACTACACACTAAACATGAACTTGAGTAAAAGTAATTTTTCTTGTAAAATAAGACTCTAAACATGTAGATCTAAAGATCTACAAGTGGTTTTTCGGAAGAACCAAGCAAAAATATTAGTCTTGTTTAAAACCCGGATCTTACATGAACTAAATATATTTTTAGTAAATAAACAAGTGTGTAAACACTTGTGTAACAAGGAAGTTCAAAAAAGAAATATTTTTGTGAATCTTGACTAGAAGTTGTGAAACTTCATATTCTTTAAAAATAAAGTTTTTAAGAAACTAAACTTATTTTTAAAGACGACAAGACTTACTAAATGTGCTAGTAAGTTACTACACATTTTTGTAAATATTCAAGTTCATGAAATGGAGAAATTAGTGATCATTGTTGATGATTATTGTTGATAATTGTTGTTGACGATTTAAAAGAAAATAAACACATGTTTTGAAAACATGGGAAACCTCCATTTTTAGGGGAAACTCTGTCAAAAATTTTATAATATTTGACACTTAGAAAAATATAAGTTTTTGAGAAACTTATTCCCTAAAAAGGTATTTAAAAGTATTACCAAGGTTTCCCTAATTTTTGGTGATAAGAAATAAGGATTTCTTCAAAAAATAAAAATGGATATTAAGTAGGTATATTTTGAGAAAAAAATATATATTATTTGATCACCAACTTGTGTGCTAAGTGTATATAGTATGTGATATACGTGCTAGTGTATTAAGACTTAAAAATACACTAAATACTCATGAGGAGTATAAACATAAAAATACACATACAACATACAAGATACATAATTCGGGTGCAAAGTGCAAAACATGAGATACTTATATTAATTGTTGAGAAAATAATATAAGTAAAACACTTAGTTAAAAATATGGAATATTTTTAACACAAGAATATATACAAAAGAAAGTGACTGTACTTGTGCGACGCAAGTCTAGTGACTAACGTTAAGAAAACGCGTATAGGTTACGACGTTAATTAAGCAAATCCGGTGAAGTTTACGACGCACAGGAACGCAAAGTTGTGAGTTCATGCTCCCCCTTTTTCTCTAACTATTTTTGGTTTTATAACTCTCGGGGGTGAAATACATGTTACAAATATTATAATTTTTACAAGGGTAAAAATACAAGAAGCACTCTTGGTGAGAACGAGAACCGAGTGCAATATGATTTAAAAATACAAGAAGCACTCTTGGTGAGAACGAGAACCGAGTGCAATATGATTTGAGAATACGAGAAGCACTCGTGGTGAGTGCAATATGATGAGCTTTAAGAAAAGCCTAGAAAATACTAGATCATGTGAGCTTAAACTAGACATTGAGATGCCATTAATACTTAATTAGGGACGAGGGTTAGATCTAACGGGTACAGCCGAGCCCCACTCATGGTCCTTATGTGACCTCTTGAGTGCTTCGGTGTCCCAGTCGAGGGAAATCGACACAGTCGAGGTTAATCGATACAGTCGAGGGAAATCGACACAGTCAAGGGAAATTGACGCAGTCGAGGTTAATCGACACAGTCGAGGGTAATCGACACAGTTAAAGGAGAAAATACTAATGCTCCTATGTCCTCACATGCCTTAAGGGAGAAAATACTAATGCTCCCTATGTCCTCACATGCCTTGAGGGAGAAAATACTAATGCTCCCTATGTCCTCACATGCCTTGAAGGAGAATATACTAATGCTCCTTATGTCCTCACGTGCCTTAATGTCCTTATATAAACAATCATTTAAAACGTGGGGTACACAAGAAAACTTGAATGATACTTGAGTACGTGGGGTACTCAAGAAAACGGGAATTATACTTGAGTACGTGGGGTACTCAAGAAAGACTTGAATTATACATGACAAATACTATGTTTTCATACAAAGTATAATAACGTGAAATACAAAAACGCATGAACTCGCTCAACTTTATGTTGATGTTTTCCAAAATTACATGTATTTCAGGTGACAGGATGGATCTTGGGCGCAAGTGTCGTAACTAGAAGTAGACTACAAGTTTAGATGTCATCCACTTTTGTTGAATTGAAACCTTGTCAAAGGTCGTGTTTTAAAACTTAAATAACAAGTATTTGTAATACTTAAACTTTCATAAATGGATGAACATCGTTTTGATCATGTAGTTGTTTATTACGATTGAATGCAATGATAACAAGCTAGTCACACATCATACGCTTCCGCAAAAGACAGGGTGTGACAAAACGAAGGTGTTGTTCGTGATCGGCTCGAGACTTTGAATAAATGAGAATATCATCGATAAACAAAATGATGAATTTATCTAAATAAGGTTTACAGACCCTATTCATTAAGTCCATGAAGATAGCTGGGGCATTCGTCAAACCAAAAGGCATGACAGTGAACTCGTAGTGCCCATATCTTGTACGGAAAGCATTTTTGGGAATATCTTCTTCGAACACGCGAAGTTGATGATACCCAGAACGCAGATCGATCTTGGAAAAACACGAAGCACCTTGCAGCTGGTCGAAGAGATCATCAATTCTAGGTAGGGGATATCAATTCTTGATGGTGAGCTTATTAAGCTCACGATAATCGATACACATTCGAAAAGATCCATCTTTCTTCTTCACAAAGAGGACAGGAGCTCCCCAAGGCGAAAAGCTCGGATGGATGAATCCTTTATCAGACAACTCTTGAAGCTGTTTCGATAACTCTTGCATCTCGGACGGTGCAAGACGATAAGGTGCTTTCGCAATCGGGTTGGCATTGGGTACAAGGTCAATATGAAACTCGACTTGACGAACTGGAGGCAAACCAGGCAGTTCATCGGGAAACACCTCTGGATAATCCCGAACAATCGGAATATCCTGAATACTCTTGCTCTTGCCTTTCTCCTCGGTGACATGTGCCAGGAAAGCAACATATCCTTTTTGCAAATATCTTTGGGCCTTCATACACGACATAAGCTTCAATCCACCAGATGGTTTCTCGCCACGAACTTCCAGAATATCGCCATACGGAAGAGGAATACGAACAATCTTATCGAAACAAACCACCTCAGCATGATGTTTGGTTAACCAATCCATCCCAACGATAATATCGAAACTCCCAAGTTGCATCGGTGTGAGGTTAATGGGAAAAGGTGGTTATCAAGGTTTAACTGACAATCACGAATAACAGAATCGAGAACAAGAGGTTTACCAGTAGCAACTTCGAGAGACAAGGGTTTCCTCAGTTTAGTTCTAGGTATCGCAAGCAAAGGCTCAAAAGATAGTGAAACAAAACTTCTATCGGCACCAGAATAAAAAAGAACAGATGCAGGTCGATTGTTAACAAGAAACGTACCATCGACGACGAGGTTGTCAGCTCGTGCCTCGTTTGCATTTAGATTGAATACTCGTCCCCGAGCGGGATTCGCATTCGCATTGACATTGACATTGACATTCACGTTCGGATTTGCATTTGCATTTGCCAACCTCGGACAGTTGTTGCGGAAGTGACCATACTCTCCACAATTGAAGCATGAACCCAGTGGGAATCTACCAGCATTCCCCTGAACTGGGGCTTGATTCTGAACAATCTGATTCTGACCCGCACGACAGACGTTGGCCAGATGCCCAAGCTTACCACACGTTGTGCATTGCCTACAAGCTTGTTGTGCAACATGATGACCGTTGCAGCGAGCACAATGAGGTGCGGTACCAGCATACACTTTCTTCGCAAGAGGTTGAGCTGGTGGGTTCTAAGCAGTTTGTGCAGTTACTGCAAACTTCTGAGCACCCTTTCGCTTTCTCGACTTCTTCGAAGACTCACCCTTCTTACCCTTACCCTTTTCCTTGTCTTTAGTAGAGTCAGCTGACTTCTTCTTATCACCCTTGCAGGTAAGTTTACCCTTCCTGACTTGCGACTCAGTCAGGGTAGCAGATAACTCGATCGCTTGACGAACAGTGGCAGGATTGACGCCAGTCACAATATCCTGTATGGAATCGGGTAGACCATCGATATACCTCTCTATCGCTTTCTCCCATGGGGTAACCATAGTAGGACACAAAAGACTGAGCTCCTCAAATCGATCCGTATACGCACGGTGTTCTCCCCCGTCTTGTTTTAGATCGTCAAACTCTCGTTCCAAAGCTCGAATTTCGTGACGGGGACAGAACTCTCTCATCATGAGAGCTCGAAGCTCTTCCCATGTTTGTGCCAACGCCACTTCGGCACCCCTGTCGCGCATCACTCCGTTCCACCAAGTAAGAGCACGCTTCTCGAACACACTTGATGCGAATTCCACCTTACGCCCATTCGGACATTGCACATGTCTGAATGTGTTCTCGATACTTTCAAACCATTGAAGGAGTGCAGTCGCTCCTTGTAACCCAGAGAACTTTAACGGCTTAGCAGAATTGAAACTCTTGAAGTTACACGGTGCATTGTTATTGTTATTGTTGTTGTACAGCTCGTGGATTTGGGTCACAACGCCTGGAAGCACAGCAGCCATTTGCTGAGAGACAAGGGCTGCGAGTTCTTCAGCATTAAAAGATTGTGCATTACGTCGAGGAGGCATTGTCTAACAAGGAAATATGAGAAACGAGTGAGGTCGACAATTAGGAAAAACGAGAGAGGTATTGAAAATATCGACGAAACATAAGGAAGGCGATCCTTTGTTCGTTACCTCGAACAAACAAATGTCACGCAGTGACTAATCAAAGTAATGAATCAAAATAATGTATCGCGAAGACATGCTCTCCTATGAGTGAACACTCACCCCAAGAGTTCCCAGGTAAGAGTGACTGGTCCGATTATGTGGATTTGTACGAACACTCTAGCCTTAGACAGAAAACTCAGGGTACAGGCATTCACTATTCCAGTTTGCACGTGTTCACATTATTTAGACCCAACTTTGACGAGATTTGAAAACTCAGAAGGCACTAAGCCAAAATGAGTCAAACTAGGAGGGTTCAAAACCTAGTAATCAATCATCCTAGAACGGATGATTAATTTTTGAAGCAGATTCGTATTCTGTTTTTAAAATCTAAACGCAAATCAACTTGCGTTGGGGTCCTAGAAAGTTATAGTCTAGGTCAAAATTTTACTAATAACCTAATTCCCAATAACCATTGGCTCTGATACCAACTCTTCTGTCACACCCCGACCACGTAAAACAACAAACCGTGGCGGAAACGTCGGGGAGTGTTGTAACAGAATTATTGTTTCAAACCATGGATGCAAAGAGTTTCGTTTTATTACATATTAAACATTGTCTTAGAGTTAAACAAGCAAATCAAACATAGTCTATTATCATTATTAAATCACTAAGGCCTCGTCTGGTCCTAAGTGAGCATGCATCCTATTCGCAATCAACATTAAGCAACTTCTCCTGAAACATATGTAAAAACAAAGTCAGCAAAGAAATGCTGGCGAGTACATAGGTTTTGTGAGAGTGTCAGATTCATGGCTCGTTTACATATTGAAATATTTCGTATGACTTCGTTAATCGATATTAGAAGCCTTGTTTTGTAAAATGTTTGTATTGTAAAATGAATAACCAAGTCGAAACAGATTGATTATAATTTTATAAACCTCGATGCCATGAATCTTAACCCAAAACATTTGTTTTCGTAAACCAAATCGTAAATCATTCTCATAATAATACTCGTATGGTTTATATCGTTTCGTAAACCTCGTTTGTGTGACATCGCTTCCAATTGTTTACCCAAATCGTTTAATTCGTTAATAATCACTTTAGTCATTTAAATCATTCTCGTTTTAGATCGTGAAACTACTTTTGGTCGTCTCGCTAATAACATTCAAACCTGTGTGACTCGTATATTGTTCAACTCGTTTTCGCATTAACAAACCTCCAAAGGGTAAGTTAACAATCATCAGATTCGGTCGTTACCCACCTAACCCACACATAACCATGGGCCCGGTCTGATAACGGGATTTGTCGGATCCTCTGGTACCATAACCTAATACTGGTCGGTTTGGCCGAAATTAATGAATGTCATTCGTTATGTAACTACAACCACAAGCTTGTTCACATTATCGAAATCGTTATTAGTTTGGTATAAACCATCTTACTCGTTTTGAAACCATCGTTAAAACATCGAAATCGTTTAGATACATATGAATCACCCCAAAACAATTGAAAATAGTAAAATAGGGGACTATGTACTCACCTTCGGGTGCGTTTTTAATTATTAACACAATCCCTCAAATTGTTTATCCGCCCTAAATTAAATAAGAGTGATTTTAATAATCAAAACCCATGCTTCAACATGCAAAATGCTACTTATATTATTTCTGTTTTAATACATACGAAACTTGACTGTTTTCGGACATTTAAATGAAATAGTTAACTTATTCCAAAAAATTCCCAAATTTTTATAGAATGTCTTAAACGATCCAAATTTTATTGTGTAAAAATATTGGGGTCCAGTTCATTACCAATATTTTATAAAAATTCATTTTCCGGACTGCAATCAGATTTATTACTTTCTGATCGCAGTCTACGGATTAATTCACCAAAAATTAATCGTAAGTCCGTTTGATGTAATTCCAGTTGGAGGATCACGGCGACAACAGTGACCATCTACAGTATAAATTTCATGATCTAACCCTACACAGAATTTAAGTTATGACTGAAAACAGGACGCATATTTTCAGCAGAAAAATGCAGCTCCAGCTGCTGTTACGAAAAGACGCTTTAAAAATAGTAAACGGAGTCCAAAAATTATGATTCCAGTGTCATTAGAACCGTATTTTATAATACACAATTCTAGAATTCAAAAAATACATTTTTCGTTAAGTTACGGTCTGGTTACAGCCAGTTAAAGGCGGCTGGAAATGCAGATCAGCAAGCTGTTTTCAGTCTTTTAACATTATAAAGTGTGTTTGATTGATTCCGTTAACATGTTTAGCGATCACAACAATACTTACAGCAGATTATTACTTATATATTCCAGATTTATCATGCAATATCATATTTCATTCATCATTTTAACACTACTTTAACCATACATCATCCTTAGTTAATTATACTTAAAGACTTGTTTAAGTTCTATAAACTTTCCATCTTTTTTGATCTTTAAACATCATTAACCACTACAAACATGAAGTAAACAAGGATTCAAGATACTTACTACTAGCTCTTAAGCTAGGGAAGATCAAGAGGAGAAAAGTGGTGGTTAATAGCGAATAGGGAAGGTCCTTGACAATCTGTGAGCTCCACACTTCGTGATTCACCGTGTAGCACCTTGTTGTTACACTTGGAAGGCTTGAACAAGAATCGAAAATGGTGATGGTGTTGGAGCTATGTTCAACCAAGAGCAAGATAAAGAGGAAAGGAAAGTTGAAGTGTGTTGTGATGTGAAGAAGTAGGTTGCTTATAACATTCCTAAAACTTACAAACCAATGGTTAATGTGTCCCATGGAGTACACTACAAGATCCTCTAACTTCCAATGCTAGATTTAAAGAAGATATGGAAAAGATTTAAAAATATTGGGGTTGTCCTATGTTTCAAAACCAGATGGGGGGGGGGGGGGTATAGGGTTGGGTTGTAATTCTTGGTTACATGTCTAGTTAGGATTTAGTTAGAGTTTAAAAGGGTAAGCTTGTATGTTGAAGTGTGATATATAATATAAGGTGTGTTAGGGTGTTCAGGGACCCTAACTAGCTCAGAAACAATAAAATAATGTGTGTAGCAAAATTTTAGTGTCCCGGGTAATGTCCGGTTGTCCGGTTAAACACCGTTCCGTTAAAGTGTTTAATTAGGTATCGGGTATTTTATCTAGCGTTTAAATCCCGATTTATGGCGTTCTAATTTATTTTTATTAAAAATTAAACTTGCCAAAATATTACTGAAATAGATTTCAGTTGCCAAGACTGGCTGCATTGTCCGCGTTTCGCAATAAAAGCACTGTGTCGCGCATAAACACGCGGTACGCGCTTAAACTTGAAAAATAACGTTTTTAAGCGTTTTAATTTATTTTTCAACACGAACCTGATTAAAATAAAATTTTAATCATAACAGAATATTTGTGGGATTTAAATATTATCCGGGCGGTCACCAACGTTCGTTTCGCAGTTTTGTCGTAATTAGTTCTTTAGTTCAAATAAACATGTTTTCGCCATACCGAATCCTTCGAAACTTATTTCTAAGTTATGTAAAGGATATTTAGGGTATGTTTGGCTTACGTCACAGTTCTGGAGTGTATGTCGCGTTAAACTGATTGCGTTTAAGCACCAGTTTGCGTATAACCTTCCACAAAGTGATTTAAAGCTCGAAATCGAAATTGAATCAAATTGTAAAATCATTAAACACAATTGCACATACATTAACACCAAAACACATATAATAACACCTAAACACATCGTTTTACTGATAACCAACATTGTTTTACATTGTACATCGATCACAGAGCACAGTTGTCACAATTCATATGTACAAAATGTTTTCAAGGTTTAAACGATGATTTCAAAAACAAATAGAACGATTTATACTAAACTAATAACGATTTCGATAATGTGAATGAACTTGTTGGTTGTAGTTACATAACGAATGACATTCATTAGCATTGATCAAGCCGACCAGTATTAGGTTATGGTACCATAGGATCTGACAAATCCCGTTATTTCACTATACCCATGGTTATGTGTGGGTGTTGTGGGTAACGACTGAATCTGATGATTGTTAACTTACCCTTTGGAGGTTTGTTAATGCGAGAACGAGTTGAACGATGAACGAGTCACAAAGGTTTGAATGTTATTAGCGAGGCGACCATATATAAGTTTCACAATTAAAACAAGAACGATTTGAACGATTGAATGATTTGAACGATTGAACGATTTGAACGATTAAACGATTTAAACTAGTAAACGATTTGAAAACGATGTTAAACGATTTGGGGTAAACGATTGATTTTTGGTTAGTGTTTAGATAACGAGACGGGTGTAATGTAGTGAAAACATGGTAGATACGCCGCTGGTACTTCTTATATATAAGTGTTTTCAACATATTACATGCCGTGGCGTTATTTAGTTCACTTGGGTAAACGATAGTGAAACGATGTCACACAACGATGTTTTCGAAACAATATACGAGTTTTATTTACAAGTTATTACGAGATGTTTTACAATTTGCCTTACTAAAACAATTTTTTTTGGGTTAAGAATCATGGCTACGAGGATTTCTAAACCATAACCATCTTGATTTGAGTTGGTTAATTTAGTTGCAATATAATACTCTTTTCAAAACAAGGTTTTTAATAAAGTATTGCAACATTTAAAATAGCCATGAATCCGACACTCCTATAAAACCTATGTACTCGCCAGCATTTCTTTGCTGACTTTGTTTTCACATATGTTTCAGGGATTGATGCTTGATGATGATTACTAGGATGCATGAGTCACATAGGATCTGGACGAGGCCTTAGTGACATAATAACAATATTAGTCGATATGTAACTTGTTTGTTCTATGTTAAGACAATGTTAATGTTTACTATTCACTAAAATGAAACACTTTTGTATCCATGGTTATGAAACGATAATTCTGTTGCAACACGCCCCGACGTTTTCCGCCGCGCTTTGTTGTTTTACGCGGTCGGGGTGTGACAGAAGAGTTGGTATCAGAGCCAATGGTTATAGGGAATTAGGTTATTAGTAATTCTTTGACCTAGACTATAACTTCTAGGACCCCAACGCAAGTTATTTGCGTTTAGATTTTTAAAACAAAATCGTCACCTATCCTTAGGTGATAACCACAACGAGAAACCCAATTTTCGAATCCGCTTTGAAAACTAATCATCTGTTCTAGGATGATTGATTACTAGGTTTTGAACCATCTATTGTAAGGTTTTGAACCCTCTAAGTTTTCAAAATCTCGTCAAAGTTTGGGTCTAAATAATGTGAACACGTGCAAACTGGAAGAGTGAATGCCTGTACCCTGGGTTTTCTGTCTAAGGCTAGAGTGTTCGTACAAATCCACATAATCGGACCAGTCACTCTTACCTGGGAACTCTTGGGGTGAGTGTTCACTTATAGGTGAGCATGTCTTCGCGATACATTGTTTTGACCTATTTACTTTGATTAGTCACTGCGTGTCGTTTGTTTGTTCGAGGTAACAAACGAATGATCGCATCTCTTATGTTTTGTCGATACCTCTTTTGTTTTTCCTAAATTTCAACCTCACTTGATTCTCCTGTTTCCTTGTTAGACAATGCCTCCTCGACGCGATCCTCGAACTTTTACTATTGAAGAAATCGCAGCCCTGGTCTCTCAGCAAGTGGCTGCTGTGCTTCCCGGCGTTGTGACCCAAGTCCACGAGATATACAACAACAACAATAATAACAACAACAATAATGCGCCGTGTAATTTCAACAACTTCAATTCTGCGAAGCCGCTTAAGTTTTCTGGGTCGCAAGGAGCAACTGCGCTCCTACAGTGGTTTGAGAGTATCGAGAGCACATTCAGACATGTGCAGTGTCCGAATGCGCGTAAGGTTGAATTTGCTTCGAGCGTGTTTGAGAAACGAGCGCTTACCTGGTGGAATGGCATTATGCGTGATAGGGGTGCCGAAGTGGCGTTGGCACAAACATGGGAAGAGCTTCGGGCTCTCATGATGAAGGAGTTTTGTCCCCGTCACGAAGTTCGGGCTTTGGAGCGAGAGTTTGACGATTTAAAGCAAGATGGGGCTGAACACTGTGCTTACACGAATCGTTTTGAGGAACTTAGTCTATTGTGTCCCACCATGGTTACCCCTCTGGAGAAAGCAATCGAGAGGTATATCGATGGTCTACCCGATTCTATTCTGGAGATTGTGACCGGTGTTAATCCTCCTACCCTTCGCCAAGCAATCGAGTTGTCTGCTACCCTGACTGAGACTCAAGTCAGGAAGGGTAAACTCACCCGCAAGGGTGATAAAAAGAAGACGACTGATTCAGAGAAGGACAAGAAAAAGGGTAAGGGTAAGGAAGGTGAGTCATCGAAGAAATCAAAGAAGCGAAAAAGGTGCCCAGAATTTTGCTGTTACAGCACAGATTGCTCAGAACCCGCAGAACCCACCAGCTCAACCACCTGCAAAGAAAGCGTATGCTGGTACCGCACCTCATTGTGCTCGTTGCAACGGTCATCACGTTGCACAACAAGCTTGCAGGCAATGCACGACGTGTGGTAGACTTGGACATTTGGCCAATGTTTGTCGTTTTGGACAGAATCAGTTTGCTCAGGTTCCAGCTCCGGGTCAGGGGAATGCTGCGAGATTCCCACCGGGTTCATGTTTTAATTGTGGAGAGTATGGTCATTTCCGCAACAACTGTCCGAGACTGGTGAATGCAAATGCAAACGCGAATGCTAACTCGAACCCGAATGCGAACGTCAACGTTAATGTGAATCCCGCTCGTGGGCGAGCGTACAATTTGAATGCAAACGAAGCGAGGGCTGACAACGAGGTTGTCAATGGTACGTTTCTTGTTAAGAATCAACCTGCATCTATTCTTTTTGATTCTGGTGCCGATAGAAGTTTTGTTTCATTATCTTTTGAGCCTTTGCTTGCGATGCCTAGAACTAAACTAAGGAAACCCTTATCTGTCGAGGTTGCTACTGGTAAACCTTTGGTTCTCGATTCTGTTATTTGTGATTGTCAGTTGAACCTTGATAACCATCTTTTTCCTATTAACCTCACACCGATGCAACTTGGGAGTTTCGATATTATCGTTGGAATGGATTGGCTAACCAAACACCATGCTGAGGTGATTTGTTTCGATAAGATAGTTCGTATTCCTTTGTCTTCTGGCGATGTTCTGGAGATTCGTGGCGAGAAGCCATCTGGCGGTTTGAAGCTTATGTCGTGTACAAAGACCCAAAGGTATTTACGAAAAGGATATGTTGCTTTTCTGGCACATGTCACCGAGGAGAAAAGCAAGAGCAAGAGTATTCAGGATATTCCGATTGTTCGGGATTATCCGGAGGTGTTTCCTGATGAACTGCCTGGTTTGCCTCCAGTTCGTCAAGTCGAGTTTCATATTGACCTTGTACCCAATGCCAACCCGATTGCAAAAGCACCTTATCGTCTTGCACCGGCGAAGATGCAAGAGTTATCAAAACAACTTCAAGAGTTATCTGATAAAGGATTCATCAGACCAAGCTTTTCACCTTGGGGAGCTCCTGTCCTCTTCGTGAAAAAGAAAGATGGATCTTTTCGAATGTGTATCGATTATCGTGAGCTTAATAAGCTCACCATCAAGAATCGATATCCCCTACCTCGAATTGATGACCTCTTCGACCAGCTGCAGGGTGCTTCATGCTTTTCCAAGACCGATTTGCGTTCTGGGTATCATCAACTTCGTATTCTCGAAGAAGATATTCCCAAAACTGCTTTCCGCACAAGATATGGGCATTACGAGTTTACTGTCATGCCTTTTGGTTTGACGAATGCTCCAGCTATGTTTATGGACTTAATGAATAGGGTCTGCAAGCCTTATTTGGATCAGTTTGTCATTGTTTTTATTGATGACATCTTGATTTATTCAAAGTCTCGAGCCGAGCACGAACAACACCTTCGCTTAACATTGGAACTCCTGAAGAAGGAACAACTTTTTGCTAAATTCTCCAAGTGTGAATTCTGGCTTAAAGAAGTTCAATTCTTGGGTCATATAGTTAATGAGCAGGGTATTCATGTGGATCCATCCAAGATTGCTGCTATTAAGGACTGGAGTACACCGAAGACGCCTACAGAGATTCGATCTTTCCTTGGTCTTGCTGGTTATTATCGTCGTTTCATTTCAAATTTCTCAAAGATTGCGGTTCCACTCACTGCTTTGACTCAGAAGAATAAGCCTTTTGAGTGGGGACCCAAGCAAGAAGAAGCATTCCAAACGCTGAAGCAGAGGTTATGTGATGCTCCTGTTCTATCTCTGCCCGAGGGAAGCGATGCTTTCGTTGTCTATTGCGATGCGTCCAACTTAGGCCTTGGTTGCGTCCTTATGCAATGAGGTAAGGTTATTCCATATGCATCTAGACACCTGAAAATTCACGAGAAGAACTACACGACTCATGATCTTGAGTTAGGAGCTGTGGTTTTCGCGCTTAAAATCTGGAGACACTACCTCTATGGAACGAAGTGTGTGGTTTTCACAGACCACAAAAGTCTCCAGCATATTCTTAATCAGAAAGAGCTGAATATGAGGCAACGACGTTAGGTTGAACTCTTGAATGACTATGATTGCGAGATTCGCTACAATCCTGGTAAGGCGAATGTCGTAGCTGATGCGCTTAGTCGAAAAGAACGAGTCAAGCTTCATTCTGTTCGAACTCTATCTGATCTTCAATCTCGTGTCCTTCAAGCTCAACAATTTTGTGTTTCACAAAATTTGATGGGTACGGAATTACCACGTCAACTTGAGCTCATGCTCGAAGCGAAAGACGATGGTTTGCTCTATTTTATGGATCGATTGTGGATTCCGAAACAAGACGATCTTCGCACCTTGGTAATGGATGAAGCTCATAAGTCTCGATATTCTATCCATCCTGGTGCTGATAAAATGTACAAGGATCTTCGTACTCGGTGCTGGTGGCCTGGTATGAAGAAGGATGTTGCCTTGTATGTATCGAAATGCCTAACTTGTCTCAAAGTCAAGGCCGAACATCAACGACCTTCTGGCTTGCTTGTACAACCAGAGATACCGGTTTGAAAGTGGGAGAACATTGCGATGGATCTCATCACTAAGTTACCGCGTACGTCTAAAGGTCATGATGCTATCTGGGTTATTGTCGATCGATTAACGAAATCAGCTCATTTCATTCCGATTCGCGAGGATCTATCTGCTGATAAACTTGCAAAGATTTATGTTGATGAGATTGTGACACGACATGGTGTGCCCTTGGATATCATCTCTGATTGTGATGCTCGATTTTCATCTCATTTCTGGAAGGCCATGCAATCAGCTTTGGGAACCCAACTGAATCTAAGCACTGCTTATCATCCCCAAACAGATGGCCAATCTGAGAGAACGATTCAAACTTTGGAGGATATGCTTAGAGCATGTGTGATAGACTTTGGTGGTAATTGGGATTCTCATCTACTGCTGATCGAGTTCTCTTACAACAATAGTTATCATACTAGCATTAATATGGCACCATTCGAAGCTCTCTACGGTCGAAAATGTCGTTCACCTGTCTGTTGGAACGAGACCGGTGAAGCTCAGCTTACTGGACCTGAGCTCGTTCTGGAAACAACAGACAAAATCAAGAAAATTCGCGATAATCGTGTGACAGCTCGAAACCGTCAAAAGAGATATGCGGATTTGGGACGCAAGCCCTTAGAATTTCAAGTCGGAGATCGTGTCCTACTCAAGGTTTCACCTTGGAAAGGAGTGGTGAGATTTGGAAAGAAAGGAAAACTTGCACCTCGATATGTGGGACCATTTAAGATTGTGGAAAGAATTGGAAAGGTTGCCTATCGACTAGAGCTACCTCCAGAGCTTGGAAATATTCACCCGACTTTTCACGTGTCCAATCTATGAAAGTGTTTAGCTGACGCTGATCTACACATTCCTCTCGACGAGATTCGAATTGATGAAACAATGCACTTTGTCAAGAAATCGGTGGAGATAGTGGAACGTACATACAAACAGTTGAAGAACAATCGGATTCATTTGGTTAAAGTTCGCTGGGAATCCAAACGTGGCCCAGAGTTTACTTGGAAACGTGAGGACCAGATGAAGACAAAATATCCGCATTTGTTTTCACAAGCTTCCTCTAGTTAAAATTTCGGGACGAAATTTCCTGAAGTAGGGGAGTCTGTGGCAACTGTGTTCTGTAATCGATGTATGATGTAAAAAAATGATGATTATTAATAAAACAATGTGCTTTGGTGTTATTATATGTGTTTTGGTGTTTCTATGTGTGTATTTGTGTTTAGTGATTTTACAATTTGATTCGATTCCAATTTCAAGCTCTAAATCGCTTTCTGGAAGGTTATACGCAAACTGGTGCTTAAACGCAGTCAGTATAACACGAAAAAGACTCCGGGATAGTGACATAGGCTTAACATACCTTAAATAACCTCCACATAACTTAGAAATAAGTTTTGAATGGTTTGGTGTGTCGAAATCAACTTTGTTCGATCGCAGGGACTATTTGTGTCAAACTGCGAAACTATGCCGATTTGTTTAGTACCGAACATTCCGGAACTTGATTACATAGCTTAGAAATAGGCTTTGAAGGGTTCGGTGTGCTAAAATAAACTTTTGGGTCATTCAGGGACTAAAAGCGTCAAAAAGTGCACAAGTTTGCATTTTCGCGCATAACTTACGTTCTGAATACATCCGGACCTCCAAAAATTTATGTAAGCATTAAAATATTTTATTTTAGTGTTTGGCATAAGAAAATTCCATTCGTCGCTTAATTTGGATCGTTTTGTGTCCGTTACGACTTCCGTCGTAATTAACCGAACAACGCAACCGTACGGCCAAACGAACCGACATCCGAGATATTTTTGCGCACATTTTAAGTTTCCTATACTTTAACTTCATTTTAGAGCTTTGAAATGGGGTTAACGGGGCTTAAACGTGTTAAAAATGCATCGAAAACCAAGTTTTGGGGCTGCAGAGACTAAAACTGCCAAACTGTGAAAGTAGGTCCTTACGGACCGTAAGGGTGAGGGTCTTACGGTCCGTAAGCATGCCCCAGTTGCTCAGAAACTTCTAAACCAGCTGTTAACAGCTGTTAAGCACTTCTAATCCCAATTGAACTTGGCTCTTCCTGATGATGGGGGGCCAATTTGATGTACCATAGAATTTCAACAAGTGTAGGGATGAGATTGAAGCACGATTTTCGATAAACGATCTTAACGGTTCAAGGAAAACTATAAATACCCAACCCCCAATCCTTGCAAACCCACATTTGATCTGAGTTTTTCTTTAAGTGGTTGTGATTTCTCACTTCCTACCTGAGATTACTTGGAATCAAATCTTGCGGGGACCCTTTGTAAGTGTTCTTTCCTTCTTTTCATTCGTTTTAGCATTAAAGTCAAACTGTGTTTGACTTTCTGCATTGACCAGTTTATGGTCAATGTGAAGTTCTTTTGAACTTCATAACGTGAGTGTAATCACGATGGTTATAGCCCCTAGTGACTATACCTACTGATTACCACGTTATCTAGGCTCAGTGACGAGTCGAAGTTTCGGCCAAAATGCGCATTTACGCGTATTTTGTAACCAAACTACTTGTGGGTATCAAAACTGTTTGTTTTGACACCAAACCTGTTTTCTAACTTAGTTAAGCATGTTTTAACATGCTTAGCTCGTCACTTTTAGTTTTGTGCTTGTCTAGGGTCGTAAAGGTAAGCGATCTAAACAATCGCTTATACTTTCGAACCTGACCCGTTTGGTCGATCATTAGGATCCGACCAAACACATTAGGTGACCATAGTAGCATAGGGAATAACCTTCCGAGGTTATACCTTATGGTCACCTAGTTTAGGTAGTTGTATGATAAGTAGTTTATATGCCTTAGATAAATTACCAGAATACCCTTTTCATGTATAATTGGTAATTTAGCATATGTAACCTAAACTTTTGTCACATAACTGATTATACAACATGATTAGACTTGTATAGGCATATAATACTTGTCATAGGACTAGTTAGACGTCTCGAACGCGCTTTGCGCGCACGACGCGTTAAAGTAGCGTAAGCTACCTTAATGGGTCGCGATGGGTCGAAAGCACTTAGGCTAGGTTTTATTTAGGATGTAGGATTTGTTAAACCATATCACATGAGTTCCAACACTCATTTGGTTTACAAGACCTCATTCTGTCCGATCTTCCGATTAGGGCGTCTTTTGTTTGACTAGTGATTCAATTACTAGGTGCTACATGATTTCTCTGGTTTACTCGAGTTTGTTGAAGTACTATTGATTGAGGATACCTTGCCCTACATGTGAGTACATAGTTCCCCTATTTTACTATTTTCAATTGTTTTGGGGTGATTCATATGTACAAAATGTTTTCAAGGTTTAAACGATGATTTCAAAAACAAATAGAACGATTTATACTAAACTAATAACGATTTCGATAATGTGAACGAACTTGTTGGTTGTAGTTACATAACAAATGACATTCATTAGCATTGATCAAGCCGACCAGTATTAGGTTATGGTACCATAGGATCTGACAAATCCCGTTATTTCACTATACCCATGGTTATGTGTGGGTGTTGTGGGTAACGACTGAATCTGATGATTGTTAACTTACCCTTTGGAGGTTTGTTAATGCGAGAACGAGTTGAACGATGAACGAGTCACAAAGGTTTGAATGTTATTAGCGAGGCGACCATATATAAGTTTCACAATTAAAACAAGAACGATTTGAACGATTGAACGATTTGAACGATTGAACGATTAAACGATTGAAACGAGTAAACGATTTGGAAACGATGTTAAACGATTTGGGGTAAACGATTGATTTTTGGTTAGTGTTTAGATAACGAGACGGGTGTAATATAGTGAAAACATGGTAGATACGCCGCTGGTACTTTTTATATATAAGTGTTTTCAACATATTACATGCCGTGGCGTTATTTAGTTCACTTGGGTAAACGATAGTGAAACGATGTCACACAACGATGTTTTCGAAACAATATACGAGTTTTATTTACAAGTTATTACGAGATTTTTTACAATTTGCCATACTAAAACAAATGTTTTTGGGTTAAGAATCATGGCTACGAGGATTTCTAAACCATAACCATCTGGATTTGAGTTGGTTAATTTAGTTGCAATATAATACTCTTTTCAAAACAAGGTTTTTAATAAAGTATTGCAACATTTAAAATAGCCATGAATCCGACACTCCTATAAAATCTATGTACTCGCCAGCATTTCTTTGCTGACTTTGTTTTCACATATGTTTTAGGGATTGATGCTTGATGATGATTACTAGGATGCATGAGTCACATAGGATCTGGACGAGGCCTTAAGTGACATAATAACAATAGTAGTCGATATGTAACTTGTTTGTTCTATGTTAAGACAATGTTAATGTTTAATATTCAATAAAATGAAACACTTTTGTATCCATGGTTATGAAACGATAATTCTGTTGCAACACGCCCTGACGTTTTCCGTCGCGCTTTGTTGTTTTACGCGGTCAGGGTGTGACAGAAGAGTCGACCTTCTCGGTCCAGTGCAGAAGTCCTACAGCTCCCTCAGTGCCATTGAAAGAATGAGGCTTGCACTCCATGAAGGCTTTGAAATTGCAAACTCGAGGTTGAGTGGGTGCAGGTTGACTTGTCGCATTGGGAGAAATGAATAAGTTTAAGATTGGTAGGGTGGCACGAGAATAGGATGTAGACATCCAAGAATGGTTCAAATTGGTAGTTATACCTCCTGGGTGAGCTGCGAATGCTTCAGCCTCCCGAGTGTTAATCAGGGCCGTCAGCTGGTCCTGAGTCATGCTTATATTGCCTCTTCCATGTCCGCTCATTTTCTTCACATCCACAAAAAAACAGAATGAGAACGACGCCAAAATGATTGAGAGAGAGAAATATAGTGAGAAGTTTAACCATAGTACGTAAGTTTCCAAGCAAATGCTTAGAAACGAGGATAGATAAGAGTATAGTATACTATCACATAATACACCTAGTAAGTAACAAGTAAGCATATAATTATGCTATGTAGTCTAGAGCGCTGAGTCTTGCACTTGGAGTGTAGTGTCGTCGCGGATCGATTAGTACAAAACAGGTTATAGTCTGGTTTTTCTCAAAAAGACTTTTGATTTTTAAAACCGAGTTCATTATAACCAATGGTTCTGATACCAATCTGTCACACCCTCATTTTCCAATTTGCGGAGTATTACCGCGAGGCGTGCGACTGACCGGATCATGCCACCAATCATGTTGAACAATTAAAATAAATAAAGTTGTTAGGATCGGAGGCTCTCATGATTGTGTTTGTTTGTATAATTAGAACAGATCAAATAGAGTTTAATAGAGTTTAAGTGCAGCAGAAATAATTACAAACTTTATAAACACAATCAATGAAGAAAATAGTTTAGATAAACAAATGCTTTTCATCAGTCAAAAGATTACAAAGCAATTCAAAAGATTACAAGCATGCTTACAAACTAAGCTCCCCCTCAGCCTGATACTCCAGTGGTTGGTTGCACAAGATGAAAGGATTGAATTGAGGAGATGAACTCACTCAAAACGATCAAATGTAACAGTACAGAGTACTGTTCCATTTATAGACAATCCAAACCGCTGAGGCATCTCAGCTGACGTCACCATGAAAGCGACGTCTAACAGTCTAACAACCTGTATCTACTGGTCTTATACAAACACTGCTAAACCTTAACTACTAACTATACATGAAACAGATGATATACTAAACTACTGCTCTCTCTTTATGTCAGTGCTTTCCTCAAGGTTGATCAGTCCTTGATTGGGCAGTGCTTTGTCATCAGTAGATTGTACCAGCAGTGCTTAGTTCTCAGCAGTCTTCTGGCTTCATCAGTAGTTAGAAGAACAGCAGCAGTTGTATCCGGGCAGTGGATGCAAGACCATCAGATGTTATAATTACTTTCAAGGGAGAAGACTTAGTGTAAACTGCTGCTTATTGTGAATCCACTGTCATGATCCGGTTTTGGCTTTCATTATCTGTTCCTCTGGCAGGGTTCAATCCCAACAATCTCCCCCTGGAACAGATAATGCCAGAACCCTTCATTATTCTGGATCTTTATTCCTCATCAGAAGTTCTTTGACTTGTTCTTTAAATTTCAGCTCAAAATCCTGAGAACTAGTGTCATCTTCATCCTGGCACAGTGTAAGCTCAAGGAGATCTTGTAGATCTTCAACACCCAGGCCTAGTGCTTGATTCCTTGATATATGCTTCACTTCACCATTGATTCTGACCAGAGTCAATACATGGGTCTTTTGATCAGAGAGCCACTTTAGTATTTTTAAACCAAATGGGTTTCTTGGGAGAGATTTATTTGATGAGGAGTTTGGAGATGCTGGCCTATTCATGACTGGCTAAGCAGTACTTGCAGATTGTTCCAGTTCAAGATCTTCTTTCATCATTAATTTAATGCCCTCTTTTACAACAGCATTTCCAGCTTTTAGATCTTCAATTGTTTCAGCCCCTGACTGGTTTTGGCTCCTTCTTTTGTAGATGGCAGCACCAGCTGGAGCAGTGGTTCTTTTGATTTGCAGCTTTGGTGGTCTTTTTGAGACCTCTGCTTTGGAATAATCAGGCTTTTGTGGAACTGTTGGATTTTTCTTTCTAAGTTCCTCTAACCTTTTGTAGGTAGCCCTTACTCTATCTTCTCCCCACTTTGTCACTGAATTCTTTGACCCATAATCTGCTGCTATCAGCTCCTCTTTCATTCTCTTCAACTCTAAGATCTTATCAGCTTCAAATTTTTTGAATTTTTCAGGAGGAGTCTGCTTGACCTTATTTTTTATCATTTCTTGAATCCTGGCTACCTCTTTTTCAAGCTCAGGAATGGTCCAGTTTTTGTACATGTGTTTCTCCCCCTTGTATTTCTTGTAGGTCATGATGTTCTCAATGTAGTCTTTTCTCAAGGACTCATCTGCCCTTTCTGAGATTTGCTGACATACATTTTTGGCAAATTGCTCCATAGCTCTGACCTGTGTGAGTAGAAACTGATAGTTTTGCTGAAATTCCCTATCAGATTTCCCTTGTTTATTTTTTATTGCGATATCCTCTGCTTGATTGGCCTTGAGTTTCAAGTATTCTTCAATATTGTTAGGCCTGGGATATCCTTCAACTGATGGCAAACTCCTTTTAGCTGGGTCATCCTCATAGTAAAAGGATTTGATTTCTTCCCTAACTACAATGAGTTCCAGAGGAAAAGAGACACCAGCAGGAGGTAATGGCTTTAAAATTTGAGCTGAAGAGAGAGGTATGGGTTTTGGAATTGTGACAAGTGACAAGGATTTTGAAGATATTGGTGGTGGTGAATAGTCATCATCTTTGAGGATTAGCCTTCTCCTTTTTGTTTGAGGAGGGACTGATGATGTTTTGGGTGGAACAGTGGTGGTAGATTGAGTGGCAGTGGTTTGTGATGGACTAACAGCTGTTGAAACAACTGGTGTTTCAACCACTGTTGTCATTACAACAGATGTTGTAACATCTGTTGTCTTCTGCTTTTTGACAGGAGGTGATGGTGGTGAGTTTGTTTTTGGTGGTGATGATGGTGGTGGTAAAGCAGTGGTTGTGGCGTATGTTGAAGTGGTGTGTATTGAAGTGATAACAGATGTTGAAACCTCTGAAGTACCAGCAGTAGTTGATACAGCAGGAGTTACAACAGCTGTTTGGGTGGAGGTTTGATGCTGATGGCTTTTGGATGGTGGTTTTGGAATATGCTTTGGAATTCTGGATGGGATGGACTTAGGTTTCCTTTGTGGCTTAGGATTTTTAGTATCCTTTGACCCAGAACAACCCTGCGCATACAGCTCCATGAAAGCTCTTTTCTCCTCATTCCACCTTGAAATATCCTTTGCCACTCGATCCCTTTTTACACTTGCTACTCCTTCATTAAGTGCTTCTTGGGTAGCATCAACCTTTTTACTACCATCTGGCACAGGAATTTTTTTGGTCATGGCATCCCTTTCTGGTTCAATGTAAAGACCATCATCTATTCCCTTCTTCTTCCACTCCTGAATTTTCTCCCCCTTTTTGGCATTATCTGGGGGAAGTTGATCAATGAAAAGTACTGTTGGAGGACCAGTGCCAGTGGTTTCCAATAAATGGGCCTTGATTGCCTTAATATCTGCTTGAGTGTTCTTGTACCTAGACTCCATTATGTTTCTCAGCTTTTTGACATGTAGTTCATGTTGCTGATCAACCATATCTTTTTGTTGTTGGAGAAAAGGTTGGAAGAGGTTCCAGAGCTCATTTGTAGCAGATGCTTGTGGTAGAGCAGGTTCTTGAGGTAGAATGTCACGGCCCCCGACCCGGTTTGACCCGTTTCAGGAGCCACGGGACAGAAAATCCCGTGGTATTTATTTAACAGCGGAAGTTTCTTCAGGATCTTTTAAAAACTGCAATTTCCCGATTATTTTATTTCACAACTCGGGATAAAGTCCCGGTAATTTACATTCATAAGATTTCACGGAGAAATCTTCTGTTTTACAAAACATGTTTCTTTATTTTATATTGAGCCACTTCCTTAAGCTGGTAGTGCTTCTCGGCACTTTTTCCTGGATCACAACAGATCACCTGAAACATGTTTGAAAAAGGTTTTGTTAGCGGGAAATACTGAGTGAATCATTCTTTTTAGTAAAACGACCTGTTTGTTATAATTTACAGTATTAAGGGAGATTACAATGTTTCAGATATCAACCAACTACCCACAGTATTTGTCACTCGACTCGTTTCTGTGACTATGGTCAGATCACCCATTGGCTAACTCGTTGTCCAATGGTGACGGGAAATAAGTAATGTATACAAAACCCCACATACTGGCTGTAACTTGGTGATTACATAAACTTAATCCCTGTAATTATAACTTTGAAAATAAACATGCTTTTGAAATAAATTTGATAAAAAGAGAATGACTCACATTGCAGATTTATTTTGAGCAGAGCCTAGCCTAATGATTAGCCTTTTTAACCTAAATTTAATAACATGCACACAACTCGGTTAGTAACTTAATACAGCATTTATGATAACTCACGAGATTAAAACCTTCACAACGAATGACAAAGTGCGATACTTAAACATCCATTGAATTAACAACGAATGACAAAGCATAAACCCTAATGTGGGCAGCACTTAAACATCCATTGGATAGTTTAATCGATCGGACATTGAATCGTAGCAGCGATCGAGTTAATACCTGGTATCGAAGCAGCACCTTGCTAATTATATATGAAATTTCAACTTCAGAGTGATATGAATTCGTTTTTGAAAGTTTGTTTCGACACAGAATGGAAGCCCCTGATGCAAGCTATTTATAGGTGAATTTAAGGTCTGACGCGGCCCGCGTAAGCCTTCAGCTTAACCTTACGTGGCCCGCCTAGTCGCCCAGTCTACGACTAGCCTTGACCAGTCACGAGTAGGTTAGCCAAGTGGTCGCTACGTGGCTCCGGAACACTTATCCGGTCAACACATGTTTGACGCGGCCCGCGTAAGACCATTCTTACTCTTACGCGGCCCGCCTGAGAACCATATTTCTAGTTTTCTTTATTTTTTATACATAGTATGGTTTCAGGGGTCCGGTTTATTAATTGTGGGTTGGTTTATGACATATTTGAGAGTCCTTACATTCTCCCCACCTTATTTAAAATCTCGTCCTCGAGATTTATTTGAATAAGTGAGGATATTTTCGCTTCATCTCCGATTCTAACTCCCAAGTGTATTCGGGTCCTCTCCTTGAATCCCACTTGACTTTAACTAGCACTAACCGTTTGTGCTTGAGAAATTTCACCTTTCTGTCTTCTATTTGAAGAGGTTTCTCAACAAATTTTAACTTTTCGTTTACCTCTATATCTTGGAGAGGTACTACCAAAGATTCATCTGATAGGCATTTCTTGAGGTTGGATACATGGAATACATCATGTACTCCAGCTAACTCCTCTGGTAGTTGTAAACGATAAGCAACTAATCCTATACGTTGGGTCACTGGAAATGGTCCTACGTATCTTGGACTTAGCTTTCCTTTCTTACCGAATCGAACTACTCCTTTCCAAGGAGACACTTTTAAAAGTACTTTGTCTCCAACTTGGAATTCTAAAGGCTTCCGTCTATTGTCTGAATAGCTCTTTTGACGATCTCGAGCTGTCTTCAGTCTTTCCTTGATTTGTGTAATCTTGTTAGTCGCCTCTTGCACTATTTCAGGACCTGACAATTGACTTTCTCCTATTTCTGCCCAACAAACTGGAGTTCTGCACTTTCTTCCGTACTGTGCCTCGAATAGGGCAGTTTCAATACTTGAATGATAACTATTGTTATAGGAGAATTCAATCAGAGTTAAGTGGTCGTCCCAATTTCCACCAAAATCTATTACACATGCTCTGAGCATGTCTTCTAGAGTTTGTATCATCCTTTCACTTTGACCGTCTGTTTGTGGATGATATGCGGTACTCAGATTTAGTCGAGTCCCCATTGCTTGCTGGAAACTTGTCCAAAAGTGAGAAGTGAAACGACTATCTCTATCTAATACAATGGAGAGTGGAACTCCATGTAAAGATACGACTTCATCTACATACAACTTTGCCAATCTTTCCATGCTAAAGGTTTCTTTCATATGTAGAAAGTGAGCAGATTTGGTTAATCGATCCACAATTACCCAAATTGCATCATTACCTTTTCTGGTTTTGGGTAACTTAGTAACAAAATCCATTGTTATGAGTTCCCATTTCCATACAAGCATTTCTAACTGTTGTAGTAGACCTGAAGGTTTCTGATGTTCGGCCTTTACTTGTGAACAAGTAAGACACTTAGAAACATATCGAGCTATATCCTTTTTCATTCCTATCCACCAGAAATTATTTCTTAAATCTTGGTACATCTTATTGTTTCCTGGGGGCATGGTATATCTAGATTTATGGGCTTCTTCCAAAATCTTATTTCTTAATTCTCCCTGCTTAGGTACCCAAATTCTTCTTTTGTGGAATCTCCAAATTCCATCAGCTCCTTGTTCTAATTCTTTTATTCGTCCCTTCATTCCTTCAGCATCATCCTTGATTGCTGTTTTTTGAATATTCTTCAATTGTTCCATTAAATTTAACTGTAGATTTAACCTAAGAGCACGAACTCGTCGTTGTTTCTCATGGTACTTACGACTTAAGGCATCTGCAACTACATTTGCCTTTCCTTCATGATATTGAATATCACAGTCGTAATCACTTAGGATTTCCATCCATCTCCTTTGCCTCATGTTTAACTCTTTTTGCCCAAATATATATCTTAAACTTTTATGATCTGTATAAACAGTAAACTTACTTCCATACAGATAATGTCTCCAAATTTTAAGGGCAAAAATTACAGCTCCTAATTCTAAGTCATGAGTCGTATAGTTTCTTCGTGCTTTTTCAGCTGTCTTGAAGCATACGCAATTACCTTCTTGCGTTGCATCAGCACACATCCAAATCCTAGTTTTGAAGCATCACAATATACTTCAAAATCTTCAGTTTCTTCTGGTAAGGCTAAGATTGGAGCATTGGTTAATTTCTGTTTCAAAATCCTAAAGGCTTCTTCTTGTTTAGGTCCCCATTCAAACTTAACTGTTTTACAAGTTAACTTAGTTAATGGTACCGCTATCTTGGAAAAATCCTTAATAAACCGTCTATAGTATCCAGCTAATCCTATAAAACTTCTAATTTCCATTGCGGATTGTGGAACCTTCCATTTGGTAATTGCTTCTATCTTAGCAGGATCTACATGAATACCTTCGTGATTCACCATGTGTCCTAAAAATTGCACTTCTTGCAACCAAAATTCACACTTCGAGAATTTGGCGTACAATTTTTCTTTTCTTAACAAAGTTAAGAGTGCATGCAAGTGCTGACAATGTTCGTCCTGACTTTTGGAATAAATAAGTATATCGTCAATGAAGACAATTACAAATTTATCCAAGTACGGTTTACAGATTCTATTCATTATGTCCATGAATGCTGCAGGTGCATTCGTTAATCCGAAGGGCATGACTGTAAACTCGTAATGACCATACCTAGTTCTGAAAGCAGTCTTAGGTATGTCTTCTTCTTGTACTTTCAACTGATGATATCCGGAGCGTAAGTCAATCTTAGAAAAATATCTAGCTCCTTGAAGTTGATCGAATAGATCATCAATCCTAGGTAATGGGTATCGATTTCTAATTGTAACCTTATTCAATTCTCTATAATCAATACACATTCTCATCGAACCATCCTTTTTCTTAACAAACAACACTGGTGCTCCCCACGGGGATGAACTAGGTTGTATGAAACCTTTACTTAATAATTCATCTAATTGCTTTTTCAGTTCTAACATTTCTGTGGGAGCTAACCGATAAGGTGCCTTGGCTATCGGTATAGTTCCTGGAATTAGATGAATTCTAAATTCTACCTCCCTATCTGGTGGTAATCCTGGTAATTCTTCTGGAAATACATCTGGGTATTCCGAGACTACAGGAATCTCCTTAAGTTCTTTTCCCTTAGTACTAATGATTACCGAAATCATATATACTATTCCTTGCTTTCGTTCATAACTAGCAACTTTCATTACTGATATGAACTTCATGGGCTTACATGGTTTGTCTCCTGTAATTATGATTACTTCTCCAGTAGGTGTTTGAATTTCTATGGAATTCTGATCACAAAGAATTCGAGCATGGTTGGCTACTAACCAATCCATTCCTAACACAACATCGAATTCAGCTAAATTCATTGGCAATAAGTTTGCAAAGAATGTATGACCTGAGAGTTCTATATTTTCCTTTTACAAAACTTTATCTATGCTAACAGAATTTCCTTCTGCCGTTTCGACTGTAAAAATCTGCCTAAGTTTGGTTAAAGGTAGGTTAAGAACTTGGCAGAATGAAGTATTGATAAAACTTTGGTTTGCACCAGAGTCAAATAATACTTTTGCATACACGTTGTGAACTAGGAACGTACCAGCTATCACATCTGGAATCATCTCAGCTTCTTGAGTAGTTAACTGAAAAGCTCGAACATTCTTCTTAGTAGCTTCGTCGGCTGTCTTGGCTTTGTTGTCTGCTGGTTTGACCAATTTAGGGCATTCTGGCTTAAAATGTCCTGTTTCTCCACAATTATAGCAAACTCTTGTTTTCTTTCTGCAGTCTTCTTCGCGATGTCCTATGGCTTTGCAGAAGTTGCAGATTACATTACATCTTCCATAATGTTTCTTTCTGCAATTCTTGCAGAATGGCAAGTTTGAAGATTGCCCTGTTCCTCTTCTTTTGAAGCTATTATTATTACCCGTACGAAATCCTTGGGTAATTTTCTGAGCCAGTTCCTTTTTCCTATTTTCATCTCTTGTGCGTACCAGCTCGTCAGTTAGGGTATTAGCTAATTCCACACAGCATCGTCAATAGTGCGAGGTCTCGCAGCTTTAACGATATTGCGGATTTCACCAATCAATCCCCAGATATAGCGAGAAATGAGTACCGGTTCTGGCGAAGCCAGTGTTGGTACCACTCTAGCATATTCAAAGAATGTCGAAGTATAACCGCGACAATCTATACCCATCATTCGATGGTTTAAGAATTTATTTTCCATTTGATCTTTTTCATATTCGGGACAGAATTTTCATTCTACAAGACTCTTAAATTCTTCCCAGCTCATAGCATACGCCATCATCCTTCCTTTTGCTTGTAACACCGTGTTCCACCATTCTAGCGCCCCTTCTTTAAAAAGATTTGATGAGTACATGACTTGATCTTCCTGAGCACATTTACTTATTGTAATCACTGCCTTGGTTTTCTCTAACCAACGCAGTGCTGCGGTCGCTCCTTCATTGCCTGCAAACTCAGTGGGTTTACAAGCAAGAAATTCTTTGTAAGTGCAACCAGGCGTTGCAGCTTTCATTTTCTTAGGAAGCGGAGCCTGCCGTGGATTATTATCGTGATTATTACCGCCTCCATTTACACTATTACTGAAGTTATCTTCAGAAATACGTTTGCTAGGAATGATTTGTTGAGGTTCGATTGGATTTCTAATAGCAGCAACTATTGCTGGAATAGCGTTGGCTATCCCTTGAGCAACGATATTTTCTATATCTTGCCTATTTAGAAATTGATCCTCCTGGTGTTGCTCGGATTGATTAACCTCATTAACTGGTTCGTTATTAGCGTTTTCCATCTGATAATATATTTAATTTTATTAGTATCAAATAAATAACAATTATATACAAAATAATCATACAAATTTCACAATACACATATAGCCAAAACTATCGATTTCTCGATTTCCATTTATATTTAATAGTATGCATCAATACACACCATTATCTTACAATGTTTTATTTTAGGTTATTTCACATGATTATATTATTATTGCTAATTTACAACCACAGTCTCATAACCCCCTTATCCCTCGTCAGCTGGTATTTTAGTAACGGCGTTCCCTCTCATCGTATTTCCAGGAGATCTGTTCTCCTACTTCCCTGATCCTATTTCCTGCATCCATTAACTCCTCGCCAAAGTGGCGGAGTTCAGCTAAATTCTCATTGCTCATAGGTGGATTAGGTATAGGTTCAGGGTCGAATTGAGGAAGAAAGGAATAAGGACTGTTGAGCAGGTTTTGGAACTGCCAATCATTCGTCCACCATTCTTCCATTCCCAGAGGTTGGGTGTGGATTATAGGTTCTGGGATTGCTGGTTCTAAGTTTATAGGGAGTTGAGTTTCAATAGGAAAAGTAAAAACATTTGTATTGATAGGCTGAATAGTATCACAGCTTGCCAATATAAAATCTAGCTCTTCCTGCAATGTCATTTCCAGAGTTTGTTTAGAAATTTCTCCAACTTCTACCTGAGAACCTCCTCCAATCTCCATTTCTATTTGCTTAGAATATTCATCAAACTGTAATCCCATCTGCCTAGACTCTTCCCCAACTTCAATTCCCTTTCCTTTACCTAAAGGATTTTCTATTTTAGGCATCTTTCTAGTGGCGGGTTTCCTCCTACGCACACGTCTCCATCCCACAAATCTCCTCCTTTTCTTGGGCTTGGGTTTCTCCGGAGGTGGAGCATTGAATTCAATAGGTTCTTCTATATCTGGTATATACCTATTGAAATCTCTGGAAACCTCTATTTTTACCGGATAGAGATTTAAATTCTGAAGGGCGTCAGACAAGTCACTCATGCTGTTATGCAAAATACACACAATTACTAATTGATAACAAAATTTCATAGAAAACCTTTAAATATTATTTCAGACTGGGTAACTACAAAACAAATGAAAATTAAAACACACTAGGTTTTATTGTAATTTTATTTATTTACTGGATAAGGTTTCTAGATTTGTAGATGATAATGGTACTAAAACTTGGGTCAGATTTAAAGATTTGCATTTACTGCTACAGTAGCTAGCATATAAAGATCTGCCCATTTCTCATCTAACTTGTCCTCCCAAGGTGTTTTACTGGTTAATTCCTGGGTTTCCTGTTTAATCTTCTTTTCTCAGAATTTCTTTATTTTCTCCTGACTTTTCTTTAAAATTAAACTTCTTTTATTAGGAGAAAGAGGTTCCTCATATTATGCCTTTCGCACAAATATTCCTTCTTCAGAAATTACAGAGTGATTTGAGGATTTTGTTTGGGATGAACTTCCATTCTCGTTGGATGACCTATCTAATTTAAGATAGATGTTTGACAACTTTTGCTTACCCATACTGTACACAAAATATTCAAATAAGAAAAACACATAATTACATAATAATAAGTAGAAAATTAAGTATTTTCTAAATACTTAATAGGCTTAAATCAGTGGCTCTGATACCACCTTTTTCTGTCACGGCCCCCGACCCGGTTTGACCCGTTTCAGGAGCCGCGGGACAGAAAATCCCGTGGTATTTATTTAACAGCGGAAATTTCTTCAGGATCTTTTAAAAACTGCAATTTCCCGATTATTTTATTTCACAACTCGGGATAAAGTCCCGGTAATTTACATTCATAAGATTTCACGGAGAAATCTTCTGTTTTACAAAACATGTTTCTTTATTTTATATTGAGCCACTTCCTTAAGCTGGTAGTGCTTCTCGGCACTTTTTCCTGGATCACAACAGATCACCTGAAACATGTTTGAAAAAGGTTTTGTCAGCGGGAAATACTGAGTGAATCATTCGTTTTAGTAAAATGACCTGTTTGTTATAATTTACAGTATTAAGGGAGATTACAATGTTTCAGATATCAACCAACTACCCACAATATTTGTCACTCAACTCGTTTCTGTGACTATGGTCAGATCACCCATTGGCTAACTCGTTGTCCAATGGTGACGGGAAATAAGTAATGTATACAAAACCCCACATACTGGCTGTAACTTGGTGATTACATAAACTTAATCCCTGTAATTATAACTTTGAAAATAAACATGCTTTTGAAATAAATTTGATAAAAAGAGAATGACTCACATTGCAGATTTATTTTGAGCAGAGCCTAGCCTAATGATTAGCCTTTTTAACCTAAATTTAATAACATGCACACAACTCGGTTAGTAACTTAATACAGCATTTACGATAACTCACGAGATTAAAACCTTCACAACGAATGACAAAGTGCGATACTTAAACATCCATTGAATTAACAACGAATGACAAAGCATAAACCCTAATGTGGGCAGCACTTAAACATCCATTGGATAGTTTAATCGATCGGACATTGAATCGTAGCAGCGATCGAGTTAATACCCGGTATCGAAGCAGCACCTTGCTAATTATATATGAAATTTCGACTTCAGAGTGATATGAATTCGTTTTTGAAAGTTTGTTTTGACACAGAATGGAAGCCCCTGATGCAAGCTATTTATAGGTGAATTTAAGGTCTGACGCGGCCCGCGTAAGCCTTCAGCTTAACCTTACGCGGCCTGCCTAGCCGCCCAGTCTATGACTAGCCTTGACCAGTCACGAGTAGGTTAGCTAGGTGGTCGCTACGTGGCTCCGGAACACTTATCCGGTCAACACAGGTTTGACGCAGCCCGCGTAAGACCATTCTTACTCTTACGCGGCCCGCCTGAGAACCATATTTCTAGTTTTCTTTATTTTTATACATAGTATGGTTTCAGGGGTCCGGTTTATTAATTGTGGGTTGGTTTATGACATATTTGAGAGTCCTTACATGGAACAACAGTGGATTGCATCTTTTGTACTGTCAACAACTGTTGCAGCATCTCTTTGATATCTGCAACTGAAGTATCCAGTTTATCAACACGTTCCGTCAATTCCAAATATTTTAAACCATCACCCAATTTAATGGGATCATCTGATTTCCCACTAGTAGTGGTTTTATCAGTGGTTGAGGTAGGGAGTGTACTCCAAACATTAACCACTGATGCCCCTTTTTCTTGGTACTGGGGTCTTCTTCCTTCAACACTTGACAACCTTTTGATGTTGCCAGTGGTAAAAATAAATCCACTGGTGGTTGGCAGAGGTGCTATGTAAGGAATTGCCTCCAAGGAAGTCTTATTGATGTAACCATTGTCCAAATGTAAACCAGTGGGTCCAACATTTGTAGTGGCTGCTTCACTTGGAATACCACCAAGAGTTACTTGTAACTCCAGGGGTGTAACCTCCTCAGGTTGTGTTGGTGGGTTAGCAAGGATTGATACATCAGGCCCAGTCATTTGTTGAGGTATATTCTCATTAATAGGTGATTGAGAAGGACTGGTTAGTGCCTGGTTCAAATCGATTGCATCCAACAGAAGTTTGGTTGGTGGGGGAATTGTGGATGTGATGTTTGGTGTAGAAAGAGGATTTGCCCCGAGCATTGGGCTGTGGATGATGGAAACGAGTGTTTCCAGAGCATCATGATGTGGAGACCCTATTTGTACAACCTGTTCTTTTTGAGAAGAAGCAGGAGGAGTTTCGGTTATGGGTTGAGATATTTGTACCAACTGCTGTGAGGAAGAAGCATCAGTGGTTTCTTGTGACTTTTGTGTTGTCACAGGCATTTGCTCTGGTATCTCATCCTCTAGAGTTGCCTTTTTGATGGGTTTGAGGGGTTTTTTATTTTTCTTTTTCTGCGGCTTTTTAGTGATTTTAGGTGTGGGTTTCAAAGCAGTTGTGGTGCTACTTTGATCACCTTGAGCAGTGGGCTCAGCAGCAGATACCTGAGGAGCAGTGGTAGCTGCTAAATTCTGCTCAGGCACCTCTGCTTGTGTTTTGCAAGGTGTTAACATTCTTGTAAAAGTTTCAGCAGTTAAGCTGTGCATTTGAAAATATTCACCTTGGTTTATTGCAGCAATATCATCCTTACTGAATTTCTTTTCAAAATAATAACTTAAAAACCTTGGAAACAGTAAGAATGATTTTGTTTCAACATTGTTAACCAGATCATTAAAGATTTCCCGAGAGAAATTAAAATTTTCTTCTTGAAGAATAGCATATCCCAGATTTTGAATCTTTAATGGTATTTCATTAAAAGAAGTGGTTTTGTTTGAAACACACATTAGGAGGGTATGGAATAAAAACCTTGTTGCAGAAGGAAAGAAACCTTTTTGTAAGGTAGCTTTCTTCATCATTGTGTCTGCATACCCTCTCTCAATGAAGTCAATTTTTAACTCGTTTTTAGGGAAAGAAGTTTTACCTTGCTGATCCTCGAGTTTAAAGACTTCTGATATAGATCGTGGAATGATTTGAATAGCTTTACCCTTTAAAGAGGAGTTAATGGCTACCACAGTTTCACCTTGTTTGTCAAGGGTTGCGTTTTTCCAAAACTCTCATTGGGTTGCTAAGTAAATTGGTGCATCGGCTGTTAACAAAGTTTTGTACTTTGATTTAGCCATTTTGGCGATGATAGAGTCGAAAGCATCTGTGGTGCCTGGTTTTGTGAGAAGACCCAGAAGATTGTGAGATGGTTTGTGTGGGATTTCAGTGGTATTGACCTTTTGAGAGGCCGCTTTCGACGATGATTTGGAAGTGGGTTTTGCAGATGGCTTCGATTTTGTCATTTTGGAGATGATGATCGAAGAAATTTGTGAAGGAATGTGAAGAAAAACTGCTTTGAGAAAAGAATTTTTGAGAATTCAATTCGACAATAAAACCCTGTTTTGGTGTGAAGTGGGGGTTTTATAGAGGAAAAAGTGATGGCTGACGTGGCAGCGGTTACAAAAGTACTGACCACTATGTACTGCCCACATGCCAAACTCTGAAGAAATGAAGGACAGTACTTTTATGAAAGTTACTGATGAAGGCAGTGGTTACAACGGTATAATGAAAGCAGTGGATGATTTTCACTATCAGTGGATAGCATATCAGTGGATAAGACACTTCTTTTGAACAACAGAGTTTATCAAGGAAATAAGTGGACAGAGGATGGCTTTCAGCAGTGGACAGACTTTGAAGTAGAGCAGACTTTTGAACAATCAGTGGTTATGGCAGACTTTTAAGGATTTTAATGAAAATTTCATTTTTAGCTATTTTTAAGGATGGATTTTTTATTTTCTGAAAACATTTTAATGCTTTTATTCACAGAAAAACAAGATTTTGCTTGTTATTCCATGTTTAGCATGCCAATTCTAGAGACCAAGCTTTCAATGGTGGCAGTATCTAATGCTTTTGTGAGCACATCTGCCAGCTGGTCTTTAGTTGGAACATGATGCAGAGAAATCAAACCTTTTTCATAGCAATCCCTCACAAAGTGATGTCTGATGTCGATATGTTTGGTGGTTGAATGGGAAACTGGATTTTTGATGATATTTTCTGCTGCCTGGCTATCCAACATGAGTGGTGTCTTTAAGGCAGTGATACCAAAATCCAGCAGCTGATTTTGAAGCCACAGGAGTTGGGCTGTACAGCTTGCAGCAGCAATGTATTCAGCTTCAGCAGTGGATGTTGAAACAGCTGCTTGCTTTTTGCTTTGCCATGAAACTAAGCAATCACCTAGAAACTGGCACCCTCCTGATGTGGACTTCCTTGTGGTGTTACATCCAGCAAAGTCACTGTCTGAAAATCCTGAAAGTTTGATATTCCCATTAGCTGGATACCAGATACCAAGTTTGGGAGCACTTTTTATGTATATGAATATTCTTTTTACAGCAATAAGATTGGATTTTCTAGGGGCTGATTGACTTCTTGCAAAAACACATGTTGCAAACATGATGTCTGGCCTAGATGCAGTTAGGTACAATAAAGACCCAATCATGCTTCTATATAGAGTTTGGTCAATCAGCTCATCCTTTTCATCAGACATGACAAGCTTATTTGTTGCCATGGGTGTGCTGCATGGTTTACAATCATTCATATCAAATTTGTTTAAAAGTTCTTTTGCATATTTGCTTTGATGAATGAAAGTACCATTTTGCATTTGCTGAACTTGGAGACCAAGAAAGCATTGCAGCTCACCCATTGCACTCATTTCAAACTCAGCTGTCATGAGTTCCCTAAACTCTTCACACATTTTGTTGCATGTGCTTCCAAAAATAATGTCATCCACATAAATTTGGACAATCATTAAATCCTTTCCTCTCCATTTTAGAAACAGTGTTTTATCAATGGTACCTCTTTTGAAACCATTTGAGAGTAGAAAGGTGGAAAGAGTTTCATACCAGGCCCTTGGTGCTTGTTTCAGGCCATACAGGGCTTTGTTCAGCCTGTAGACATGATCTGGATAAAATGGATCCTCAAAACCTGGAGGTTGACATACATACACCTCTTCTTGAATTGTACCATAGAGGAAAGCACTTTTGATATCCATTTGGAACACCTTCATGTTGTGGTTGACAGCAAAGGCCAAGAACAGTCTTATAGCTTCCAGTCTTGCTACAGGGGCAAAAGTTTCATCATAGTCAATCCCCTCTTTATACGTTAGCAAAAACACTAATGTTTTTATGAACATAGGCTTTTGTTAATCTGAGGTTCAACTTTGTCATCTAATACAGCGACATCACAGATTTCATAGCAACAGTTGAAATCAATTTTGAAAATAAGAAATAATCCCGTAGTTTTAACAGATATGTTTTCAGATCTAAAACCATGAGTGTCTTGTGCATGAAATCACTTGTTGTGTGAGATTTGTGTGTCATATGACATCTTGGTTGATTTACAGAGTTTTTGAATAACCACTTTGAACATGGTTTACTCGATACTCTGTTTTTCAACTAAATGCACCCAACCTTAGTATCAATGAATTATGAGCCGAACTGTTATGTCAAATTGATTGTTAGATCGAATTTGACTGTCCAAGCTCTGATACCAATTGTTAGGATCGGAGGCTCTCATGATTGTGTTTGTTTGTATAATTAGAACAGATCAAATAGAGTTTAATAGAGTTTAAGTGCAGCGGAAATAATTACAAACTTTATAAACACAATCAATGAAGAAAATAGTTTAGATAAACAAATGCTTTTCATCAGTCAAAAGATTACAAAGCAATTCAGAAGATTACAAGCATGCTTACAAACTAAGCTCCCCCTCAGCCTGATACTCCAGTGGTTGGTTGCACAAGATGAAAGGATTGAATTGAGGAGAAGAACTCACTCAAAACGATCAAATGTAACAGTACAGAGTACTATTCCATTTATAGACAATCCAAACCGCTGAGGCATCTCAGCTGACGTCACCATGAAAGAGACGTCTAACAGTCTAACAACCTGTATCTACTGGTCTTATACAAACACTGCTAAACCTTAACTACTGACTATACATGAAACAGATGATATAATAAACTACTGATCTCTCTTTATGTCAGTGCTTTCCTCAAGGTTGATCAGTCCTTGATTGGGCAGTGCTTTGTCATCAGTAGATTGTACCAGCAGTGCTTAGTTCTCAGCAGTCTTCTGGCTTCATCAGTAGTTAGAAGAACAGCAGCAGTTGTATCCGGGAAGTGGATGCAAGACCATCAGATGTTATAATTACTTTCAAGGGAGAAGACTTAGTGTAAACTGCTGCTTATTGTGAATCCACTGTCATGATCCGGTTTTGGCTTTCATTATCTGTTCATTTGGCATGGTTCAATCCCAACAAAAGTAAAACCAACATTTTGAATATGATTAGTGACATCACATTCAAAGTCTAAAAACATAGTTTAAGTAGTTAGCGGAAGCATGAATTACAAAATCCCATTAATAGTTAAAACATAAGTTTTACAAATAAGAAACCAACAACGGTTCTGGGTGTGACACCTGTGTCACTGCGACCATCAAACAAATACCAAACCAATGAAATATTGTATTTCATACTTTGGACTTGTATAAATATGTGTATCTTTTGCACATATCAACTCTTATTCGATTTCAAGCTCTAAATCGCTTTCTGGAAGGTTATACGCGCACTAATGCGTAAATATAACCAGTTTAATGCAACAAACACTCCAGAATAGTGACATAGGCTTAACATATGTAACACCTGTTCCTCCACGGCCATCAAACAAATACCGAACCAATGAAATATTGTATTTCATACTTGGGATTTGTATAAATATGTGTATCATTTGCACATATCAATTTTTGTTCAATTTCAAACTCTAAATTGCTTTCTGGAAGGTTATACGCGCACCGATGCGTAAATATAACCAGTTTAATGCAACGAACACTCCGGAATAGTGAAATAGGCTTAACATACCTTAAATAACCTTTACTTAACTTAGAAATAAGTTTTGAAGGCTTTGGTATGGCAAAATCAAGTTAAATCGCTTACAGGGACTAAAGTTGACAAACTGCGAAAGTATGCCAATTTGAACTGTAACAGACATTCCGGAACATGACCATAAGTTAAACATACCTTAAATATCCTTTACATAGCTTAGAAATAGGCTTTTAGGGGTTCGGTGTGCTAAAATAAACTTTTGGGTCATTCAGGGACTAAAAGTGTCAAAAAGTGCACAAGTTTGCATTTTCGCGCATAACTTACGTTCTGAGTACATCCGGACATCCAAAAATTTATGTAAGCACTAAAACATTTTATTTTAGTGTTTGGCATAAGAAAAATCCATTCGTCACGCCATTTGGATCGTTTTTCGCGCTTATGCGCATTCCGTCGTAATTAACCGAACAACGCAATCGTACGGCTAAACGAACCGACATCCGAGATATTTTTGAGCACATTTTAAGTTCCCAATACTTTAACTTCATTTTAGAGCTTTGAAATGGGGTTAACGGGGCTTAAACGTGTCAAAAATGCATCGAAAACCAAGTTTAGGGGCTGCAGGGACCAAAACAGTAATTCTGCCAAACTTTTGCCCTACGATGCGTATGGGTTTTTGCCCTACGGTGCGTATGGGTTCTGCAGATCAGATTAGATTAAACAGTCAGCAGATTTCCAGTTGTTTAATCCTCAACCACAAATCCACATTTGACCTTTCAGCACATTAAGGATCATTTTCAGTAACCATAACATTTTGACAAATGTACGCACAAGATTTAGGCACGATATTCGACAAACGATCTTAACGGTTCTCCGAATACTATAAATACCCAACCCATTCCATAGCCAAAACCACTAGAATCTGATTAAAAAGACTCTAAGTTGAAACCATTGTTTCATACCTGAGTTATTTTTATCACGATTAGCATTCGGGGACCCTTCGTAAGTATTCTTTCGTTCTTTTATTGCTTTTCAAGTCCGAAAGTCAAACTTTGTTTGACTTTCTGCATTGACCAATTTATGGTCGATGCGAAGTTCGTTTGAACTTCATAACGTGAGCGTGATCACGATGGTTATAGTCCCTAGTGACTATACCTACTGATTACCACGTTATCTAGGCTCAGTGACGAGCCGTAGTTTGGGGGCAGAATACGTATTCTTGCGTATTTTGTAACCAAACTACTTATGGGTATCAAAACCGTTTGTTTTGATACCAAACATGTTTTCTAAACTTAGTTAAGCATGTTTTAGCATGCTTAGTTCGTCACTTTTAGTTTAGTGCTTATATAGGGTCGTAAGGTAAGCGATCTAAACAATCGCTTATACTTTCGAACCCGACCCGTTTGGTCGATCATTAGGATACGACCAAGCACATTAGGTGATCATAGTATATAGGTAATAACCTTACGAGGTTATACCTTATGGTCACTTCGTTTAAGTAGTTGTATGATAGGTAGTTTATATGCCTTAGGTAAATTACCAAAATACCCCTTTGATGCCAAAATTCATTTTAAACATATGTAACATAACTTTTGGCATCTAAACTGATTTGACAACCATATTAGACATGTTAAGGCATATATTACTTGTCATAGGACTAGTTAGGCGGTCTGAACGCGTTTCACGCGAACGACGCGTTAAAGTAGCATAAGCTACCTAAACGGGTCGTAATGGGTCACAAGCACTTAGGTTAGGTTTCATTTAGTATGTAGGCTTTGTTAAACCATACTACATGAGTTCCCATACTCATTTGGTTTACGAGCCCTCATTCTATCCGATCTTCCGATTTAGGTCCGGTTTATTAATGTAGTTACCTATATTAGGTGCCGTTTGATATCCGTGATCTCTAGCATTGCTTGGTGGTTATCTTAGGACTTCTGAGCAATCTCAAGTGAGTACATAGATTCCTCTTTTACTATTTTCCAAACTGTTTTGGGGTGAAACACATGTGCCTACTTGTTACTTTCATGCTTTCCATGTTTTCACATTATATACATACTATGTTCATTAGTACACTATTAGTACATGATTTCATTACATTTTATGCTATGTATGTCCATTGTGTGTATACTTAGTACATTGTTTTACATCACAACACATCACATACTATGTATGTCCATTTAGTACATGCTTAGTACATTATTTTACATTGCATCTCTGTTGCATATGTTCCAGTAACATATGGACACATTGTTTTACAGCTCTACCTTGTATGTTTACTCTAACATACTAGGTACATTATCTTCATAAACCATGCTTACATTTTGGTATGACATTTGGTTTGTTTAAATGATACAATGTACATTCCTTAACACCGATCATGCCGCTCGGTAGTAGGTAGTGGTACCATAGGACTTGACAAATCCCATTCCTGAAATCTCGGGTTTGTTTGGACGTAAGGAATGACCGAATCCGAATACATATTCTTTTGATAACTCATTATTACATAGTTATCCGACTGTCGCAAGGCTTGGATGTATGAATTTTCACAATACCGCATAAATGTCCATATTCAGTATAGCATGCATATATTTTACAAAACATAACTTTTGATTTACTTAAAAATACTTTGTTTTGTACATTTTCACTTATGGTTTAAGTAGTCTTATTTTACTTACCATACATAACATTTGTTACACATTACTTGACTACTTTTGGACTATCAACATTTGACATAGCTTATACAAGGACTTTTGACTATTGGTTTAAACATAGACTTTATACATTGGTGATTCGTTTAAGTGATTTAAGTAACGAGGCATGTGTAATACGATACAGGCATGGTGGATACGCCGCTAGTACTTCCTATATATAAGTGCTTGTATGGTATTACATATTGTAGCGTTATTTGAATCATTTCAATTTGAGACATATAACATTTTATACAAATAACATACTTTTCACAAGACATTGTTTTACAAAACAACTTATCTTTTAAAAACTCATTTTACTTAGTAATTCATTTAACCATACATTATTCTCTTACTTATACATATCATCTGATCTTATTGCTTTTCAAACAAATTTACAAAACAAAGCAAATTACAAGGTTCATGACTAAACATTTTCTCAAACATAAGTCATGAATCTTATTTTCACAAACCTATGTATCTCACAGGCATTTTTATGCTGACGTACCTATTTTCACATGTGTTTTCAGGACATGATGCATAGGACTTATCAAGACATACTTAGGCGGACTTGTGCCTTAGTGACTTAAAACGAGACAAGAACTAGTTAATTTATGTTATGTACTCTTTATTTCTTGTTTAAAGACAATGTAACTCTCATATTTGTTTAATAAAACGAAACTTTAATTTCCATAGTTGTGAAACATTAATTCTGTTACAACACTCCCCGATGTTTCCGCCACGTTTTGTATGTTCTACGTGGTCGGGGTGTGACAGAAAAGATGGTATCAGAGCCAATGGTTATAGGGAATTAGGTTATTAGTAATGCTTTGACCTAGTCTATAACCTTCTTAGGACCCTAACGCGAGTTTACTTGCGTTTAGTCATAAAACCATACCGTCACCTATCCTTAGGCGACGACCAGAACAAGAACATAAAACTCAAAACCGCTTTGAAAACTAATCATTTGTTCTAGGATGATTGATTACTAGGTTTTGAACCCTCTGTGATATGGTTTTGAACCCCCTTTGAATTTTCAAAACCTCGTCAAGGTTTTGGGTTTTAAATAATGTGAACACGTGCAAACTGGAAGGGTGAATGCCTGTATTCTGGGTTTTCTGTCTAGGCAAGCACTTCATATACATCTCATCAGACGCGAGACCAGTTGTGCTTACCTGGGAATTCTTGGGATGAGTGTTCACTTATAGGCGAGCATGTCTTCGCGATACATTATTTTTGACCCATTTTACTTTGATTTGTCACCATCTCATTTGTTTGCCTTAGGTAACAAACAAATGATCGCAATTTTCATTCATTACCATTCTGTATTGATTATCCAATAAACCTTTCACTTGTTTCTTCCTATGTCTTTCATTTTCTTCTAGAATGTCTCTTCCTCTCAGCACTGGTCAAATGCCCGAGCGAACAGCCAAGTTTGTCTAGCAAATAGGCGAAGTAATTCAGAAGACTGTGGATCTAGGCATTGCCATGGCTCGTCTCAACAATGAAGCCTCTCGTCTCGACAATGAAGCCACTCAAGAGCCACCAAAGGAAGCAGAAGTCAAGCCAGCATCAAAATCAAGGAAGCGTAAGGCGTCAAGGAAACCCGCAGCGGTTACACCTAATCAAGCGGGACCTAGCCATGTGGCAAGGCCACCAGCTAGGAATCCATACAATGGAACTTCACCCTTGTGCAACCAATGTACCCTTCATCATCACCCTTGTGTGAAGTGCCGCGAATGCCAAATTTGTGGACGTAAGGGTCATACAGCAAAAGTTTGTGTTGCAGTTGCACCAAATCAAGCAGGACCCATCCGGGTGGCAACACCACCTGCTAAGAAGCAATACAAGGGAACGGCACCATTATGCAACAAATGTAAAGGGCATCACCTAGCTCACTTACAGTGTCGTCGATGTGTATCATGTGGACGAGTTGGTCACCTGGCAAGTACTTGTCGATGTAACCCAAACCAAGGTGGTCTAAATCAACCCCAAGTCAACCCTACTCAAGCTCGTTTTCCGCGTGGTACTTGCTACAACTGTGGCGAGACGAGCCATTACAGGAACAACTGCCCGAAGATTGTCAGTGCAAACCCAACCCGTGGATGAGAAATTGGCTGAACAAAGGATGTTGCTGTCTTATGCCTTTGTTTCTTTTGTTTTGTTTTCGTGTATTGTGAAACAATATGTCTCGTTCATAAATAAATTGTTGTTCATAATTCGGATATGCAAGTGTAGTTATATGTGTGTATGACTTTTCCTATAATACCTACATTAAGGAACTATGTTCCTTACAAACTACTCTTGTGATTCTCCCATTCAAATGATCGCTCATGATTCCCTAGAAAATTTTAAGTACTCGTTTCATTCTAAGAAACAAAGTACAGAAAATAAAGAGACATTATGAGTGATCATGCTTTCACACACCTGTGCCATTAAATCCTTGGTTAGATAACTAAGGGTATTTCCAAATCTCATACCCATTACGTTTTGATTTTTCAACATATACAGTACAAGTATTTCAAAAACAATCTTCATAATCTCAAAACATTTCATATAGTTTGAAAACAATTTTTCTAAATGCAATGTCTATGTTATTTCAAAAACATTGGCCATGTTATCAAAACCAACCTTCCTAATTTCAAAATATTTCATATAGTCTGAAAACAATATTAACACAGTACATTTTCTCATCAAGTGCATGATTTCGAAAAGCATCATTCATATTTTCAAAAACCTTATACATAATTTCAAAAAAATCCATTTCGCATGATTTTAAAACATTTTTATAAATATACTTATCAAAAAAAAAAACCTACTTTATGATTTCAAAAGTATTATATATAAGGTTTCAAAAACATTTTTGTTAAACCCCATGCATAGTTTTCCAAAAATATTTTCTTCATACATCGACTTAACCTTCAAATTTCGCTTCATATGTCACCTTGGCATATCTAGCATCTCAACTTCATAAGCATTTTTACTTCATGTTTTGACTTAAGCACATCCAGTGCAAGATTTCAAAACATCTTCAACTTCTAAAATCCATATGGGATCTTTTTATCTTCACATTTAGACCCTTGTGGATGATCATCATTCAAATCAGAGTCCTTAATTGGATTCCTTGTGTACCTAAATTCGAACATTTCGGTTCCTTATAATCGAAATCGAATTTTTCTTTTAAAAATCTTTCTATCTTTATAGTTAGATTCTTGTAAATGTTTAAAGTGCCAAATGAAATCAACGAGATGGATTCCTATTGTACTTTAAATACATGTGCTCTGTCAACAAAACAAATTAACAAATAAACAATCTTTGTGGTTATACGACTATGTGTTTATTCATCTTATGTTTTCTTTTATGCATTTTGTGTTTTTGTATACTCTGGATATTCGTTATCCCAATTCTCATAGAATCTTTCATATCTTCATATGATGGGTTCGTAGTATGGATATTCAAAAAGGTGCTACCTTAAATCCTTAATGGGCTTTTATGTAATAGTTAAGACCCTTGGATTATATAGTACCACTCCATGATTCATAAGAGACCCTCTTAGTGGTCTAGTCAAAAAGATTGATTTACAATCTGGTTAAAGAACGACATCTAGTGATGTAGCTGAACAGACTCCTTGATAGTCTATTAGATCATTTATTGATTTAATTAAAAGGGACTTTATGGCGGTCTAATCACACTCATCACAGGATTGTTCATTTGGTTTTCCCCTACACATTATAAAATAGACTGTGTGAACTGTGCAAGGAATTGTCTGATTATGGACGCGTACATAATTATGAAATTTAGTGCACAGAAACCCAGTAAGGTTTATTATGTGTAAGAACCGATAGTGACAACAATAACAAAATGAGAACTATGTAATGGAGGTATGGTGGACGCACCAATGACGCTTCATATACTTGTATATAAGTATCCCTCTTACATTGCAATCATGATGTTATTAAAGATTACTAGAAGTTCAGAACCCTAACCAATATTGTTCGGTCTTTTCAACTTCATGTTTTCAAGCTCTCACAAATTTCCTCTAAATAAATTTCGGGACGAAATTTCCTAAAGTAGGGGAGACTGTAACACCTGTGCCTCCACGGCCATCAAAAAAATACCGAACCAATGAAATATTGTATTTCATACTTGGGATTTTTATAAATATGTGTATCATTTGCACATATCAATTTTTGTTCAATTTCAAACTCTAAATTGCTTTCTGGAAGGTTATACGCGCACCGATGCGTAAATATAACCAGTTTAATGCAACGAACACTCCGGAATAGTGAAATAGGCTTAACATCCTTAAATAACCTTTACTTAACTTAGAAATAAGTTTTGAAGGCTTTGGTATGGCAAAATCAAGTTAAATCGCTTACAGGGACTAAAGTTGACAAACTACGAAAGTATGCCAATTTGAACTGTAACAGACATTCCGGAACATGACCATAAGTTAAACATACCTTAAATATCCTTTACATAGCTTAGAAATAGGCTTTTAGGGGTTCGGTGTGCTAAAATAAACTTTTGGGTCATTCAGGGACTAAAAGTGTCAAAAAGTGCACAAGTTTGCATTTTCGTGCATAACTTACGTTCTGAGTACATCCGGACATCCAAAAATTTATGTAAGCACTAAAACATTTTATTTTAGTGTTTGGCATAAGAAAAATCCATTCGTCACGCCATTTGGATCATTTTTCGCGCTTATGCGCATTCCGTCGTAATTAACCGAACAACGCAATCGTACGGCTAAACGAACCGACATCCGAGATATTTTTGAGCACATTTTAAGTTCCCAATACTTTAACTTCATTTTAGAGCTTTGAAATGGGGTTAACGGGGCTTAAACGTGTCAAAAATGCATCGAAAACCAAGTTTAGGGGCTGCAGGGACCAAAACTGTAATTCTGCCAAACTTTTGCCCTACGATGCGTATGGGTTTTTGCCCTACGGTGCGTATGGGTTCTGCAGATCAGATTAGATTAAACAGTCAGCAGATTTCCAGCTGTTTAATCCTCAACCACAAATCCACACTTGACCTTTCAGCACATTAAGGATCATTTTCAGTAACCATAACATTTTGACAAATGTACGCACAAGATTTAGGCACGATATTCGACAAACGATCTTAACGGTTCTCCGAATACTATAAATACCCAACCCATTCCATAGCCAAAACCACTAGAATCTGATTAAAAAGACTCTAAGTTGAAACCATTGTTTCATACCTGAGTTATTTTGATCACGATTAGCATTCGGGGACCCTTCGTAAGTATTCTTTCGTTCTTTTATTGCTTTTCAAGTCCGAAAGTCAAACTTTGTTTGACTTTCTGCATTGACCAATTTATGGTCGATGCGAAGTTCGTTTGAACTTCATAACGTGAGCGTGATCACGATGGTTATAGTCCCTAGTGACTATACCTACTGATTACCACGTTATCTAGGCTCAGTGACGAGCCGTAGTTTCGGGCAGAATACGTATTCTTGCGTATTTTGTAACCAAACTACTTATGGGTATCAAAACCGTTTGTTTTGATACCAAACCTGTTTTCTAAACTTAGTTAAGCATGTTTTAGCATGCTTAGCTCGTCACTTTTAGTTTAGTGCTTATATAGGGTCGTAAGGTAAGCGATCTAAACAATCGCTTATACTTTCGAACCCGACCCGTTTGGTCGATCATTAGGATACGACCAAGCACATTAGGTGACCATAGTATATAGGGAATAACCTTACGAGGTTATACCTTATGTTCACTTCGTTTAAGTAGTTGTATGATAGGTAGTTTATATGCCTTAGGTAAATTACCAAAATACCCCTTTGATGCCAAAATTCATTTTAAACATATGTAACATAACTTTTGACATCTAAACTGATTTTACAACCATATTAGACATGTTAAGGCATATATTACTTGTCATAGGACTAGTTAGGCGGTCTGAACGCGTTTCACGCGAACGACGCGTTAAAGTAGCATAAGCTACCTAAACGGGTCGTAATGGGTCACAAGCACTTAGGTTAGGTTTCATTTAGTATGTAGGCTTTGTTAAACCATACTACATGAGTTCCCATACTCATTTGGTTTACGAGCCCTCATTCTATCCGATCTTCCGATTTAGGTCCGGTTTATTAATGTAGTTACCTATATTAGGTGCCGTTTGATATCCGTGATCTCTAGCATTGCTTGGTGGTTATCTTAGGACTTCTGAGCAATCTCAAGTGAGTACATAGACCCCTCTTTTACTGTTTTCCAAACTGTTTTGGGGTGAAACACATGTGCCTACTTGTTACTTTCATGCTTTCCATGTTTTCACATTATATACATACTATGTTCATTAGTACACTATTAGTACATAATTTCATTACATTTTATGCTATGTATGTCCATTGTGTGTATACTTAGTACATTGTTTTACATCACAACACATCACATACTATGTATGTCCATTTAGTACATGCTTAGTACATTATTTTACATTGCATCTCTGTTGCATATGTTCCAGTAACATATGGACACATTGTTTTACAGCTCTACCTTGTATGTTTACTCTAACATACTAGGTACATTATCTTCATAAACCATGCTTACATTTTGGTATGACATTTGGTTTGTTTAAATGATACAATGTACATTCATTAACACCGATCATGTCGCTCGGTAGTAGGTAGTGGTACCATAGGACTTGACAAATCCCATTCCTGAAATCTTGGGTTTGTTTGGACGTAAGGAATGACCGAATCCGAATACATATTCTTTTGATAACTCATTATTACATAGTTATCCGACTGTCGCAAGGCTTGGATGTATGAATTTTCACAATACTGCATAAATGTCCATATTCAGTATAGCATGCATATATTTTACAAAACATAACTTTTGATTTACTTAAAAATACTTTGTTTTGTACATTTTCACTTATGGTTTAAGTAGTCTTATTTTACTTACCATACATAACATTTGTTACACATTACTTGACTACTTTTGGACTATCAACATTTGACATAGCTTATACAAGGACTTTTGACTATTGGTTTAAACATAGACTTTATACATTGGTGATCCGTTTAAGTGATTTAAGTAACGAGGCATGTGTAATACGATACAGGCATGGTGGATACGCCGCTAGTACTTCCTATATATAAGTGCTTGTATGGTATTACATATTGTAGCGTTATTTGAATCATTTCAATTTGAGACATATAACATTTTATACAAATAACATACTTTTCACAAGACATTGTTTTACAAAACAACTTATCTTTTAAAAACTCATTTTACTTAGTAATTCATTTAACCATACATTATTCTCTTACTTATACATATCATCTGATCTTATTGCTTTTCAAACAAATTTACAAAACAAGGCAAATTACAAGGTTCATGACTAAACATTTTCTCAAACATAAGTCATGAATCTTATTTTCACAAACCTATGTATCTCACAAGCATTTTTATGCTGACGTACCTATTTTCACATGTGTTTTCAGGAGATGATGCATAGGACTTATCAAGACATACTTAGGCGGACTTGTGCCTTAGTGACTTAAAACGAGACAAGAACTAGTTAATTTATGTTATGTACTCTTTATTTCTTGTTTAAAGACAATGTAACTCTCATATTTGTTTAATAAAACGAAACTTTAATTTCCATGGTTGTGAAACATTAATTCTGTTACAACACTCCCTGATGTTTTCGCCACATTTTGTATGTTCTACGTGGTCGGGGTGTGACAACATACCTTAAATAACCTTTACATAACTTAGAAATAAGTTTTGGAAGGTTTGGTATGCCGAAAACAAGTTAATTCGCTTACAGGGACTAAACTTGACAAACCGCGAAAGTATGACGATTCGTACTGGAACGAACATTCCGGAACATGACCATAAGTTAAAACACACCCTAAATATCCTTTACATAGCTTAGAAATAGGCTTTGAGGGGTTCGGTGTGCCAAATTAAACTTTTGGGTCATTCAGGGACTAAAAGCGTCAAAAAGTGCACAAGTTTGCATTTTCGCGCATAACTTACGTTCTGAATACATCCGGACATCCAAAAATTTATGTAAGCACTAAAATAATTTATTTTAGTGTTTGGCATGAGAAAAATCCATTCGTCGCGTCATTTGGATTGTTTTTCGATCTTATGCGCATTCCGTCGTAATTAGCCGAACAACACAACCGTACGGCTAAACGAACCGACATCCGAGTTATTTTTGAGAACATTTTAAGTTCCCTTTACTTTAACTTCATTTTAGAGCTTTGAAATGGGGTTAACGGGCCTTAAACGCGTCGGAAAAGGACTTATTACACTACAGGGACCAAATCTGCCATTTTTGAAACTTTCTGTGCAGAAACATTGAATTTGGCCTATACCACCTTTGCACATGGTTTTGGGCAATACGATGGGCTGGTTTGATGTGCACATGGTATTACAATACCATGGGTGCAAGTGTATGGCCAAGATTGAAGCACGTTTTCCAAGAAACGATCCTAACGGTTCGGGAAATCCTATAAATACCCCATGCCTTCAATTGCAAAACCCACTAGAATTTTGATTTGAGAAACTCTAAGTTGAAACCATTGTTTCATACCTGAGTTACTTGAATCGAGATTAGCATTCGGGGACCCTTCGTAAGTATTCCTTCGTTCTTTTATTGCTTTTCGAGTCCGAAAGTCAAACTTTGTTTGACTTTCTGCGTTGACCAGTTTATGGTCAATGCGAAGTTCGTTTGAACTTCGCAACGTGATTGTAATCACGAAGGTTATAGTCCCTTGTGACTATGCCTACTGATTACCACGTTGTCTAGGGTCGTAAGGGTAAGCGATCTGATAAATCGCTTATACCTTCGAACCCGAACCATTTGGTCGATCATTAGGATCCGACCAAATACATTAGGTGACCATAGTATATCGGGAATAACCTTCCGAGGTTATATGTTATGGTCGCTTCGTTAAGTAGTTGTATGATAGGTAGTTTATATGCCTTAGGTAAATTACCAAAATACCCCTTTGATGCCAAAATTCATTTTAAACATATGTAACATAACTTTTGACATCTAAACTGATTTGACAACAATATTAGACATGTTAAGGCATATGTTACTTGTCATAGGACTAGTTAGGCGGTCCGAACGCGTTTCACGCGAACGACGCGTTAAAGTAGCATAAGCTACCTAAACGGGTCGTAATGGGTCGTAAGCACTTATGTTAGGTTTCATTTAGTATGTAGGCTTTGTTAAACCATATTACACGAGTCTCAATACTCGTTTGGTTTACGAACCCTCATTCTATCGGATCCTCCGATTTAGGTCCGGTTCATTAACATAGTTACCTATATTAGGTGCCGTTTGATTCCGAGATCTCTAGCATTGCTTGGTGGTTATCTTAGGACTTCTGAGCAATCTCAAGTGAGTACATAGATCCCTCTTTTACTGTTTTCCAAACTGTTTTGGGGTGAAACACATGTGCCTACTTGTTACTTTCATGCTTTCCATGTTTTCACATCATATACCTGCTATGTTCGTTAGTACATTATAGTACATGATTTCATTACATTACATGCTATGTATGCCCATTGTGTGCGTACTTAGTACATCGTTTTTACATTACATGCTATGAATGCCCATTGTGTGCTTACTTAGTACATCGTTCTACATTACATTTCATGCTATGTATGCCCATTGTGTGCGTACTTAGCACATCGTTCTACATTACATTTCATACTATGTATGTCCATTGTGTGCATACTTAGTACATTGTTTTACATTGCATTTCTGTTGCATATGCTCATCCAGCATATGAACACATTATACTACATTTTAAACCGTTGTAGCTATTTGACTATGTGAACCGTCGTAACCCTTTGATTATATGAACCGTTTGTAACTTTTGAACCGTGTGAACCAGTTGTATCTGTTGACATGATTTACATTTGACAATAGACATTTGACTATACATAAACATTTCTACAATTGTTAAACATTACATCTTGGTGGTTTGGTTTGAGTAAGTGATTTAAGTAACAATGCATGTGTAATATGATACAAGCATGGTGGATACGCCGCTGGTACTTCCTATATATAAGTGTCTGTATGGTATTACATATCGTAGCGTTATTTGAACCATTTCAATTTGAGACATATAACATTTTATACAAATAACATACTTTTCACAAGACATTGTTTTACAAACAACTTATCTTATACAAACCCATTTTACATGGTTATTCATTTAACCATACATTATTCTCTTATTTACACATATCATCTGATCTTATCATTTTTCAAATGATTTACAAGACAAAGAAAATTTCAAGGTTCATGACTAAACATCTTTCTTAAACATAAGTCATGAATTCTGTTTTCACAAAACCTATGTATATCACAGGCATTTTTATGCTGACGTACCTATTTTCACATGTGTTTTCAGGAGATGATGCATAGGACTTATCAAGACATACTTAGGCGGACCTGTGCCTTAGTGACTTAAAACGAGACAAGAACTAGTTAATTTATGTTATGTACTCTTTGTTTCTTGTTTAAAACAATGTAAACTCTCATGTTTGATTAATAAAACGAAACTTCAATTGCCATGGATTTGAAACAATTAATTCTGTTACAACACTCCCCGACATTTCCGCCACGTTTGGTATGTTCTACGTGGTCGGGGTGTGACAGAAAAGATGGTATCAGAGCCAATGGTTATAGGGAATTAGGTTATTAGTAATGCTTTGACCTAGTCTATAACCTTTCTAGGACCCTAACGCGAGTTTACTTGCGTTTAGTCATAAAACAATACCGTCGCCTATCCTTAGGCGACGATCACAACAAGAACATAAATTTCAAAACCGCTTTGAAAACTAATCATCTGTTCTAGGATGATTGATTACTAGGTTTTGAACCCTCTATTGTAAGGTTTTGAACCCTCTGTTATAAGGTTTTGAACCCCTTTGAGTTTTCAAAATCTCGTCAAGGTTTTGGGTTTTAAATAATGTGAACACGTGCAAACTGGAAGGGTGAATGCCTGTATTCTGGGTTTTCTGTCTAGGCAAGCACTTCGTATATATCTCATCAGACGCGAGACCAGTTGTGCTTACCTGGGAATTCTTGGGATGAGTGTTCACTTATAGGCGAGCATGTCTTCGCGATACATTATTTTTGATCCATTTACTTTGATTAGTCACCGGGGTCGTTTGTTGCTTTGTAGTAACAAACAAATGACCACTATCCTTGCTTTCATCAGATTTGTTTCATCTCATTCTTTTCGTCTAATACTCTCACTCGTTTCCTTTCGTGTTTCCTCTTTTAGAATGCCTCCTAGACGCGAAAACCAGATAGCGACTGCCAAACTGGCAGATATTATTGTGCAGCAAATGGCTGCTGAATTCCCAAACCTCTTTGCTCAATGGAACCAAGCCAACAACAACAACAATGGTCCATGCAATTTCAAGAGTTTTAACTCGGCTAAACCACTCAAGTTTAGTGGTTCTGAGGGAGCGACTGGGCTTCTTCAATGGTTCGAGAGCATTGAGAATACTTTCCGCCACGTGCAGTGTCCTGACAATCGCAAGGTCGAGTTTTCTTCGAGTGTGTTTCAGAAGAGGGCATTTACATGGTGGAACGGGGTTATGAGAGACCGTGGTGCAGAGGTTGCTCTAGCACAGACATGGGCTGAACTTAGAGCTCTTATGATGAGGGAGTTTTGTCCTCGTCATGAACTGCGAGCATTGGAATGAGAGTTTGAAGGTTTGAAGCAAGATAGCGGTGAGCATCGAGCCTACACGGACCGTTATAAGGAGTTAAGTCTGTTATGCCCAAACATGGTCACGCCGTTGGATAAGGCAATCGAAAAGTACATTGATGGCCTCCCTGACTCAATACAAGACATTGTGACTTGTAGCAACCCTACTACAGTTAGGCAGACCATTGAGCTAGCTGCAACCTTGACTGAATCTCAGATCAGGAAACGTAAGCTTTTCCGAAAGGGTGACAAGAAACCGGTCGAGGAATCGAACCCAATCGAGGAATCAAAGACCATGGATGAACAGACTGGATCCCCTAAGAAGTCAAAGAAGCGAAAGGCTTCTCAGAACTTCGCCATGGTTACTCACAATGATCAAGCCGTCCCCAACCAACCAGCTCAACCCCCTGCCAGGAAACCCTACAACGGAACTGCACCCTTGTGCAACCAATGTGGCCTACATCATCATGCTGGTGTGAAGTGCCGCACATGCCAAGTTTGCGGACTTATAGGTCATACAGCAAGGGTTTGCCCAACCGCAGCTGCACCAAATCAAGCTGGCAACAATCCTGCTCAAGCTCGTTTCCCACCGGGGTCTTGCTACAACTGTGGCGAGATGGGCCATTTTCGTAGGAATTGCCCAAGGCTTGCTAATGCAAATCCAGCGCAGAGATGAGTGTCAGACCGACAGGAGACAACGCTGTTTAGAAAATAATCGAGCCTTGTGTATTATTTTCTTTTATTATCACGATCTATGAAACAGTTGTTGTTATTGTTGTTATGAATAAATATGTCATTTACATTTTAATATGTTTATGTGGTTAAATGTATAAACATATCCTCTACAATACCAACAATCAAGGAACCATATTCCTTGAAGAACAGACTACCCCCAAATTTCTTCCATTGCGTTTTCCACGAAAATCCTAAGTACCCGTTTCTTCCAAGAGAAACGAAGTACGAGGTGCCAAGTTAATAGCAATCAATAACAAGATAATAACAATTAAACAATTATGTGATTATGTGCTTATGTGTTCCCTTTTATGTGTCATGTGATCCAAATTATGTCATCCAAATCCTCGTAGAATCTTGCATATCCTTGTACAAGAGATTCATGGTAGGATACCCAAAGGTACTACCTAAAATCCTTAATGAACTTCTACGCTGTAGTTAAGTCCCTTGGATTATAAAGTACTACTTCATAATTAGACCCCTTTAGTGGTCTAGTTAAACTGATCGATCCAAAAATCTGGTTAGGAATATTATGTGATGATATAGATGAAAGGACTCCTTGGTGGCCTAATTAAGAAGATCCTCTGTCGATCTAATTAAAAGGACCCTATGGTAGTCTAGTCACCCTCATCACAAGTTTGATATCCTTCCCCACAACATTACAAAACGAACTGTGCGGACTGTGCAAGGAATTACGTAATTATGGATGCATACGTAATTATGGAATTTAGTGCACAGAAATCACAGCGAGTTCTATCATGCATCTAGAGTTAACCCTATTCATTTCCAATTCTGATGAAGCATCCGTTGAAGAAAAATGAACTAGCTATTCATTTTTCACTTCTGAGGAATATCCGTTGAGGAAATGAATATCCGTTTATCCTTCATTTCCAACTCTGAGGAAGCAACCGTTGAAAATGACTCCGTTAGTTCATTTTCGTTTCTGAAGATTATCCGTTGAGGAAATGAATATCCGTTTATCCTTCATTTCCAACTCTGAGGAAGAAACCGTTGAAAATGATTCCGTTAGTTCATTTTCGTTTCTGAAGATTATCCATTGAGGAAATGAATATCCGTTGTTAAATCCTTCATTTCCAACTCTGAGGAAGCAACCGTTGAAAATGACTCCGTTAGTTCATTTTCGTTCTGAAGAATATCCATTGAGAGAAATGAATATCCGTGGATTATTCCTTCATTCCCGTTTCTGACGAAGGACCCGTTGTGGAAGAATGAATCATCCATTCGTTTTCACTTCTGAAGAATATCCGTTGAGGGAAATGTATATCCGTTTAGTTAAAAAAATCCTTTATTTTCCATTTCCGAAGAACCCGTTGAAGAAAATGACTCCGTTCGTTCATTTTCGCTTCTGAAAAATATCCGTTGAGGAAAATAACAAAATTATGCTTTACATATCTTTGATGGCTATTTAACACAAAGTCACAGACAGACTCTTACGAATAAATTTCGGGACGAAATTTCCTAAAGTAGGGGAGACTGTGACACCTGTGTCACTGCGACCATCAAACAAATACCAAACCAATGAAATATTGTATTTCATACTTTGGACTTGTATAAATATGTGTATCTTTTGCACATATCAACTCTTATTCGATTTCAAGCTCTAAATCGCTTTCTGGAAGGTTATACGCGCACTATTGCGTAAATATAACCAGTTTAATGCAACAAACACTCCAGAATAGTGACATAGGCTTAACATACCTTAAATAACCTTTACATAACTTAGAAATAAGTTTTGGAAGGTTTGGTATGCCGAAAACAAGTTAATTCGCTTACAGGGACTAAACTTGACAAACCGCGAAAGTATGACGATTCGTACTGGAACGAACATTCCGGAACATGACCATAAGTTAAAACACACCCTAAATATCCTTTACATAGCTTAGAAATAGGCTTTGAGGGGTTCGGTGTGCCAAATTAAACTTTTGGGTCATTCAGGAACTAAAAGCGTCAAAAAGTGCACAAGTTTGCATTTTCGCGCATAACTTACGTTCTGAATATATCCGGACATCCAAAAATTTATGTAAGCACTAAAATATTTTATTTTAGTGTTTGGAATGAGAAAAATCCATTCGTCGCGTCATTTGGATCGTTTTTCGCGCTTATGCGCATTCCGTCGTAATTAGCCGAACAACGCAACCGTACTGCTAAACGAACCGACATCCGAGTTATTTTTGAGAACATTTTTAGTTCCCTTTACTTTAACTTCATTTTAGAGCTTTTAAATGGGGTTAACGGGCCTTAAACGCGTCGGAAAAGGCCTTATTACACTACAGGGACCAAATCTGCCATTTTTGAAACTTTCTGTGCAAAAACATTGAATCTGGCCTATACCACCTTTGCACATGGTTTTGGGCAATACTATGGGCTGGTTTGATGTGCACATGGTATTACAATACCATGGGTGCAAGTGTATGGCCAAGATTGAAGCACGTTTTCCAAGAAACGATCCTAACGGTTCGGGAAATCCTATAAATACCCCATGCCTTCAATTGCAAAACCCACTAGAATTTTGATTTGAGAAACTCTAAGTTGAAACCATTGTTTCATACCTGAGTTACTTGAATCGAGATTAGCATTCAGGGACCCTTCGTAAGTATTCCTTCGTTCTTTTATTGCTTTTCGAGTCCGAAAGTCAAACTTTGTTTGACTTTCTGCGTTGACCAGTTTATGGTCAATGCGAAGTTCGTTTGAACTTCGCAACATGATTGTAATCACGATGGTTATAGTCCCTTGTGACTATGCCTACTGATTACCACGTTGTCTAGGGTAGTAAGGGTAAGCGATCTGATAAATCTCTTATACCTTCGAACCCGACCCATTTGGTCGATCATTAGGATCCGACCAAATACATTAGGTGACCATAGTATATAGGGAATAACCTTCCGAGGTTATACCTTATGGTCGCTTCGTTAAGTAGTTGTATGATAGGTAGTTTATATGCCTTAGGTAAATTACCAAAATACCCCTTTGATGCCAAAATTCATTTTAAACATATGTAACATAACTTTTGACATCTAAACTGATTTGACAACAATATTAGACATGTTAAGGCATATGTTACTTGTCATAGGACTAGTTAGGCGGTCCGAACGCGTTTCACGCGAACGACGCGTTAAAGTAGCATAAGCTACCTAAACGGGTCGTAATGGGTCGTAAGCACTTATGTTAGGTTTCATTTAGTATGTAGGCTTTGTTAAACCATATTACACGAGTCTCCATACTCGTTTGGTTTACGAACCCTCATTCTATCCGATCCTCCGATTTAGGTCCGGTTCATTAACATAGTTACCTATATTAGGTGCCGTTTGATTCTGAGATCTCTAGCATTGCTTGGTGGTTATCTTAGGACTTCTGAGCAATCTCAAGTGAGTACATAGACCCCTCTTTTACTGTTTTCCAAACTGTTTTGGGGTGAAACACATGTGCCTACTTGTTACTTTCATGCTTTCCATGTTTTCACATCATATACCTGCTATGTTCGTTAGTACATTATAGAACATGATTTCATTACATTACATGCTATGTATGCCCATTGTGTGCGTACTTAGTACATCGTTTTTACATTACATGCTATGAATGCCCATTGTGTGCGTACTTAGTACATCGTTCTACATTACATTTCATGCTATGTATGCCCATTGTGTGCGTACTTAGCACATCGTTCTACATTACATTTCATGCTATGTATGTCCATTGTGTGCATACTTAGTACATTGTTTTACATTGCATTTCTGTTGCATATGCTCATCCAGCATATGAACACATTATACTACATTTTAAACCGTTGTAGCTATTTGACTATGTGAACCGTCGTAACCCTTTGATTATATGAACCGTTTGTAACTTTTGAACCGTGTGAACCAGTTGTATCTGTTGACATGATTTACATTTGACAATAGACATTTGACTATACATAAACATTTCTACAATTGTTAAACATTACATCTTGGTGGTTTGGTTTGAGTAAGTGATTTAAGTAACGATGCGTGTGTAATATGATACAAGCATGGTGGATACGCCGCAGGTACATCCTATATATAAGTGTCTGTATGGTATTACATATCGTAGCGTTATTTGAACCATTTCAATTTGAGACATATAACATTTTATACAAATAACATAATTTTCACAAGACATTGTTTTACAAACAACTTATCTTATACAAACCCATTTTACATGGTTTTTCATTTAACCATACATTATTCTCTTATTTACACATATCATCTGATCTTATCGTTTTTCAAATGATTTACAAGAAAAAGCAAATTACAAGGTTCATGACTAAACATCTTTCTCAAACATAAGTCATTAATTCTGTTTTCACAAAACCTATGTATCTCACAGGCATTTTTATGCTGACATACCTATTTTCACATGTGTTTTCAGGAGATGATGCATAGGACTTATCAAGACATACTTAGGCGGACCTGTGCCTTAGTGACTTAAAACGAGACAAGAACTAGTTAATTTATGTTATGTACTCTTTGTTTCTTGTTTAAAACAATGTAAACTCTCATGTTTGATTAATAAAATGAAACTTCAATTGCCATGGATTTGAAACAATTAATTCTGTTACAACACTCCCCGACATTTCCGCCACGTTTGGTATGTTCTACGTGGTCGGGGTGTGACAGAAAAGATGGTATCAGAGCCAATGGTTATAGGGAATTAGGTTATTAGTAATGCTTTGACCTAGTCTATAACCTTTCTAGGACCCTAACGCGAGTTTACTTGCGTTTAGTCATAAAACAATACCGTCACCTATCCTTAGGCGACGATCACAACAAGAACATAAATTTCAAAACCGCTTTGAAAACTAATCATCTGTTCTAGGATGATTGATTACTAGGTTTTGAACCCTCTATTGTAAGGTTTTGAACCCTCTGTTATAAGGTTTTGAACCCCTTTGAGTTTTCAAAATCTCGTCAAGGTTTTGGGTTTTAAATAATGTGAACACGTGCAAACTGGAAGGGTGAATCCCTGTATTCTGGGTTTTCTGTCTAGGCAAGCACTTCGTATATATCTCATCAGACGCGAGACCAGTTGTGCTTACCTGGGAATTCTTGGGATGAGTGTTCACTTATAGGCGAGCATGTCTTCACGATACATTATTTTTGATCCATTTACTTTGATTAGTCACCGGGGTCGTTTGTTGCTTTGTAGTAACAAACAAATGACCACTATCCTTGCTTTCATCAGATTTGTTTCATCTCATTCTTTTCGTCTAATACTCTCACTCGTTTCCTTTCGTGTTTCCTCTTTTAGAATGCCTCCTCGACGCGAAAACCAGATAGCGACTGCCGAACTGGCAGATATTATTGTGCAGCAAATGGCTGCTCAATTCCCAAACCTCTTTGCTCAATGGAACCAAGCCAACAACAACAACAATGGTCCATGCAATTTCAAGAGTTTTAACTCGGCTAAACCACTCAAGTTTAGTGGTTCTGAGGGAGCGACTGGGCTTCTTCAATGGTTCGAGAGCATTGAGAATACTTTCCGCCACGTGCAGTGTCCTGACAATCGTAAGGTCGAGTTTTCTTCGAGTGTGTTTCAGAAGAGGGCCCTTACATGGTGGAACGGGGTTATGAGAGACCGTGGTGCAGAGGTTCCTCTAGCACAGACATGGGCTGAACTTAGAGCTCTTATGATGAGGGAGTTTTGTCCTCGTCATGAACTGCGAGTATTGGAAAGAGAGTTTGATGGTTTGAAGCAAGATAGCGGTGAGCATCGAGCCTACACGGACCGTTATGAGGAGTTAAGTCTGTTATGCCCAAACATGGTCACGCCGTTGGATAAGGCAATCGAAAAGTACATTGATGGCCTCCCTGACTCAATACAAGACATTGTGACTAGTAGCAACCCTACTACAGTTAGGCAGACCATTGAGCTAGCTGCAACCTTGACTGAATCTCAGATCAGGAAACGTAAGCTTTTCCGAAAGGGTGACAAGAAACCGGTCGAGGAATCGAACCCAATCGAGGAATCAAAGACCATGGATGAACAGACTGGATCCCCTAAGAAGTCAAAGAAGCGAAAGGCTTCTCAGAACTTCGCCATGGTTACTCACAATGATCAAGCCGTCCCCAACCAACCAGCTCAACCCCCTGCCAGGAAACCCTACAACGGAACTGCACCCTTGTGCAACCAATGTGGCCTACATCATCATGCTGGTGTGAAGTGCCGCACATGCCAAGTTTGCGGACTTATAGGTCATACAGCAAGGGTTTGCCCAACCGCAGCTGCACCAAATCAAGCTGGCAACAATCCTGCTCAAGCTCGTTTCCCACCGGGGTCTTGCTACAACTGTGGCGAGATGGGCCATTTTCGTAGGAATTGCCCAAGGCTTGCTAATGCAAATCCAGCGCAGAGATGAGTGTCAGACCGACAGGAGACAACGCTGTTTAGAAAATAATCGAGCCTTGTGTATTATTTTCTTTTGTTATCACGATCTATGAAACAGTTGTTGTTATTGTTGTTATGAATAAATATGTCATTTACATTTTAATATGTTTATGTGGTTAAATGTATAAACATATCCTCTACAATACCAACAATCAAGGAACCTTATTCCTTGAAGAACAGACTACCCCCAAATTTCTTCCATTGCGTTTTCCACGAAAATCCTAAGTACCCGTTTCTTCCAAGAGAAACGAAGTACGAGGTGCCAAGTTAATAGCAATCAATAACAAGATAATAACAATTAAACAATTATGTGATTATGTGCTTATGTGTTCCCTTTTATGTGTCATGTGATCCAAATTATGTCATCCAAATCCTCGTAGAATCTTGCATATCCTTGTACAAGAGTTTCATGGTAGGATACCCAAAGGTACTACCTAAAATCCTTAATGAACTTCTACGCTGTAGTTAAGTCCCTTGGATTATAAAGTACTACTTCATAATTAGACCCCTTTAGTGGTCTAGTTAAACTGATCGATCCAAAAATCTGGTTAGGAATATTATGTGATGATATAGATGAAAGGACTCCTTGGTGGCCTAATTAAGAAGATCCTCTGTCGATCTAATTAAAAGGACCCTATGGTAGTCTAGTCACCCTCATCACAAGTTTGATATCCTTCCCCACAACATTACAAAACGAACTGTGCGGACTGTGCAAGGAATTACGTAATTATGGATGCATACGTAATTATGGAATTTAGTGCACAGAAATCACAGCGAGTTCTATCATGCATCTAGAGTTAACCCTATTCATTTCCAATTCTGATGAAGCATCCGTTGAAGAAAAATGAACTAGCTATTCATTTTTCACTTCTGAGGAATATCCGTTGAGGAAATGAATATCCGTTTATCCTTCATTTCCAACTCTGAGGAAGCAACCGTTGAAAATGACTCCGTTAGTTCATTTTCGTTTCTGAAGATTATCCGTTGAGGAAATGAATATCCGTTTATCCTTCATTTCCAACTCTGAGGAAGAAACCGTTGAAAATGATTCCGTTAGTTCATTTTCGTTTCTGAAGATTATCCATTGAGGAAATGAATATCCGTTGTTAAATCCTTCATTTCCAACTCTGAGGAAGCAACCGTTGAAAATGACTCCGTTAATTCATTTTCGTTTTGAAGAATATCCATTGAGAGAAATGAATATCCGTGGATTATTCCTTCATTCCCGTTTCTGACGAAGGACCCGTTGAGGAAGAATGAATCATCCATTCGTTTTCACTTCTGAAGAATATCCGTTGAGGGAAATGTATATCCGTTTAGTTAAAAAAATCTTTTATTTTCCATTTCCGAAGAACCCGTTGAAGAAAATGACTCCGTTCGTTCATTTTCGCTTCTGAAAAATATCCGTTGAGGAAAATAACAAAATTATGCTTTACATATCTTTGATGGCTATCTAACACAAAGTCACAGACAGACTCTTACGAATAAATTTCGGGACGAAATTTCCTAAAGTAGGGGAGACTGTGACACCTATGTCACTGCAACCATCAAACAAATACCAAACCAATGAAATATTGTATTTCATACTTTGGACTTGTATAAATATGTGTATCTTTTGCACATATCAACTCTTATTCGATTTCAAGCTCTAAATCGCTTTCTGGAAGGTTATACGCGCACTATTGCGTAAATATAACCAGTTTAATGCAACAAACACTCCAGAATAGTGACATAGGCTTAACATACCTTAAATAACCTTTACATAACTTAGAAATAAGTTTTGGAAGGTTTGGTATGCCGAAAACAAGTTAATTCGCTTACAGGGACTAAACTTGACAAACCGCGAAAGTATGACGATTCGTACTGGAACGAACATTCCGGAACATGACCATAAGTTAAAACAATCCCTAAATATCCTTTACATAGCTTAGAAATAGGCTTTGAGGGGTTCGGTGTGCCAAATTAAACTTTTGGGTCATTCAGGGACTAAAAGCGTCAAAAAGTGCACAAGTTTGCATTTTCGCGCATAACTTACGTTCTGAATACATCCGGACATCCAAAAATTTATGTAAGCACTAAAATATTTTATTTTAGTGTTTGGAATGAGAAAAATCCATTCGTCGCGTCATTTGGATCGTTTTTCGCGCTTATGCGCATTCCGTCGTAATTAGCCGAACAACGCAACCGTACGGCTAAACGAACCGACATCCGAGTTATTTTTGAGAACATTTTAAGTTCCCTTTACTTTAACTTCATTTTAGAGCTTTGAAATGGGGTTAACGGGCCTTAAACGCGTCAGAAAAGGCCTTATTACACTACAGGGACCAAATCTGCCATTTTTGAAACTTTCTGTGCAGAAACATTGAATCTGGCCTATACCACCTTTGCACATGGTTTTGGGCAATACTATGGGCTGGTTTGATGTGCACATGGTATTACTATACCATGGGTGCAAGTGTATGGCCAAGATTGAAGCACGTTTTCCAAGAAACGATCCTAACGGTTCGGGAAATCCTATAAATACCCCATGCCTTCAATTGCAAAACCCACTAGAATTTTGATTTGAGAAACTCTAAGTTGAAACCATTGTTTCATACCTGAGTTACTTGAATCGAGATTAGCATTTGGGGACCCTTCGTAAGTATTCCTTCGTTCTTTTATTGCTTTTCGAGTCCGAAAGTCAAACTTTGTTTGACTTTCTGCGTTGACCAGTTTATGGTCAATGCGAAGTTCGTTTGAACTTCGCAACGTGATTGTAATCACGATGGTTATAGTCCCTTGTGACTATGCCTACTGATTACCACGTTGTCTAGGGTCGTAAGGGTAAGCGATCTGATAAATCGCTTATACCTTCGAACCCGACCAATTTGGTCGATCATTAGGATCCGACCAAATACATTAGGTGACCATAGTATATAGGGAATAACCTTCCGAGGTTATACCTTATGGTCGCTTCGTTAAGTAGTTGTATGATAGGTAGTTTATATGCCTTAGGTAAATTACCAAAATACCCCTTTGATGCCAAAATTCATTTTAAACATATGTAACATAACTTTTGACATCTAAACTGATTTGACAACAATATTAGACATCTTAAGGCATATGTTACTTGTCATAGGACTAGTTAGGCGGTCCGAACGCGTTTCACGCGAACGACGCGTTAAAGTAGCATAAGCTACCTAAACGGGTCGTAAGCACTTATGTTAGGTTTCATTTAGTATGTAGGCTTTGTTAAACCATATTACACGAGTCTCCATACTCGTTTGGTTTACGAACCCTCATTCTATCCGATCCTCCGATTTAGGTCCGGTTCATTAACATAGTTACCTATATTAGGTGCCTTTTGATTCCGAGATCTCTAGCATTGCTTGGTGGTTATCTTAGGACTTCTGAGCAATCTCAAGTGAGTACATAGACCCCTCTTTTACTGTTTTCCAAACTGTTTTGGGGTGAAACACATGTGCCTACTTGTTACTTTCATGCTTTCCATGTTTTCACATCATATACCTGCTATGTTCGTTAGTACATTATAGAACATGATTTCATTACATTACATGCTATGTATGCCCATTGTGTGCGTACTTAGTACATCGTTTTTACATTACATGCTATGAATGCCCATTGTGTGCGTACTTAGTACATCGTTCTACATTACATTTCATGCTATGTATGCCCATTGTGTGCGTACTTAGCACATCGTTCTACATTACATTTCATGCTATGTATGTCCATTGTGTGCATACTTAGTACATTGTTTTACATTGCATTTCTGTTGCATATGCTCATCCAGCATATGAACACATTATACTACATTGTAAACCGTTGTAGCTATTTGACTATGTGAACCGTCGTAACCCTTTGATTATATGAACCGTTTGTAACTTTTGAACCGTGTGAACCAGTTGTATCTGTTGACATGATTTACATTTGACAATAGACATTTGACTATACATAAACATTTCTACAATTGTTAAACATTACATCTTGGTGGTTTGGTTTGAGTAAGTGATTTAAGTAACGATGCGTGTGTAATATGATATAAGCATGGTGGATACGCCGATGGTACTTCCTATATATAAGTGTCTGTATTGTATTACATATCGTAGCGTTATTTGAACCATTTCAATTTGAGACATATAACATTTTATACAAATAACATACTTTTCACAAGACATTGTTTTACAAACAACTTATCTTATACAAACCCATTTTACATGGTTATTCATTTAACCATACATTATTCTCTTATTTACACATATCATCTGATCTTATCGTTTTTCAAATGATTTACAAGACAAAGAAAATTACAAGGTTCATGACTAAACATCTTTCTCAAACATAAGTCATGAATTCTGTTTTCACAAAACCTATGTATCTCACAGGCATTTTTATGCTGACGTACCTATTTTCACATGTGTTTTCAGGAGATGATGCATAGGACTTATCAAGACATACTGTAACACCTGTGCCTCCACGGCCATCAAACAAATACTGAACCAATGAAATATTATATTTCATACTTGGGATTTGTAAAAATATGTGTATCATTTGCACATATCAATTTTTGTTCAATTCCAAACTCTAAATCGCTTTCTAGAAGGTTATACGCGCACCGATGCGTAAATATAACCTGTTTAATGCAACAAACACTCCGGAATAGTGACATAGGCTTAACATACCTTAAATAACCTTTACATAACTTAGAAATAAGTTTTGAAGGCTTTGGTATGGCAAAAACAAGTTAATTCGCTTACAGGGACTAAACTTGACAAACTGCGAAAGTATGCCAATTTGAACTGTAACAGACATTCCGGAACATGACCATAAGTTAAACACACCTTAAATATCCTTTATATAGCTTAGAAATAGGCTTTTAGGGGTTCGGTGTGCTAAAATAAACTTTTGGCTCATTCAGGTACTAAAAGCGTCAAAAAGTGCACAAGTTTGCATTTTCGTGCATAACTTACGTTCTGAATACATCCGGACATCCAAAAATTTATGTAAGCACTAAAATATTTTATTTTAGTGTTTGGCGTAAGAAAAATCCTTTCGTCACGCCATTTGGATCATTTTTCGCGCTTATGCGCATTCCGTCGTAATTAACCGAACAACGTAACCGTACGGCTAAACGAACCGACACCCGAGATGTTTTTGAACACATTTTAAGTTCCCTATACTTTAACTTCATTTTAGAGCTTTTAAATGGGGTTAACAGGGCTTAAACGTGTAAAAAAAACGCATCGAAAACCAAGTTTTGAGGTTGTAGGGACTGAAACTGTAAATCTGCCAAACTAGGTCCGTAAACAGGGGCCAGATGCAGCAAAACGTTTTTTTTTCATCTTTTAACAGCCCTTAACACTCTCCAAAGGTCAAGTGCCATGTGTCAAACTCTTATGGTGAGTGGCCTTTTTGGGTACCATAAGGTTCCGACGCATGTACGGATGAGATTAAGGCACGTATTTCGACAAACGATCCTAATGGTGGACCATTCACTATAAATACCCCTTGCCATCCAACCTCTAAACTCACTAGAATCTGATCTCAAATGCTCTAAGTTGAAACCTTTGTTTCATACCTGAGCTATTTTGATCTAGATTAGCATTCGGGGACCCTACGTGAGTATTCTTTCGTTCTTTTATTGCTTTTCGAGTCTGAAAGTCAAACTTTGTTTGACTTTCTGCATTGACCAGCTTATGGTCAATGCGAAGTTCGTTTGAACTACGCAACGTGATTGTAATCACAATGGTTATAGTCCTTTGTGACTATACCTACTGATTACCACGTTATCTAGGCTCAGTGACGAGCCGTAGTTTCGGTCAGAATACGTATTCTTGCGTATTTTGTAACCAAACTACTTATGGGTATCAAAACCGTTTGTTTTGATACCAAACCTGTTTTCTAAACTTAGTTAAGCATGTTTTAACATGCTTAGCTTGTCACTTTTAGTTTAGTGCTTATATAGGGTCGTAAGGTAAGCGATTTAAACAATCGCTTATACTTTCGAACCCGACCCGTTTGGTCGATCATTAGGATCCGACCAAGCACATTAGGTGACCATAGTATATAGGGAATAACCTTCCGAGGTTATACCTTATTGTCATAGGACTAGTTAGGCGGTCCGAACGCGTTTTACGCGAACGACGCGTTAAAGTAGCATAAGCTACCAAAACGGGTCGTAATGGGTCGTAAGCACTTAGGTTAGGTTTCATTTAGTATGTAGGATTTGTTAAACCATACTACATGAGTTCCCATACTCATTTGGTTTACGAGCCCTCATTCTATCCGATCTTCCGATTTAGGTCCGGTTTATTAATGTAGTTACCTATATTAGGTGCCGTTTGATATTCCGAGATCTCTAGCATTGCTTAGTGGTTATCTTAGGACTTCTGAGCAATCTCAAGTGAGTACATAGACCCCTCTTTTACTGTTTTCCAAACGTTTTGGGGTGGAACACATGTGCCTACTTGTTACTTTCATGCTTTCCATGTTTTCACATTATATACATGCTATGTTCATTAGTACACTATTAGTACATGATTTCATTACATTTTATGCTATGTATGTCCATTGTGTGCATACTTAGTACATTGTTTTACATCACATCACATGCTATGTATGTCCATTTAGTACATGCTTAGTACATTATTTTACATTGCATCTCTGTTGCATATGTTCCAGTAACATATGGACACATTGTTTTACAGCTCTACCTTGTATGTTTACTCTAGCATACTAGGTACATTATCTTCATAAAACATGCTTACATTTTGGTATGACATTTGGTTTGTTTAAACTATACTATACATTCATTAACACCGATCACGCCGCTCGGTAGTAGGTAGTGGTACCATAGGACTTGACAAATCCCATTCCTGAAATCTCGGGTTTGTTTGGACGTAAGGAATGACCGAATCCGAATACATATTCTTTTGATAACTCATTTTTACATAGTTATCCGACTGTCGCAAGGCTTGGATGTATGAATTTTTACAATACCGCATAAATGTTCATATTCAGTATAGCATGCATATATTTTACAAAACATAACTTTGATTTAAACCAAGTTTTACTTCAATACTTTGTTTTGTGCATTTCATCTATGGTTTAGTTGATGCATTTCACTAGCCATACATAAACATTTGTTACACATTACTTGACTACTTTTGGACTATCAACATTTGACATGGTTTATACAAGGACTTTTGACAATTGGTTTAAACATAGACATCTTATATTGGTGGTTTGGTTTGAGTAAGTGATTTAAGTAACGAGGCGTGTGTAATATGATACAAGCATGGTGGATACGCCGCTGGTACTTCCTATATATAAGTGATTGTATGGTATTACATATCGTTGCGTTATTTGAAATCATTTCAATTTAGACATATAACATTTTCTACAAATAACATACTTTTCACAATACATTGTTTTACAAACAACTTAACTTATACAAACTCATTTTTACATGGTTATTCATTTAACCATGCATTATTCTCTTATTTATACGTATCATCTGAACTTATTGTTTTTCAAATGATTTACAAAGACAAAGCAAATTACAAGGTTCATGACTAAACATTTTCTTAAACAGATGTCATGAATCTTATTTTCACAAAACCTATGTACTCGCCGGCATTTTTATGCTGACGTACCTATTTTCACATGTGTTTCAGGAAATGAAGCATAGGATTGATCAAGATACACTTAGGCGGACATGGGCCTTAGTGACAATAAAAGATGCAAGACTAGTTATTTTGTTATGTTTCTTTGATTGTCAAGACATTGTAACTCTTTTAATCAATAAAACAATATTTCAAGTTCCATGTGTTATGAAACAATGATTCTGTTACAACACTCCCCGATGTTTCCGCCACGTTTTGTAGGTTCTACGTGGTCGGGGTGTGACAGAAAAGTTGGTATCAGAGCTCATGGTTATAGGGAATTAGGTTATTAGTAATACTTTGACCTAGTCTATAACCTTCTTAGGACCCTAACGCGAGTTTACTTGCGTTTAGTCATAAAACAATACTGTCACCTATCCTTAGGCGACAACAAGAACATAAATTTCAAAACCACTTTGAAAACTAATCATCTGTTCTAGGATGATTGATTACTAGGTTTTGAACCCTTTATTGTAAGGTTTTGAACCCTCTGTTATATGGTTTTGAACCCCTTTGAGTTTTTCAAAACCTCGTCAAGGTCTTGGGTTTTAAATAATGTGAACACGTGCAAACTGGAAGGGTGAATGCCTGTATTCTGGGTTTTCTGTCTAGGCAAGCACTTCGTATACATCTCATCAGACGCGAGACCAGTTGTGCTTACCTGGGAATTCTTGGGATGAGTGTTCACTTATAGGCGAGCATGTCTTCGCGATACATTATTTTTGACCCATTTACTTTGATTTGTCACCATCTCATTTGTTTGCCTTAGGAAACAAACAAATGATCACAATTTTCATTCGTTACCATTCTATATTGATTATCCAATAACCTTTCACCTGTTTCTTCCTATGCCTTTCATTTGCTTCTAGAATGTCTCTTCCTCTCAGCACCGGTCAAATGTCCGAGCAGACAGCCAAATTCGCTCAACGAATAGGCGAAGTAGTCCTGAAGACTGTTGAATTAACTACTACCATGTATCGTCTCCAGGATGAAGCCACTCAAGAGTCACCAAGACAGGCAGGACCTAGTTAGGTGACAGCACCATCAGCCAAGAAACCAATCGAGGAATCAAAGACCATGGATGAACGATCTCCTAAGAAGTCAAAGAAGCGAAAGGCTTCTCAGAATTTCGCCGTGGTCGCTCACAATGATCAAGCCATCCCCAACCAACCAGCTCAACCCCCTACTAGGAAGCCATACAATGGAACTGCACCCTTGTGCAACCAATGTAGCCTCCATCATCATGCTAGTGTGAAGTGCCGCAAATGCCAGATTTGTGGACTTATAGGTCATACAGCAAGGGTTTGCCCAACTGCAGCTGTACCAAATCAAGTTGATGACAATCCTGCTCAAGCTCGTTACTCGCCGGGGTCTTGCTACAACTATGGCGAGATGGGCCATTTCCGGAGGGATTGCCCAAAGCTTGCTAATGCAAATCTGACCCTCGGATGAGCATTTGACTGAACAAAGGATGTTGCTGTCTTATGCTTTTGTTCTTTTATTTTCTTGTAATGTGAAACAATCTGTTTTGTTTATAAATAAATTATTGTTCACAAATTCTGATGTACAATTGTAGTTACATATGTGTATGACTTTTCCTATGATACCTACATTAAGGAACTATATTCCTTACAAACTACTTTTGCGAATTTCCCATTCTTGCGTTTGTTCATGATTCCTTTGGAAAATTCTAAGTACTCGTTTCATTCTAGGAAACGAAGTACAAGAAATAAATCGAAATTATGAGTAATCGTGCTTTTCACACATCTGTGCCTTTGAATTCTTGGATAGATAACTAAGAGTATTTTCAAATCTTATACCCATTACGTTCTGATTTCTTCAACATGCATAACATAAGTTTTCAAAACAACCTACATGATTTCAAAACATCCTATACATAGTTCGAAAACATTTTTAATATAGTGTATTTACTTAAACATAACAAATGCACAAAGCTTTGTCTGTATTTTCAAAAACAACCTTCATGATTTCAAAATGTCTCATATAGCCTGAAAACAATATTAGTACAATATATTTTCTTATCAAGTGCATGATTTCAAAAGCATCATTCATGTTTTCCAAAAACCTTATACATAATTTCAAAATTCATTTCGCATGATTTTAAAACATTTTTATGAATATACCTACCTAATACAACTACTTTATGATTTCAAAGGTATTATATATAAGGATTCAAAAACATTGAACACATTTTTAGAACCCCATGCATAGTATTGCAAAAAAAAAAATATTTTTCTCATGCATTGACTTAACCTTCAAATTTCGCTTCATATGTCGCCATGGCATATCGAGCATCTCAACTTCATAAGCATTTTAACTTCATGTTTTGACTTAAGCACGTCCAGTGCAAGGTTTCAAAACATCTTCAACCTCTAAAATCCATATGGGATCTTTTTATCTTCACAATTAGATCCTTGTGGATAATTGTCATACAAATCAGAGTCCTTAATTGGATTCCTTATGTACCTAAATTCGAACATTTCGGTTCCTAATAATCGAAATCGAATTTTCTTTTTGAATCTTTCTATCTTTATAGTTAGATTATTGATAACGTTTAAAGTACCAAATGAAATCCATGAAATGGATTCCTAGTGTGCTTTAAATGCATGTACGCAATTAACAAGACAAATTAACAAACAATTTTGTGGTTATGTGACTATGTGTTTATTCATCTTATGTTTTCTTTTATGCATTTTGTGTTTTTATACTCTGGATATTTGTTATCCAAATCCTCGCAGGATCTTTCATATCTCCATATGAGGGATTCATAGTAGGATAGTCAAAAGGTACTGCCTTAAATCCTTAATGGGCTTCTATATAATAGTTAAGACCCTTGGATTATATAGTACCACTCCATGTTTCATAAGAGACCCTTTTAGAGGTCTAGTCAAAAAGATTGATTCACAATCTGGTTAAAGGACGACATCTAGTAATGTAGCTGAACAGACTCCTTGATAGTCTATTTAGATCATTTATTGACTTAATTAAAAGGACTCTATGGCGGTCTAGTCACACTCATCACAGGTTTGTTCATTTGGTTTTACACTACACATTATAAAATAGACTGTGTGAACTGTGCAAGGAATTGTCTAATTATGGACGCGTACATAATTATGAAATTTAGTGCACAGAAACCCAGTAAGATTTATTATGTGTAAGAACCGATAGCGACAACAATAACAAAATGAGAACGATGTAATGGAGGTACGGTGGACGCACCAATGACGCTTCATATACTTGTATATAAGTGTCCCTCTTACATTGCAAGCATAATGTTATTAAGGTTACTAGAAGTTCAGAACCCTAACCAATATTGTTCGATCTTTTCAACTTCATGTTTTAAACTCTCACAAGTTTCCTCTAAATAAATTTCGGGACGAAATTTCCTAAAGTAGGGGAGACTATAACACCTGTGCCTCCACGGCCATCAAACAAATACTAAACCAATGAAATATTATATTTCATACTTGGGATTTGTAAAAATATGTGTATCATTTGCACATATCAATTTTTGTTCAATTCCAAACTCTAAATCGCTTTCTGGAAGGTTATACGCGCACCGATGCGTAAATATAACCAGTTTAATGCAACAAACACTCCGGAATAGTGACATAGGCTTAACATACCTTAAATAACCTTTACATAACTTAGAAATAAGTTTTGAAGGCTTTGGTATGGCAAAAACAAGTTAATTCGCTTACAGGGACTAAACTTGACAAACTGCGAAAGTATGCCAATTTGAACTGTAACAGACATTCCGGAACATGACCATAAGTTAAACACACCTTAAATATCCTTTATATAGCTTAGAAATAGTCTTTGAGGGGTTCGGTGTGCTAAAATAAACTTTTGGCTCATTCAGGTACTAAAAGCGTCAAAAAGTGCACAAGTTTGCATTTTCGTGCATAACTTACGTTCTGAATACATCCGGACATCCAAAAATTTATGTAAGCACTAAAATATTTTATTTTAGTGTTTGGCATAAGAAAAATCCATTCGTCACGCCATTTGGATCATTTTTCGCGCTTATGCGCATTCCGTCGTAATTAACCGAACAACGTAACCGTACGGCTAAACGAACCGACACCCGAGATGTTTTTGAACACATTTTAAGTTCCCTATACTTTAACTTCATTTTAGAGCTTTTAAATGGGGTTAACAGGGCTTAAACGTGTAAAAAAAAACGCATCGAAAACCAAGTTTTGAGGTTGCAGGGACTGAAACTGTAAATCTGCCAAACTAGGTCCGTAAACAGGGGCCAGATGCAGCAAAACGTTTTTTTCATCTTTTAACAGCCCTTAACACTCTCCAAAGGTCAAGTGCCAAGTGTCAAACTCTTATGGTGAGTGGCCTTTTTGGGTACCATAAGGTTCCGACGCATGTACGGATGAGATTAAGGCACGTATTTCGACAAACGATCCTAATGCTGGACCATTCACTATAAATACCCCTTGCCATCCAACCTCTAAACTCACTAGAATCTGATCTCAAATGCTCTAAGTTGAAACCTTTGTTTCATACCTGAGCTATTTTGATCTATATTAGCATTCGGGGACCCTACGTGAGTATTCTTTCGTTCTTTTATTGTTTTTCGAGTCTGAAAGTCAAACTTTGTTTGACTTTCTGCATTGACCAGCTTATGGTCAATGCGAAGTTCGTTTGAACTTCGCAACGTGATTGTAATCACGATGGTTATAGTCCTTTGTGACTATACCTACTGATTACCACGTTATCTAGGCTCAGTGACGAGCCGTAGTTTCGGTCAGAATACGTATTCTTGCCTATTTTGTAACCAAACTACTTATGGGTATCAAAACCGTTTGTTTTGATACCAAACCTGTTTTCTAAACTTAGTTAAGCATGTTTTAACATGCTTAGCTCGTCACTTTTAGTTTAGTGCTTATATAGGGTCGTAAGGTAAGCGATTTAAACAATCGCTTATACTTTCGAACCCGACCCGTTTGGTCGATCATTAGGATCCGACCAAGCACATTTGGTGACCATAGTATATAGGGAATAACCTTCCGAGGTTATACCTTATGGTCGCTTCGTTTAAGTAGTTGTATGATAGGTAGCTTATATGCCTTAGGTAAATTACCAAAATGCCCTTTTGACGCCAAAATTCATTTTAAGCATATGTAACATAACTTTTGACATCTAAACTGATTTGACAACAATATTAGACATGTTAAGGCATATGTTACTTGTCATAGGACTAGTTAGGCGGTCCGAACGCGTTTTACGCGAACGACGCGTTAAAGTAGCATAAGCTACCAAAACGGGTCGTAATGGGTCGTAAGCACTTAGGTTAGGTTTCATTTAGTATGTAGGCTTTGTTAAACCATACTACATGAGTTCCCATACTCATTTGGTTTACGAGCCCTCATTCTATCCGATCTTCCGATTTAGGTCCGGTTTATTAATGTAGTTACCTATATTAGGTGCCGTTTGATATTCCGAGATCTCTAGCATTGCTTGGTGGTTATCTTAGGACTTCTGAGCAATCTCAAGTGAGTACATAGACCCCTCTTTTACTGTTTTCCAAACGTTTTGGGGTGGAACACATGTGCCTACTTGTTACTTTCATGCTTTCCATGTTTTCACATTATATACATGCTATGTTCATTAGTACACTATTAGTACATGATTTCATTACATTTTATGCTATGTATGTCCATTGTGTGCATACTTAGTACATTGTTTTACATCACATCACATCACATGCTATGTATGTCCATTTAGTACATGCTTAGTACATTATTTTACATTGCATCTCTGTTGCATATGTTCCAGTAACATATGGACACATTGTTTTACAGCTCTACCTTGTATGTTTACTCTAGCATACTAGGTACATTATCTTCATAAAACATGCTTACATTTTGGTATGACATTTGGTTTGTTTAAACTATACTATACATTCATTAACACCGATCACGCCGCTCGGTAGTAGGTAGTGGTACCATAGGACTTGACAAATCCCATTCCTGAAATCTCGGGTTTGTTTGGACGTAAGGAATGACCGAATCCGAATACATATTCTTTTGATAACTCATTTTTACATAGTTATCCGACTGTCGCAAGGCTTGGATGTATGAATTTTTACAATACCGCATAAATGTTCATATTCAGTATAGCATGCATATATTTTACAAAACATAACTTTGATTTAAACCAAGTTTTACTTCGATACTTTGTTTTGTGCATTTCATCTATGGTTTAGTTGATGCATTTCACTAGCCATACATAAACATTTGTTACACATTACTTGACTACTTTTGGACTATCAACATTTGACATGGTTTATACAAGGACTTTTGACAATTGGTTTAAACATAGACATCTTATATTGGTGGTTTGGTTTGAGTAAGTGATTTAAGTAACGAGGCGTGTGTAATATGATACAAGCATGGTGGATACGCCGCTGGTACTTCCTATATATAAGTGATTGTATGGTATTACATATCGTTGCGTTATTTGAAATCATTTCAATTTAGACATATAACATTTTATACAAATAACATACTTTTCACAATACATTGTTTTACAAACAACTTAACTTATACAAACTCATTTTTACATGGTTATTCATTTAACCATGCATTATTCTCTTATTTATACGTATCATCTGAACTTATTGTTTTTCAAATGATTTACAAAGACAAAGCAAATTACAAGGTTCATGACTAAACATTTTCTTAAACAGATGTCATGAATCTTATTTTCACAAAACCTATGTACTCGCCGGCATTTTTATGCTGACGTACCTATTTTCACATGTGTTTCAGGAAATGAAGCATAGGATTGATCAAGATACACTTAGGCGGACATGGGCCTTAGTGACAATAAAAGATGCAAGACTAGTTATTTTGTTATGTTTCTTTGATTGTCAAGACATTGTAACTCTTTTAATCAATAAAACAATATTTCAAGTTCCATGTGTTATGAAACAATGATTCTGTTACAACACTCCCCGATGTTTCCGCCACGTTTTGTAGGTTCTACGTGGTCGGGGTGTGACACATACTTAGGCGGACCTGTGCCTTAGTGACTTAAAACAAGACAAGAACTAGTTAATTCATGGTATGTACTCTTTGTTTCTTGTTTAAAACAATGTAAACTCTCATGTTTGATTAATAAAACGAAACTTCAATTGCCATGGATTTGAAACAATTAATTCTGTTACAACACTCCCCGACATTTCCGCCACGTTTGGTATGTTCTACGTGGTCGGGGTGTGACACTGGGCATCCACTACACTCCTTCATTCGATCTCTAGCGCAGCACCTAAGGACCTGCAAGCATGCAGTAGTATGTCAACATAAAGTTGGCGAGTTCACGATTTTAAAAGGTTTACTTGTTTTATCCCAAAACCTAACTTATTTAATTACCAGGTTATAAAACATGTCATGGGGAGCTACCCCATAGTTAAGCTACTAAACTGTGTAGTACCAAAACTTAACGTAGTTTTTGATTTTGCCCCGAATCAATGTCTATCATCGTTGATCCTGTGCCAAGGCATAAAAGTTCACTCCCGTCCTCTAAGGCCTGGTGTGAGGTCTGTTAAACCTAATAGCTCTATCAACTAATATCCCGTTCGCCAGGCCCTAGCGATTAATCGATATAAGTGTATGGGGACTTAAATGATATAGTTTCATTTAGTCCGCTAAAGACATGAATTATAGATATCGTTTAATTACTATTCCATTCCCCCAGAATACTAGGTTCCTAATCCACCGGGAATACATGCTTTTAGTGTTAGTGTGAACTCACTTTGCTTTGCTCGGTAAATAAATTATTTGTCCTAAGTTGGTCAACCACGTCCTATGATGGTTACCAATATTAGGTGTATATACAAGCAAGTCACGTATTTTATACACGTACTTAACAAGTAGTATATAAATAATATCCATTATGTAACACGCATTATATATAATTAAATACATATTTTGATTACAACTTACTGAATGAACAGTTCATGTGTACGGATCCGTAAGGATATGGACCACCATAGTGTGCGGCCCACTGTGAGTGTGCGACCCACTAGAAATATTGCCCAATATACATAAGTGTGCGGCCCACTTGTCAAGTGTGCGGCCCACCTGGGGGTGTGCGGCTACCTAACAAGTGTGCGGTCATGCATGAGGGGTATTGTACCCTGTGCAATAGATATCTGTACATAAGAAATGTGTGTTTCTAAGGAGTGTGCGACATAAATTTGTACATTGCACAATAATGGTTGTACAAAGAAGTAGTGTGCGGGCCATGGTGTGCGAACCAGCTTAGATCCTTTGTACGATGTGCAGTAGTGGTTGCACATGTAGGAGTGTGCAACCACCTGAGTGTACGGCGTGCCGTGTGTGTCTTGTACGTCATGCACTTTATGTTGTACATGCTTTAAAGATTCAAATAGGTATTTAACGTACGTGCGTGAGGGTATATTTTTTTAGATATATTTTAGCTCTTTTTACTCGCCGATTCAAGTTTTAAATTTATAAAACACGATATAATATATATATATATATATATATATTATAAAACACGATATATATATATATATATATATAGGGGATGGTTCAAATGAAAACCACTTTTAACGCGAAAACTCGAAAACTAACTAAAAAAAGCCTAAAAAACACACAAAATTTTTTTTTTCTTTCAATTTTTTTAATAAAAATCGCTGGTTTTTTATATATAAAAAAAAACTTTAAA